>CM019067.1:112270807-113513922 GCA_009667805.1 Leptobrachium leishanense | reverse complement strand
AGTGGTAAATCTATAGAACCATTGGTTTCTGACAGTGACCTTATGGCAAACCACTTCCCCTCACATAGTGTGTCACCCCTCTGGTCTTGGGCAGGGTCCTCTCTCCTACTGTTCTATGTGTTTAACATATGTATATTTGTTATTTGGTCTCTCCCATTGTACATCGCTACAGAACTTGTTGGCGCTTTATAAATATCTGTAACCGTAAATAAAGTGGTTAGGCTAAAAAGCTGAATGGTATAAATGAAGCACATACATTCATTCACATTTTATGCTTACATTTTTGCTTTTGTCTAAATTAATCTGTATTCCTGGATGAAGATGTTTAATTCTTTTTCCTACAATCAAACCATTGCTGTGTATTTTCACATTGAGCACCTCCTAGATGAAGGCCGCAAAGCTATTTTTGTGCTGCTTATCACTGAAATTAATTTATTATTGGTCGATTGTGATCCGGCTTGATATGTTCCAGTGCACAAAGAAAGGGAAGGCTTCACGGAGATTGCTTAGTACACAATTATTACATCCTATTTAGTCCAGACCAAACGTTTAATAACCAGAGACTGTTACAGAATTTTCCTAAGAGGAGAGAAACTTTTTTTTTATACAATTTTTTTTTTACTTTGCTATAACTTGCTTATAAGGCAGGAAATAAAATAAATTCTATATAAGGAGAGGTAAATATCAGTCTGTGATATTCTTCTGCAGATTCCATAAATAATTTCACAAACTACGACATTTTCTAACCTTTACTTTTTCGACCTGATAAAGTATTTTTTATCATGATAAATTCGAAAATGTCAGGTTCCATCAATATATTCTTGGACTTGTGCATGGAAGCTTTGCGGACAGCTGGGAAAAAGGTAGAACTGTTTTATTGCTCTTATTTTTCTCCACACAGCTACAATTTAAAGGAATAATCCTTGTTTGTGGTTTAGATGTTCTCAAAGTTTCCTTACAATAAACATTTCTAGTCCAAATTTGGAATTCCGAGCAGACAAGCTTGGCTAATTTTTTAATAACAATTATTCCATACACAAGACATGACTGCAAAGAATGTGCTGAACAAGCAAGAATCACAGACCCTCTTTAAACACGGGCAGTGTTGTCTAAAGCATGTAGGAGCTGCAAAACACAGCAAAACCCCTATGTTGCAAGTGAGAATACAATGTTTATCTTTCATGGGCATCCTGGCAGCGGTCACTTGGCATCACGATGCACGTTACAGTGACCTTCTGAATACAGGACAGCAAAACTGTAACAAATTCCACAGCTATTCTGTTATTTTTCAAAGCACCCTGAGAGACCACTAAATGTTGAAGAAAGTGTTTACCAACACAGATGACAGAACAAAAAGAAACAGTTTATATACAATAAGAAAATACCAGCGCCAATGGTGGTCCAAACAATGAAAAACACGCACACATTTGTTGCTTTAAAGCACAAAAGTACTGCCTATATCACAACATCAAACAAACAAAATATTCCATACATATAAAAGCAGTATCAGTATCCACTGTGCGCTGTGCCAATACTGCCTTTATATGTAAAGGCTGTACAGTTTACTCCCACCAGAGCAGTGTAATAAATTAACAACCAAATTTCAAAATCTAAAATAAATAATAAAATATACGGTAGATATAAAATAAACTTTAAATCTAAAATAGTGGAAATTGGTTGGGTCAGGAAAGTTTGTGCCAGTTAGCTCTTTTAAGTAAAAGTTCGAAATTCCATTGACATTTTCCCAAAATAAAACACCATTTAGTGCAATAAACTAGACTAAAAATCTTCTTGTCTTTAGAAAAGGATGCGTTGACAGGCAAATGCTAAATGGGTAATATGACGGAAGCCTCCACCACCTTTTGACAGACTTGGATTCCAAGTGTCCGAGACTGGCTGGCGCGGGCACACTGTCAGGGTTTCCTACCGCAACCCCTGGATGGTGCTCCAGTCCCGGGCGTTGGCGGGCATCACGGCGCTCGTGGCGTTCATCATTCCTCCTCCCTCGTGGCCAGGATGCGGAGTGGACCGCGCATGCGCGCGCCTTTCCGGGCTAACAGCGAACGCGAGACGCCGGAATGCTTAGAACAGCTGACGGCGGCGCACACGTCATCAGAGACTGCCCCGGAGGTTCCCCATAAAGAGTCGCTTGTCCAAGAGTTCAGTACTAGTTTATTCTAGTCTGTTGCGAGAGAATCTTTGTTTACTATTGACCGTGATCCTGACTTTTTGCCTGTACTACGACTACGCTGCCCGCTTTACTCCTTCGACCTCTGCTGGAATACCGATTACGCTGCTGCTTTACTCCTTCAACCTCTGCCTGGAATACCGATTACGCTGCCTGCTTTACTCCTTCGACCTCTGCCTGGAATACCGATTACGCTGCCTGCTTTACTCCTTCGACCTCTGCCTGGAATACCGATTACGCTGCCTGCTTTAATCCTCTGACCTCTGCCTGGAATAACGACCACGCTGCCTTCGGTGCACCTGCAATTCCTGTCTGGCAGATATCGCTCAGCTCTCCTACCGCTTCTTGACAAGGTACGTCTTGCATATTGGTTCCAACACTACCTTCGCTATGTGCAACCCTGACATAATAAACTAGTCGATCATGGAACCAGCAAGTGTACCAGAGACTTTAGCCGCCATCGCTCAACAGCTCCATATACTGACTCAATCCGTACAGGCCTTGGAAGCTAATCAAACAGCGATGCAGGTACATCAAGAACGTCTGGAACAAGGACTGACAAGCAGCGGTACCTCACGGTCTATGGTCGAGCCTCCAACACCCCCGTTGGATAACGCTGCTACAGGTCCAGAACCCTACGTATCACCACCCGAGAAATTCGACGGTGATAGAAAACAATTCCGTTGCTTTATAACGTCTTGTCAGATAATGTTCTCCCTCCAAAGACGGACCTACAATACTGACTTCGCAAGAGTCAGATCCGTGATATCGTTACTGATCGGGGGGCCTCAACGATGGGCTCATCATCTGTTACGAACCCACAATCCCGTGTTAAACAGTTGGAGCACTTTCTATGAAGCCATGGAGGAAATGTATGACGACCCTCACCGGACAACAAACGCGGCTCAGGCTCTTGACAACCTGAAACAAGGGAGAAATGACGTGGAAGAATACATCACAGATTTCAAACACTTGGCTCTTGAGTCAGAATGGAATGAACCAGCTCTTATAGCCCAATTCAGGAAAGGACTGTCCGAAGCACTAAAAGACGAGCTCGCGAGAACCGGGCTCCCTTCATCATTGGACAAAACTATGTCCTTATGCATTGATATAGACCGAAGAATAAGAGAAAGGCGCGCTGAACGCGCTAGCACCCATCCAGCCACACCTACAAGAAAACCGACCATTCCACCTCCTTACATGCCGTCACAGCCAGCCGATAGCGGCGACGAACCCATGCAAGTCGGAGCAGCTAGAGGGCCTTTGACGGAAGCAGAGAGATCCAGAAGGCGCTCTTTGGGCCTCTGTATGTATTGTGGCCGTGCAGGGCATCAAGTACGGGAATGCCGCGAAAAACCCAACGCCCGAATCGGTAAGCCTCTAGCCCTTCCTGCTTTTGCATCCATCAAAGGCATCTGTACTCCCATGTCCACCCACCTCATAGTTCCCTTGTCATTGCAGTGGGACGACCATACAACCACGATCAACGCCATGATTGATTCCGGGGCCAGCAGCTGTTTCCTGGATACTGAGGTAATACAGACCCTTGGAATCCCTACTTCTCCGAAAAAACAGCCTTATCCCATCCAGTTGTTGGACGGGAGCACTCCCCAATCCGGTCCCGTGACCAAAGAGACTATACCCTTACTAGTCACCATAGGAGAGCAATTTCAAGACACACTCCTCTTCGATATCGTGCCCTCCCCAGTATTTCCAGCAGTCCTTGGTCTTAATTGGCTGAGAAGACACAATCCTACTATTGATTGGACTAGGAGCACCGTTACCTTCAATCAGACGGATTGCTCTCCAACCTCCGAAGGCCTTCAACTACAGACACATACTGCAGCCATGTGTTCAGACATACCTAAAGCTTATCAGGACTTACATAGTGTGTTCGAAAAGAAAGGAGCAGACGACCTACCACCTTCTAGAGCTTATGATTGTCCGATAGATCTTTTACCCGGTGCTCCCATTCCTCACGGAAGAATATACCCATTGTCCGAACCAGAATTAGAGACCCTCAAATAATATATTTCGGAAAACTTAAAGAAAGGTTTTATACGTCCCTCAACGTCTCCAGCAGGAGCTCCCATATTCTTCGTAGGAAAGAAAGACGGAGGGCTCCGCCCTTGTGTGGACTATCGTGCCTTAAATAATATCACGATCAAAAACAAATATCCTTTGCCTTTAATATCAGAACTCATGGACCGATTAAGAACCTCATCTATTTTTACGAAACTTGATTTACGTGGTGCGTACAATTTATTGAGAATACGAGACGGAGACGAGTGGAAGACAGCCTTCAGGTCCAGGTACGGACACTTCGAGTATCTAGTAATGCCGTATGGTCTCTGCAATGCTCCTGCCACGTTTCAGAGATTTCTCAACGATATCTTCCAGGACATACTGGATTGTTATGTAATAATATACTTAGACGATATATTGATTTATTCTGATACCGCCGAAATACATAAGACACATGTGAGAACGGTACTGTTACGTCTATTGAAACACAAACTATATGTCAAGTTGGAAAAATGTTTATTTGATACACAACGTATTGATTTTCTTGGATTCATTATCACCCCCGGGCATATACAGATGGATCCCGCCAAGATAGAGGCAGTTACCGATTGGCCAGCTCCTGCTAACAGAAAAGGGGTCCAGTGTTTTTTGGTTTTTGCAATTTTTATAGGAAATTCGTAAAAAACTTCTCCAAGATAGTTAAACCCTTGACTGACCTAACTCGTATCCATACTCGTTTTTCTTGGTCTACAGCGGCTCAAGATGCTTTCAATTTGTTAAAAAGAACTATCACTTCAGCACCTATCCTCTCGATTCCAGATCCCTCTCAACCATATACTCTAGAGGTAGATGCCTCGGCCTTCGCTGTTGGAGCAGTGTTATCGCAAAGACAGAAAGAAACAGAAATAATGCATCCCGTATCTTTTTTTTCTAAAACCCTTTCCGCAGCAGAACAGAATTATGACGTTGGAGAGAAAGAATTGCTGGCAATCAAACTGTCTCTGGAAGAATGGCGTCATCTACTTGAAGGCGCTCGCCATCCCGTATCCATCCTCACCGATCATAGGAATTTGGAGTACCTACAGCAAGCACGCAGATTAAAACCAAGGCAGGCAAGATGGGCTCTTTTTTAGCAGGTTCGACATGCACATCACCTATCGACCTGGTAACAAAAACGGGAAGGCCGATGCCTTATCAAGAGCTAATGATAACATACAAGTAATCAATAACGACTTCATATTACCCAGAACCTGTTTTGCCACGATCAAGCTAACGCTCTGGGATGTCATAAAGAAAGACTCGCCTCCCCTCGACCAAATGGTTCCTTCAATGGCACTGACCGCACAGGACGGTTTTTTGTTTCATCACCAGAAAGTATTCGTACCGCCACCGCAGTGCTCTCTGTCCTACAATATTGTCATGACTCCCCCCTAGGAGGTCACGGGGGTAAACACAAGACACTGGATTTGATACATCGTTTTTTCTGGTGGCCCAGTCTGCGGAAGGATACCATATCATATGTAACGAATTGCCCAGTATGCATCAGAGCCAAAGTCTCTCATCAACGTCCACAAGGTTTGCTCCAACCATTGCCTGTTCCTCATATTCCATGGGAGGATATATCTATGGACTTCATAGTTGAGTTACCCCTCTCCGCCGGGTATAACACTGTAATGGTAGTGATTGACAGATTTTCCAAGATGGCTCATTTTTTACCCCATACGGGGATACCTACAGCAGCACAAACCGCGACTTTATTTATAAAAGAAATATTCCGTTTACATGGTTTGCCCTCTACCATTATATCCGATAGAGGGTCTCAATTTACTTCCCTTTTTTGGAAGTCTTTTTGTAAAAACTCCATATGCAGCAGAGTCTATCAACGGCCTATCATCCTCAGACCAACGGTCAGACTGAACGAACCAATGGTACCCTGGAACAGTATCTACGCTGTTTCACCTCTCATCTCCAGGACGACTGGGCGGATCTCTTACCCATTGCTGAATTCGCATACAACAATCAGATCCATCGTTCTATCAAATGTTCTCCGTTCTTCGCCAACTACGGTCAGCATCCGGTAATGTTTCCTGGTTCGCCTTTAGTTAGCCATATTCCTTCCTTGGATCAACGTATGGCTTATATACACGACGGCTTCAAACAAGTGAGAGCTGCTCTTCTGTCCGCTCAACGTTCATACAAACGTTACGCGGATCGCCACCGGGTCCCTGCTCCCCTATACAAAATAGGCGATTTGGTATGGCTGTCCTCCAAGCATGTGACGCTCAATTGCCCTTCACGTAAATTGGGGCCTCGCTTTTTGGGTCCCTTTCCGATTGACAGAGTTGTGTCATCTTCAGCAGTAAGACTACGTCTGCCCGTTGAGTACAAAGTCCACCCGGTGTTCCATGTATCTCTCCTTCATCCGTCGAATCCGGATCCGTTCCCTGGTCGCACCCCTTCTCGTCCAGGTCCTGTGGTGGCTGTGTCCGAGGATGAGTATGAAGTACAAGAGATATTGGATTCTCGTTTTCGACGTCGTCGCCTGGAATATCTAGTTCACTGGACTGGCTATGGTCCTGAGGAGGACTCCTGGGTTTCTGCCGCTGATGTCCACGCTCCTGATCTTGTTGAAGCTTTTCACGTGGCTCATCCGACGCGCCCCCGGAGGGGTCGCCTTGTTGGGGGGCTCTGTCAGGGTTTCCTACCGCAACCCCTGGATGGTGCTCCAGTCCCGGGCGTTGGCGGGCATCACGGCGCTCGTGGCGTTCATCATTCCTCCTCCCTCGTGGCCAGGATGCGGAGTGGACCGCGCATGCGCGCGCCTTTCCGGGCTAACAGCGAACGCGAGACGCCGGAATGCTTAGAACAGCTGACGGCGGCGCACACGTCATCAGAGACTGCCCCGGAGGTTCCCCATAAAGAGTCGCTTGTCCAAGAGTTCAGTACTAGTTTATTCTAGTCTGTTGCGAGAGAATCTTTGTTTACTATTGACCGTGATCCTGACTTTTTGCCTGTACTACGACTACGCTGCCTGCTTTACTCCTTCGACCTCTGCCTGGAATACCGATTACGCTGCCTGCTTTACTCCTTCGACCTCTGCCTGGAATACCGATTACGCTGCCTGCTTTACTCCTTCGACCTCTGCCTGGAATACCGATTACGCTGCCTGCTTTAATCCTCTGACCTCTGCCTGGAATAACGACCACGCTGCCTCGGTGCACCTGCAATTCCTGTCTGGCAGATATCGCTCAGCTCTCCTACCTCTCCTACCGCTTCTTGACAAGGTACGTCTTGCATATTGGTTCCAACACTACCTTCGCTATGTGCAACCCTGACACACACACAGCATTTCCTGCATTACATATGGACTTTGTGTCCTTTGGACAGGAGCGGATGCCAGCCTTGTGCCCACAGACTATGGGTGATTATAGCAGAGACTGTTCGTTTAGTGTTTGGACATTGCCATGCTGTATGTAGTGGATTGGTTTGGACATGTTCCAGGAGTTGTTTGTTCGTGTTGGTTTAACCACCCCCCAGGAACACGTGTGTCTATTGGGAGGCTCTGCAGCATGGAAACGCAGGGGCATGTTTTCCTATACATTCCCCCTGTCTGTTTTGCAACTGTAGACCCTGTAAATAAAGTCATTCATTCCTGCTTTTACAAAGGATCAAGTCTCACTGGTCGGGTGGGGAAACTTTGCTTCACTGGGGAATCTCTCTGCAATGTCATGGCTACCAGAAGTCCTGAAGGTGACTGTGGGTCTCCTGGCATAGTTCTGGGACAGACGAATAATGGGCTGGTTCTAGTCATGGAGTTTTGGATGGAACCCTGTGCGTTCCCATTACAGGTAAATAGGTGGAGAATTGGAAGGAAATTTGTAGGTGAAACAAGGTAATTTTAAAATGTTCAGCCACTACACTATACATTCATATTGACCATTTCAGACTTCAACAACTCAACCATGTCTCCTTATCCAACATGGTGAATATATTCACTAAAACATATTGGGCCATATTACATAGTTGGTGCTAACTTAACCAGAGCAGTTGTAAACTTAAAACCATATTACATAGTTGGTGCCAACTTAACCAGAGCAGTTGTAAACCTAAAACCTCCATAGGCTATAATGGCTCTGGGAAGTTTACAACTGCTCTGGTTAAGTTAGCACCGAGTATGTAATATGGTTTTAAGTTTACAACTGCTCTGGTTAAGTTAGCACCAACTATGTAATATAGCCCTTACTAATACATGCATAATGGGACCACTGCAAGGTTAAAAGTAAATAAACATATTGGAAAAAATATCTCCAATTCAACTATTTTCACTTCATGTCCAAGCTCCTGGTCACTCCCATACAATCCTTGCTATTTTCTCTCTAGCCATCAGATCCACAGTCCTCTGCTTCCCTTTTGTTTCACTTATCCCTGTCCTTTAGATTGTAAGCTCACGGGATGTCTGGCTGAGCACTAAAAGTGCTGTATCAGTAGGGCAATTATCCTACAGGCAGGGCAGTCTCTCCCTTATGTGGTTTAGTATGTTTCATGTCTGCACTCCCTCATTGTAAGTATACTGTACCCATTGTACAGCGCTGCAGAATATGCTGGCGCTTTATAAATAGAGAATAATAATAATAATCTTCAAAAGCTCCTGCAGGAGCCCTAGATCAATCTGGTCTGATTCTGATGCAATGCAAAAGAATTTCGCTTATAGCAAACAAAATTCATTTGCAAATGGGTTCCAGACTTTACCCCCTAAAGTTTCAACATATCAGACATGACAATCAATGTGTTAAAATTGCTTAAAAAACTGACACTTACTTTTTCCCCCAAGGAAACACAGTGCCCATCATGTATTAGCACTTATCGGGCAGCAGAGGGAGCCCTCTGCATGTCAAACAGTGCGTACCTACAGGGAACATATACAATAGAGACGCTACTGTATATTGTTACTTTGGGGTAATGGAAAGTAATTTTCTGGGTCCTTCCAGTGGTTTTATGGGAAATCAATTGGTATTGAAGGGGCTAAGAGATTAGGCCTAAAACTCTAACAGAGGAAATGCAAAGCGAGGACAACATTTATTATTTAAAAGTAGACACATAAATTAACTAACATGTCCAACATACACATTAATCACTGAACTGCAGAGACGGCCGTTTCAATATTTTACAAAGTGAACACACCGCGTTTAAGAAAAGTGGAGAAATTGCTTGGTGATGCTAATCTGAAAAAATGATGCAGTGTGACGGTTTTCTACTGCGCTCTCCTGGAAAACCTTAAAGCCAGTATATAAGCTCTCGAGCAGGGTCCTCCCTCCTTCTGTTTCGTGTGTGTAACCAGTGGTGTATTTTGGCCTAGGCCGACAAGGCCTAGGGCGGCACTTTCCAGGGGGCGGCGGCCCGCACAAGGTGGCCCCACCCCAAAACATTTTTTTTTTTACTTTTGCAAAGTATTTTACCAGGAAGGATACATTGAGATTTCACTAATTTTCAAGTATGTCCTGGTTAGGCAAGGCCTAGGCTTTCACTTTCCAGGGGGCAGCAAAAAACCTCTCCACTAAATGGGTTACTCACAGAGCACCGAAATGACACCAACATTTTGGTGTTCTGTAGTTCCCTGCACTTCGGGGAATAAAATTTCCCCACCCTGCAGTGAATTCACCATTCACCGCAGGGTCCCCAAAGTGCATTGAGTCGGCCGCTGTATGCTGCCACCGCAAACCCGTGGCCTACTGTTTTCAAAAGAACTACTGAACGAAAATGTCTGGAATTTCCATATAAGATCCTATGTTTGATAATAAAAAGTTCTGTTACAGAAGAAATAAAAACAGCTATTAAAAAATAGGGGGGGGGGGGAATTTTGCCAAAAGAAAATATGAAAAATGACAAAAAAAAAATAATCAATAAAGACTTTTTACAGCAGATTAAAATAATAAATGGTTTATTAGATATTGCATAAAAAGGGGAATATTTTTAACATTGAAACCTAGGGGGTTCGCCTGAATAAACCTGCTGATTGAAACCACCGAACATCAGAGCATTTCACTGCCATTTCTCCGCTGTTTGGTGTTCTCTGAATAGATTAACCATTACTTCTCTATGGGGATTTGCACTGCCTTCAAACAGCACTGTACTTGGTGGTAGTTCGCCAAACTTGTGTGTGAGCATATCACAGCAGTGGTGTTCTTAGGGGAGTGGCGGGGCCGGGCCGCCCCAGTGATTATTGGGGTGTCATTAGGGGGTACTAGGAGGTGCCACTGTCACTGTGTGTCAGCTTTGAGCTGTGTTCTCAAATGACGAGCAGCGGAGCAGGGCGTTTGCATAAGGAATAAAATCGACTAGAATAAAAATCCCCCTCTCCTCCCTCCATAGCTCCTCCCCTGCCCTGCAGCAGCACTAGGAGAGGGGAGGGGGATGTGATTTGTGTGCAGAGAGAGAAGATGACAGTAAACGGCAGGTAAAGGGGGGGGGGTATCAGCAGAATATGAAGTCCTGTCTGCTTACTGCTGTTAAAAGTGGACATTTCCTTAACCAGCACTGCAGTGATAGAAATTTGTCATTGAGCTGTCTGGCTCCTGGTGAGGCTGCGTGCGTGCAGGTCACGCGGTACGGCCAGTCAGGCGGTACTGAGTCTCAGTAGCACCTGACTGGCTGAACCAAGTGACACGCACGCACGCAGCTGCCCGCCCTTTTTCATTAACACAGACTCTCACTCTATTCTGGACTGAACACCCACCGGGAAGGGAATCAAAGCCACGGTGCACCCACTGGCAGTGGCACCCCACTGCGGACAAGATGGCTCCACGCACAGGCACAGCCGTGATCCTAATGTGGCCTGGAGGGACCTTCTGCTGAGTCCGTACACAGTCTCTGCTGACTCTGCACACAGCCCTACCACAGACGGAGGCCGGTAAATATAGAATAAATAATTGCTGTGTGCTCATATTCACTCGGTTTGCTGGGAGTTTTATTGCAGTGGATTCTGATACGCTGACACACACCAAACATTGCATTGCTGGGAGTTTTATTGTGGTGGATTCTGTGATACACACTGCATAGTACTGTGAGTTTTATTGCCCTGGAGCTCTGGGATACGCACACACTGCACATTACTGTGAGTTTTATTGCTGTGCAGTTCTGTGATATGCTCATACACAGTGCACATTTCTGTAGGTTTTATTGCTGTGCAGCTCTGATATGCTCATACACCGTGCCCATTTCTGTGGGTTTTATTGCTGTGCAGCTCTGTGATACAGTGCACGTTTCTGTGGATTTTATTGTTCAACCAATTAGAGCGGCTGTGATCCAGTATACTTGACATGCGTGGCTGTTCTTTGTAAAAATGCTTGAATTTAAAAATTTCATAGTTTTATTTATCTCAATAGATACATTTGAAATGGTATGCAAAATATACAAGTAGGCACTTGGTATCCACTTTTAATATAAAGAGGAAAAGGCAGAGCTCTAAGAGGAAAAGGTGGAGCTTAAAGAGGAAGGGTGGGGATTAATCAGGAAGAGGTGTGCCCTTGACAGGAAGGGGTGCCTCAAATTTAAATTAGGGGGTGCACGAGTTTAGTCAGGCCTAGGGCAGCACAAAACCTAAATACACCACTGTGTGTAACGTGTATGTATATTTGCTATTCTGTCTCTCCCATTGTACAGCGCTAAGGCATTTGTTGGCGCTTTATAAATGTAACTGTTCGAAAACCATTCAATGTGTTAATAATTTGATATTGAAAGGCAATACTGTCAAATGACTCTCGCAAAACACTGATACCAAAATGATTATTAAAGTGATAAACAGAATTCTGTTAAACAACTCCCGAGTGTGAGGAAATATATACTGATGCATAACCTAGAGATAGTTTTTTTTTAGACTTTAAATATGTGTTCTCGGAGGTTTGTGTCATTTCTACCAGTTCGTCAACAGTGGTGATATTATTGATAAATATTGTTTTATGGTATACAATCAATGCAGTTGCTTTATTAGTCTAGGAATCTAGGTTATCTTTCACATCATTGCTGCTAACGGGGTAGTACAAACACCCCCGACCACTGAACCTCATTGAAGCGGATATAGTACTTGCAGTTTAAGGATAAATTTAGGACAAGCCACTTACAAGTAGTTGATGGAAAAAAAACAGAGGCTTCCCAAGCCCCTTTGCATCGTTGCATTGGATAGGTCGAAGAATTGTTTCTTCTTCAATGTCTTTGCCGAGATTATTTATACTTGTCTGCCAAATTGCCATTAACCTTCCGTGGAGCTGCCAAACTGACACAATATGCACAATTATAAACGTACTATAAGGGTTATTCAAAGAGCACCGAATTTTCAGGGAAATTTTGGTGCTTCTTTGGTCGGTTCACTTCAGTGCGATTTGGTAATTCTGATTCACCAACCCTGCGGTGAATTCACTATTCACCACAGGGTCCCCAAAGTGCACCGAACGCGCAGCCGCCGAAGACCTCCGATGAGCCCGCTGAACGCTGAAGACAGCCGATCAGCCTGCTGAATGCCGCCAAACTGCAGAGAAAAACCCCCCGGAACTCTGCTATTCTTCAAACGGCATTTAAAACAATAAAAATGCATGAAAATAATAAAAAAAGGTCCTATAAAAAATAAAAAGTCTGTTACAGAATTTTAAAAAAAAAGCGAAATCAAGATTTTCACCTAAAAAAACTCCAAAGAAATACCAAAAAAAGTCTAAAAATAATAAAATGGCTTTTTGCTGAAACTGAAAAGAATAAACGGGTGAACAAAAAAATTAATAAATACAATATTATTTTTTTTACATTGAATCCTCTCGGATTCACCTGATTAAACCTGTCAAACTGAACCACCAAAAATCAGGGCATTTCACTGACATTTCAGTGTAGTTCGGCATTCTCTGAATAGATTAACCATTACTTCTGTATGGGACAATTTCGCTGCCTCCAAAGTTCGCCGAATTGTGGTGAACTGCACCGCATTTAGGTGTCAATTCGCCAGTATTTGGTAAATTGACAACTTTCTGAATAGCCGAACTGCCACGAAATTGCACCATTCAGTGGAATTCGGTGACAAGTTCGGTGCCCTTTCAATAACCCTTTATATCTTCTGGAAAATCTTCTCAAAATGAAATAGCCTGGCTGAGAGATAATACAGCTCTGTGATGGAGCAATGTGTGCTTCACTAAAGTTCCTTGAAAAAAATCTAAAATCTATATTAGAGTGCATGTGGATGTTGTTCAGAGATGATTGTCACGGCTCTGGAGTTAAATGTCAGATGGTCATTTGAAGTAACTGCTCAGTCTTAGAAAGTAATGTATCCAGATGTAGGATTATTTAAGGACATTGAAAATTAATATCTCATAACACCAAAGCGTCACAAAGTAAAATTACTGCTGTTCCAGACATACAGAGCATTGAGCTCACATCTACTTCACGCTCTACGTGGCCTTTTGAGGCTCATAAAAGTACAATAGGGAACCTGGTATTTGAAATCCTTGTGAAAAGGGACAGTTCAGTTAAAAAAAAAAAATCATATCAAACTATCCTGTACATTTAACTCCTTTAGTGACACCAAAATAACACATTTTGGCAAAGAGCATTTAGGCCGGGGTCAGACAAGCGCACTACGTACGGACGTGCCTCACGGCGTCTGTTGTGACGCTTCGACGGGGCCGGCCACACGCTGTAGCGCGCACGAATTGCGTGTGCTACAGCAGACGTGCTGCGGACGTTCTGAAAGCCTCCCCGCCGAAGCATTACGACGCGTGTTCGACGGGGCAGCAAAGCCTGATCCTCTTTAGGAGGATCGAGCCTTGTAGCGCTAAGCGCACTAACTGTGCTCAGTGTGGTGGCCAGACGGGCGTCAGAGCAGAAGGAACATCCACTCTCACGAACGTTCCTTCCGCTTGTAAAAAGGCTCGTCTGGGGGGCGTGGCTGGATGCCGAGGTGAATGGTCTCAAGCTGTTTGAGCTCCGTCCCGATGTGGACTTTTTGATGACTTTCACCCCACTGCTGACGTGACGTTCATCTCTTACCTCGGTAACCTGGTGTCCCGACGGCTGCCTGCACCATTTCGGGCAACCTATCGGTGGTTCGTGTTGATTCCGGGCCGGGAGTCTTCTGCTCCCCATCTGTGTGTTCTTGTGGCGGCCATCTTGGGGCCTTATCATGCAGCACTCTTTTGGCGCCCTGTCGGGTCCCTCGACCAGGGAGCAGCAGCCCGGGGCGATGGAGGGCCCTCATTTCCCGGTGCCGGCGGCCGCTGGAGCGGGGGGGCCGAGCTGAGATCGACAGAGGTGTGCATTACTTCCCCCTCCCGAAGACAACTCGACGGCCCGGTTTTCGGGCCTAGAGGCCCTTTTTGCATTGCTGCTGGAGGGAGACGGGCCCCTGACCAAGGGAGATCTGCGTCGGCTGACGGCTGGGCTCCGGGCTTTCCGAGAGGAGGGGGCTCCACCGGTTTTCCCTAATGGGGCCACTTTATGCAGACATAGCATATCAGACTGTGTGGATATGGAGGGAGATAGACCTCGGCGGAGTGATGGTGCTGACCTGAGTGCTGAGCTGCCGCCGAATTTCCTGCTACCACTGTCTGTGGAGGCCCAGAGAGTGGAACCTTTGCCTGCCTGCTGGGGATTCTCTGCCCGGTCGGGCCTAGACTCGGCTGCGGTGCTCCCTGATGACGACGCTCGAGCCCTATGGTCCCTGTCTGGCCTTCTCTACCAGGAGTGTATGGGGATAGCCAACGGATCCTGGCTGTGAACCTCTGCGCTATGAGTTCTCGTGTTTTGATGGATACAATCTACACCGCTGCCCGTGACCCACTTGCTATTTGTGCCCCTCATTCTCCCATTGACACCAGAGGGGCTGAAAGCCCTGGCCTGCCCTGCAGTACCTTGCCTGTGATGGCTCTGAGACTTTTGCTGGACACTGGCTGAAATCAACTGTCCTGCTTTATTTTTGATTCCATGCCGACTTCATTTTGACGTGACCCACCTATGCTGTTTTCATTTATTATTCTACTGCTTCCTTTGATGACTCTTTATTTCCATTATTTGAGGAGAACCCCACTTGGGGATAACTTTGAGGACACTTCTCTAAACCCTTGTCCTCCTGAAATGCCCCCCCTTAGCCTATTCAGAGACACTTTTGAAGACACCCCTCCCCCTCTGGACACTCTTTTGCAGACCTTGTTTGCAGAGAGGCGGTTACGTGTTGGTTCTCTGTGTTTGCACCTGTTCCCCCCCTTTTTTTTTTTGGAGATGGGACATTGGGTAGCTCTGGGTGAGCCATTAGAGTGGGCACCATGGCTCTGACCACTTCTTCTGGCCCCAGATCACCCGGCCCTGTGGCCTCTCCCATGGCCTCCAAATCCCTGCGGGATTCATGGAGTGAGCCAGGGATGCCACCTTTCCCGGGCGGTCCCCCATTCCCCCCCCCTTTTTTTTCTTCTAATTATTTTTGCCCACACAGATACCCTACCTGCTCTTAGCCCGTTGATCCTAACGCCTCTCTGATATTGCTGACTTGTTACTCTCCGAGTGTCCCCTTTTCGTTCCCTTGCTGGATGTGGTTATCTACTTTCTATGTCTATTGTATTGCTGACTTGTTGCAAAATAAAAAACTTTGAAATATAAAAAAAAAAAAAAGGCTCGTCTGGCCTTAACAGCCAGCATTTGAAAGTGACCCTTTAAATTAATATTCTGGATTCAATGATGCAAACAGTTGTGAAAATGTAAGCCTGAAATAAATGTATTTTTCCTTATAATCTACATGCCTGCTTGCAAGTATTACATTTTTCCAAATCCATAATTAACATAAAAAAATGGGTGAAGAGGATCATTGCCAGCTTCAACATTGGCTAATTATACAGAGAGAGAAGTTATTTGCATTTTCCCAGCTCGTTATAAAAGAAATAATAGGCAGTTTGATGACAACAAAGCTGGAAAATAAAAAATTTAAAATCTGTGCCAGACGTCAACTGCACGGAATCATATTTTGTGTATCTTTACCCATGATCATGTGAAAATTAAGTCTACAAGTCTCCACCTATAAACCCAAATTTATTTCATCCCAACATGCACATACACTAATAAAAGGGCATTACAAGTTCAAGGACATGAATTGTGGTTATAGATAGCAAAGGTAGAGCGTCAGTGGAGTCTGCGCTCCTAAGCACTCTCTTACTCTACTAATGGATTAAGTGCTGCCCGGGGAAAGTAGAGATTTGGCAATTTGACAGTAACCGAGAAATATTTACAGCGGCTCCAGAGCAGAAGAAAAAGGTAACACAGATTAGCCTAGACAGTGATTTCACAAACTAAGCCGGCGCTGCCAAAGCAATTTATTAACCCTTTCAGTACAAGTGGTTTTCCATGAAACCACTGGCAGGAACTGCGGTTTATGATTTTTATTAAAATCCTTTAATTACACTTTAAGTTCATCAACAACACAATCACACACACATAGCTCTACCTCCTATCATTGTCACTGCAGATTTCCCTCTGCTGGCCAATCCAGGTATAGCACAGATGCTTTTTTTCTTGTTATGTTTTATACATGGAGCAGGCTGGATACTTTTGGTCCACATAGCTGCTCTGTTAGGGAATAGGCGCAAACCCATTTTTTCTGCACATATATATATTTTGTTGTATCCCCAGCCAGGTCATCATTGCAGCTTCCCTTTTCCATGTTTTTCGCTTTAATCCCAAAGTGGAATGGTTTCTGGTGAGGGCATAAATGAAAACTCACCCATTTTAGGGTTCTGTGTAATAACAGACCCAGGATGCATAAAAGTGAGACAGAGGTCATTTGCATATCCTACCCAGAATTCCTTGCTGCATATGGGGAATGTGACACAGGAACTCTGGGATGCAATTCTTTGAATTGATATGATGTGCAGGTGGCTTCTGCAATAATAAAACACACTATATATATATATATATATATATATATATATAGTGTGTTTATTATTGCAGAAGCCACTTGCACATCATAGCAATTCAATGAATTGCATCCCAGAGCTCCTGTGCCACATTCCCCATATGCAGCAAGGAATTCTGGGTAGGATATGCAAATGACATCTGTCTCACTTTTTTGCATCCTGGGTCTGTTATTACACAGAACCCTAAAATCAATGCTATGCCACACCGTGGCTTTCTAGCAGAGACACACAAATACACGTATCAGTAACAATATATGCAGCCAGATTACTCAGAAACCACAGTCACACATGTTGCACAGCACCACTGTCATTGCCAAACTCTTCAAAATATTTGCCGTGCCATCTGTCTGCCTGGCAGATCTTCCACTTGTGTTGACAATTAAATATATCATCATCATGATATGTATTGAAAACTCCATTTAGCAGATTACTTTATTAATTGCTTTAATTTATCTTTGTACAAAGCACTGCTGAAAAGTGAATAATTTCCCCGTCTTAATAACATGAGTCACGAGTATATTTCTTTTCTTTAGTAACGGTTATAAAAGCCCAGAGACACAGAAATCAGAGGACTTTCTCATTTTTGGGCTCATGAATAAGATCAGCTATGTTTTCCCTCACACTTAATTCATGCATACTGATGAGCAGTACATGAAAACTGCAACCCCGCAGCATGTAGAATCCATATGCTGCACGTAAGAAACAAAAAAGAAATACCAGGTAACCTGCCTTGATTTCCTCCTGCAGCATATTAATTATACATCTGCGAGGGCTCCTCTGCATGAAAGGCATTTGTGTCCAGGAAAACATGGCCGATCTGGCAACCCCAATCATAAAGCCTTCAATAAATCCCTGATTATCCTTACTGCATGCAATAAGTGCACGGTCAGGCCATTTCATGAATCTTATTGGTCTAAGGACAAGTCTGTAATAAAAATTCTCATGCTGTATCACATTTATATATGAAAGATGGTTTTCATTTATGTTTTCCACGCATTTAGGCTGGGGTCAGACGAGCGTAGTGTTCACGTCCGTGATTGCGCCTAAAAGTACGTCCGTGATAGCATGACAGAAAGCCCATTGGAGCCTGTTACACAAAGTACGTCCGCACTGAACTGCGGACGCACCACGGCCGCGGCAAACGGACGCAAGGCAGGCAAGAACGTACATCCCCTAGAACGGCCGCACAAAGTGCGCTGCGTCCGCAACGTCCGCATAGCTTTGTGTGTGAGTGATGGAACGTGGTCAGACGGACTGCATTTATACGTCCAGCATTTTTCACAGACAAAATGGTTTTGCTTTTTAATTTATTTTCCCTCCTACATCCGTCAAAATATACATCAGTAAATAAACGGACTGTGTGGCCACTACTGTGTCTTCCATACTGACGTACGTCCGTGTGCACGGACGTACAGTCTGTAGAAATCATGCTCGTCTGACCCTAGCCTAAATTGTGCATGCTGGTGAATCCTGTTTGAACAAGCAAAATTTATTTCAATGCTGTAATAGTGACCCGTGGTGTTTGTGAGGTTGTAACAGTGAAATACAGACATTCATAGACAGAGGCAGCTCTATAATTAGACCAAATAGGCGGTTGCCTAAGGCCTCGCTCAAACAATGGCCTCGGATGATGGTATTTATGTGGCATTTCAGTATGTGTTCATGTGATTACTAATATTCTACACCAGGGATGTCCAAACTCCAGCCCCCCAGATGTCCAAGAAACAACAACTCCCATGCTTCTCCATCCATCTAATGCAGATATTTCTGGGAGTTGTAGTTCAGGATCATCTGGGGGGCCGGAGTCTGGACATCCCTGTTCTACACAAATAGCTGCCTATATTAACGTACGTTAATCTGCCAGGAAAGTTGTCTCAACCTTCACTAAAAGTATTTTTTGGTGCTAATTTCTGCAAATTTGCACAATTAATAGGGCCCCATAGTTGAGCATGGTCTAAGGCTTCACTAACTCTAAAGATGTCCCTGCATAGAAATATAATGAACATGAAATGCCACCTTTTTTATGAAATGCCATTTGACGTATTGTTCTATATACGGTTTATTTTCATCATAAAGCAGCAGGAAATTGTGTTATTGCTACTGTATAAAGATACTGCTGTATACATCATTTTAATATGTGAAGCTCCTTTGCCAAGAAGACACCACCTGTATTGTAATGAGTGATTACCCAATGCAGCATGTAATCAATAATGCATTAAACTTGATGCCTGAAGAGCCCTGGAGAGGTGGCAAATTACATGCGCTATAACACAAAGGAGACACTGAAAGAGAATCAGATGCCTCAAAAACACTGATTTTGTGAAAGAAGAGACGGAAATCAAAGCACAATGTCAGAAAGGTTATTTATACTATGCAGAGACAATAGCAGTGATATCTACACCTGAGGCATCTTAAATACGGAACTGCAACCATGTATCTGGCAACATGTAACACAAAGAATGTGGAAAGACAAGAGACAATAGGATCACACAAAATTAAATGTCATGGCTTGCCTAGTGTCCCATCCCTTCAACCCCTGCGGGCATTGTGACAGCTCTTTAAAGTGGAGAGTTTCCCTTGCTCTAAAAGCTGTCAATCAACTCCTGCTGGACAGCCTTCCAGGGATGTGATGAGTTTGAGCATGGTCAACCTTGACTTAAGAGTCTAGTCACAATGCACCGAAATTGCTTGCCATGTCGGTGCTTTGTGTTTTGTCGCATTTCGTCGATTCCATTTCGTCAAAAATACAGAGAATTCATTACAGTGTATATCCCAAATCCATGTGTATAAAGCAGTGGTCAGCAACCTTGGCTCCCTGATGTTTTAGGAACTGTATTTCCCATATGGCTCAGTCATCCATTAAGCTGACTGAGCCACATGGGAAATGTAGTTCCCAAAACATCAGGGGAGCCAAGGTTGCTGACCCCTGGTATGAAGTAAGGCCAGGAAGTGAAAATGACTTAAAGAAACACTGTATGGCAAAATGATACCCTCCATCCCATTTAATACATTTTGCAGATGCTGCCGACAGTACTTGCACAATATTTTTTTTTATAGCTCTCATAGGGGTCTAGTCACAAAGCACCGGAATTCAATGTTATTTCAATGCTTTGCATTTCGGCTCACTTCAGCCATTCAATTTAGTCAAAAATCCTTAACTCTCTAGTTTTCGAATGTTCACAGTATTTTGCCGAAAATGGAGTTGCCGAAGCAATTATCGGCCATCAGCAAAAAGTAACACAGAAATTGCCTTGACAAATTCCATCTGAAGTTAAAAAAAGTTAGACTCTATTGTCATAAAATCAATAAAAGGTGTCCAAAAAGTCCTTAAAAAAGAATAACAAGGTCCGTTACAAAATAAGTCTTTTAAAAAATAAGAAAAACAAAGACGTCTAAAAAAATTACAAAAAGGTGTTCTAAAAAGTAGGTTTTTGTAAAAAATGAAAATAAAACTTTTTAAAAAAAATTTAAATAATATATTCAATTTATTGAATTGAAACCTATGGGATTTGCCTGTTTAAACCTGTCGAACACTGAAAATCAGGGCATTTTGCCAGAAATTTGGTGCGATTTGGCTTTCTTTGAATTGAAGACATGATAGTCTTCTAAGGGGCATTTTTGGTGCTGACAAACACTGCCGAATTGCGATGAATTGCACTGTGCTTTGCCTTCAATTTGCTAGTATTTGGTGAATTGACAGCTTAGCGAATAGACGAATTGGCCCGAAATTGCGCCGAACGGTGAATTCACTGTCCAATGCAATTTGGGGCCAATTTGGAGGTTAGTGAATAACCTCTTTAGAATAGCAAGTTTAGCTGTAATGATTGAGTAAGGCATCGTGGCGATTGTCATCATTACTCTTAGATTGTAAATTCTTGAAGTCATTCCTAGTGGTCTCAAATGTGTCTAATTTGTTTGTTTCGTACTACCCACTGAGCGATGTAATTGTACCTATGCTGTACTTCAGCTATCTGGAAAACCTGACCTGTTGGGGATACTTGAAGGCAGCTGGTTGGGAACCTCTGCTCTATACCAATGATGCAAACCATGTCACCTTAGATGTCTCTGAAGTACTGGTAACATGATGCTGCCAGCCTTATATGAGACGAACAATCATGGGACATGTAGTTCCAAAACCTCTGGGGTGAAACTGTCACCATCACTAGTCTATACCAATGGCCAGACAAAAGGCTTTGTATTGTGCATGCGCAGAGAAGGGCGTGGCTGCTCAGATAATTGCATGGTTGGCCTTTTTTTTCTTTCTTTGTTTCATGATACAGAACACAGTAATTAACAGTTTGTGTTTATTCAGAGCTTGTAAGTAATAATAAATGTAACTTGTCTGTGCATCTTAAAGTTTTCAGGTCTATTCAGTAAGGCCGGGTCAGACGTGCATTTTTAAGAGCGGAAGGAACGTCTGTGAGATTGGCCACCTCGCTGAGCGCAGTTGGTGTGCTCAGCGCTGCAAGGCTCGATCCTCCTATGGAGGATCGCACTTTGCAGCCCGAACACCGGTCGTAGCGCTTCAACGGGAAGTCTTTCAGAATGTCCACAGCATGGCCGGCCCCGTTGAAGCATCACAACTCTGCGACAGACTCCAGGAGGCATGTCAGTATGGGCGCACGTAGTGTGCTCATTTGACACGGCCCTAAAAGGTGAAACTCTCGAGAAAAATCTAGACCAAATAGCCGATTTGGAAAGTGAGATAAATGGGAGTATTTTTCTAGTTTGGCTATTTTGACCTGAATTTTTCACTTCTCCAATCAACTTTCCCGAGTTTCACCTTTATTGAATAGATAGTCTGCGCATGCATATTGGCTTCACCATTCAATGTTGTACAATTTGGTTGTTCACCACACTGCTGTGGAAACCATTTTGCTGCAAAGGGTCAAAGGGCACCTCTGAAAAGACAAGCAGTGTAGATACTGATATATTTGCTTCTTTTTAGTATTTTATGGCTACTCATACTCTGGGACTACGTTTAATAAAAATAAAAAAAATGTGGAGAAAATAATAATATATTGTCGAAATGTCAAAGTGAGCTTTTAGTCAATAGTCATTTAGAAAAATAAGGCTTTAGAACATCTAAAGTCCCCCGTCTGGTTCAGTCCTCGAAATAGATGTGTCTATATTTTCTGTGCAGCAGCGATGTTAGTTCCAGGCCAGAGAGGATTAGAAATCAATATGCCTTGCACAGCCAGCAGGTGTGTTATGTCTCAGACACTCTGCACTGCGCTGCATGTGTTTCCGGAGCTCAATTAAATTACCCTTAAGAACCTACACACCCAGGATTTTTATTTATGGGTATAAATAATTAACGAACAACTGTGTGCAAAAAGTGTACATACCCCTGCCTCTTATCACAGCCTTATCAAATGCCATAACATGGCTAAAGTGATAATAAGGTTTGACTGGATTCATGACTGCACTGCAGCAACTGGATAATTTGATAACCGATCAACCATAAAACTAATGCAGCTCACAGCCTGCGACCGCATACTGTAAATTATATATATATCCTTCTATACTGGAATGATCTTTGCAGCCCTTAGGATAGGTTGGTTCGCTTACCGAAAGCAAAAAATTAAATACAGGCTGGATCTCTGAACCATGAACACCATTTCTGAAGAAACTTCTCTGGAAAAGGTGCCACAGTGAGAAAAACTAAAAATAAATTATTCTGGTTAAGTACTTTATTTCATTTACTTAAATAAAAATGGTAGCGGGAACCAGCAAGTCCAAATTAATTTGACCCAGGGTCTCGGTGTTTTTCAAAACCCAAGATTGTTTTGGGGTAAACGGAGTTTGCTGGCAAAATCAATCGCCGCAATGTATGGATTTTATTCAATAAATAAATGAAAAGAAACAAAAGTTTACCAATTCATATTTTAATTCTTGTAAAGGAAGTTGAGATTAGAATGCTTGAAACATTAATACAAATAATATTAATATTCAACCACATTTCTCCATTCATGAACACAGATTGTTGGATATACATCATGACAGTTGGTACAAGTGTGTATTTGTGCACTGATCTACCATGTCTCCCATTTGGTTAATGTTTGTGCATTGTATTTCCTCTTCAATCTAGACTGCTACCACTTTGAGAATCTTCCATATCCAAGAGATCATGCACTTTACTGTATTTACTGCACTTTATTCATTTGCAGGTAATATAATTTAAGCTAATTTATGTGAAGAGGATTTGAAGTGGGAAAGTAGACAATCCACACACTACTGAAAAGAAACATGAAAAGGATATCTAGTATTCCGTTAATAAGAGAAAAATAAAGGGGCCATATTACAAGTGACCTGCCATGATTAACAAATAAGCAAGCTGTTATACTGGCCAAACACAGTCAAGATGGCTCCATTCTTATTCCATCCAAGCCACAAACTTCCCTTGTGGTGCCAGCCAAGTGCAAATTATTTGTATAGAAGAGGGCAGCAAGAGAATAACGAGCGATTCCAAAAGGTTAATCATTATTCTTGAAATTCTTCAAAAAATTTTTTTAATTAATTATAACACTGACTGTCAGAATCTGTTAGGTGTTTAAAGCTTAAAACTAAACAAAAGTCTACTTAAAAAAAATAAATGCTTACCTCCTCTCTCCGCTAGAAGGAAACTGGGAACAAACAGTTCCCAATGTCCTTCTATTGGCCCTGCAAAATCTCATACACCAAATATCGTGGAAGGTTCTTTCTGCTCTCCGTGAAGCTGTTAACAGCACTGTGTACCGCTATAGAGATTCGCTGGCAATGGCCATGAATGGACAGAATACAGGCCAAAAGGTTAAGACTAGAGCATGTTTAATATGTCCGGCTGCTCTACTAAACCTACAGCAAGCAATACAGCATTTACGGATAGAAAGAAAGAAAAAAGCAACATTTCAATGAATATATAGATGAATCATTGAGCTTTATATAGACACTTCCGTTGTATCTGGTGTCTCAATGGCCTTGCATGCATAAACCATATATACACGTTGATTTGTTCAAGATTTCTTTGAGGGCTTTATTTGCCTGGATGATTTATGTGTGTGGACATAGAAGTGGAAATGGATCTGGAATGACCAGACTTGCTATGGATAAAAGATTCCCCTGGTGAATGTGAAAGCAGAGCATCGGCTGGCTACTTCAGCGCTAAGCTATTAATGGAAGTGGAGTCTGAAAGCATTTGGTATCATGTGCTAGAAGCAGCATTTAAAAGTATCTCAGAATTCAAATGGTCTGCAAGCTAAAAAACCCTCACAAAAATACAGACAAAATCAATAGACAGGAAATCACGATAACGTCATTGATGGCTTCACTTGGCTTTTATTTCCTACAAACACCAATTAAAGCACATATCTCTTATTTGCTTTGCTGGTGCGAAAAAACATACACTAGGTTTTGTACGAGTGACAGAAAATCTCTTGAGCTCTAGAGAGAGATGCTTTTGTGAAGGATTGTCTTCCGAACCCTCTAAATCTCAAAAGTAAAGGTTTAGTTACAGTGTGCTGAAAAAGTAATTTTCTATTATTAATATCTTTTTAGCATACAACATTTTCATGGTGAGGTGAGGCTACTAGGCATGGTTATGGGACTTACTTGCAGCCATCGACTCTGATATTTTGACTATTGAGCCATATACAATCGGTTGCAACAGACATATTTAGGAATTCTTAAAAAGCAGATAATGACTCTATAGATAGTGCCCCCCCCCCCACACTGATGCAAAGGAGGGGCCTACCCTAGCGGCAGGTCCGGATTTACATCTCAGGAGCCTGTAGGCACAGAAATCTGGAGGGCCTCTACCCCCCCCCCAAAAGCCAAAACTACTTTTTTAAACTTTTGTTTTAGGGATAACTAAAAAAAAAAATCTGAATTAACATTTTTGCTCTGTACACAAAATCAAAAGAAGGGGCAGAATCTGTTGCCTTAAAATGTAGCAAAAATGGAGCAGAATGTTAGGGCTTGGGTTAACCTAACCACAAACGCATATGCTAGCCAAACCCTACTCCTAAATTTATAACCCTAGCTATGGAAAATGGTGCTCCATTTTTGACCCGGAGCAACCAAAATTCTGGGCATCAAAACACGGCTGCGGCTGAGAGTCTTTTTCAAGACGTGACCTTTTTTTTAACACTTTATTTTTTGATGCTGCTGTATTTTTGTCATTTTTAGTAGGGTATCATAACTTGCTTCACTTTGGAATAAAAAGGGGGTTAGAACTATTCCCCCATTTTTTTTTAACCTTTTACATGGTCATATTTGGTATCATTGGAAAGGCCAGACTCTGCTATGTTCAAAGAACTTGTGGTGTATAAAGAATGGAGCTACAAATGTCCAAAGTGCCCCCTTCTCTATTTCTCACAGCAGAGCTTGTGTTTTAAATGAACAAATGTATAAACCCACATTGCACCATCACCTCCACATTTGCTCCTGACATGGGAAATGAGAAGGTAGTAAGCGCAGTGGGCTTTGTTTGCTTTACAAGTAAAAACATAATGCCTCTGCCTTAGAACAGAGGGAAAAAAGTACATTTTGCTATTAATTTTTTTAGTTTTACATGTTACATGGTCATGTTTGCGATCATAGGAAGTGTCAGAACTCACTTGACCTTACACAGTGTAAGAATTAGAAATGCAGGGATCCAAAGTCCCCCAGTCTCTCCTCACTGAAGTGCCGTGGTCTAGGTTGTCGACGAAACACTGCGTTGTACCATCAACTCCACACTTGGTGGCAGTGTGGAAAACGAGGTACGTTACTGCAGCATCATTGTTCACTTTATAATTGAAAAGTGAATAATAGTGCTGCGTTAGAAGAAAAAGAAAACACACTTATTTTAATTTTGCACAAACCTTGTCATGTTTGTAATCATTGGAAAGCCCATATTATTTCCTTTCCAATTATACCTAATATGTCTGACTATCCTGTAGGGTCTAAATGATTGTAAATTGTAGTTTTAAATTTTTATCATTATTATTCTTTTGGATCAAACACAGTAGGTGATGTGTGAAAGGCTGAACTCGATGAACGCGTCTTTATTTCGGCCTATGTAAACCATGAGTCAGCAACCTTGGCCCTCCAGATGTTTTACAACTACATCTACCATGACTCTCTGCCATCCTAATGAGTGGCTGAGCATCATGGGAGATGTAGTTCTAAAACACCTGGAGGGCCAAGGTTGCCGACCCTTGATGTAAACTATTTTTACAGAGCAAGGCGTCCCCCCTTGTGGCAGGTGCCTGTCGGCACTTGCGTACTCTGCCTGATTGTAAATCTGGCCCTGCCTAGGGGCAGTTGTAGAACTTTCAGTTTGGGTGGAAAGAATACAAAAAGGGAAAGAAAAATGCTCCTCGCCTTTACTCTCAGCTTCTAACTTTATCCACACCAATAATGTTCGTCTCCTGTTATGCCTTTCTCCCCACATTTGTTTCTTCATGCTCCACAACCTTGTGTTTAGGAAGCTCATTTTGCCTTAACTACTTTGTGTCTTTCTCCCCAAATCCACCTACCCAATAAAGGGCAGTATTACAATGTTGGTGCCAACTGAACCAGAGCAGTTGTAAATTTAAAACCTCCATAGACTATAATGGCTCTGGTAAGTTTACAACAGCTCTGGTTAAGTTAGCACCAACTATGTAATATGACCCAAAGTGTTTCCTTCCCAGGTGTATTTGTAAATACAGAAAGTATATGCAGTGAATACATGCGTTTCTGTGTTGGGTCTGTCAATGAATATATTGCGTAGATGCCTGTATGTTATATGTAGACGTGTATATATAATATCCATATCCTGGGAATTAATTTACCAAAGTAAGTTCCATTAATATAGTGTACCAGTTGATGTAGGTCAGGTGTGTTCAGTGGCGTCACTAGGGTTGGTGTCACCCGGTGCGGTAACTCATGGTGTCACCCCCCCCCCCTAGTTTTACGTTTTTTTTTTGTTTTTTTTACTACTCTTACTCATAAATCAGTACTTCCATATAACACTGAATGCTCATAATACACGGCGCACATTACTGTGAGGTTTATTGCAAGCATGGGATAGGCATAAGGCTATCCTAAACAAAAGATAAATCCAGGTAAAGTATCCATGTAATTGGGCAGACTAGATGGGCCGAAAGGTTCTTATCTGCCGACATTTTCTATGTTTCTATGTTTCTATTGCTGTGGAGCTCTCTCATATACTCACACACAAATTTTGGTTAACTGCCAACAAGTACAGTGCCTGTTCGACGGCAGTGAAAGTCCCCATAGAGAAGTAATGGTAAATCTGTTCAGAGACATCGAATAGCAGAGAAATGCCCTGATGTTCAGTGGTTTCATTCGACAGGTTTATTCAGGCGAACACCATCAGGGCTATTCAGAGAGAGGTGAAAACCTTGAGAATTGCCAGGAGAATGAACAATCTAGACCAAATAGCCAATTTGGAAAGTGAGATAAAAGGGAGAATTTTTCTGGTTTGACTATTTTGCCCTAGAATTTTCAATTCTACAGTCATTCTCAAGGTTTTCACCCCTCTCTGAATAACCCTGCATAGGTTTCAATGTTAAAAATATTCCCGTTTTTACCCAATATCTAATAAAACGTTTATTCCAATAATCTGTAGTAAAAAGTCTCTTTATTTGTTGATTTATTTTTCTTAGTATCTTCTAGGCATTTTAAAAAAAAAAAAAAATAATTCTTTCTTTCTAATAGTGTTTTGTTTCTGTAACAGCCCTTTTTATTATCATTCAGAGGATCTTATATGTTAATTCCAGACATTTTCGTTCAGTAGTTTTTTTGAAAACAGCTGGTGACGGGTTTGCGGCAGCATTTGGTGGCTGATTCCCTGCACTTCAGGGACCCTGCGGTGAATTCACCAGGGAAATTTGATTCCCCAAAGTGCCTGCGTCATTTCGGTGCTCTGAATATCCCCTTTAGTGGTGATTTTTTTTGCTGCCCCCTGGAAAGTGCCAGCCTAGGCCTTGCCTACCCAGGACATACTTAAAAATGAGAGAATTCTCAATGTATCTTTCCAGGTAAAATAGTTTTGTGTAATTTTTTTTTTTTTTTTTTGGGTGTCACCCTAGGGGGTGGTGCCACCCAGTGCGGGCCGCACCCCCGCCCCCCCTAGCGACGCTAGTAGGTGTGTTTGCACATACATTCTTGTGTGTTTTATTTTCCTACTACCACATTTATATAAAAGATCTAACCTTTCTTTCCTGTTAACCCATTTACATACATTAAGATGTTGACATTCTTTCTGGGGCTGGAGGCAGAGATAGTTGGTTGCTGCGTCTCTCATCTAACAACCCTAAGCTGAAAATCATCTAATGGGCCACCTCTCGACAGTCACTCGTTGTGCTAAAGAATTTGGCACAACTCTACCCCTGCATAGAACTGTTAATTCTTCCAAAGCCAAGGCTGTAAAATAAAAATTGGATCTAGTTATGCCTAATACCTGTGTAAAATGTATACTAAAGAATATTACTGGTAAAAGGTTACTAGTATCAATGTCAGGCAAAGACATCTTGAATATAGGGGACAGAAAAGATGATTTCATGGATCGGCTTGATTTTTTTTTCCTGCAAAGGAAAACAGATCACAAACCCAGAGGTCAATACTGTAACGATGTAGATTATTCGATGTTTACTAGTCAGATAATTTAAACACATGGCTGCACTGCGGAATAGCAGAGAGAAACATAATTCCTCCCATGATAATTCCATTACAGTTTCTATTAATTTAAAAAAAGATCATAATGAAAAAAATTATAAAGTAGGAAACAGAAATAATCATATTGTGGTTCAGTGACTCGGATTTCATCATCATACACATTTTGCATCTGTTTTTCTATTTTAAACTATTTTTATTAAGGCAAAAGACAAAAGATATAAGAATCTAAAAGTCCATACAAAATAATAATCAAAAAATAAGAAATAAGCTAAAGTTTTGCATTGTTTTTTTGATATTTTTTGCCAATCAATAAATAGGTTTCATAATCAATTTTTGATATTATATCGTTTCTGGTAATCACTTGTTATGAGACATGGGAGCCATTGTTGAAAATTCAGCCATCTCAGCGGTTGACATGACTGCAGCCATTGTACTTAACAGGTCCAGCCATTAATGGCTCGAGCCGCTATTCTTTGCTTGCAGCTCAGCATTCGTTGTCCTTTCTGCAAGTTAATGCTTTCTATACTTTGCATGAGCCAGAGTGAGATTCAGGAGCAATTCACTGGTACCGCATCATTCTCGTGTTGAGCCAGTATCCCAGAATGAATACCAACTCGGAGAACCAGGTATTAAATGTTTCTTTTGCCAAAATCACTTAACACGTCAAAATAACTATACAAAAAAATCCATTACTTAACTCTTATAGCACATTGCAGGGTGGGGCATGTACTGCCACCTCCTCTGTCTGTATGCAGAAGAACTCTGAAAACAAATAGTTCCCCCAGCAAGCTTCCGATTGGTCTTGCTTCTCTTCATGGAGTCCTATTGACTTCAAGAGATGGTACGAGTAGTGATGACACTGCCATTATTGCTTAACAGCTTCCTAATGGTAGGAGTCGAGCCACAGATACATCACTCCGTCATAATAGAGTCAGTAACGTGGAGTCAGTATGTTTCAGAACAATAGTGTGTGTCAGTGTCTGTATGAGAATCATTGTATCAATGTATGTCACTGTGCATAGGTCTGTGTGCGTGGTGTGTCAGTTCAAGAACAAAAAAAGGAGGACCAGCCACTCAGTCTCCAAACACAGACAGTTTCTTGGAAATTACTAGCAACGTTTTAGTTATACCTGAACCCATCTCAAGCCTGAGACTTGAATCTCAGTTTAACAGGTTTTATTTTTATATTCTTATTCAATGAAAATTTCCTTCACAGCTGTCTGGCCTTGCTGTGGGTACAGCTAATGATGCAGTAGGTGCAGAAAGTATATATAAATCAAAGGCACCAAATCACAATCCAATCCATAAATCAATCCAATAAACAGGCAAATGGTCTGGGCAGGAGTAGTCAGATGCAAAGAATCTGAGCAAACGGTCAGGTACATGACACAACCAACTATAACCCATAACCACTAAGCCGTCTGTAAGCAATGTGGTTTGTGTGGGAATATATACACTGGGGCCCAGGGACGTGCCGTCAGGGGCGGCAGAGCCTCACCTTCCATTAAAGGCTGTTGAAATAATAAAATTAAAAAAAACTCACCGGCTCAGTGTTCCCCCACCGTCGGCTCCGTCAGTCCTCTGCACACAGCGCAGCTGTTTTTTTTTTTTCCATGCAGCAGCCTGAGCCGGCCCTACGCAATTTGAGTAGCGGTGCGCTAAGCAAATCGCGTAGGCTGCCACGAAGTCTGCAGTGCGGTGCGTCTGTTCGATGAACAGATGTTCGAGCACGGCCCACTTCCTGAACATTGCTCTTCCAGGGCCTCAGAGGCAATGGGAGAGCATTGGAATAGCTTGGACCAATGGCAAAGCGCCATTGGTCTAAGGCAAGCCATTCAAAAAAATGCGTGCATGGGAGGCAGGCATTGATTGGCGCAGGACAGTCATGTGACTGTCCTGTCTCGCACAGTCAGTGGGTGCGGGGCTGTGCTCGGTGTGTGGCCTCAATGAGACACTCGGCTGCCTGGAGTGGACGATGCAGATCCTGGGGAGCACTGAGAACAGCCAGATCCTGGGGAGCACTGAGGGCAGTCAAATCCTGTGGAGCACTGAACCTGAACCTACGTATCCTGTGTATATCTGGTTCTGATACTAGCCAGTGCCTCACCGCATGCCACTGCGGGGCCCCATTCCCAGCAGATGGGTGTCCATTACATCATAACTTGATCACAGCATTTGAAATCCTGGACATGTAGCAAACTAGCTGAAAACACTGCTGATACTCCATGAATTCTCCAGAATGGGGGAGGGGCAGAGAGGCCAGGAGGACCTGCTGCACATCTCATCTGGAGCACAGAGTTTGAGTGAGCGTGCCCTGATGGATCAAACCACTAGCCATATGATATCAGAGATTGATAACCAGTCACAAAGAAACGTATAAATAGTTGTCCATCTTTTTCCTTTTTTTTTTATTTAAAACTTTTTATTTCTGAACAGAGGGTCACATGTAGACCGGCAGGAGTGGACTCGCAGGGCCACAGCAAAGATAAACAATAAGTACACCGTAGAAGACGAAGTAGCGTCGCAAAAAGTCAGGTCATAAAACTCTGTAAAGTTCCGCTATGAAAAGCATAGTCCATAGAAGACTGTTGATACTCTGACTGCATGAATGCAAAAAAAAAGAGAAAAAAAAAAAGAATAACAAAGGGGGGGGTGCGGTACAGGTCGCTGGGAAGGGGTAGAAATGTTTCCCCTTGACAAACACAAACAATCAAAAAAAAAGGGGGGAAACAAGGGGGGGGGTGGGGTGGGGAGGATGGCAAAAGTCAGAACCGTGACTCTCCTGGCACGCTCCCAAAAGGAGGCCATGGAGGGGTAATGTCATGAGGCCTGGGAATGCGAGGGCCAGGCATGGCAATCAATACCATGATGGCACACCTCGCACGCATCCGGTAGTGCCACACAAGAAAAAAAAAAGGGGGGGAGCGTTATGGGAGGAAGAGAACATCACCCCCCGCAAGTCGGGCACCCCTAGGAGGCAAGGATGGGGAGGGAAAAAATGGCGATACGCAAGGGAGGGCCGCCGCAACAGTATAACAAAGCGATCATCAGGCGGTGCGTCCCCAACAGTGCAGTCTCCGTTTGGGTCGCCGGGGGGCAGAGGAGATCAACCAGGTCGAATCACAACCTCCTGGCCCTTCGAAGCGGGGAGCAGGCCCAAGAACCGAAGGTGATTCTCAGCGTCCTCCGCCGTATCGGCTGCGAGAACCTGTCCATCCGGCGAGGTAATAATAAGGGAGACAGATGCGCCCCATTTATATCCAACTTTGTGTGCACGTAGGAGGGCCGTAACCGGCCGTAACCGTCCTCGTGCCGCCAACACCAAAAGAGGAAGGTCCCGAAATACGGCAATAGTCGCCTCTTCAAACATGACCATCGGCGTATTCCATATCGCGCGAAACAATGCTGAGGGTAAAGCCGCTTCTTTAGCGGTGATAAGAACGTCGCGTGGCGATGTTGCGGGGGCCAAGGCCGCCTTTCTCATACGGAAGGCCGAGAGGACAGGGTCCCGCTGTTGTTCCAGGGGACCTAAAACCACCTCCAAAAAGCGCTTGACATAAGACAAAAGATCGGTATCCGGCACGGTCTCAGGCACTCCTCGGAGCTTTGCATTCCGGCGTCTGTGTCTCGACTCTAGCGTCACCACCGCGGATTGCAGGCTGTTGATTTGCCGTTGTAGGGCATGCATAGAGGAGGAGGTTGTGGCCTGTGCGCTATCACCTGCGTGCGGGTCTGCAGTTCCCCTACCTGGGTCTGGGTCACTTCAACCGCCGCCTCGAGGACTTGGAAGTCCGCTTGCCAGGATTTCCGTGCGTCTTCCAGCAGGGTTCGGATGTCCCCTCTTGTGGCGGGAAGCGCATCCTCCCTCTGGCCAGATTGCGCCGCATGCGAGGCAGGGGGATCTTCAGCCCCATCCACTACCTGCGGGTCCTCAGCGTTCGTCGAAGCGGGGTGCAACAGCCGCCGTCCCAGACCCCCACCAAGTGACAGGCGGATGTCAGGAGTGCAAGGGTCCTCCACCGCTCCAGCTCCGTTACCTCTTTTACCCATTCTCGAAGAGTATCTTCGTGCAGGGCAGGCGTGCGCCTCCACCACAGGCCTCAAAGATGGCCGCCAACGACTGGGGACGGAACAGTGCTAGCGGCCTCCACCTGAATTGCGGGCCCGGAGGGGGGAGTCAGACAGGCTCCGGGGTTGCTCTACCTGCTGGCCGGCATCGGGGTTCCAACTAAAGTGTTTGTCCCGTCCTTAGTGTGTCGGATAAGCCGCCAAAAAGGTTAGCTGGGACGGAGCTCTTCTTTCATGCGTGTGTCTCGGTCCGTTGCCGGCCACGCCGTCCATCTTTTTCTTAGTGAACATTGTCTCCATAGATACAACTGCTGTAATATTACCCAGGCACATGAAGGTCATGGAGATAATGCTCTTGGAATAAATGCCGAAAAGCTCTGGTTGAAAATCAATCCCATTTCAACTAAACATGTCCTGTCAGTAAGAATACTTCTATTCCTTTACTGGTTATGTGAAACAGCTCAATACGTATATTAGCTTTTTGCTGAACTTTTAGGCCGGCGTCAGACGAACGCAGTGATCACGTCCGTGTTGCCGCACAGTTTATCGTCCGGCGCAGCATAGAAACATGAGCAATAGAGACCCACACACGAAGTACGTGCACACCGAACTGCGCACGCACAACGCACGTGGCAAACGGACGCAAGTTAGGCAAGAAGGTAAAATTGCTAGATGGACACGCAGAGCGCGCCGCGTACACGTAGCGTTCTGTATAAGTGATGAGATGGCAGACGCAAAGCATTTGCGACGTCCAGCACCTTGACGCACAAAATAGCTTTTCATATCCTTTTCAAATTTTTATAATTTTTCCTATTAATTTTGTTTCCCATAATTCCCTTTTTTTCTACGTCCGTCAACAAAAACGGACTGTGTGGTGTCTACAGTATCTTCCGTCAGTACGTCTGTCCGTTGTGCATGCACGCAGAATGCGCTCAGACTGCGTTCATCTGACATTAGCCTTATACATAGACAGGTATGTTTAATGACAGCTAACATGTTAAAAAAATAAAATTAATTTAATATACCATAGATACTCGAGTATAGTGCGACTCGAATATAACACAATGGATAGAGATTATGGAAATGAGAGAATACTCCAGACTCGAATAGAACACGAGGAGCAAAATTATATTGTACCGGTAAACAATTAAAATCCTTCCAGTTTCTCTCAACACAGTCAGGCTCCCCCTCAGGTCAGGGTGCTCTGCTCTAGAATGTTTGCAGTTGCTACGAAGTATGAAGCCGCAGTCCATCCGTCTTCTTTACTAGCGATTAGATGGCCGGCGGAGGCGAGCGAGGTGAATGAATGTCTTAAACCGAGCTTGCTCTCTGGCCATGATGGATCCCACCTCTCCCAAATCCGGGAGTTTCAGAAGTGTTTGCAAGAATCAGGGAGCCCGCATTCACTCCAGCGAGACTACCACAACTCCCATGAGACTTGAGATCCAGAGCAAGGCAATTTTTTTTTTTTTTTTTATTACACGCGATGCAGATGTCTCGAATATAACGCGACCCCTCCAATTTTAACCCTTTCGCTGCGGAGGACGCGCTCAGCGCGTCCACCCGCAGGTAGCGTTCCTTGCGGAAGACGCGCTGAGCGCGTCCTCCCTTTGGGGCCAGCGATCGGCCGGGTTCCGGCCGATCGCTGTGCCCCCCGGTGCGGGCTGACATCCTCGATGTCAGCCCAGCACCCGGAACCGCCGCCGGGCTAATTAGATGTCATCGCGGCGGCGCAATGACATCTAACTCAGGCGCCCCCCCGCATGTGCAGAGGAGGCGCCTGAAAGGAAGATCCCTCCCGATCGGCGGCGTGCAGGGGATTAACCCAGGCACCGTTTGCCCTTCCTAACGGTACCTGGAATAAACCCCATGGGGGCCGGATCACGAATCGGTGCCGAAAAGCGCCGGTTCGTGATCCTTTCCCGGAGCTGGCCGACATCTTGGATGTCGGCCAAGCTTCCGGGAATGCCCCCTGAGGACTGGCGTCAATGGTGGAGATAGGAGGTTCCGTGGCAGTTAGGGGTTAATGTTTGATATTGTTGGATCGGCCAGAGCATGGCCGTTCCAACGATACCAAACATGAGTATGAAAAAAGTTGTTTTTTAAAAAAAATATATATATTTAAAAAAAAATAAAAAATAAAAAACAAAATAAGTTTTTTTTGGTTCGTTAATGCAGCAATATTGTTCCCATTTCAATTATAATGTGAATAATGATGCTGCACTAACGATTTTTGTATGCGGTGCGTTTGTTAAAAATCACGTAATTTTCCCCAAAAAAAATGTAACGAGACCCCATTTCTAATTTTTTTAACAAGCGCACCCCATACAAAATATAACCGCAATTGCTCGCATGTTAAAATGTGGAAAAAAAACACTTTACATGTTGTAAATTATTGAAAATTCATATTTTATTGCATTTTTTGTTATAATATACAGACAGGTCATGACGTATACATATAATAATGACATATTATGAATCTGCCGAGTCTGACGGAAAGAACGATATATAATATGTCTGGGTCATATACTAAAATAAGCCTTCAAAACACGTTTAAACATGATGAGCGAAACCGGTAAAAATGACCTCAGCACAGAGGTGTGAAACGCCTCAGCAGCGAAAGGGTTAAGGTAAATGTTTGTCACCAAAATCTAGCGGTATACGCGAGTACTTTTATTTTTAATTCACAAGCCATATTTTTTAAATTCTTATTTTTTTTTTCCAATCCATGAAAGGTTTAGTCCACAGATTAATTTTGTGCTGCCTGGATTATTGGATTTGTCGAAGTCCGGATTATAATTTTATTAATTTATGGTTAAGCAGCACGCGACGTTGCAGAGAATAAACACGCATACAGCTAGTAAAAACATTTCTATTCTTCGTTATTGGTGATTATAGCTAAATGATGTACTACATTAAAAATATGTATCTGCAAGACTACAGTAAAATGGTTTTCTTTTTAGTAACGTATTATCTAGCAATAAATCTAGGTTCTACGTGTTCTATTTTAATCAGCTATTGAGAAGTGTTTCTTTCCAAAAACATGAGTTGTTTCACTGCTGAAAACAAAATTAAACTCCAAAGATGGGCTAGAGTTTTTCATGTAACCATGTAAGGAAATGCTAAATTTGCTAATGTATTGTACATGTAACACAAACAATTGTCTGTCTTGGCTTTTGCTGCTTTAACAGTACAATGGATTTATTATTAATAAAGCAGCAATAGGAAGAATAGAATAGATTTTTGATTTTAAAAAAGAAATGAGACCAAGAGCTCCCATCCCTCAGACATAGAAAGAAAATAATTCAGCATGTTTAACGCACTAAACACGGAAATTCTGTTAATTGAGAAACAAAACCCATTATAAAAAAAAAAAAAGTTATTAAATGTTACTATCAAAATAACCAATTTGGAGAATTTGGAGGGGCTAGTTATATTGACTTGTATTCATTTTGATCATTTTCTTTTCGGTTGCTGAAACTCAGCGTTTGTTACTAAGTAAAGCCCCGTGTTTTTACATTTACGAATGCTCAGTTAGCATTTTGGTTGCGTGACAGCTAAACCGTCCCTGTCGTCTGTCTGTAGACAAGTTTGTGGCCAATTCCCTTCAGTCTCCATCGAGATTTTTTTTCCCTTGAAGAATAACTCTAAATTGCTTCCATTTATGGGCAACTTCACAAGTCAAGTTGGTTCTCGGAGGTTCTTTTTTTCCTTTTGTCAGACAGACTGACTCTACTTTCAGTGCATCTGAAACCTGTTTTAAAATGTTCTTATAAGAAACTCCTGAAGATTAAATACACAAATAACTGCAACGGCTGCTGTGATTGCCATGAACAAAGGCCGTAACTGCCTTACAATCAGTACAGTGCAGTGAGCAACTGGCAGTCAAGTGCAACAGCACAGTGCATTTCACAGGGACTGTAACAGCAATATGTCGGCAGAGTTAGGCCAGGGTCAGACGAGAGCACTACATGCGAATGTACTGACGTGCCCACCGACGTCCGTCGCAGCGTTCTGATGTTTCGACGGGGCATGCTATAGCGTGCGCACGAATTGTGTGCGCTACAGTGGACGTGCTGGAAGCCTCCCCGTTGAAACGCTACGACGCTCGTTCAACAGGGCTGCAAAGCGCGATAGTGCATTCAGAGCTCCACAGCAAGATCCTCCAAACTGCGCTCAGCGAGGTGGCCACAGAGTGGAAGGAACATCCACTCTCACAGACGATCCTTCCACTCTGAAGTGCGCTCGTCTGACCACAGGACAATATGTAAAAGTTGATGTAAAGCACTGTGGGGGCACAAAAAATATAGAGTATTTATTTGGTGCCTGGTCACCAACGTGACAGAAGCTCCTTCCAACATTTAATGGACCCAGCACACAGCCTTTGCCTCCCTGGATAATGTTTGGTTCACTGTTAAGATATGTGATAGTGAATATTGTTTGTGTGTTTGCTTGGGTTTGGTTTTTGTCTTAAATAATTGGTGAAAGAAAATATAAGGGAAGCCGTGGAATAAATAAAGAGTTTTTGATTCTCACTCCAAGAAGTGTGTATTTGGTTGTTTATGGGGACTCTGCTCTTCTGGGTCACATCTCTGTAATGCCAGGGCTACCAGTCAGGTAGTCTGGAAGGTGAAAGCTGGTCCCTGTGTGGTTCTTGGATGGAGAAGGAATGGAATATATTACAAGTGGGTTCTGATCCTGGACTTTTGGACAGTACCCCAAGGTGTCTACTGTTACAACCATGACCACCCAACAAATAGTACCTGGAGGAGAGAATTTGAACACAGTGAAAAACAGTGTGATGATACATGATCAAACCCAACTACTGAAAGTTTAGGATTTTTCAACTACAAATAAAACTTGTATCATATGGGTTTGAAAGTCCGTTAAACTACAGGGATTAATATAGATTCAAACCCCTGTTAAACTCATGCCTAGACAGCTCTGCATGTTGATGCGCACGAGTCTCAATGTTGCATCAATGTTTTGGATCTCATTCCTCATGTAATCGAACAAAGGGACAATCGTGTGAGGCCTGTTATGAACCCCTTGCTTTCAGATAATCCCAAAAAAAGAAGTCCAAGATGGTAAGATCGAGAGACCTTGATGGCCGCATATCCTTGGAAAGGAAATATTCCAAAAAAACTTGTAGCCATTAACTCACAGCTCTTAATAGTAAGCCAATGTGTCATCCATGGGAGTGTTATTCTCGTGGCAATTCTCGCCACCCAGAGGCCTCTTTCCATGTAGAATGAAGGAATGCACTCAACATAAAAGGTGGTACATTTTTCCGAAGCTCTCATTCTTTTAATTTGTTTACAATCTATAACTAAAACTTTAGGTTCGGGTCTATCACAGTTATTCAGAGAACAACTGGGATTTTTTTTTTACATTGAAACATGGGATTTGCCTGTTTAAACCAACCTGTCGAATGAAACCACCGAACAGGAGGGTATTTGACTGCTGTTCGTTGTTCTCTGAATAGATAAACCATTGCTTCTCTATGGGGAGTTCACTGCCGCCGAAGACCACTGTATTTCGCTGGCAAATCGCCAATATTTGGTGAACTGCCAACTTTTTGAATAGCCCAGAGATTGCACCATATGGAGAAATTCACTGTTCGTGCAATTTCGGTGCTCTTTGAATAATACCTGTATATTAAATCACTCGGTATAAGTATATATTGTGAAATGTAATATTTCAATTGAACGTGCAGTGCTGTTTTGTGACAGTAAATCTGTAGAGTTTCCCAACAAAGTGTAAATAAAGCTCACAGTAAGAGCAATGTGCCAAGCATAAGGACGTCAGCATTCATGCTCCTACAATTCCTTGACTACTTATCAAGAGTTCATTAAAAGGTAACTCTTTTCTCTTGGTGATGATTCAATGAACTACAGCAGATCTAAAACCCTGTGTAAAAAGGTCACAATTTATCACTTACAGAGCTACAACAGCAGAGAAAAGGAAATAAACGTCTAGTGAATAATTAATAACCCCTGCTAATTACTCTACCACCTGTATGCAGTGTGCCTTCCTTGCTCTTTTTTGCAGCACACCTGTCTTCGTTGTGTACAACAGCATAAGAAGAAACATTTATCAAACTTTTACATAGTATACGAGGAATTTTGGTGCATTCTATATTGTACTTTCTTATAATCCGATTTAATGAAAATGTTACACATTCCAATTGCAAACAGAATTTAATTACAATTTGCTTTAACAATAAGAGTAAAGAGCTATTTGCAACACTCTAATGAGCATTTTGTGTAACGTATGTCGGAACCATAGATCAGTGGATATCTGTAAACCTGGCCTGTTAGTGGGCTCCGAGGACCAGGGTTGGGGAGGGGACCACTGCCATAGATGGATTTGGCTATTTTGTACTAAAGACACAAAGCCGAACGGGATCAATGCTAAACAATTGTCTGTCGAAATCTGACAAACTACCACTATGTTTTTGTAATTCGATTAATGTTGTTGGCATAGTGGATGGCACCAATAACAGATGATGGAAACTCCATGGCATGACATGGATGGATCCATTTTTAAAAGCCACTACTACAATAAAGAACAGAACTGATAGAGATGCTTTCCTCCTCCAGTGTATGGATGCTCTGTGCTTGTGATAGAAAGGTGAACAGATGGTATTCTTACACTTGCAACACTGGCGTGTACATAAGCCAGGCTAATGAGCCCTTTTGAAATAAAGAGCACAGCTTCCAAAACCACCTTGCAGCTTTCCTACTGCAGTTAAGGTAAGATAGGACAACAGGTGAAAACATGGATAAAAACTAAATATATTGTGAGCTGGTACCAATAAACACACGGTCCTTCGGAAAATACAGTCCTTTTTATTTTTAGGTCTGGCAAAAAAACCCAAAATAAAACCTAACAAAACCTAGCTCCTTAGCCCCATCACCAAACACCCCGTGAAATTGGTACCCTAAAGACAACAATGAGTATGGGAGGGCGGGATGTCGCTCCTTCCTTGACTTCCCTGTGGGTGCAATACACACTCCAGTTGATCCCACTAGGCCCAGCCCACTTTTCTTTCCCGCAGCCTGGCCATGTGAGGCCTGCACGTAGAATTAACCCCTTGCTGAGCTGGCAACTCAAGGACTCCTGTGCCTAATTGCTTCAGGCCCACCGCACTGGTTTAGGTAAAGTTTAAAACTCAGTAGCAATGTCCCTTTAGCCCAGCTAACCCTGAATCTCTAATACTTTAACTTATTATTTTTCTGCAAAACCTCAGTTATAATTTAACAAAATATAAATGCCATTAAAAAAACACATACAAGACTAAGATATAACTGTAGAACACACACACATATATATATATATATATATACACACCCAGGACATACTTGAAAACCAGAGAAATCTCAATGTATCCTTTCTGGCAAAATACTTTATAAATAAATATATAAAACCTTCTAAGGCAAATACCTTGTTTTCATGATGGTGCTACCATGTTGAGTGCCCCATGGGACTAATACATGCTACCATTTATCTACTATCATGGTACAGAGGTCAAACAGAGCCCTACAGTAACACAATGGATTTATGAACTAGATGCCAGCATATTTCATTAATTTATTGCCTGTGCCACACTGTAATAGCGGTGTTAAACAAAATATCCTATAGCAAGGGTGTCACAAGAAATTTAACTTGAAACAGTCCTCTGATCGGTCAACTTTATTGGTCGTCGCAACACCACTGGGAAAAAAATATATATATAATTTTACAATGTAGCTTTGATGTGTAATGATTATGCTCAACTATGACACTTCTGTTGTTGCGCTCGCACCCCACCCCATTGTCAATCACTACACTGGCTCCCTATTACATGAAGAATTCAATTCAATATTTTGGTGCTCATTTACAAAGGTCTTCAAAACCGTGCCCCAACCCACACATCCTTAATAGCAGATGTGCTCCATCACTATCATGGGTTTAGAAATGAAAAATAATGCGGGGGGATACCCGTTTACTTTCAGGGCAGATAAAAGATGGACAAAGACACAGAGACAAAAAGACAAAGACAGACATAGAAACAGACACTGAGAGACCTACAGTTAGAGACAGAGTCAGGCACAGATGAATAGGCAGTAGGAGAGAAAACACCTGCTGAAAATCCAGACCAGGTTCCACGCAGCCATGGCTTGTCAACGTAGGCCTCCATTTTGATCAGCAACAACAGAGGATGCCGGTCATATGGGATAGATTTCCATAAAGAGCAAAACTGATTTGGAATCTAAATGCAACATTTTGACACAGCTAGGGACAGGAAAAGACAGACACTGACAGCAACAAATGCAGATAACACTCTATTCAGACACAAAGAGATAGAGCAGAACATAAAAGCATGACAAGGGGGCGTGGCCGGCTGCTGAAGAGAGAGGACGCGTGTCTGTGGAGCTCCGACCCGTCCTCTCTCTAAAGGGATCTTTAAGCCACTTTATAGACGCCGAGAATTCATGCTACAAGCCCTGAGTGGCTGGCCATCGGGGTGTATTGTCCGGGGCCCGTTCTGACCCCCCCACCGGACCTGAGACAGCCGCTTCCCGGGCGGTTCGCTTGATGGAGGTCGCTGCCGGCGGCCATCTTGGGGCCTACCCTTCGGCGCCGGTTACCCGCTTGCTGTGCCCACCTGTACGTACCTCCCATGCTGGAACCGTGAGGGGAGCTACGGAGACGTAGGGCCCCTGTCTCCCGCTGACTGATCGGGACAGATGGCTGAGGACTGATGAATTTGGGCACCGGGTCGCTTCCCCTCCCCCTGCTGCAGTGAAAATGGTCGCGATCGAGGCCCTAGAGGCCTGTTTGGTGCTGTTGGAGGGGGACGATCTGAGCCCGCTCACAAAGGGGACCTGGCGCCGGATGATGGCCATACTGGGAGGCTGCGGGACGCCATCAGCTTCCCACCCGTGCATGCCGGAAGAGGACATACTTGTCCCAGAGGACAACGGTGTAACTTTGCCGGAGCCTGATGTACCGGGTCCGTTGGCTGTGCCGCTGCTTCACCCTCCAAGTCCGGGAGCGGATCCGAGGCCGAGCGGTGGAATGATTACGCCTTCTGGTGAGCCTGCGATTAGAGTGGAGGAGGCAGCGACGTTTTACGGGGGGGGCCCCGACCACTCTTGCACCACCCGGTGACCGGTGTGCGGCGGATACCCCCATTCCAGATGAGGTCCGCCTTGCCGGAGAAACGATGGTACCTATAATGAAGGAGGCTGAAGCGGAGATCCCTGAGACACCTCGATCCCCCGATGTTGAGGTGACCTGGGCAGCACGAATCGGCCTTCTGTGGGTCGAGCTACCTGCCAAGCAAGTACCTCCTTTTAGAGACACGGGTTGATAGGACACCTGAGACTGTTTTTTATTTTCTCTTGATGTTTTTTGGGTCCTCTCATACCCACCTCTGATGACACTCCCCGGCTGGGGATAATGAGACTTTCTTTTGTTGCTTTAACCCCCCCTCTTTTCGACTTTTTGATGATTTTTCACGTGACCCCCCTTCTTTATGTTACGAGTGTTTATTATACGAGTGCATTATTTGGCCCTGCGAGGTCAACTATGATGGTCGGTTTGTGACCTTTTGCAAAAAATAAAAATCTTAAATTGAAAAAAAATAAATAAAAGCATGACAAAGAAACAAAGACAAACAGAGACCTAGAGATTCAGAGAGGCAATCACAGACAGACACAAAGATAATAATGCAGAGAGACAGAGCTAGGGACAGATACAGACACACACTGAGACAGACACAGGCTGCATGTCTGTCCCTTTCACTTCTGGCACCACTTCAGTGTCCTTTCACCCCCCACCCCCAGGCCCTTTTTAACCTTCAAACCCAAGGTCAGTCACCATATACATCATATACCTTATATCAGCCCCACTTCACGCTCTGACCCTATAGCAATCCCTATACACCCCTAAGACCTCATGTCTCTGCTTGATAAATAATTGTATGCACTAAAAAAGTCTATTAATCAAAATGCCCAGAACTGTGGCAGCAAAATATCCCCCATGGGCAGCAGTTAGGATGGTGACTGGGTCAACGATGCAAGATCTTTATTCTCCAGGCCATGGTGACATCAACCTAGCACACAACAGGACCTTGTGGCTGCAATTAAGCACACAGCTTTGGTTGTGGTGTCACTTTGTCTCCTTGTTGTCTGTCTCTATGGGAGCAATATTGATATCATCAGACTTCTAAAATGAGACATACTGTACATACCATGTAATGAAGTCAGTATCATGAATGCATTTGGTGCAGTGGTGGTGTTTTGTTTTCTTTTAAATTCTGCATAGACGGATTTATATTCATGGTGTAAATAGCCTTGTCAGAATTATTTTTTTAAAAAAGAGACTAACTTTGATGAAAAATAATTTATTCAAAGTTTTAGGCTAGGGTCAGACGAACGTGATTTCTACAGACTGAGTCCATGCAGTACGGACGTACGTTAGTACGGAAGACGCAGTAGTGGCCACACAGTCCGTTTTTTCACTGACGTATTATTTGACTGATGTAGCAGGGAAAATAAATTAAAATGCAAAACCATTTTGTCCGTCAAAAATGCTGGACGTATAAATGCAGTCCATCTGACCACGTTCCATCACTCACACACAAAGCTATGCAGACGTTGCGGACGCAGAGCACTTTGTGCGGCCGTTCTAGGGGTTGTACGTTCTTGCCTAACTTGCGTCCGTTTGCCACGGCTGTTGTGCGTCCGCAGTTCAGTGCGGACGTACTTCGTGCGTGGGACTCCATTGGCCTCTATGTCATGCTATCACGGACGTACTTTTGTGCGCCATCAGGGACGTGAACGCTGCGCTCGTCTGACAGGAGCCTAAGTCCACCTTTTTTTAATATAAATCAGAGAAATGATCATTAAACAGCGAGATCTTCTTGCCTAAGCACCAATCAACAAAACTGAGGCTTGAAATAATAGATTTGGATTAAATCCTGGCATATCAATCACGCAAACAAGCTATAGGCTATTTTCTGGGTGTTTTTATTTCACAATATCATAATTTCACCCTGTCATCTCGCACCATCCGCAGCACGTTCTGAACTAATTAGCAATGAGCGAAGCTGAGAAAACACTCATTCACGCTGAAAAAGTACTAAATGCTTTCTCGCCACGTTTTAGTGGAAGAAAAACGCTGTAAAAAAGCATTTTCCTTTTATTTTCCAATCTAGGGCTATTTCAGCAGTATTTTACAAACAGGTTAGGAACATAAAAACAGACCATTACAGTGTATATCACAAACCCATGTGTATAAAGTATGGCCAGGAAATGACTTAAAGAAACACTGTACCCTCCGTCACCTTTAATAAATTTTGCAGATGCTGCCGACAGCACTTGCACAATTTTTTTGATTGGACTCATAGGGGGTCTGTTCAAAAAGCTCCGAAATTTAATGTAATTTCAGCGCTTTGCATTTCGGCGTATTTTCGGCTTACTTCAGCGATTTCATTTTGACGAAAATTCAGTGAATTCGCTAGTTTTCAAATGTTCACAGTATTTTGCCAAAAATGGAGTTGATGAAGCAGTTATCAACTGTCAGCGAAAAGTGTCAACGAGCACAGAAATTGCCCGGGCAAATTTCACCAAAGAAAAAAAAAAAAAAAAAAAAGAAGAAGACTCTCATTCTCGTAAAAGGAGCTTAAAAGCTTAAACCAATAAAAACGTAATACAAATGTGTAAAAAAAATAATAACAAATGTACTTTAAAAAAAATAATCTTTCAAAAAATAAAAACAAAAATGTCTTTGTAAAAAAAAAATTAAAAAAAATTGCCTTTAAAAAAATATTAAAAAATATATATTAATTACATTGAAAATTAAAGGCACGTGAGTCACTTACAAGCAAGTTATAGGATTTGCTCACTAATCTTTGCGAGTGGCTGCCAAGTCTGACAGTGAGCGTTTGTGCAGACTGAAAAGTCGGCCAGCACAATAAAATGCATAGCAATAAGTCTCTAAAACCGGACGGGGGTGGTCCTCCAGATCCCATGAACCTCTGCTAACCTGATGAGTAGATGAGCATCATGGGAGATGTAGTTCGAAAACATCTGGAGGGCCAAGGTTGCTGACCCCTGTTGTAAACTATAATAACAGGTCTATTCAGTAAAGGTGAAACTCAGGAGAATTGGCAGGAGAAGAGAACAATCTAGACTAAATAGCCAATTTGGAAAGGGAGATGAAAGGGAGAATTTTTCTGGTTTGGCTATTTTGACCTAGAATTTTCACATCTCCTGACTTCACCCTTTAGTAAATACACCTGCAAATGTTGCTAGAAAGCACCTGGTTTAAATATGAAGATATTTAATGATTTAAGTTACATAAATGCAGCCTTTGTCATCTAAAACAGCCTCATCTCCGGCCATGCAAAAGTGACATTCCCCACAACGCATGTGCCCATCTTTGGCCATTTGAAATGTTGGTACATATACAGTATAATAAAAACCGATCTATAAATAAAAATTTTACTATGGTAAAAATATTAAAAAGGCACACAATTTTCTAGAAAAGGAAGACGGAGAAATGGTATTTATACATATAAACACATAACATATCTCATTCACCAACATTAATTAGTAAAACAGCTGAAATCGCATTCCCTGGGATTAAAACAAGAAAAACCTCTCATCTATTTATGTTATAATAATTCAAACATACGATAAAGAGGTGAAAACATAACCGATGTGGATGTTTATACACTTCGTATTAGTGCATAAAAGAGTAATATGAAAATGTTCCAATTAATTAAGGCTGTCTGTTTTCATTATTCATAATGAAGGGTTGTCAGCTGTTGAATCTGACGGCTTTGCTAGAAAGCGACCCCCCCTCCCTTTCTATTACCGTCAGTTCAGCTCCATTCATTCTTTTAAGAAAAGCATTTGAACCATTCACCGCAAGCCCTTCTGCAGCTGCTGCCCTGCATTTAATCCCCCATGCTTTGTGTTATTCACTACGGTTATCCCAGCGGCATCTAAAGCCGAGCCGCTGTCTGGACGGTTTCTTGGCAGTTTTAGCAGCATGGGTCGGGTCCCACACGCACACAAAAAAAAAAGCCACAGAACCCATCATCTAGCAGCTGCCGAACGCAGACACAGTTATAAGCCTCTCTCTCGATTCTTTGCTTGATAAAGGGGGGATGGTGGAAACACACAGGGTTATTCAGAGAGAGGTGAAAAGCAGGAGAATGTCTGGAGAATGAAAAATTCTAGGTCAAAATAGCCAAACCAGAAAAATTCTCCCTTTCATCTCACTTTCCAAATTGGCTATTTTGACCTAGAATTTTTCATTCTCCAGTCATTCTCCTGCTTTTCACGCTCTCTGAATAACCCTAAAAGTATCTGCAGGGCTTGCAAGAAACATACCATGAACACAATCATTCACAAAATATCTTAAATTGTTGGGCTGGTCATCTTCCTATAGATTACCCAGATAAACACAAAATTTATCCCAAAACAGGTTCAAAATTAAAAGCTACATTAGTAAGTTCATTAAAAAAGAAGAAATTTGATAAATGTACCGTCTGGGTGGAGTAGAGGTAACATCACTGCTCTATGACAGTGGAGACACAGGTTAAAATCCCAGCAAGAGCACCTCTCCAGTAAGTGTCCTTGGGCAAGACACCTAACGGTACATACTCGCCACCCAGGACATACTTGAAAACGAGAGAAATCTCAATGTATCCTTCCTGGTAAAATCCTTTCTCAAAAAAAATTTAAGTCACAAGAAGCACGACTAGGATTTGCACCTCAGTCTCTTGCCCCTGGACAAGCCACAGATTTGCATCATGTATTCTGTAATTGGTTTATACTGACAGTCCTGTTCAAATCCTGGTCCAGACAGTAAGGCTAGGGTCAGACGAAAGCATTTTTCCCTGCGAACGTGAAAAAGTGCGTCCGAACGCATTGACGTATTTTTTCACGGAATGCGCAAAAACGGTCAGACGACGCGCATTTTCGGGCGTGATTTTGTACGGATCATCAATAAAACTCTTTTTGCGTCTGGACGTTATGTAGGCTGGACATTAGCAGTGTCTGACATCTCCTAATCACGCACACACGCCGCTATGTCGCAGCTGCGCACTCAGTACGTCACTACTAGCGGTTCAGCGTTCTCAAAAAAATGCGTTCAAATTCCACTTGCGTTGCACGGCCAGACTTTTGTGCGGCCGTACATCGTATATTGGCCGTCATTTGCTGCTAGTGCGGCCGTAATTATGTGCGCCAGAACGCACGTTAAAAGTGCGCTGGTCTGACACCAGCCTAAGATGAACTCACATGTATCAGCAAAAACATTGCAGTGATAATTATTAATTCCAGTGCACCTGAATAGGAGCCAAGGCCATAGGCCATTTACGGAGAGAAAGGAATCAATGTCAGTCTGGTGTAATCACATCCTTTTCAGGATGTGCCTGCATAGCAGCTGCTGGCTAGATACACCCTTATCCACACTTTATCTACAATCTGGATGCCTATGTGCCTGCTTTCTCTCTGTATATAATATATATATATATAAAACTACTGTGTATATACAATTCTAAACGTTATGGAAAATGGATATTATTTTCTATTTCCACAAACATTTTTAAGTTCCCTCTTATATTAAACCAAAGATGGATCCACACTTGCGTCATTACAATAGAAACACCAATATCGTATTTGTAAACCATAATATTTTTTTATTTTATTGCTCTTTCAGCTCACACGGGGTTCTTCAAGATCTCCACAAAGACCCATTTATGGGTAGATACAACCCTTTTAAAAGAATGAAAAAAAACCCAACATTCTTTGTTATCTTTGTTCAAATAGTTAGATGGACATCAGCGCCAGTTAACACCTTTTCTCAAATGGTATGTGCCGATTTTAGAATTTCTTTTGTGTGTGTATAATCAAAACATTTAGAATACACTGAACAAACCTTACATTTCAGAGATCATACATGACTTTTGAATACCAGCACAAATGCAATCTCTTTGATTAAACATCTTTCACCAATAAATAGCCCTATAACTGCCATACAACTACAGCTTCCGCAACGCTTTGTGAACGTCATGGTAAAAGAGCAGTCATCAAGCATGTTCTCACTTATCGAATACCTTGAACACAATTTAGATCAGACAACGGCCTAGGTTTACTATTATTCATTAGCTGACCTAGAATCGAGCTGTGGGTTGACACAAGAAAATTGTATATCGAAGAGTTTTGATATTCCCTACGATCTGGGCTTAAATCGAGAGCCACCATCTCTTTGTTACTTCTAGATTCGATATTTAGTGAATACCATGGAACCATCTCTATAGAGCCACATCACAGGACATCATTTCACAATGTCCCCTGCTCCCGTTAGATTATGTATTATCTCCTTATTCAATAAGTGACAAAGTAGGCATCTCCACAGGTATTATTCCAGTCCTCACCTCTTTTGCTCTATCCAGCTCATTGTGGAGTGCCTGATTGGAGATCTCCACCTCAATGAGATGCTGTCGCAGGAGCTCATTTTCATCTTCTGCTTTGATTCGCTTCTCTTCTACGTTTTCCAGCTCATGGTGCAGTCGGACAGAAACATCTTTGGCTACCTGTAAGGATAAATTTGATGTAACAACCCAATGAGCCAGTGTGTGCCTTTCCAGAGCATGTCCCAACAATTGAATCTCCCACACATGGACTCAAAAATGTAGAAACATCTCAAAGATGATCGAGAGAAAAGTAGTGCATCAAAGATAAATATCGTGCACCATTGCAAAATGGTCTGAATACTTATGTTGATGCTATATTTCGGTTTATTTATTTTATAATAAATTAGCATTTTTGCAAGAGAAATATTTTTTTACTTTGTAATTTGAGGTGTAGAGTAAAATTGTGTCAATTGAGTGTAGATGAGGAAAAAATTATTTAAATTAATTTTGTGCACGTCTACAAAACAAAAAATAAAAAAATTAAAGGGTCTGTATAATTTCTGAATGAACTCTACGGTTTCAAAATCCTCAGTAATGCGGGATGGAAAAATGGTTTACGCAGAAAAATAGAAAACAACAACAAAAGACAGGCTTTGTTTATCGGTGGGAATTAGTCAGTTGAAGCTGGTGTTAATTAATTGAGGCATAAATGGTGGAAAATGAAGAGAGAAATCAAAAGAGAGAGTTCCCCGATGGCGCCTTTTATCTTAATCATGTCGCTATATGCCCGTTACAAACCTTCCAATTAGGTGAAAAAGTAGACTTTATGCTTAGCTTGGAATGCACAAGAACGCATTACTAATTCAGGTTATTATCATTTTAACTAGCACTGTGCGGAGAGTATTATTAATAAAAATAAAGATGAACAGCTCATATCAAAATATGATTAGCGAATGTAGCAAGCTTTGAGTTTTCATGAAAGATAATGGGGCTCTATTGCTACATAAAGACCACATTGCAGATGGAGTACGTGTCACATTAAGGCGATAATGCCTGGAATTATTTGTTTCCGTCCAATGGTTTTCCTCCATTCCCACGTGCTCTGATTTTCACTGAATGCCACAAGGGAATTTGACCATCCTGTTACTGATCATCCACCTATCGTACCCATACGGCAGGGGTCAGCAACCTTGGTTCTTCAGATGTTTTGGAGCTACATTTCCTCCAAGGCTTAGCCAATCTAATGAGTACCTGAGCATCATGGGAGATGTCGTTTCAAAACATCTGGATGGCCATAGTTGCTAAGCACGGTCTCTGAGGGTCCGTGAATGTTTGTGTCCACTGAACTAGAGGGGCCTCACATTGAAGCCTCATGAGTTATGGAAAGTTACACTTACAGGTTTGTTTTTCCGATTATTCCTGCATTCTTCAGAGACTAGTTTTTACTGCGATTCATCGTTTGATTGTGCCGCAATAGGAACGAAAAAATCAATACAGACAAACAGCGTTCAAGCGCTTCTTGGACCTGGACCTCAAGATTTTCCTGGGCTTCTCCCTTCTTTATCTCTCCACCAAAAGACTCTGCTCATCTCTCCGCTCCCAACTGTACTTCTGACCCAACCCTCTCACACCCACTGTACCTCTGCTCCCTCTTGCCCCATTATGTCTCTGACCCACCACAGTGTAGCTTAGACCCTATTTTGTCTGATTCATCCCACCTATTTGTGACTATCACTCATCTGTGTTTGACCCATCCCTCTCGTATCTTTCGTACCCCTGACATTTCACAACTTCATTGAACCTAGGCCGCATACCTCTTTCTCCATTTCTCCTCTGCCCCTCCACTCTCACCCCACTGGGTTTCTGCTCAATCCTATTCCACATTCCTATTTAGGGAAGCCTACCACCCGACTCCCTGATACACCTCACTGCCCCAAACAGTCCATCACTTTCAACTTGCAGTCCTCTCCTCCTGTTTCCACCCTTCTAGATTGTAAATTCCCACGGGAATAGGGCCCTCGTTTCCTCCTGTACTGGTTTATCAAATGTTGTTCAGTCTCAGTGTATTGTAACCCTGTCTATATTGTGCCCATTGTTCGGCGTTGCGGAATATGCTGGCGCCATATAAATATAGTGTAATAATAATCCCTCCCCTACTGTGACTAATCCCTCCTTCTCACTCCCATTATGCAACTAACCCACTCCTCTGATTCCAATGTGCCTCTATTCCACCCACTTGCCATATCTTCCCTCTCTGATTTGTAGGAAATTGATGCTGAAATAATATTTTTTTTCCCCTGGACCTATGTAGAAGAATGGAACTGGAGTATAGCTCCACCAAGCCCCATATTAAGTCAGTCTTGCACCCAGGTAGACCTTTCCAGCACATAGGATTTTTTTTAATATTTATTTTACAGAACCTTTCCTATATAAAACATTGTAATTTAAAACAAAAAACAAACATCACATTTTTTTTGGGATATTACAGCACATATAATTACCTTTAAGTCTTGTTCCAGACTTCTAATGAGTTCTCCGTCCACTTGGCCAGTCTGTGCAACTTTCAAGCTTTTTTGCTCGGCTTTCCTGAGGCGGTACTGCAAAATGCGGCAGTTCTTATTGGCTCGGTCAAGCTCCCTGCGGAGTTCCTGTAACTGGTAAACATCTTCCTCTAGATAGCTGTCGCGCATTTCCTCCATCTCTGCTCGCAGCTCATCCAGCTCATCCTAAAAGGCACATTCAAAATATAGGATGAATAAAAATGACAGAATATCATACATTTCTCATTTGATGCTTTATATTAAGATATGGTAAAGATATATACAGCAATAAAATGATACGATGAGCAGTGCAAGTTTTAAAATGCTGGTAAATTTTAGGAATGCACCCTGGATTTACAAAATCACATATACACACTGGGTCCTATTCCCTTGTTCGCGCGAACATGGGGACTCTAACTGGGAAAGGTTTTTTTACATTGGAAAAAATAATGAAACTGGAATGTGAACAACGTCTTGCAATAAATATAAGTTATTTTTTAAATTGCAAAGTTAGCTCCAAGGGCACATATCCTTATGGGCTAGATTGACTAAAGCAGTGATTCCCTACCTTATTCCTCAAGTACTCCAAACAGGCCAGGTTTGCAGATATCTGAAGCACAGCACAGGTGATCTGATTTGCTGCTCGGTGATTGTAGGATTCAGTCTGCATTTTTCCACGGTAATTCTTAAAATCTGGCCTTTTAGGGGTATTTGAGGACCAGGAATGGGAACCACTGGATTAAAGGTACATTCTAGACCATTTGGCTTACTTTGGTCATGGTGTGCCAATTGTCCCACCACCCTTGACTATCCTCAGGAGCTGTGACAGCTTTTCAAACCAGATATCTTTCCTAAGCCTTGCAAGGCTGTCGATCAGCTCCAACTGGACAGCCTTCTGTGGTTTTGATCAGTTTGTTTTAATCTACTCAAAGCTGATCCTCCAACGCCTCTCAATGGCAGAAGCATCGAGAAACATCAGCTTGGCACCATACATGCTAGCCATGCTTTCGCTGACCGAGGCAACAGCAGCTACTGCTTCCAGAAGAAGAAACTAAAGATCGTAAAGAATTAAAAGATGATTGTATTTGGGTTTCAGCCCTTGCAAAAAAATGATATGCAGGTAAAAAGAGTTACTAATGTACCATTTTATGATTCAATTTATTTTTTGGTCAGAGTTTCCCTTTTAAAAGGTCTATATTTACCTATAGGTCTATTCAAAGAGAGGTGAAACTCAGGACAATGACAGAAGTGAAAATAGCCAAACCAGAAATATTCTCCCATTTATCTCACTTTCCAAATCGCCTATTTGCTGTAGATTGTTCTCTTCTTCTGCCTGTTCTCCAGATTTTCACCTTTCTTTGAATAGACCTGATAACTTTTTCAATGCAAGCCAAGACTCTAAATGTGCAGAAAATGTGAGTAATTCTTACCACTGACAATTGTTTATCAGTTTTGCAACCAGTTTCAGAGTGATGCGGTTATAGAAAGGTCAAAAAGTAACCGAAAGAGTCTTAAATGCACTCTTTGACTGCCAAGAACTATTATAATAAACATAGACCATGGGAAAAGGAAAAACTACAATTGCATGTGGAAATTCTGTTTAGATCTTTTGCTTGAGATGCATAAACATTTTCAAGGGAATTTATAATATTGAAAAATGCTAAAATATAGTTCAGGAAACGCCAGTTTCTCCTGTTTTCTGTGCCCATGGTATATCATTAAAACATTAAAAAGAAAATGTATTACAATGTAATTTTCAGTCATGTACAAGACACTATGCTGGAATCTGATATCCCACTGCCTCACACAAGGTATAATTCTGCCATTCATATACGCTCCTTCCATTACCAGTCTCTGGCCCCTGGGATATAAGCACACTATTATTAGGTTTGCACTCAATTTAAGGCAGGAAGGAGGTACTCTAAGCCAAGGCAAAGCTACAGAGCAGACATACTTTCCAGCTCATCCAACCTTCCAAGTATTAATATAGTTACACGGTATCCTATTAACGAGGAAAAACAAAAAACAGACCAATAATATACACTGCAAAACATTACCACTAATCATCCAAGGCAAAAGATACAAGAAAAAGATTTCTTTTGTAATGAAAGGACAATACTGGCAGATTCTCTTTTATTAAAACACACATATAATAATTTGTAATCCTTGTTTATAGGGAAACTCTACTCACACCACGGGTGGACTGGGCCGGGGGCAAGTCAGGGGCAAGTCCCCCCCCCCCCCCGTGCCAGTCTTCAGCTGCACGGGGTCTCTGTATAATGAGACAAGGAGCCAGAAGGTCAGGGCGGGTCTGAAGAGTGCACCCTGTGCAATGTGATCGCACAGGGTACATACTCTAAGGCTAGGGTCAGACGAGCGCAGTGTTAACGTCCGTGTTGCCGCACATAAGTACGTTCGTGATAGCATACAATTGTGTTAAATGGAGCCCCACACATGAAGTACGTCCGCACAGAAGTGCGGAGGCTGACGGACGCTGCAAACGGACGCAGGTTAGGCAAGAACGTAATACTGCTAGAACAGACGTGCAGAGTGCGCCACGTCCACAACGTCCGCATAGCTTTGTGTGTGAGTGATGGAGCGTGATCAGGCGGACTGCATTTATACGTCCAGCATTTTTGACGGACAGAATGTTTTTTCATTGTAATTTATTTTCCCTGCTACATCAGTCAAAAAATACGTCAGTGAAAAAAACGGACTGTGTGGCCACTACCTTGTCGTCAGTCAGTAAGTACGTCCGTACTGCACGGACGCACAGTCCTTACAAAATGCGCTCGTCTGACCCTAGCCTAAAGTGTTGCCACCCTTTAGTTTCCTCATAGTGCTCTGCTTCCTTCCTCTGCAGCAGCAGCAGCGCCGGGAGGAAGTGTCCTTTTAACACGTTAGTTCCTCCCAGTCGCCCAGGAGGGAAGTGGAGCACTGGCTGCAGGTATGGACAGGGAAAGGGAGTGGGTAACAAAAGGGAACAGAAATGGAGAAGAATATGAAGGGGAAATAAAAGAGGAGTAAGAGGGAAAGAAGCTGAAATGGGGGAAAGCGAGAAAAGCTGAAAATGGGTGGGGACAGAAAATAGGACAAGGTGAAAAGGGCACCACCCGCCTGGTGTTAAGGGGTTAACCACTGTTTTAGGCTAGTGTCAGACGAGCGTCTTTGGAGAACGGAAGGAACGTCCGTAAGAGTGGACATTCCTTCCACTCGACGCCTGTCTGGCCACCTTGTTGAGCGCACTCTCCTATGGAGAATCGCGCTTTGCAGCTCCATCAACGCACATCCTAGCACTTTGCCGGAGAGGCTTGGATAACGGACGTTCGTTGTGCGCGCGCACAAGCGTGTGACTGGCCCCGTTGCAGCGTCACAACGCTGCGATGGATGCCAGTAAGCACATCAGTATGGGCGCACATAGCGCGCTCGTCTGACGCCAGTCTAAAGTGTTTTTTAAATTAACACTTTTACCTATATGTGCTGATTGTATTATAACCTCACGTTTAAACATAATAGGAAGTCATGTTTTTTTTTCTTTGCAGAGCCAACAAACATTGCATATAGTTTATGTCAGAAAACATTCCAAAACTAAGGGGGGGGGTGTTAATAAGTATTGCCTGTATTATGCTCTACTTACTATTTCTTTAATTTAAAAAAAAAAATTAAAAAAAAGGAATTCTAAGACTATAGGGGTTATTCAGAGAGAGCTGATCTGGCCACGAAATGTCACCAAACAGGGAATTTCCCCGTACGGTGACATTTCGGGGCCATTTGGAGAGCAGGCAATTCGGCAATTTTGGCAAACTGCCAGCCAGTATGATGCCTGTTTGAAGACAGTGAAATCCCCAATAGAGAAGCAATGGTTCATCTATTCAGAGAACACCGAAGAGCAGTTAAAAGTTGCCGAAGTCCCCTGCTGTTCGGTGTTTTCATTCAGTAGGTTTATTCAGGAGAATCCCCTAGGCTTCAATGTTAAAAATATTCCTGTTTTAACTCAATAGCTAATAAACCGTTTATTATTTTATTCTGCTGTAAAAAAAGTCTATTTGTTGATTTTGTAGGATCTTTTAGGCATTTTTCGGGATTTTCTTCGGCAGAATTTTTATACCGTTTTTCTTTTTTCTGTAACAGACCTTTTTATTATCATACATAGGACTTTATATGTAAACTCCAGGCATTTTCGTTAAGTAGTTTTTTTGCAAACAGCGTTTCAATTTTGACACACTCAATCGTATTGTGTTTTGGTTTTTCTATTCCCAGTTTGTCAGCTTTTTCCGGCGGCTGGTCTGACCTGTGTTTGGCAGCTCTTTCTGACGTGTTCGGCATGTTTTTGTGGCGGGTTTTCCCTCCACTCCGGGAACCCTGTGCTGAATGCTCAATTCACCACAGGGTGGGGAAATTTGATTCCCTGAAGTGCGGGGAACGAGAGAGCATCGAAATGTCGGCGACATTTTAGTGCTATCTGAATAACCCCCAAAGGATTTGTTTATTTTAAATAATTTATTTAAATAACAGTATATCTTTCAGGGTTTTCCTCTGGGGGGGGGCACATTAAGATATTACATAGGTCAAGCTGTCTCAAGAAAAGTAATCTCCCCTTTATTTGTCTGAATCAACATTGAAAGAGATAACAGCCCTAATGTTCACCTTACACACCCTCAAAATAAAAGATTTTGTTTAGGCTTCCAGTTTGTGGTAGAGTCAGGGGCGGACTGACCAATCGGTCGGATGAGTGTTTGTGAAGGTGGTCATTTTTTAGGTCTTTGCCAAGCTCTGGCCCTCCCTCTACAGGAAATATTTACTTTACTTAGTGGAGCCACCAGATACCAACAGGAGCATCAATTTGCATAACCTCCAGTTCAGGACACATTCTTGTAGATTATTTTATTAAAGCTGCATACCTGCAATTAAAAACCTCCAAAATTAAATTAAGATAAATAAAGTATCAATAGAAACTACACAACCAGAGGTTTCAAAAGAGGGGATACTTGTATTTCTACAACAGAAATAGAATGTGTGACAATTATTAGACCATGGCACTTTGGCTACAAAAACGCATTTTGTTTAGACTGCCACTGCATGAAAATGTGGTAAAATCATTGAAACCTCTACAGTTTCTTATATTGTTATACAGCCCCAAAGAGAAAACAAATGAAACGCTTTATAATGAATTTAATGCATACACAGCGATACAATCGTATTTACACTGCACCTTGCTGTGAGTTTAATTGCTGGGGAGCTGTGTGATATGCTAATAGGCTCTCTGATATGGTTATACACCGCATTAGTAGGACTTTTGTGGCTTCCTGTTTGTGTCATAGTTTTTATGATCGCCGCCACCTTGCTTAGGCTGGGGTCAGACCAGCGCACATTTAACGTGCGTTCTGGCGCACATAATTACGGCCGCACTAGCAGCAGATGACGGGCAATGATGGCCAATATACGATGTACGGCCGCACAAAAGTCCGGCCGTGCAACGCAAGTGGAATTTGAACGCATTTTTTTGAGAACGCAGAACCACTAGTACTGACGTACTGAGTGCGCAGCTGCGGCATAGTGGCGTGTGTGCGTGATTAGGAGATGTCAGACGCTGCTAATGTCCAGCCTACATAACGTCCAGACGCAAAAAGAGTTTTATTGACGATCCGTACAAAATCACGCCCGAAAATGCGCGTCGTCTGACCGTTTTTGCACATTCCGTGAAAAAATACGTCAATGCGTTCGGACGCACTTTTTCACGTTCGCGGGGAAAAATGCTTTCGTCTGACCCTAGCCTTAACTTGCACAAATCATTTTATCTTTTCATATAAATTCCAATCCTTCCTATTGCTTACGTATCTAATAGACCGGCTGGATGGAGTAGAGGTAACATCACTGCAGGGGCGTACTTAGGGGGGTGGGGGGCGGCCCGCACCGGGTGGCACCACCCCCTAGGGTGACACTAAAAAAAAAATATATATATTATATATTTTTTTACTTTTCCAAAGTATTTTACCAGGAAGGATACATTGAGATTTCACTAATTTTCAAGTATGTCCTGGGTATGCAAGGCCTAGGCTGGCACTTTCCAGGGGGCAGCAAAAAATCTCACCACTAAAGGGATTACTCACAGAGCACTGAAATGACACCAACATTTTGGTGTTCTGTTGTTCCCTGCACTTCGGGGAATCAAATTTCCCCACCCTCCAGTGAATTCACCATTCACCGCAGGGTCCCCAAAGTGCAGGGAGTTGGCCGCCGAATGACGCCACTGCAAACCCGTGGCCTGCGGTTTAAAAAAAAAAAAAATGTCTGGAATTTCCATATAAGATCCTATGATTGATAATAAAAAGTTCTGTTACAGAAAAAAGAGAAACCGCTATTAAAAAAAAAAAGGGGGAAAAAATTTTGCCAAAAAAAAATCTGAAAAATGAATAAAAGGTACTAAAAAAACCCAATAAATAATAAATGTTTTATCACATATTGCATAAAAACAGGAATATTTTTAACATTGAAACCTATAGGGTTCGCCTGAATAAACCTGCTGATTGAAACCACTGAACAACAGGGCATTTCACTGCCATTTCTCTGAATAGATTAACTATTCCTTCTCTATGGGGATTTGCACTGCCTTCGAACAGCACCGTACTTGCTGGCAGTTCTCCAAGATTTGTGTGTGAGCATATCACAGAGCAGTGGTGTACTTAGTGGTGTACTTAGGGGAGTGGCAGGGGGCGGGTTGCCCCAGGTACCAGTGATTATTGGGGTGTCATTAGTACTAGGAGGTGCCACAGTCACTGTGTTGAGCTGTGTTCTCAAACAATGAGCAGTGGAGCAGGACGTTTGCATTAGGAATAAAATAGAATAGAAATCCCCCTCTCCTCCCTCCATAGCTCCTCCTCTGCCCCACAGCAGCTCCAGGAGAGGGATGTGATTTGTGTGCAGAGAGAGAAGATGACAGTAAATTGCAGGTAAAGGGGGGTATCAGCAGAATATGAAGCCCCATCTGTTTACTGCTGTTTAAAGTGGACCTTTCCTTAACCAGCACTGCAGTGATCAGAAATTTGTCATTGAGCTGCCTGGCTCTTGGTGAGGTCCTGCATAGAGGGAGCCAGGCTGCATTCACTGCATCACCAGTGAATAGCCAGCTCAGAGTAAACAGGGACAGGTAAGAGGGAGTCTTAAAAAAATGGAAAAGTAAAGAACAAATACCATAGCAACAACGTATACCTGCAAAACAACGTATACCCACACACACACAACTCCCATCACACAAAACCAGCCATCCATAGAACTCCACACAAAACCAACCAACCCACAACCCCATCACACAAAACCAGCCAACCCAACACACACACACAACTCCCATCAACAAAACCAGCCACATGTGTACTTTTGTTCATAGCATGAGGATGGATATGTTGTGAGTTTGCAAAATCACTTAAAAATAACAATTATTAAAAAAAATCTACACTCACCTCTTATTGCACAGCACAGAGGACACATGATTCACCATCGGCAGATTCATAATATATCATTATTATATGTATACGTCATGTCCTACCGGAATGCTATAACTAAAAATATTTTTGAAAACATTAAAAAAGTGTGTGTTATTTATTTTTTGATTTTTTTTTTTTACATTTCAAAGTTGGGGGAGGATGCCAAATATAGGATCCACCCTGGGCGCCAAATGTTCTAGGTACGCCCCTGCATCACTGCTCAATAACCGTGGAGTCACAGGTTCAAATCCTGGCAAGAGCACCTCTCCAGTACGTGTCCTTGGGCAAGACACCCAACGGTACACACTTGCCTGCCACACAATATCGGCTGTGGAGTTCAGTGGTAACATCTCTACCCTTCAACCGTAGAGAAGCAAGCCAAGGTCCCGATCGGCACATCCCTCCGGTCCAACTGTGGAGAAGTCTCGACGCTACGAGAAGCAGGATCAACCTAACCACCAGGTCGCTGATCTTCCCTACAATCATGGAAAGAGGACTTTATTCCACTTAGAAGACACCACCAGCAAGTGTCCTTGGGCAAGACACCTAACGATATGGATGTGCCTACCTCACAAAATACTTGTACATCTCATAGATAAGTTCTTTTGGGAACAGGGACCATGTGTGGTATTCTAATGTATCAATGTACACTTAACTTGTAAAGTGTGGCGGAATATGTGGCGCTATTTAAAGGATAGCAATAATAATAATAATAAATGGTTTAAGTCCAGGGAGGGGGAGCTTCCAGTCCAGTGCATGGGATGATCTTTCCTTCTCCCACTGTCTGACATCACCTTGCTGACCACAGCATGAGCAGCAGAGTTAAGTCAGATATTTGACTGATTTATGTGACATTTCTGCTGAGGGCCTGATTTATAGGCTGTGTGGGCTGCATGCAGCCCTCCATATGTTTATCAGACCTTATTTAGTAGGTGCCCAGTTTTGCATATGGTGCATACTAAATTTAAATTTAGTTTTTCAAAAATGAAACATGTCGGTAATTGAAAATTTTCATACAAAACTAATGAATGGCAAAAATTTGTGTTTAAAATATGTATATGCAAATTAACCCCTTAGCTTCATCTAATGAGGGCGGACACATGTCATTTTATCTTTTTTTCCCCTAACAATGTGCTCTATCACCTCCTTCAAGTTAACACTAACATCAGCGTTAACGCTAGCTTGAAGGAGGTCATAGCGCTGCGCAGGGGACAAGTGTTGGGAAAAAAAGTGAGAGAACTCACCCACAAATTCCACAACCCCTATTACCTGAAGAAAAAATATATATATCACGAGTATAGCAGTACGTGTGATACCATTTTTATTGGGTTAACATTACATTTAAAAGACAAGCTTTCAAGAGCGTAACCTCTCCTCTTCAGGTCTGGAAACTATACTGATCAGTGAAAGGTATCACTACATACAAGTATACTAGTGATTTTGGCAACTGGACTAACACGTTATATACAATATATATATATCACATACATACATATATATATATCCAGGCACAGACCCCCCCCAGAATTATATACATAGGCAAAGACCACCCAGAATTATATACACAGGCATTGGACCCCCAGAATAATATGCACAGCACTGAGCCCCCAGAATAATATGCACAGCACTGAGCCCCAAGAATAATATGCACAGCACTGAGCCCCAAGAATAATATGCACAGCACTGAGCCCCAATAATAATATGCACAGCACTGAGCCCCAATAATAATATACCCAGCACTGAGCCCCAATAATAATATACCCAGCACTGAGCCCCCAAAATAATATACATAGCACTGAGCCCCCAAAATAATATACATAGCACTGAGCCCCCAGAATAATATGCACAGCACTGAGACCCAAGAATAATATACCCAGCACTGGTTATATGGATATATTTGCCGCAGCTCACATGGACATATTTGCCCCCAGCTCACATGGACATATTTGCCCCCAGCTCACATGGACATATTTGCCCCCAGCTCACATGGACATATTTGCCCCCAGCTCACATGGACATATTTGCCCCAGCTCACATGGATATATTTGCCCCCAGCTCATATGGATATATTTGCCCCAGCTCATATGGATATATTTGCCCCAGCTCATATGGATATATTTGCCCCCAGCTCATATGGATATATTTGCCCCAGCTCATATGGCTACATTTGCCCCCAGCTCATATGGATATATTTGCCGATATAAGTGCCCCAGCTCACACATGGATATATTTGCCCCAGGTCAGCTCATACATGGATATATTTGCCCCAGCTCACACATGGATATAATTGCCCCAAGCTCACATGTATATATTTGCCCCCAGCTCACATGGATATATTTGCCCCCAGCTCACACATGGATATATTTGCCCCCAGCTCACACATGGATATATTTGCCCCCAGCTCACACATGGATATATTTGCCCCCAGCTCACACATGGATATATTTGCCCCCAGCTCACACATGGATATATTTGCCCCCAGCTCACACATTGATATATTTTCCCCCAGCTCACACATGGATATAATTGCCCCCAGCTCACACATGGATATAATTGCCCCCAGCTCACACATGGATATAATTGCCCCAGGTCAGCTCAAATGGATGTATTTGCCCCCAGCTCATATGGATATATTTGCCCCCAGCTCATATGGATATATTTGCCCCCAGCTCACACAGATATATTTGCCCCCAGCTCACACGGATATATTTGCCCCCAGCTCACACGGATATATTTGCCCCCAGCTCATAAGGATATATTTGCCCCCCAGCTGACAAGGATATATGCGCTGCGGACGTTCTGAAAGCCTCCCCGTCGAAGCGCTACTACGCGTGTTCAACGGGGCTGCAAAGCACGATCCTCCATTGGAGGATTGAGCCTTGCAGTGCTGAGTGCACTAACTGCGTGAGGTGGCCAGACGGCGTCAGAGTGGAAGGAACATCCACTCGGACTCACGGACATCTTCAGCATGACATGCAGTTATCCAGTTTTCATAGCGTGTGTATAAAACCACTTAGTACCATCCAGATGTATTTTAAATCAACCGGGACATAGAAAGTTCAAAATCTTCTGCGCTAGTAACCATGAATTCCTGATCAAAGAAGAACACTATTTTTGGTTTTATATTGGTGATTTCCCAAGAGCGAATTAGCAATGTTGAAAATGTAGTCTAAATCGGCTTACAGAAACTATTTGCTGTAATGGCTACAATGCTAGTTGTCCATGTTTGCGAGGAGTAACTCCAAGTTCATAATGCATCCCAAATACTTAATGTGTGAGAAGGACAAATAGACAGGTTAAAAAGTCAGCTGCACTAGCCACAGTATAGCCCAGGACTCACCACCAGAGTTCGGATTCCAGCATGCATGGTCTCACAACAGGAAACCTTTATTATGTTCGGCTTTTGCTTCTTACAGTTTGTTTTATGCTTTTGGGCGTCACAGTGACACCTGCAGTGTTTTTAGCTCGTTTGGGATGTATGTATCGGTTTCCTCTATGCATTTTTATTGCTCTGGTTTTTCCATTCTCTTGTAGACATGGCTACACTGTCCTCGATCTGACAATTGATGGAAAGTAGGCGATTCTCAGTTTCTCGCAGAGGGAGGTGAACGAGTCCTGACATTCTCTAAGGCAGTGGTACTCAACCTGTTGACCCTCAGGACCCACAATTGTCCTTGGTCATTAAGTCGCGACCCAAAAATAAATTGAATTTCTGAAACATTATAATTTATTCCATAAAACAACATGTGCAATATTCTACAATGTATGCACTTTTTAAGCAGTTTTGTAAAACAAACAGGGATTCTTCCAAAATGGATTGCGCAGTGATCACAGAACTAGTGAAAACAAAAAGTGCTGTTGAGGCAAAAACCCAATAAAATAAACTGTAATTGAGATATATGAATTAATTAGAACTTACGGGAAAACTGGGGAAGCTTTTTGCTCTTAATAAATGTCTCAAAGTCTAAGGTGATGGTAGTCAAAGCAACTCTTAGGTCATGTTCAATGTCCAGTCTGTTCCTATCATGCTGGGGCAGCCAGTGCAAGCCAGGGATGTGCGTTTCGGGATTTTCACGAAATTTCCCGATTCGTGTTTTCGGATGCGGACGATTTTCCGAAAATTTTTAGATCCGAAAATGGCAGATCCGAAAAGTTTTCCGAGCCGAAACAAAATATTTTCGGAATTTTCGAATGTACTTGAAATGTGTCAAATCGAAATTTATTGCTTTGAAACGAGGAGAACAGATGTTCCGGAAAAACGAAAATTTTCGAAAATACGAAAAGTCGATACAAAAAACAAACTAAGTGACACGAAAATACGAAAAATGGTCGAAATTCCGAAAAAAAAATGTACACGAAAAACGAGTCGAGCCGAACCGAATCGAAACAGAAATCGGTCGAAACGAGCCGAATCGAAAAGTTTAAAAATCCTAAAAATCGAATCGGAAAAAAAAAAAAAATCTGTGCACAAGCCTAGTGCAAGCTGGGATCAGAGATCCCAGCTTGCACCTCTCTCCATTCGCTCTACTCTTCCATGCTCCTTTTCCCTCACCCCTCTTTCAGGGGGCACTTGCCCCGCGACCCAGTCCGCCCCTGGTTGCAAGTTTTGTAACCCACTTTTGGGTCGCGACCCTCTACTTGAGAAACACTGCTCTAAGGTGTACCATTGCTTTGCTACGTGACTGGCCTTGTAGTTGATGTTAGGCACTTTGGATTTTGTGATGTATACAATTTTTTGTGGACTTGCATACTTTTCTACATTTTCGAATTTTTGTCTGGGTTTGCCAACACGTTTGGAGGTACATGAGTTTTTTTCCTGCACTATATTTACTTTTGTTTGAGTTACACTTGGCAAGCTTCATTTTCAGGGTTTTGACAGTTACTCTGTTCTGGAAGATGTGTAGGTTAACTCGCACCAGCTGATCACTGCTGGTTCATATACTTATAATGGCAAGAGATTGCAGTTTCATTTGGTAGCCCTAGTTCATAGTGAATTCTGGTTTTGTCTAGCCTTGAATTACCTGGGGGGAACCTACAGCTCTTGCATTTTTTTAAATTTCAAAGATTGGCTGACATAGGCCATTGTCTAAATCGGTGGTTCTCAACCCTGGTCCTAACGTACCTCAATCAGGCCGGATATTAAGGCTTTCCTTGGGAAATGCAGACTGAATCCTGCAATCACTGAGCAGCAAATCATATCACCTGTGCTGTGCTTCAGATATCTGGAAAACCTGGACTATTAGGCTGTGTTCACACTGAGCGACATGAAAATCACGCGTATTTCCTATATGCGACATTGACAGATAATATTGCTCAATATCACTGTTATGAGCGATATCGTGCGCGACACCACTGTATGCCTCTCAATGCACGTCACAGCAAATCGCGGAAAAAAAGGGTCATGTACCAGCGACTAGCTACAAGCGACATTGAGCTGTTTACAGCTCCATTCAAATGCATTGGTGAAGCAACATAGAGCGATAGAGTGGAAATATGAGCGAAATCTCTGCATAAATCGCTCCGTGTGAACGGGACCTTAGGCCGCGTTCACACTGAGCGACATGAAAATCGCGAGTTTTTCCGCTTGATTTTCATATTCGCGACATTTAGCGATATTGCGTGAAGATATTGCGCGATATAGCCGTTATGAGCGATATTGCACAACACCACCAATGCAAATCACAAAATCGCAAATCGGAAAAAAAGGTCATCTACCAGCGACGAGCTACAGGCGACATTGAGCTGTGAGACGTGAACAGCTCCACTGAAATGCATTGGAGAAGCTACAAAGAGTGACATTGCGCGGAAATATGCACGACATCGCGGCAAAAACCACGCGATAAATCGTTTACTGTGAACGGGGCCTATGGGGTACTTGAGGACAGTGTTGGGGACCACTGGACTAAATCTTAAAAGTTTCAAGAAATCAACACCTTATGGAAAATGTCTCTTTTCTTTTTTTAAATGTTACGCCACCAATACAGATATTTATTTTACTGTTGGTTTACAATGTTTAGGAACGGGACTTTTAGAATGTGTTTTTGTATTTTTATACACTTCTGTTTTACTAACTGCTGTTTTACATGTCGAAGTCTATACAAATAAATCATCAGGACCATATATGAAAGCTTCATTAAAATTTTAACTGGAAAACAAAGCACGTCTAAGACTTAAACAAGAAACCAGTTACCAGGTGATTGTAAATCAGGTGCAGCCCAGCGACAGATGGTGATTCCCATCACAGATGGGCTATATGCTAACCCAGTAAAGGGGTGTGATAGGCAGGACCTTTCTTTTATGATGGTAAAAGCCTTAACGTGCTGCCCTATTATTCTCAATAGAAAGATTCTCAATGGAGGCTTATTATGGGGGGACGAGAAGAGACAGATTTAGTATCCTCTAACAATTCAATCCCATGAAAAGGTGCAGAAAGAATCCCATTTGTATTCCTTCTGGGTAACGAAACAGCTGATGCAAAATTCACAAGCAGAAAGGAAAATATCATGGAAGATAATTAAGTTTTCCCTGATCTGTAGTATAACAATAATGCCATAGAGTATGACGTGATTTTTCCTGCTCTGTATAATGTCATCTAATGTATTACGAGATTTATAGTATAATCTCAATAAGCAACACACACTTTTAAAACACAATGGGCAGTTTAGTGCTGCCTGACCCGCTGCCCTGCAATCCACAGAATTGTATAGAGGGCCGTTTGTGAGTCCTAAACCTGAGCCTGAAGTTTAATCCAAGGGTTACCAGTGATAAGGCATTGCTGCCGACCTCCTATGTGTTTACTTTGTAGAATGTGACATTACCTGTTGCCACATTGGAAACGGTTAAGTTTGCATTATTATGACAGGTAAACATGGTTCTGGAACCCTTTTTTTTTTCTACCCATTTGTAAATTTAGAGGGTGATTGTGGTGAAGATAATTTTTAAATTTAATTCTATATTCATTGTATGCCCAAAAATCCACAGGCCACACAAGGAGCTTGACCATATGAAAATATTTATTGTGGAGCGGCCACAGGAGTACTGGATTCAAGCAACGTTTCGGTGAGGCGCCTTAGTCATGCCTCATGACTTTAAGCATTACATTGCACGATGGCATGAACCTAAAACGACAGCTACATTGAAACCTTGTAATGGACTTTGGACACTATCATGTCCCTTGAGCTACAACGGGACGCTAAGGGGAAACCGGGAGCTGACAAATTTCTCCTTAGCATCCATGTTTTACAAGTGGATTACGAGGTAGGCGCTGAATTCAGTAGCCTGCCCCGTAACGGAGGCTAATTCTCCAGGACACTCGTGGCAGTGCTAACGCACTGCTGCAAGTATCCCCTCCTGGAGTCCATAGGACTCCATGGAGGCTTGTGCTACAGGGTCACGTGACGTGCATGATCTCGCTCTCGAGAGATCGTGCAGGTCCGTACAGTGATCGGAAAGGAAGACTGGGGACTATTTGTTCCCCATTCTCACTCTGCTCCCAACGGCCAGAAGCAGTGGATCGTGACACTGTTCTTGCCACGGAATGAGAGGGGAGTATCTGATTATTTTGAGGGGGGGGGGGGTTCCAGCTGGTGCTAATTCTGCAGAAGTAAAATCACCAGTTTCTAGCTGTAGTAAACGTTTCAGTTTTAGTTAGCTTTAGGACTTTGTGATACTAACGCCAATTACTTTTTGTGCTCCCCATGTTATGTATAGTGAACACAAAGTACAGTAAGCTTGCAAAAAAAGCACCATTACCTATGTGCTAATGGATTTTTTAACCCATTAGCAATCAGGATCTGATCTGGGCGTCCCGCTATTACCTAGCGCTAATGATCACGTATGTGAGCGCTAGCGTTAAGGAGGTGATCAAGTCCTGCAAATTTTTTCTTCTTGATTATACACAGCTTTCTGTGCTTTTTTGAGATAATGAAACATACAGTTGTGTTCAAAATTATTCAACCCCCACTGAAATTGAGTGTTTTGGCCAGTTTGACATTGATTTTGATCATTCAGTCATCTTGCTTACAATTAAATCAAAGAGGCACGTGTAGGTCAGACAAATATAACATAACATTTATAATGAAATAACCACAAATGTCTTTTCTGTGCTCACATCATTATCAGTTTTATTCAACCCCCAAGTGACATTCAATCTTAGTACTTATAACTGTAAAAGGATGTTGTACTAACAGCTTTTAAACGTGAAGCATAGCTTGACACAAGTGTCTTGCAGCGATCTACGGGTATCTTCGCCCATTCGTCATGGGCAAAAGCCTCCAGTTCAGTCACATTCTTAGGCTTGCGCACTGCAACTGCTTTCTTTAAGTCCCACCAGAGGTTCTCAATCGGATTTAAGTCAGGTGACTGCGATGGCCACTCCAAAATGTTCCAGCCTTTAATCTGCAACCATGCTCTAGTGGACTTGGAGGTATGCTTGGGATCATTGTCCTGTTGAAAGGTCCAACGTCTCCCAAGCCTCAGGTTTGTGACGGACTGCATCACATTGTCATCCAATATCTCCTGGTACTGAAGAGAATTCATGGTACCTTGCACACGCTGAAGCTTCCCTGTACCTGCAGAAGCAAAACAGCCCCAAAGCATGATTGACCCCCCGCCATGCTTCACAGTAGGCAAGGTGTTCTTTTCTTCATAGGCCTTGTTCTTCCTCCTCCAAACATAGCGTTGATCCATGGGCCCAAACAGTTCTAATTTTGTTTCATCAGTCCACAGAACACTATCCCAAAACTTCTGTGGTTTGTCCACATGACTTTTGGCATACTGCAGTCGACTCTTCTTATTCTTTGGAGACAGCAAGGGGGTGCGCCTGGGAGTTCTGGCATGGAGGCCTTCATTACGCAGTGTGCGCCGTATTGTCTGAGCTGAAACTTCAGTACCCACATCTGACAAATCTTTTCTCAGTTCCTCAGCAGTCACACGGGGACTTTTCTCCACTCTATGCTTCAGGTAATGCACAGCAGTCAAAGTCAGCATCTTCTTTCTGCCACGACCAGGTAGCGTTTCAACAGTGCCCTTTGCCTTGAATTTGCGAATGATGCTTCCTATGGTCTCTCTGTTTAACATCTTTGCAATCTTCTTATAGCCATTGCCCTTCCTGTGAAGAGTAATCACCTCTTCTCTTGTCTTCCTGGACCATTCTCTTGACTTCACCATGTTTGTAACCACACCAGTAAATGTCTAGAAGGAGCTGAGTATCTTAGTCATTTTAAAGCTGCCTAATTGGTGCTTATTATGCTTTATTGCTGCTCCGTGACAGCCTGTCGGGTATATTACAGAAAGGAAAAATTAAAATGGATGCCTGTAGCCATTTTGTTTTTAACCACTTCGATGCTGAGGACGCGCTCAGCGCGTCCTCAGCATTCCCGCTGGTATGCGGAGGACGCGCTGAGCGCGTCCTCCCATTGGGGTCAGCGTTCGGCCGAGTTCCGGCCGATCGCTGGCCCCCCCGGTGCGGGCTGACATCCTGGATGTCAGCCGCGCATCCGGGACCACAGCCGCCCGAATTAGGTGTCATCGCGGCAGCGCGATGACACCTAATTCAGGCGCCCCCCCCGAATTGTGCGGAGGAGGCGCCTGAAAGGGAGGGGGGGAGGTCCTTCGGACCTCTCTCCCTCCCGATCGGCGGCTCTGCGGGGGTTAACCCAGGCATCATTTGGAAGGGCACAGCCTGCCCTTCCAAATGATGCCTGGCATTAACCCCTGGGGAGCTGGATCGCGAATCGGCGCTGAAAAGCGCCGATTCGCGATCCTTTCCCGGAGCTGGCCGACATCTTGGATGTCGGCCAAGCCTCCGGGAACTCCCCCTGAGGACTGGCGTCATCATGCGTAGCACGATGACGCCAGTCCTGGACTTAACCCTTAACTGCCACCAACGGTGGAGATAGGGAGTTCCAATGAACTCCCTATCTCCCGATCCGTGGCAGTTAGGGGTTAAACGTGCCAGAGCATGGCCGTTCCAACGATACCAAACATGAAAGTGAAAAATTTTGTAAAAAAAAGTAAAAATAAAAAAAAAAAAATTAAAAAAAAATTATAAAAAAAAAAAAATAAACACTTTTTTTTTTTTTTTTTTGGTTTGTTAATGCAGCAATATTGTTCCCATTTCAATTATAATGTGAACAATGATGCTGCACTAACGATTTTTGTATGCGGTGCGTTTGTTAAAAATCGCGTAATTTTCCCCCAAAAAAAATGTAACGAGACCCCATCTCTAATTTTTTTAACAAGCGCACCCCATACAAAATATAACCGCAATTGCTCGCATGTTAAAATGTGAAAAAAAACACTTTACACGTTGTAAATTATTGAAAATACATATTTTATTGCATTTTTTGTTATAATATACAGACATGACATAACGTATACATATAATAATGACATATTATGAATCTACCGAGTCTGACGGAGAGAACGATATATAATATGTCTGGGTCATATACTAAAATAAGCCTTCAAAACACGTTTAAACATGATGAGCAAAACCGGTAAAAATGACCTCAGCACAGGGGCGGGAAAAGCCTCAGCAGCGAAAGGGTTAAAGACAGTTTTTCTTTCAATTTTCTCTAGGTTTAGAAATGAACGAGATTTTTTTTTTTTTTTTACAGAGTTCATTCCTGGGTGAAGTCTTTTATATTTTTTTAAGAAGTGCCAGACATGAAGGAATCTAGAATGTTTTTGTGTGATAATGCTAGAGTTAAGTGCTAAGACGTGTCATAATTAAATTTATTGGTCTGTCTTAAGTTTTTAAAACAAAAGATATTTTGTCTTTTGGGTATAGGAATAAGAGTTAATATCTCTGTAATATAGATTTATATTCACAAAATATAGGTTTATAATCCAGGTATATTTTATTATATTTACAGTAGGAAATATATACTCCAATAAATATTGTAGAAAGTATATAATTGGTAAATAATTAAAAATTACTAAAGAATAGATTCTGTTGAGTTAACCAGAAAAGAATTCAGCTGATAGGACTCTGAGTAACCAAAAGGGAGTGAGGATATAAATCAGATATGATAGGTAGAGACACAGTGTCTATACATTGGGAGAAGAGAAGGTCTTTGTGTAGATTGACCTTTTGACCCGAGATAAGAATATTAAAAAGAAATGGTGGAATTAATTAAGAAGTGCAATACTGCCCTCTAGAGGATAGTAAATATTAGTATAATATTGCCAGTGACGTCAAATTTACTATAATTGAAGTGGCAGTGTTGGTTGCAAGTCAGTCGGAGATTCCAGCATTCAGACTCACACCGCAATGCATTCAGATGTCCAGTACACATAGCAGATCCCAGGACATGAGGCAATCAAGATTCTCACCAAATCTCTAACTCACATGCATTATCTGATATCGATAATCTTCACATATTCCAAAACAAAGCATCACATAGAAAATTCCAAGACTTATCAAAATCCAAATTGGACAGGTAATGTATGAAATTAAGGAATTAATGTAATTATATATATTTGTAGATATTCTTGCAACGTAGACTGAGATTTCTCAGATACTTGGGTAACTCCAAAAATTCTAAGTATTTCTATTCTGCAGATAGAAATATGAAGAAGTGGACATAAGGATTTATTCCTAAAAAGAAATGTTGTAAGATTGATACCAATATATATATATTGAATTTGGAAATTACTGTGATTAAAATTAATAAGCAAGGAATTCTATAACTACAAAATAAAAAGCAAAAGATTAGAAGTTTAATTCTCGAGATTAGGGGAGGATTCACTATATAAGTTTTTATTACTTATTAAATTAGCTCATCTTTTGTTGATCCATGTAGTATAGAGATATATATATATATCTATAAGAGCTGGCTGGTTAAACATTGTTTGCTGGGAAATGCATGTTATATTAAGCAGAAATGTTTATTAACCATTTGTGTATTAGTTACTAACTGATAAGGTAAATGATATTAAATCATATATGCAGTTACTAACCGGAGATACATAGATTGTGAAGCTAGTTTTTATATGCTGATGGATTGTGGTTTGTAAATTTTTGTTTATGATATGAGATTTGAAACTTTTTTGTATACGAAATAAATATATAAATATTTTTATCCGATTATTGATTATTGTATTTTTCAAAGTGAAACACAGACAATTAAAAGAATTCAGGAGAATTTATAGGAAATATAAACGATTGATATTTGTGTCTCGTATAAGTTTCTTATGAAATAACAGTTCCTGATATATTGGAGGCTTGGCTGATAAGTCCAATATATATAACGTGTTGTATTCACGTGCAGAGATTATATCCGACAATCCACAGGTGTTTTCAATACCTGATTGAAAACACTTGAATGAATCTCTGTTCTTCAGAGTGGTAGTCTTTAACCCCTTAGTGACCGGGCGGTTTTACACAAATCCGTCCTTTAGTGACCACTGCTGTTTTTACGTTTCTGCGCTGTTGGTGTTTACGTCAAATTTTCCTCTTACTCGTTTATGTAACCCACACATATTTTACACAGTTTTTCTCGTCATTAAATGGACTTTATAAAGATACAATTTTTTTCATCATTTCATATAATTTACTATAAAAAAGTGAAATATTACAAAATAATTGAAAAAACACCACTTTTTCGAACTTTGACCCCCAAAATTTCTTATCAACAACCGTCAAAAAAATTTAATTCCTTAGTAGTTTCTAAATTTAGTTCTGAGTTTAGCAATACCCAATGTTTACATATTCCTCGCTTTTTTCCTTATTTTATGCAACAATAAGTGCAAGTAGCACTTTGCCATTTCCAAAGAGTTTATTTTCAAAACTAGTGATAGTGACATTGTAACACTGATATCTGTCACTAATTCCTGAATAACCCTCCACATATACATATTTTTTTAAAGCACACAAATCAAGGTATTAAACTTGGGGTATTTTGACTCTTTCCATGCAAACCATTTTACCACAAATCTATGCCAAAGTTTGAGAAAAAAAAAATGTTTTGGTGATTTTTTTTTTGAATGCAATTTAAGAATACATGTACTGTGAACTTTAAGGTTTACTGCCAAAAAACACCCCAAAATATGTTCAGCAACATCTTCTGAGTAAATTGATACCACCCATGTATAGGTATGTCGGGTCATTTGGGGGCTAATAGGCCTTATTTGGGGGGTGCGCATTTCAGTTTTCCAACTTGGAATTTTCGCATTTCGTCATCATGCACCCATGTCCTATTTGGGACATTTTTGAAGCCGGCCAAAGTAATTTACCCCCATCAAACCATATATTTTTAGAAAGGGCACACCCTAGGGTGCTTCAAAGAGTTGTATTTTAACACTTTCCATGCACTAGCTCTATGTCAAACTTTCAGGTAGTCACTTTTTGGGTTATTTTTTCACACACATTGTACTTTAGGCATGAATTGTCAAATCCAGTTATGGGTTACTGCCAAAAAACACCCCAAAATATGTTCAGCAACATCTTCTGAGTAACGTGATACCATCCCTTATATAGATTTGTTCTGTTGTTTTTGGGGTGCTACGCCAATCTTTTGACATGTGCTTGTCAATTTTCTAATTTGACATACAGTATCTTCTTTTTAGGGGCCTTTTTACATACCCCAATTTTATGAACGTGCATAAATTTGGTAAGCTAACACCAAAAAGTATTGTAAATGGAGTGTTTTTATGCCATGGATGCAACCGTTTGCGCCAAACAAATTGGATACTGTTTGGTGGTCATTTTTCATTTTCACACCCACATCAGTTTTGGACTGTGATTTAGGAGACACTGTTGTTTGTTACTGCATGAAAACTCTCCAGGTTGCTTTCTGCAAGGTCTCCTGAGTACACCCATGCCCCCCATGCATAGGTTTGCCAGGATTTTGGGAAGGTTCAAATACAAATTTTTATGACTTTGTCATTGGAGTTGAAATTGAGATTATTTCTTCAGCTAGGCCTAGCTTTGGTTTTGGGTCTACCGCATACCCCAGTTTTAATTATTGCCAGAAAATTGTTTATATTTGTTATGTTGACACCCCAAGGTATTGCATATGGAGTGCTTTGATGCCATGGATGCAACGGTTTTAGCCCAAAACATTTGAGAAGGTGTGTGGCGGTAATTTTTCAATTTTCAGATTTTTACACCCACATTAGATTTGGACTGTGATTTAGGAGACACTGTTGTTTGTTACTGCATGAAAACTCTCCAGGTTGTTTTCTGCAAGGTCTCCTGAGTACACCCATGCCCCCCATGCATAGGTGTGCCAAGATTTTGGCAAAATACAGCACCAATTGTAGAACATAAAAATGTAGTAATAAAATGTAAAAGTCTGGTGCAGTAAAAGAAAAATAAACTAAACTGAACTAACTAACGTGTAAGAAAAAAATAGAAAGGAAAAAAAAAAATCACAGATCACGCACAGTGTGATATATCTTGAAACAGTCCCCAAGACACAGACCGGGTTGTCCAGGGCATTCTGGGCAGTAAAAGATTGTGTCTCTCTGCCCCCTCTTGAAACACACCCTGCATCTTTTTTGGGGTTTCTGTTTGCCCTCAGTAGGGGGCATTTTATAAATAAAATGTGTAGCCCCAACTCTGTCCCCCATCACCGCCCGGGGAGCATGTGCATCCTGGTACAAAAACCCCGAAATTACCTGGAGCTGAAACTGTAAAAAGGACAGCGTCACTCCGGGGTTTGCCTTTTTGCAGAGCAAAAAGGCATTGTGGGTTGCAATTTGCATCAGGTAAATTGCAACCTTTTTGTACCAGGCCCTTGACTTCCGCATAATCTGGTAGGGCTGGAGCAGCTGATCTGCCAGATCAACCCCACCCATATGCCGGTTATAGGCTTTGATGCACACTGGCTTCCTGATGCGCTCAGCTCTGCCACGTACAGAGACCTCCACAGACCTCTCAGTGTGGATGGTGGATAGAAGGTATACATCCTTCTTGTCTCTGTACTTGACCGCCAACAGCTCCTCTTGGCGCAGAGCTGAGGTCTCTCCCCTTTTTAGCCGGGTGCGGACAAGCTGTGCTGGGAAACCTACGCAGTTCTTGCTTACAGTACCGCATGCTGCTGTATCAAAACAATACAGCAGCTTGAACAAAGGGACACTCGTATAAAAATTATCAACATACAAGTGGTACCCTTTGTTCATCAGGGGAAAAAGTAGGTCCCACACAATCTTGCCACTGGTTCCCATGTGTTCTGGGCAACCTGGAGGGTCAAGGCTACTATCCTTTCCCTCGTACACCCGGAAGGCCTGAGTATACCCACTCTCGCTGTCACAGAGCTTATACACCTTCACTCCATAGCTGGAGCTTTTGGAAGGAATATACTGCTTGAATCCCAGCCTTCCCTTGTATTTCATTAGGGATTCATCAACGCAGATATTCCTTCCAGGTGTATAAGCCTCTGCAAACCTGGCGGCGAAGTGGGTAATCAGGGGGCGGATTTTATACAGCCTGTCAAACTGGGGATGCTCTCTAGGAGGGCACAGGCTGTTGTCACTGAAGTGCATGAAACGCAAAATGTTTTCATACCTTCTACGTGACATTGATTGGGGGTAAATGGGGGTAGAGCAGATGGGGCTACTGCTCCAGTAAGAGCGAATTGAGGGCTTCTTTATGATGCCCATCAGCATAGTAAGTGTCCAGAATTTCAGAAATTCTGGCACATCTAGCGGGGTCCATTGCTGCCTTGCCAAGTAGGAGTCTGGCTTCGCAGCACAATGCTGATGGGCATACAGATTTGATTGGGCAACAATGTGGCCCAACAAATCATCCCCCATAAACACCTGCAAAAACTGTGTGGCGGTAAATCCTGCAACATCAATATTGATGCCAGGATTTGCCATGAAAGGAGGGATATCTGGCCTCTGGCAATGAGGCACTACCCACTCCTCAGCTGGAGCTGTGCGTCTCCTGCTGGCAGGTGGTGGCCCAGGATCTGCATCAGAAACATCACTAGATACATCAGCCAGCGTAGATAATGTATCTAGCGACGTCTCTGAGCAGTTAGCGGGGTCAAAATCAGGGTCTGAGTCTGACGCAGATGCCTCAGATTCTGACGCCAGGATGGCATATGCCTCCTCGGCGCTGTACACCCTCTCAGACATTATATATAATAGGATAAAGCAAGGAGTGTGTATAAATAAATATACACTATACAGTGTGGGCGCCTATTTATAAATTAATTTAAAGTGCAGGGTGTAGTGCTAATAAATAGTCAATGCTGCCTATAGTATGGTAAAAAACACATAGAAAACAACCAAAATATGTGTCAGAATACAAGATAAAAAGCGAAAAACCATACGGCGCATCTAGTGCAATTAATAGGTTAACCACTTCAATGCTAAGGACGCGCTCAGCGCGTCCTCAGCATTACCGCTGGTGTGCGTCCTCACATTGGGGTCAGCGTTCGGCCGGGTTCCGGCCGATCGCTGGCCCCTCCGGTGCGGGCTGACATCCTGGATGTCAGCCCGGCATCCGGACCAGCAGCCGCCATTATTAGGTGTCATCGCGGGGGCGCGATGACACCTAATTCAGGCGCCCCCCCCGCATGTGCGGAGGAGGCGCCTGAAAGGGAGGGGGGGGAGGTCCTTCGGACCTCTCTCCCTCCCGATCGGCGGCGCACAGGGGGTTAACCCAGGCATCATTTGGAAGGTCAGTATGTGCTTTTTTTGAGGATTACTGACGGATATGAGGATTCAGCACCAGCACTTATAAGAAGATCAGCACATTATTCTTCATCATCATTTTTTGAGTATTCCATTAATATATACTTGAGCACCTTTTTGCACTTTTTGCACATTTGACCTGGACTTTACTCTATGCACTTTTATTGACTTGACAATAATATTTTTACTGCTACGGTTTACGAGTTTTTTAACGAGTTTTATGGATTTTACATATCCATTGATTTATTAACCTATTAATTGCACTAGATGCGCCGTATGGTTTTTCGCTTTTTATATTATATATAATAGATAACATTTTATAATTATATATATATAAGCGGATTGTTGGTTCTTAGAAGAACCGTTGGGTTTCACAAGAAAATACAAATAAACACCTAAATCTCTCCAAATCACTCTAAACCTGCCTCAATTCTTCTAAATCTCCCTAAATTCTCTCTAAATCTGCCTCAATTTTTCTAATCTCACTAAATCTACCTAAAATCTCTAACCTGTCAAATCTGATCTCTCTCTCTCGCTCACCAAAACACAAGTGAGGAGAGGGAGGGAGAATCACAGAGGTCAGAGCCAATATTTACAAAATATTGACCTGACCTGACAAATTAGAAATTTTATTTTGATTTTTTCTTACTTCTGATTGGATGTTGCTAGCCTGCCTCTCTGATGAGGCAGGCTAGGAACATCCCACACAGCCCCAAGATGACCCTGCCCTTAGAAGGGCAGCGCCATCTTGGCTGTCACTTTTATTTTATTCATTTTTATTTAAATTTTTTTTACTTTTTTCTTCTTTTTTTACACTTTTTTTAGTCTGCTGGGTGCCTTGATCCCTCGAGGCACCCAGCAGAGCACCTGATCACTTATGTGATCTTTTTTGTACTGAGTGCCACGATACCTCGTGGCACTCAGTACTTCCTGCCGCTACCGGAAGTGATCGCTCGGGGGGAGCGAACAGACGGACCGGCGGCAGGTAACCCTATTGCAAGGATGCCTCGATGTCGAGGCATCCCTGCAATATACTCAGAGCAGCTGGAAGCGATACCGATCACTTCCAGCGCTCTGTAGACGTGCGGGGCACCTGTCCGGCGAAACCGGATGTTGATCGCTCCCGGGGAGCGATCACAAGGGGCCCCGGCACTCCTGTCCGCCATTGCACGGATGCCTGTACTCCCAGGCAGCGTGCAATGGCCCTGGAGCTGCTGGAAGCGATCCGATAGCTTCCAGCACTCTCTAGAAGTGCCGGGCACCTCTCCGGTGAAACCGGATGTTGATCGCTCCCGGGGAGCGATCACAAGGTGCCCCGGCACTTCTAACCGCCATTGCATGGATGCCTGGACAAATGTACACTAAATTCCCTAAAACCCTTTACAGCATTGGGGGTTGAATAATTTTGAACACAACTGTAAAAGAAATGACTCAAGCCATGCAGATGTAAAGTAAGGTTTGCAATTCTAGCAACGGGCTGAGTTTCAATACATAAGATTCACACTTGGCAAGCAGCAGCAAAACAAAATGTAAGTATTGTGAATAATGTTTGAATGTGTTGCGTTCTGTTCTAGCACAAAAGGAAATTATGTAAATAGAGTAATTAATAAGCATTCTGACCGAAGGAGAAACTAATGTATTGTTGATGTGACTTAGAAGCCACCAATAAACCATTTCCAATCAAGAGTCTCAATGGGAGGTCACTTTGCCTCTATAATACAACCAGCTGTGACCAACAGAGCGTACAAGCCCCTTCCAGTGACAAGCAGCATGACAGCTGATCCAGCACTGACACCTTTTCCAGACAGTCTTTATTGGATTATAGTATGTCTACAAAATCTAATTATCATGTGCTGCATGTCAATTATGCACTATAGGAAGAAGCTACAAAAGTAACACAGTCAACCTTTTCAGTCATGCTGGGAATAATCTATTTCCAGAAGTAAATTACAATATGCATTTATAAAAAAAAAAAAGTACAATAAGGTGTCTGAATGTATAATAATGTGACTGAGAGCTAGCACATGTGTATCAGACAAAAGGGGGCTTGATCCATATGAATCAGTCTGTCCATAGAGGAAGGGAGACAGCCTAGTAGTGGTTCTTTATTGCATAAAAAGGTATATAGATTGAAAGGCAGATTTGGACCAGTCAGGATAAGATTAATTTCACTCTTCAACTAGACTGAGATAATACAGACAGGACATTATTTTGCGTTGCACAGCTAATGATACATACATTGGACCGGTAGCGAGACATTAACTTTTTAATTTTTCATGTATTAGCTTATCCTTTAGAGAAATATTGCTGAAGTGTAAGATTCTGAGCTCTAGATGATGTCCTTTATCTTACACAATTTCAAATGGGGTCTGTATTATTATCATACAGGGAGAAAAGGCATCTGTATGTGGCAGAATGCCCGTGTATGGAAATTACAGTATCTGTACAAAACAGGAATTTCCAGTCATTATAAACCCCTGAATCTTATCCCTGTACAGCAGTAAGAAAACCCAGAGCTCTCCCTGTATTCTGTCAAATCCCTGGCAGCTGTAATGCAGCAGTAATCGATTTGAAACTTTTGTTACAGTGAGGTTTAGAGCTGCTATATGCAGCAGGTTTATGTCTCTCCAGGGTGCTTGGAGAGACCTAAAACAAAGGATTTTGTTTCTCCACAGGGGACACACTAATGTTGCTTTAAAAAGGTGTGAAATGGTATTTTGATATGCTAATGAGTGCTTTTCAATACAAAATCAAGATAATAATAATAAAAAAGTAGATAAAAACTGAATTCATAAAAACATAGAATTTTTGCCTCTGTGAAACCAAAAGAGATTCAGGATCACATGAGGTGAAGGTTGATTTCACAAGGTACAATGTTTAAAATGTGTACTTTATTAGTGGTAATAAAACAAAATCACAACAATTAAATATATTGTAACCATTCTTATTGTAGCATTTTTCGCTTCCCGCTAGTGGTTCCTATAGGAGTATGAAAGTTTAGAGTGACACGCAGTAGAAAACGTTTTTTGACTGCTCGAAATATACACTAAGTTAATTAGCCAAAAACTAAACCTTATAAATTTCTCAGGTAAATAGAAAATACAAGGTCTCCTTAATATGGGACCATATAAGAATGTACACACAGTAAATATTAGGGATGCACCGATACCACTTTTTTAAGACCGAGTACGAGTACCGATACTTTTTAAAAGTACTCACCGATACCGAGTACCGATACTTTTATTTAATGTCATGTGACGCTTTCCAATAGGAACAGACCTCATAAAAATTTATATGAGATTGACCGCAGCTCACATGGGTTTGCCCCCAGCTCACATGGGTTTGCCCCAGCTCACATGGGTTTGCCCCCAGGTCTCATGGATTTAACCCCAGGTCTCATGGATTTACCCCCCAGGTCTCATGGATTGGCCCTCAGGTCTCATGGATCGGCCCCCAGCTCTCATGGATTGGCCCCCAGCTCTCATGGATTTGCCCCCAGGTCTCATGGATTGGCCCCCAGCTCTCATGGATTGGCTCCCAGGTCTCATGGATTTGCCCCCAGGTCTCATGGATTGGCCCCCAGGTCTCATGGATTGGCCCCCAGCTCTCATGGATTTACCCCCAGGTCTCATGGATTTGCCCCCAGGTCTCATGGATTTGCCCCCAGGTCTCATGGATTTGCTCCCAGGTCTCATGGATTTGCCCCCAGGTCTCATGGATTGGCCCCCAGCTCTCATGGATTTACCCCCAGGTCTCATGGATTTGCCCCCAGGTCTCATGGATTGGCCCCCAGGTCTCATGGATTTGCCCCCAGGTCTCATGGATTTGCCCGCAGGTCTCATGGATTGGCCCCGCAGGTCTCATGGATTGGCCCCGCAGCTCTCATGGATTTGCCCGCAGCTCTCATGGATTGGCCCCCAGCTCGAACGCTGGGGAAGCTGGCCGTGTGCATGTAAAGCACGCGGCCAGCGTTCCTCTCCGGCGCGCCAAATACTCACCCTTCCTGAAGTTCCGGTCTCTGGGCAGTGATGCGGTCACGTGGCCGCCGGGCGCATCTGTGACGCTGCCTCCAGCCGAGAGGCCGCGTCACAGGAGCGCCCGGCGGCCACGTGACCGCATCACTGCCCAGAGACCGGAACTTCAGGAAGGGTGAGTATTTGGCGCGCCGAAGGAGAACGCTGGCCGCGTGCTTTTCATGCACGCAGCCAGCTTCCCCAGCCCCGCGGATACCGGCAAGCCGGCCCAGCGCCGGCTTCCGGTATCGGCGGGATGTATCGGGCCGTTTGCACGAGTAACAAGTACTCGTACAAACGGCAATATCGGCCCCGTTACCGATACTAGTATCGGTATCGGTGCATCCCTAGTAAATATACAGATAACAGATGACATCGACATGTAGCCATCAAAAGCACAAGAGCCTTAATTAAGGAAAAATAGAGTATACAAAGGGCTCCTTGAAGTGGGACCATATACTAGTATTCACAATAATGATGAAGTCGCAGAACAACTAGATATATAGCCATAAATAAAGCACCATTGCACAAAAATCTCAAATATATAGTAGGGATAGACAGATATATCGGTTTAGCCGATTATCGGCGCCGATATTCAGAAAATTACTGATATCGGTATCGGCATTTTATTTGCCGATATTGCCGATATTTGGACAAGTTTGCTCATTGCAGCTGCGACACGCAAGATCCCACAGAACTGTGCAAATCTGGGGCTTCTCCCACATCAGGCTGTAAGCCCTCACTGCAGAATGACCCCTGCTCACTGACCGTATTGTGCATGAGCGTGATGGCAACAGAAATGAGGCTTCCATCCCATCTGGCAGGGAATTCCCTATACAGGAGATGCAGGGTCTATTTCCTACAGCAGGGTCCAGCAACCTAGGACCTCCAGATTTTTTGGAACTGGATTTCCCATGATGCTCCAAGAACCGAATGAGAAGATGAGCATCATAGCAGATGTAATTCCAAAACGTGGGGCAATATTACAAAGTGACTGCTTAACCAGAGCTGTAATATAACCCTTGGAGGGCCAAGGTTGCTGAACCCCTTACATACAGGATCATATGAGGGATCTTTAAGAAAGCCAAAGACACGGTCTGATTGTAAAAAATAAAAGATTAAATAAAATAAAAATTCTTATTAAATTGAATAAATGAAGTGGACGTGGTGCAATGTTTACATGTTAAACACATTGGGCTATATTACAATCTTTGCGCAAAAACGCTCGCGCAAAGCATGAAGTTTTGCAGCAAGCGTTAAACGTTTGCGTGCGCAAATCACCGCTGGAATTACAATCCTCGCGCGTTTTTGATCCGATCAATAACGCGCGTAAACCGGACGCCCCCAAATGCTCGCGCAGTACCATTGTGCGCAGAAATCAGTGTGCTTACTTTCATTTTTTTTTCACGCAATTCAGCCAATCAGAATTAAGAACCACAAGTCAATCCGAGCATATATGCTGCAGCAATAATACATGCACGCACAACTTCTCCATTTTATTGGTTTGGGTATGTGTAGAATGTGTAACTATACTTTGCTGGTGTATTTGGTTTAGGCCAGGACGTTCAGATTTGCCGTTACCATCAGCTTTTAGGAGTTGCTAAAATTATACGCGCAAACGCTGTGTGTTACAAACTGTGCATAGATTGTAATACTATCCGCGTACCAGCACACAAACGCATTTGCGCTCACAATGTTAAGTATAGATCGCGTGACGTACAGTAAGCTCACGCAGGGTTCGCAGGTTCACCCGCGGTAGATGATTACGTGCGTTTGTTGCGCTGACTATGTAATATGGCATTCTGCGTAAAGGGTTTTGCCCCTCGCGTTAAATGTTTTTTTTGCACCGGTGGAAACGTTTGCACGAAGATTGTTGTTTAGGCCATTGAGTTCATGGCATAGTCAGATTTGTGCTGTATTTTTTCAGAACTTTAAATTTACAGAGTATCGGCACCAAATATCGGCTATCGGCCAGAAAAGCTGCCGATAATCTGTATCGGCCATGAAAAAATGATATCGGTCTATCCCTAATATATAGCAATGGTTACGGTAGGAATTTAGCAAAGATAGTTACATGTGACAAAGCAAACAATAAATCAAAACCGTTCTCATTACGCTTTGTAGTTCCCCAACAAAGCTTCAAAATGAATATTTGGCATTAGGATGACCAACAGAAAGAAGTCTCCTTATTCTCGGAACAAGTAACGGGGCCCCCCAACAATTAAATGATCCTCCAATTGAGGTCACTAATACTCGCAGGAAGGTCGAGTGTTACTGGTCTCCTTGGAATGGGACCATACGCCGACAGTTAAGTCTTGATCTTGAGACCCGGTCTGTCTATTAGGAGCTTGGAGCACCCATAGTCATAAATATCATGTATCAAAAGAATTAGAAAAATTTAAATCATCAGGCCTCTCTGAGCGAGAATATCAATGTGTCCAAGATATGGCCGCCCTCTTAGAGGAAAATGAGTACTATGAACAAGAAGGCTTACTAGCCTGAAACCTCAGAGCAAATTTACTCGTATCAAATCTTATGATACTATAGAACTTTTTGTAGGCTTGTTTGCAAGGCCATTGAGAATGTGAATTCAAAATCTATGTTACATCAAATCAAACTCCACAAAATCTTAAACCTAAGATAAAGGTTACACTCTAGATGGTCACCTATCCTTAGAATCAGTCAGATGAAAAGAAAAACAAACTTGCTGCAGTCTAAAGGGAGATAAAAGCAATGCTTTGTCGTATCGTATTGCCAGGAGAACTTGAAAAAATGTATGGGGTTCCCTCTTACTGGCGCTGCTTGCTTGTATAGTACGATAAACAACTTAACATGTATGTAAAATTGCAAATGCAATAAATGGATGCAGTGGTCCTATTGCGTGTATCAACCTATCACTAAAGAAAATACGTTGAGGTGTGGACTCGAGGTCAGTCCTTCTGATAATCTAGTGTTCCTGCTAGATAAGACCCTATGGTCATCGATATAACAACGTCCTTAAACATTCATGGGTGTCCTTTTTGGATGTGCGAGGATCCTCTGGTCTCCTGCTTTGTCTCAAAGACATAAGCGGTACAAAACCAGAAAAATAGTGTGACCGGACGAGGATCATGCAGATATAAAAAAATAGAAAAACACACTTACATGGTGAGGAGCTAGAAAATGTCTTAGCTCATCATTTATTGCACTGTTAGCCCATAAAAGGTGGCCAAACGTCCCTTCTTTTGTTCTCCTCCCTTCTCTCCTCTGCATTCTACAGCTGAAGAGGCCAGTATTGCATCTGGCGAAACGTGTCCTGCGGAACCCCTACTACCATTTCGTTTTACCATTTTTGTTTAACTTTTGTTAAATAAATAAAGGGATTTATTTGGGCTATCGACTGCCTCCCTGTGTGATTATCCTACTCATCACATACGCGATTTGAGGACCTGTGCGAACCGAGCCGATCCTGACAAAGAAAGACCCGTGGTTGCATAGTCCCAACGCAGAGGAGAGAAGGGAGGAGAACAAAAGGGAAGTTTGGCCCACCTTTATGGCCTAACAACACAATAAATGTTGAGCTAAGACATTTTCTAGCTCCTCACCATGAAAGTGTGTTTTGCCATTTCTTTACATCTGCACGATCCTCGTCAGGTCGCACTATTTTTCTGGTTTTGTACCGCTTATGTCTTTGAGGCAAAGAAGGAGACCATAGCACCAGAGGATCCTCACATATCCAAAAAGGACACCCATGAACATTTACGACCCTAGGGTCATCGATATAACAACGTCCTTATCTAGCAGGAACACTACAGTTGTGTTCAAAATTATTCAACCCCCAATGCTGTAAAGGGTTTTAGGGAATTTAGTGTACATTTGTAATTGTATTCAGAATGAAATCCTACAAGGACTTTTTAAAGAACCATATGCAACTAAAATGACATCAATTGGATTTGTAATACAGTAGTAAATGTTTCTTTTGTGAATTCTTCATTGACACAATTATTCAACCCCTTAAAGACTACCACTCTGAAGAACAGAGGTTCATTCAAGTGTTTTCAATCAGGTATTGAAAACACCTGTGGATGTCACGGAGCAGCAATAAAGCATAATAAGCATAAGCACCAATTAGGCAGCTTTAAAATGACTGTGATACTCAGCTCCTTCTAGACATTTACTGGTGTGGTTACAAACATGGTGAAGTCAAGAGAATGGTCCAGGAAGACAAGAGAAGAGGTGATTACTCTTCACAGGAAGGGCAATGGCTATAAGAAGATTGCAAAGATGTTAAACATACCAAGAGAGACCATAGGAAGCATCATTCGCAAATTCAAGGCAAAGGGCACTGTTGAAACGCTACCTGGTCGTGGCAGAAAGAAGATGCTGACTTTGACTGCTGTGCATTACCTGAAGCATAGAGTGGAGAAAAGTCCCCGTGTGACTGCTGAGGAACTGAGAAAAGATTTGTCAGATGTGGGTACTCCCAGGCGCACCCCCTTGCTGTCTCCAAAGAATAAGAAGAGTCGACTGCAGTATGCCAAAAGTCATGTGGACAAACCACAGAAGTTTTGGGATAGTGTTCTGTGGACTGATGAAACAAAATTAGAACTGTTTGGGCCCATGGATCAACGCTATGTTTGGAGGAGGAAGAACAAGGCCTATGAAGAAAAGAACACCTTGCCTACTGTGAAGCATGGCGGGGGGGTCAATCATGCTTTGGGGCTGTTTTGCATCTGCAGGTACAGGGAAGCTTCAGCGTGTGCAAGGTACCATGAATTCTCTTCAGTACCAGGAGATATTGGATGACAATGTGATGCAGTCCGTCACAAACCTGAGGCTTGGGAGACGTTGGACCTTTCAACAGGACAATGATCCCAAGCATACCGCCAAGTCCACTAGAGCATGGTTGCAGATTAAAGGCTGGAACATTTTGGAGTGGCCATCCACCTGACTTAAATCCGATTGAGAACCTCTGGTGGGACTTAAAGAAAGCAGTTGCAGTGCGCAAGCCTAAGAATGTGACTGAACTGGAGGCTTTTGCCCATGACGAATGGGCGAAGATACCCGTAGATCGCTGCAAGACACTTGTGTCAAGCTATGCTTCCCGTTTTAAAAGCGGTTATAACTGTAAAAGGATGTTGTACTAAGTACTAAGAGTGAATGTCACTTGGGGGTTGAATAAACCTGATAATGATGTGAGCACAGAAAAGACATTTGTGGTTATTTCATTATAAATGTTATGTTATATTTGTCTGACCTACACGTGCCTCTTTGATTTAATTGTAAGCAAGATGATTGAATGATCAAAATCAATGTCAAACTGGCCAAAACACTCAATTTCAGTGGGGGTTGTATAATTTTGAACACAACTGTAGATTATCAGAAGGACTGACCTCGAGTCCACACCTCAACGTATTTTCTTTAGTGATAGGTTAATACACGCAATAGGACCACTGCATCCATTTATTGCGTTTGCAATTTTATATACATGTTAAGTTGTTTATCGTACTATACAAGCAAGCAGCGCCAGTAAGCGGGAACCCCATACATATATCAAAATCTTAAACCTAACAAAAAGTTTTAGATGCACTTTCTCAGCAGAACAATTTGGTTATCAAATAATGATAGGGGGGTAATGTAGTAATTATGGCCTCAGATCAATATGAAAGGATGGTCAAGTCTCTTATTAGATGACTCCACATAAAGTCTTGGAACAAGACCCCACAAAGAAACCATCTTTGCTAAATTCCCGCGGTAACAATTGTTCAATATTTGAGATTTTTGTACAATGGTGCTTTATTTATGGCTATATATCTAGTTGTTCTGCGGCTTCATCATTATTGTGAATACTAGTATATGGTCCCACTTCAAGGAGCCCTTTGTATACTCTATTTTTCCTTAATTAAGGCTCTTGTGCTTTTGATGGCTACATGTCGATGTCATCTGTTATCTGTATATTTACTGTGTGTACATTCTTATATGGTCCCATATTAAGGGGACCTTGTATACTCTATTTACCTGAGAAATTTGTAAGGTTTAGTTTTTGGCTAATTAACTTAGTGAATATTTCGAGCAGTCAAAAAACGTTGGTCATACTTAACCAGGAGCAATATCATCAAGAATCATGTAGGTTATTGAATGATGCCAAAACCTATTTAAAATTGAGAAATGATCCAACTGAACAGATCAAACAAACGTTTTTGGAGTATTTACAACGAGGAAAGGACAGTGGAATTTTGAATGAGCATGAATATCAATACCTTAAAATTAATTATCCACGTATACCAGTTTTCTATTATTTACCCAAAATACATAAAAACTGCCAACATCCACCAGGCCGCCCCATAGTGTCCGGTATAGACTCTATTTCATGTAGAGTTTCCGAACATATAGACCATCTTTTACAACCATTAGTACAAACAACTCCAGTGTATTTGAAAGACACAATTTCAGTTCTAAAATTGATGAAAGAGATTAAGTGGGAATCAAATTTTATTTTTGCAACTTGTGACGTTCGGATTCCATTATATTTATCTGTTTATATTTTTATTTTTTGTTAACTTGTTTTTAATAAACTCCCCCTTTTAATATATCATTTGGAAGCAAACGCTTTTATTTGGAAGTAGCTGATTTTTTTCAGCAGACTGGAACGTAGCATCATCGATTTAAGGGTGGGACCCCCATGGAGTAAGCGGTCCTCTGCTTAAATACTGAGCCACTTGCTGGGAGGCTCAGTAATACGTGAGATAGATCCAGCTATCACTTTGCAACCTGTATTTTGAAAGAATCCATACCTACACTTTGTCTGCGCTCCCAATAAATACGTTTGTATTTTTTCTATATATCTAGTTGTTCTGCTGCTTCATCATTATTGTGAATACTACATGGTCCCACTTCAAGGAGACCTGGTTTACTCTATTTTTCCTTAATTAAGGCTTTTGTGCTTACAATTGATGACTATTTGTCAATGTGATCTGTTATCTGTATATTTACTGTGTGTACACTATTATAATGGTCCCATATTAAGGAGACCTTGTATACTCTATTTACATTAGAAATTTATAAGGTTTTTGGCTAATTAACCTACAGTGAATATTTCGAGCAGTCAAAAAACATTTTCTACTGCGTGTCACTCTAAACTTTCATACTCATATAGGAACCACTAGCAGGAAGTGAAAAATGCTACAATATGAATGGTTACAATCTATTTAATTGTTGTGATTTTGTTTTATTACCACTTATAAAGTACACATTTTTAACGATTTACCTTGTGAAATCCTGAAAATCTTTTGGTTTCACGGAGGCAAAAATTCTGTGTCTTTTGCATTTGATTTTTGTGTATTTTGATTTCGTTATCCCTCTCTTTAAGAGATTGTCGTTTGCCATGTCTTGTTTTTCAGTAAAAACATTTCTTTCGTAAATTAAGTAACAATATCACAATTATCCTAATAATTTCTTAAAACCCATCCCATCTTTTAAATTTAACATTACTATCACATTTGCATGTGGTGTGGATTAAGTACGTCATCTTAATGGTTAACTGGAGAATAGACATCTTGGAGAGTTCCTGCACTTATTCTTTTCAGGATAGACCACTGGTTACACGTCTAAAAGGAAAGTGTGTCCTCAAGAATAAAAATTGCCTGCGCTTTCATTTATTTTCACACGGTGATTGCTCTACTTTTAGGCTTAGAATTGCTTTTTATAAATAACCTACACTATGCAGAAAGTGTGTCACAATGAAAAGGGAACACCTGGTGCACATAGTGTATCCATAGTGACCCATTTACAGTCACATCCATCTTAATCTCCCTCTTTAGCCACATTATGCAGTGAAAAAGTCACTTGATAATACACAGACTGATGGCACCTCCACCTGTGAGGTTTAATTCTCGCAAAATTAACCCCTTCACTGCTGAGCCATTTCACGTCTTAAAAAAACATGTTTTTTCCTTTTTTATTATTATCATTTTTAATATTTTTTTCTTTACTTTAAACATGGTCATGGTTGGTATCATTGGAAAGGCCATGCTCTGGCATTTCTAATGATACCAAAAATGACCCTGCTAGCTGCCAACAGTCAGGTGATATTGAGGTTCAAAGAACCCCCTATCTTTCCTTAGGAGTCAATGTTGACGTTCCCCACACATCCTCAGCAGTGAAAGGGTTAAATATGATCATGCCAATCTTTTTACTATGGCAAATTTTATATGAATAAATTACAATAAAAAGATATTTTTGAGTAAAACTACGTTGAAAATGTTACACTGAAATCACAGAATAGCTGGACTACGTGGGCATTTTGATTATATCATAGAAAACCAGACTTGTTTATAGTTAAATTACGTATTTTCCGAGCATCTGTTATTCAAACGTGAGAAATCTTGGATGTCAAAGCTCCATCTCCAAAGAAAGCATATGGGGTTATGTTATGTCATGTTATGATTTTCTGCCTTTGTCTTAAAATTCTAAATCAAAGTGAAGGCTTGCGCGTGATCTTATCGAGCATTACCGTCAGGAGTATGTCAAGATTAGAACAAAACAAACAATAAGGGAGTCATGCCGATAAAAATGATATGGTCAGAAAGATGGTGGAGCTAAATGATACCGTTTAAAAGCTGCAATTGTCCATCAGAGCACAACTATTAACCCCTTCATTACCAATAGCGATATCTCGGGGTTCAAAGGCACCATCTGGTGCCCTGATATCGAGATATCTGTGTATGCTGATCTGCAGGCCAAAAGCAAATGATATTTGTTTGCTGCAAATTAATTTTGTTTGCTTTTGGGCTGCAGAAGGTGCCTCCAAAGATTTAGCCCTGTGGGCATGATGCCCAAAGAGCTAAAACTGTAAAATCAGCTGCTCAAAGCTCTGAAATATTGGGCTTTCAGCAGCCGATGCAGGGTGAAAAAGAAGAAAATAGAGCAGCCGCTCAAACCTCTAACTCAATATGGCAGTAGATAGCGCCATCTACTGGCCAAAAATAGGTTATTTACAGCAAGAAATACAATAAGGAATAAGCTCAAATATTTCAAACTTTATGATTAGTCAAAAATGATTTTACAAAAAAAACACTGGTTTCTGACAATGTTTTTTTGGAAAACCACTTGGTAGTGCAGGGGTTAATGGTCGTTAATGGTCCCTCTTTCTATAAATTAAGAAAAACTAAAGAAAACATAACAACAAAGTAAAAAGCATTTAATAAATAAAAAAAAAACAACACATTTTTATGTTTCTTAGGTTTAACTTTCGAGTATAAAGCAAGGAGAATCTTAATTTACATTCTACTAGAGCAGGGGTCAGCAACCTTGGCTCCATGATGTTTTGGGAACTACATTTCCCATGTGGCCCAGTCAGCCTAATGGGTGACTGAGCATCATGGGAGATGTAGTTCCCAAAACATCAGGGAGCCAAGGTTGCTGACCCCTGTACTAGAGGAAATAATGATTCTATTGAAAGGGACGTTTGCCACCGTTTCCCCTTAACCTAGTTTAATCCAACCCCTCTCCACTAAATACTGTGCCCAGACGATGCTAAAGCGCCTCAAAAACAGTTCCACCCTAAAGGCAGTCGTTCAGCAGCTGCTGGATAGAGTTATGGGGTGCCTGACACCAACACTTTGCAATGAGTGCTCAGACGTCAACTCCTAATGGCTTTCAATGCTTCTGCATTTGCTTTGCATGAGAACATTATCCTCGGCCAACATCCAGCTACTTCCTGTGGTGGGAGTCAGGAAGGGTTAATAAGAAACCTCTCCAATAGTTAAGTGTTTTAGTAACATAAAGAGACCTAATACAATTATTTACAGCTCATTTATAATGTAAAGGCCGATATACTTTCCATTCTTATAACCTAAAATCATACATTAACAATCATATTGAACAGAGTCACTTAAAGAGTCACTAAATCATGAAACAGCACTGTGACACGTATCTAGATTGACCCAATCTGCAAAGGAGGATTCACCTACTGGAGCTGCCAGAAAAATATGACATTGCAGTAAAACAATACAATAGGAAAGTGACAGGCTGAGCACAGAAATGAAGCTTTGTCATTCGGGCATTCGATGATAACACGTCTGCCATTTCTTGCTATATCAAAATCACCAACAGCAAAAATTGGTTTAATCCCTTAAGGACACAGACTTAAGTAGCCAAGGAATTTTCCCATTTTTTCTTATGTATGTGATCAAGTTATCTGATGTCCAGGGTTATTTCCTCATGTATCATGTAAGTCTGCTGTTTGTGCATCCCCATTGTAAAGCGCTATGGAATTTGTTGGCGCTGTATAAGTAATTGTAACTGTAACTTTGTATTTCTGTAACCACTCAATGTTCTTGAACCCAGGACATACTTGAAAACGAGAGAAATCTCAATGTATCCTTCCTGGTAAAATCCTTTATAAATAAAATAAATAAATAAAATAAATAAATAATAACCACAATAACCATCTTTTTCATTTTCTACAGCCACACATATTATATGTGGTTTTCAAAAGGACAGAGATGGCTTTACTTTCAGGGTTATTCAAAGAGATCCGAATTGCTGGCGAAAGGTAACCGAACAGTGAAATTCAGCGTGCGGTTACCTTTCCTGGCCATTCGGCTATTCAGAGAGCAGGCAGTTAGCCAAATCTTGGCGAATTGCCTGCACATATGGTGCCTGTTTGAGGGCTGTGGAATCCCCTTAGAGAAGCAATGCTTCGTCTATTCAGACAACATAAAACAGCTGAGAAAAGTTGCCGATATGCCCTGCCATTCGGTGGTTTCATTCGACAGGTTTATTCAGGAGAATCCCATAGGCTTCAATGTTAAAAATATTCCTGTTTTAATTAAATTTCTAATAAAGCGTTTATTATTTTATTCTGCACTAAAAAGTCTCTTTATTTTTTAGATTTTTTAGTGTCTTTAAGGCATTTTTTGGAATTTCTTTGCGAAACATTTTTAAAATAGTTTTTTCTCTTTTCTGTAACAGCCCTTTTATTATCATTCATTGGATCTTATATGTAAATTTCAGACATTTTCGTTCTGTAGTTTCTTTGCAAACACTTTCACTTTTCAAACATTCAAGCGTACGTTTTTTTTTTAATCACTCCATTTGTCTGCGGTGTTGGGTTTTTCTGGCGGCTGCTCTGCCCTGTGATCGGCGGCTGCTCGGGTTTCTCTGGCGTGTTCAGCTTTTCCCTGACTTCGACGGCCCTGTGGCGCTTGCTGAATACACCGAAGAGTCGCCGAAATGGGAATGGCAAATCGCACCGAATTGAAGAGAACAAAAAGTCACCGAACGTGCGGTGACTTTTCGATTCTCTTTGAATAACCCTGTATGTGATGCATACACTCTCATTTATTATAGAGCGGAAAAAAAAGCAAGACATTTCAACAAAAACACATTTTCATAGTTCTGGCACCAATAATGTGTATTTAAAAATAGCTATTGATTTCTCCCATTTTCAAATATGTCATGGATAAGATACATTGAGATTTATTTTGTTTAAGTATGTAAGAAAAGTGATTTAATTTTTCTCTCTAACCCTCACAGGAACACTGTATCCCTGATATCTTTTTAGCTCTCCCATTCACAGAGGACACAAAGAGAAAGAGAGCGACAATTCTGACTGCTATGAAGCAAAGTGATCTAGGTGATTGGCTGTCACAGAGATCACATACAGTCAGGTCCAGAAATATTGGGATATCGACACAATTCTAACATCTTTGGCTCTATACACCACCACAATGGAGTTGGAATGAAACAAACACAATGTGCTTTAACTGCAGACTGTCAGCTTTAATTTGAGAGTATGTACATCCAACTCAGGTGAACGGTGTAGGACTTACAGCAGTTTGCAGATGTGCCTCCCACTTGTTAAGGGACCAAAGGTAATGGGACAATTGGCTTCTCAGCTGTTCCATGGCCAGGTGTGTGATATTCCCTCATTACCCCAATTACAATGTGCAGATAAAAGGCCCAGAGTTCATTTCAAGTGTGCTATTTGCATTTGGAATCTGTTGCTGTCAACTCTCAAGATGAGATCCAAAGAGCCTTCACTATCAGTGAAGCAAGCCATCATTAGGCTGAAGAAACCAAACAAACCCATCAGAGAGATGGCAAGAACATTAGGCGTGGCCAAAACAACTGTTTGGAACATTCTCAGAAAGAAGGAACGCACCGGTGAGCTCAGCAACAGCAAAAGACCCGGGAGACCACGGAAAACAACTGTGATGGATGAATGAAGAATTCTTTCCCTGGTGAAGAAAACACCCTTCACAACAGTTGGCCAGATCAAGAACACTCTCCAGGAGGTAGGTGTATGTGTGTCAAAGTCAAAAATCAAGAGAAGACTTCACCAGAGTAAATACAGAGGGTTCACCACAAGATGTAAACCATTGGTGAGCCTCAAAAACAGGAAGGCCAGATTAGAGTTTGCCAAACAACACCTAACAAAGCCTTCACAGTTCTGGAACAAGATCCTATGGACAGATGGACAAAGATCAACTTGTACCAGAGTGATAGGAAGAGAAGAGTATGGAGAAGGAAAGGAACTGCTTATGATCCTAAGCTTACCACTTCATCAGTGAAGCATGGTGGTGGTAGTGTCATGGCGTGGGCATGTATGGCTGCCAATGGAACTGGTTCTCTTGTATTTATTGATGATGTGACTGCTGACAAAAGCAGCAGGATGAATTCTGAAGTGTTTCGGGCAATATTATTTGCTCACATTCAGCCAAATGCTGCAGAACTCAATGGACGGCGCTTCACAGTGCTGATGGACAATGACTCAAAGCATACTGCAAAAGCAACCAAAGAGTTTTTGAAAGGACAGAAGTGGAATGTTATGCAATGGCCAAGTCAGTCACCTGACCTGAATCCCATTGAGCATGCATTTCACTTGCTGAAGACAAAACTGAAGGGAAAATGCCCCAAGAACAAGCAGGAACTGAAGACAGTTGAAGTAGAGGCCTGGCAGAGCATCACCAGGGATGAAACCCAGCATCTGGTGATGTCTATGCGTTCCAGACTTCAGGCTGTGATTGACTGCAAAGGATTTACAATCAAGTATTAAGAAGGGAAAGTTTAATTTATTATTATTATTCTGTCCCATTACTTTTGGTCCCTTAACAAGTGGGAGGCACATCTGCAAACTGCTGTAAGTCCTACACCGTTCACCTGAGTTGGATGTACATACCCTCAAATTAAAGCTGACAGTCTGCAGTTAAAGCACATTGTGTTTGTTTCATTCCAACTCCATTGTGGTGGTGTATAGAGCCAAAGATGTTAGAATTGTGTCAATGTCCCAATATTTTTCGACCTGACTGTATGCTGGAACTTCAGGATTTGTTACGGTTGTGTTGTCTAGGATGCTGAGACTACCTAGCAACACCATTAGATCACTGGTCTCGGCTGCACAAGGAAGTTTAAGCCGCATAATGGAATTATTCCATCATGGGTCCTTAACTATCAGACATCCATGACACAATAATTCCATCTGTTCAGCCCCTATGCAGCTTTATAACTAGCAACAGTGTACACTTGGTGCATTATACTCAGGCTGCAGAAACCTGTATTGTCACATACATTTCGGGTTTACACGTTGAAGGCATCTTTATCATGATGCATTCTCCGAAAACAACACCTGGTTCCTAAACTATAACCAAAATTAGGGAGTGTGACATTTAATTCATCCCTTTTTCATTCCTACTGCAGGCACAAAAGAAAAGAAAATAACTCCGCTTCTGTGGTAATATTTTCGATGCTCACATTGGAGTCCATGATTTTGACTCCTAATACAGGAGGTGGTTTCATCCATGCTTGACATTGTTTTTTGAAGGTAAGGAAAACCATACCACACACACATATATATATATATATACATACAGTGGCAAGAAAAAGTATGTGAACCCTTTGGGATTACGTGTAGTTTTGCATGAATTGGTCATAAAATGTGCTCTGATCTTCATCTAAGTCACAACAATTTCAAAAACACAGTCTGCTTAAAATAATACAACACAAACATTATATGTTTTCATGTTTTTATTGAACAGAACATGTAAACATTCACAGTGCAGGGTGGAAAAAGTATGTGAACCTTTGGACTTAATAACTGGTTGACCCTCCTTTGGCAGCAATAACCTCAACCAAACGTTTCCTGTAGTTGCAGATCAGACCTGCACAATGATCTGGAGTAATTTTGGACCACTCCTCTTCACAAAACTGTTTCAGTGTAGCAATATTCTTCTGATGTCTGGTGTGAATCGCTCTCTTAAGGTCATGCCACAGCATTTCAATTGGGTTGAGGTCAGGACTCTGACTTGGCCACTCTAGAAGGCGTATTTTGTTTTGTTGAAGCCATTATTTTGTTGAATTACTTGTATGCTTTGGGTCATTGTCTTGTTGCATCACCCATCCTCTGCGGAGCTTCAGTTGGCGGACAGATGGTCTTACGATTTCCTGCAAAATGTCTTGATAAACTCTGGAATTCATTTTTCCATCAATGACAACAATCCGTCCAGGCCCTGAGGCAGCAAAGCAGCCCCAAACCATGATGCTCCCTCCGCCATGTTTTACAGTGGGGATGAGGTTTTGATGTTGGTGTGCTGTGCCTTTTATTCGCCACACATAGTGTTGTGTGTTATTTCCAAATAACTCAATTTTGGTTTCATCTGTCCACAGAATATTTTGGCAGTAGTGCTGTGGAACATCCAGGTGCTCTTTTGCAAACTTTAAACGTGCCGCAATATTCTTTTTGGACAGCAATGGCTTCCTCCGTCCTCCCATGTACTCCATTCTTGTTTAATGTTTTCCTTATTGTAGAGGTGTCAACAAAAATGTTAGCATGTGCCAGAGATCTCTGTAAGTCTTTAGCTGACACTCTAGGATTCTTCTTTACGTCATTAAGCATTCTGCGCTGTGCTCTTGCAGTCATCTTTACAGGACGACCTCTCCTAGGGAGAGTAGCAACAGTGCTGAACTTTCTCCATTTGTAGACAGTCTGTTTTATCGTGGACACATGAACATCAAGGCTTTTGGAGATACTTTTGTAACCCTTTCCAGCTTCATGCAAGTCAACAATTCTTGATCGTAGGTCTTCTGAGAGCTCTTTTCTGCGAGGCATGGTTCATATCAGGCAGTGCTTCTTGAAACCAGTAAACCCAAAACTGGTGTGTGTTTTTAAAAGGCAGGACAGCTTTCAGCAACACATCCAATAATATCACACTGATTGGACTCAAGGTTGGCTCACTCCTGGCTCCAATTAGCTCTTTGAGAAGTCATTAGGCTAGGGGTTCACATACTTTTTCCACCCTGCACTGTGAATGTTTACATGTTCTGTTCAATAAACACATGAAAACATATAATGTTTGTGTTGTATTATTTTAAGCAGACTGTGTTTTTCAAATTGTTGTGACTTAGATGAAGATCAGAGCACATTTTATGACCAATTCATGCAAAACTCCACGCAATCCCAAAGGGTTCACATACTTTTTCTTGCCACTGTATATATATATTTTTTAAATAGGAAAAAAATAAATCAGAACTATTTACAAAATCTTACTTTTTAAGGTTTACCCGATGACACATTTTTGGGCTTGAAAAAGAAAAAAAAGATAATCATGGAAAAATGTCTCCATATAGTATTCATTTTTTATTTAAGAGAAAAAACACAGAAACATTCCTATCTGAAAGGTGATTTCTCCTCACAAATAATATTTAAAACTATCAGGGTTATTCAGAGAGCGGTGAAAAGCAGGAGAATGACTAGAGAATGGAAAATTCTAGGTCAAAATAGCCGATTTGGAAAGGGAGATGAAAGGGAGAATTTTTCTGATTTGGCTATTTTGACCTAAAATTTTCCAATCATTCTCAAGGTTTTCACCGCTCTCTGAATAACCCTGATAGTGATTATAATATTTTTTACACATGCAGGGCTATTCAGAGAGCGGTGAAAACCTTGAGAATTGCCAGGAGAATGAACAATCTAGACCAAATAGCCAATTTGGAAAGTGAGATAAATGGGAGAACTTTTCCGGTTTGACTATTTTGACCTAGAATTTTCAATTCTCCAGTCATTCTCAAGGTTTTCACCGCTTTCTGAATAGCCCTGTATATTTTATGAAATTTAACAAATTTTTAAATATTCCCATCTAAAAAGTGATGATTCTACTTAAAATAGGAATTTTATGCGAAAGGAGATTTCTTCCATGGTGTTGCTGCACACACATTCTCCATTGGGCTATTCACAAACCACTGATGCCTTCCATTGTTACAAGCAGAAAAAAAAACAACCAAGGTGAACATCAGCAATCCACAGAAGGAAACTTCAACAATGGCAGCCAAAGATCCTGCAAACAATGACGAACAACAACTGAGCAACAATAAGCTGTGGCTATTCTCCAGGAGGTGTTCCGCTATGGTTTGCAACCCCAGTGAATAACTGTACTTCAGTGACTTTAAAGTGTCAATCTCTATTGAACTCTGATAGAAATAATGTTGATGACAATGGTAAATCAAAACTATACAACTACGACTGAAACACTAGTGGAAACTATGGTGAAATCTACATTATAAAAGACACTCTACTCACCCTAACCACTTTATAGTTGGTGCAAATGCTGGGTGAAGTGAAGGAGTTTCTTCCACCCCATCCAGTGTCACCAGAAGCTGGGAGTTTTGAATTTCCCTGCTACCAGTCATCAAATCGGTCACTAGTGACATCACTATCTCCGAGGCCAATCGCTGTAACAAGAGGTGTCAGAAGGCAGTCGATGGAAAGGATCTGCTCATGCACGCAGCTCCGATTCATAAGCAGTCTGTGCAGGAGCTGTAGAACTTGCGTACTTAAAGTTTGCAATTCCCATAGCGGTACGTAACTGGTCTTTCCTACGCTACGCAGGTTACGTGGAAGCGCGTATTGTGCTAGATAGCTTCAAGGACTTCCGGGTTTGGGAGTCTCTGAGCCGAAGAGTAGGAGCTGCACGCGGCGAGGGAGAAAAGAGGAGTAAAATCACCTCAGAAAAAAAGGAAAAAATAATTGGACGAAGGCTGTCAGCAGGCTCTGCCCAATTATTTAAGGACAAAAAAAGAGGAAACGATTTTTTTCAATAGAGATACAGTATTTATTTAGTGACAACACATTCTGCACCGCATTACAATGGGATCAAACACGAGACATAGTGAATAATGATATATAAGAAACAGACGACCCTGCCTGCAGGAGAACTGTCCTGTTAATACGGCACTTTATACAAGTGCTCAGCCAGACATCCCATAAACTGAAAAGAACAATGGTATGTGAATCAATGTACCCACTACCTGTCCTCACTAATCACTAAATACTCGCCTTGCTTCTTCCCGTATCATCTCTTCCCATGCTAGACTGCAGGACTTCTCACGCGCAGCTCCCACACTCTGGAACGCACTCCTTCATGCTTGTCAAACGTTCCCCTAATTTTCCTTCCTTCAAACGCTTCCTCAAGACATTCCTAATTCTTGGAAACCTACCACCCAACTCACTAACTATACATCACTCTCACCTTGCAGTCCATCACTCTCACCTTGCAGTCCTCTTCTCTTGTTTCTCACCCTCCAACCCAGTTAGATTGCAAGTTCCCATGAGAGTAGGGCCCTCAATTCCTCCTGTCATGAGTAGTCAAATGTTGCCCTGCCTCAGTGTATTGTAACCCTGTCTATATTGTGCTTATTGTTCAACGCTGTGGATTATGATGGCGCTATAGAAGTATAATCTTAAAAAGAAGGGAGCAGACACACTACGGTGGAAACAACAACAATAAAATGTACAGCAGTTCCCTAAACAGTGAATTCACTGTAGTTTCAGCACAATTGATCCATCTTTCCTTCAACCAATAATCTGTTGTTTATTTAGTGTGCAAGGATACAAAGTATGCCACTTAAAAATGCTTTTTTTCTATCCCAGTGGGCTTTAGCAGCACCTGTTTGTGTGTATTAATCTAACACAAGTGATAATTCCACTTACACCGAGCATTTATATTTCTGCTTTGGGTATATATTTGTGTTAGTAGTGACAGCAGGACCTGTGACAGGTAAATCAGGAGGTTTTCTCTTTTACAGCTGTTGTATTCTACACATTTTTTATGTTTCATCATTTGTTTTCTGTGTGTACTGGAAATATTTAGTGAACTTCTGACATACCAAAACAAGAGATAGCGCAATAAGAATAACAGTGAGATGCAGTCAGTCACATCCGTGACAATTCCATATAGTACATATACACAATGAATATCATACTGTTTTATACACCGTGGTGTTTCAAAGTGCACACGTAAGTATGGTACCGGCTGGGTGGAGTAGAGGTAACATCACTGCTCTGCATGGAGAGATCCTGTGGAGACATGGGTTTAATCCCAGCAAGAGCACCTCTCCAGTAAGTGTCCTTTGGCAAGACACCTAACGGTACATACTCACCTTCCAGGACATACTTGAAAACGAGAGAAATCTCAATGTATCCTTCCTGGTAAAATCTTTCTTAAAAAATAAATAACTAAATGCGTTAACTAGGCCAGTGTTCAATCAGTAAAAAAAAATAAACTAAAGATACTTCTATTGATTGGAAGCAAACGTGTCCTCTGTTTCCTTAATCATTCTCAAAAACAGAAAGCAGAAACAACATAAAAAGCAGTGATATAGAGAGGTACAAAAAATGAGTCCAATTATTGCTCGTCTAAATACAAAACTCCCATTTTATAGAGCCATAACATCACGGCTCTAGCTAAACACGTGTCAGGCAAACAAAGAGTGTCACGGCCCTTCTTTTTTGAGGTGTGTTACTTTAAAAGAACATAGACATGGACACACGGAGCTCCCATAGCATAATATCATCAGCAACAATAGTCAGAATAAAGATGCAATTCTTCTGACAGCCCACTTATCTCTTTATTGGGACGGAGACACCGCACCAGCAGGATGGATTTACTGTGTTAACAGACCCTGGCTTAAGGAATCAAATGAAAGGATAGTAAAAGCTCAGCATCAATAAATACTAAGTAACACAGGAAGTGAGAGAAGCATCTATGGAGAGTCATTTTATTGTGAAAGTCTTTTTATGGGAAGGTGGAATTACGCCATTAGGGTAAGAGGGGGCTATCGTTAGACCATTTCAATATTCTCTTATCTTTACTAGGCATCATTAATACATAATGGAAATACATTTAAAGGCAGTTTGATAACAGGAAGTGATGGCAGTGTGGTCTGTGTCACTATGTAACATTAATGCAGAGAAAATGAGCTAATGGAGTCTGCAGAATGTGTTTAAACACACATTGAAAACTCCTTTTTATACAGACATAACGGAGAAGAAAATGAAGGCTTTTATGGAACTTTATGTATGCTTTTTATTCACCATAACGCTTATGATGGCAGGACGGATGACGCGTGATTTATATTCTACTTAATAAACTGGGGAATTTTACAGTTCAGTTTAACTGATTGACCTAAAGCACGTAATAACACTCAATTGAGTCCACGGAGTGAATTGACGGCCTTGTGCTCTTTGTATGCGTCGTTGGAATGTGAAAGCTGTAATGTAAGAGTATATGCTTGCAAAAGATTAAAGTGATTATACTGGTGCAGTACACGTGCTGTGGATTGAACGTCCCGCTCTGCTTCCCTGAAGTTTATCGTGGTGGCGAAAACAGGGATTTTCACCATTGTGTACAATTGTAAGCAATGGCGATTAATGAATAACCCCATGGTGTATGTATGTGGCACAGACTGAGCTTGTTTGAATATATGAGCTTATGTCCACTGTATGTATGTGTATGTTTTTGGTTTATAGCATAGGTACATGGTACTAGTGCAAGCGGATGTTGAGTTTGTATATGCGAATGTGTTTGAGAAAGATAATAATTATACTTGTGCAAGGTGATGTTAACTGTGGGAGCAGCTGCTTGCAAATTTTCTGTGTGTGCTGAAAAACATATTTTGCATGTATACGGATGAAAGCCCACGTGGTATGCATATACCGTGGCAAGAAAATGTACATGAATCCTTCAGACATTATTACATGTTTGTATAACTTGGTCATTATATCTGGATTGATGTTCATCTAAGATTCTAAGTAATCAACAAACACAATTTGTTTTAACTAATAACACACAATTGTATTGCTCTTGGACCTATTGAATAGATCATGCAATTTTTCACAGTATTGGTAAAAATTGAAACCCCAAATTACTTCAACAACACTAATTAGAGTTGGAAATTGGCAAAACCTGGGGTCAAATTCTGGAAACAAGATTTGTGTGGGTGAGATATACTTTGAATTATAAAAAGCAAACACCGTTATGAAGTTTGACTCTCACAAAAAGCATCTGTTGACAGGGCCGGATTAAGATCTCTATGGGCCTGGAGCTGAATATTTTGGTGGGTTTTTCTTGGAATTTAGTGAAATGAAAACATATTTCAGGTTATTTAATAGCGTAGATACGGGTATATCTAACCAGGCGGATACTGTGTGAGTAAATTTCCATTAATTTCCTCATCATTGGAAACGGCATGCTCTGGCCTTTCCAGTGATACCTCACATGACCCTGTAACTGCTATGGGGTTGGAGATACAGGTGTCCAAATGCCATAAAATGCAACATAGTTCTCCTTTCTCTGGGCCTATTCTGGGGCATGGGCCTATTCTGGGGCATGGGCCTGGAGCTGCTGCTCCATCAGCCCCTATGTTAATCCGGCCCTGACTGTTGATGTGCACCATGACTCACAACAAACTGCTCTCAGAAAGCCGGACATCAAGAATTGTGTATCGCATGAAGCTGGAAAGGGATACAAAGCTATCTCAAAGAGCCAAGATATTCCTGCTGCAGTTGATGGTGTATGCAAGCTGATAGATGGTATGTATGTGCAAGATGGAGTAGAAGGTGTGCATGTGCTTGCTTGTATTTTCTTATTTTATATGTATCTGTGTGTGCATATAAACAGAATATATATTAAAGCTAATGGCGTAATTTTTTAAATATTGTGGTTATGCACTACAACCAAGGTACAGATCCCTGACAAGTTTTTTGTTTCTCTCGAGTGAAAAGGGTTAATCACCATCTACATAGACGATTCAGCATGACCTACTAACTAGTATCCAATTCATCCTCCCCCCTCCAATTCCCAGCCCCTGCAGTGCATTTGATGAGAAATAGATACACTCAATGAAGGGTCCAACACTATGGGGATTTATCCCACTGCTAGATCATCCATCTCTGACACTCCGCTCATTATCCCGGCAGCCGACCTCCGCTAATGGAGATTTCAAGCCTGCCCACTCCAAATAAAAGCAGCGCAGTGGCGAAGAGAAAGATCAGCTCAATGGGGATTGTTTTCCCATTTCCAGCTAAAGAAGGCAAAATAAAGTAACGAAAACACAATGTTACATGTTAACATTTTCATTGCCGGAGGACAGAATCGTGAAACCCACACAGTAACACGGAATACTATCCTTAACCACCTTCACTCGCTTATGAAAGCAAAATTTTTTTTCTGAAACAACACAAAACCTATATATTTAAAGACGACCTGTCACCAAAAGAAGATCATAGATCAGTTCTACAGAGCAGCTCTGCACAGATGTGCTTGGATCCAGCTACAGGTACTATTTTCTCATTGATCCATCGATGTCAATTTTTTATTGCAGTGACGTGCACAAAGGACATCCACAGACGGGCAGCCACGTACTCTGAATACACAAGCTGTTGGCTTTTTGTAGTGGCTGCACAGTCAGTCACTCACAACGAAACCAAGGAGAACAATCGTGTATAAGCCTATTCTCCAGTGACAGCTGTCAGAGTGGGAAGCTCAGTCCATTGTGATTGAAGGGTGTAGGATTCAGCACTTTTCATTCCTTCCAAAACCAAATGATTTTGCAAAGAAAAACCTAAAAACAAAAGTTCACTGCATACAATTAAATTCGATACGGATACAGTTATTGGAAAGAATATTTATTGTTCCCCGCTGAGACTTAGAATGCAAATTATTTCTTCTTGCTTCTTTTTCTGCCCTAATCCTTCTTCCTGCCGCCATACTGTCTGTATGATTTTACTCCGTCACACATGGTTTTTATTATGGGGCCATTATTAGGTATTAAAAGGTATGATGTTTTTTTGCCTTTTTTTGTTATAAACTCAGTTATGTGACATGTGATTACAAATCATTTTCTATGCAGCTTCAACACATTATTGGCAGCGCAATCTGAAGACCAATCAGAGCTGCCAATGTTTACCTGTCAGGTGAGATCAGAAGAGACAGCCTATAGGAGACAGGCAATGGCGGCGCCCAGGAGGTTACATTATGTTAAGGCCTTCATGTCTTATATTACTATGGAAGAGTCAGGATAAAGTATCTGTGATTGCATCAGGGAATCCTGGGACGCAGGATCCTTCATTAATAAGGCATAACTTGGGATGAGGGACAGGAAGAACACAGACACGATTGCAGTCACTTTATCAGTGTGGGGCAGGATATAACAAAAATACATTGTGGGGAAGCTGAAAACAAAAGAGGGGTTTTTTTCATATGTGATGACACCATTCAAAGCAACAGAATCTTTTCAACCACAATATCAAAGCAGACGTTTCACCTGAGAAAATCCCTGAATATATATATATATATATATATATATATACACACACACTATCTCCAAAAGCACTCAATTCCTCAAATCACCATCAAGTGTTTCAACCCCGATAAAACCTCCCCAGTAGATACAGTTTCAACAAACTGACGCACTCACGAGTCTTAACATAGAAGTCTAATCTTTATTGTAAATTGATCAACGTTTCAGCTTCTTAGAACCTTTAACAAGGTCTTGATAAAGGCTCGAGCAAGCTGAAACATTGATAAATTCACAATAAAGATTGGACTTTTATGAAGATCTGTGAGTGCCCTCAGTTTGATGAAACTAAATATAAATAAGACGACTATATATACAGTATCTCCACATACAGAAAAGTATCGGCAGCACCCCCGTCTTATTGTAAAATCTTTATTGGAGACAAAATAAATAAATGTAAAAAGCGACGTTTCGGACTTTCATCAGGATACCATGGAGAATGCCGCCGATACATTTCTGTATGTGGATGGTTATATGAAGCCGGGTGCAGCACCAGGCATTGGATTGTAGTATTCTGAGTGCAAGAGTCAACAGGAGATATATATATACACACATATATATATATATATATATAGTCTTAAGTTCATATTTTTCAATTGTTTTAAGATTTTACCAAATTTCCTTGAAAAAAACATAAGGAGAGCGGGGGGGGGGGATTGAGGATCCATTTCTATTACATAAACCTTAGGTTTCCATAGAAAAATAAACACACACAAAAATCAAAACCACTGGTCCACTCTCCACTCCATCACCTGCTACAATCTCAAATAAATATATATCTTTAAGGACATAGAAACGGACTGGCCTAAAATTATTATAACTTTCTTTCAAGCAATGCAAACATATTTTTTTCTGCTTCTTAACGGTTTCTATTCTTTCCCCAAAAAGAGACAAAAAATGAAAAAGTACCTTCTAACATCCAAATTTCCCATTCATTGTCTGCATAATGCCTTTAATTGGGGCTGGAGCCGTATAGTCTTCTTCACAAACATAATTATCTTCTGTTTGTCAGAGTAAATTAATTGCTGCATCTATTATCCTTATTCGTTCATCTCAAACCTACTTTAACAAAGGCTAAATATTAACAAGTAGTTGCCTGAAGAACGCCGTGAAGAGCGTTCAGAGGCTCTTCTTAGAATTTGCATAATATAGACTTAATGCAGCTCTAGAAATCAGAACCTGCCTCCGGGGTAAGAATGTACTGGAGTCCACAATGTAAAGGAACTTCAATGGGGACCCAAGGCACCATAACAACTTCAGTTTATTAGCGTTCCCAGTCCCTGCAGGCACAGGTTAAAATCTATTTTGTTTTATGAAGAATAGGGCTTGAAAGCTTACATAGTAACTTCATTCAGAAACCTGTCAATCAGATCCAGGGAATTACATTTCCTGGCTCACACGCAAATAAGTCCAAAAATTTAAAAGTGAGCAATCCGTGCAGGTGTAAATATTGTAAGGTTACTTGACTACTTCTGTAGCTTCATTGTATTTGTGGCAAATGTGTTATCATAGTAGTATTTATTTATAAAGTATTTTACCAGGAAGGATACATTTTTTTTTCTTATAACCTGATTTTTTTTTTTTTAAAGTAAACAATTTTTTTTAAATCCGTTGAATCCATAAAAATAAAAAATAAAATAATAAATAAATTAATAAAAAATAATATCGGCCAACTAAGGCTAGGGTCAGACGAAAGCATTTTTCCCCGCGAACGTGAAAGAGTGCGTCCGAACGCATTGACGTATTTTTTCACGGAATGCGCAAACACGGTCAGACGACGCGCATTTTCGGGCGTGATTTTGTACGGATCGTCAATAAAACGCTTTTTGCGTCTGGACGTTATGTAGGCTGGACATTAGCAGCGCCTGACATCTCCTAATCACGCAAACACGCCGCTATGCCGCAGCTGCGCACTCAGTACTAGCGGTTCTCAGAAAAATGCGTTCAAATTCCACTTGCGTTGCACAGCCGGACTTTTGTGCGGCCGTACATCGTATATTGGCCATCATTGCCCGTCATCTGCTGCTAGTGCGGCCGTAATTATGTGTGCCAGAACGCACGTTAAAAGTGCGCTGGTCTGACCCCAGCCTAATAGTTTATGAAAATAATTGTAGGTTGGATTTTTAGTGCGGTATGATTCTCCTTGGTTTTCTGGACATAAAGTCGAATACAGAAATTCAGATGGGCACTGTGTGAAAAGTGATGCAGTGCGGTATTAGGAATCCACGTACTGAGGGAAGGAAATCATTAAATTATTCAGGGTGGGATCTCAAATCAACTGCCTTAATCAGGGAATTGATTTTCCAACTGCAATTTTAAAGGGCAGCTCCTTTCATGCACTCCTCCTCTGTATAAAGTAATACTTTACAATAGAATTCATGCAGATCTAGATAAATGTGCCGGTGTGATGAATTTGTGGGCGTGTGTGAAATTTGTCTATTTGATAAATATGTGTGCATGCAATTGTGATGTTTGTGTATATTCCCACTGCATGTGACATGTCCTTCGGGTTTCTCTAGGAGGAGCATTTGGTTGGATATGATCAGGAATGCCGCAAGACAATTGGTGGATCGGCCTCGTTCTTCACTGGGATAAATCTAAGTTTCAAATCCTTTTACGTGGAATTTTTTTTTTTTTTTATAAAAACAGCACAGAATTCCCATTTTATAACATTATATCAGTACCAGTGTAAAAACATGTATTTTTACCTAAACTGTCCATTTTAGTGCAAAAAATGTAAGAATTGGAATTTAAACATGATCTTCTTTTGGTGAAATTTGATCAAAAGAATGCATGTCCGCTAATTCTGACTGCTTGCACCTTTTCTTTCTGGTTTTCCAATAAAAAAATTCTGAGAATACAGGGATTTATTTAGGGTCTAGTCACATTGCTACGAAATTGAACGCAATTTTGGCACTTTTCTTTTTCGGCTTACTTTGGAGATTCCATTTCTTCGAAAATTCGGTGAATACACTATTTATCGAATGGTCACTGTATTTTACTAAAAATGGAGTTGCCGAAGCCGGTTATTGGATGCCGGTGAAAAGTGCCAAATTGCAGCAAATTCCACCAAAGAGAAAACAAAAAAAATAGGAAGTCTTCCATTCTCTTAACTGGAGATTATCAGGGTTATTCAATGAGAATCGAAAAGTCACCGCACGTTCGGTGACTTTTCGTTCTCTTCATTTCGGCACGATTTGGCAATCCCATTTTGGCGACTCTTTGGTGTAGTCAGCAAGCACCGTCGTAATGCAGAGAAAAGTCGCTGAAAACTCACTGCAAAACCCAGGCGAATGCACACCCAAACCCGCAAAAACATCTGGATTAACCCCGCCGAAAACGCCGGAAAAACCCGAGCAGGAGCCGAATGAAGTGAATAAATTAAAAAAACAGTACGCTTGAATGTTTGAAAAGTGAAACGCTGTTTGCAAAGAAACTACTGAGCGAAAATGTCTAAAATTTACATATGAGGTCCAGGGAATGATAATAAAGAGGGCTGTTACAGAAAGAAAAAAAAAATCAGAAATTATTTTAACTTAAGAAAAAAAATCCAGAACAATGCTTAAAATATCCTAAAAAAAATCTATAAATAAAGAGACTGTTTACTGCAGAATATTATAATCAACGGTTTATTAGATATTGAATTAAAATGGGAATATTTTTAACATTGAAGCCTATGGGATTCGCCTGAATAAATCTGCCGTATGAAACCACTGAATGGCAGGGCAATTCGGCAACTTTTCACTGCTGGTTTTTGTTCTCTGAATAGCCGAAGCATTGCTTCTCTATGGGGATTCACTGCCCTCGAACAGGCACTGAAGAGGCACCGTATGTGCAAGCAATTCGCCAGGATTTGGCGAATTGCTTGCACTCTGGATAGCCGAATGGCCAGGAAAGGTAACCGAACGCTGATTTTCAGCGTTCGGTTCCCTTTCCGCAGCCATTCGGATCTCTTTGAATAACCCTGTAAATCAATAAACACGTAGCAGAATAGTGTCTAAATAATAAAAATGTCCTTCAAAAATAATAAAAGGTTATGTTAATTTTTTTTTTTTTTTTTACAAAAAACTGTTATTTATATTTTTAAATTAAAGATATTACATTATAACATTACCGATTAGATTCACCTGTTTAAACCTGTTGAATTGAAATCTGGTAATTTTGGTGCAATTCAGTGTTTTGTGAATCGATAGTTCTTTATGGGACAATTTCAGTGCTGCCAAACACTGCCGAATTGCATCGAATTGTGGTGAAATGCACCATATCGTGCTGTCAAATCGCCTGTGTTTGGCGAATTGAAAGCTTTGGGAATACACAAATTATCCCTAAATTACACCTACTGTGACCATTCGGTGGCGAATTCAGACATTAGTGAATAACCCTCTTAGGATCTCTACTCCAGACCTCAGCCAGCAATGGAGCAATCTCTAAAACAAACTGTGAAGGCCGCCTTCCTATAATACTTATGATGGTGATGTAATAAAACCTAATGGCAGTAAAGCGTATCAAGCCAGGCAAAATTGATCTCATTGTTCAATGAGCAAATAAATGGGAGCAGCTGGGGACCAACTCAACCGGTCATGCAGGCACGGGCATCAATATCGAAGAAGAATATCAGTCTTTTCTGGGAAAGCATAAGCTGTATATGTAAGGTATGCGCAAACCAGCGGCTGACTGGCAACTTTTGGCCCAGGTGGCAAGCATGACCCAGAGGCCCATAGTGCAGAAACTCAGGCCCTTGTGTATGAGTGTTATCACAGAGCACATTACAGTGAGTTGTATTGCTGTAGAGCTCTGTGATACACTATTGTGCGGTGTGTATGAGTGTATCACAGAGCTCTACAGCAATAAAACTCACTCATACACACCGCACATGGATATATTGCCCCCACCTCACACAAGGATATATTGCCCCAGCGGCTCACACATGGCTATATATTGCCCCCAGCGGCTCACACATGGCTATATATTGCCCCCAGCGGCTCACACATGGCTATATATTGCCCCCAGCGGCTCACACATGGAGATATATTGCCCCCAGCGGCTCACACATGGAGATATATTGCCCCCAGCGGCTCACACATGGAGATATATTGCCCCCAGCGGCTCACACATGGAGATATATTGCCCCCAGCGGCTCACACATGGAGATATATTGCCCCCAGCGGCTCACACATGGAGATATATTGCCCCCAGCGGCTCACACATGGAGATATATTGCCCCCAGCGGCTCACACATGGAGATATATTGCCGACAGCATCTCACACATGGAGATATATTGCCGCCAGCATCTCACACATGGAGATATATTGCCGCCAGCATCTCACACATTGAGAGATATTGCCCCCAGCATCTCACACATGGAGATATATTGCCCCCAGCATCTCACACATGGAGATATATTGCCCCCAGCATCTCACACATGGAGATATATTCCCCCAGCATCTCACACATGGAGATATATTTTCCCCAGCATCTCACACATGGAGATATATTTCCCCCAGCATCTCACACATGGAGATATATTTCCCCCAGCATCTCACACATGGAAATATGTTTCCCCCAGCATCTCACACATGGAAATATGTTGCCCCCAGTTCACATGGATGTATTGCCCCAGCTCACACATGGAAATATTGCCCCCAGCTCACAAATGGAAATATTGCCCCCAGCTCACACATGGAAATATTGCCCCAGCTCACACATGGAAATATTGCCCCCAGCTCACACATGGAAATATTGCCCCCAGCTCACACATGGAAATATTGCCCCAGCTCACACATGGAAATATTGCCCCCAGCTCACACATGGAAATATTGCCCCCAGCTCACACATGGAAATATTGCCCCCAGCTCACTCATGGAAATATTGCCCCAGCTCACTCATGGAAATATTGCCCCCAGCTCACACATGGAAATATTGCCCCCAGCTCACACATGGAAATATTGCCCCCAGCTCACACATGGAAATATTGCCCCCAGCTCACATGGATGTATTGCCCCCAGCTCACATGGATGTATTGCCCCCAGCTCACATGGATGTATTGCCCCCAGCTCACATGGATGTATTGCCTCCAGCTCACATGGATGTATTGCCCCAGCTCACACACATGGATATATTTGCCCCAGCTCTCACATATGGAAATATTGCCCCCAGCCCCACATATGGATGTGTTGCCCCCAGCTCTCACACATGGAAATATTGCACCCAGGCCCCAGCTCACCTCTCCTCTGCCACGCCCCTGCTGCAAAATATTGCCAGCCGCCGCGTGCTTCTAGCCTTACGAGCTGCCGCCGGCTTGAAACTCTGCCACTCACGTGGGTTCCAGCAGCCAGCCGTGTTCTCGCGAGATTGCGCTCCGTGATCACGCAGCTGGCTGATGGAACCACGTGAGCAGCAGAGTTTCAAGCCAGCGGCCACTCATAAAACTAGAAGCACGCGGCGGCTGGCAATATTTTGCAGCAGGGGCCTGGCAGAGGAGAGGTCCACGCTCACGGAGGCGGCCCGGGTGGCACTTGTCCCCCTGCCCCCCAGCCCTGTCCGCCCCTGGCGCAAACCTAAAGTATAGACATTACATATTCTTTCTTTTTTTTGCTATTCAAAATTTTATTGTAAACAGAAATACAATACAAAGAGAAACGGTTACAGATTAAAGATTGTACTGAGCATGTCAAATTCTTATATAAAAAGGTATCCAATGAGATGACCGATCCAAGACTAGGGCTCCAAGAGCGCAAAGGACGGAGCGGAGGTCAGGGGTCAAACTCAGGTCCGTTAACCACGAGGACCCGGCGTCAGACAGAGGTCAATTAAGGACATCAAAGGGAGAGAGGAGCTCAGCACAAAGATGAGAGAGGAACACCAAAAGGAAGCGAAGAAAGGAAGAGGTGGGAAAGAGGGGGAAACCAAAAAAAAAGGAGGGGTCTTATTCTTTATTTCTATTTCATTGCTAGTCAATGGGCCTTTTCCCTTTAGTCTTCACTTATCCCTGGCGTTGCTGCATCCTCTATAACAGTGTTTCCCAAACCTGTCCTCAGGACCCACTAACAGGTCAGTTTTGCCAGATATCTGAAGCACAGCACAGGTAACAGGAGTTGCTGCTCAGTGATTGCAGGATTCAGTCTGCATTTCCCCAAAGTAATCCTTAAAACGTGGCCTGGTTGAGGGTCCCAAGGACAGGTTTGGGAAACCCTGCTCTATAAACACGTTTTCAGACTTGTTAACTCTGAAAATAGGCTTAGAGTGTGCACTAATTAGCATATTTAGTGATGTCACAGGATGTTTTGTCATATGAACATGAAATATTTTAGAATAGACACTGATAATATTTTATAGTATGTATAAGCTTGTATTGTAGTCCCTTCATGTCTAGGGCCTAGAGTAGTGTGTGGGAGCGTACTTTAAGAGCCCCACCTAAAAATATTTGTATTAGTAAATATTTTACAATATTATTTATAGTAATATTCCAGACAATAGATCACTGAATCTATTGTTAGTCCGCGCAATGACATCACCGAGAGTCAATCACCATTTCCCCATTCAGTGATGCCCAAGACAGTAGAACATGGAGTCACATGACACTGGAACCTGGTAAGTACCGGCCTGAGTGATCTTATCAAGAGATGATCAGTTTGATATTGCGGAGAAAGGGAGTCTGCGGAAGACAGGTTCACTATAAGCTGTAAGCAGTGTTCGGTTAATAAGCACCTTGTGGTTTGCACTTTATTGGTTATTACAGAGATACTAAAAACCCTCTTATAATTAATTGGGATTCGGAGCACAGGTGACATTTATTTTTATTATTTCCTACCCAAAACCAGTGAAGTGCATTATAGATCAAAGGGCATGTTTATGCTGTCACAACAGGTGACAAAAATCCAGCCGAGGAGGTGGTGATGGAACGAACAATGGAGGGAATTTGTAAATTCTTATAGAACTAAGGGCCCTATTCCAATGTTGGCGCAAACAAGACCGCAAGTAAAAATAATCTGCGCCTACAGATTTTTGCAACATCTCTCTTTTTCCCTATTCCAAGGTACTAGCGCCCAAACCCAGAAGGAAGCGCAGCACAAGCTGATACCCACCTGCAGGGAAGCAGCAGCCGCTGTATCAGCTCCTGCAGTCCATAGGACACTATGCAGAGTTGCGCGTTCCAGCCTCAAGCTCTGCCCTTGATCACTCTTGTGAGATACCGCAGCACCATGGAAGAATCACGGAGGGAGAATGGGAACTATTTGTTTTCAGTCTCACTCTGCTCGCAGCAAGAGGAAGTGGCAGATCACGCCGCCCTCCTGACCACAGGATGAGAGGCGAGTATTGGATTTTAGGAGGTTAGGACAGTGTGGTACGTGATTTTGCCAGAGCATAATAATCAAAACACCAGCTTAAAAGATATGGATTTCTCCGTGAAATACTGTCTCCCATGTGGAAGAGCAGGCGACCTTGGAATAGCTTGCGTTTCCATTTGGAGGTTAAAATTAACGCCTCCTCTACAAGGTATAGGAGACATTAGTTTACAGTAATCAAGCACAAGATGGCGAAGCTGAGCTTTGAGTGTTGCGCTAAGAGTGGAATAGCAATCCAAGGCAATGAGATAACTTTGGGAATTTATATGTAAGTTATTGTAACGGGGGAGTAGAGCCCACTAGAGAGTAGCGAAGTTGAGATCCTTAAGGACTGATAAATATTCTTGACGTTTAAACACTGCTTGGTATATTCAGACTTATACACTTGAGGCAGGGAGAATGAGCAAACCACTGAGTTGCTACTAAGCACTAAAGGTTTCGAGACCAATAGAGCACATTCAGAAACACATACGTTTGACAGTTGGTGAATTGCGCAGACTGCAGGGCAGTCAGGAAATGTGCCGCTTTAAAGTTTTCTGATAATCGGAAACCGGTCAACGGTACTGTATGATATTAAGCCGCAACACATACACATCGGGGGTCTATCGTTGGTACAGTATCGAGTAAATTTGGCGGTGAGAGCACACTGAACATGAGCTGCATATAAACAGTACCTTTCGATCGCAGTTCTTATATAAATGTGTGGCTGGAGAACATGAGCCCTGGGTTGGGTATATGAACATACTGAGGCCACAGACGATACCCACAAATTAGAAGGGACAATACCCCAGTAACGTGTAAACACCCCAGCGGCAAGCATGGGGTTAAACCACCAAAACACCACATAGGCGATCGTAATCGAGCAGCAAGAGAATAGTCAAAACAAGCCGGGTCAAAAAGCAGGAGCAGGGATTGTATCCAGAAAACGGGTTGGCAACAAAAAAAGTCAATGCACAGAATCAGTAGCGATGCGAGAACAGAACTCCACGACAGGGCGACGAGGCAACTCCTCGCGCCCTGTTTTAAACCCGGCGGCTCCTCGTGACCATGCCAGGCCCCGCCCCCTCAGACGCTGCTCGGTCGTTCCCCAGTGCTGGCAGTCGGCCAGCTCCTGGCACAGGACGTTGCCCAGACCCCCCCAGGCAGCGCAGCAGGGGCTGAGGACATGACAGTTATCTTAAATCGACAACATTGAAGTAGAGCCCCAAGTCTTTCCTTGTGATATCTTAGAAAATAATAGCATTGGACATAAAGATCAGTATAATATCTCATGCTCTGATGAGCCGTCACTAATTACTACTTCCAGAGCCGAGCACCGTAATGTTTGTATCCTGTGGGCGTTACAGAGAGGGTCATGTGATTGGCCCTAGTGTCACACTGGTGGGCTGACTGGTTCGGGTATAGCTTAAAAATAGGGAAGATTTTTTTAAACGGAATTACTTGAAAAATTACTAAATATTGTGTTCGAAAAAAAAACTAGCGCTCGTAGGAGGCCGGCATTGGACAATCATTTGCTTTTCTATAGGAGCTCTGAACACGCTGGGGTTTGGGAAGAGATTCACCTTTTTCCCAGTTTAAATCAACAACTGGTAATAATAATGACTGCTCGCTCCCTCACCCCAAAAAATGTAATAAGAAGAAACTCACTCAGGCATTTCATCAGATACAATTTTATTAAGAGGCAGAATGAATCCAGGTGTATCAAAATGAACCAAGTGAATGGAGACGTGCTGATACATGTAATGACGTATCAAGCTGGGTATATTCTAAGGCCATTGTGTCTTGCCCTGCACTATACACTCATTAGAACTGTCTGAATACAGTTAAATGTTGTCATTGAAATTTCTGTAATTTATGTTACACCCGTGACATCACATGATGCCTAAAAGCACTGTTACTACAAAGTCTATAAAAGAATATTCTTGCTGTGTTCAGTTCTACCCTAAATCTGCTCTGCCTCCTCCTGCATCATGATTCCCTTTAAACCTGTGAAAAGGCCGGCTGCATCATATTTTTAAGCTTTTTAAATGAATAGCTGCCATTTTTCTGTTGCTGTCTCTCTTCCTCTATCACCGTGTCACCTGAACCATAACTTCCCTCTCCTCCTCAACACCAAACCCATTGGCAGAAAGATTCAGGATAAAGCATTAGGGCTTAGGGTTGATACAGGTTCCTGATGGTGAACCTTGGCATCCCAGATGTTTTGGTACTACAAGTCCCATGATGTTTAGTCACACAAAAGGCTGGCTTAGAACCATGGCATATGTAGTTCAGAAACATCTGGGGTGTCCAGGTTTGCTACCACTGATACAGGTGATGGTGAAGGGTGGTACAGGTGTAGAAGAAGGGTAGATGTTGCATTAGAAGGCCATCATGCTAGGGTAGGAGTCAGCAACCTTGACCCTGCAAATGTTTTGGAAGTACATTTCCCATGATGCTCAACTGCTCTTTGGACTGACTCAGCCTCAAGGAAAATGTAATTGCAGAACATCTGGAGGGCCATGATTGCTTGAACATTGCCCTAGGGTCCAGTGTGTTGTCGTTAGGATATAGGATGGGTTGGTACCAGCCTCTTAGACTATAATCTGCCACTCATGCGCCCTGCACTTGACAGGTTTAAAGTGAGGCGCCCCTACCAGCGACGGGTCGGGCGGGTTTTACTGCAAAGCGGATCTGAAGATTAATTTTAAAATATATATATATATATATAATTCACAGCCTGATTGTTTAACCCCTTAAGCACCAATGACGTAACTGTTATATCTTAAATGCATTGATTTTAAAGACCCTTGGTACTTAAGGCTAATGTCAGATGAACGCAGTCTGAGCGCACTCTGCGTGCGTGCATAACGGACGGACGTACTGATGGAAGATACTGTAGACACCACACGGTCCGTTATTTTTGACGGACGTAGAAAAAAAAAGGGGAAATATGGGAAACAAAATGAAATGGCCGGTACAGTAAGCCAGACTAAAAAACGTCTGAGCGTCAACGTGATGGACGTCGCAAATGTGATGCGTCTGATGTCGTGTCATCACGCACACAGGCCACTACGCGAACACGGCGCACTCTGGGCGTCTGTCGTAGCACTTTTACGTCGAGGCCTAAACAGCGTCCGTTGCCACCTGCGTGGTGCGTGCGCAACTTCAGTGTGCACGTACTACGTGTGTTGGTCTCTATTGATCACAAATCAATGCTACGATGGACATTAAACTGTTCTGCAACACGAACGTGATGACTGTGTTCGTCTGACGCTAGCCTAAGGGGTTAACACAGACCATACAGGGTCAAGCTGAGCAGGAACACGTGGGAACGCAGTTTCTTCATTAGTTTTTCAGGAGGAACGAGTTCCATGTTTGCCCACAAACTGAAAAGCTTTTAATGGGTTTCAAGTTTCTTTATTAAATCCCCAGAATAAAATGATATTTATTACCGTTACCGTAGAGATTACCTTAAACCCAGTCTCTCACTGCTTTTAAACATTGATACCAGCTCTGGGCATTGGGCACAGGTCAGATCCCACATGCCAATGGATAGCTGGTAGCAGAATACCTGCAGGAGGTCCCTCACTCATGTTTTTTAGGACTGGACCCCTCTGATTATTAGACACAGGATCATTGTGGCAGGTTGGCATCTTGCATGGTGGTGGTGTGTTTTGGGCACAGAGGTAGCTCAGCGCTGTGGCCCATGTGGCCAGGTTGGCAGGTGGTGGGTACACAGGGCTGGCAGTGATGGGCACACGGCTGGCAGGCGATGGGCAAACAGGGCGGGCAGGCGATGTGCAGACAGGGCTGGGTGGCGACGGGCACACAGGGCTGGCAGGTGACGGGCACACAGGGCTGGCAGGTGACGGGCACACAGGGCGGGCAGGTGACGGGCACACAGGGTGGGCAGGTGAGGGGCACACAGGGCGGGCAGGTGAGGGGCACACAGGGCGGGCAGGTGACGGGCACACAGGGCGGGCAGGTGACGGGCACACAGGGCTGGCAGGTGACGGGCACACAGGGCTGGCAGGTGACGGGCACACAGGGCAGGCAGGTGAGGGGCACACAGGGCAGGCAGGTGACAGGCACACAGGGCGGGCAGGTGACGGCACACAGGGCTGGCAGGTGATGGGCACACAGGGCTGGCAGGTGACGGGCACACAGGGCGGGCAGGTGACGGGCACACAGGGCGGGCAGGTGACGGGCACACAGGGCGGGCAGGTGACGGACACACAGGGCGGGCAGGTGACGGGCACACAGGGCTGGCAGGTGACGGGCACACAGGGCGGGCAAGCGACGGGCACACAGGGCTGGCAGGTGAGGGGCACACAGGGCGGGCAGGTGACGGACACACAGGGCGGGCAGGTGACGGGCACACAGGGCTGGCAGGTGACGGGCACACAGGGCGGGCAAGCGACGGGCACACAGGGCTGGCAGGTGATGGGCACACAGGGCGGGCAGGTGACGGGCACACAGGGCGGGCAGGTGACGGGCACACAGGGCTGGCAGGTGCAGGACTGACCTGGCCGCGGCGCCCTCTAGCGGTGGATATCGCAGCGTGTAGCCCCGGTCATGCAGACAGCCTTACCTTGAGATAGTCGTTCTCTGCCCTCAGCTCCTCCAGCTCCCCGTGCAGCTCCTCTCCAGACCCCTTGGCAGTGCCCGCTTGCCCCCCTCCATGCTGTCCCTCGGCCGCCCGCTCGCTGGAGCCGGACTCGTTGTCGCTGCTGTGCGCCGCGGCGGGGCGCTGCTCGTCGGAGAGGGGCTCGGAGGGGCAGTCGGACAGGTCGGAGCTGCTGTCGGTGTGGCTGGCTCTCCCCGCGCTGAGCCCCTGCGGCTGCAGCCTGAGCGCCCTGCCTGTGCGTGCGGCGGCCCCTGCGTGCGGCGGGGAGGCTGCGGGGGGCCGCGGATCCCTCCTGCCCGCTCCATCCCCGGGAGCCGGCCGCGGCGGTGCCCTCTTGGCGGAGCCCGGTGAGGCTTTGGCAGCGCCCGGTTTGCAGGTGCCGGGTTTGTTTTTGGCAGCGGGGGCGCCGCGGCGGGACAGGCGGCTCTGGGCCCCGGGGGTCGCCGCAGTGCTGGGGGTCCTGGCCCCGCTGGCCGGAGACTTGGGTGGCAGCAGTGAGGGGGGCTTGGCGGGGGGTGCCCGGGGGTGAGGGTCCCTCAGGAAGGGTCTGGCGGGGGAGGGGACACGGTGCGCCCTCTTCTTCTCCCCCGGCGGTGCGGGGCTCTGCAGCCTGGCCTCGGCATGCAAAGTCTCCATGGGGACCCGGGCTGTGCCGCCTCGCCAGCCAGTGCCCGGATCATCGCCTCTCCTGCGCCCGGCTGCCCCCTCTCATCGCACCGAGCAGCTCCGCTCTCAGCCCGGGTGAGGATGCTCTCGCCGCCGCGCGGTCCCCGCTGCTCCTCCCGGGATGTCTCCTCCGGATCCTTGTTCGTTCACTCCGAGCCCGGCTCCTCCGCAGCGCCCGTACCCTCTCCCACTCCCGCAAAGCCTGCGAATGCCGCTCTGCCGGTGAGCGCCGCGACCTGCCGCACCTGCGCCACCCAGCGTGCACCGCGGGTATTACACCGGAGCAGAGCCCAGAGGGGCTCAGAGCGTGATTGGGGGGGGGGGCAGGTGCATCACATTTTAACGCAAGTATTTTTAATCCGTCACCACTTTTTAAAGATCCATTAAAAAAGCCCCCCCCTCTGTACCTTTTCTCCATCGCACCCCAATAATGCCTGCCCGGGCACCCCCTCACCCTCACCCTGCCATGACACAAACCCCTGCAGCAGCTGCAGCAGGACACAAGGCCAGGTGGACACACGCAGTGACATACTGTACCTAGATACAGGGACACATACAGTGACACCCCTAGCTACAGAGATGCATACAATGACACCCCTAGGTACAGGGACCAGTGGCGTAGCGTGGGTTGTCACGCCCGAGGCCAGCCAAGAATTGTGCGCCCCCCCACCTGTGGACACGTTAGCATGCCCAGATTCCCTTCCACCATTAGGGCATTAAACCCCTTAACTGTGATACAATGTAATGTGCAGAGTGTATGAGCGTATCACAGAGCTCCACAGCAATAAAACCCACAGTAATGTGCAGCTCACACATAGATATATATTGCCCCCCAGCAGCTCACACATGGATATATATTGCCCCCAGCAGCTCAAACATGAATATATTTGCCCCCAGTAGCTCAAACATGAATATATTTGCCACAGCAGCTCAAACATGGATATATACTGCCCCCAGTAGCTCAAACATGAATATATTTGCCACAGCAGCTCAAACATGGATATATACTGCCCCCAGTAGCTCAAACATGAATATATACTGCCCCCAGTAGCTCAAACATGAATATATACTGCCCCCAGTAGCTCAAACATGAATATATACTGCCCCCAGTAGCTCAAACATGAATATATTTGCCCCCAGCAGCTCAAACATGGATATATATTGCCCCCTCCCCCCTTTCTCACCAGCTCCGAGGGCCCGCAGGTCGGTAGGGCGGGCCTGGATTGGGGCGTCATAGTGGGCCCCCGTCGGTTTCCCTGTGATGGTCATCAGTGCACTTAACAGGCAGCCAGCAGCGCACTCTGTAAATGCCGCGGTGGCGCCTGCAGCGTGCCTGCATCCCAGTGTAAAACTGGAGCAGGCACGTTGCACTGGCGCCGCCCCTCACGTGACACGTCACGTGAGGGGGTGGCGCAGGCGCCACCGCGGCATTTCCAGAGTGCGCCGCTGGCTGCTTGTGTGCACTGATGACCATCACAGGGCAGGGAAATTGGCGGGGGCCCACTATGGTGCCCCTAAAAAAACTGCGCCTGGGGGCCCCCAGCCCCCCCACGCTACGCCACTGACAGGGACACATACAATGCCATCCCTAGATGTCCAAAGGACACGCAGAAGAGAAAATAGCTCAGTCAGTAAAAAAGGGGGACAAAACACTTTTTAGATACATAAACGAGAAAAGAAAAGCAAAACAAGGATTAGTTAGATTAAAAACAAAGGAAGGAAGGTATGTAGAAGAGGATAAAAGTCTCGCTGACTGCCTCAATGAATATTTTTGTTCAGTCTTTGCAGAAGAAAAGGAAGGAAAGGGACCTCAGTTAGGAGGAAACACTAATGAGACATTTACATATCAGTTTACAGAGGAGGAGGTTCTACAGCAGCTGTCTAAAGTAAAGACAAATAAGTCAATGGGGCCTGATGGGATCCACCCTAAATTATTAAAAGAGCTCAGTGATGTAATAGCAAAACCGTTAACAGATTTATTTAACCAATCCTTGCTAACAGGAGTCGGCCCAGAAGACTGGAAATTAGCAAATGTTGTGCCCATTTACAAGAAGGGTAGTAGGGAGGAATCGGGGAACTATAGACCAGTTAGTCTTACGTCAGTAGTGGGGAAATTAATGGAAACCATGTTAAAGGAAAGGATTGTTGAACATCTAAAAACACATAGATTACAGGATCAGAAACAACATGGGTTTACCTCAGGGAGATCATGCCAAACTAATCTTATTGATTTTTTGATTGGGTAACAAAAATAATAGACACAGGTGGTGCAGTAGACATTGCTTATTTAGATTTCAGTAAGGCTTTTGATACTGTTCCGCATAGAAGGCTTATCAATAAATTGCAATCTTTAAGTTTGGATTCCAATATTGTTGAATGGATTAGGCAGTGGCTGAGTGACAGGCAACAGAGGGTTGTGGTAAATGGAGTTTATTCGGCGCAAGGTCTTGTTACCAGTGGGGTACCTCAGGGGTCAGTACTTGGACCCATTCTCTTTAATATTTTTATTAGTGATATTGCAGAAGGTATTAATGGAAAAGTATGTCTTTTTGCTGATGACACAAAGATTTGCAACAGGGTTGACGTTCCTGGAGGGATCAGCCAAATGACAAATGATTTAGGTAAACTAAAAAAATGGTCGGAGCTGTGGCAATTGAGTTTTAATGTGGATAAGTGCAAGATAATGCACCTGGCACGTAAAAACCCAAGGGCTGAATATAGAATATTTGATACGGTCCTAACCTCAACATCTGAGGAAAGGGATTTAGGGGTTATTATTTCAGAGGATCTAAGGGTAAGTAGTCAATGTAATAGAGCAGCAGGAAATGCTAGCAGAATGCTTGGTTGTGTAGGGAGAGGTATTAGCAGTAGGAAAAGGGAAGTGCTCATGCCACTGTACAGAGCACTGGTGAGACCTCACTTGGAGTACTGTGTGCAGTACTGGAGACCGTATCTCCAGAAGGATATAGACATCTTAGAGAGAGTTCAGAGAAGGGCTACTAAAATGGTGTACGGCTTGAAGGAGAAAAGTTACCAGGAAAGGCTTAATGATCTTAACATGTACAGCTTGGAAAAAAGACGAGACAGAGGAAGATATGATAGAAACATTTAAATACGTAAAGGGAATCCACAAGGTAGAGGAAGGGAGTATATTTAAAAGGAAACAAAGTAGCAACAAGAGGACATAGTCTTAGATTAGAGGGGCAAAGGTTTAAAAGGAACATCAGGAAGCATTATTTTACTGAGCGGGTGGTGGATACATGGAACAGCCTTCCAGTTGAAGTGGGAGAGGCCAAAACAGTAATTGAATTTAAGCAAGCATGGGATAGGCATAAGGCTATCCTAAACAAAAGATAAATCTAGGTAAAGTATCCATGTAATTGGGCAGACTAGATGGCCCGAAAGGTTCTTATCTGCCGACATTTTTCCATGTTTCTAGATACAGGGACACATACAGTGACATCCCTCGATACAGGGATACATACAATGACACCCCTCAATACAGGGACACATACAATGACATCCCTAGATACAGGGATACATACAATGACACCCCTCAATACAGGGACACATAGAATGACACCCCTCGATACAGGGATACATACAATGACACCCCTCAATACAGGGACACATACAATGACATCCAGGGCTCAAGTCCTGCGGGAACGCGCGGGAACGTTATTACTTTCAAATAAATAATGAAACTTAAAAAATAACCCCAAAAAATCCTAAAAAATAAACAAAATGGCTTTTTGCTGTAAGCGAAAAAAATAATTGGTTTAAGAAATATTTAATAAAAAGGGGAATATTTTTAACATTTAAACCTATGGGATTCTCCTGTTTTAACATGGCGAACTGAACCACCCAAAATCAGGGCATTTCACCGAAAAATCCCTAAAAAAAAAATCATTAGTGCAGCATCACTATTCACATTATAATTTAAATGTGAACAATATTGCTGCATTAATAGAAAACAACACTTTTATTATTTATTTTTTTCATTACTTTAAACATGGTCAGGTTTGGTATCATTCGAAAAGGCCATGCTAACTGCCACCATTCAGGAGATATGGGGGTTCAAAGGACCCTCACAAACCCTTCTTTCCCTCACTATAAGTTTATATGGTCATCCAGATGTGGACCCCTTGCTTGATGTGTCTAGAGTGGTATCAGCTATACCCTCCTGACGAGGCCTAACAAGGTCGAAACGATTGTCGGGGGTTGCTGCATCTCTCGTGCAGGGATGACGTTCTTGGCAATCAGCACTGGCCACCCTTTTTGGGTGAGAGCAGGCTGATTTGCATATGGAGCATTCATCCCTGTAATGGCACATACAAGCTAAAACCTTGTGAGACCTGAGTGGACCCCACCGTAGAGCAAGCCACTAGTGCTCTTGCTCATTCTCAGGACCCTCACAAACCCCCCTTTCCCCCCTATTCCTCAGGCAGCTAGGGGTTCCCCGGCTAACTGACGTCATCGTGCCATGCGCAATGACGTCTGTTGCTGAGGGGGGGACCCAGAGGTGGAGCCGCCATCCAAAATCCCACCAGATCTAGGCCGCGATCTGGCAGCGAATGGTCGCTGTCCGGCATTTAAGGGGTTAAAGCCAAGCACCGCTTTGAAGGGCAGACACTGCCCCTCAAAGCGGTGCCTGGCTTTTGGTTGTAGACCCTCCCGAACGGGTCCCCCCTCCCTTCAGGCGATCCCCCAGCTTCTGCCGGGGGGGGGGGGTCGCCTGGAAATGGCATCATTGCATCTGATGGCGGGAGGGTCTATAAAAGTGGCGTCTGACTTCAAGGTGAGTATCTCTCTGGCCCCCCTGCTGAGCGGAAGACGTGTGGGGAACATCCTCCGCATACAGCTGGGGTCAATGAGGACGTTTCTCACACGTCGTCCACAGGGAAGGGGTTAAAATAAATTATGAAACCTAAAATTTCAACCAAAAAAAATCCTAAAAAAATAATTAAATTAAGAGACTTTCATTTTATTGGTAGTAATCTGTTTCACATTCTGAAATAATAAAAAACGAAATAACTCATAAAACGGAATACAAATCACACCAAAATACGAATAACTCATAAAAACTAAGTGATCCAAAATGCCGAATCGATCCGAATTAACGGAACGAAACAGAACGAAACAAAAACGGCCACAAAATAAACTAAAACGACAAAAAACAGGATGAAAAAAATCCAAAACGAAATGGAAAAAAAAATGTGGCACATATCTCTACCGAAAACCCGAATTGATCCGAAATCCCGAATCAATCTGAAACGAAACGGTACAAAAACAGCCTGAAATGAAAGAAAAAAAAACAGGATGAAAAAAGAAATCGGAAACGAAACGAAAAAAACTGCTGTGCACATCTCTAACAGGGATAGTAGGACAGGTAGATGCAGGGATACAGAATATCATACCCCAATAGCGCCGCAATTATGGAATAACCTCCCAGACACCATCAAATCTTCCACCAGCCTTAAGTCACTCAAGAGCTCCTTACTAACATACCTCAATACAGAATGCACCTGTAAACATGTAACTTAGTGACTATATACAGAATGCACCTGTAAACATGTAACTTAGTGACTATATACAGAATGCACCTGTAAACATGTAACTTAGTGACTATATACAGAATGCACCTGTAAACATGTAACTTAGTGACTAGATACAGAATGCACCTGTAAACATGTAACTTAGTGACTATATACAGAATGCACCTGTAAACATGTAACATAATGAATAGGTTTCCTACATCTTTATTTTCTGTTAATCTGTATATTTGTGTTGTTTTTTTAATATCTTGCTTTTATTACTTTGTATTTCTGTAACTGTAACACTTCAATGTTCTTGAACCCAGGACATACTTGAAAACGAGAGAAATCTCAATGTATCCTTCCTGGTAAAATAGTTTAAATAAAATAAATAAATACAGTGAATTAAAACTTTATGTGCAGCCATACTAGTGGGAGACGTGCAACCCAATCTTTCCAATGTTGCTATTTGGTGTTAAAAAAAGGAAAGAAAATAAAGTGATCTACTGCCAAATTAAGTTACAGCAGTTTGAGCTGCTGGTCTATTTTCTTCTTTTTTTTCCCTGCATCGGTTGCTGAAGGCCTGATGTCAGAGCATCATCAGACGATTTTACACAGTTTTAGCTCTTTGGGCATTATGCCCACAGGGCTAAAACTTTGGGGGCACCTTCTGCAGCCCAAAAGCAAACAAAATTTGTTGGCTGCAAGCAAATTTCATTTGGGCTGCAGATCAGCAGATCTCAGTATCTTGATATCGGGGCACTGATGGTGCCTTTGAAGCTTTAGATATCTTGATCTCGCTAGTGAAGGGGTTAAGGCTAGGGTCAGACGAAAGCATTTTTCCCCGCGAACGTGAAAAAGTGCGTCCGAACGCATTGACGTATTTTTTCACGGAATGCGCAAACGGTCAGACGACGCGCATTTTCAGGCGTGATTTTGTACGGATCGTCAATAAAACTCTTTTTGCGTCTGGACGTTATGTAGGCTGGACATTAGCAGTGTCTGACATCTCCTAATCACGCACACACGCCGCTATGCCGCAGCTGCGCACTCAGTACGTCAGTACTAGCGGTTCAGCATTCTCAAAAAAATGCGTTCAAATTCCACTTGCGTTGCACGGCCGGACTTTTGTGCGGCCGTACATCGTATATTGGCCGTCATTGCCCATCATCTGCTGCTAGTGCGGCCGTAATTATGTGCGCCAGAACGCACGTTAAAAGTGCGCTGGTCTGACCTCAGCCTTAAACTGCCAATCTTCAAACTCTGTATTTTTTTAAAGTTTATTAATGCAGCACTATTGTTCACATTATAATTGAAAAGTGAAAAATGTTGTGTGTTTTTTTTTTAGCAAAAATCACGTATTTACTCAGAAAAATACAGTAACAGGTTCCCAATTCTATTTTTTTTTTAAAAAATGTACTCCGTAGAACAGGGATGACAAAACATTTTCAGCCTGAGTGGCCGAACTGGATCTCTGAACCAACTTATGTGTCTCAAAGTGCCAACCCCGCAATTAGACCTGAATACTGATTTATTTAGAAAAAACACTTCGTACGACTGTCTGAACTAATTATGTGCTTAAGTCTAAGAAAAATACAGTATAAGAAGGTGGATATATTGCCCCCAGCTCACATTTGTATATTGCCAATCGGTCTCCCCTCTGCCAGGTGCCTCCGAGTGCTCTTCTTCCTCCCAACGGCCGCCGGCAAAGGATGTAGCTCGTCCGCTCGCCTGGGAACCACGCACAAGCCACGGTCTCGCGAGAACCCGGAGTTAGCTGGTGGATCCCAGGTGAGCGGCCAGGCTACATCCTTTGCCAGCGGCCGCTGGGAGGTAGAAGAGCACTCAGAGGGGCACGGAGGCAAGTTAGCCTATGGCTCGTGTGCCGACACAGACGGCCCTACGTGCCAGCTGTGGCACGCGTGCCATAGGTTCGCCTTCACTGCTATAGAATATAACCGTAAAGGCTCGGATGATAAAACCGTGAAAAAAATTACTTTATATGCTGTAAATGATTGAAATCTTAATGGGAATTCACCTTTTTTTTTTACATTTCTTGTTATAGCAATCTGGCAGGGCATGACGTATACATATAATAATGATAGATTATGAATCTACCGAAAAAAAGGGTATATACTTTGTCTGGGTTGTATAATAAAACATGACTTTAAATCGCGTTTAAACATGATGAGCAAAAACGGTCAAAATGAGCTCAGTACACTTCGGGCCATATTACATAGTTGGTGACAACTTAACCAGAGCTGTTGTAAACTTCCCAGAGCCATTATAGTCTATGGAGGTTTAAGTTTACAACAGCTCTGGTTAAGTTAGCACCAACATTGTAATACTGCCCTTCTACTTTTAGAAGTGTTTTGAACTTGTAAAATTGCCCCCGTCCTTAAGGCGCATTTAGGTTTAGAGAGTGCCTGTATGCATTATTTGACAAGCAGAAGAGTCCCTCTGCTGGTCAATACCAGTACTGAGTCTGCCACAAGTCTATGAAGGAGCCCAGATGTTCCAGCAGTTCAAGGAGTAGATATGTTACAGGTAAAGCCCAAAGTACGGTTAATCTTAAAATTACCCGGGTAATCCTGACATTACCCAAAACCGCTGTGTAAAGCTGCAAAAAAAATGAAAATTTTGGACTTTACCCAGGTAAATTTAGGACTAACCAACTGCCCTTGGGTAACAGTCTGGAAGAGCTGAAAAATTCGCACTTTACCCGGATAATCTGCAAATCTGAAGCTTCACCCGGGTGATTTGAGGACTATCCACAGCTTCACCTGGGTAATCTGCAGAGCATCCCCGCTTGAAAAGACAAAACATTAAAATGTATTGCGGATATAATGAATATACAAGTAACAGGATATGTTTCTTATATGAATGTGACAGAGTTACCTGATCTTTATTATGTGTCTTATGTGCTTATATATAATTTATAAAACATAATAATCATCAGGTTACTCTTTATATAATACCTTTATAAATTAATTTTCAGACAATTAACGCACAGACATACAGAAAAAATGGCGTCGCGCCCGTACTCAGAGCGGCTGCAACAGCCAGGAGTAACAGCCCAGTTCATGTATAAAACATAACAAGAAAAAAAAAAATCTGAGATCTCACGTGGCTATAATTAATTCTGGGGGCATGTGTCTGGCTATAATTAATTCTGGGTGTCCCTGGGACCCCCAGAATTAATTATAGCCAGACACATGCCCCCAGAATTAATTCTAGCCAGGCAGGGACCCCCAGAATTAATTATAGCCAGACACATGCCCCCAGAATGAATTCTAGCCAGACAGAGACCCCCAGAATTATACTTACCTAGCATCAGGACCGCGTGTTTCTCCGAGCAGCTCAGGATTGCTCCTGCACGCGGCCGACTCCTCAGTCCTCTGAAGGCTGGGACACGATCACGCGAGGTCTCCGCGTGGGTCGCATTACAGCCTTCAGAGGGCTGAGGAGGCAGCCGTGCGAGGAGGGAGGCACACGCAGCACTCGGGGGAACGCTGCCAGTCGAGCGGCTGCTAGCGGAATACTGGTTACAAGTATTTATAAAGCACCAACAAGTTCTGTAGCGCTGTAACTTTAGGGACATATTCTGGAGCCCATTTGCAAATAAAAGTAATTTACAGTAAACAAATTTTTCTGAGTTTCTCTAGCATACATCTAGATTGAGGTAACTCGAGCTGAGGCACCTGACGACTCTCTTTAAGATCAAGTTTATTCAATCGTGATGATGAAGGGGTTAAAGATTTTAAAAATAATACATTTACCCTTTGCGACACTGCTTCAATACACCCACATAATGTCACTGTCCTGCCACCCAAATACCTCATTCTGCCACTGCACAGGAGATTCCCATGACACCCCTGAGGTCCATTCCCAGCACACCGGTATATCACAGGACCGGGGGCTGAAAATCATTGCTAGAGTGCCCTATAATTAATCATGAGGTTAATTATCCAGTCTTTACACTCTCAGGGTTATTCAGAGAGCGGTGAAGAGGAGGATGAATGGAAAATTGAAAATTCTAGGTCAAAATAGCCAAACCAGAAAAATTCTCCCATTCATCTCACTTTCCAAATTGGCTATTTTGACCTAGAATTTTCCATTCTCCAGTCATTCTCCTGCTTTTCACCTCTCTCTGAATAACCCTGATAGCATGAGATATAAGCTGAACATTATTTTCTTTTGCTACTTATTTTACCCCTGTTGCTACTAAGGAAAACAAAGAGCAATCCTGCAAAAGATCTTATTAATGGAAATAAATACATATAAATAATGTATACCTCAGGGCTGTCAGTTTGTGTTCCTGGCCACATAAAACAGTAGGTGTACGTGCACGTGCTTTTTTAAAGGCAATATGTCATTCAATTAGACTGTATAATCATATATTTTATGTCATGGAAATGGGAAGAGGAAAATGGAATTCTTTGTATTCTCGGTCTATATGTTCTTTCTGGTTGGGAACTGGTTAATTGGTTACTGGTACATTTCCCAGCAGCAACATTTCTACAATGTTATGGCAGTCAATCACGTAACAGTCACTATTTTAATATCTTTCTTTTCAGTTTTCGGTTTAGTTATCCCTCTAGTTTAAATATTCTGTTTGGGTCCCTGAGTGACCACGATTCAATTTAACCCTTACAGTGCAGAGCCATTCAATCTCTTGGGTCTAAAATGTATTTAGTACAAATTTTTTTGACATGTGGTACATCCACAAAACATTCAAATAATTAATCCAATTTTATTGCATATCAAAAATCAATAGAAACCAAATAAAAAAAAAATATATATATATATCCAAAAGCAGGCACTCAGCTCCTCCTATCACCATTAAGCGATTCAACCCCCATGCAACTGATGGCACTCACAGTTCTCCACAAAAAAGACCAATCTTTATTGTAAATGCTTCAATGTTTTTGCTCGTTCAAGCCTTTATCAAGACCTAAATATATACACACTCTCAATGTGTACACTCTCAATGGTAACTTTATTGGGTTTGGGTACACCTGTTCAATTGCTTGTTAACACAAATTGCTAATCAGCCAATCACATGGCAGCAACTCAATGCATTTAGGCATCCAGACGTGGTGAAGACGACTTGCTGAAGTTCAAACCGAGCATCAGAATGGGGAAGAAAGGGGATTTAAGCGACTTTGAACGTGGCATGGTTGTTGGTGCCAGACGGGCTGGTCTGAATTTTTCAAAAACTGCTCATCTACTGGGATTTTCACACAACCATCTCCAAGGATTACAGGGAATGGTATGAAAGAGAAAATATCCAGTGTGCGACAATTGTGTAGATGAAAATACCTTGTTAATGTCAGAGGTCAGAGGAGTAATGGGCAGGCTGGCTCTAGCTGATAGAAAGGGAGCAGTAACTCAAATAGCCACTCGTTACAACCAAGGTTTTCAGAATACCATCTATGAATGCACAACACGTCCAACCTTGAAGCAGATGGGCTACAGCAGCAGCAGACCACACCTGGTGACACTGTCAGTTAAGAACAGGAAACTGATATAATTCACACAGTCCAAAATTGGACAACAGAAGATTGGTAAACGTTTCCCGGTCTGATGAGTCTCAATTTCAGCTACGACATTCAGATGGTACGGTCAGAATTTGGTGTAAACAACATGAAAGCATGGATCCATCCTGCCTTGTATCAACGGTTCAGGCTGGTGGTGGTGGTGTAGGGAATATTTTCTTGGCACACTTTGGGCCCCTAGTACCAAATGAGCATCATTTAAACTCCGCGGCCTACCTGAGTATTGTTGCTGATCATGTCCCCATCCCTTTATGACGACAGTGTACCCATCTTCTGATCTCTACTTCCAGCAGGATAATGCACCATGTCACAAAGCTCAAATCATCTCAAACTGGTTTCTTGAACATGACAATAAGTTTACTGTATCCAATGACCTCCATAGTCACCAGATCTCAATCCAATAGAGCACCTTGGGGATGTGGTGGAATGGGTGATTCACATCATGGATGTGCAGCTGACATATCTGGAGCAACTGTGTGATGCTGTCATGTCAATATGGACCAAACTGTCTGAGGAATGTTTCCAACACCTTGTTCAATCTATGCTACGAAGAAAAGCTGGCTGGTGAGTGTGCATATATTATATATACACACACACACACACAACCACATCAAAAGAATACATAATGAAAAATATCAGAGTTTAAAAATATCAATTCATATATATAATACAGCATCAATGTAATGTATGTGTAGTTAGCGGATTAGTGACAGATCATAAAGCAATCCTTAAAGATGCACGCCTCATCAGATATATCTCGACATGCAGTATACAAAGTTTGCAAAAATAAGAAAAAATTATATATACATAGAACAAATAAAAAATCAAGTGCATTCAGAGTATAGAAAGATGCTGGTAAGGGGTGAGCCGTGGGACACAGTCTAAAGTTTCAGCCTGAAGGTCTTCTAGAAGTTGTGGGATCAGGTCAAGATATTGCTTGAGTTATCGGAACTAATATATGTGGTTTAGGTGTTCTGGTAAATGTAGCCTAGTTAGGAGTGAGAAGATACAGTAAATAACCTTAAAGGGACACTATTCACTGTAACCTCTCAATGTCATTTGAGTGGTCACAGTGTCCTGAGTGCCCTCACCCTCCTCTTAGGGGCCTGATTTAGCCCTCTGAGTGCAGGTGCTTAGTGTTGCCCAGAATCTGAGCTCTGATTCCTGTCTATAGTGACATTACCACTACCATCCAATGGCTGTCACAGCACTTGGCATTGAGAGCCATTGGATTGGCTGCCTCCCCGGACTCACGTGACAAGCTGCAGCTTACAGGAAGCCAGCAGCATGTCACATCCAGACCAGTGCCGGGGAACCTGATGCTGGATATTAAGGTGAATTTCAAAATAATCTGGAGGGGGATAAAATGTGAGAGAGTGTATGTGGAGGGGGTCATGTTTAACCCCTTCAATCTCCTCACCTTCCATTTTAACCCTGTAGTATACCTTTGAGTTCCTCTTAAACCTGTGTCCGACTAAGCTAAATCTCTGAGTGGTGGAATATCATGGATATAAATCTGTATGTGACAAGTCTTTTCAAAGAGTTAAAGAGAATAATGATGCAGTTTGGAAGAAGATCGAATAGGTTTCACTTACAAATGGCCTGTGCCGGAATATGCCTTAAAGTCCCCTTAAGGCTAAAGCACAGTGTATATTGTTGTGCTGTATTATATAAGCATCCAGCTGTATGGTAAGTATAAAATTAATAGTGGCATTTCTAAGTTGACTTTTTCACGATGACATTTATTAGATGACCCCTGAGAACCTGTCAGCTAGCCTTTCTGGGAGGAAATGTATGTTAATGGCAGCCCAAGTACATGAGAAGTGACCTACACTTATCACTGGTAGGAGTGAACCTTGGATGTGAGAAATAATCCATAAATAAAAGCACAAATTTGCTTGGAAAAGGAATACACAGTATACAGCCACAGGGATTTCGGGGGGGGGGGGGGTGGTGCTATGAATTAGCGTTTATCACGTCATGCTTCACATAGAAATGGCATTCAGTGACAGTGAGACACCAACTGCATGCTGAAAGAATAATAAGTATATATGTGTGTGTATTTTTGGCCTGAGGAGTTTTACTACCAATTCAATCAGAATACGGGCGAATAAACGGCTTTGGATCAATCCGAATTCGGACTTGCTGATAGCCATTTTGGAGCACATGATTCATGCTGTCATTTTTTGTAATATACGTCCCATTCTGTCCATTGTTTTTGGAGCATTTGCTTCACTCTCTGTACATTTTGAAGCATATGATGACTGCTGTGCATCAGTTTGGAGCACATGCTTCATTCTTTGCATCAAGTTTGGAGCACATGCTTCATTCTTTGCATCAAGTTTGGAGCACATGCTTCATTCTTCGCATCAAGTTTGGAGCACATGCTTCATTCTTCGCATCAAGTTTGGAGCACATGCTTCATTTCATGCATTATTTTGGTGCATATGCATAAATTTTGTGTCATTCCAGAGCCATTCTTGTGTCATTGTGTAGGTTTGTATTTTAATACCGGCTTGTTGGAGTAGAGGTAAAATCATTGCTCTATAACCGTGGAGACACAGGTTCGAATCCTGGCCAGAGCACCTCTCCAGTAAGTGTCCTTGGGTAAGATACCTAATGGTACATACTTGCCTACCACACAATATCGGCTGTGGAGTCCAGTGGTAGTGTCCCATTCGGCACATCTCTCCGGTACAACTGTGTAGAAGTCTCGACTTTATGAGAAGCAGGTTCAACCTAACCACCATGTCGCTGATCATCGGTACAATCATTGGAAAGACGACCCGATCCCACTCAGAAGGCACCACCAGTGAGTGTCCTTGGGCAAGACACTTAATGATATGGATGCACCTACCTCAAAAAATACTTGTACATCTCATAGATTGTAAGTCTCCTTGAACAGGGTCCCCCTGAATCAAGTCATCATCCATGTGTGGTATTCAAATGTATCAGCCCCTTGTACACTGATCTTGTAAAGCACTGTGGAATATGTGGCACTATATAAAAGGATAATAATAATACATCGTGGTTTCGAATGTGGTAAATCGTCCACTGTGGGACATTGTACAAATCACCGAATTTTGGAAACTGACAAATATGTATATCAGTCCGATCCAATATATTGGAATCTTCTAATAGTCTGAACTGGCTGAAAATTTTGGAATCCAAAATATTCCGAACTGAACTTTTTGTATATGCACAAGTCTAGTTTACACATGCGTGAAAACTATTTAGTAACAACAGCATACATATATGGGTTTCACTAATTAGTGATTTCACACTGACAGTTTGAATTATTTGTTTTTTCTAACAGCTTAGAACATAGGGGGAAAAAAAGATACTTTTTAATTTTTTTATTTACATGGTCTTATTTAGTATCGTTGGAAAGGACAGACTCTGACCTTTCCAATGATACCTCACTTGATCTTGTGCAGTGTAACAATAAGGGATGCAGGGCTCCAAAGTACCCATGGTGCTCCTTGCTGTGAAAGTTGGTTTCAGTTTTTGATGAAACAATGTGTAATAACGCATTGTGCCATCGCATCCACACTTGCTGGCATCATGGGTAATAAGAAGGTGAATTAATGAAGCATCTTTGCTCACTTTATAATTGGAAAATTTAACAATAGTACTGTGTTAGAAAAAATATATATTTATTTTTAATGATTTATCGGTCTTTATATGGCCCTTCCAACGATACCTCACTTGACCCTGTATCTTCTATGATTCTGGAGATACAAGAACCCAAAAGACCCTGTATCTCTTCCTTAGGGAATTGTGTGCCATGGAGGGCAAAGTTCAATTTCTGATGTCATCGCATCCATGTGCAATTACATCAATGGGTGGAGTGAGGTCCCGTAGGTCGGCGCTGAGCCGCGGGACTTCAATGGCACGCTAAGCGTGTCCTCTGCATCCTAGCGGGAAAGTGGAGGATGCGCTCAGCGCGTCGTACACAGGCAAGTGGTTAAGTGAAACAGATTACCAGAGAATCATAGGTGTTGTAGTTTAACAACATCTGGGGAGCCAGATTTTGATGCCTCTTGTAAAAAAAGATATTGTATGAAGAACTGAAGGAGGTTGAAAAGGAACAGATTAATGACAAACCTTTTGGAATCATAGTTATAACACTGCTGTTTAAATAATCAGGACAGAGAATTTTCTGTAAAACAAAATCATAATTGCCTAAATTACATAAAAATAAGCAACATTTTAAACATTCTGTTTCTATGCAAATTGTGCTTGTTTCATTTTGAAATTAAGTCTTTGCTAATTAGAACATAAAGAACATTGCAATCTCATGTATTTTAAACAACTCAATCAAAAACTTCAGTTCTACTCCTCTTTCTGTCAATGTGTATTTCTTGAAGCGTTTAACCCCTTCACTACCAGATTTTTTTTTTAACGCTGTGAATGAAACAATTTTTTTTTTTAACCATACACAACTACACAAGCCTAGTGTTCAGCATTAGGTATGAATTGTATTGCTTGAGGTATGCAATGTCTTGAAAATTCACATTGAATCCATGAGTTAGTACAGCAAAGCTTTTAGGATACTAATTAGAGATGAGCCGAACACCCCCGTGTTCGGTTCGCATTCGAACCGAACACCCCCGTGTTCGGTTCGCATTCGAACTCGAACGATTTCAAAAGTTCGAACTCGAACCGATCTCAATGCAAGTCAATGGGACTCAAAAGTTCGATTTTTCGAGTGCCCTCCAAGAGGGCATATATGCAAGATATTTGCCATAAAAGGTGTATGGGGGTCCGGGTAGTGCCCTGGGGGACAGGAAACAAGGACAAAAAGTTTAAAAAAAAATGTTTTTAAAGGAACAGTGAGTTTTCCATAAAATAAGGGTTAAAAATAAAAACAAAAAATTCCTTCAAATATCGTGCCTAGGAGGTCCCCATAACCTGCCCATGAAGTGGCGGATTTGTAGGATGTGTAGAAACATTTAAAAACAAAAAAATTACATTTCAAATGACGGTAAACGTTTTTCCTTTAATCTATCCGTAAACAACTGCTTGGGGCGGCAGTCTGTATTAAAAGAGGAGACATTTTCGGACACGCAGAACAAGTTTAGGGATTTTTTTGGCTAAATTATGGTGAAACTTATGCAGGCTTTGGATGAAAGTAACAATAGGTGCTTTAAAATTGGGCCTTTAGTGTCGGCAACAGTGCCGTCACACTAAACCCCTCTGTGGTATTGCGGAAGAGTGCAGGGTTGGACCCTGTGGTCCAATATTAAAATATGAATCTGGTACAGGCGTCAGTGGCAGTGCACCCAAATATTGCGCCTTTGGTGGCAGCAAGTGCCTTCACACCGTCAGTGGCGTCACTAGGGTTGGTGTCACCCCCCCCCGAGTTTTACGTTTATTTAATTTTTTTAACTACTCTTACTCATAAAGCAGTACTCCCGTATAATACTGAATGCTCATAATACACGGTGCACATTACTGTGAGGTTTAAAAAAAATCTAGAAATAAAGAGACTCTTTACTACAGAATATAATAATAAACGGTTTATTAGATATTGAATTAAAACGGGAATATTTTTAACATTGAAGTCTATAGGGCAAAACATTTCCCACACTGAATACACGAAAATGTCCAAAATCACGAAAAAAAGTCGATATGAAAAACGAGTCGAAACGAAACGGACTGAAACGGAAATCGTCCAAAACGATCCGAAATGAAAATTGTCGAATTACGAATGAACCGAGCTGAAACGAAAATTTTATATCAGCACGCAGACCTATATATCAACACGCAGCTATATATATATATATATACGCCCACCCACAGACCTCAGACCATATATACACATACGCATATGGGGGGTGGCATGTGGACAATCTCAACTAAATGCACCCCCCCCCATTTGGCTGATCCCTCCAGAAGAAATGTTGAACCCGACAGAGCAGAGAATATATATATTATTCTCTGCTCTATCGGGTTCAACATTTCTTCTGGAGGGATCAGCCAAATGGGGGGGGGGCAATTAGTTGCCAAAATATGTGTGTAATACAAGTCTGGATATATATATTTATAAGAATATAGATATATATCTTATCTCTATATACACTATATTGTCAAAAGTATTCGCTCACCCATCCATATGCGAGTCAAGGCAGGTGAGAGAATACTTTTGGCAATATAGTGTGTATATATATATATATATATATATACATACACAGTTGTGTTCAAAATTATTCAACCCCCACTGAAATTGAGTGTTTTGGGCAGTTTGACATAGATTTTGATCATTCAGTCATCTTGCTTACAATTAAATCAAAGAGGCACGTGTAGGTCAGACAAATATAACATAACATTTATAATGAAATAACCACAAATGTCTTTTCTGTGCTCACATCATTATCAGTTTTATTCAACCCCCAAGTGACATTCAATCTTAGTACAACATCCTTTTACAGTTATAACAGCTTTTAACCGTGAAGCATAGCTTGACACAAGTGTCTTGCAGCGATCTACGGGTATCTTCGCCCATTCGTCATGGGCAAAAGCCTCCAGTTCAGTCACATTCTTAGGCTTGCGCACTGCAACTGCTTTCTTTAAGTCCCACCAGAGGTTCTCAATCGGATTTAAGTCAGGTGACTGCGATGGCCACTCCAAAATGTTCCAGCCTTTAATCTGCAACCATGCTCTAGTGGACTTGGAGGTATGCTTGGGATCATTGTCCTGTTGAAAGGTCCAACGTCTCCCAAGCCTCAGGTTTGTGACGGACTGCATCACATTGTCATCCAATATCTCCTGGTACTGAAGAGAATTCATGGTACCTTGCACATGCTGAAGCTTCCCTGTACCTGCAGAAGCAAAACAGCCCCAAAGCATGATTGACCCCCCCGCCATGCTTCACAGTAGGCAAGGTGTTCTTTTCTTCATAGGCCTTGATGTTCCTCCTCCAAACATAGCGTTGATCCATGGGCCCAAACAGTTCTAATTTTGTTTCATCAGTCCACAGAACACTATCCCAAAACTTCTGTGGTTTGTCCACATGACTTTTGGCATACTGCAGTCGACTCTTCTTATTCTTTGGAGACAGCAAGGGTGCGCGCCTAAGAGTTCTGGCATGGAGGTCTTCATTACGCAGTGTGCGCCGTATTGTCTGAGCTGAAACTCAGTACCCACATCTGACAAATCTTTTCTCAGTTCCTCAGCAGTCACACGGGGACTTTTCTCCACTCTATGCTTCAGGTAGCGCACAGCAGTCGAAGTCAGCATCTTCTTTCTGCCACGACCAGGTAGCGTTTCAACAGTGCCCTTTGCCTTGAATTTGTGAATGATGCTTCCTATGGTCTCTCTTGGTATGTTTAACATCTTTGCAATCTTCTTATAGCCATTGCCCTTCCTGTGAAGAGTAATCACCTCTTCTCTTGTCTTCCTGGACCATTCTCTTGACTTCACCATGTTTGTAACCACACCAGTAAATGTCTAGAAGGAGCTGAGTATCACAGTCATTTTAAAGCTGCCTAATTGGTGCTTATTATGCTTTATTGCTGCTCCGTGACATCCACAGGTGGTTTCAATACCTGATTGAAAACACTTGAATGAACCTCTGTTCTTCAGAGTGGTAGTCTTTAAGGGGTTGAATAATTGTGTCAATGAAGAATTCACAAAAGAAACATTTACTACTGTATTACAAAACCAATTGATGTCATTTTAGTTGCTTATGGTTCTTTAAAAAGTCCTTGTAGGATTTCATTCTGAATACAATTACAAATGTACACTAAATTCCCTAAAACCCTTTACAGCAATGGGGGTTGAATAATTTTGAACACAACTGTGTGTATATATATATATATATATATATATATATATAAAAATGGAGGAAATGGCGGCACTCAGTCAGAAAATAAAATAAAAAAGTTGTAATTCATCATCAATAAGCAGTAGCTACACAGTGATCTGTATCAATAACTCATTTGACATCATGTTCGATGTATACATGTGTATACTGACATTTTTTGGGATGTATACATGGCATCTGGCTGTAGTGTTTACCCTTTAATTTAGTATATCTCTGGCTGATACCTCATCCTCTTCCTTTTTCAAGGGTTTCTTTTTGTGCATTGTTTTCTTTGCATTGTTTTTAGTTGCTAAGGCGACAGGATTACGTTAGTAATCACGGGACGCCATATATGAGACGTATACTGCTTTGCGAGGTACGCACCATATCACCTGTGGCTAGTGCCTAATGAGGCTTCTTTGATTGGTATTTCAATTAAGACTGTTTTCTATTTAAACATTTGCATGTAACGTTTATATCTCCTTGAAAATGGCTGCTGTGTGGGCCGAAATGTCGGACCTATTTTAAAATGATTCAATAAAACTTTTTTATTTTATTTTCTGACTGAGTGCCGCCATTTCCTCCATTTCTATACTATTTCTGGCGAAGCACCAACATAAGACTCTTTTTGGATACTGGAAGGTGTTGCAGGACTATTGGAGATATATATATATATATATCATACCGGCCGTTACCTTCCCCTATAAATTTGCTAAAAATACACACACAAAAAAAAAAAAAGAAACACTGCCTGAGACCCCGCGCAGCCCACATGCACCCCCCTCAACCTGGCTGAATGTATCTAATATATATAATTAAATACATTCAGCCAGGTAGAGAAAGAAAAAAAAAAAGGTTTTATTTTATGTTCCCGGGGGACATTTAACAATGTCCTCGAATTTAATTTTTTCTAGAAATGTGTCACCTTACCTTAGCGTGGTGGTCAGTGGAGGCTCCCTGGATCCTGGGGGGGTCCTCCGTGGCCACAGGTACAGTGACTCCCTCCCTGCGCGGCCTGTCTCTGCCCCTGCGCCCGGGCGGCTAACCCGCACAGTTGCAGCTCTGTCATCCGGCAGCCACATGCTACTTGCTCCTCAATGCTCCTCAAGGGGATCCTTGGGAGGCCCCTGCAGGCTGCCCTCTACAGTGCCTGATTAGAGGGCCGTGTCTGCCTGATGTTTTAGTAACAAGAATGTTTTATCCCTTAGGCTTCAATGTTAAAAATATTCCCGATTTAATTCAATATCTAATAAACCGCTGCTTATAATATTCTGCAGTAAAGAGTCTCTTTATTTATAGATTTTTTAGTATTTTTTAAGCATTTTTTATACTTTTTTCAAAATTTTTTTTTTTTTTTCAAACTTTTGGCGAACATCCCAGAAATTTCGAAGTTCGCGAACTTTCGAACTGCCAATGTTCGAATCGAACCGAACAGCTCATCCCTAATACTAATAGGATAAGATATTTGATATATTTTTAAATCATGCCAAACAGGTGTCTGAGGAATCACTATACAAGCTACATTTGACACCACTTAGAGCTGGATGTAAATAGCAATTTTGTCTTTTAAGGGATATTCTAGTAGTGCAAACATTTTCTCTAAATACAGAGGCCCCTATTACATACCTAACGCTAATGGTAGCGCTGACCTGCGTGAGCACTACCGCTAGCTGCAGTATTAGCAGGCTATTATGATCCAAACGCAAATGGGTTAAAAAAAAACGTTTGCGTTTGGTATCTTTTGCTTCTCAGCGCGAGGTTACTGCACTTTGCATTCCCTATACATGGGGAGCGCAAAGTGTTAATCAGCGCTGGATTACAATGTGCCAGCGCTGATTAACGCCTGGCTCTGGTCAACGAAAAGTTACCCAGAGCCAGGACCTGGTGTTAACGGATTCTGCACCAGCGGAATCAGTTAACACCAGCTTAAAAAAGTAAAAAAAAAATTCCTATACTCACCCTCTGTCCCGCGGCGAGGACTGCGGCTCCGGGACAGAGGGCGCGACATCCGGCCGGTCACGTGACCGGCAGAGAGGAACTCAATGGAGTCCTATGGACTCCAGCGAGTGGATGCTCGCGGCTGCGCTGAGCGCAGCCGCGAGCATCCTGATTTTTAACGAGCGCTACAATGCAGGCAGCATTTTATTTTGCGCCTGCATTGTAATCGGGTGTTAAAAAGCGGGCGCAAGGGGGAAAACTGCGGGAGCAGTTTTTCCTCCCTTGCGCCCACGTTTTAACTCCCAGATTGTAATAGGGCCCAGGGTGTCCATAAAGTCTCTTTACAATTTCAAAAATGTATTACACAGGCAATCGATGAGATATCTTCATCAGATTTGTTCTATGTACTCAGTGGCTATCAAGGTTTTTATCACATTGCATTCGTGAATCATAGGTCTGTTTTTCTTCGGCGAGAACTATTGCAAATGTTTACCTTGACCTTTTGACTGAATACGTGGCACCACAACTACATGACCTTCAACCATCATTTTCCAGCAAGATGCTGCACCACCACATTGGGGACTGCATGTTTGTGGGTTCCTAAATGAAACATTTCCAGAGCGGTGGATTGGAAGGGGTGGCCCAATTCCATGGCCACCTCATTCACCAGATATCACTCGCCTCGACTTCTTTCTATGGGGTTACAGTATGTTAAAGATATTGTGTATCGAACATAGGTACGGGAGATCACTAATCTAAAGCAGAGGATCACTGATGTCATTGCCAAAATTGATGAGGGTATGCTACAGGGAACATGGCAAGAAATCGATAACCGTCTTGATGTGCTTCGTGCAACTAATGGTGCCCATATAGAGGTGTATTAAATGAGGCAGAAAAACCCCTTAAATATACACGTCTCATTTTGTAATAATTTTCCCTTATCTGTCTTTTCATTTGCCTTTGTAATAAAGTTTTGAAATTGTAAAGAGACTTTATGAACACCCTGTATGCTTTGCATCATTGCTCAGGTCTTTGAAAAGGCTCAAGTTACTTTTCCACCCTTGTAGTTAAAAGGGCATGTTTTAAGCACTAAAATGTTTTAAAAATCTACTGGAATGACTCTTTCTGGAATCATTGGTAGCTTCACAGCCACAAACCAGAGGAAACACATTGCACTAAACACTAATCCAAAAGTGACAGACACAGCTCAGGGTCAGATCATAACATTTTTCATAATTTCTGATTAATACCTTTTATCTTACAAAGGAGCCTATCTCCTATTTCTTCTTAAGAGTAATATTGCCCATCCCTAGCCAGTGACAGTTCTCTACCGCCATGTGGTTTTTCATAGAATTATGTCATCCTGTTTTGTTCCCTCCAGAGTTCAGATTAATGCATGTATTTATTGATTTATTTTTCATCTCCTGTGATCCCCACACAAATATTAAGGGAAAGGATGACCTGTGTAAACAATCTCCATCTATCATCAGTTTACCGAGCACAATTCCTTGCTTGTAGTCTTGTTCTGGATTAAGCACATCATTCATTTATCCATTTCAGCCTGGGTGTGAACGTTCATCACTAGAGACCTAGAGGGCCAACGCATTGAAACGTTTTGGAGCTTATGAGTCACAGCATTTGTTAACGTGATTATCCTGGGATCAACGTAGTGATAGAACCGCATCTCAGATTAACCTGCTTTATTCCCCCGAGCAGTGAATGTATAAAATACTAAACAAGAAAATCTGCTCTGATAATGCTTTTACAGCTCAAAGTTTAATGAAGAGAATACTCTGCCCTGACTTGTGATCGCTCTGATGCTCCATTAAAATAATTCAGGAAAATAAAGATATACAAGCCCTGGATGTTTAAATGATTTTAGTTAGCAATTAGGTTAGAGGTTTACTACAGATTCTTAGTTTGAGAGGGCTTAGCTAATGTGCTAGTAGTGTGTTTCGTGTATGATTCTTGTCCTATAGCTATTTATGTAACTGCATCCAAATTCTAGTACAGTGTATAATACGGGTCAGCAACCATGCCCCTTTAGAGGTTTTGGAACTAAATCTCCTATGAGGCCCATTCACCCTGATGAGTAGCTGAGAATCATGGGAGATGTAGTTCCAAAACATCTGGAGGGCCATGGTTGCTGACCTCTTATGGATACAGAGGACAACAAAGTTTATCTCCCGTGTTGACAGCAGATCAGGTCTCAGCGATATATATGCTAGTGATGAACCAACACCGATTTTTGCAAGTACTCGTGTAAATGTTTCCGATATTTCTACTGATACCAGAAGCCAGCACTGGGCTGGCTTGCCAGGCGTTATCCTGGTATGCGCATATATCTATCTGAGGTCTGGTGTCTGTGTGCGTGTTCAGTGTGTGTGCAGGCCTGTGCAGTGGGTAGATGGGGTGTCTGGCCATACAATTCAATATTAACCTAAATTGGACAGGCTTTCAGCAAAATCCTAAATTATTTATTGCAAAGCGGGCATAGGACATTAAAAAAGAGTACTGGTAATTGGTATCGGCGATTAACTGAAAAAAAGTATCAGTACCCAGTCTTATAAAAATAGTATCAGTGCATCCCTAATATATGCACACATGCATGGGTGTTTTCTTGCGTAGGACATCTAGACCTGAGCCCAAGGCAGCAGACGGGAGGGAGGATCTTTCCTTTAGAGATGCAATATACGGTATTTAAAGTTTTTAGGTATATAACAGATCTACAAAGCAATAAAACTCCCTGCAGCGAGGCTCTAAACTATAATAAATGTTGTTAGAAATCACTTTGTGTATATACAATGCTTTACATCTTATGATTATGAATACATTTTTATTGACATAAATAGTGCTAACAGATCTTCTATATGGATTAATTTCATGTTTATTTGATGTCGGCTTGGCAGGCAGCAGAATTTGGAATGCTTAGGGCAGCATCTAAATATGCCTCTGGATAATTGTGTCATAGTGATGGGATTCCTCTGGGCAACCATTGGCATGGTGAGCTGTGGAAGCCATTGGAGGGCTGCTGGTTTCTCTGCTGAAAAGTGTCCCTGTCATGCACAGGCCTGGTTTTAACACTGTGCCAAGTTTAAACGCAGAATTTGTGGGGGGGGGGGTTCCCCCTAGCTTCTTTTTAAAGGAGTTAACTCTCATTACAGAGTTGGTGCAGTGGACAAATGAATATGATAACCAGGTCATGTTTGGACTCAAATGAATCCATTTGTCCTGATGAATAATAATATCAGAGTAATGGGACCGATAAAGCCTATCTGGTAGGGTTATTAAGATATTATTAATATCCCACTAGCTAAGGCCATGTGCCTGCGGTATTTACAACCCAATATCTGATAATCTGCTCTCTTGGATGGAGGACTGGATGGAAACTTGATCAGGGGACCCATCCGTGAACCAAGATATTGAGTGGGGGTTGGCGGGTGAGGGCCCAGTTCTTTAGGCTAGCGTCAGACGAACGCAGTCATCACGTCAGTGTCGCCGCACAGTTTATCGTCCGTCGTAGCATTGATTTATGATCAATAGAGATGTGCGCACCGAAGTGCGCACGCACCACGCAGATGGCAACTGACGCCATTTAGGCCTTGATGTAAAAGCGCTACGATGGATGCCCAGAGTGCGCAGCGTCTGCGTAGAGGCCTGTGTGAGTGATGACGCGATGGCAGACGCAGCACATTTGTGAACCGTCCATCACGTTGACGCTCAGAAGTTGTTTTTGGTCTAGCTGACTGTACTGGACTTTTAATTTTGATTAATTTGGTTTCCCATATTTCCCTTTTTTGTTCTACATCCGTCAAAAAAACGGACCATGTGGTGTTTACAGTATCTTCCGTCAGTACGTATGTCCGTTATGCATGTACGCACGCAGCATACGCTCAGACTGCATTCGTCTGACATTAGCCTTATACAGGGTGCTGAGCTGACCTGAATATCAGTGTATTTTTTCAAGGATTTTTGTTGAAGGTACATCCAAGAACAATGAGGGTCATAAAAAGCTGAAATACCCACGGGAGCCTCCTTCCTAGTGTTATCCATCGAAGTTAGCCTTCTGTGTTTTGTTTGAGTCCCATTTTATTGCAAGAACTGTATTTGCACGTTTTATTATGTTTTGTATGTCTTGTTTATGTTATATCAGCACTGTGTAAAGTTTTATTTTTGTCTTTTGCCATTAAAACTTTGTAACCCAGTACTGTCTTTGGCACTAAATGATTAGGGTTTCTCCGGTAAGCTTTGGTTTTAGTGTTACCTTAGAATTTACCATTTGGGGGATATTTTAGCTGTATATGGTTAGGTTCCTGGATTGGGGTGCTATTCGGTTAAAGGGGTTCCAAAAGTGCCCTATTTTTTTTTTTTTTTAAATTCTTTATTTTTGAAAGTTTGCATCGACATAGAAAGTCAACATAAAATGAAAAAGACCTCGCAGGGCCAAAATAAGTCATCTATTAAACTATAAAAGAAAAACAAAAAAGTAATTTAAGATCATTCTCGGAAAACACACTTAAATGTAAGGTCTCCTGCAAAAACACATTAAGATTTCAACGTCAATCTACAAGGAATGCACTCAACAAAATCATCCCTATTAGGGGGGTCTCATCCAAAAAACAGGTTATAGGGAACTAATGGCCAGTAACAGCCAGAGAAGGTCAGCAGGTAGATAACAGAGAAACATTTAAATAAAAAAAATTTAAAAAAAAGGCCAGCCGAGGACATCAAGCTGTAAGAGAAAAGGGGGGGGGGGGAGGGAATAAAAAGATGGCAAAGGCCAAAAATGTGCCTGCCTTGGCGACTACCCAGACGGTCCATAAGGCCGCAGGGAGGCCAAGGGGAATAACGGCACCTGGCCCAGGCACTCAGGAGCAAGCCGGGCACCAGGCCACGGTTGCGTCCCCGAGATGTCCCGGAATAGCCAAATTAAAAAAAAAAAAAGCAGGGAGACAGGAGTCTCTAAATGATAGGACTCGAAATAAATTGAAGAGGGGATATCGAAAAATGTCCACAATAGAAGACAAAAAATAGTAAACAAAAGTCCTCAGCATAGAGCACAGCAAGGGAATAAAAAAAAAAGTCCTCAAAGGACGGTTTCAGCGATGGGGGAAGATCCGCCGAAAGGAGCAGGGGAATAGACTCCTCATCCAGCATCCAGGAATGGCATCGGGGCCATCTCAGGCAGCTCCCCGCAGGTCATCTCAAGTCGCTCGGTCGCCTCAGGAACGCAGGTAAGCCGCTCCAACCCACACCGGGCAACAGAGTGGGAGCCAGCGACTCTCTCAGCTGTCACCGGGGTCAGTAAATATCCTCTCACAAGCGGTGCCGGGGGTAAAAAACACAGACCTGGTAACCCAATCTTCGCACACTCTTCAGGGGGACGCCCATCTGGTCGAGTGCGGGCCACTGCGGCTCCCTTGGGTGCCATCCAGGCAGACAATCCACGGTTGGTCAGCCGTCTCTGCTCACCCAGCGCTGGCGGATCTCCCGGTGGTTGAGTGTCCTGCGGCAGTGCGTTCATCATAGCCATCTCCCTAGGCTCGCGTGTGTCATTCTCCCCAGGAGCACTCGAAGCGAGGGTCTGCAGAGATGGCTGGAGCAGCACCACGTCAGCATCTCCGCCATCGGTGTCTCTCTCCCCCGGGTCAGCAGCAGGGAAGCAGGTCTCGATGGAGCACACATGTCACGGATCCCTCTGCTATCTGACTAGTGGTCCCTATACGCAGGACACTCTCTACCCTTCCGATCCTTAGGTTGGTCGGCACGACTAGACAGACACAGAATACGACAGGATAGTGTAACCACAAAGAATGACACTAGAACGATACACAAGACCTTAGAATAATTAGCTCTTCCCAAGATCCTAACCAGACAAGAGGTAGTCTGATGTGTGCTTAGGGTGCCACACAGACTGACCTCAATACCAGAATTAGAAGAGTTAATGCCAATGCCAGGGGTCATACACAGAGTGGTTCGTTCGCCAATGCCAGGGGTCACACACAGAATGGTTCGTTTGCCAATGCCAAGGGTCATACACAGAGTGGTTCGTTTGCCAATGCCAAGGGTCATACACAGAGTGGTTCGTTTGCCAATGCCAAGGGTCATACACAGATTCGTTTGCCAATGCCAAGGGTCATACACAGAGTGGTTCGTTTGCCAATGCCAAGGGTCATACACAGAGTGGTTCGTTTGCCAATGCCAAGGGTCATACACAGAATAGTAGTAATTGCAAAATATACAAGAGCTCTGCGGGAAGTAACTACCACGTCAGGGCACCGGTGAATAGTGAAACTGGGTTTTAAACTCGGCGGGTCCGCGTCATCACGCCAGTCCCCGCCCCCTGGCGCCCCACGTGAGCGCAGCCGGCTGCGTTATCACTCGGCGCCTGGCCAGCGAGCAGCGAGGAAGTCGCTGCCAGGCGCCCCCTAGATCCAGCGCGGCCCGCGATACCAACGCGGTCCGTGACAACACAGTCGCAACAGCCCCTATCTCTTCCGTCCTCCCCTCCTCCTGGCAGCCCCGAAACGAGGCCATCATCTTGCGCCAAAATCCTTTGGTAATTGGGCCTCTGCATCTTCTCCCGCCAGAAGCAGCAAACAGGCATCTAGGCCGCAAAGGAAAGCACCCCCCGCCCCGACGGGGGAAGGGGTCCATCTCGCCGCCTGTCCGCAGGTCCGTCTGCCGCCCCATGGGACCACTCCCAAAGCAGCCAGGAGATGAGGGCCCTCCATCCCCTCAGACTGCGATAGACACCCGGCCCAGAGGTAGGCGAGGTCAGAGTCCCGAGTCGTCTGGTGCCCGGTGATAGGCCTCAAGATGGCCGCTGGTGCCACGTTTCAGCTACCAAGTAGCCGCTGCCAGGGATGTCTCTCGTCCGGAGCGGGGGACTCAACGGGCTCCGGACAGTCCAGCACCGATGGCCAGCCTCCCAGGAACCAGCAGTGTCAAAAATATTTCAGGCAGAGTCATCTATAAGTCCCTAGGAAGAGAGGACATGCGGAGCTCCATAAAGGCACGTCCTCTCCAGTGAACAGCCAGCCACGCCCCTCAAAAGTGCCCTATTACTTACGTGGTGGCAGCATATTTTCTGAAGGGTGTGTACGGTTTTTGGGGGCTAGGTTGGCATAACTTGGGGCCCTGAGAGGGGGTAGAGTTAGTAAGTCCTGAGACTTAGAGCTGTAAACCCCTGGTACACCCTCCCTCCGTACGTGACGACTGGACAGATAGCTAGCGGTCGTCACAGTCCCTGGGAATGGTTTCCAAGCTTTGGGAGCTTGTTTGTACCAACGGCTATTCTGTCTTTGCACTTTTAATAGTACCACATTCATAAAATAGTTAAATGTCCTGAATGCAGTATAGTATTGGTTGTCACAAACTGTAATTTTGTTTGCTTATTCATGTGCAAGAGCATTCTGTAAATGAACCAGAAGCCTAAATAGATTTAACCATGGCCAAATGAATAACAGTTGGAGCCTATGGATAAAAAGAAAAATAATTGGGTAGTTTCACAAGTTGTGCAGCATTGTAACTGGCTGCAGTTACAGTGAAGCATTGGACTGATTTTTGTGTAATTAAAAAAAAAAAAATGGCCTAAAAATGTCTTTTAAGAAACAGTTTTAGACATGTATGGAGAAAACTACCTGGGTACATGAATCCAGTTTTGCTGCATAACAATATGGTTGGATATTAAGTATAGTGTAATGCTGCAGGGTTTGCGTCTATGGAAAATTCTGATCAACTGTAACCCCTTCACTACCAAGTGATTTTCAAAAATCCCTTGTCAGAAACCAGTGTTTTTTTTGTAAAATCATTTATAATTAATAATACAGTGTACATAGTTATTACTGTAAATAACTATTTGGCCAGTGGATGGCACAATCTACTGCTAAATTGAGTTAGAGGTTTGAGCTGCAGGTCTATTTTTTTCTGCCTGCATCGGCTGTTGAAAGCCGGATATTAAATGTATTCACTGAAAATGGGTTTATTGTCCTTGCTAAATACCTCAAATCTGTACGTTGCTACCATTATGTTACATATTACCTTGAAGAATGACCTTAAAAAAATGAAAACTCCACTTACCTTTCAACCCTTAAATACATCATTGTCCTCTTCTTTCTATTGAAGCATTCCATTGTTCCGACTGGGTGGAGTAGAGGTAACATCACTGCTCTATAACTGTGGAGATTGTGGAGACACAGGTTCGAATCCCGGCAAGAGCACCTCTCCAGTAAGTGTCCTTGGGCAAGACACCTAATGGTATATACTTGCCTACCACACAATAAAAGCTGTGGAGTCCAGTGGTAACGTCTATACCATTTGACGGTGGCGGGGTGTAAGGACCTGGACACTCTGACTCCCTGGCGCCCCCTTTGATACCTCATATGCCACGTCCTGCATGAACTATGCAGGTTCCAGGACTTGCCACTTGAACTTTGCATACAAGCCCTGGAGCCTCACCTGAACTCCATCCTGCCTGATCACCACTGCATAAGAGGAAGCTAGGCCCTCCCTAGGATGCTTCCTCATTGACGTTGTGGCTTTGCAACAGTGCAGTCTACCTCCTTAAGCAAGGGGTCGTGGCTGGCGACTGGCTGAGAGGTGTAGTTAATCCATAGCAGGGGTTCGGTACATGGTATATCAAATAAAGACAGTCCAGGGAGTAGTCTGAATGGGGAGCCAGAGGATTGTGGGCAATGCAGTCCCAGACTGCAGACAGGGTCCACCAAGAATGAATCAGGACAGCTGGCAGTGGTACCTTGATTGAAGGTCAGGGAAGGTGTTGAAAGCTGTTTAAGCCACAGGTAGGTATCCAGACACAGAGGATAGTGGGCTACGCCGTTGAGAGAACCCACTTGTGCAGCGACCAGGAAGTCTTGACCATGGAATGTAGCTACAGCGCAGATGGAGATCGCTGGAAGTCCCAGGCAATGAAGGAGGGTGTATGAGGATATTTCCAGGAACAGCAGGGCACAGCAATGGCAGGAATAGGATGAAGACTGAACTGAGATGGATGCTAGAGACACTGACGACACTTAGAGACACTGGAATCACTGGAGACAGTACAGCAAAAGGAAATCAGTTTAGCAGGACCGCACACCGCCTAGTTACCTAGGTCAGGGAACTACAATGCAGAACCATTGCTTGCTGGGTCTCTCTGCTATTTAAGGAGGCTTGTTAGCAGATGGGCCTCAGCTGGAACTCCAAGGCTGGACAGGAAAACCCAGGCTGGATCTCCAGAAGCCTGGACATGGCACTGAGCTTAAGTAAGACCCAGATGGGAACCCAATATACAAGCGTTCCAGGACAAGCTGTTGGAGCCAGGCTGTGCAATACAGGCAAATAGTCTTCCAAAGGTGGGACATGACATGTATTATTATTATTATTCAGTATCTGCTCAGTCTATGTAACCTTATTTCCATTTTTATGTATCCTTGCTTCTAGCCCCTTCTAGTCTATGCTCATCTTGTTGTTCCCTGTGCCTTCCAACCCTCCTAGCTCATCTTATATCCAGTTCTCCCACTATTATCAGCCCTCCTATTGACTCTAGCCCTTTCTTCCTGTATCTCCTCCCATCTCTAGTCTGTTCCCATCTTGCCCAGTCTCCTCCTGTTACTTCGTTCTCTTGTGTATCCTGTAGTTGTACTTTGGTTTATATCTCTTGTCTGTTACTTTAATAAACTCTGTTGCCCTGTAACCTGCCTAATCTGCTATATCACTGCATCCTGGGCTCACACCCAACCTCCCTGCACACAATGCTAGGTCTGATCCCTGACACGGGGCAAGTCAAAATACCATTCAGCACATCCATCCAATACAGAGAAGTCTCAACTTCGTGAGAAGTGGGTTCAACCTAACCCCCAGGTTGCTGCTCTACAATCATGAAAAGCCAACTAAATCCCACTCGCTAGACACCACCAGCGAGTGTCCTTGGGCAAGACACATAACAATACGGATGAACCTATCTCACAAAATACTTGTACATCTCATAGATTGTAGGGTCCCCCTGAATCTGGTCATCATCTATGTGTGTCATATAATGTATCAACTCCTTGTACATTGATCTTGTAAAGCGCTGCAGAATTTGTGGTGCTATATTGATAACGAATAATAATAAAATTTGTAGACTGAATCTCCAATGACATGTCTCTCACAGAAAAGCTTTGAAGGCAATCAGAGCATCTATTGACAAACATAACAAAATACATGTGAGATGCTTATTCAACCTGTTGACTCCAGTCCTCACCAAGCTTTGTCATTTTTGGATCATGGCAGTCCATCAAAACAGAAGTCAGAAAATGTACCACTGATGGCAGCTTTCACAGTGGACACACTTTGGACTGCACAGCAAACGAAGCGCAGGAGCCGGCCGACCTGACACCTCCACCGAAGCAGACACTACGGCACTCGGCAAGGGAGGGCCAGGCCGGGTCCGAGATTGAGTGAGAAGCAATGCGGCCGCCCCTGGAACCAACAGATTCCCCCAACGCCGCCTCGCAGGTAACCCTGTCCTGAGGACAGAAATGAAAAACTGGGGGGTTCTGGGCTCAGCTTCCGCTTATAGGCTAGAGGGGAGGAGTTACAGGTGAGGGAGGGGTTCACCTGTCCCTAGGTGTGTTCTTTTTTTGCTAGGCTTTAGTAATCTGTCCAGAAGTGGGATAGAAGAAGAACCCGTTGGTACTGCCGCTCGACATATGGAAATAGTTCAATCTCATGTTCTTAGCGGTTGAACAACATTACAGAAAATTTCAGAAAGGGGTAATTAGGCCTAACCCCTTCAATACCATGCACTTGTGTTTCAAATAAATGTTATTATACGTTTTCAACAACATGATGCGAAGTTAGCCATTAAATAGAGGGTAAAATATAATTTTGTTTCAGAACTTGTTTTGAGATTCGAGGTTAAAATAATGTAAATTTGCTTAAATTAAATTTTTCTGCTGTTCATTTATCCTTTACATGTTAGAATGAAACATTCTGAACAATACACTGTGTCCCTTACCTTACACAATTTCACACAGGGTCTGCAGTATCAACATACAGACAGAAATGGACTTTGTGTCAAATACAGTAAATGTAATAAAGATAAATAAAAATGGTCATATGCTGCTTATAGGGATTTGTAATGATCATGATATTATTAACAATGCAGCTTTCAAAAAATACCAACAGAATCTAAAAATCTGTATGTGACATAATGCCTGTCTATGGAAAGTAGAGTAACACCTTGTATCTGTATCGCACAGGGATTTTCAGCAACTATAACCCCCGAAATCTAATCCCTATAGAGCAGTGAGTGACCCCAGAGCTCTCCCTGTATTCTGTCATCTCCGTGGCTGTTGTAATGCAGCACCAAATTTTCTGAACTTTTTGTTACATTGGTTGTGAGAGCTAGTCGCAGGACGTTCTATGCAGTCCCTGCGGCGGGTGGGCCTTAGAAGACACGGAGTATACTGGTACGCCCCGCTGACTTCAATAGGCCGCCTTGGCCCCTCCCTGCAGCCGGAGTGCGCCATTGGCTGCAGTGGTACAGCCTGAACTCAGACCGGCCCCCTTCAGCAGATGACATGTGTTGGCTGCATGGGAGGGCCAAATCAAAGGCCTGTGGCGGCAAGGCGTACCAGTACGCCTCACCAGCGTTAAACCCCTCTTTACTTTCAATGATTATAATGCAAGATTGAGCGAAATCGATTTTGGGAAGGGGATAAGTGATCATGTTGAATAGACCTTCCCTTTAATGCTATATCTATGGAATATATCTCCATTCTTTTGTGATCTTTGCCATTTGGCCAGATGAAATACGGTTTTAATTAACCCCTTACCACCAGGCAGGGTGTACTAGTATGCCCCATTTGCCGGCTGCTGCGTCAGGTCCCTCTTCCGGACCACCTACACAACTGATGTGTGCCAACACGTGGGTGGGCCTGTTGCAACCCATAGTCACCAGCGGGGTGTGCTATGCCACCCCGCGGCATTCAGTCCATCCACCATGGGGACGGCAAAGGGAATTGAGAACGCTAACAGACTGATACAGAGAAAGACATCAAAAATAATGTATAATCTTTAATATACAAAAAGAAAAGCAAGGTGTTGAAAACCTACTTGAAATGGTAACTGAAAACTTGAAAATGTATTGATGTCCCAAAACTGCAAAGACCACTGCAGGGAATGTAGGAAAGATGAAAATTGTATTACTCTGGGTGATAACATTTATTATCCTTCTAATGCTTTCTGAGCAATCCACTTCTTGGCAGGATCAAGCTCATATCACAGATTGAGAACACAACAGCTGTTGAAAACCCCTGGGTCAAGTTCGTAAACTCATCTGAGCAGACTCTGCCTTTATTTCAAGTCATCCTGAATCGCAGCCACAAAATAGATAAATGAGGTCACTTTTGGAAACTGACACAGTAATGAGGTTCTTGAAAGGGCTGTGATGGTGTACGGTTCTTTGAAAACTTTAAATTTAATTTCTGTAGCTGTCAAGGCCATAATTCATGGAGTCTTATTCTGTCCGTTCAATGATATTTTTTGGGCTTTTATTCATGCAGTATCTAACACACATATGCAATCAGACATAGGACTGTTAAACCTTCACTGTAGACACCATGCATTATGCTCAAGTGATCATGGTGACAGCAGCCGGTCCTCCCTCCTCTATGTGGTTTCTGAAACCTGTGACAATCTGCCCCCTGCCCTGAAGGCTGTCCGGGGTTGCTGAGTTTCTGAGCGGCAGGGACACTCTGGGGCACCACTAGGCCAGAATAAGTAAAATTCTTCCATATCTGTAAACTCCAGTTTGCATGTTTGCAGCGCAGCAACAATTTTTGGATTATGGGTTAGGGGCACTCTGGACAGGTACTGCCGCTCAGGAATGCCGCTCCCAAGCGCTGCAGCAGACCGCTGTGACATGCTTCACAGAGCCAGCGTGGCTCCAAGCAGCATATCTGCAGATAAACCCCACACAACACTCCTAGGATTTGTACACGTAGGTGGCTGCAGCAGGAATGGTATTGCGGCGGTCCTGCTGCAATCCTCTTTCAGACACGGGATTCTCCCAGATTCAGAAATCCAGAAGAATATGAAAAATTGCTGGACGGAAAGCCAAGATCATGGCTCTTAAAAGGCCACTCGAGGTACTGTGACCACTCAGTGGGTCCTGAGTCCCACGGTCAAAGTTCAAAAGGCAGCCCAACGCTGGAGTCAGGATAATAAAAAAATGACTAGAGGGCTAAAATCAAAGGGAGTTGGAGTGGTCAATATTTAACCCCTTAGTTTCCTCCCTCCCATTCCAACACACAGTGTCATCGTTAGACTCAACTACCAAGTAACCCAAAATCATGATGTATTTATAACACCAACATATGCGTATACATTTAGTTTTCTGGTTTCTGTTAATTTCTTCTCCTCAGTTTCTGCTAATGAATAGAGGTTCTGTGATAGTTAGATATGAAAGCAGTTTTTTCTGCCATATGTGCCGGCTGGGTGGGTGCTCTATAACCTGGGAGAGAGACTGTGGAGACACAGGTTCGATCCTGATAAGAGCACCTCTCCAGTAAGTGTCCTTGGGCAAGACACCTACCGGTACATACTCGCCACCCAGGGCATACTTGAAAACGAGAGAAATCTCAATGTATCCTTCCTGGTAAAATCCTTTCTCAAAAAAAAACAAAAAACTTCGCAAATAACTAGCTCCAAACATTTTACACTTTTCTTGCAAATGTCTCTAAATCGGTCCCATTCCGAATACAACGGAGCTCAGGAAAAGAAAGTGACACAGGAGAATGATTTTCTCTCAAATGAACCCTCAGCACATATCGGACATTCAGGAAAAATTATATAGGCTGTATTTTTCTAGGAAGAAAACCTGCAATCTCTTTATTGGAGGTGTGACGTATAGTATAGAAGGAATTGATACGGTGATAAAACAGACTTTTAAAAGGTTTGCAGACGGAGGGATGGATACGGATGGAAGTGCCGTCCACGGGACGGGTTCTCAGCATCATCAGAGACACCTTTTGGATGGAAAAGTTGACGGCTATAGTACACCAATCCATGGACTCCTTCTCTAAGGCTGGGGTCAGACTAACGCATTCTTAACGTGCGTTTAGACGCACTTAATCACGGCCGCAGTAGCAGCAAATGACGGGCAATGACAGCGAATATACGAAGTACGGCTGCACGAAAGTCCGGCTGCGCAACGCAAGCGGCAAACGAACGCATTTTTTCGAGAATGCTGAACCGCTAGTACCGACGTACAGAGTGCGCTGAGCCACATAGCGGCGTGTGTGTGAGATTAGGAGACGTCAGACGCTGCTCATGTCTGGCCAACATAACGTCCACGTCCAGACACCCAAAGTTTCCTGGTTTGGATCCGTAACAAATCACGCACGAAAATGCGCGTCGTATGACAGTTTTCACGCATTCCGTGAAAAAATACGTCAATGCGTTCGGACACACTTTTTGACAGTCGCTGCGAATAATGCGTTCGTTTGACCCTAGCCTAAAACATCGGAGAGGGAATATGGTTTTCATGTATTGTATTGGTTTATTTCACCTGAATCAATTAATTTTGTTTACTTGAATTGCTTGAGGTCGTATGTAGAATATAGTGCAATGAGAATTGCCAGCAATCTTTATGCATAAAGCTAAGGGGCTCTTCTCCCCCCCCCCTTTCTCGCTTTTCTTTTTCTCTTCCTCACTTTCTGATTATTTACAAACGTAGCGGCAAACTTGTATCGGAGAACGGGAAGGGGAATCTGTTTCAATGTAACTAGGTTTGATGTTTTGCACTGGATATGTTTTCCCCCTATTTTTCTTCTTTTTGTATCCTTGGTGATATTGATTTCTGCCGCTGAAAAATAAAGTTTTAAAAAAAATAATAAAAAAAAAGGTTTGCAGACAAGTGAAATAATTCAATAGTACTTAAAGGGACGATATGCACCACAACAACGTCAGGGGATTGTAATGCTTATAATGCATAGACCCCATCCCAGCTTTCAAGCCGATTTAGGCTGGGGTCAGACGAGCGCAGTGTTAACGTCCGTGTTGCCCGCACATAAGTACGTTCGTTATAGCATACAATTGTGTTAAATGGAGCCCCACACACGAAGTACGTCCGCACAGAAGTGCGGGGCCTGACGGACGCTGCAAACGGACGCAGGTTAGGCAAGAACGTAATACTGCTAGAACGGACGTGCGGAGTGCACCACGTCCACAACGTCCGCATAGCTTTGTGTGTGAGTGATGGAGCGTGGTCAGACGGACTGCATTTATACGTCCAGCATTTTTGACGGACAGAATGTTTTTCATTGTAATTTATTTTCCCTGCTACATCAGTCAAAAAATCCGTCAGTGAAAAAAACGGACTGTGTGGCCACTACCTTGTTGTCAGTCAGCAAGTGCGTCCGTACTGCACGGACGGACAGTCCGTACAAAATGCGCTCATCTGACCCTAGCCTTACTAGACTATTTTTAGAACTCCACCCAGAATCCTGTCAATCAGTTGTAAAATCAACAGACTGAAGGAAATCAATGAATCCAGATGGGATCCAGAACTGAACTGCCTTGATTAAGTAATTGATTTCCATCAATGTCTGCATGTTATATGGCACAGCCTTTCCAATGCTCCCCTTCTAAGGCTGGTGTCAGACAAGCGCACTCCAGAGTGGAAGAAACGTCCATCAGAGTGGACACTTCTTCCACTCTGATGCCCATGTGGCCACCTCGCTGAGCGCAGTTAGTTCGCTGAGCGCTGCAAGGCTTGCAGCCCCAAACGCTCGTATCGACGGGGAGGATTTCAGCACGTCCGTTGAAGCGCACACATCTCGTGCACGCACTACACTTTGTGGCCTGCCCCGTCAAAATGTCAACACTGCAACTGATGTCAGGAGGTGCGTCAGTACGCACGCATGTAGTGGGCTCATCTGACACTGGCCTAAAAGGAGTAACATGCGTCCAGGTAAACAAGGCAGATCTGGCAGCAAGATAAACTGCATGTCAGTGTGACAGAATTGTGTGTGAGTGTGTGAAACGCATCATTCTGATAAATGTGTGTGTTGAGTAGATTTCCTATGCACATCAGTTGTTTTGTACGACAAGCATTTATTAGATATGATTGAGAATGCTTAGAGGTAACCGCAGCGAATCAGCTTTGTGCTTTTGTTATAATGTAAGCATAAACTTTTATTTGAATTGAAAAAAAGCACAAAACCGATCATTTTTTTTGATTTCTTAAATATTTGTTCAATCGATTATGAAGTTTCTTTTTCCTATAGTCTCCCTTTAAGACTTTTATCCTTTCCTGTATTATTGTTATTTTTAGCACCAAGGAATGGTGAAATGGGATTAAGCTTGTAACGCCCAAGTGGCACAAACAAGGTGAGAATCTGGTTCATTTTGAGAAATGTAAAAACAGCAAAGTACTAAAAATCTTGTTTGAACAGGTTAACATTCAGGACGTAGGTCCATGCGGGTAAAGGAATCAGTGATTTACTACACCAGTTTAAAGAGGCAGTAATGGCTAACACCAAATATGAGTTACAGGCAGCTGGAATAGAACTACAACATGCTACATCTGTAGCCAAAGAAACGGCGAGAGGACCTGATCATGTGCCATTAAAGATTCTATATACAAACATATACAAAATCACAGTGTGCTTTTGTTTAGTGGTTTGGTACCCCCTAGTGGAAAAGTAGATTAATGCAGAATCTGGCATGTTAGCTTATCTGAGCAAGGTGCTCCACACCTCCCTCTCTGGTTCCTAAACGTGTTTGAAGTTTAACCCTGTCACTGCCAAGCCATTTCATCCGTGTGCTGAGCTAATTTTTACTGGTTTTTCTCATGTTCGAATGCGATTCTAAGTCATGTATTATTAAATGACCCAGACAAATTATATTTTTTTTTAACGGCAGACTCGACCGATTCATAACATATTATTTTATGTACAAGTCATGTCCTGCCAGAATGCTATTAAAAAAAAGGAATTTCCACTAAAATTTTTATCATTTACAGCGTGTAAAATAAATTTTTTCACATTTTATTTTCCGAGCCTTTGCGGTCATATATTCTATGGGGTACACCAATTTAAAAAAAAAATAGAAATTGGAACCTGTTACTGTATTTTTTCAGAGGAAATACACGACTTAAGCTAAAACTTAATTTTTCATTAGAATATGAAAAATGATGCTGCACTAACTTAAAAGTGAACAATAGTGCAGTAATAAATTAAAAGGAAAAAAAAAATTCTAAATATTTTAAACTTTTATTTTACACTGAACCTGGCCATGCTCTGGTCTTTCCAATGATACCAAACATGACCCTCTTTTGGACCCCTATCTCCATCGTATGCAGCCAGGGGTTACTTCCCTAAATGATGTAATTTTGTCCATGCGTAATGAGGTCAGTGGGCGCGGGGAGACCCGGAGCCTTGGCTGACATCCAAGATGTCAGCTACCTCAGAGAGAAAGCAGACTGTGCCCGTTCCAGCAGTGCCCCTCTTCTCTGGCTGTTAGTGATGGGGAGAGAGATCCATCAATTCCAGGGCACGGCGATAAGTAGAACAGGTACAACAGCGTATGCAAACATTTATCTGGGAATATGGGAAAAAGAAATGGTCCTTAATCCAGACCATAATCCTTTCTTCTCTAAAATAATTATGTGGGGTCATTATATTGAGGTCTTCTTGATCTGGCAAGCTCCAGAAGCAGACTTTCTCAAATTCAGATCATTTAGGTACTCCATGAATTTAAGAATTACCCACAAGATTCGAAGGGATAGTCTGGACTTCCTGGACATTACGATCAAACGTACAAATGATGAGCCAGTTGCCACAACTCTTTTCAGAAAGTAGACTTCAACGAATAGTCTGAATTGGTCAAGCTCTCATCCCATGTCATTAAGGATGTGGATTCCATACGGCCAGTACTTTAGACTTTAGGAGCGTTTGCTCCGAGAGTGACTTCATAGATAAAGCAAAACTTCTAAAAAAGGTACAACTTTAAAGGAGGACTCCGACATGACAAACCGCCAGCATATTGTATCAGAAATTTTTACTGTGGTCATGAAGAGGTTAGGAAGATCTTAAGCAGATATTGGCAACTTTTGACTTTGGACCCTGTGACGGAATGAGGTGTTATCTGTCTGCGGGTGTGCTCCAATCTGACCCCCTCTTGATGGCGTCAGGCCTGACTAACGAGTGTCACGGCACTCGGCGTCTCGAGCGGCCTGAGATGACCCTGGCGTTAGTTGGCGAGATGGTGCTGCCGAATTAAGTTGACCCATTCTGCGTAGTGGGGAGCTAGGAGACCGCAGAGTGTCTCCTGCACTGTGATTTTAGCTATGAAATGACGACACCAAACGGGGCTGTATGCTTCAAGTCAAACGCAGTTGAACTGACTCTTTACTCAAATGGGACACGCATTTAAACATCTCACACACAAAGGAGACATGCCCAGGCTTGAATGGGAACTCAATTTGCATACAATGGCATGCTTGCATCATGAAGAGTACACACACACACACAGAGCTAATGTACACAGAAATTAGCATACAATTGAATTTCAACACAGCCTTTCACTCCTAACAACCAAGGGGAAATATAATACCTTTAAATGCATCACACAATTACACATCTGAATCCACACTCATACAATACAGGATACATGGTAATACATCACACCAATAAAACCACATCTAGAAAAGGTATAACTGTTCATTTCAACACGCAAAACCGAAAGAGTCTCAAATAAAGAAAAAAGGTCTTTGAAATGTCCCAGGCTGTTAGTTCTGGGGCTCGCTGGTCAGAGCCCCTATGTCCGTTCCATGACATTTCAAGGGTCAAATAGGGGAAGTCGGGGAGCTTGGATCTCCGGGTTCCCGGGCCGATTGCCGGGATAGACCGTCGGCATTCCCGTTCTGTGGCCCGGGCCGGTATTGGATAGAAAAGTTAAAAGGTTGGAGGGCCAGGCTCCACCGCAACAGGCGGCCGTTTTCCCCCGCCACCCGGTTGAGCCACACCAGGGGGTTGTGATCCGTCATTACGGTGAAGGACCGCCCGTACACATACGGCTGGAACACATACGGCTAGGGCCCAAACCAAGGCCAGACATTCTTTCTCGACCGCTGCGTATCCCACCTCCCGGGGTAGGAGTTTGCGGCTGATGTAAGCCACCGGATGATCCCCCCCGTCGTCCCCCACTTGGCTTAGTACGGCTCCCAGTCCGAACATTGATGCGTCTGTATGGACAATGAAGCGTTTGTTATATTTGGGAGCTGCCAAGAGGGGTGCTTGGGTTAGGGCGGTCTTCAGTTGTTGGAAGGCGGTTTCGCACTCCGGGGACCACAGGACTTGGCGGGGCAGGGTTTTCTTAGTCAGGTCGGTCAGGGGTTTGGCGAGGATGCTATAGTTGGGAACGAATTTCCGGTAGTACCCTGCCGTGCCCAAGAAAGCAAGGACCTGAGTCTTGGTGATGGGGGTGGGCCACTCCAGAATGGCTTCTATCTTGGCCGGTTCTGGACGCTGGGTTCCCCGACCCACCCGGTGGCCGAGGTACTGTACCTCGGACATCCCTATCCTACACTTCGCGGGTTTAAGGGTCAGGTTGGCGTCCCTTATCCGAGCGAATACCACCCCCAGATGGTGAAGGTGTTCCTCCCAAGTCTGGCTGTAGATGGCGATGTCGTCCAGGTACGCGCAAGCGAATTCCTGGAGGCCAATCGAGGAGGCGATCAATCAACCGCTGAAAAGTGGCCGGGGCGTTCTTCATCCCGAACGGCATGACCCGAAACTGGTACAGGCCGAACGGGGTGATGAAGGCCGACTTCGGGGTCGCCTCCTCTGCAAGGGGAATCTGCCAGTACCCCTTGCACAGATCTACCGTGGTCAAGAAATGGCCCTGGGAGATCTGATCCAACAGCTCGTCGACTCGAGCATGGGGTAAGCATCCGTGACAGTGCAGTCATTGAGCCTCCGGTAGTCGACACAAAACCGGGTGGTACCATCCTTTTTGGGGACCAGGACTACGGGCGAGGCCCATGGACTGGCAGAGGGCTCGATAACTCCCAGCTCCAGCATCTCCCGGATTTCAGCCCGCATGGATTCGCGTACTGCCTCCGGGAGTCTGTATGCCGGTTGCCGAAGGGGACGCTGGCCGGGGGTTTCCACCTGGTTCACGGCCCGGCTGGTGTAGCCAGGGAGTGCGGAGAAGAGCTCCTGGTGCTCTTGGAGCAGCTGCCTGGCCTGCTCCTGCTTATGGGGACCCAACCCTTCCCCTAGCTGCACTTGTTCCACCCCTGAGGGCCGACCGTCTATCCCGGGGAGGTCTACCAGGGGGAACTGTTCTGCCTCCTCGGTCGCAGGAGCGCAGATGGCAGATACCGTCTCGGGGCGCTCGTGGTATGCCTTCAGCATATTGACATGGAACGTCCGCTGGATCCTGGTGTCGGTACAGCTGACAACCACGTAGGTGGACTCGCCCACTTGGGTGACCACCCGATAGGGGCCCTGCCAGGACACCTGCAGCTTGTTCTGCCGCTGTGGTTTCAACACCAGGACCTTCTGCCCCACGAGAAACGAGCGGCTGCGGGCAGAGCGGTCGTACCATGCCTTCTGCTGGGCCTGGGCTGCCTGCATGTTCCTCTGAACCATCGCCGTGAGTTCGGTCAAGCGCTCTCAGAGCTCCAGGACGTAACTCACGGCGGGAAGCCCTTCGGCTTCCTGTCCCTCCTCCCACTGCGCCCGGACTAAGTCTAGGGGGCATCGCACCCGTCGCCCGTACAGGAGTTCGAAAGGGGGAGAACCCGGTCGACTCTTGGGGGACCTCCTGGTAGGCAAATAACAGGTGGGGTAGGTATTTCTCCCAGTCTTTCCTCTCTTGGGTGTAAGCGCGGATGAGCTGTTTCAGGGTCCCATTAAACCGCTCGCACAGCCCGTTCGTCTGAGGGTGGTATGGGCGCTGTGAAGCGCCTTAACCCCGCACAGACGCCAGAGCTGTTGGGTTAGCTCAGCGGTGAATTGGGAGCCCTGATCAGACAAGATTTCCTGAGGAAATCCTACCCTAGAGAACACCTGTAGGAGGCCATCGGCGACGGTGTCTGCCTGAATGTTAAACAGGGCCACCGCCTCGGGGTATCAGGTGGCGTAGTCCACCACGGTGAGAATATATCTCTTCCCGGTGGCGCTGGGGCGGGGTAAGGGACCAATTATGTCTACCGCCACCCGACTAAAGGGTTCTTGAATGATGGGCATGGGGTGAAGGGGGGCTTTCGGGTGGTCCCCAGTTTTCTGGCAGGTCAGGCAGGTGCGGCAGTACTCCCGGACATCCTCACTAAAGGCGAGGCCAGAAGAATGCTCGGGTTAACCGGTGTCGGGTCATGGCCATTCCTAGATGGCCGGCAGAGGGAATGTCGTGGGCCAGTCTCAGGAGTTCCTTTCTGGGGGCCTGCGGTACTACTAGCTGTTTGTGGGGAGCCCGTGGTTTCTGAGCGTCTCCCCTATTGGTGTACCGATACAGTAGCCCATCTTCACACTCAATGCTGTCGTCCCGTCCATCGCTGGGACCCTGGCCGGCCCAGTCGCGGTACCTTTCTAGGGTGGGGTCAGTCTGGGTCTGGTGCCGGAGGGTGGCTGGAGAGCTCCACGTGAGGGGGTGGTCCGGGGTAGGAGATGTGGGTTCGTCCGGTCGGGGGGAGGAGGTCTGGGAGGCTTGAGGGGTTTGAGAGGTCTGGTTGGTCTCACCTGGGTCCCGACCGGAGTGCCTTGGTCGATCCGGTGGCTTTGTTGCCGGGTGGTCACTGGGGCGGCCGCGTCCGTGGCGTAGGCTGATACCAAGCGTCCCAGGTCGTTCCCCAGGAGGATTTCTGCCGGTAGTTGGTCGAGTAACCCCACCCGCACGGATCCCTCCCCCGAGCCCCAATCCAAATGGACTCGGGCGGTAGCGAGTCGGAGCACCTTGCCTCTGGCTACGCGAACAGCGACGGTGCGGTCCAGCCGGTCCTTTTGGGGAATCAGGTGAGGCCGGACAAGCGTGATGGTAGCGCCAGAGTCGCAGAGACCTTCGGCGGCCCGCCCGTTAATCCATACCGCCTGTCTGTGGTGTTGGCGGTTGTCGGCGGATGCAGCCTGCACGGGATCGGCCTCATGCAGCATCCCCCATTCCTCCTGTGGGTCCCAGTATGGGGATTCCTCCTGGTAACAATGAGCCGCAGGTGGGGCTCGGATGGGGCACCGCGGAAGGGGCGGCTGGTTGGGGCAGTTCTGGCGGTAGTGGCCCATCTGGCCACACCCATAACAACGGATGGTAGCCGTGGAAGGGGCCCGGTTTGGGACCCGGGGTGCGGGCCAGCGTGTTGTTGGCTCCGGCCAGGGAGGTGGTAGGGTGGAGGTCATTCCCCCCCGTGGGACGTGCGCGTGTCCGTATACTCATCGGCCCAGGTGGCCGCTTGCTGCACCGTCTGGGGCTTCTTGTCCCTCACCCACTCCCGCACGGCCGGGGCGGTGTGGTCAAAAAACTGCTCGAGAAGGAACAGCTGAGTGACTTCTTCGAGGGTTCGAGCCTTGCTTCCGGCGAACCAGGTCTTCATGTCCCGTTGCGCCCACTCCACATGGGTAGTACCGTAGGGCCGTCGGGAATTTCGGAATTTCATCCGGCTGGCTTCGGGGGTGATGGCAAAACGGGCCAGCAGGGTTTGTTTCACCTGTTCGTAGTCCCGGGCTTCTTCATCTGGGACAGTCCTGTAGGCCTCCGCAGCCCGCCCTGTTAGTTTACACGCCAGGATCCCAACCCAAGCGGCCCGTTGAACCTCGTGTAGTTGGCACGAGCGTTCAAAGTCCTGGGAGGAAACTTTATATTTCCTCCTCTGCCTCGTTGAAGCTCTTGAAGGCCTGGAAGGGCACCTTCCGTGCCGTTGGTCTTTCCCAGTTGGGGTTTCCTCCCTGTTGGTACTGGATTTCCGCCAGACGTATCTCATGTTGGCGCACCCGCTCCTGCTCTTCTTCATGGGTGATGTCCCGGATGAAGTTCTGGAAGGTGGCTTGTCGGTGCGGCTCCGCAAGCCGCTGCCCGCTGCTGTACCTTCCTCTGTAAGGAGTTTTCAGGGCTGGACACCTGAGCTACGATCGGTGGCGAGGTTGCGGGCAGGTCCCTGGTCTGCTGATCCAGGGCCGCCAATTCTTCGACCAGGGCATCCTTGCTCTTTGAGCCTACGGTTCCTCCACGGTCCTCCAGCATGCCCCGCAGTGTGTCCCGTTTATAATTGGCATATGCTGCCATGATGAGGGTTTGCTGGGGGTGCAGAGAGCTATCCCACCGCTGCCACCAGTGTGACGGAATGAGGTGTTATCAGTCTGCGGGTGTGCTCCAATCTGACCCCCTCTTGATGGCGTCAGGCCCGACTAACGAGTGTCACGGCACTCGGCGTCTCGAGCGGTCTGAGATGGTGCTGCCGAATTAAGTTGACCCGTTCTGCGTAGTAGGGAGCTAGGAGACCGCAGAGTGTCTCCTGCACTGTGATTTTAGCTATGAAATGACGACACCAAACGGGGCTGTATGCTTCAAGTCAAACGCAGTTGAACTGACTCTTTACTCAAATGGGACACGCATTTAAACATCTCACACACAAAGGAGACATGCCCAGGCTTGAATGGGAACTCAATTTGCATACAATGGCATGCTTGCATCATGAAGAGTACACACACACACACAGAGAGCTAATGTACACAGAAATTAGCATACAATTGAATTTCAACACAGCCTTTCACTCCTAGCAACCAAGGGGAAATATAATACCTTTAAATGCATCACACAATTACACATCTGAATCCACACTCATACAATACAGGATACATGGTAATACATCACACCAATAAAACCACATCTAGAAAAGATATAACTGTTCATTTCAACACGCAAAACCGAAAGAGTCTCAAATAAAGAAAAAGGTCTTTGAAATGTCCCAGGCTGTTAGTTCTGGGGCTCGCTGGTCAGAGCCCCTATGTCCGTTCCATGACAGACCCCCACTTGCAAGATCCCATCACTCAGCATGCGTCCATTACATCAAGACGGTGCAGCAATTTTGGAGATGCTTGTGGGTAGCCATTATCAGCCATCGAACAACAGAGAAGGTAATCTAAAAGGCTCCGGATGCATGTGGCAGATGCAAAAGCTGTGCGTTTATTTTACAAGACTCAAAGCAATTTAGGAGTTTTTGGATATGGAGTGTTGCCATGGAGACTGAATTCAGGTCTTTGGTAATATCATAGGGAAATACTGAATATATGGAGGGTGTGAGCTATGAGATGCCACTAGCTCTTGAGGAAGACATGTAGTATGACAGCGAAGTGCGTTGAGCGCATCTTAAGAATGATGTTTCTGTTTTAGTAGTATACCATTTTGGCTTGCGGTGTTGATGTGATTCTGTGCCCAGTATTTATCAACTGATTTTTCTATACCCCGGTCTATGTAGTCTCGGGGATGATAGAGGTTGCAGGGACAGAGCAGAAATTACTATAGCTTTAGGGATTGTACAGAAAGTCCAATTGGACTCCTAAATTTTCCTGTGACCGGCTCTGTAGGATTGTTGCTGCTGTTATAATGGTCTGCATTTATGTCATTCCTAGGACAATTGGGATGGAATAAGTGTGTACATTCATCCTATGAAATGATTATCTGTCTGAGGCACATTACACAGATTAAGCTGTGCATATATATATTCAGACATCTTGATACAGCACCATCTATACAGCATACTTCACCCTGAGCCAGAACACTTTTTCCTTTTCCATCATTCTTTCCAGATTATATATAAGATTTTATTACGGTCTGTGCACTTTTCTAATAAAATGCAGATATATATATGTATATATTTCATTCTCAATTTATGTGTGTACTCGCCAGCAGGGGGATGAATGTGGAGGCTCTTTAGCATCTTTACCCCGGCACTTGTTTGTTGTGGTTATTTTCAATGAGGGTTTAATCCCACTTGGGGTACCACCACTCCCTCTGTAGGTGACAGAACCACCCTGGTGGTACGTTATCTTTGCTCTGTATGATTAGCTATACATGGAAATCCTAGGCAATCCTTAACAGTGATCTAGTACAGGACTCAAAATTTCAAGTCCTGAGCTACTAGCCAGGCCTTAAGAGTTACTCGCCACTAGTTGCCCCACCTAATCCTTTTCCAGCATTGCCTCTGCATTCCCACTCGCCCTCATGTAATTTCCACTCGCCAAATGCGAGCAGGAGAGTGGAAATTTTGAGGCCTGATCTAGTAGATTTACAGCACTCCAGAGTTCAAATGTCTAGAGAGGAAATTGTGTTCTGGAGGTATAAGACTATACTTCGTATTAATTTAAGACAGACATAGCAGTACATCACATAGGAGACTTTTCAGTTATATTTACTGCTGAACACACAACACGAACAGCATTGTTTCTGTGAAACGCTGATATACCCGTATACGAAACACCAGCATTTATTTAAAAAGATGTCCAAAAAAAGTTTCTCAAAAACATAAAATGGTATAAAGAAGAACTCGTAACTTTTGATATCACAATTTAATATATTAGACATCAACAAATGATCAAAAAATATTATATTTGGGAATAACATGACTAGAGTCAGCATTCAGATATTCATAAATTAAAAAAAGTTTATTTTCACTTTGTTAGAAATACTGTAATGGTTCAAATACCACAAGACACACATTTATCCAAATGCATATCCACCATTATCACCCCCAACCCAAAACTGCATTAAACAGTGCTTTTTAATAAAGAGCTTTACCAAAGATCACAATCCCATAATGTCATATCTGGATTTGTGCCATTTAGGTGTAGATCTTTTTTCCACCAAAATGTCCCCCCCCCCCTATAAAAAGTGGCATTGTTAAACGCGCACATTTAGTAAGTGAATAGGAAAAAGTGTATGTATTGTTTTGATTGTTTCAGCCCCTGTGATTAGATCCCCTTTGGGAAAAAAATGCTGCTTTATAGTGGACAGCCCTTTTGGTGGTTATTTCCCAATACCCCCACAGTTAGTGTTATATAAAAAGTGTCTATACCATTAACCACATAGCTTGCTATATGTGCCCTAATACTGCCAAACCTCAGACCGTGCTCACAAATTATTCTGGTTACATATTAGATAAAAAATAAGATAAAACACCCCCCCCCCCCCAGCACTTTGATGTTGCAAAATGCGGTCTCCTGGAGCGAATATAACAGATGTCCTTCAATTTACACGTTAATAAATATTCAAATAAAATGCTACTGGAAAGAAAAAAAATATATATAATATTCATGGCAGTTCCAGTAATTTTAGAATACTAAAGATTAAAAACTTGAAAAAAAAGTTTGCATTACGTAATTAACTAAATATAATGTTGCTCATGGAAGCATTTTCCAAAGAGGCCTTCAATAATATCTGAAATGAATATTATATTTAATAAAGCGACATATAAGTCTAAATACAGGAAGGATGAAGAAAATAAAAATTTACGAGCAATAATTCTACAGGAGTTGACTGCAGACAGAAGGTCCACACCAGGAGCTGATAAAGCATCCATAAATTAATAATACTGATGCAGCCAGTGGTGCCCAAGTAGGAAATGCTTACCAGGAGCCACAGCAGCAGAGAGTGTAAGATCATGGGCAAACCTTCCTTTTCAAAACAGACAGGCTGTATGTGTGCAAATTCTGGACTGCTGATCCAGTGAGAAAAGACTTCATGTTCCTTCCAAGGACATACCTACCCTTGTGCTGCATGTTTGCATATTTACACAGCTCTGAACTGGAAGAGCATAATAAGGGACTGTTTACACTGATTGTATCATGGGACGAAAAGGACTGAATATCCATCCTCGTACTGCCACTCTGAAGAAAAGAAGTAAAAATCAACAGCAACGGACGTGAGGTCTTGGTGGAGGCAATTCTGGTGGCACTTCTGGCTCTGGCTGAAGAGACAGGATACTATTGGATAACTCACTCCGCATCATATCTATAGGCATCTACGAAGACAAAATGTATAAAGATCCATTACTATAAAATAATTACTTTTGGCTTGTGCCTGAATATTGAGTAGGCTTGATTTGGTCCAATTCTGCTGAAATTCAATTTTTTTTTTATTATAAAACAAAATTCATTGCAAATTGGCTCCATAACGTGCCCCAAAACATTTAGCACCTCTTGCATGACAAACAAAGTGTCAATCTGTTTAAACAGCTTAACACCACCCCCCCCCCCTATCAAGGAACAATTGGATCCCCAAGCACTATTCTAGCGATGTAGTAGTGACTTTTGACCAGCAGATGGTGACTTCTGTGTCAATGCATAGGTTTTGACAATGTGCTTGTGGGATTATCAGGCACATTTTCAATGTAGGTTTGCTGCAAATATATATTTACTATAGAATTTTCTATAGACACGTTAAGACGGCTCTTGACAAAGTCTTATATACGGGCAGTGAAACATGAATTTTAAACAATGACTGGATGTCTTCCTGCAAAAATATAATATTAAGGGTTAGAATAATTTAACCCCTTAGTGACCAGGCGGTTTTACCATTGTCTGAAAGTGCCCACTGCTGTTTTAACATTTCTGCGCTGTTTGCTTAGGTCTAATTTTCCTCTTACTCGGTTATAGAACCCACACATATTCTATACAGTTTTTCTTGCCATTAAATGGACTTTCTAAAAGATACCATTATTGTCAACATATCTTAGAACTTACTAAATTGCTTTTTAATGAAACCTGATTTGGGGGGGGGGGGACCCCACACTATTTCTAACTTTGACCCCCCAAAATCTACAACCGCCAAAAAGACTCCGGCTAAATAGTTTAGAAATTTTGTCCTGAGTTTAGAAATACCCAATTTTTAAATGTTTTTGCTCTTTAACCCTTTCGCTGCTGAGGCTTTTCCCGCCCCTGTGCTGAGGTCATTTTTTACCTGTTTTGCGCATCAGGTTTAAACGTGTTTTAAAGGCTTATTTTAGTATATGACACCGACATATTATATATCGTTCTTTCCGTCAGACTCGGTAGATTCATAATATGTCATTATTATATGTATACGTTATGTCATGTTTGTATATTATAACAAAAAATGCAATAAAATATGTATTTTCAATAATTTACAATGTGTAAAGTGTTTTTTTCCACATTTTAACATGCGAGCAATTGCGGTTATATTTTGTATGGGGTGCGCTTGTTAAAAAAATTAGAGATGGGGTCTCGTTACATTTTTTTTTGGGGAAAATGACACCATTTTTAACAAACGCACCGCATACAAAAATCGTTAATGCAGCATCATTGTTCACATTATAATTGAAATGGGAACAATATTGCTGCATTAACAAACCAAAAAAAAATAAAAAAAAAGTGTTTATTTTTTTTTTTTAATTTTTTTTAATTTTTTTTTTTAATTTTTTTTATTTTTTTACAAATTTTTTTACTTTCATGTTTGGCATCGTTGGAACGGCCATGCTCTGGCCGATCCAACCATATCAAAATTTAACCCCTAACTGCCACGGATCGGGAGATAGGGAGTTCATTGGAACTCCCTATCTCCACAGTTCGTGGCAGTTAGGGGTTAACTGTAGGACTGGCGTCATCGTGCTACGCACGATGACGCCAGTCCTCTGGGGGAGTTCCCGGAAGCTTGGCCGACATCCAAGATGTCAGCCCGCACCGGAGGGCCAGCGATCGGCCGGAACCCGGCCGAACGCTGACCCCAATGCGAGGACGCGCTCAGCGCGTCCTCCGCATACCAGCGGTAATGCTGAGGACGCGCTGAGCGCGTCCTTAGCATTGAACTGGTTAAGCCATTCACTGCTGAGCCATTTCACCTGTGCGCTGAGCTCATTTTGGCCGTTTTATGTTCATCATGTTTAAACGCGATTTGAAATCCTGTTTTATTATGACCCACACTATTTTTTTAAAATAAAAAAAATCCACTTTATTTTTATTTATTTATTTATTATTTACACCAAACCTAGTCATGTTTGGTATCTTTGGAAAGTACCCTGTACCCTTGACAAAGGCCTTTAGCTGAAATTTTGAGAAGTCTGGTCTCCGCTGGTTTGTTTTCGGAGGGACTTTCTTTTTTGATTATTATCTATTATGATTTACTTTGCAATGTTTTGTAAGGCTGGGGTCAGACCAACGCATTTTTAACGTGTGTTTAGGCGCACTTAATCACGGCCGTAGTAGCCGCAAATAACAGCCAATATACGAAGTCTGACCGCACAAAAGTCCAGCCGCGCAACGCAAGCGTGAACGAATGCATTTTTTCGAGTTCGTAGAAAAGCTAGTACTGACGTACAGAGTGCCCTGTGTCTGCATAGCGGCGTGTGTGATTAGGAGACGTCAGACGCTGCTATTGTCCAGCCTACATAACGTCCAGACACAAAAAGGGTTTTATTGACGATCTGTAAATAAACATGCACGAATATGCGCATCGTTTGACAGCTTTCGCGTCCACCGTAAAAAAAATACGTCAATGCGTTCGGACGCACTTTTTGACGGTCGATGCGAAAAATGCGTTCGTTTGACCCTAGCCTAAGATCGGTTCTAAGATGTACTATTGATTCTATGCGCTTTTGGGTATTGTTTCATGTTTGCTTGGGCTATATTGACAGTAATTGGATAAAGGAACGGAGTGGGTTTGTTCCTTTTGTCTAGCATTATATTTGAACATTATTTAACATGCAAAGTTTTTCTTGATTGCCCATGGCATCTATATAGTATATATGTTTGAATACTCTTTAAATCAGTATATTCTGTTCTTTATTGTTCTTGTGCTATAATAAAATTGATATAATTTGCTCATCGGTGTGCTTCCTTGCCAATTTTTTATTACGGTAAATCATTGGAAAGGCCATGCTCTGGTCTTTCCAATGATACCAAGCATGACCCTCTAGCTGCCACCAATTAGGAGATACGGAGGTTCCAAAGGATCCACCTATCTCCACTTGGCAGCTAGGGGGTTAACTGCACAACTGACGTCATCACGCATATATAGCGACAACGTCAGTGTGCGGAAGGAGGCCCCGGGGTCTTGGCTGACATCCAAGATGTAAGCCACCTCTGGGAGAACACTGCGATCCGGCTCCTAAGGAGTTAAGAGAGGCACCGCTGGAAAGGGCAGACTGTACCCTTTTCAGCGGTGCCTCTAACTTTTAGCCGTTTGGTATGGAGAAGGGGCGCCTGAAACTGACGCCACTCTGTCCGGCGATGACATTAGTGCGACGGCCGCAGCCCTTAAAAACAGTCGATCTGACTTCAAGGAAGCCAGACTGATATACTCCCCTCTCTGGCTGGGGTCCCATAGGGAGAGAGGGGAGTTAGAGAACCATGACCTACATGGTACGTCATGGGTCCTTAACGGGAATTTTTCCCAGGATTTATGTACATCATTGGTCCTCAAGTGGTTAATATGTGGGTAAAATCTGCTTGATCCAAGGAGAAATCTGACCGCCATCTGGGGTCAAGGAGGAATTTTTTCCCAGTATGTTGCATTTTTGTGTGCACTTCAGACAGTGTTTTTTGCCTTCTTTTGGATCAACATCAGTAGGTGTTGTGTGACAGGCTGAACACGATGGATGCACGTATTTTTTTCAGCCTGTGTAACTATGTAACGCATGCAGAGCATTTCTAATTTATATGTTTTAGCAGTTACCCTGACTTAATAGGGAGGTCTCTTCCTTTTTGCACTGTGTTGAACCCCAGGCCCTTCCTCCATTATCCTCACTTCTGTTATTGCATAGAATTGATGAGTATAGAGTAGGGGTCGACCGATTATCGGTACCACCGATATTTGGGGCCGATATTCCGCATTTTTCACGTTATCGGGCCATTTCATTGCCGATATTCCGATAACGCAGAGAAGCTGAGATCCCTCTGAGCATGCGTCAGATCCCGGGCCCGGCACTGATTCAGCGACTCTGGCCGGCAGTGATGAGGTCACTCCGAGGTCTCCCCCTCCCATCTGCTTGTCACAGTAAGAAACGGAGGGGGAGGAAGCTCAATTAAAAAAGTTGTGTGTTTGTTTTTTTACGAGCGTCCGTTGTTTGTGCTCCTCCCCTGATCTCTCCCTGTCTGCTCTTCCTTAGTGCTGTACAGCCAGTCTGTAAAACTCCCCTTCAGAGTTCAGACTGGCTGCAATAAATCCTCCTAATCTCTACCGTCCGGACCCCCCCCCCCCGATTTAGGCTAGGGTCAGACGAGCGCAGTGCGAACGCGCGTGCAGGCGCACTTAATCACGGCCGCACTAGCAGCAAGTGCCAGGCAATGACGGCCAATATACGAAGTACGGTCGCACAAAAGTCCGGCTGCGCAACGCAAGTGGAAAACGAACGCATTTTTTCGAGAACGTTAAACTGCTAGTACTGACGTACAGAGTGTGCTGCGCCCGCTAGCGGCGTGTGTGCGTGAATTGGAGATGTCAGACACTGCTAATGTCCGGCCAACATAACGTCCAGATGCACAAAGTGTTTTATTGATGATCCGTACAAAATCACGGATGCAAATGCGCATCGTATGACCGCTATCGCGTACTCCGTGAAAAAATGCGTCCATTCGTTCGAACGCACTTTTTCACAGACAACGCGAAAATGCGTTCGTCTGACCCTAGCCTAAATAAATAAATAGATCACAGCACCCTTTATGTGCCTGCACACAGCAATGTAAAGCTCCATGCATTTGGCACTGCAGGTTTCACACTTCGTGTGTGGGGCATCATTGGTCATGATTCTATGCTACCACAGATGTACTAATGTGCGGCTACACGGACGTGATTACTGCGCTCGTCTGACCCCAGCCTTAGATTGTAAGCTCTCGTGCAGGGTCCTCTCCTACTGTTTTGTAGCTGTAATGTGTATGTATATTTGTTATTCTGTGTCTCCCTTTTGTACAGCGCTATGGAACTTGTTGGCTGTATGCTTGTAACCGTATAGAAATTGTGAAAAAAATTTCCCCCTCCAAAAATTTAAATGTACAGAATATCGGCACCTGATATCGGTTATCGGCCTGAAAGGCTGCCGATAATCGGTATCGGTGCCTAAAAAGTGATATCGGTCTATCCCTAGTATAGAGATGAGCTGAGATTAAGGATCATTAAAAGGAACACAAAAGAAATAAAATTTAGTGTCTTTTTTTCTGCCCTTAAATAATTGGGCAAAAGCTGACAGCCTTTGCCCAATTATTTTTTCGGGTGAATTTACGCACACCTTTTCTCCCTCATCACACGCTGCTCCTCCTCGTCGGCTCAGGGACTCCAGAACCCACCGAGTCTTTTGTGCACAATTTGCTTGGTCTTGTACTAGCTGTTCATCTTTGTAAGCAGTTATCAACTTGCTCAACATGCTTCCATTGGATCGCTCCCACGTAAACTGTAATATTGTCATTTTTACCTTTTTCAATATGTCGTCAACCAGTTTTAGGAATATTTCATCTACGTTGAAATTATCCTTCGCACTTGCTTCGCAGAAACGCATCCCAGTGATCTGTTGTGCAAACTGAGGAATACAATTGTACAAACATAAAACCAAATCAGCAACTTATATTCAGTTCGATTATTGGAGAACATGTCTATAGATGTGCTGCTGCATAACCATACAGCCCATGCCGTTGTTATGAAAGCTTTAACACTTATGTGGCACAGGCTGTATGTAGGACCTTGCTTCTGAAAAAAAAAGCTCTACAAAACTCATGTGGTTGTTTTACCTTTTCTCCCTGTTGCTTAGTGATTTCTCTGTCGATCTCGCAGTCCAGCTTATTTCCTACCAGTAGAAGTTCTGCTTCTTCAGACGCGTACTGTAAAAAGAAACCATATTTTATCTCTACTATCAACAAAGAATACAAACAAAAACATGCTATGGTGATACATTTTTTGTTGTAAATACAGTTTTAAAACAGGATCACCAATTTTACGGGACACAGTAACAACTTTAAGTTTATTATATTTAACTTACGTTGCAAATACGTGTTTTTATAGCTGTACATTGGATTTTTAGTAGTGATGCACCGAAATGAAGATTTCAGGCAGATACCGAAAATTCTGGATCAGCTCGGCCGAAAACAGATACTGAAAATCAGTCATGCAAACCTGGGCCTGGAGGCCTGGCTGAGCCGGGTGCTCGCCTGATCTTGGAGGCCTGCTGAGCAGGCAGCTCCCTTTTTATTACTGGCATCATTGGAAAGGCCATGCTCTGCTGGCCTCTAGGCTCAGGCGAGCCCCCATTGTAGCGTTCACTGGTATTCAGGTGAGCCTCTGGCTCGGCCAGGCCTCCAGGCCCAGGGTCAGATGACTGATTTTTTGACCGAAAACACAATTTTTGGCCGAAAACTTCGGTGCATGCCTAATTTTTAGTGTATCCAGTTCTCCATGTTTTCATGGACATGCTGTATAAAAACATACCACATCACACCAATTCCAGATGCAACCTACCTGGTGATGCCCAAATAAGAGATCCTAGGGCCCAACCCACCTACTGACACAAATAACCAAACACCGGAGTGCAATGGTTGGATCTGTATATGAAAACCACAATAAGATCAAAGTAATCAGGGCCACAAATGGTCTAATAGACAACTACAGAACTCCGGTTGTACACTCTTGATAAAGCCTGCATATTGATGAAACACATTGAGTGTTTTGTTTAACTACAGCTATTCATTTAATGACCAATTATAGTGAGGTTGTGGTTTTGAAGTTGTATATGTAGATTGTATCAAGCAATACCCACCCATTTTGATTCTGCAGGTTGTACCACTATTATGCTCCATATTTTGCCAGTGATTATTTATTCTTCTCTATATGTATTTTATGGGAGTTGTTCTGTAGTTGTCTATTAGACCATTTTTTAGACCTGATTAATAAAAAGGTTTGATTTTATTGTGGTTTTGGTATACAGATCCAAACATTGCACTCCAGGCCTGTGCCTGGCGAGTGTGTGGAGTTTGGCTACCGGTATAAAAATATATATTCAGAGATATGGTGAGTGTGAAAAGTGTTGCCCTGATTGATTTTCTTGCCTTCTAGGTGTAGAAATATCTATGAGGGTGGGATCTCAAATCAATTGTTTCGTTTAGAAAATTGATCTATCTTCTGTAAGCTCTGCTACATTAATAATTAACCCCTCCTTACCAGCGTCTTGGGCTTACTCTGAACTGAGAGGGACTGATGCAGGAAGCAGCCTCTTTGCTCAGCCTATTGGATGTCTCTCAAATGAAGAAGCATTGAGAGGTATTGGCCAATCAGCTCGGGACAATCTGTGCAGTGTTGAGGCAAGAGTCCCGGGAAAAGCTGTCACATGATTAATTTATTAGCAGCCTTGGTGGAGCAGGGAAACCCTTCACTTCTGAATTGACATACGAGGTGAGGGGAAACATTCAGCTCACGTGACCAATCAGGCAAGTTAAATGTGATCATGGTGGATAGTTTATACCTTTAAAAGAGAAATCTGCCTGTAAAGCGAGTTACTTTATGCCATATCCTGTTTGTCCATTCATAAAATCATGAGGCCGTACTATACATAAAACTGAATATGATGTATGACAGATTTCCCTTCTAGCATGGCATAAAACCTGCTGAAGAAAGTGACAGCAAGGCTTAACAGTTTCACAGAAAAATTAAGACCCAGCAAGAAAACATACAGGGTTATACAGACAAAAGTTGAAACTCTGGAGAACTTTTGGAGAAGTGAACATTCTAGGTCAAAAATTGGGGAATTTTTCTGGTTTGGTTATTTTGACCTAGAATTTTCACTTCTCCAAAAAGGTCTCCAGAGTTTCATCTTTCTCTGAATAACCCTGACTGGCTTTTAGGTGCAAGAAAACATTCTCTAAGTGGATTTGTGTAGCAGCATCCAGAGATTTAGAAGGCAGGGTACAATGACTACCTGGTACCTGGGTTATACAATGTATCATTTCATGCACACCTTGTCAATCATCTTCATCCATTTCGGTAAGTCCTCAAAGGTCTCGCTCTTGGTGAGATCATATACTAATATAATACCCTTGGCACTCCTGTAATAAGCCGACGTAATGCTGTTGAATCTCTCCTGGCCGGCAGTGTCCCTTTAATAAATTAAGGAAAAGAACATCAGCCAGATTCTGAATATCACAATATAACAAGTGATTACTTAATAGTAGCAGCCAGATCCAGACCTACGGTTAATGATTTCATTGTTCAAGTAGGACGGACAGCCAAAACCTGATTTAACCATTCCAATGTTCAAAAAAAACCATTGAAAGCACACTTATCTTCTAGTAAGGCATTTGACAAACACAGATCTTTGAATTTTAGGGCGTCTCTCTGGTGTTAGTGGGATCATGCAGATAAGGATGTGAATGCCATCATCAAGTACGTTGCGTAGAGTTTGGGATTTTGTAACAAAGTTAAAAGGGACACACTATAGTATAAACAGGAGGGGTTAAACATTAACCCATCCTGACCTCCCTCCTGTTTTAACCCTTAAAAGGGATACTCTAGGCAACATGACCACCTAAGCTTTTTTAGGTGGTCATGATGACCTAAGTATGCCCTTTTCTTTCCTCACCCTTTCGCTGAGCCGATCGGCTGAAACAGATGAGAGATGCGGAGGACTTTCCTGCGCCCTCCCAGCTGTCAGTCAGCAGAGCGGGATTTGTATTTCCTGCTTCTGCTGACTATTACCGAGTAGGAGACGTCATCACGCTTTCAGCGCGATGACGTCTCCAACTCACGCGGGAGCTGGCGGGAGCGAGCCGTCGGCAAGTCAGCGGCTGTGATTAGTGTTGCGTGCATCCTCTTGCGCGCAACACTAATCAAAGAAGGTGGAGCTGTCAAACTTCCGGGTCCAGAAAGCTTGAAGAGAAAGATGAAGGCGCGGGATTAGAAAAAAAACGCCGTGTGAAAACACCGTTTTAAAGGTAAGTATAACATTAAAGGGTAGGGCAGTAGCATTTGTATAATGCAAAAAAAATAAAATAAAGAGGGGGGGGGTCATTTTCAGCATAGCGTGTTCCTTTAGGATAATATTAAAACTTAACTGATATCCCACGCAGCACTGGCTCTCTTTAATTATGGATTAAAAAGTGGTTGTTTTTTTCTTTGTAAAGTAAATGATAATTTTGAGAAGCGTTTCTCTGGCGCCTTGCTGCATTTCTGGATGGTGGTTTTGAAGGATTTGCCCCAGAAAATCCTCGTGCACATCATATGAAGCCATATGAGGCTCATAAAAGTGTGAGTTCCTGACCGGCTATTGTATTTAAGATAAGTGAAACTGTAGAACACTACAGGAGCATTTTCTGGTTTTAGATCTTGGAGGTGCTGTTATGGTGAAACCTGGAGGAGATGATCCGTAATTAAGAGTGAAAATGGGGACCCGGCTACACAAAATACCCACGAGTGTAAGTAACAGAGCCAGATTTGGGCTCTAGAACATGCGAGTAAGACACCTATTATTACAGAAGAATTTTTCTTAATATGTTTTTAAGCCTGTTGCGCTACATAATTGTTATATTTGCTCTTTTTTTACGAAAATGTTATGAAGGATCATTGTCATTTATTCGTATGGGGTGCCGGACAAAATCCCTACAGCCAGGTTTCCTAATGCCAACATCCCGACGGCCAACTTCCAGACAGAACAAGTGCCGGACATCCCAACTTCGCTACACGGCCAACTTCCAGACATCCATAATCCCAGCAGCTAACCCTAATACTAACACCCTAACCCTATGTTTAAGGGGGGGGGGGCTAGGGCTAGATTTAGGAGCTGGCCGTGTAGGGAAGCTGGCCGTGTAGGGAAGCTGGCCGTGTAGGGAAGCTGGCCGTGTAGGGAAGCTGGCCGTGTAGGGAAGCTGGCCGTGTAGGGAAGCTGGCCGTGTAGGGAAGCTGGCCGTGTAGGGAAGCTGGCCGTGTAGGGATTTTGACCCAAACCCATTCGTATGTATTACAAATTTTTAGGTTCACAACAGTAAGGGTTCTGCATGATCTATATTCTTCGCGTCGAGCCATTTTTTGTATTGTCTATTCTCTATGACGTGGTAGAGGTGTGACGAGGGGCATTGCACAAAATCTTAAGATCTTTGGCACCACATTTTATTTTAGTGCACAGTGCTGTCTGGTTAATGTACCATTTGCACGTTGCAGATGGTTTTAATGGCAGTTTTCTGTTCCCAATGCATTATTTGCAGGAACATACAGACAGTATGACATGACCACTATACAGTATATCAGAGCACTAGCATCGAAACGAAGGACAGTCAACTAGCGCGCCGCAAAGCAGCTATGTGTGAAACCGATAGAATGAAACTTACAGCTCGAGTAAAGCAGAGGTATCGTGATGGAACGTAAGGTGTGATGCATTTCCCTCCTCTCCAGGAAGCCGTCTCCCCTTTGGTAAATGATGTTAAAGAACCAAGCAAGTGGCTATTGCTTTCCAGACAAGGACACAGATGGAGGACCGAGACATGCCACACACATTCAAGCAATAGCTGGCCAATGGAGCTGCTGAGTGAGTATGCACCAGTAAAGTCAGGTGGAAGCATAACAAGCAAATGGTGATATGGAAGAAAAACAAATAAACAGTGAGTGGATGGAATAGAAGAGTTAGTGGGTGGGAAGCACTATGAAGACATTAATACTCGAGGTGTGCAATGCAGGATTAGTTATAAAAATGCAAGAAACGGGCCATCATTTTTAGACATAACTTACAACCCCTCCACCCCAAAACACAAATACCCCCCAAAAGCTATTTATGCCAATAAAGCCTCCTGAAGAGCAAAACTTAAGCATTTTTTTCTCTTTAAAATCATGTTTTGATATTATCCATAATGCAATATTACATGAAACATTAACTTCACGAGTGGCTGTAATATATATATATTTCATAAATTGATGGATTCAGACAATGCAGTATTCTCGGTGGAACGGAAATCTGGAGGCTGAATTGTAATGAATCGCTACTAAAGAAATATGGTGAATGAAAGTGAACGTGTCACCTTTTTGACTGCTTTAAGCAATGAGTCTATCATTCATCCTATAGATCACTGGATTTGTATAACCACATGATGAGATATTATTCACTTACCTCACCTCCAGCTCTACCATTCCACTGGTAGGTATTACATTAGTGTTATACCCCTATCTCCTTTGGATCACAGCAGCCCTAACATTTCCCAAACCAAGGAAGACCTAGAACCCTTGGAGGAATAATGCGTCCTTGGCATTTAAAGCAAACCATAAGGCTGGGGTCAGACGAGCGTAGTGTTCACGTCCGTGATTGCGCCTAAAAGTACGTCCGTGATAGCATGAAAGTAAGTCCATTGGAGCCTGACACATGAAGTACGTCCGCACTGAACTGCGGACGCACAACGGCCGCGGCAAACGGACGCAGGTTAGGCAAGAACGTAATACTGCTAGAACGGACGTGCGGAGTGCGCTGCGTCCACAACGTCTGCATAGCTTTGTGTGTGAGTGATGAAACGTGGTCAGACGGACTGCATTTATACATCCAGCATTTTTGATGGACAGAATGTTTTTTCATTGTAATTTATTTTTCCCTCCTACATCCGTCAAAAATAACTTCAGTGAAAAAACGGACTGTGTGACCACTACTGCGTCATCCGTACTGACGATGTCCGTACTGCACGCACGTACAGTCCGTAGAAATCACGCTCGTCTGACCCCAGCCTAAATCAGCAAATAAGTACCAGAGCCAAAAAGGTAACTAGGGAAGGTGACCAAAATTGGCCAAAAAAGGTCCAAATGAAAGAACCATATGCATAGGCAACAACAAGTCATACAAAATAACAATATGTGACAACTTCTAGCGCCTATTGTAGGTGTGCTCGTAATTCTATAACTATTGTTATCCTATTGGAGTCTGCAACCTAACTCTCTACAAGGTTGCTTAATTCAGAAAAACAGTACCATATAGTCAGTCTGCATTTCCAAGGTGATCTGTAAAATGTGGCCTGTTAGAGGGTCCTGAGGACAGGTTTGGGAAACACTGATCTACATGGTCCCACAAGTGCCTCCTGAGAGTTGATGCAAGGTCCTGATTCCCCTTCCTCCTTCATATCTCTGAATACAAAACCGTGAATACCCTATATTAAAAAGGGAGGCTAAACTGACCATCAGAAGGAATTGCAAAAACACAGGCGATGCAGACATCCCTGCAAAGGGAAAACCAACTCCCTGTATATATAAATAAAAAAAATAATAAAAAAAAAAAAAGTACCTGGTGGCCTCAGACAACCAATAAGTGGTTCACAGGCAGATCCGGGGAAACAGGAGTGGGTATAGAAGCTCCAATAAAAGCTAAAGCAGCATGTTGTCAGGGAAAATAAAAACCAGCCTAATGACATGTTCATGACATGGATCACCAGGAAGAGCATTTCACAAGATAGGCAGGGAAAAGTGATTAACCAAGTACCAGAGACACATGGAGTCCATAAGCAACGGTGCCTGCACAGAACCAGTAGGATTTTTAGGCTGTAAATAATCTAAATTTCCTAGGCTTTTAACAATATCTGGGAACCAAAATGGGAACAAACTGTGGTGGAAAGCATCAGCCATGCCATACCGAAATCCACAAGTCTTAAATAGTGGAACCAGGAGAAAAACAGGCAAATGCCAGGTTCCAAGGACCATATAGAAGTGAATGCTATACACCAGGGGCAGCAAACCCAGTCCACCAGCCATACTGAAACCACAGCCCCATGTCATTGAGGTAGCAATTAGATTGGTAGAGCCTCAAGCGTAAAGTAGTGCCAAGGCCGCTGATCCCCACCATACGTCTTACCTGAAAGATCGCAAGCAGTGCATGGGGCTAGAAAGGAGACACTGAGGTGGAAGGAGCCGTCGATGCTGCTCTGTAACCCTCTGGGCTATAAATGACCGAAATATCCCAAAAAAATCTGAATTCCAGACACATTCACAGTCTTCAGTGAAACAAAAACAACCTTTGCATTGTTGCACCCCAATATAACCAGAAATATCAGTAGCAGCATCAATACATGAATCTCTTAAGGGTAAGAACCCAGTGCAAGCCCAAGAAAACTGAAGATGGTGACACAGCGGCTGCCCCTGGAAATGCAACATTTCCTCACAGTCTGCCACTCACTTCAAAAAAGGTACATCCTGCCTGGAGGACAGGAAGTAAATACTGGGGCCTAGTAGGAAGATGGTCTCTTATAGCAGAACAGTAGTTGACAAGGTAGTGTAGCGGTTAAATCGCTGCTTTTTATTATAACAAAGGTACTTCCTGTCTTCAGGTTTCAAGGAGATGAAAAGCCATACGCACTGACGCTCGGCAAAAACGGTATTCTATTGCCCTAGGCTTATTCTATCCTGTCCTCAAGGCCACAATCAATTCCTTACTAACAGCTACTTTTAAAATGCACACAATTTAACCATTGTACACAGCAGTTACCATTTATTGCTCCCCCTCCCATATTTTTTATTAAAAATAAACATTAAATTGCTGCACGTCTCGCCTAGTTGTGTGTGAATAAGTGCTAAAGCAGCAGTGTTCCTGTAAGAGGTGTGTGAGGAATGGAATGTGCTGAGTGCATGGCGGCCTTAAAAGATAACACTGCCATGTGACTATTTACTATACAGGACCTGTGAGATATGGGGGGGGGGGGCAGTGGGATTATATTCACCATTGGTTACAAAGATCTTTGAACCAACGATGGAATATTGCCCAACTTAACCCGAGCTGTTGATAACTTAACCAGTGCGTTTGTAAACCAGAGCCATTCTAGTCTATGGAGTTAAGTTTGCAACTATGGAATCGAGCCCCTTGTCTGGTATTCACTACCCAAAGAAATACATTTGACAGATTCCAAGCTGGGAAGAGGAAGCACTTCTACACATGACAGCTCCTCATTCCCACTGCTAATAAAAGCAAGGAGAGTTTATTAGGAGCATAACAAAGAATGGACACGTTACTGGCCCAGTTATCCTTACTATTTATTACAGCTACAGCGATTGTGTCCCGTTATGTTTCCTTTATAGCTCACATAGACCAATGTAGGGTCAAACAGGACAACGCAATAAATCCCCTGTGATGGTGGACTGATGCACTTTCTTTTACAAAGCGGTTTGTAAAACATTCAGGTCCCAGGGACGGTCACGAGTATTTTCATGAACAGAAAACAGGAAATGAACGATTTTGGTGTCTTGTAAATTCTTCCTTCCCCAAGCATTAAGGTGCCTGCAGCAGATGGACTACAAACCTTGTGTATAATAGTGCCCGTCACAAAGGCTGAGGGACTGTGCGACTCATTTATTTGAAATGTATTCTGCCCTGGAGATTTGTAGCAAGAGAAGTAGTCCAATCCTGTGGTTGTTCTACACATACACACGAACCTTGCACTCAGCATCTGCAAATGTCTATTATAATGGACCTGTAGTACCGAATCAAAGTTCTGTGTGTTCCCTACCAAGTGTGTGTTTAAATGGTTTTGCACTCCACCCCATTACACGCGTTTCATCACAGGTTCTATTTATGCCCAACCTCAGGCCTCCAGGTGATATGGAACTACATCTCCCACAAGGCCCTGTCAACCTATTGAGTGACAAAGTATTGTGGGAGATGTAGTTTCAAAACATCTGGAGGGCCAAAGTTGAGCACCCCTGATTTAAACATTGACCCTGGGAAAGCTCCAGGAGGATGTTTGTCCCAAGTAAGTGTGTAAATCTCATAAGAGCGGTCATTAGGTTAGGAATGAGAGGACCTGTAATGATGGTGGTGGTGCACTGTTGTGGCCAGTGTATGCAATGTATGATCATATTTTGCAACTAAACCACATCATTAACTCCTAAATCAAAACAAAGTGGGCTGCCCTTAATTTTGCATGATATTACGTACCTATAATCACACTTTTAAGTGCATAATCTCCAAATAAAGTGGCTTTAAGTGGTTTGGTTCTTACGATGCATTGACCTTCAGAATATTTATAAAATTATTTGGACTCTGGATTATGATAGTAATTTAAGCTTACACCTGCTCAAACGCTCTATAGGCAAGTGAAACTGGAGCTTCCCCACGGATCTATATATAGGTCTATGTGCGGTGTGTAAACAAGACATGTGGTACACACCGGACACACGCGCATATAGGACACAGAACCAGTCATTCAATAGTGACCAGCTAGTAAAGAACATCTAAATATATATGCACAAGGGGGTTATTCACCATTGTTCACTGTTCTTGCAAAACACAATAAATTTAGGATTTCCCTCTCTAGATTGCCAAACAGCAGGGGGATTTTCATTTGCAACAATGCTAAATATAATCACTTAATGGGTAACTTTTATGTCTTATGCACTTCCACAAGCAATACACAAGCACAATTTGACATACCAAGAAGTATAATAAAATATATATATATATATATATACAGAAACCGCTGTCCCAGAGACGTGCATTCGGACATTTAATACAGTGAGTATTACGAATTATTTCCACATCACTTACCAGATCTGTAACCTAATTTTCTTCCCTCTTAGCTCCACCGTCTTGATTTTAAAATCAACCCCTAAAAAGGAAACAAAACAAAAATTATCTGACCAAGGCAACACATACAAGTTATACACCACAGGTAAATATCCAGAAGTGCGGACATTAAAATAAAACAAAAAAGCTCTACTAAAAAAAGGACTCTCCGTGTAACGTCACCTTATATGTAACAATGTCAACAAAATAGCTAATAAACACATCTTACCCCAATTACACAATACCACACACACTCCTGCTGTTTTAGGCCGGGGTCAGACAAGCGTTTTCAAGAGCGGAAGGAACGTCCGTGAGAGTGGACGTTCCTTCCACTCGATGCCTGTCTGGCCACCTCGCTGAGCACTGTTAGTGCGCTCAGCGCTGCAAGACTCGATCCTATTGAGGATCGCACTTTGTAGCTCTGTCATCGCGCGTCCTAGCGCTTTGACGGAGAGGCCTGCTGCACGGTCCCTGTTGCGCACTCAATTCGTGCGCAACAGCATGTGGCTGGGCTCCTTGCAGCGTCACAATGCTGCGAAGAACGCCGGAAGCCACATCAGTACAGACACATCTAGTGCGCTCGTCTGACACCGGCATTAGATACAAGTCCAGTGAGTCCCAGGCAGGTAGAGTGTTGTGAGCGGGTGTTGAAAATGAGTTTAATTTGGTGTAAAGACTAATCTCCATGTATTGCTTTTGTTGGCCACATCATGGAATGACATTACAGTTCTGAAACTACAATGCAACCTGATGAACACATTCACGCTTTATCAGGATCTGTCCAGAGCAAACATTTTCACTTTCATAGAATTAGTAATCTGTCATCCCTTCCTCCTTGTGCCGTCGCCCTGGTGAGGAGAAGCTGCCTCTCTGCGGTTTGGAATCGAAACGGTTTGGAATCAAGATAGAGTGCCACTAAATAGAAAAAAAAAAAAGTTTGTTGGCTACATGTCCCAGACATCGGGCAATATAAATTCCACATTTCCTGATGTCACCATAACAGTCATCAGTTGTATGAAGCATATGATCACTGCCAACCAATTACCATAGACACGTGCTCATTTCATGGAGTGCGGGGGATCTGTACAACACGAATGGCCAAAGAGTACATTTCCTGGGATGCTCCTTCAGCCATGTTGATGATAAAGTGTCATGAAAGTTGTAGTACACTAAGAGGTGTGGTTCTACCTGCTTGTAGAAGAAGCAATCTAATAACAATACAACCTGGCATTACATACCTCCCAATATGCAAGGAACAGCTGCAAACAAGTCCATAAAAATAAAAACCCTGATGGAATAAAGCATTTAAATGGCAATGAAGATATCCAGTAACTGTATTTAGAAGTAAAACTGTAATTGTAGACCCTGCTAATCACTTACTAATCCCCAAAATCAGAGCATCTGCAAGGTTCCTCACAGATTTACATAACAAACATTTTCCTTAGTGCAAAATTAATACATTTGTAAACATGATCAGGTTGAAGTAGTTGATAAATAATTTTTCAAGAACTCCAAACATCTTGGTACACAAAACCAACGTGCTGCATTTTATAGTGGTATTCTCCATACAATATATGACCAGGATTACAGCCTTCACTGCATAAAATAAAAAAGTGGTTCGGGAAGAAATCAGTCTGCTTCAGGAGACGATTTCCAAAGGCCAGTCGTGTTCATATGGGCAACGACAACAGTAAGGCTAGGCGTCCACTGGCACCGTATTTCTGCGATCATCCAATCAGGGTGCGAGCAAACAATGTAAATAGTAGGGATGCACCGATACTAGTATCGGTATAGGTGCTGATACTGCCGTTTGCACGAGTACTTAGTACTCGTGCAAATGGCCCGATATACACCCCCCCCCCCGATGCCGGAAGCCAGCGCAGGGCCGGCTTGCCGGTACCCGCGGGGCTGGGGAAGCTGGCCGCGTGCATGAAAAGCACACGGCCAGCGGTCCCCTCCGGCGGCTGCAATACTCCCCTGCTTCGGAAGGTCCGGTAGTGCTGCTGTGGCTCGCTCACGTGGCCGCCGGCGCTTCTGTGACAGTGCCTCCAGCAGCCTCTCGGCTGGAGGCAATGTCACAGAAGCGCCGGCGGCCACGTGATCACGCCACAGCAGCGTGACTGGACCTTCGGAAGCAGGTGAGTATTGCAGCCGCCAGAGGGGAACGCTGGCCGTGTGCTTTTCATGCACGCAGCCAGCTTCCCCAGCGTTCGATGGGGGCAATATCCATGAGAGCATATATATCTATATCTCGGGGGGGGGGGATATATACAAGTGAGCTGGGGGCATAATTTTTATGTCCCTTTTTATGGAATAAAAGTATATTTTTTACTTTTAAACCCTTCATTGGCCATGTTTTGCTTATTCCAACCTGATACCTCATGGGAACAACACCACTCGATCTACCAACGAGGAAAAGAGGTCCAGGGCACCTACCTAAGGCTATACTGACTGAGCCTGAGATTGAAAGGCTCCTTAATTGGTAAGTGCACTGTGTAATTACCTCTGTTTGGTTACCCTGCAGTATTACGCTATGGGAGCATTGTCTCCCATCTGTTCTTAACTCGTCTAGGATCTGCTACTTGGTAAAGAAGGGAAGTGCCACTCTCTACATGGCCATAGGCGATTAAACCTAGAGCCGGGAAACCTTTTAGGCTCATTTAAATGTGAGTGGTATATACCTCTACCAGTAATAATCTTTGCCCAATTTGTCATAAGATCTCCTGCACCAAAGATTTCCCCGTGTGCTTCTCCCTGCTGTTTTATGAAATCGAGGACGTGATGAACTTTCCACCGGAATAAGAAGGAGCACCACAAGTATTTTATCTTCCATCTTCACGGACTGCTATACGCACTATTGCACTCAATTGAAATATTGGACACTTTTTGCGCATGTCCATCGGATTAGCATTGGACATTTAATTTGTGCACTTTATTATCTACAGGTTATCTACGTATTCTCCTATATGCACTATTGCACTTAGCCCTGTTGGTTTTATTCTTTTAAGGCACCGCTGCACTTTACTGTTTTGTTGCAATTTATTTCACCATTGTGCCTACTATTGATGCAGTTTATTTCATTATTTATATATGCAAATGTTCCAATTGCATTCCAGTGTTTTGCACTATTGATGCGCTGTCAGGGATACCTGCCACACCTCCCGCATTTTTATATGAGGTCTGTTCTTATTGGAAAGCGGTCACATGACATAAAGTAAAAGTATCGGTGTACTCGGTATCGGTGAGTACTTAAAAGTATCGGTACTTGTACTTAAAGTGGTATCAGTGCATCCCTAGTAAATAGGATACCGAAAGTGTAGAGAATAAACCCACAGAAATATCAAAATATAGGGAGTTTGACCCTAATTATTTGTAATTTCATAAATCCAATCTGGTAAATGAAAGAATTTAGAAATAGGACTATTTACACATGTGGATGGGTTGGAATAACATCGTAACAGGGAAACGGCAAGGGAAATTTGCGCGCTCAGATGTCTTCTCTGTTGGAATCGGGCCCATTATTTTTAAGCAGAATTCATATTTTTAGTTTGACACCTTACTCCTGGTAAAGGGATGTAACATTACAGCAAACAATAGATATTCCAAACAATTCTGTGTATCCGATTTTGTGACAACAGCTCAGAGAAGACCCTTCACTATTCAGGACGACCGTGTTCCAGAGCAAGGGGAAAAAAAATAAAAAAAATCAACTGGATGTGAAGAAGGTGAAAAGGAGAGCAGCAAAAAAAGAGTTTCGCGTTACACAAGACAGAAACCAGCAGAGCTGACAGATCATCAGACCACTTTAAGGCTGGCTTCACACCTAAGCGTTTTACAGCGCGCTCCTGCGCGCTGTAAAACGCTCAAACAATGAAATCCCATGATTCCCTATGTGGGCATGTCACACCTGGCCGTTTCTCAGCGCGCATGAACGCGCTGATAAACTGCCGACGCACAAAGAAGTTCGGGAGCTTCTTTTCGGGCATACAGCAGCGCGTTCGCGGCCATATCATAGCCGCGAACGCGCTGCAACGCGCGTTCGCGTGTTTTTGTATGCGCGAACGCGCGTAAAAAAACGCGCGCATTGCGCGACGCAGCGCTACGCCCAGGTGTGAACCCAGCCTTAGAGTTACACATCTGAGGTTTATCTTTCGAGAACCATTAGGCCCCGTTCACTCTGTACGATTTATTGCATGGATTTTTCCGCAAAACCCACGTGATGTCACGCTATGTAGCTTCTCCAATGCATTTCAATGGAGCTGTTCACATCTTCCCACGCAAAGCGGTAGCATGTCGCTGGTACATGACCCTTTTTTTCGATTTGCATTGGTGGTGCTTTGCAAAATCGCGCAACATTACCGCTCTATGTCGCGAATATGAAAATCGCGCGATTTTGAAAATCGCACAGTGTGAACGGGGCCAAGTCAGGGTTTGTGTGACAGCTCGGGAATCCGAACAGAGGCGAGAGATAGTATCTCTGTCATTAAAAAAAGATGAGTGCGGCATCGATATAGAATATGCCAGATAGACAAAGCTGGTCAAACTTTCTAGCTCTTCCATAAAGACTCCCAAAAGGCCTGTTCAAAAGTTGTAGGAGAGGAGCTGTGGGTAACTATTACCTCAACCACCTGATGAACATGTAGCAACTCCACGGAACGTGCCAAGAGTGCTGAGGACGGGAATGTAAAGCGACAATGATACTGCAAGATTCTTCATCTGATGTGTAGGACCATCATTATTGCCAAGTCCGGCCATTATAAGCAACTTTGTGCTGAAAGGAATAATACCTGCAAAGGGCATCATGCGGTGGTTCTTGGCACAATCCATTTAAATATTACTGAGTCACTTGATTCTGGGGCAATAGCAGGCAGCAAGCCAAATGCCCAGCCTCCTGCCCCACAGCACTGCCAACATCAGCACCTGTCACTTTCCCACAATCCAATGCTCGGCTCATTTATCTCTTGAATGCTAAACAAGAGTGTGTATATTTGGCATTAATTCAAATTACATAAAAAGGTTTCATAAAATAACAAAGCCGGGCTGTGCAGGAATAAGGCAGCGGTTCCCAAACCTGGTCCTCATGTACCCCGAAAAAAGGCCAGATTTTCATGATTCCCTTGGGGAAATGCAGACTGAATCCTGCAATCACTGAGCAGCAAATCATATCACCTGTGCTGTGCTTCAGATATCTGGAAAACCTGGCTTTTTTTTTTTTTTAGGGGTACACAAGGACAGGGTTGTAAACCACTATCATAAGCAATGGGCACATGACACCCAGATAGCAATACTCTGCTTTGGTCACGGGAACGTCCTGTAATGGGCAAGGATGTCTGTCTACTGGGTTCTTCATTAAGGCTAGGGTCAGACTAACGCATTTTTCGCGTTGTCCGTGAAAAAGTGCGTTCGAACGAATGGACGCATTTTTTCACGGAATACGCAATAGCGGTCATACCATGCGCATTTTCGTCCGTGATTTTGTACGGATAATCAATAAAACACTTTTTGTGTCTCGACGTTACGTTGGCCGGACATTAGCAGCGTCTGACGTCTCCTAATCACACACACACACCGCTAGTGGACGCAGCGCACTCTGTACGTCAGTACTAGCGGTTTGACGTTCTCGAAAAAATGCGTTCGTTTGCCACTTGCGTTGCGCAGCCGCACTTTTGTGCGCTGTTCTTCGTATGCTGCCTGGCCTTGGATGCCATTTGCTGCTAGCACGACCGTGATTTAGTGCTGCTAAACGCACGTTGATACTGCGTTAGTCTGACCCTAGCCTAAATAGGCACAAGACCACACACGTAACATAACAGAGACTTAAACATGGAAGGTGTTTTTAAAAAGAGATATTCTTGCAGCGTTCACTTATACCCTAAATATAAATAAAACAAGGTTTATGCAGCGCTGGTATTCAAACAGAATTTGGGAATAACGCTTAACACAAAATTTTGGCCTTATCCAACAACAAAAAAGTGTAACAAACAAAAACAGATTGTGAAGCGATATCAAAGTCCCATCATAGGATTAGCCCCAATGGATTCCTAGACCTTCTCCACTTCTTTTCTACCAGTGTCCTCAGATAAGACAAAAATGAAAGAACATAGCTATTTTTCAACGTTAGGCATCATTCACATGATGTGGAACCCGCCTGGCTCCGGATAATCGGCGTCTGAGCTGTTTTGTCGGCCGCTCAATCGCCCCAATGGGATGAAATGAGGATCTTCTACCTTAAATATAAAGTATATACTAGGGATGCACTGATACCACTTTAAGACAGTATGAGTACCGATACGCGGCCACGTGATTGCGCCACAGCAGCGCGACCGGACCTCAGGAAGCAGGTGAGTATTGCAGCCGCCGGAGGGGAACGCTGGCCGCGTGCTTTTCATGCACGCGGCCGGCTTCCCCAGCCCCGCAGATACTGGCAAGCCAGCCCAGTGCTGGCTTCCGGTATCGGGGGGGGGGGGTGTATCGGGCCATTTGCACGAGTACTAAGTACTCGTGCAAACGGCAGTATCGGCATCGATACTAGTATCGGTAGCGGTGCATCCCTAGTATATACACACCAATCTATAAATATACTATAATAGTGGATCTACTCACATGGTGAAGGACCATGTCCCGGTCCTAGGTGTATATCGCCAGAAGTTCGTTTTGAGAGGCACAGCTTCCACAAAAGCCTTTAATATACTCCAGGACAGCAAAATTCAAGCAATAAAAATGTATTTAAAATAAAACATCGCAGAACACGTTTCACCTTCAAGGTCATTAAACCTCTGGCTTCCTCAGCTGGCTTCTAAATACAAATGAAATATAATCTCCTTATATATACACACACACATCTATATTGATTGCTGTCCAATCATGCATGTTGGAAAAAGCGGGAATACTACCTGCCAATCCACAAATCCCTTTCCAATTACTATGGGTCCTCTAATTGCCTAACTGGATATATCCCCAGCTCCATTGGTGGAAATCCCAAACGAGGGTTACCCACAATGCAATCGGGCATCTCTACTTCCAAACCAAAAGTACGCACATGCGTCTTTTTGATTCAAATCAGCGCCTATTGGCAATCAGCCTTTAAAACCGGAAGTGACCAGACGTCACTCCGTACTTCTACACGAATACCTTATCTACCACCAAAATGAAATCGGATGTGACAAGTCTGCTGAAAGATACATTTTAAGTTGAATGGAATGTAGCTGTTGGATTCTTCCTCTAGCCCTCCGCAATATTATCTCAAACGCATCCCTCGCAACACTGAGCAAGACAAACCCCTTGTAAAGCCATACAAAAGGGAACAGACAACCTAAAAATGATCACAACAGTAACTGCAGACTAGCAAAAGCAATGACAGTAAAGTCTCATAGCTTTGGGTGTTAAGTTAATCACGTGAGGTACGACCAACACTGCAGCTACAGATACAGCCGTTCAAACGACTGGGCACAAGAGCACACAGCGCTTCTTAGAGCAGCGAATATGCATACTGTCGAGTTGCCCCTTTCCCTTGGTTTTACCAGTCTACAACCTCCAAATCTATTCTTTAACCCATAGCGTGCACTAGTCATTTGTGCATGACATCAGATTCTTTGTACCTATACTTTTACACCCCGTTACTGTGAATAAGGAAGATAAGGACAGAAAGAAATAGGATTTATTCCTTGTAAACAGAAAATAAGGCTATAGTATGCATCGATACAATGCTGTTCTTATATTAGTGGAACACGCACTGTTCCATGAGGGAATCTGGCTTCTGAAGGAGATGGCTGCTGTGTGAGACCCTGTGGTCACTTATGGGCGCCTGCGCCGTGCGCCTTTCACTGGAGATCCTGTGGTCTACACGCCGAGGTATATATATTTCACGTTGGAAAACTATAATGTGACCAAAGGGATTGATGTAGAAGAGGGCCAGAGAATCGAAACATACACGTACAGACATAGAAATGGCCCAGGCATGTCGTGACACACTGTCACTTGGTCCATTTTCAGATTCAGTCCCACGAAAAATAAAAAAAAAAGTTTGAAGATATAGAAAAAAGAAAATAATGCCAAAACAGGGAAACCAGACCAATGATTCAATGTAACAGACTCTGAATGTTGTTGGGCAGAAAAAATAATATTAGCTTTAAAGAAGAGACAGTATCGCTATTAAAAACTGTGATTCACACCACCTACATGCGAAATGCCTAATGAACTGAGGTACACGCGCATAAAAAGCAAACACCTAATGCAATCAGCGCCGTGATCACAAGACAGAATATTGCAGGGGAAAAATAACGACTAAGGCTGGGGTCAGACGAGCGTTATGAAGAGCGTAAGGAACGTCCGTGAGAGTGGATGCTCCATCCACTTGACACCCGTCTGGCCACCTCACTGAGCGCACTCAGCTCTTCAAAGTACGATCCACCCATGGAGGATCGCGGTTTGCAGCTCCGTCAACGCGTGTCCTAACACAGCGAGGAGAGATACAAGGGCACAGGGTGAAGAGCATGAAGTCCAGCTGGCCTGTTCTGTTTTTATAGACCAGTCTGTAAGGCCCCGTTCACACCTTGGGCATTGTACACTGCGTTCCTGTGTGCTGTAAAACGCCTAAACACGGAAATCCCATAATTTCCTATGGGGCCTGTTCACACCTGGGTGTTTTACAGCACGTAGGAACGGGCTGTAAAACGTCCTACGCCCAAAGAAGCACAGGACCTTCTTTGGGGAATATTGCAGTTCGTTTGCAGGCATAGACTGCAGCATGAACACGCTGCTATGCGCGTTCACGTTTGCACGATACGCGCGTCAAAAACCGTGTGAACTCAGCCTGAGGCTTGTACAACACTCCCAGGGCAGGAGATTTCAGAAAGTCATCACCATGAAGCGAAAATCCCACGTTACATAAATCCCGCGTTACATGTCATCTGTACAGGCAGCAAATTAATCTTGACACAGCACCTTCATTTACTGAACCAGGATTTGGGAGCACTGACAGGGGCCCTATTCCAATGTCTCGAACGCTGTGCTAATCGTTATTTTTAACACCATATTCCATCCCAGATCTCTGATTCTGCCCTAGGTTACTGTACACTTGTCTCTCCTATACTTTATATGGGAGGCGTTAATGTGTAGGTAGAAGATGAGAAACCAGCTATTCCAAAGAGCTCGTTCTTCATCTCTGATATTGTTCTAAAAAGAAAAACCTCTATCAGACGCTGCCGTTTCTGCAGACGTGCACTCACCTTACACTTTAGATCGGGGTCGGACACGCCTCCGGGCATCCATCGCAGCGTTGTGACGCTTCAACGGGACCAGCCACAGGTGTGAAGCGCGCTACAGCGGACGTGCTGAAAGCCTCCCCATCGAAACGCTACAACGCACGTTCAACAGGGCTGCAAAGAGCCGGATCGAGCCTTGCAGGGCTGAGCGCACTGACTGCACTCAGCGAGGAGGAACATTCCTTCCACTCTGAAAAACGCTTGTCTGACCCCGGTCTTAGGGTAACTCCACCATAAAATCCCATGCTCACCCTCAGATCCCGTGGTGGCGAGATCAGCGTAATCTGCCGCATACTCTCCCCGTGTGCAGAGAAACACTAGGCATAAATAGTTCCCAGTGCATCCCTCAGACGCATCTCACTCGCACGAGATCACGTCTGTCTCCATAGAGTCCTACGGACGCCTGGAGCAGAGAACACGAGCTAGGCTTAGAAAGCAGCTCCGTCATAACACGACTTAAACGACAGACGCTCACATTTTCCATTAGCCACTGTCACTTAACACCAGCATTGGAATAGGGCCCAAGGACGTCTTTTAAAGTGCACCTGTCCTGCCTAACGCACGGCAGCCTCGTTTGACAGAGAAACATTCGTTGTATATGCGTTAACATTCGTTCCATAGAAAATTGTGTAATTTCTCAATCTGAGCACTTGATGAGTAAGCTCTCCATCGTCACAACGGAGGAACAATCAGCGTGACAATCACACGGCTACCCACCAAGAAAGATGATGGGGGCACCAGCAATATAACCACCTAAATTGTGACTAGCTACAGTCCAACATGGAATGAGATGTTCCATTATTCTTCATGAACATGATGCCTGGAGTCAATGACACTGAGCAACTAGTCACAACGGGCTGTCGGGAGGCTCCTCAGCGGCCGTCTAGAATCTGGACATACTAAAAAATGCAGATGGGCACTAATATTCTGGTTTGTGGACTCCTCCAGGTTTTTACAATTCCCTGGATATGGGTGCCTGACCTGTGTGTATATATATGTATATATATATATATATATATATATGTGTAGCGATTGGCCAAGTAATAACATTGCCATTTTAGATGAAAAACAGAAAGCTGGGGAGATATTTTCTGGGTTTTATAGTTGAGCTTGCCGTCTTCCTGTCTCAAATCTGTAACCCAATATCAATCCTCTTTTCCATTCATAGAGAGGCTGAAACCCATGTGCAGTACTGTGAACAAGGCAGAAAAGGAGCAAAATGCAGACGCCGCAGAATCGCTAAAGCTGCCAAATAAATTGGATAGGAAGATAATTAAAAGGGGTTTCAGCTGCTAAAATGCTTCTTTTACCAGACTGGATTTATTAAGGTCGTTTTACATTCAGAAGGACGGGTCGTTTTTCTTCTGTATTTTATATTGTGAAGCTGAGAAGCGCACTGGCTCTGCGCGAAAATCCACAATAACCGAAAAGGCGTGCAAAGAACGCAAGAAGTCCTTAAGGAAGGGTCAGGCCTTACACAGGTGGTGGGTGTTTATATACAGTGGCACATAGCTCAACCCCAGGTGCCAGACTCACTGCGCGCCCACTGCTGGCAATGGATGAACACTAGGACTAGTCACCTGAAGGAGCTGTCCATGCACCACATCAATCTGGTTGCAAAAGAGTGGCACTCACAGTGACGTGGACTACACTTCCCATGATGCTCAGCAAGGCTTACTTTCACATGAGCCCAGGCAAGGAAGGGAGCGGGTCTGGGCACAAACAGGGTGACTGATCCAGGGGGGGACACTTTAATATCCCAATAATAGGAGACAATACAGGGCAAGGAGATGCAGGTTTGGGGTTCTCTGGTGTGGGGCTTTAACTTGCCAGCCACAGGCCCACACACACAGGTTGAGTGCTCCCGGGTTAACCCCCTGCTCACTCACCCACAGTGGATTTGCAGGCCTCGCAGAACGTGTCGTCCGTGAACCTCTCCATCAGGCTGGTTTTGCCCACTCCCCGGGAGCCTATGATGATCACCTGCAGCTTGAAGTCGGCCGGCCGGAGGGGCTGCTTCCGCCGCCGAGCCTGTGCCCCGGTCAGCGCCGGGGAGCTGGAGGCCGAGTGGTGGTTGCTGCTGCCCCCGGCACGCTGGTATCCTGGCCTGGGATCCATTAACACATGGGACTGGGTGACGGCTGTCAGTGTGGGGCTGCGGGCTCGGCCCGGAAGTGTGTGTTTGGGGGGGGCGTCCGTCCCGGAGCCGCTGTCCGAGTCCCTCGACGACCCAGTCGCAGACAGGCGCCCTCTGGCGGAGCGGAGTACTACAGGACACGAGCAGCGAGCAAAACAAACCACAACATGCTCCACTCACCCACACAGAAACACACTCACAGGCAGCTCTATGCCCACACACTCACACAGCCCTGTGCAGCACGTATACTCACACTCACACGGCCCCGTGCCCACACACTCACACGGCCCTGTGCCCACACACTCACACGGCCCCGTGCCCACACACTGCCTCGGTGTGCTCAGACACTGACATAGCAGGGGCTCCCGTGGTTGATATTACAAATCGATTCTCCTATAGGCTGAGATAAAGAATGCTCTGCTCTGCAAAGAGTTAATGAAGCCCAGAGATATATACATAAATATATCAGATTTGAGTGTGTTAAGTGCGAGAAGATACACTATTTTTGGGGGACAGAAATCTTGGGGAGTTCTCACACTTCTTTTTCTAGGGCTTGACCCCTGTCTGATGGTGAATGTGTTTTTAATTGTTTAAATATAAATGAAAATGACCAAGTAATGTGATTTACAGCTGGTTTGGCCTTTTATAGTATGACAAGACCCCTGCCTGGTGTCCCCCAGCAATCCAGGGAAAAAAAACACCGTCGCCGTGGCAACAAAGATAAACCCTGGCTGCCGCTCCACCCTGAAAGCCTGGCATCACCTTTCATGACCTGCCCTACTCCGCTCCTAGGCTCAGTTCACAGCACTGCAGGTTCAACAGGTGCTTGCTAATCTAGGGAATAATAACACAGAAATCCTTCATCGTGCATTATATCAACAGTATAAAATGTGAAATGCCCCCTTTAGATCGCACTCACAGGATGCATAAACTTTTCAGCATATAAACTCAATATCCATGGTTGTTACCCCACTGGAAACGCTGGATACTCGGTAAACAATACACTTCCTCAGGGATAAAATGTACAAATAAAAGTTCATCCTCCTGAATGCTGCTTGCCATCTTTATAATCCCCTTCAAATGCCGCCGGATCTCTCATTTCCGCTCGCTTTCACCAGCGTGCGCCTCACGATGAACGCATTAAACTTCCGCCGGAAGTGACGTCTCGCATCTTCTCCGTTCGGCACTCGGCTGGCAATATTGAAACCGATGCACCGCAGTATTAACTATAGGTACTGGCGGCTTTCTTTGACTTCAATCGGAGGAACAAATTTGGTCCATAAAAACAGTTCCCCCCCATTACAGGGGATAAACAAATAATAAAATAAATGAATAAACAAATAAACTGTTTTTACGGACCAAATTTATGGACCTTACGGTGCCGAATCGCGGCCCAGCTCCGGTGGGGGCTGCCACCTTGGGTGGCTGCTCCACCTCCAGGTCCCCCCTCACTGCCGGATGTCATCCCATATAGCGTGATGATGTCAGATAGCCGGGGGAACCCTTAGCTGCCTGGGAATTCCCCAAGGAAATCCCCCCCCCTGGTGGAGATAGGGGGTTTGGTTGAAAGGTCTGAGCATGGCCTTCCGAATGATACCCAACTTGACCATGTTCAAAGTAAAAACAAAATCAAAAAATAAAATAAAAACATGTTTTTTTTTGTGTGTGTTGTTTTTATTAATGCAGCAATATTGTTCACATTTAAATTATGTGAACAATGATGCTGCACCAATGATTTTTTCCTATGGGGTGCGCTTGCTAAAAATCACGTAATTCCCCCCAAAAAAAATGAACGAGTCCCCATTTCTGATTTTTGTACAAGCGCACCCCATAGAAAATATAACCGCAAACGCTCAAGTGATAAAATGTGAAAAAAGCAAACACTTTACACGCTGTAGATGATTAAAATTTCAAATTTTATTGCATTTTTTGTTATAATATACAGGCAGGACATGACGTATACATATAAAAATGATATATTATGAATCTGCTGAGTCTACTGAAAAAAAATAAAAATATTTCTGGGTCATATAATAAAACGTGGCTTCTAAACGCGTTTAAACATGATGAGCAAAGCGGTAAAAATGAGCTCAGCACACAGGCGTGAAATGGCTCAGCATACATATAAGAGTAGAGTCACCTGGTTACAGTTTGGGATTGGTATTATGCAGGGCACAGGGCCGGTGCTAGACTATTTTGTGCCCTTGGCAAGATTAGCTATTTGCGCTCCCCCCGAAAGAATTGTTAACGGTCGAAATGCGGGGAGAATACACAGTGCGTGTGGGGAGGCACACAGGGACACACACATGCACACTGTGGGGGCACAGATCACTGTGCAGGGGGTCCATACATGGTCATTTGGTGCCCATCTTACCTCTCCACTGGACGGCCCAGGATTGGTCTGTATCTCTTTCTTTCCTATGCCTCCTTTTTTTTTTTTTTCTTTCGTGCCTTTCTCTCTCCTTTTTTTTTTCTTTAATTTGCCTCTGGTGACGCCCACACGTCATCTGGTGGCGCCTACACAAGACCAGAAGATGCCCACCTTGTGCGCCGCTAGCGGGGCTCTGCGAGCCGAAAATGTTGGCTTTGCGAGCAGCCACTGCCAGCTGCACAATAGAAACATAGAAAATGTCGGCAAATAAGAACCTTTCGGCCCATCTAGTCTGCCCAATTACATGGATACTTTACCTGTACCTAAACAGTACAAACAAAGAAAATAGTGTAGCGCTGATAAATTGATCGATATCAGGAAGATCGCTTATACACCTAATGGCCCTTGTTACTCGACCATCACAAAAATAGACAAAAAATACAAAAGGGTGTAGCGATATCAATGTCCTTCACAGAAAACAATGTCCCGTTTGTAATCTTTTTTCTCCAAGTTCTTTTCTTGTGATGTTCCTCAGAAAAAACACAGAGAATAGATCATAGTGCAACCTGTATGGAATATCATATGTATAAAATCAAGGTGATAGCACTCACATGAATTAGAACCCTCCTGGTTCTAGGTATGTTCACTTTAGGGATATTGTTGGTTTCCCAAAAACCTTTTCAGAGACGAATCATAGGATCCCCATCAGGTTTCCAAGGATGGAAGTTGAACTCTTTTTAACAATACACGATAAGGATCAAGTTCCGTGTAGATGGCTGATAACAGGTGGTTATAGTCAGATAAAGCTCCGTATAGGTAGCTATTAGTAGGAGGTTCTCAAATAAGAAGAGACTCCAAAAAACAGGATAAAAAATAAAATTTAATAAAATAAATTAAAAACAGATAGGCAAATAAACCAGAACGCGTTTCACCAATACATTAAAGTATCATAAGGCTTCCTCAGCTGGAGGGAGCGCAAGGAGGGAAAAATGATTATTTTTCTGTTCTTAAATCACAAATTTCTCAGTTGTTCTTAGGTGGGATTGCTTCTAAAATATAAAATCAGAGAAATGCCTTCATTGCATAGTATAATTTCACAAATCGAATAGTTATGTTAATGGTAGATATAAACTCACAAACAGAGAGCCTCTAGGCTCGTGGTATTCGCTTGTAAGCCTCTATGGGGGGCTCCTCCCATCAAGATGGTGATTGGGAAATTCGTCAGTCGGAAGCCCGCAGGACTAGCAAGCGAAACACGTTTCGGTTTACCCTCCTTCTCTTGTATTTTACTATTTTATTGTTAATTTATTTTATTTTTTGTAATAAATATTTTTTCCTTTTAAACAATATCCTAATTTTTTGCCCATTGAAACCACTTACTCGATCCAGACTTCAACAACTCTTCACCTACTAGTGAATCCGCCAGTTTGTATCACAGCAGGGGCGGGACCCCCCCCTTCTTTACTGAAGTGGTCCATAAGTTGGGGTACTGAGCCACTCATACGGGAGGCTCAGTAACACGTGAGTAATTAGACCTTACCCTACGTATATTGCCATATCTTGCACTGGTATTGTGTCATATATCTTTCATTTATCGAGGTATCCCTGGATATCAAGAAACAATTTCCCAATCACCATCTGTATAACTTCACCAATATAAGCACTTTTTTATAGAAAATCTCCTCAGTGCCAAACACATTTAGCACCTGAAGGGGTTAACACAATTTTTAGGATAGCCCTATCCCATGCCTGCTTAAACAATGAGAAATGGGTATAATAATGGAACACGGGTTGGGGCCCTCTGCACCCATAGGTGACAGTGCGCCCTAGGCAGTTGCCTAGTGGGAGCATAATTTCATACGGACACAGACCCTGACCCACTCACGCAGACACAGACCCATTCACAGAGAGCCACTCACAGATACAGAGCCACTCACACTGCCATTCACAGAGAGCATGACCCAGTCAAACATTCGCATCCCCTCTCCTGCCATTTTTTACTGTGAAGATAGAGGACAAGTCCTCAGACAGGTTTTGTGTCTCTGCTGCAGCAGCTGGAGGGAGAGGTCCATGTACAGCCCAGACTCAACGCATTAGTGAGGTGAGCTTTCGGTGCCTCTCCCTGCTGGCATCGCAGCCAGAAAAACATGTTGCTTATTTTGTTTTCTGCCCTTTAAAGGCCCATATTATTTTATACCTGACTTTATGTCTTTTTATTTTATTACTCATTTTTTATGTTCGTATGTTATTTTAATGTTAAATAAAGTCCAGTTTTTCTTGTACTGCTGGGTTTTCTCCACTTATTACTACCGATAAGTAACTTTATCCCTCATAATTACTGTGCCAGTTGCCCGTATCCACAGGAATACTCTGTTACAGCCGTATTCACCTTGGAACATCTGGAGAGGGGTTGCGCACCACCCACATAAAGTGCTATGTATGCAAATCTCAGCTGATTTGAGTAAGGCTCCTGAATAGGTGAGTCTGACCAGAATACAGAGATTTGCCATATACTTTGTGAATGTACACGTAACACAGAGAGCATAGTGCTACTCCAAGCTGACACAATGCGTCCTCTCCAGAGCTAGTTATATACAGGCTCTAAACCATGTGAGTGAGCTAGATCTGTTTCTATTCACCTCTGTACTGAATTTTGTGACCATATTGCACTATTATTTGTTTCTTTTTATCTTTACATGGTGTACACCTGAGTACATGGATCTATGTGGAAATATAAGTATTTTTTCCCTGTATTTATCACTGTCCTAGTACTGTATACGAACACTGCCGTAAATGTTTATTTTTGACACCCGAACTCACAGCATATTTCTGTACTTATCACTTGGAGCACTGTATATGAATCCTATTTCTAAAGAGTATGATACACATATTTAATATATATATATATATATATTTATATATTGCACGTTTGGGATCCCAAGGTTTTTCTTTGTTCATTTCACTGGCAATAATTTTACAGGATTTATTGCTCTCTGTTCCCAGAATTAGCTGCATATTTTTTTATTTTTAACTAATTATATGGATTTATTGTCTTTTTTTTCCGCTTCATATTACACCATAATTATGTCATGAATAGTGGGCAACCGAGCATGCAGACAAAACCCAGTTAGACGAGAAAACCCTAACCAGACAGGCCGAATCTATACTGAATAAAGCTGCCTGGAGCAGCGAAACGCGTCCTGGGAGACACTACTGTTTGTTTATTTTATAATATGTTTTAAATAAATTCTTTAAAGACCACAGCCCGGAATCCACAGTAGTTTTTATTGGGTTTTTCCAGCAAAAAATCCATAGGCTTTCCATTTCGAGTTATGGTAGCTCCATCAAGAGTAAGTTTTAACCTGGCAGAAAAACTTGAAACTATATCACTCTGATTTACACTACGAGAGTGCATTCTTGCTCTCTTTCTTTCTATTTTATATATCTCTATGAATATGTGGTGACTGGGGAACACCGTTACAACAAGGTGGGGGTCACCTGTAAACAAGGAGGAAGAAAATAACCCAGAGGTGCAATCCCACTCAGAGCCAGTGTTGGGGCTCAACGTTTGTGAGTGGAATACTCTGCATTATTATTTTGCTGATAAGTCATTACATACTGCACCATTATGCTTGATTTTTGCTTCCATTACATAACCATAATATGGACTGCGGACCCGCAAGAATCCTCTGAATGTATTATGTTTTTGTCTAATATGGTATAGGGGAAACCACTATTTGCTGGTGTAGCATTGGAGTTTTGGTGATCACGACTTGTTGTGTGGCGCTTACCATTAGTGATGAGCCGAACACCCCCGTGTTCGGTTAGTATTCGAACTCGAACAATTTCAAAAGTTCGAGTTCGAAGTCAAACACGAACTGATCTCAATGCAATAAAGTCAATGGGACTCGAAAGTTCGATTTTTAGAGTGCCCTCCAAGAGGGCATATATGCAAGATATTTGCCATAAAAGGTGTATGGGGGTCCGGGTAGTGCCCTGGGGGACAGGAAACAAGGACAAAAAGTTTTAAAAAAAAACATTTTAAAGGAACAGTGAGTTTTCCATGAAATAAAGGTTAAGAATAAAAACAAAAAATTCCTTCAAATATCGTGCCTAGGAGGTCCCTATAACCTGCCCGTGAAGTGGCGGATTTGTAGGATGTATAGAAACATTCAAAAACAAAAAAATGACGGTAAATGTTTTTCCTTTAATCTATTCGTAAACAACTACTTGGGGCAGCAGCCTGTATGAAAAGAGGAGACATTTTAGGATACGTAGAACAAGTTTAGTGATTTTTTGGCTAACTTATGGTGAAACTTATGCAGGCTTTGGATGAAAGTAACAATAGGTGCTTTAAAATTGGGCCTTTAGTGTCGGCAACAGTGCCGTCACACCGTAACTCCTCTGTGGTATTGTGGAAGAGTGCAGGGTTGGACCCTGCGGTCCAATATTAAAATGATATGAATCTGGTATAGGCGTTAGTGGCAGTGCACCCAAATATTGTGTCTTTGGTGGCAACAAGTACCTTCACACTGTAACCCCTCTGTGGTATTGTGGAAGAGTGCAGGGTTGGACCCTGCAGTCCAATATTAAAATGATATGAATCTGGTATAGGCATCAGTGGCAGTGCACCCAAATATTGTGCCTTTGGTGGCAGCAAGTGCATTCACACCATAAGTAACCCCTCTGTGGTATTGTGGAAGAGTGCAGGGTTGGACTCTGCGGTCCAATATTAAAATGATATTTATTTATTTATTTTATTTATTTATAAAGGATTTTACCAGGAAGGATACATTGAGATTTCTCTCGTTTTCAAGTATGTCCTGGGTATGAATCTGCTACAGGAGTCAGTGCACCCAAATATTGTGCCTTTGGTGGCAGCAAGTGCCTTTACACCTTAACCCCTTTGTGGTATTGTGGAAGAGTGCAGTGGTGGACGTTTTGGGAATGCAGAAGAGATCCCCGATCTATTCAGTTACGTCAGCATCAGGGGATTGATAGCTGCTGATCCAGGACTGATAAAATTCTTTAAAAAGGCATCAGTCAAGCGGCCACGACCTTCACCGCTCTTCCTCTGATCATCCGCAGCCTCAGAAGCACGTGTGTCATCACTTGGTAACCTACCAGTGCCTGGAAAGGTGTTACACAAGTGTCGCTTTAGAGCATCCTCAAGTTGTTTCAACCTGTCCTCCCTCTGTGCGGGTAGGATGAGCTCTGCAACTTTACCCTTGTATCGTGGATCAAGAAGGCTTGCCAAACAGTAATGATCTCTCTCCTTGATAGCATGCATCCTGGGGTCCTTTAGCAGGCTTTGCAGGATAAGAGAGCCCATGCAGCGTAGGTTAGAGGTGGCATTAGCTTCCGAGTCTTCCTGGTCAATGAGGATGACTCCATCGTGCACTTCCTCCTCCCAGCCACATACTAGTCCTTGGGTTTCTGGGCACACAATACTCTCCCTTGAGGAATCCCCACCTTCAATGCCCCCACTAATTAAATATTCCTCATCCTCCTCCTGTCTGATCTGAGGACTTGCAGGAATGCTGTCTGTGTAAAGACTGGGGCCTTGAGAGCTAGGGAAGGCCTCCTCTTCCTCCTGCTGCTCTGCCTCTAGTGCCACATCTATAATTCCCCGCAGAGTGCGCTCCAGCAGGAACACTAAAGGAATTGTGTCACTGATGCATGTACTGTCCCTGCTCACCATCCTCGTTGCCTCCTCAAATGGCGACAGTACAGTGCATGCATCCTTGATCATCAGCCACTGCGGGGGGGAAAAAACAAGTTGACCTGAACCTGTCCTTGTGCCATACTCACACAGGTACTCATTGATGGCCCTCTGCTGCTTGTGCAGATGCTGCAGCATTGCTAATGTCGAGTTCCACCTGGTGGGCATGTCACAGATCAGACGGTTTGTGGGAAGGTGGAATTCTCTTTGAATTTCTGCCAGGCGAACACTTGCTGGGAATGACCATCTGAAGTGGCTGCAGACTTTTCTGGCCTTGCTGAGAAGCTCTACCAGCTCTGGGTACCTGGTTAGGAAACGCTGTACCACCAGATTTAGGACGTGTGCTAGGCATGGTACATGCGTCAACTTACCCTGGCGTATGGCGGAGAGAAGGTTGCTGCCATTATCACAGACGACCATTCCCAGCTGAAGCTGGCGTGGTGTTAACCATCTCTGCCCCTGCCCCTGCAGAGCTGACAGAATTTCTGGCCCGGTGTGGCTCCTGTCCCCTAAACAAACCAGCTCAAGCACAGTATGGCATCTTTTTGCTTGAGCCATTGCGTATAAATTTTTGAAGAAGGAACATGCAGTTATGCCAGTGTTCTATGTATTACCCAAGATACATAAGAGTCTGGAGAATCCTCCAGGGAGACCCATTGTGGCGAGCACAGATTCTGTGCTTCAGCCCATATCGGTCTTCCTGGATAGGATTCTCCAGCCTCTGGTTGTTCTTACTAGATTCTTTTTATGGGACAGTAGGGATGTATTACGACGTATTCTAGATCTTAACTTTGTGGGCCCTGTGATTTTATTCACATGGGACGTTAACAGTCTATACACCTCCATCCCCAACAAAGAGGGCATGGAAGCTGTTCACGAGGCCCTACTTGGCAATTCCTTTTCAGAAGAACAGATTTAATTTCTTATGAAATTGGTAGAGTTGGTTCTTCACAATAATATCTTTTTATTTGGCGATACCATCTATAAACAGCTAAGGGGTACAACTATGGGATCCAATATGGCCCCAGCCTACGCTAATTTGTTTATGGATATGTTTGAAAATCGTTTTGTCTATAAGCATCATCTCTTCAATTATGTCCACACTTGGTGGAGATACATCGACGATGTGTTTGGAGTATGGACAGGCAACGAGACAGACCTAGTGACTTTCTTTACTGAAATTAATTTGGCTAGTCCATATATTACATTTACCATGACATCTAATCCTTCTGAGATCCATTTTCTGGACCTCACTTTAAAAGTTTATGAAGGTCGTCTTATTAGCGATCTATATGTGAAACCTACGGATAGGAACAGTCTCCTTCATTTCTCAAGTTTCCATCCACCAAGTACATTAAACTCCCTTCCCCGTAGTCAATACACGAGGGTAGTGAGGAATGTCACAGATCCTGCCATTAGAGACAGCAGATTGTTACAAATGTCAAAAAAATTTAAAGATAGGGGTTACCCTGTAGATCTTTTAAACAAAGAATACATACGATCCAAAACGTTAGACCGCTCCACCATCATTTCACAACAGAATACTAATAGACATACAGAATCTCGCATTCCATTCATTTCTAAATTTAACCAAGCCAGTAAATCGATCAATCAGATTGTGAAGAAACATTGGCAGATTCTTCACAAGGCCTATAGTGACATCCCCTGTTTTCAGACAACCCCGCTATTTGCACATAAAAGAAATAGGAATCTTAGAGATTCCCTCATTAGAGCAGATGTGGGATCTACAAAAGGTAATTTGTGTAATGTCCTAGCTCCACAAAAGTGTGGGACATTTCCCTGTTTACATTGCGCCTCGTGCAATGCAGTTATTAAAGGCGATCATTTACTACATCCACAGACTGGTGAGAAAATCCCAATAAAAAAATTCTTCACATGTGATTCTTCTTTTGTGATCTATGTTCTCAAATGTCCATGTGGTCTCCTTTATGTTGGGGAAACCACAGTGCGAGTCAAAGACAGAATCAGTAAACATAAATCCACTATCAGGACTAAACGCCTAGAACTGCCGGTAGCAGAACATTTTCATAATTGTTCCCACAATGTGGCTCAACTACGCTTCCAGGTAGTAGATTGTGTTCCACCACTTAGACGTGGAGGTGACAGAATTAAATTATTAAAATGCAAAGAAAAGAAATGGATACAGAGATTAGATACATTATGGCCCAAGGGACTTAATAGAGAATTTGACCTAGGCATATGCTTTTGAATTTTGTTCCTGCTTAGCCCTATTACATTGGTGGGCTTGTTGTCACCTTTCTCCATATTACAATATCTATAGGTTGACATCTATATCGCCTTACTCCTTGTGATAGATTGGGTGTTCATTCATTTATTTATTTATTTAGACATGTTCATATATAATAGAAACATTTTGGTTTAGATACATGATACTTGATATAGATATATACTTATGATAGTACTGTCTGTTTGACATTCATGATTTATGCGTTTGTGTATTAATGCAATCCGCTCTGTATCCTTTGTATGTTTTCTTTTTTCTTCTTTTTCTTTTTTTTTTTTTCACTTATTTATTTATATTTTTTTCATTTTGCATTGTGCATTTATATTTCTTTATGTCTATTTTCTATTCACTATTGTTCACATGTATCCATCGTTTGGATTGTATTTGAGATATATTCCCCCATTTCTTTTAAATCACGTTCATATGGCTAAATTTTTTTTCCTTAATTGAGTATACCCTGTAACATTTCAGTCTCATCCAATTACTTTATTGTTTAATTGGATGCTGCTTTGAACTTTAATTGTTTAATTGTCTGGCTAGGGTATTTAAGGATGTCATGTGTTATAGCCTGTATGTATGATTAAGACCTCAGGGTCGAAACGTCACAGATTTTTTGAAGGTTGCTGTTCCATGAATAAACCGTTTGGCACTTCTTATCCACTGGAGATCCATCATTTCTTCCATTTCTACTTATCCAGGGGGCTGGTGGCATCCCCATCTGATTGGAATCTCGTGGAGACGGTTGGTTTATCAGGTTTCCCACCGTGGCGTTGTTCGTGGCGCTTCTATGTTGCATCATTGCGTAGCCCCTGCCACGCGTCGGTTTAACTGCCACTTCACCAGAGACAGAGAAGGAGGAGGAGGAAGAGGTGGTGGAGCAGACAGACCTCATACAAGCAGCTTTCTGGAGGCGTGGTGGATGAACACCCGTCCTGGAGCCCCGTCCTGGATCCCTTCCAGCTGCAAGCAGAGTTGCCCAGTGTGCCGTGAAGGAATGTAACGGCCCTGTCCATGCTTGCTGGACCACGTGTCTAAAGTCATGTGCACCTTGCTGCTGACTGCCTTTCCCAATGACTCCGTAACATTGTGTTCCACGTGCTGGTATAGTGCTGGAATGGCCTTCCTTGAAAAGAAATGGCGTTTTGGAATCTGCCACTGTGGTACAGCACATTCAGCAAATTCACGGAAGGAAGCAGAGTCCACCAGCTGGAAAGGCAGCAGCTGTAATGCGAGTAATTTTGCTAAACTGGCATTTAGACCCTGTGCTTGGGGATGGTTGGGACTATATTTTTTCTTATGCTGCAGCAGCTGGGGCAACGTAATCTGACTGCGTAAATCTTCAGCTGATGGGATGCTGTCACATTCTGAGGAAGGACCTGATACACCCATTACTGTAGCATCATCCCTGTAAGTGGAGGTTGTAGGCAATGACATGGCAGGATATATAGTGGGGGTAGAGACAGATGAGGAGGAGGAGGACCTATGCAAAGTGTTGTGCCAATGGGACGCATGGCAGGTGGTCATATGTCGCCTCAAGCACGTGGTACCCATGCGTGGGATGTCTTTCCCACGCTTGATCCTCATCTGACATAGATTACAAATAGCAATGGTGCGGTCTGCTGCACATTTCTTAAAGAACTCCCAGACAGCAGACTTCCTGTACATGTGCTTTGAGACAACAGCGCTGTGCACCTGAGCACCTGTGACTTCTGATGCCTTGGACTGGCTACTGTTGGTCATCGAGGACGTTCTGCCTCGTTTTTGTTGTGCCTCCTCCTCCTCCTCCCATGACTCCTCTGTTCGATCAGGCACCCAGGTGGAGTCAGTGACCTCTTCATCGTCATCACCCCCTATCTCCTCGTCACTGGAGCTAACCTTGCAATATGCTGCAGCTGCTGGGGGAACATGAGTGGCAGTTCTTTGTGTGTCACTGGCACCCCCTCCCTCTAGGCTGATTTTACTCCCTTCCTCAACCTCAGATTTTGAATCAGAGCACTGGAGTTGCTGCGCATCCTCAAGCAGCATATCACTGTCATTGTAGTCAAACAATTCATCTGACTCCTCCGAGTATGATGGTGAGGCTACAGCAGGAGTAGCTGTGGACATGGAGGCTGAATTAGATGTTTTGGCAACTGAGGCGGACTGTAAGCCACTACAAGCCTGGCTGGCAGAGGACTCGGAGGACTCGGATGGCCTGGTTAGCCAATCCTGCAAATCCTCTGTATGTTGCTGCTGCTTAAGATGGTCAGCACCAGTTAGAAACAAGGACAAGCGTGCCCCTGCAGAGGATGCACCACATCCACGACGACCAGGGGCACAGCCTTCCGACACAGAGGCTGCTTGCCCTCTTATCTGTGTCTGGGAGCGTCTGCCTGTCCTTTTTGGTCTTTCTGACATGGTGAGTGATATATAGATTAAAGATATATAGAACTCTGATTCAACTCTGTTATAAAAATTGGAGATATGCAGAACTCTGATTCAACTGTGTTATCTAGATTAAAGATTTCCAGAACTCTGGTATAACTCAGTGAGACACCCTGATAGCTGACAGCCAGTGACAAGACACAGATTAAAATTCCCAGAAACCTCCTATAAATCTGTGAGACTCCCTGATGGGTGGCAGTGACAAGACACAAATTACAATTCCCAGGAACCTCCTATAAATCAGTGAGGCCCCCTCATGGGTGGCAGTGACAAGACACAGATTAACATTCACAGAAATCTGCTAGAAGTATGTGGGACCCCCTGATAGCTGGCAGTGAGAAGACACAGATTACAATTCCCAGAAACCTCCTATAAATGAGTGAGACCCCCTGATGGGTGGCAGTGACAAAACACAAATTACAATTCCCAGGAACCTCCTATAAATCAGTGAGACCCCCTGATGGGTGGCAGTGACAAGACACAGATTACAATTCCCAGGAACCTCCTATAAATCAGTGAGACCCCCTGATGGGTGGCAGTGACAAGTCACAGGTTACAATTCTCAGATATCTGCTAGAAGTGAGACCCCCCAATAGCTGCAGGCAGTGAGAACGCACAGATTACAACAATTCCCAGATATCTTGTAGAAGTGAGACCCCCCCCAATAGCTGCTGGCAGTGAGAACACACAGATTACAACAATTCTCAGCTATCTTGTAGAAGTGAGACCCCCCCAATTGCTGCTAGCAGTGAGAACACACAGATTACAACAATTCCCAGATATCTGGTAGAAGTGAGACCCCCCCCCAATAGCTGCTGGCACTGAGAACACACAGATTACAACAATTCCCAGATGTCCTGTAGAAGTGAGACCCCCACAATAGCTGCTGGCAGTGAGAACACAGAGATTACAACAATTCCCAGATATCTTGTAGAAGTGAGACCCCCCCAATAGCTGCAGGCAGTTAGAACACACACTAACAGAACAATCTCCTCTGAAAAAACACGTGCTGGGGCTGCTAGGGACGCCTTATATAGTGTGCTGCGGGATTTAGCTCTGTGAGCCCATGATTGGGCAAAATTTGCCCAATCAGGACTCTGAGCCGTGATTGGCCTAGTCTTGTACCTGACCTGTACAAGCTTCAGGCCAGTGGAAAAGTGCATTGTGGTCCATTGTGGTGCATTGTGGGTGAACTCGAACCGAACACGCAGAAATATTCGGAGTTGGCAAATGGCCGATGTTCGATGCGAACTCCGAACAGGTCGAACCGAACAGCTCATCCCTACTTACCATCTGCTGCATGTCTGCTCCTGCAAATGTCTACTGCGGCTGTATCAGCCACTGAGACATTACACGGGTTTGAAGCTTCGTTCAGGCTTAATAGGCTTGAGACCACGGCTTAATGACAGCAGCTTTCCTATTGGTGTCTTTCAGTTGTGCATGTGCATAAATGACAGTTTGTCTCAACTGATGTTGAACCTGCCCCCATTGCTTTGCTGTGTGAGATGAGCGCAGCAATCCCCATACACTCAAAATGCCGCTCAATTCATCTGACAAAGTTTGTTTCTGGGACTGAACGTTAAATACTCATTAACCCCCGCCATGCTGAGATTAACAAGCTGTGCATCAGTTTCCATAAACCTTCTGCAGCTCCAGATTATGGAGCCCTCCGCTACATTCACAAGGTGTATATCGTTTTAAATTTTGTTGACATCTACTCTTTTGGCAAATTTCTATAACGTAATGGTACATTTTGAATATTTTGGGGTTACCGTCTCCGAGGGCTTTCACTGCTGCTGCTGATTGACCTCTCACTGGGTTGACAGCTCAAGAAATCAAGGAATCCCCTTTTAAATGTTGATGACATTAAAGTGGTCATGAAAGACTATGATTTGACCGTGGCTGGATTATTACACCATAAATGCAGTTCCAGCCCTCAATGTGATCAATCAAGAGCATTTTATTGTGAACACGCACCCCAATTTCCATTTATATTGAAGGTATTCAAAGTTTTTGTTATGAAGCAAAAAAGCACCCAAACGGACCCGAAAATGGTTGTGTTGTTGCCGTGGCACTTCTATGATGTCATGATCATAGTGCTGCTCAGTCACAATGGCCAAGGTTCCGCACAAGGCTCTGCTCATGGTGTTGGGAGCGCCAGCAAATTGCACCAACTGAAAACTGGTCACAACAGGTGAACTGAGAAAGAAGACACTCAGCAAAATGGAGAAAATTTCAGAGTTTTCTGAGGAAATAAATGCCTTTCCACAGCCTCCAAAAGAGGACAATGTGAGGAAAACACCAATTCGTAGCAAGAGAGTACGAAAACCTAAAAAAGACGATGGTCATCTTCGTCGTCCAAATAAGAGAAAGAAAAATGACATCCCACCACAACAGCCAAAAAGAACTAATTCCTACCAGGACTACATTGATTTAAAGAAGACGATAGAGGGAAGACATAAATCGTTGCGCTGTGTCATCCCTGAAGCTCCAGTCGGCATTAAGGAATATGTCACCTTCAATGGGACCTACCTCTTGGATGGGAATCCCACCAGCAAGCTCTTTATACCAACTGTGAGTACATCATCACTTTCAAGACGAGGCACATTCATTATATGTGTTTTTGACTTATTTATTATAAAATATACTTTCCAACAGGTCCTACTCCCCACGTCAGAAACGATGTATAAAACAGATTATTATTTTTTATTCCCAGGTATACTTTATGGGTTAGGTGTTTAATTACATCAAACATTCTATGGAGTTTGACTGTATTATACCACAATGTCACAGTAATATTTTATAGGAGTTGTTGGCTCTCTACATCCACATTTAGCTTACCCAACTGTTACCTTATGAAACATGTACAGTAACTCATATCAGAGGATGTCTCTGTATATAAACACTGCTTTAAATGGAGAAACATTTTAATGTTGTCGTGTTGTATGTATGTCTCAAAATAAACAGCCTCTATGCCTTTTACTACCGTTAAGCTGTCCGGTGATGGGTCCTGGCAGGCCGTAGGATGGGAGACTAATGAAGGGAAAGCAAACTGTGATATCTAGTTCAGTCCTTACATAGACCAGGGGACCAGGAACTGCTGTAAGTCCTACACCGTTCACCTGAGTTGGATGTACATACCCTCAAATTAAAGCTGACAGTCTGCAGTTAAAGCACATTGTGTTTGTTTCATTCCAACTCCATTGTGGTGGTGTATAGAGTCAAAGATGTTAGAATTGTGTCAATGTCCCAATATTTCTGGACCTGACTGTATGTTTGCCAGCACTCAGTCCCCAAAAAGTTTATAAATGGTTCAATGCCTCAGTGCAAAGTCCTTGACCATTATATACACGTTCCACATGGAAACACGCAAGGACTTTTGCAAATAACTTTTATTAGGACAAGGTGTGTGTGTGAAGGCAGCGCTTCTATGTTAAGTAAATTGTTAGGGTCGGTGCTGCCGTAACGGAAAAGAAAGTGTCCACACGCTTCCAAGGACACAATAATGTAAGAAGGAATATGAAATAAATTCCTGGCGCACCTTTGTGTGAATCAAAAATTATTGAAATACAATGTGTGTGACACCAGTGTACATTCTACATTAAAACAAATATGAACAAAGCTGAATTTTTCAGACGTGTATGTATATAAATGTTTTTGGGTTTTTTTATCTGACGCTAAAGAAAACACTCCAGAAATTAAATTAAAAATAAGAATGGAATACTTATATTTTGATGATGATGTTGTTTCTTCTTCTTCTCCTTAGTATAGCTTAAAAGGTGTAACTTTCTTGGAAATGGAACGAGATGCTGTATGCATTCCAGGAAGGGTAGAGGTAAACCCGATGCCTTCAAGTACTGATGAAAAAATAGTTTAAGCAACGGACAAGATGCTAATAATGATTTTCAAAATTTATTCTGGTAAAAATAAATAAAATCAACATGAATAAAACATATGGTAAAATATATTAAAAGAGTAACAGCTAAATCGAGAGCCACTCAAATATTTTATTGATACTTTCTATCAGAAACTGTTCGAGGACACTTACTCACGCTTTGAGTGGCTCTCGATTTAGCTCTTACTCTTTTAATATATTTTACCATATGTTTTATTCATGTTGATTTTATTTATTTTTACCAGAATAAATTTTGAAAATCATTATTAGCATCTTGTCCCGTTGCTTAAACAATTTTTTCATCAGTACTTGAAGGCATCAGGTTTACCTCTTCCCCTTCCTGGAATGCATACAGCATCTTGTTCCATTTCCAAGAAAGTTACACCTTTTAAGCTATACTAAGGAGAAGAAGAAGAAACAACATCATCATCAAAATATAAGTATTCCATTCTTATTTTTAATTTCATATCTGGAGTGTTTTCTTTAGCATCAGATAAAAAAAAAACACAAAAAAAAACATTTATATACATACGCGTCTAAAAAATTCAGCTTTGTTCATATTTGTTTTAATGTAGAATGTACACTGGTGTCACACACATTGTATTTCAATAATTTTTGTTTCACACAAAGGTGCGCCAGGAATTTCATATTCTTTCTTAAATAACTTTTATTAACATACATCAAAATAAAAAAAAAAATAATCAATGTTTTGGCTGAAAAGAGCCTATATCAAAGTTACAGGATATACATCACCAACGGTTTAAATAGATAAAATTATGAAAACACTCAAAAAACGTGTACAGCGGTGTCATGGACCTCGCTGACCCAGACCCAGAAGTGGTGTGCCTCTATCGGCTTAACTAGTGTATATGGAGAGTCACAAATTGTGACCAGGATGATGCGTCGTAATACCAACCTGAATATAAAATATTCACATACGTCTGTATGTGTATATTCATAATTTTTTTTTTTGAGAAAGTATTTTACCAGGAAGGATACATTGAGATTTCTCTCGTTTTCAAGTATGTCCTGGGTGGCGAGTATGTACCGTTAGGTGTCTTGCCCAAGGACATTTACTGGAGAAGTGCTCTGTTTGTATTCACATATAAGCTCAATTAAAACAACATGGAAGATGATTTGGAAATGGCAATCTCTGTATATAAACTATCCAGTGTCAGACTGCATAAAAGTAGTTTAACCAAATGGTCCTCAATATGGAAGTATTGAAACAATGTTTCATATTGAGGGATCCAGACTGATAGATATAGCCATTACGACAAGACTATTAATTGTGTGGTACATTCACTTTATACAATGTATTTTTTTATTTCAGATTATGCCACCTCCTTCCCTGCCGGAGCCTCTAAAAGAGCTTTTTCAACAACAAGAAGTTGAGCGCAGGAAGCTCATTATACAGCTGAACATCGAAAGGGTAAATTATGTAGAAATTAAAGCCTTGAAGATTTGTTTTTATTATAAAGCAACAGAGTCGATTACAAAAATGATCTACAAAATAATATTTATGGTTCTGCTAGTTTTTAATATAAGTGATAACTACTATCAGGAGCAAAGTATTCACATTCAGCCACAAAATCTTCAAACTCCACACTGAGATAAACATTAGAATAACACATTTTTTAAATACTAGTGAATTATTAAGAAGAGAGAGTTCATGGTTTTCATTGCAGTGTCTTTTGTGTCTTTTTGTTGTCCAGCTTTCTAGGTGATCTGCCTTGTTTATTAATGTTTGTTTAAAGTTATATTTATTTTTTATTCTTTTTAGGACAAGCTCATTATATCGAATGAACAGGAGATAATGAGGGTTCATAATAGAGCAGCGAGAGAGTTGGCAAAACAACCCCTTCCCTTCAGTGCGTGCACTGTCCTGCTCCACGCAGAGGTTTGCCGCGACCCCGAGGAGGTCCAGGTAGGTCATTAGGGGTCCATTTACTGTAAAAAGGTCACTTTAAAAGTTAAAAGGGAAGGGGAGGGAACATTAACTCCTCAGAAACCTCCAACCTGTTTTAACCCTTCAGTCTGTTTAAAAACTTAAAGGGTTATTCAGAAAGCACCTAAATGTCAGTGCATTCTCCTTCGGTGTACTTCGATGCCCTTCAGCGATTCTAGTTCGCCGACTCTCCAAATAGTGAGGGCTGATATCACGGATGTTGGTCCTCCCCGTGGAATCATGGGAGTTGTGATGACGTCTAAATTAATTAATCGGAAGCTGTTAGGGGTCCTTTGCACCCCTCTCTGTCTCCATCACTAAGGGGCAAAGAAAAAAGAGTCGTAGTTGGAAATGTCACAGTCCGACCATTCCAGCGATGCCTCTCTTAACCCCTTACGTGCCTTTTTTGGCACTGGATTGCGGTCTTCTTTCAGTGGGGGCTGATATCTTGGCTATCAGCCCCACCTCTTGGGCCTCCCCTTGTTTACTTGCGTCATCGCATATGGCTCAATGATGTCAGTATGGGAAACCTGATGTTAGAGATACGCAAGCGGTGAAGAGCAGAGGAACATGTTTGGTATCATTGGAAAGATCACAGCATGGCCTTTTCAATAATACCAACCATGACCAGCGTATAAGATGGGAGGGATGGGAGATGGGAGGGATGGGAGATGGGAGGGAAGCCCAATTTCTGTTGTTATCACACTCATGTGCAATACTGGCAGTAAGCAGGGGAAGTCCTACAGCAAGAGATGTCAGCCAAGCTGACAGACTGCTGCGGGAGAAGCCCCAAATCAGCACCAGATTGGCGCTGTTCTGTGGGACCTTGTGTGTCAAGGCTTTAGTGAGCCAGTTTGTCCAATTATCGGCAAATAAAAGGCCGATACCGATATCATTAATTTGCTGAATATTGGTCACCGATAATCTGTCTATCCCTAATTTTGTTGATTGTAAGCTCTCGAGCAGGGTCCTCTCTCCTTCTGTTCTGTGTGTGTAACGTGTATGTATATTTGTTATTCTGTCTCTCCCTTTGTACAGCACCAAGGAATTTGTTGGCGTTTTATAAATACTTGTAACTGTAACTGTTGTCTGCTCTCCTCCATGTAGCCCAAATATCGCAAAGCCTGTGGCAGGAACCGCTTTAACAGGAGACTGGTGAAGACCTGGCTGATGGATGTGAACACCAAGTTTTCTGAATTAAAAGTAAGTGGGTTGTGGATGTTTTATACAGATTTTCTGTACGTGTAATATCTAAGTGAAGGATGGAGGAGATCCTCAGCCCTCCACCCGTAACATAAGCATTTGTTAATACTTATGATATAAAGGTAATAGTTGGTATATTGTTTCATGCTAACAAATGCAGGTGGGATCATGGATGAAATGAGCAATGACATTTACAGTGACTCACATTTAACACTGACTTCCTGAATCTTGTTTCACATCATGTCCTGCAGCTTTATTTGCCATGGAGGAATCACTCAGGGAGAATTCTGTTCTCTAAGACTTCTGAATCCAGAGCTTCTGTGTCAGAGATAAATACAATACCACTCTGTCTATTGTATCAGATATTTTGTATCTGTATTGACAAACATTAAGCCAATACACAATAATAAGTACAAACATGCATTCTGACAATACTCCTGTCTATGTATATATGTTTGGATGGGGCTGGAACATTTATTTAGATGACATTATTCTCTTGGAGGTTTCGGATATTGCATTTGAGGCAGATTTCCATGGAATGCCATGAAAAAATGGTTCATTTTAACAATCTCCTCTGTTTACAGAGCTGTCTATTGAAGAGGCAGAAGAACGAAGCTCTGGCACTGAATAGTGTACAGAAATTAGAATGGCAGCTGACGGCTCAAGACGTCGATCCAGCAGCATATACAGCCTTCCAGGACCCTAAAATCCAGGAGTTTCTTGTCCCAGTGGTGAAAGTCACTGACTTTGAACTAACACCTATTTCACGCCGCTGAATCTGGATCACTAGTTTTCTTATGTTTTTTATTTATTAACTGTGTTAGTTTAGGAGGAGAATAAACGAATTAAACCCAGAAATCTGAGAACTCTCTGTGTATGTCACACTTAGTGCCACTGGGTATGTCAATGGAATATATGCAACAGAATTTAAGTTTCTTATATATGAAACATCATATAAACCTTCACTTTTCTGTCTGTCTTATAATGACATACAATATATAATGCAGTTTAATAACACAAACTTAGTATGACTGTACCAGACAGAGAGAAATGTTAAGCTTGTGTTATGGAAAAATAAGGCATTCAAGCAGAGATCTCCTACCATGGCGTCTCAGATGGTTTTGACCTACAATTCCCATGATTTACATCACTTCCTGATTTCTCCCTCCAAGTCCCAGAAGAAAAAGGGCACCCTGGGCTACTCGGTTGCCCCAATTTTTAGGCAGTTTTCCTCTGCTCTACATCTTAACGTCTGGGCCTCTCCGGCGACTGCTTCTTCCTGCTCCAGCCCTGGTGGGTCCCCGAGGCAGCTACGACGTGTAGTAGATCCGCGGTAGGCTGGTTGAGATGCAGTACTATCTGGCGGATGAGATAGACAAAACAGCACAAGCCATCTGGGCAGAAGTACAGGCCGTGGGCACCCGCACCTCCATGTTAAAGGATAACGTGGCCTCCCTGTCCCACAGCCATAACTCTGTGGTGGACCGCTCAAACTTACTTGCCTACAAAATCCAGCAACTCGAGCAGCAGGTGGAGAGCCTCTCCAACCGGTCACGCCGCAACAACCTGAGGATCCAGGGGCTCCCAGAATCCATTCCACCTGCTGCGCATAGGGACCCGGTCATGGTAATGCTTGTCAGGGTTGCACGTAGCGGTGGCAGCGTTGGAACCAATACGCAAGATGTACATATAGCTGAGCGGTACGATAGCGTAGTAAAATATCCAGGCAGCAATCGAGGGGTTAAAGCAGTCAGCGTAGTAATATATCCAAGCAGAAGTCGAGGGGTTAAAGCAGGCAGCGTAGTAATATATCCAGGCAGAAGTCGAGGGGTTAAAGCAGGCAGCGTAGTAATATATCCAGGCAGAAGTCGGAATCACGGTCTCAGGAAACAAGTATGTAACCAAGCGCAACAGACTAGAATAAACTAGTACTGAACTATCATCCAGGTGACTTTTTATGGAGAACCTCCCGGGCGTTCTCTGATGACGTGCGGACTGCCGTCGGCCGTTCTGAGCGTCCCTGCGTACAACGTTCTCTGATAGCCCGGGAAAATGTGCGCACAAGCGTTTTCACTCTGCAGCCGGGCCACGAGGGAGGAGGATGGATGGACGCTACGAGCGTCGGAATGGCCGTCAGCGCCCGGGACCGGAGCGCAACCCAGGACCAGCAGTAGGGATCCCTGACAGAGCCTCCCAACAAGGCGACCTCTCCGGAGGCGCGTCGGGTGAGCCGTGTGGAAAGCGCGAACAAGGTCAGGAGCGCGGACATCAGCGGCGGAAACCCAGGAGTCCTCCTCAGGGCCATATCCAGTCCAGTGAACCAGATACTCCAGGCCACAATGGCGGAAGCGGGAATCCAATATCTCCTGTACTTCATACTCATCGTCGTTCACAGCCACTACGGGACCTGGACGGGAAGGAGTGCGATCAGGGAATGGATCCGGCTCCGAAGGACGGAGACGGGATACGTGAAAAACCGGGTGGATCTTGTAATCATCAGGCAAGCGAAGCCATACTGCCGAAGAAGAAACAACCTTGGTAATCGAGAAAGGACCCAAAAAGCGAGGGCCCAACTTTCTTGAAGGACAATTCAGCGTCACGTGCTTGGAGGACAGCCATACCAAATCACCCACTTTATATAAGGGTGCGGGATCCCAGTGGCGATCAGCATACCGCTTGTAGGAACGTTGAGCTGATAGAAGAACAGATCTGACTTGTTTGAAGCCGTCGTGTATGCAGGCCATATGTTGATCCAAGGAAGCCATCTGGGCAGAAGTACAGGCCGTGGGCACCCGCACCTCCATGTTAAAGGATAACGTGGCCTCCCTGTCCCACAGCCATAACTCTGTGGTGAACCGCTCAATCTTACTTGCCTACAGAATCCAGCAACTCGAGCAGCAGGTGGAGAGCCTCTCCAACCGGTCACGCCGCAACAACCTGAGGATCCAGGGGCTCCCAGAATCCATTCCACCTGCTGCGCATAGGGACCCGGTCATGGTAATGCTTGTCAGGGTTGCACGTAGCGGTGGCAGCGTTGGAACCAATACGCAAGATGTACATATAGCTGAGCGGTACGATAGCGTAGTAAAATATCCAGGCAGCAATCGAGGGGTTAAAGCAGTCAGCGTAGTAATATATCCAAGCAGAAGTCGAGGTTAAAGCAGGCAGCGTAGTAATATATCCAGGCAGAAGTCGAGGGGTTAAAGCAGGCAGCGTAGTAATATATCCAGGCAGAAGTCGGAATCACGGTCTCAGGAAACAAGTATGTAAACAAGCGCAACAGACTAGAATAAACTAGTACTGAACTATCATCCAGGTGACTTTTTATGGAGAACCTCCCGGCGTCTCTGATGACGTGCGGACTGCCGTCGGCCGTTCTGAGCGTCCCTGCGTACAACGTTCTCTGATAGCCCGGGAAAATGTGCGCACAAGCGTTTTCACTCTGCAGCCGGGCCACGAGGGAGGAGGATGGATGGACGCTACGAGCGTCGGATGGCCGTCAGCGCCCGGGACCGGAGCGCAACCCAGGACCAGCAGTAGGGATCCCTGACAGAGCCTCCCAACAAGGCGACCTCTCCGGGGGCGCGTCGGGTGAGCCGTGTGGAAAGCGCGAACAAGGTCAGGAGCGCGGACATCAGCGGCGGAAACCCAGGAGTCCTCCTCAGGGCCATATCCAGTCCAGTGAACCAGATACTCCAGGCCACGATGGCGGAAGCGGGAATCCAATATCTCCTGTACTTCATACTCATCGTCGTTCACAGCCACTACGGGACCTGGACGGGAAGGAGTGCGATCAGGGAATGGATCCGGCTCCGAAGGACGGAGACGGGATACGTGAAAAACCGGGTGGATCTTGTAATCATCAGGCAAGCGAAGCCATACTGCCGAAGAAGAAACAACCTTGGTAATCGAGAAGGGACCCAAAAAGCGAGGGCCCAACTTTCTTGAAGGACAATTCAGCGTCACGTGCTTGGAGGACAGCCATACCAAATCACCCACTTTATATAAGGGTGCGGGATCCCAGTGGCGATCAGCATACCGCTTGTAGGAACGTTGAGCTGATAGAAGAACAGATCTGACTTGTTTGAAGCCGTCGTGTATGCAGGCCATATGTTGATCCAAGGAAGGAATATTACTAACTAGAGGTGAACCAGGAAACATCACCGGATGTCGGCCGTAGTTGACAAAAAATGGAGAAGAATTGGTAGAACGATGGATCTGATTGTTGTATGCGAATTCTGCAATGGGTAAAAGATCTGCCCAGTCGTCTTGAAGATGTGAAGTGAAACACCATAAATATTGTTCCAGGGTACCATTAGTTTGCTCGGTCTGACCGTTGGTTTGAGGATGATACGCCGTGGATAGGCTCTGCTGCATATGGAGATTCTTACAAAAGGCTTTCCAGAAAAGCGAAGTAAATTGAGACCCTCTATCGTATATAATGGTAGAGGGTAGTCCATGTAACCGGAATATTTCTCGGATAAACAATGATGCGGTTTGTGCTGCCGTAGGTATTCCTGCATGGGGTAAAAAATGGGCCATCTTCGAAAATCTGTCAATTACCACCATTATGGTGTTATATCCGGCGGAGGTGGGTAGCTCGACTATAAAGTCCATAGATATATCCTCCCAAGGAATCTGAGGAACAGGCAATGGTTGAAGCAAACCCTGTGGACGCTGATGGGAGACTTTGGCTCTGATGCATACTGGGCAATTCTTCACATACGACACAGTATCTTTCAGTAGATGAGGCCACCAGAAAAAACGGTTCATTAGATCCATTGTCTTATGTATACCCCCATGACCCCCTAGGTGGGAGTCGTGACAATATTGAAGAATGGACAGTACTGCTGCGGACGGCACAAATACCTTCTGATGGTGAAACAGAAATCCATTCTGCGCGGTCAGCGCCATTGAAGGAGCCGTTTGATTGATAGGGGGTGTATTCTGTTTTATTACGTCCCAGAGTGATAATTTAATCGTGGCGAAACAGGTTCTGGGTAGTATGAAATCGTCATTGATTACTTGAATGTTATCTTTAGCCCTTGACAAGGCATCGGCTTTCCCGTTTTTGCTACCAGGTCTGTATGTGATAAGCATGTTGAACCGACTGAAAAAAAGAGCCCATCGTGCTTGTCTTGGTTTCAATCTGCGTGCTTGCTGTAGGTATTCCAAGTTCCGATGGTCAGTAAGGATGGAAACTGGGGTGGCCTAACCGCAGCACATGGAGGACGTGTGAGAGCAGAGCTCCTGCACCGGATCCTCTAAATCAGCGGACTACATAAGCGAATCGGCCCCCACTCGCTCGATTTCGGGGGGGAACAAGTACTGCCCACCATGGCTACCTCCAAAGGGGGAAAAAAAAGCAGGAAAATCCGAGTTTTTTACGCCGCGCGCCACGAATCTGAAGGAATCTGCGGCCTCCCAAGATGGCGGCAGCTCCTCTCCAGCTTCCCCGAGCGCGATGGAGACAGGGAGCGCCGCAACACCAGCTAATCCAAATCTGGAAGCACTTATGTCCCGTATGGCTGACATGCTTGGAGACCTCTCCGCAACTCTAACAGCTAGGCTGGATGCAGTGGCGACAGCTATCCGCAGCGACATTAAGGAAATTGGTGAGAGAACAGACAGACTGGAAACGAAGATGTCTGAGTTTGCAGATGCCCACAATACCATGGCTGAACAAGTTGAAACTCTGGAGGAAAAACTTAAGGTGACTTTGTTAAAATTGGCAGATATGGAAGACCGCTCGCGACGCCATAATTTAAAAATACGCGGCGTCCCGGATTCTGTCACCTCATCCCAACTTACTTCCTACGTGACAGATTTGTTTCAGAGCTTACTCCCAGATGCTACGCCAGATTCGTTGTTATTTGACCGCATACACCGTCTGCCGAAACCTCCATCAGCCCCGGTGAAAGCCCCTCGTGACGTTCTCCTGCGCCTCCATTATTTTAAACCACGTGAGGATATACTGAGAGCTTTACGGGACCCAGGGGCGCTACAACCCGAATACGACCACATATCTGTATACCCTGACCTGTCCAAGGCTACTCTTCAGCAGCGGAGGGATTTTAAACACATCACGACGATACTTCGAAATAATAACACCGGCTATAGATGGGGTTTCCCGACTAAACTGCTGATCTCACGCAATGGCACTATCCATGTGGCGGTTTCTGTGGAGGAAGGTGACAAGCTGCTTCGTGACTGGGGTTTTGGAGATCATCCTCCCCAGCCTAGGAGACAAACAGCGCCGCGTCGGTTGGATCCGGAGTGGCACAAACGCTGACTTGTTGACCCTGGGTCATGTGCCCCTTTCCAAATTCCAATGTCTGGCTCCTCCAATAATCTTTTACCTGGTCTCTGCAAGATCTCCGGACTCCGTTGCTTTACCTGCCAGAGGACCATTCAACCCCCCTCCCCCCGGGTTGGTGAGTGGGCCAAAATGCCAAGGGGACCGCTTGGTGTGCAGTGTGCGGGTCTGGCCCTCCGTACCCAACTCTCCCTCCTCGGCTGAGGAGTCTGAGAAGTGTACCCGAATTCCGGACTTTTCACAGGAGATGTACCCTTCTGGGTTTGTATATAATGTTTTGTTTACTTGTTCTTTGTTTCTGAGCTACAATGGTACAAACGATGGTTGTTCTTTATTCTTGGAATGTTATTTATTTGTTTTTGCTCCCTTTTTCAATCTCAGGACTTATGTTTTCAATGTGACTGGTTCTTCTATCCGCCCACACGTCGCAATGCCCCATGAATATGAAGCCCCCTGGCCTAGTCAATCCCCGTTCCATGACGCACTTAATGGAAAATCTATGAAAGTATTAACCTTTAATGTTAAGGGCTTAAATATGCCCGTAAAAAGGCACTCTTTATATCGAGATCTCCGAGCTCATGATGCAGATATTGTATGTCTTCAAGAGACGCATTTTCGCCGTCTGGATCATCCCAAGCTATATACCCCCCAATACCTAACACAATATCACTCCACGTTCAAAACTAAAGCAAGAGGGGTCACCCTGTTGATTCACAATAGAGTGGCATTCCAAATGCACCGTATCCTTAAAGACCCGAAAGGTCGTTACATAATATTAGTCTGTACGATAAACTCGAGAATTTATACTCTGGTGTCCATTTATGCTCCCAACGCTGCCCAATCTCAGTTTCTGTCCCAGGTCTTGCAAAAGGTAACAGATATTCAATCGGGCACTCTGGTAATCTGTGGAGACTTAAACATGGGACTAGATCCCTTAAAAGACCGTTCGTCCACGGTTACTTGTAGACAGCATGGGACCTCCTCCCAGAGATTTCGCCAAATGTTAAATAGATACAATCTTTACGACGCGTGGCGTCTCCTTCACCCCACCGAACGGGATTATACATTTCGATCAGAGTCCACAATAGCTATTCTAGAATAGATTATTTTCTGATAGCGGGTTCAGCCCTTCCATACACAATAGACTGCACTATACTGCCCCTTACTTGGTCTGACCATTCTCCAGTGATATTGACGTTAGGCGACGCTTATCAGACTTCTGCCAGGCCCCTTGGCGACTTCGAGACGACCTTTTACTTCATGAACCGGCGCGAATAGCTATACAAGCAGCCTTAGATAACTATTTTAAAGAAAACGTGACGCCTGATGTCAACCGCCTTACTATCTGGCAAGCCCATAAGGCTGTAATAAGAGGGGAATGTATAAAATGGGCGACTCATCTTAGGAAGCAATATGTATCACGAAGACTGGACCTACTTACTAAATTACAAGATCTAGACACGCGCAATAAAACAGCCCCGTCTCAAGAAATAATAGAAACTATAGATTCCACAATGGGTCTGTTGAGAGATTTGGAGGCGGAGAGCTATTTCAAGGCATTGACCAAGCGCAATGCTATGTATTACGCTCTTCGAAACAAACCTGGTAGATTCTTAGCTCGCAAACTTCAACCAGTTAACACGCCCCGTAAACAAATTACCCTTAAATTCCCCACTGGACTCTTTATGACCCCAAAATTATAGCGAATTTGCCACCTATTATGAAAGTCTATATAATTTGGATGCGAAACAGACAGTCCATTGCCCTACAGTGGCAGATATAGATACCTACCTGGAGCGGGTTCATCTTCCTTCGTTGTCCCAGACACATATTGCAAGTTTAACCACACCCATAATGACAGAAGACATTTTGAAGGCTATTAAAAACCTCCCAAAACGTAAGGCCACGGGCCCTGATGGACTGACGGGATTGTATTACTCCACCTTCGCTTCCCAACTAGTACCACATTTAAGTGCGAGCTTTGACGAAGCGTGGGAGGGTGGCTCCTTCCAGTAGACATGTTGAGAGCACACATTATTACCTTGCCCAACCGGGTAAAATTCCTGACCGTTGCCCTAACCTACGCCCTATCTCTTTGCTTAATATAGATGTTAAAATATTCAGCAAAATACTAGCCAACCGACTTCAACATATTCTTCCCACTCTAATAGGTCTAGATCAGGTAGGGTTTATATCAAGGCGCCAGGGAGCTGACAGCACTAAAAAACTGGTTAATTTACTTGGCCTGATGGGACGTGGGGACTCTTCAAGCTTGATTCTGTCATTGGACGCAGAAAAAGCCTTTGACAGGGTTCACTGGAACTTTCTGTATCGAGTTTTACACAAGTTCGGATTTCCACCCTCCTTTATAACTGCGATACAGGCTCTGTATGATTCTCCCTCTGCTAAGGTACTCTGCAGCGGGTTTGTGTCGGAGGAATTTGTAATAACTAATGGGACAAGACAGGGATGCCCACTTTCCCCACTTTTATATGCCCTGGTTTTGGAGCCTTTGGCGCAGGCCATACGACAAAATGATTCCATTTGTGGAATACAGGCAGGCCCGGTGACTTATAAACTCAACCTATACGCGGACGATTTCCTTTTAACCTTGACTGACCCGGATCGTTGTCTCCCTTCCCTCCAACAAGAGTTAGACTTGTATAGTCAGGTATCATATCATTTGGTGAACATATTAAAAACCCAAGCACTCCCGATTAATATATCCCATCACCACCTGGAAGCCCTTCGAGCCAGTTATAAGTTTGACTGGCGAACTGATTATATTGTGTACCTAGGTCTTAAAATAGCTAGAACTCCAGAAAAACTGTTTAATTATAATTATGATAGATTACTGTCAGAGGTGAAATCACAGTTATATCACTGGAGACTTCGGGAGATCTCATGGTTGGGCAGGATGGCGGCGGTGAAGATGATGGTGTTGCCAAAAATTTTATACGTTTTTCGTACTCTCCCCTTGCAGCTGCCCACGTCCTTCCTAGATACCTTACAATCTATCATAATGGATATATTTGGAATCATAAAAGGCCCAGAATACCGAAAAAACTATTGTATTACCGCCATAGAGATGGAGGCCTTAACGTTACCCATATACATAACTATTATTGGGCCACATGTTTGGCATCACTAGCAGAACTGGTTCACACCCACCCTATGCCTCAATGGCTGGTAGTGGAATACACTTTTATTCCCGGACACACTTTGGCCGACCTATTATTCGTGCCTCGTACAAAGAGACCACGTCTGCCGGAGATCCTACCCTCCACGATTTTGTATGTTAAGGCGTGGGACCGTTATGCCCACTTATTTCAAAACTACAATCCAGTATCCATGGCCACACCTCTCACATCTATGTCATACTTGCTGCCTCACTTTAGAGCGGGGCCCTGGATTCAATCTGGGGTCACGCACCTACACCATCTGTTTTCGTTGCCGGACATCTTGTCCTTCCAAACTTTACAAACGAAATTTAAGATACCATCCTCAATGTTTTTGTCATACATGCAACTCTATTCTTATTTCAAATCCAATGCAGTAATATCTAATTTACGTACCACATTGCCGCTCCTCTCGGACACTGAACTATTTTGGCTAGACCCGCACACCACCGCAAAACCCATCTCGTTGTTTTATCGATTGCTTAATACCCCGACTGGAATAACATCGTGGAAGTTTCACAACACTTGGGAAAAAGACCTTTCTATGCAATTTACCCCCTCGCAATGGGCCATGGCACATTTGTTTTCGTCTGGAGCCTCAAGGTGTGCAACGCTGATTGAAACGCAACGAAAAGTACTATACTGTTGGTATCTTACGCCCTCAAGGATTAGCCGTTTTGCCCCAAACACTTCGGACGTCTGCTGGAGATGTTTGTCTGCCCCGGGTACGATGGGTCATATCTGGTGGCACTGTCCACTGATAGCACCATTATGGAAAGATATATCTCTTCTTGCGTCGGAAGTCTTGGGCAGTCAGATACAGTGCGCACCGGAGATCTTATTGCTGGGAATGGTCCACCTTCCTCGATCACACCTCAAAATGTTATTTATAATTGTTTCTACAACAATGTTGCTTATTGCCCGGAACTGGAAATCGACCGCTGTCCCAACACAAAGACAGATAGCTACGTTACTAACACAATATCGTTCCTTCGACTCCAAAGCTACCTCGGCGTGGGGTTTTCGCCCCACTAAACAAGACCCATGGGCTATCTGGGACATTCATAAGATTTATGAGGCGTGTGGTTTGTGATAACAGTGTTGATAGAATTATGGTTCTAGGTCACTTTTATGCGAGGTTTAAGGAGAACTCCTGGTGCACTCTCTGCCTCAGAGAAATTGCCTTCTCCTGCTGATCCCCTTCCCTGTTTGTTAGGTCATTTTTTATTTTTATGTATTTCCTTTATTTTTATGTTATTTTATTATAGTTTACATGTCCTTATAAAAATGTTTGAGAGATACCGCTGCAATCATACCAGATTATTTCATACGATGGTTGAATGTTATTTACAGTGATTATGTTGTAAACACCTCTCAATAAAAATATTTTGAAAATAAAAAAAAAAAAAAAGGATGGAAACTGGGTGACGAGCTCCTTCAAGGAGATGACGCCATTCTTCCAGAGACAGCTTGATTGCCAGAAATTCTCTCTCTCCGACATCATAATTCTTTTCGGCTGCGGAAAGGGTTTTAGAGAAAAAAGATACAGGATGCATTACTTCAGTTTCTTTCTGTCTTTCAGATAAAACGGCTCCAACAGCGAAAGCCGAGGCATCTACCTCTAGAGTATATGGACGAGAGGGATCTGGAATCGAGAGGATAGGTGCGGTAGTGATAGTCCTTTTTAATAGATCAAAAGCGTCTTGAGCTGCTATAGACCAAGAAAAATGGGTATGGATACGCTTTAATTCAGTCAATGACTTAGCTATCTTAGAGAAGTTCTTTCCAAAATTTCTGTAAAAGTTGCAGAACCCCAAAAAACACTGGACCCCTTTCTGTTGGCAGGAGCTGGCCACTTCGTGACTGCTTCTATCTTGGCTGGATCCATCTGGATGTGCCCAGGGGTAATGATGAAACCAAGAAAGTCAATACGTTGTGTATCGAATAAACATTTTTCCAGATTTACGTACAGTTTGTGTTTCAATAGACGTAGCAAGACGGTTCTTACATGCTTTCTATGCGTTTCAGCGGTGTCAGAATAAATTAATATGTCATTCAAATATACTATTACGTAACAGTCCAATATGTCTTGGAAAATATCATTGAGGAATCTCTGAAACGTGGCAGGGGCATTGCAGAGACCATATGGCATTACTAAATACTCAAAATGTCCATACCTGGACCTAAAGGCCGTCTTCCATTCGTCTCCATCTCGTATTCTCACCAAATTGTACGCACCTCGTAGATCAAGTTTAGTAAACACTGACGAGGTTCTTAGTCGATCCATGAGTTCGGATATTAAAGGCAAAGGATATTTGTTTTTAATCGTAATATTATTCAGGGCACGGTAGTCCACACAAGGGCGAAGACCCCCGTCTTTCTTTCCTACGAAAAAGATGGGTGCTCCTGCAGGAGATGTCGAGGGACGTATAAAGCCTTTTTTCAGGTTCTCCGATATATATTCTTTGAGGGACTCTAATTCTGGTTCGGACAACGGGTATATTCTTCTACATCATTTCTTCCTTGTTTTAGGTTGTCGAGAGCCTGGGCCGCATTGTTCACCCGGTGGGGGTCATCATACATCTCTTCCATAGCTTTATAGAATGTGCTCCAGCTGTTCAATAAGGGATTGTGGGTTCGTAGCAAATGATGAGCCCATCGTTGAGGCCTGCCTGTTAGTAGTGATATCACTGATCTGACTCGTGCGAAGTCGGTGTTATAGGTACGTCTCTGTAGGGAAAACATTATTTGACGTGACGTTATGAAACAGCGGAACTTTTTTCGGTCTCCATCGAATTTCTCGGGTGGGGACACATAAGGTTCTGGACCCATAGTAGCGGCATCCAGAGGGAGCGCTGGGGGCTCAGCCACAGGCCGTGAGGTACTACTGCTCGCTAATCCTTGTTCCAGACGATCTTGGTGCACCTGCATCGCTGTTTGATTGGCTTCCAAAGTCTGCACGGATTGAGTCAATATATTAAGCTGTTGGGCAATGGCGGCCAGAGTCTCTGGAACACATGCTGATTCCATAGTAGACTAGTTTATTATGTCAGGGTTGCACGTAGCGGTGGCAGCGTTGGAACCAATGCGCAAGATGTACATATAGCTGAGCGGTACGATAGCGTAGTAAAATATCTAGGCAGCAATCGAGGGGTTAAAGCAGTCAGCGTAGTAATATATCCAAGCAGAAGTCGAGGGGTTAAAGCAGGCAGCGTAGTAATATATCCAGGCAGAAGTCGAGGGGTTAAAGCAGGCAGCGTAGTAATATATCCAGGCAGAAGTCAGAATCACGGTCTCAGGAAACAAGTATGTAAACAAGCGCAACAGACTAGAATAAACTAGTACTGAACTATCATCCAGGTGACTTTTTATGGAGAACCTCCTGGGCGTTCTCTGATGACGTGCGGACTGCCGTCGGCCGTTCTGAGCGTCCCTGCGTACAACGTTCTCTGATAGCCCGGGAAAACGTGCGCACGCACGGTTCACTCTGCAGCCGGGCCACGAGGGAGGAGGATGGATGGACGCTACGAGCGTCGGAATGCCCGTCAGCGCCCGGGACCGGAGCGCAACCCAGGACCAGCGGTAGGGATCCCTGACAATGCTGCAGGCCGCGCTACCCGACTTCACCACAGATCAACTGATGCTCGATCACATCCACAGTGCGTTGCAAGCTCGGGCTGCACCACCTGCTGACCCCCGAAACGTGATTATGCGGCTCCACTATTTCACCACCAAATTTGCCCTGCTGCGAGCCATACTGGACACCCCCCTCACATACATTGACGAGGAGCTTCAGGTCTTCCAGGACTTGCCGTCCAGCACATTGGCCTGCCGCCTGTCCCTCGAAACCTCTTGCAGATCACCTGCATGGGCAAGGTGTCCAGTTTATGTGGAGGTTCCCCCTGAAAACAATGGCATTCCAGAACGGCTCTACCACCATTTGCTCCTTTGTTCCTGGAGGCCCCAACCTTCTTGGCTCAACTGCCTTGGCTCTATCCCCTTCTTTGGCTTTGCTACCACCCTTGATGCATGTTGGAGTGGTTTGGGAGGTGATCCCTTCACCTGGCCCTTTGCGCTCACCTACCTAAGGGGGCCGCCCACGTAACGTCACATGGCGGCTTGGTCATCTTTCTATCCATTTGCCCGATTACCCTGCTACTTGTTCTCTCCACGCTGTGTTACTCACATGGCAGGGGGTATTGAGATGGCCTGCTGGCCACGTGTCACTCGGGTTGTTGGGTCCTGGGGCGTTAAGGTTTTGCCTCTTTCCCTTATGTTTTTAAATTTAATGCTGCCGAAAATGTTTCTTCTAATGTGTTCTAGGTTCCTGCACTTTATTCGAGTTTCTTACTGTTGTTTGGGTTCTGTATTATTTACCATATATGCAGCTTTGTGCGGCAATTGAGGAGCCAGCATGTGCTTGGGTAAATGTGCTTCTTGTTCGTCCTTCTACTGGTGGGTATTCTTGAGACCCTGTTCGGTTATTTTCGATATCACTTTCTTTCTCCCCCCCACCTCCTCTTGCCCCCTTTTTTGTTGTGTGTATGTTTTTGTTTGGCTTGTCCAGTTTTCGTGGCACTGGTGGGCATTGGGAATGCAAGAGGACAACCAACATCTTTTCCTTGATCATCTAAATGTCGCCTAAGTCTGTAACTGTTCTTTAACATATAGGGTTATTCAGAGAAAAGTGAAAACCAGGAGAATGATTGGAGAAGTGATAATTCTAGGTCAAAATAGCCAAACCAGAAAAATTCTCCCATTTATTTCACTTTCCAAATCGGCTATTTGGTCTAGATTGTTCTCTTCTCCTGCCATTCTCCTGGTTTTCACCTTTCTCTGAATAACCCAGTGCTGTGCCCCTCTATTGACAGATCATGCCACTCGCCGCAACCTGACTTGACTGCAGGCACTAGACAAGATGCCCTGTTTGGCGCTTTCCTGACTCAACGTGCCTGTTGGATATGTGGCAAGTCTTGCATCCGTCCACCGGGGGCTACACTTTATATTCCAACCCCTATGGGTCCTACTCACATATTGATAACATCCTACTTTCCTTATCCATGGTGCAAGCGCTGATTTTACGAATGGGTGAATAAAATGGATACTCTACTTGCATGGCAGATTCTCCCTCGCCCACCCAAAGCTAGTACAGGTGAGCGCTAACGTTAGGGTTAGGATTGTAATATGGCCCAAAGTCTTTTAGAAAATAAGGAAAACAAAAATTGTTGTCTAAATAAAACAAAAATGTGTTCTAAAAAATAAAAAGGGTTTTGCCAAAAAAAAGCAAAAGAATAAGCGGTCTTTATAAAAAAAAAAGGATATTACTTTTTTTACTTTGAAACCAATGGTATTTGCCTGTTTAAACCTGTCGAATTGAAACACAGAAAATCAGGGCATTGGCCAGAATTTCAGTGCAATTTGGCATTCTGTGAATAGAAGTCTATGGGGCAATTTTGGTATCGCCAAACACCGGCGAATTGCATCATATTTGGCGAATTGACAGCTTATCGAATAGACGAATTGGTCTTAAATTGTACCGCACTGTGAAATTCAATGGCCGGTGCAATTCAGGGCCAATTCGGAGTTTAGTGAATAACGTCTTTAGATAAATGTTAAAATATATCCTTGTCGAAAAGATGGTATGTCAAGACAATTCAAAGAATTGTCAGCATGTCATAAAATGAAAGGGAATAAAAATCAATGCTATAAATAGCCATTAGGAAAAACTTGTCTTCTATTCATACATGATTTATCGAAACGTCTATTGACGATCAATAATAAACATTACAATGTTAGTTTGTAAAGCTCTTTGTATTGATTTAACTACTGCTTTCATTAACAATCACCTGTTATGTTGTCAATAAAAGGTTACGCATTTGTAGGCAATAGACTGTTTAATTAGCGGGATCATTGTCCTCATGACTCGGTGGATAGTTATTGTTTTATTTTTTTTGTGGCATGAGTGGAGCTTCTAATCACCGATTAATTGTGCTTATGCCAGAAACTCACGGAATGTTTTTTGTAGTCGTGATGCCTACATGGATCCAATAATGTTTAATACATACCTTTTATTTCTTGAAGACACCATTGAGAAATGTATTAAATTATACTATGAGAAATGTGCTTTTCTGTCAGTGAAGTTGGATAAACATGTACTGGTCCATTACTACAATGTCCACTGAGCAATACTCTTTTGAGATGCATGATTGACATTGTTGGGTATGTGAGTTCCTCCAACCCCTTTTAAGATTTTCTAAGCAGAAGTATCAATCATGTTGCCTGGAGTCTATGATTCTATTAATGTAACCTCTCGACTGATGGTGTCCATAAAATCTGAATTTCCTTTATTACTTCAGTGAGTTTGTGTCCTTCGTTGGCTCCTGCACAACTCCACATACACAAGTTTGTGCAGAGCTTGCATTGGTTCTCGCTTCAATCCATAGAGTCCTATGGACTCCAGGAGCCGATACCAGTGGTGGCACTGGCTTGTGCTGCAGTTGCCGGCTCCCAAATGTTCAAACTGGAGCCAGTAATAGAGCAGATCAGTTGGAATAGAGCAGTTAATGGCATGCTGCAAATACAGAGGGGCCCCAAAAAATGTATGCATACACACGTCAACATGAAAATCATATGCATAAAAATGTTATTACTAGATTTATATAAACATAGAAGGGCAGCTGTAAGTCATGTTTGAATTATGCAATCACATTAAGTGGTCACCATTAGCACCCAAACACTTTTGATTTCAGCCCACTACTGCTTGAACAACATTGATTAGAGTGCCCACAGGGGACGCTCTGCATGCATCTGATATTTAAATTTCTTTCCATAGTACAGCCAGCGTAGGTGTTTTTCTACATTATACCACATTCTTTAGTGTCCCCCACAGATAGAAATCGAGGGATGTTAAGTCTGGGGAACGTGGAGGGAATTCAACAGCACCTCTGGGTCCTATGCAACGTCCTGGCAGAATGTCATCGGGATAGGCTCTTACGTCTCGGTGGTAGCGAGGTGGTGCGCCATCTTGCAGGAAGTAAATTTACTCATCCATATAAAGCGCACAAATGGCCATTTTCTTTGACTCTCTCCTGATGGTAACATGATGATATCAACAATGTTGCGACTACTGATATCTTTTTTAAAGAAAACCTAATACTGTACTACACATTGCTATCATAATTCAATTCAGGTTTTAAAAAAGGTTATAGAGAACAAGTGTGTACACATTTTTTTTAGTTCCATCCACTATAACTAAATAAATAGTAATGGCTTGGTTGGAATAGGGCCCTTACAATTTGAATATTTCACACAAAATTCACTTTTATGCTCAGCAATAACAGGGGTCAAGTCCTGCACAACTAAAGAGGTTACTCAGGTTATTCACTATTAGGTGCAATGTCAGGCCAATTTGTCTATTCACTAAGATGTCAATTTGCCAAATACTGAAATTGCCCCATCAAAGACAATTGTGTCTTTTATTTACAGAACGCCAAACTTCACCAAAATTTCTGCAAAATGCCATGATATTCGGTGTTACAATGCGACAAGTTAATCCCACATGTTTAAATGTAAATATATTTTGAATTTTTTTTTAAAGACCGTTTATTCTTTTAATTTTCAGCAAAAGAACTTTTTATTTTTCTATTTTTTAAATTATTATTATTTTTTATTTTTGGTATTTTTAGACATCATTTGATTTTCTTATTTTTTTAAAAGACTTTTTATTTTGAAACAGACCTTTTTATTATTTTTTAAAGGGCATTTTTCATTATTTGGGCACATTTTACTACCTTTTTTAATGATTTATACTCCTATTAGGAGAATAAGAGACTTTTTTTTTATTAGTTCAGTGGACTTCGCCGATGCCAATTCGATGCAATTCGGCAGTTTTCGCTGATGTTCGATAACTGCTTCGACGACTCAGATTTTGGCAAAATACGGTGACCATTTGCTAAATAGTGAATTCACCGTATTTTTAGTGAAATGGAATCACCGAAATGCGGTGAAATGGGCCGAAGCACAAAGCACCGAGATTGCATGCAATTCAAGTGCTTTGTGAATAGATGCTAGTGTGGGAACTGCAGTGCTTTTCAAGAATGACACTCCATTGGCGAATACATAGAAATGGTCATTCCCAATGCGATCAATACTTGGAAAAGCTTTTAAATATAGATGTTTTTGGAATACTGTTTCTGAATAGAAATATATGACAGCTTTCCAGTATATCTCCCAAATGGAGAGTCTTCCTTCTCTTGCTTGTATACTGGAGCAAGTGCGATCCATTTTATTTTCGTTCATCTCGACACCTGAGTAATATCTGTGTATATAGTTAGTTTTCTTAATTTCTACCTTAACCTCCCCGGCGGTATTCCAGAGTGTGACTCGGGGTTAAATTTCACTACCGCGAACGGTAACCCCGAGCCACACTCAGGCTGCTTACTCACCTCATCCTGCGCTCCCTCACTGTCCCCGCAGTGTGATCGTGGCGACTTGCTTCCTGGTAACGCTCCCTGCGGGTCACACGATTGCGGGGGGCGGGACCAGGCAGCAAACTAAAAAAATGAATATTCCAATGTAAAATCTCCAGCTGCATGACCTGCTCATGAACGGCCACTAGGTGGCACTAAAGGATCAGAAACAGGCCATACATACACAGTCTAAGATTGCACCCTTGTTTTCTGAAAGATTTCAGTGTTTTTGGTTTGATTATAGTATTGAATATAATTTAGTAGCATTATTTTGGATAATTATTTTTGGGATAATAAATTATTATGTCGTGTTTCAAACTTTATCGGACTTAGTGTGTTTACTAGACTCTTGTTTGCATGGATTTCAGTGAGTTATTCCTAATTATTACAGGCTTACTATATAAAAAAACACGTTTCCTTTCAAAAAAAATTGAGACGCTTTTAGACACAAAATTTTGAAAAAATTAGACCGCCAGGGAGGTTAATGATAACATCCAAAAATAGTAGGTACATATCAAGACATGCATGGCCGTTTCACTATGCAGTATGGTTTGCAGAGTCAGATGATTTGACTGTGTGATACATGGTTTTCCCCTTAGTCCTATCATCACCCAACTGCCCTCAGCTGTCACATGGTTTTCAGGAGGTCTAAGGGAAAATGCACTGTGGGCAGCTGTTTAGTAGCACTTGTGGAGCTTAAATAGTTAAAATTAGGGCTTTGTTAGGCTGGTGTCTAATGATGAGCGTTTTTACAAGTGGAAGGAACTTCTGTGAGAGTGGACGTTCCTCTGACACCCGTCTGGCCACCTCGCTGAGCGCATTTAGTGCGCCCAGCGCTGCAAAGTTCGATCCTCCTATGGACGGGGAGGCTTTCCGAACAGACGCAGCAATTCATGCACACGCTACAGCATGTGGCTGGCCTCGACGCAGCGTCACAATGCTGCTATGGGAGGCATGCCAGAACGGACGCACATAGTGCGCTCATCCGACACCAGCCTAAGTCTGTGCTTGAACGCTATTACAGCTCTTGTGTACGATCAGCTCATATTGACTGTTTGGCTAGCCAGTCTATTAATTGGGTGCGCGTTTTGGGGTCATGGTATTGACAATAACATAAATTGCATCACTAATACCAAGCCGTCTTGTCTATAACACACCCACTACCCCGATATCAGACCTGCCCCACCCACTAACTCACCATGCATGCAAATTCACAGACGCACAACTCCTACAGATACAAACATTTATTGAGAAGGGGGGATTTGTGAGGGTCCTGAGAACGAGCAACAGCACTAGTGGCTTGCGCTACGGTGGGGGCGCGCTCAGGTCTCACAAGGCTTTAGCTCGTATGTGCCATTACAGGGATGAATGCTCTATATGCAAATCAGCCTGCTCTCACACAAAAAGGGTGGCCATTGCTGACTGCAAAGGACGTCATCCCTGCACGAGAGGTGCAGCAACCCCCGACGATCGTTTCGGCCTTGTTAGGCCTCGTCAGGAGGGTATAGCTGACACCCTGCTAGGCACATCAAGCAAGGGGTCCACGTCTGGATGACCCTGTAGACTAATAGTGAGGAGAAGGGGGGTTTGTGAGGGTCCTGAGAACGAGCAACAGCACTAGTTTTACATACATACTCATGGATACAGTATAAACTTTCATAAATACATTCATATACACAGACTGCAGACTTAATTTCACGTAGAATCATTCATACACTCACATGCACACACTTACACACTATTAATAAGCATATCATTTTACATTCACAAAGGTATATAATACACAATTCATAATGACATACACACATGCATATATTCACATATCTATGCAAACTCACCCTTACAAATAAACCCCTGGCAGTCTAGTGACTAGACAATGGACTCTGAGAGACACAGGAATAATGAGCAACATGCATTTTTGAAAAGGGTCATTAAATATAAGAGAAAAACAAATAAATCAATACATTGCCAAAGATGGATTCTTATTAAGGTTTAATTCTGGATGTGTTGCCATGGAGAACACATTGACTTCCATTGCTAGTCTGTCCTTCTGTATCAGCATCAGCAAGACATCAACAATTAATTTGTCCATGTCCCCTCTGGAGGCTCATTCTTTGCTAATGCAATCTACAGGGCTCAGTCACATTTTTCTCCTGCTCATGTCACAATCTGTAAGTGTGCGCATGCCTGTAAATCTGCAAGTGTGTGCATGAGTGTGAATCTGTGACCATATGCATGCATATGAGTATATGTGTGTGTGAATCTGTGAGCATGTGCATATAATTCTATGAGCGTGTTCTTGTGTTTTAGAGAAAGTTGGAGTGTATGTGTTGCTTATTTTTCCAACAATAGAAATGTATGTCTGTTCTGTGCAGATGTGATTGACACGATGGTGCAAATGTGACTGTGTAAAGGGTAATGTAATGGGAAGGAAGAGGTAAAGGCAGAGAGATTGGTCAGCATAAACAGAAACAAATTGTCCCTCTTGAGCCATTTCACATGTTGAGAGGTGTGCATTCTGTTTAGCTCCTAGAAATTCCACAGGTATTTCAGATTACCTATAGAATTTAAAAAAAAAAAAAGCTTATTGCTTTTCCTCAGGTCACTGAATGACCTCGACCCGGTCCCTCATATGAGCGTTACCAGCGGGAGAATCATTCTCTCAGAGTTCCTATTACAGCCAAGGTTTTGTAAAAAATATTAGAAAAAAAGCTAGAAAAGATAATAACGCGTCTTCACTAGAGGCAGATTTATGTTTCCAATGAAATCTAATGGAATTTTTCTTTCAGCTCATTGGTTTTCTGTTAAACATTACAGCAAATTCTGAACGGAAAAGTTTATATTCTTTTGAGCAAAGATCTATGAATTCAGCAGAGCCTGCTTATTATCCTATTATATTGATGACTTTTAGTTTTTGCACTGTGTGTACAGACGATTTGCGGCAATAAAATGACACAAATGCTAACTTAGCGCACACTGGTATGGTTCACTGGCCGCATTTCAGCATTTCTGTTGCATTTGTCTATATGTCCATTTGTGGCATTAAAGCCCCACAATAAACCAGGCCTTAATAAATAGAATTAGAGGATAGCCCAGCATTATATTTCCACATATACTTGCTTCTATTCTCATTCGGTACATAGGACATGCTATAAAGTCAAAAATATATGTGCTTTTTAAAAATAATTGATGTGGGGACATCAGTATATGGTAATCTTGTGTGTCTTGGGTTTTGTGTATGATGTCACACTTGCTGATATTCGACACTGAAAGGGGAAACTCCAAGCCCTAGAAATGTTCCTTGCAAATTGCGGAGCAAGAATATTCTACTTGCCATACATTGAAGTCCTTGTACAAACAGCAATTTGGAAAAATCCTTTTTATGAAAAAGTCTTCCTGACAGATAATAATTGAAGGAATCTATGCAATGTCTTTTTTTCATCCGAACAAGTGAATGGTATGGGCAAAATGTACGCATTATTTGCAGCGGCCGTCAAAAAGTGCGTCCGAACGCATTGACGTATTTTTTCACGGAATGCGCGAAAACGGTCAGACGATGCGCATTTACGGATCGTCAATAAGACACTTTTTGCGTTTGGACGTTATGTAGGCTGGACATTAGCAGCGTCTGACGTCTCCTAATCACGCAAACACGCCGCTAGCGGACGCAGCGCACTCTGTACGTCAGTACTACCAGTTCTGCGTTCTTGAAAAAATGTGTTCATTTTCCACTTGCGCTGCGCTGCCGGACTTTTGTGTGGCCGTACTTCGTATATTGGCCGTCATTGCCCGTCATTTGCTGCTACTGCGGCCGTGATTAAGTGTGCCTAAACGCACGTCAAAAATGCGTTAGTCTGACCTCAGCCTTAGTATTAACAAGTGAACTGTTGAGTATGAAGACCTGACTCATTAATGGTAATGCCTACTACCTTGCTATTCTGGACCAGCTGCAAACTCCTGCTGTGGAGAATAATGAAAACTTCCAAGGCTGCTCACTATTCTTGCCTTCAGCCAGTAAAGATAAAGAAATTACGGAAAAAAAAACATGCTGTATAGTCATTTTGTTTCAGCAAAATCATTTAACAAAAAAAAAAAAGTATTCTAAAAAATTAAAACAGAAATAGTCTCTTCGGGTCTAATGGTGCAGAAGACAACACAGTCCACCGCTTCCTCCCACCCCAGCAGAAAAGTAGTGATGACAAATACTTTCCAGTGTCCTTCCACTGGCCCTTCCACTCGCATGCTTAGGATCTTGTGGGGGGCTCGCTATCATCTCCATGAAGTCCTATGGACTCCAGGAGATGATACTGGTGGTATCACCTAGTAGGTCCCAGTATTACGAATCGAGCCACTAGAGTTGTAGTTCAGAAATATGTGGGGGGAGCGGAGCAGAGTTTGACAACCCTGACCTAGGCACTATGACCACTCAATGTAATTTGAGTGGACATAGCAACCTGAGTGTTCTTACCCCTCTTCCAGGTTTCCCCCTGAACAAGGGCGAGCTCAGACAGCTATTTCAGCCCTCAAAGTGTTTGAGTGTGGGGGTTTAGCTCCACCCCAAAGTTCAGATTAGCAAGCACTGATGTCAGCTTCTGATGAGTTCCAGATGCTGGAATCAGCTCGCATCAATGCTTCTGAATGCAGACGCATTGAGAGACATTTAGGGCCATTTTACGTTCCTAACGCTAACATTAGCGCTCACCTGTGTGAGCGTTAACGTTAGCTCTGGTTGCCCTAGCGCGGGCGCACCATATTACAATCCAAACGCTAACGGGTTAAAAACTCCATTAGCGATTTGGATCTTGCGCTTTTCAGCGCGAGCTTACTGTACTTTGTGCTCCCTATGCTTAACATGGGGAGCGCAAAGTGCAAATTAACGTTAGGATTATAAAGTCCTAACGCTAATTACCATCTTGCTGCGGTTAACTCAAAAGTTAACCACAGCTAGCAGCTGGTGCGAACTGATTCCGCTTCTGCAGGATCAGTTATCACCAGCTAAAAATACAACCAAAAAATAAAATACTCACCTATCATCCCGCGGCGAGAACGGCAGCTCCATCCACTTCTTTTTGCTGCCAGATCAGAGAGAGACTAGGGGAAAAAGTCCCAGTCTCCCTCCGCGATCACTACGCCGACCTGCCAAATCTCACGAGGCGAGATCCTGCAGGTCATGTGACCAGAAGAGGAGAAGCCTCAATGGAATCCTATGGACTCCATGGAGGGAATGCTCGCAATGGTGCTTAGCGCTGCCTCGAGCATCCTGAGGCTTAGTCCCGCTTTACGGCACTCTATTTTTGAGAGTGCCGTGTTACGGTGCAGGGATTAGCGCCTGAACCGTAATATCACGCTAAAACCGGGATGCTAAGGAGAAACCTGCAGGTGCAGGTTTTCCTCCTTCACGCCCCCATTTTAGCATGAAAATCATAATATGGCCCTTAATTGGCTGGACGCTTGTTCGAGAATCCAGTTTCCCCAAGGTCACATGACTGGTGTGGCTTACAGGAAGCCAGCAGCATGTCAAATCAGGATAAGCACCAATGGATCCCAGCAGCTCAGTGAATATACACTGACTAAAGAGTTAAAACAGTATGGAGTGGTGTGAAGGAGGTCAACAAGGATCAATGTTTAACCTGTCCTTCCCCTCTCCCATTTTAACCCTAGAGTATTAATTTAAACAAAATTGTAATACAGTTTTGTAGTAAATAAAATATAGTTAAGATACAACTGAACATTGTATAATATTTTCAGAATGAGATTGATATTGATACTTTGAGTTCATGTTTGTACTGTATCTCTTAAGTCTCCCTGTCATAATGGTAGTATGATCAGCCACTCGAGGTTTTACTGAGCGAGAGGCAGTCACATTGAAAATCTTTTCCATCTTTGTACTTTCTCACTGAGTGTTATTCAGTTACTGGACGTATAAATATATGCTATTATTATATCATCATCACCCTGTCCTGCTTCATCTTATAAAAAAACAAATCAAATCAGCTCAATTAAAAACATCATTACACATTGTACTGTCGAGCTCCATCCTACCATATTTCTTTTGAATTTGATGATAATATTGCTTGATTTTTTTTCCTCAAATAAATCCCACATTGGCTATTACACTTTATAAGGAAGTCTTCAATGCATTATGTATGAGAAAATTTGTCTTGTCAAAATAATAATGATGTCAGGCTAACATCACAGATATCCTATCCATTGGAAAATGTGTTGCCAGGATCCTTGTCATTGTGTGCATTGTACTAACGAGACATGATTAGGATTTCCTACACATAATATAGAGGGGGACATTTATTAATGTCTGCATTCAGTGGTCGTTGGTATGAAAGCTGCGACGTGATAATGCCAATTATCAGCTGCAAAATGACTTGGTATTTGAAAACTATCTGACCTTTTCTAATGAGTCTGATATTTGAATATGTTTAGCCTTACCCGAGGATGCTGTTATTGTAATCAATCTACTGTCAACGGACCAGACTGATATCACAAATCCAAGTAACAGGGGCAGGCAGACGGGCACGGCTAATGAAACACAGACTTTTACACATAAATGTCAATGGTGGCAACATCTTCCTACAACCATAATTCACTAGATTCCAGGGGCCTTAATCTAACCAAATCGGTAACCGGGAGCTGCTAAGGGCATAGATAATCTCGAGCCAATAACCCTTAGCAGCTTCCACTTATCGACTTATCTGCGCGCCAAAGAACTCCGTGGAGTCAAGTGAAACCCTGTTCAAGTTCTGCAGGAGGTTGCTAAGGGACATTGGAAGGATTCGCACAACACAGGGAACCATTTGCACCATCTTTTTCCCAGAGGGATCTGAAGTACGTGTAAGTTATTCACACATCTTATTTTCAGTGATTTTGCAAAAGCAAAAATCACTTAACATCAGGGTTTACGCCTGCGGTCACACGAGTACACTTTTCACGTCTGTCTGACCACACTGTTTGCTGTCCGTCGTAACTTTTCAAAGGAGTCTATAGAGAACAACACACGAAGCACGTGCGCACTTTTTCCTCGCACGGGTAACGCATGCTGCAATGGACGCCAAAATAGCATTGACGTGAAAAAGCTAAAGTGGACATAGAGAAATCCCTGCATACAGCTTTATTTTTTCTTTTTCTTAACATCAGTCATAACTAACTGATGCTATATAGCCTTTTCAATTCTTTTTCTCAACCTCAGTCAAAACTAACTGATACAATATAGCAATTCTTTTTCTCAACGTCAGTCAAAACTAACTGATACGAGGTAACCACAATCTCATCCGTTATAAAGTGCATCCGTTTCAATGGATGCACTGTGCGTAATCAGTGCGCTCGTGTGACCGCGGCCTATGGCTAATGTCAGACGAACGCAGACTGAGCGCACTCTGCGTGCCTGCGTGCATAACGGACAGACGTACTGACGGAAGATACTGTAGACACCACATGGTCTGTGTTTTTTTGATGGACGTAGAAAAAAAAGGGAACTATGGGAAATAAAATTAATATAAAAAATGATAAAAATTTGAAAAGGATATGAAAAGCCATTTTGTGCGTCAATCTGCTGGACGTCGCAAATGCACTGCGTCTGAAATCTCTGCATCACTCACAAAGAATGCTACGCGGATGTGGCGCACTCTGCGCGTTCGTGGTAGAGGTTTTACTCTCTTGCCTAACTTACGCCCGTTTGCCACGTGCGTTGTGAGTGCGCAGTTCGGTGCGGACGCACTTAGTGTGTGGGTCTCTATTGCTCATGATTTTATGCTAAGACGGACGTTAAACTGTGCGGCAACACGGACGTGATAACTGCGTTCGTCTGACACGGGCCTAAGCTTTACTTTTTTCTCAACGTCAGTCCTAACTGATACAATGTAAACACAATCTCATCTGTTATAAAGTGCATCCATTTCAACAGATGCAACGTGATCACTGCGTTCGTCTGAGATTAGCCTTAGAGTCTGAATAACGTCTTGAGCCGACGTTGAAAAAGCAGGGCTGGCATAGTTCGTTCTTAATCCGCTGGCGGCAAATTAACGGCTCCCATATAAAAAAAGGATCCAACGATTTGCAGTAAGCGACCGCAATGTCTAAGACGCAAGCAAAGCACAGCTAAGCTCACAGTTTGTTTGGAATAGCGTCTTGATCCATTAGCTTAACATCTTGGTTGGAATAAGGCCCAAAATCGGTGTAAATTTAACAAGAGCCCGTGTAAATCTACCAACTCCATAGTCTTTAATATCGCTGAGTTCACCGCGGCTCTGGTTCAGATTACAGCTGACTCAGAATCTAGTGCACGATAGGAGTAAAGATTGAATAATGTTGTCACACTCCAAAAATGTAAGCAAAACAGTAAATTTTTGATGTTTGCAGCTTTTTTAAATTTTAGGCAGAAGGCCTAGAATTAGAATATTTGCATAATAATACTATAAAGCTATATATCCTAGCACTTCTTGTCAACCTTTAGCATGTCCATTTTATCCTATGCTAAGGAAGAAACTGAGCTCAGCAACATTAAAAAATATGTGGAAATAAACTACCTTCCATACCGTTTATTAACATCCGTAATATTATCAAAGGTTATACATGTATATATTGTTTCACAATTATTTTTATTTCTTTTTCATTTATTTCTGTTAGGCCCATAAACCAAGAAAAACACCCACTATGAACTGAAATCTTGCAGATGGTTTAAGAATCTTATTTTTCTAATTTAGTTTTTATGAGTTACTCGAGGAAAAAAAAGAGAAAGAGCGTGTGGACTTATTCCTACGCTCGACATTTACATCCTAGAAAAAATACCCGGAGGAATGCAAATTATTAAATAATTACTCAAACACCATTATAACATATACCTTATATTTAGGCTATGGGACTTCCTTCATGCAAAATGTGCATTATCTTGGGCCCTATTCCAATGTAGCTGTTAATAGGGCACGCTGGTGGATAGATTGTGCATGAATGAGCTGTTAACCATTAGCGGCTCACTATAAATAGATCTATCTATTTAGTCGCTGTATTAGCAGCTCGAATCGTAATAGTTTGGAGCTGTACACAAATACTGGTAGCGCTGTTGTCCGCCATTGCTGGTATTGTCTCCTGTCGGGTTATGACAGCCAGGCCTCAAAATTTCCACTCGTCTACTAGCATTTGGCGATTGAAAATTAAGTGAGGGTGAGTGGGAATGCAGACGCACGCAGCAAGATAAATTATTTTGTGTTGCCTGAGCTGCATATTCTGGCGGCGGTCGTGCTATTTTGTTTTTAGGCCCCCCTGCTGGCCAGGGGAATCCAAGATGGCAACAGGCCCCCTCTGATGACATCAGAGAGGGCGTGCCGGACGTCTGCCGCCTATGCCTGCCCTGTCTTGGCGGTTCTCATTGGTCCCTCGCTCTGCTCACACTGGGTCTGATGTCTGGGTATGTCTGCAACTGGGGCCTGATTTCTGGGTATACATGTATCTGGAGTGATTGTGAAATTGTGAAGATGAAAAAAAATGCACTAAGTTTATTAAAAGCTGAGCAGTTACACTTAATATTTTGCTTGCATTCCCATTGATGTAAAGCACTAATTTTCCTTTAAGTTTACATTGGTTTATGTTAATGTGGTTATTTATTTTTGTAACTTTATTCTGAATAAAACAATTAACAGTGTCATTTCATAAGATAATTTGAGGTTGTATTTGGGGGCGGAGTTAAGGGCAGGGTAGGAGTTAGGTGGGGCAACTGGTGGCGAGTGACTCTTAAGGCCTGGCTAGTAGCTTGGGACTTGAAATTTTGAGCCCTGATGACAGCCATACCATTTGTAATGCACCATACTCAGCTGTCCCAATGCAAAATGAAAGGATGACGTCACAATCCCTTTCTAGGGGCCAATTAAGCATGTCTAAAGTGACTTTAAATGGATCAGTATTCTCAAACTGCCCACGATCTTAACATCACTTCATCTTGAGTGCCCCAAAGAATTTTCATTCAAAGGAGAGGAGAAACTACACTGTTATAATTCAGAAAACATATTGTTGTAATAACAGTTATAGTTAGAAGTTAAAGTTTACCATTCTATTAATGAAAATTTACAAGGTTTGTGATGGGGAAAACTGGCATGGCTTACTCTGAAGGGATATGGAATATAAACTTCAGTCATCTGAGGGCAATATATACATACCTATCGCTAAAACGGGGATGCCAAGGGGAAACATTTGTGCTTGCAAATTTCCCCTTAGCGTCCCCGTTTTATTAACAGATTAGGAGGTGGACGCTGAATCCAGCAGCTGCCCCGTAATGGCCGCTAACGCTCCACTAGCCCTAGCGTTAGGGCCCGTAGTGTCCAAAGAGGGGTTAAATACAATTTAGTTTATGCTGAAACTTTAGAATATCAGCTCCTTATGGACTAGAGACCACTCTCTCCCTCCTCTCTAATTATACATTACCCTAACTTATTGTACCCCTTGCACCATCTTGTGGAATATGTTGGTGAGGTATAAATAAAGAATAATGATAAATAAGCCCAATCTGATACGGCTGTTCCCAGTGTGCACTGTAACTTTTATATTCTCTCTCTTACACCAGGGCTGGCCCAATCCACAGTGCTGCCTGGAGCGATGGATGAAATGCTGCCCCCCAAAAAAAACATGTGACACGTATGAGAGTATCACAGAGCTGCACAGCAATAAAACTCACAGTAATGTGCAGTGTGTATGAGCGTGTCACAGAGCTCCACAGCAATAACAAGGGAAAAAAGTGTCATCTGCGCTCGTTTCTATGTATTCCATGTACAACAAAACACTATGAGGTTTTTGTTTGTTTCAATGGCCATTGCAACGTAAGCTCACTTGCCACTTCAAGGCACCTCTTTATAGAGTGAGTACCTAACCAATGTAACCAAAAGCTGCTCTACTGAGCAGCTCCAAGCCCCTCCTGCTGCTTTTCAGCTAAGGAGAGGCAGAGAAATGGTGGGTTTTATTTATACACGCACCAAACACTTCCCATTTGGGATTAAAAACAAAAACATGGAAAGAGGAACCGCAGCAAAACGACGAACTGGTGTTACAAGCATAATATACATACATACAGAAAAAATGGCGTTGCGCCCATACTCACCGGAGCGGCTGCAACAGCCAGGAGTAACAGCCCAGTTAATGTAGGTTTGGTATCAGACGTTGTTGTAGGTGAAAATTTGGGATCTAGTGATCACCAGTCAGTGTGGTTTAATATAAGAACAGGGATGGAGCCGCACCACACAAAAACAAAAGTTTTAGACTTTAATTAAACAGATTTTTCTAAAATGAGATTTTGTGTGAATGAGTCATTATCAGACTGGAGGCGTTTAAAGGGAGTCCAGGAGAAATGGGATTATTTAAAGGAAGCATTATTGAAGGCCACAGGCAATTGCATTCGGCTTGTTAGCAAAAACAAAAAAGGGAAGAAACCACTGTGGTACTCTGCAGAAGTGGCCAAAATAGTGAAGAACATAAAGATAGCATTCAATAATTATAAAAAACCTCAGAGTGAAGAAGATAGGCAAACCTATAAGATTAGGCAGAAAGAGGCAAAGCAATTTATAAGAACTTCCAAAGTACACACAGAAGAGAAAATAGCTCAGTCAGTAAAAAAGGGAGACAAAACCTTTTTTTAGATACATAAATGAGAAAAGTAAAACAAGGATTAGTTAGATTAAAAACAAAGGAAGGAAGGTATGTAGAAGAGGATAAAAGTCTCGCTGACTGCCTCAATGAATATTTTTGTTCAGTCTTTGCAGAAGAAAAGGAAGGAAAGGGACCTCAGTTAGGAGGAAACACTAACGAGACATTTACATATGAGTTTACAGAGGAGGTTCTACAGCAGCTGTCTAAAGTAAAGACAAATAAGTCAATGTGGCCTGATGGGATCCAACCAATGTTATTAAAAGAGTTCAGTGGTGTAATAGCAAAACCGTTAACAGATTTATTTAACCAATCCTTGTTAACGGGATTCGTCACAGAAGACTGGAAATTAGCAAATGTTGTGCCCATTTACAAGAAGGGTTGTAGGGAGGAATCGGGGAACTATAGGCCAGTTAGTCTTACGTCAGTAGTGGGGAAATTAATGGAAACCATGTTAAAGGAAAGGATTGTTGAACATCTAAAAACACATAGATTACAGGACCAGAAACAACATGGGCTTACCTCAGGGAGATCATGCCAAACTAATCTTATTAATTTTTTTGATTGGGTAACAAAAATAATAGACATAGGTGGTGCAGTAGACATTGCTTATTTAGATTTCAGTAAGGCTTTTGATACTGTTCCGCATAGAAGGCTTATCAATAAATTGCAATCTTTGACCTTGGATTCCAATATTGTTGAATGGATTAGGCAGTGGCTGAGTGACAGGCAACAGAGGGTTGTGGTAAATGGAGTTTATTCAGCGCAAGGTCTTGTTACCAGTGGGGTACCTCAGGGGTCAGTACTTGGACCCATTCTCTTTAATATTTTTATTAGTGATATTGCAGAAGGTATTAATGGAAAAGTATGTCTTTTTGCTGATGACACAAAGATTTGCAACAGGGTTGATGTTCCTGGAGGGATCAGCCAAATGACAAATGATTTAGGTAAACTAAAAAAATGGTCGGAGCTGTGGCAATTGAGTTTTAATGTGGATAAGTGCAAGATAATGCACCTGGGACGTAAAAACCCAAGGGCTGAATATAAAATATTTGATACAGTCCTAACCTCAACATCTGAGGGTTGTGATTTAGGGGTTATTATTTCAGAGGATCTAAGGGTAAGTAGTCAATGTAATAGAGCAGCAGGAAATGCTAGCAGAATGCTTGGTTGTGTAGGTAGAGGTATTAGCAGTAGGAAAAGGGAAGTGCTCATCCCACTGTACAGAGCACTGGTGAGACCTCACTTGGAGTACTGTGTGCAGTACTGGAGACCGTATCTCCAGAAGGATATAGACATCTTAGAGAGAGTTCAGAGAAGGGCTACTAAAATGGTGTTATGGCTTGAAGGAGAAAAGTTACCAGGAAAGGCTTAATGATCTTAACATGTACAGCTTGGAAAAAAGACGAGACAGAGGAGATATGATAGAAACATTTAAATACGTAAAGGGAATCCACAAGGTAGAGGAAGGGAGTATATTTAAAAGGAAACAAAGTAGCAAAACAAGAGGACATAGTCTTAGATTAGAGGGGCAAAGGTTTAAAAGTAACATCAGGAAGAATTATTTTACTGAGAGGGTGGTGGATACATGGAACAGCCTTCCAGTTGAAGTGGTAGAGGCCAAAACAGTAATTGAATTTAAGCAAGCATGGGATAGGCATAAGGCTATCCTAAACAAAAGATAAATCCAGGTAAAGTATCCATGTAATTGGGCAGACTAGATGGGCCGAAAGGTTCTTATCTGCCGACATTTTTCTATGTTTCTATGTATAAAACATAACAAGGGAAAAAAGTGTCATCTGCGCTCGTTTCTATGTATTCCATGTACAACAAAACACTATGAGGTTTTTGTTTGTTTCAATGGCCATTGTAACGTAAGCTCACTCGCCACTTCAAGGCACCTCTTTATAGAGTGAGTACCTACCCAATACCCAATGTAACCAAAAGCCGCTCTACTGAGCAGCTCCAAGCCCCTCCTGCTGCTTTTCAGCTAAGGAGAGGCAGAGAAATGGTGGGTTTTATTTATACACGCACCAAACACTTCCCATTTGGGATTAAAAACAAAAACATGGAAAGAGGAACCGCAGCAAAACGACGAACTGGTGTTACAAGCATAATATACATACATACAAAAAAAATGGCGTTGCGCCCATACTCACCGGAGCGGCTGCAACAGCCAGGAGTAACAGCCCAGTTAATGTATAAAACATAAGAAGGGAAAAAAGTGCCATCTGTGCTCGTTTCTATGTATTCCATGTACAACAAAACACTATGAGGTTTTTGTTTGTTTCAATGTTTCAATGGCCATTGCAACGTAAGCTCACTCGCCACTTTATAGGCACCTCTTTATAGAGTGAGTACCTAACCAATGTAACCAAAAGCCGCTCTACTGAGCAGCTCCAAACCGCTCCGGTGAGTATGGGTGCAACACCATTTTTCTGTGTGTATGTATATTATGCTTGTAACACCAGTTCGTTGTTTTGCTGCTGTTCCTCTTTCCATGTTTTTGTTTTTAATCCCAAATGGGAAGTGTTTGGTGCGTGTATAAATAAAACCCACCATTTCTCTGCCTCTCCTTAGCTGAAAAGGAACAGGAGGAGCTTGGAGCTGCTCAGTAGAGCAGCTTTTGGTTACATTGGTTAGGTACTCACTCTATAAAGAGGTGCCTTGAAGTGGCGAGTGAGCTTTCGTTGCAATGGCCATTGAAACAAACAAAAACCTCATAGTGTTTTGTTGTACATGGAATACATAGAAACGAGGGCAGATGACACTTTTTTCCCTTGTTATGTTTTATACATTAACTGGGCTGTTACTCCCGGCTGTTGCAGCCGCTCCGGTGAGTATGGGCGCGACGCCATTTTTTCTCCACAGCAATAAAACTCACAGTAATGTGGTGTGTATGAACGTGTCACAGAGCTCCACAGCAATAAAACTCACAGTAATGTGCGGTGTGTATGAGAGTATCACAGAGCTCCACAGCAATAAAACTCTCAGTAATGTGCAGTGTGTATGAACGTATCACAGAGCTCCACAGCAATAAAACTCACAGTTTTGTGCAGTGTGTATGAGCGTGTCACAGAGCGTCTAACAGTACGTGAAAAGTGCTGCCTGATCCCAGGGATCACTTGGATAATTTGGGAACACAGCGCCTGGGCTCCTGGAGGAATCTGTGGTGCTCTAACTAACGCATGTTCCCATGCAGCATGTTTGTCCTGCCTGATGGTGATGAGGCGCCCCCAAGGAGCCACAGGTTGCACACACAGAGCCATCACTTGCTGGGAACCCAGCACATCTGGCACATTCGCTCACAGGGCACCTGGGCTCCGCGCTGGCCAATCACAGTCCCCCAAGTGCAGAGTAATGGGCAATACCTGGGAAGCAGCATGGCAGCATCCCTCTGTGTACTGCACTGCCCACTCTGCCAGCTTCACAGGCTGCTGGCTGCCCCTCCAGCCTCACGGACCGAGCCGCTCTGCACACAGCGAACTAGTGTGAGACACGCCCCGGACACGTCCCTCACCCTCTAAGTACAAGGCTAGTGAGGCCTGAGGCACCGCCCAGCCCAGCTGAAACGGACCCGCCCCTGAATCATTGCAGGCACCGGCGGCAGACCGTGCAAGGACCACACACGGACACCAGTGTCCGTGAGTGAACACCTTGCCAATCCCTGCCATTGACAGGGTGGCAAAATGCTGCCCCTGACAAAGGGCTGCCTGGAGCGCCTGCTCCATCCCGCTCCATGGACGGGCCGGCCCTGGTCGTAGCTTTATAAAGGAGTCAATTAAACACACCACACGAAGCACCTGCGCACTTGTTCACAGACGGGCAAAGCATAAAGCCACAGACGCAAAAATAACATTGACTTGAAAAAGCTAAATGGACGCAGAAACAACGCTGTCATGTATTTTCCTAGGGCGTGGAGACATCAGATGTTACGGACGTACTTTACACAGTACTCACAATATCTCCCGTGAAAAAGTGCGTCCATATCGGACGCAGTACAGTATGCTCGTGTGCCGCCTCCCTAAGGCACCAAGCGTCATTATCTCAGCCTATACACTCAAACATTCTACAAGTGAATTGTGACATCATATATTCAAAGGTGAATGGGTGATGTCACAAAATCACTTGTAGAATAGTATAGGTGTATAAGCTGACATTAGATTGGCTTTAGATGGGGTAGGTTTACAAAAAACACTTAATACCAAGACATTTTCAGTAAGCCTGGTCTTCAGACAGTCTTCAAAGAAGGGGGGAGGCGACTACAGATCATATTGCATGACTACATATTGCATGACAAATCTAAAACAGGTTTAATTGTTTAACACTCGTTAAAGGTAACTTGTATGTTTACCATAGTTTCCAGAGCAGATTTTCATTAAGAAACAATCAATATCCATTTCTAATAATAATAATAATAATTTTTTTTACCAATAAATTGAATACTTACTGGTTGGAAACTGACCATATTGCCCCACCACTGTTGATATGGATTGTCCTACCATTCTTGGTCCAACTCTCTCCACCCTGAACTCTCTAGATTGTCAGCTCATCTGAGCATAGATTGCGTCTAACTCACTTATTTCTGTCTTCAAATATTCTCTTTGCCATTTTGCTAATACAACTTCCCCACATTATTCCATAGCCCTGCGAATAATATTGATGCTGTATAAATAATATATTTCAACATCTTTTCAAGATAATAACTTGTTGTTCGGTAGTCTTCCACTAGATGGCAGTTTCAGAACATGTATTTTTATTTAAAATTTGGTGTTGCACAAGTGATTTGCGCCCACGATTCTTCAAACCCCCTTTTAAGAGACCTCATATGTTAAAATTTAGAAATAAACAAAGTACCTTTTATGAAGAAAAAAAGACAATCTCTGTCTCGTTGTACACTGCTGCACACAATGTTCGACTAACTTGGAAAAGACTCAAAAATGCGGCCTTGAAATACATAAGCATTTTGTTTTAGCAATTAAATAATTTATGGAGCAGAAAACAGCAAAAAATAAATCTCCCCTATTCTTACCGTTAACGTTTGATGAGAGAGGTAGAGGGTACACTACTCCTACAAACACAAAAGGACAAAACCAACATAATGAAATTTAACAAGAAAAGGGAAAAAAAGAGTGGTGTAGATACACGCTTCCACCCAAAGGAGGGTGTAAAACCACTCAATTTAATTAATAATTCATTTAAAATAACGGAGCATAGACTGCCGCACAACATATCAATAAATATCAAAAGAATACGATAGTGATATAGAATACACAGACGCCAGGGTTAAACCACTACTTATTCTTTTGATATTTATTGAGATGTTGTGTGTCAGTCTATGCTCAGTCATTTTAAGTGAATTATTAATTATATTGAGTGGGTTTACGCCCTCAACCTTGAATAGGCTCAGCTTGAGCCGAAACGTCATGGGTGAAAGGTCCAGACCAGGGATTCTGGGTCATCGAGGGAGTTGCTCACCTGCTGGGTGATAAGCGTTCCCACACAGGGGATTCAGTGAGAGGGAAAATCATGAGTAGGAAAAAAGCAAGAACTCTCGCTACATAAAAAATCTGCATCCTATCTGCTAGGTTAGCTGAGACAAAGCTTAAAAAAGGTCTGTGCATTTTTGGTATTAGTTGGCTGCGGATAAGCTGAACCCTGGTAGACAGAGGTTTTTGTTAGTTAGAGCTCAGGAAGAGCTAGGCTCTTGTTTTGTTTGTTGTATTTATTCCCTGTATACCTGTCACACCAGACCTTAAAATATCCTCAAAATAAAAGGACTTTATTTTTAAAGTGACACTACCACTTATATAAACTGTAATTAGATTACTTGTGCATTACAAATAAAACCACATTATACAACACATGCCACTGTTTTTTCCCCCTCTCTTTTATTGAAGTAATTGTATGAAAAAGGAAGGTTTTTATCTCTGGTTTGCATTTTGTTGATTTTTCCCATGATGCAACATCTATGAAAAGCTTTGCTTTGTGGCGCTTGATTATCTAATCTACATTATTTAACCGTTTAATTAGGTGGAGGAGGGAATGTGTAGATAAAGTGGCAAGAGGGTTTTATACTCAAGGCTAACAGAGATAAGAGATGGCAGCTAAATGAGATATGACAGGGAGCTTAAAATACTTCTAACCTACTCCCTGGTGATGTCCTTTGAATACATCCCACAAAATACAATGATGTGGGGATTGGTGACTGACCCATAGACTCCATTCTATTCCCAATGCCACACAATGAGAAGCAAGTGAGGTAAAGATACTGAGAACAGTTTACAACACAAAAGACCACTAAATGGATTCACCCAGTGACACATATAGAGTAAAATATTTTTTTTACCTAAACAAACAAGAGAAAACAAAGCACATGTAAAATATCAGCAACATAAAATAAACAGAATAAGAACATTTCATTTTTTGGTAGTGGTGGCCCTTTAAAGAAAGAAAATGTTGGTGTTCCTGAAGATATACGGTATAAGGGTCTATTCACTAAAAGGTGAAACTCAGGAGAATTGGCAGGAGAAGTGAACAATCTAGACCAAATAGCCGATTTGGAAAGTGAGATAAATGGGAGAATTTTTATGGTTTGGCTATTTTAACCTAGAATTTTCACTTCTGCCAATTCTCCTGACTTCCCCCACCCTTTAGTGAATAGACCCTATAGCGTCCAGCTCATAGGACAATATATGAAAAATTCTCCAGCCCCCTGCCCCTTAAATAATTGGCAGATGATGCTGATAACATCTGACCAATCTGACCAAATACTCACCAGTTCAGGGCTCCTGAAATGCAGAAGTTACTGCAGCTTTTTATACAATTTGTATTACAAGTTCTGTTGTAATTGTGCAAAATGATGGATTGATGCTGCGCGTACATGAACAGAACAATTCCGCCAGCTCCTGTATCCCAGAATGCTCACTGCTGTGACCATTCGAAGACACAATGACTGACTTGGTGAGCAGCAGGCAGGATATTCGGTCCTATCTGCCTGGTGATGCTTTTGTGGGCCAAAGAAAATCCTTCCATTCACACTGCAATAACTGGCAAATGGGGCTTTAAAAGCTACAGCGTTCAAGGTGTGTATAGTATCCCTTCAAATCAGGGGTCAAGTCCTACAAGAACGCATGGGAACGCAGTTCCCTCACTATTTTAGCAGGAGGAACTTCGTTCCCTTTTGGCTGATAAACTGGTAAGCTGCAACACCTTTCTATATAGACACAATTTTATAAAACTGTCTATATTTAAGGGTATATATCCTGGATTTACATTGTACCGGCTGGATGGAGTAGATATATAATTTATATATTATAATATATAATAATAATAGATATAATAATCCTAAATCTACAAGATGTTGTACAAACAGTTTGCTGAGCCCTTGCTTTTTAGGATAAAAGACGACACATCTGTCATCAAAGCAAGAGACAACGCGTCACTTCACCATAATGAGAACATAGCCAAGGTACAGCAGAGACATGCTTTAGTTTGACCCCGAGACAATTAGGCTTGTGCACCGATTTTTTTTTCGGTTCGATTCGGTTCGATTTTTCGGATTTTTAAACTTTTCGATTCGGCTCATTTCGACCGATTTCTGTTTCGATTCGGTTCGGCTCGATTCGTTTTTTGTGTACAATTTTTTTTCGGAATATCGACCATTTTTCGTATTTTCGTGTCACTTTGCTCGGTTTTTGTATCGACTTTTCGTATTTCGGAAATTTTCGTTTTTCGGAATTGTACATGTTTTCGGAATATCGACCGTTTTTCGTATTTTCGTGTCACTTTGCTCGTTTTTTGTATCGACTTTTCGTAATTTCGGAAATTTTCGTTTTTTCGGAACATCTGTTCTCCTCGTTTCAAAGCAATAAATTTCGATTTGACGCATTTCAAGTCCATTCGAAAATTCTGAAAATATTTCGTTTCGGCTCGGAAAACTTTTCGGATCTGCCATTTTCGGATCTAAAAATTTTCGGAAACACGAATCGGGAAATTTCGTGAAAATTTCGTGAAAATTCCGAAATTCCGAAACCCGAAACGCACATCCCTAGAGACAATCAGGCATGTAATTCTTAGAAGAGAGAACCAAAAGACCCTTATTGTCCACTAATGCCTTTTTCATTGCTTGGAGCAGTTTGTTTTAGGATTTTCCATTTTCTCTGAAAATTGTCCAAATGGATGAACACTGGGAAGCTATAAGAAATCTTTTTTAAATTCTAGAAAGCATCACCTCTCAAACGTGAAAGCAAAATACATTGTATTTGGAAAAGCTGTCAATTCCAATGAGTTAACGTTTGTCTTATTATCATATCCCGTTTGACATCTCTGAACACTCGTGTTCCATTCTTATTAACACAACACTACAAGGCAAGTTATTTATTATCGTTTCTGATTACAAAATCCTTGATGTCTGAAATTCAACCTTGAATTCATTATTATATATTACTTGTGCTTGTTCTACTAATAGAAACAAGCGTTTCTCGTGCTTCTGGCCACCTCTTGTATTAAATAAAAATGGCTGAACATAACGATTTATCGATCCTAACAGTCTTGTATGTTAAGGATTCTGCAATGCATTTAAAGGACGATCCCTTTTTGAAATATGTATTCAGAGTTAGGAAGGAAATACATACATATTCAGTGATATATATCTCCTGTAGACCACGAGGACAAAGTCAATAACAGTAGCGATGATTAAATGTAAGATTATTCAGTATAAGGACTTAGAAACTCTTGTTTATTCCAATCAAAAAGACCAAGGAACATTGTCCTTGGCAAAAAATAAGACCTGTATATTAAATGTTATACACAAATGAGAAAGCATTTCAAAACAAAATGGGGAGAGGGCTGATTACAAGGAAGAAGAATGCAAACAGGATGGAGGATGTCGAGTATGTAAAGTCAAAGCAAGGAGTTCACTCACTGACATTTAACACACATACAGGTCTATTCAAAGAAAGGTGATCCTCTGGAGAAGTGAAAATTCGACATCAAAATAGCCGAACCAGAAAAATGTGCTCATTTATCTCACTTTCCAAATCGGCTATTTGGTCTAGATTGTTCTCTTCTCCTGCCAATTCTCCTGGTTTTCACCTTTCTCTGAATAACCCTGATAGTTTTGCTTTTCTTCAAAAAAAATATACAAAAACTACTTCTGATGTAGTTCACTTGATACGGCTTTGTGCATGTTCCTGCCTGGAACTTAAGGGATGATGACTATGGTGTTGGCAATAATTCATTTATCTTATCCTATGTTAAAAAGCAAAGATAAGTGACTTAGGTTTCGATTTAATTCTATTGGCAGATTTTTTTTTAACCCTTTCCCCCCTGCAGGACGTTCTATGCTGTTCGTGTGGCAGGTGGGCCTTGAAGATGCAGGGCGAACAGGTACGCCCCGCATGCTTCAATGGGCCCACTCAGGCTGTCCCCGGCAGCTAATGACATATGTCACATGTCGGCTGCATGGACGGGCCAAATTACAGGCCAGCGGCGGCACCTGGCGATGAGGCATAGCTGTTAACGCCCGCCCATTGTGAAGGGGTTAAAATTTCGGCTGACTCAATTGAATTTTTTTTACCACAATCAAAATCCGATAAATGGCCCCTTATTGATATAATTTGGGCTGGTAATATGCCCGAATTTTTTTAATCTAATTAATCTAATTAATCCCTGTTAGTAACCCTAACCCTAAAAATAGCTCTAACTGTAAAAGGTATCCCTGGTGTTCAGGACTTTTAAGGTTAGGGTAAGGGTAATTTTTAGGGATAGGGTTAGGTTTTTATTTCAAAATCAACACTTATATTAAAATTTAGGGTATTGATTCTGATTTCAAAGTATTTTTTCCTTGCCTGAAAAGCCTTTTTATCACCCCTTTCAGCACTTGCTATATTTTTTCTTAGTCCTTAGACCATGAACGAACCCTTCATGAGCCTGGATATTTGGAGTTGCACAGGTTCAGCAGAAGGACACTGGGAACTGTCTGTTCATAATTTCCTTCCGCATTCAAAAAAAAAAGGAAGCAATTTTTAGGGGTTAAGTCTTAACTAATTCATTATCGCTGAACAGCATCTTCTGAAAGTCTTTTTTTAAAATAAAGATTATTACATTGATCAGCAATTTTCAAAGATTTCATAAAATAGACTTACAGGAGTTCAGAAATCTCAAACATACAGTATCAGGGTTATCCAAAGAGATCCGAATTGCTTGAGAAAGGTAACCGAACGCTGAAAATCAGCGTTCGGTTACCTTTCCTGACCATTCGGCTATCCAGAGAGCAGGCAATTCGCCAAATCCTGGCGAATTTCCTGCACATACGGTGCCTGTTCGGTCCCTGTTCGAGGGCAGTGAAATCCCCATAGAGAAGCACTGCTTCGGGTATTCAGAGAACACAAACCAGCAGTGAAAGGTTCCCCTAATGCCCTGACATTCGGTGATTTCATGCGGCAAATTTATTCAGGAGAATCCCATAGGCTTCAATGTTAAAAATATTCCCGTTTTAATTCAATATCTAATAAACCGTTCATTATAAAATTCTGCAGCAAAAAGTCGCTTTATTTATAGATTTTTTAGGACACTTTAAGCATTTTTCAGATTTTTTTTTCTTTTTTTAAAAGTCCGATTTTTTTTTTCAGTTTACTTATTTTTTTTGTAACAGCCCTCTTTATTATCATTCCCTGGACCTCCTGTGAAAATTTCAGACATTTTCGCTCAGTAGTTTCTTTGCAAACAGCGTTACATTTTCCCAGATTCATACAAATGGTTTTTCTAATTTATTCACTGCCTCCTCTACGTCACAGCTGCTTCAGCTCTGTGTGATTCGGCTCCTGTTCGGCTCCTGTTCGGCTTTTTCGAAGGTTAATCCAGATGTTTTTGCTTGTTTTCAGCGTGCATTCGGTTAGGTTTCGTCAGGTTTTCGGCAGCTTTTCCCTGCAATTCGGGGACCCTGTGGTGCTTGCTGAATACACCGCAGGGTCACCGAAATGCAATCGGCAAAAGGAACCGAATTGAAGAGAACGAAAAGTCACCGAACGTGCGGTGACTTTTCGAATCTCTTTGGATAACCCTGTATGTCTTGTATCCAAAATAAGCTATGATTTATACAGCATCTAGCAAATTTCTGGTTGTGCAGTATGTTTGAGGACTGTTAAATCTATACAGGACCGTACCCAAAAATGTGTTTGACTGAAGAATCGGATAGTTTGGATGTATTGTTTTTTAAAAAATAAATAAAAATAAAGGCAAAAAAATAAAAAATACATGTAATAAATACACTGATCAGCAGTTCTCACAGATTTCATAAAATAGTCTTGCAGGAGTTCAGAAATCTCCAATATAGGTCTTGTATTCAAAATAAGCTATGCTTTATTCAATGGACATGTCTTACAGCAGACTTTAAGGCTTAACAAATATATCAGAATAACACAAACAAAATCCTACTCCATTGTGGACAACTACTCACATATAAATCTCTTGCTATCCTATTGGACAGCTATGATGTATCCAGCAAACATAAAACAACTTCAAATACCTTTTTTGGTTCTGGGTTCCACTGTCACTCCGTGTTTGTCCCAGTACCTGCTCCTCTCAGTAAGAACATTGATTGCCGTCTACGTAGCTTTTGGAATTTCCTAATTTCTGACATTTAGCCCTGTTCTACTGTAGGAACACTGAGTGTTCCATACTAGAACTAATGTATCTATTTTCTATGACCCTGGTACAATAGTTATGGCTTGGATTGTACAATATTTTACAACTTTGTTACTAGGAGTATTGTGTACACACAGACAATTAATGATGACACAATGAGCAACTTACATCACAAATAGCAGCGTGAGCAGTTATGGTTCGCTACAAAGCAGCCTGTGGCTTCCTTTTTGGATAGGACTCACCCTCACTAGAGGTGCCTTGACATTTGGCGGGTGAGCTTACTCTCTTAACCTCCCTGACGGTATTCCAGAGTGTGACTCGGGGTTAACTTATTGTACCGAAAGCGGTATCCCCGAGCCACACTCGGGCTGGATACTCACATGTCCTGCGCTCCCTCGCTGATCCCGCAGTCTCCTCCAGCTGCTCGCAAAGTCACACTGCTTGGTTCCCTTCTCGCAAGGAGTGAAACCAGGAAGTGTGACATCGCGATCGGCTGCAATGTGACTGCGGGGACGGCAAGGGAGCGCAGGGACATGTAAGTATCGGCCCGAGTGTCACTCGGGGATACCATTTTCAGTATTGAAAGTTAACCCCTAAGCCACACTTATACCGCTAGGGGGCTAAAATAAATAGGACCGATTCTGACATATAAAATATGTCAGAATCGGACCGCCAGGGAGGTTAATGGCCATTAATAGAAATCAAAGCCTCTAATGGTGTTTTGTTTCACACGGTATAATGGGAATAAGCGCAGATGATATCTTTTTTCTTATGATTTATACATGTTGCTGGGCTGGATACATCTGGTGGTTGCAGCCGCCCTATCGGGGAATAGGCGCGACCCGACCCCATCCCCTCCTTTACATCACAAATACCCTGCTGCTTTAAAGCACCTGCAGTTGGAAGGTGAAGTCAAATGGATAAATCTATCCACTATTTCATATTAATGTTAACAACAACAAACTTAAGAGCAAGAGACAATAAAAAAAGGCTCCTTGGAAATACTCCCTAATTTTTCTAGTGGCTGCCACATAAACACAAATTAGAACTTCCTACAAAACTCCTAAGATGTATTAATTTACCTGCCACAGCAGCCGTGCTGCAAGGTAAGTTTGTGGCTCAGCTGAATAGCAGAGGAAGCAGATAGTGTTAATGAACATGGTTGTTATACCTAATAATTCACTTGTTAACCATAACACCTCACTTGGAACAGGGTCCTCAGTTTATAGTCACTGCATTGATTTTTTTTGCCTACAGAAAACAAATCATTTTACATCATTCTTGAAGACCTTCCCTTTGTCGAGTGCCAGTGAGAATTTAATTTGCATTCCCCAGTGCTTTAAGTAGAACTCAATGGAAAACCATCAAAGAGGGAATCTCCCCTAACCCTACATCTAACGCAAACCCTACCTCTAACCGTCATCTAAACATATTTTACCCATAAGATGTAGCAAACTATTAAAAAATATATTATCTCAAGATATTTCAGTATGTGACATGATTTTTATTACTTCATTTTATTATGATTCAAAATAGAAAATTATTTTTGAAAAAAAGGCAAAAATTCAATGGCCATAAATGCACGCTTGCCTTTCACCCACCCTTTCATGGATCTATATGTTTGTGAATACTATCTATTGATCCGATGTACATGTGTGTGTCATACAAGAAGGGCTAGATTATGATGTGAGCGCTAAACTGGGGACGCTAACGGGAAAAACCTGCACCTGTAGGTTTCCCCGCAGCATCCCCATCCTCGCGTTAGATCCCGGGGCAGGCGCTACAACGGTACCTAGCCCCGGAACACAGTGCTACCCTTGTTGATACTTGTGGTAGAGTATCACCTCTTGGAGTCCATTGAGGGTTGCGCTGCCGGACCGCAAGCCCTGTTCGAGCTCACTCTTGTTTTTTGCGTTGCATTTGTAAATCAAAATGGAAATTGCAAATAGATTTCTTAGTAGCACAATTTATTCTCGGGTCTTTTCGCAAAGGATTTCCTCATTATGTAAGATGTCCCAGGACAGTCTCTGCTCAAGGCCACGTCTAAGAATAGGCTATTTCAGAGAACTTAATTATAGATTCAAGAGCCTCTCTTGTCCAGGGATACCTTCCTGGATCTAATTTCTTGATTTCTGAAGGCACCTTTTAATCTTTATTACATTGATTCATGGACATAGATCATTGCTTGCCTGAGGCCATATATTAACATTTCCAATACAAGTCATTGAGCTCTGGAAATTAGATCAAACGAGCAGGACAGCCTAGCCACACGGTCAGACATTTCACCGTTGGGAGTAGTTTATCTGCTCACAAAAAGAAACCCAACGCATTATATTTTCCATTTTTCTTAATTCTCCTCCTTTTACTCGAAAATTAGTTGGCATGTGGCTGGTTAAAGAAAAATTTATGATGCTTCAGCAAAGTTGATTGTGTTGCTTATGCTGTTTTATACAGTTTGTGTTAGGCGTCGTGTACCTGATGGTGGTAGTATCGAGCTGCACTGTGATTGTATGTAAACTCCATATAACTCCAATTGTATACGCTTTTAATTGTTGAAGAATTGCAATTAAATGGCTATGGGGCATGTCTCTCTCTTCACTGTCATCTCTTGTTAGAAATACAACTGTCTAAGACATTTATATATATGTTTTAATGTCCTGCAAAACACATTTGACATTATTTTGAGCGGAGAATAGAACTCCAGAGCTAACATTAACTTATTTGAGTAAAACGTTTCATAATATTAACTTTACCTCTTAAGGGGGGGGGGGGGTTACATGATTTCAATGCATTCCTTTATTTACCATATCATCCTAGCCAACTCAACAAGTATTTAAAGCATACTCCATGGCTAACCCCAGCTCCATTGATCCCTTTACAGAATAACATAGATACTTCCTCACTGTTATCACAGGTGCAGCAATCATTCCTTCACTCATCATGATTAAATAAATAGGGCCATATTACAATTAATACGCTAAAATGGGGACACTAAGGAGAAAAACCTGCGCCTGCAGGTTTCTCCTTAGCAGCCCGTTTTAGGGCTCTATTACATTCTACGCGCAAATTTGTACGCGCAGCACGATTTTTTTGTGCGCAGTGTTAAATGTTATCGCGCCTAAATTAACGCAGGTATTAAGATCCGAGCGCATTTTGTCATCCGTCAAAAAATATCGGCGGAAAAAAGACGCGCAAAAATGCACGCGCATTAACGTTGCGCACAGAAAACGGTGGGCAGACTGTTTTTTCACATGATTCAGCCAATCAGAATTAAGAACCACAATTGTCTCCCTTTCAGCTTTAGCGCCTGTCAAAATAAATCTGTGTATATATGCTGCAGCAATAATTAAAACACTCACAACCTCTCAATTTTATTGTTTGGGTATGTGTAGAATGTGTAACTATACTTTGCTGTATTTTTTTTTCATGCTGGTGTATTTCGTTTCGGCCAGAACGTTCAGATTTGCAGTTACCACCAGCTTTTCAAAGACGTTAAAATTATGCACGCAAACGTCGTTCGTAAAAAGTTGTGCATCGATTGTAATACCATCCGCATACCAGCGCACGAACGCATTTGCGCTCACAATGTTAAGTATGGGATGTGCGCACGAACTTGCGTTTGCGCAGGGTCACTCGCGTCAGACATTAACGCGCATCGTATGCGCGAACGTCGTAATACGACGTTCAGCGTGAAGGGTTTTGCCCCTCGCGTAAATGCGCTTTTGCACACGCAAAAAAGTGTGCAAAGAATGTAATAGAGCCCTTAGCGTGGTATTACGGTGCAGGCGCTAAACCACCAGCCTGCACTGTAACATGACCTTAAGAACTCAGGATGCTCGCAGCAGCGCTAAGCACCGCCTTGAGCATCCCCTCCATGGAGCCCATAGGACTCCATTGAGGCTTCCACTGCTGGTCACATGACCTGCAGGATCTCGAGATCAGGAAGGTCGACGTAGTGATTCGCAGAGAGAGACTGGGGGACTTTTTTCCCCTCAGTCTCTCACTGCTCCCGGCAGCAACCAGAGGCGGATGGAGCCGCCGTTCTCGCCGCGGGATGGGAGGTGAGTATGTGATTTTTGAGGGGGGTTTCATATTACATTAATAACGCTAACGTTAGCGCTAACCTGTGTGAGCATTAACGTTAGCTGTGGTTGCCCTAGTGCGGGCGCACCATATTACAATCTGAAAGCTAACGGGTTAAAATACCTGTTAGCGATTCGGATTTTGTGCTTTTCAGCGCGAGGTTACTGTACTTTGTAATTCCTATGCTTAACATGTGGAGCACAAACTGTTAATTAGCGTTAGGAGTACAAAGTAATTACGTTCTGCTGCGGTTAACTGAAAAGTTAACCACAGCTAGGACCTGGTGCAAACTGATTCTGCTTCAGGTTAGCGCTAACGTTAGCGTTATTAATGTAATATGGCCTATATCATTTACCAACATGTATAACATTGTAGCGTTTAAGTGGATTTAAGGGTTAGATGTTAAAAGTATATATTTAATTGGCAACATCTTTTATAAAGGAGTTCAGCATACTTCAGCTTTTGTAGAAAAGTCCAGTGTAATACTTACTCAGCTTTCATGATTCTCCCCCAGTTTGGATTCCTACCTTATTCATATGTGTTTATATCATGTTACAAATAAAAAGGTTCCTCCTAATGCCCTAGGATTAACGTTAAAGAGATACTCTAGGGTAAAACAGGATGGGAGAACAGATGGGTTAAATATTCACCACTTCTGTCCCCTCCGCACTCCCTCTGAGTTTAGTAACTTAGACCAGTGGTTCCCAACACGGGTTCTCCTGTATCTGTAACGGGCCAGGTTTTCCTGATATCTGAAGCAAAGTTCAGAAATCTCCAACAAATGTCTTGTATCCAAAACAAACTACTCTTTATTCAGCATGCAGGCCTTACAAAATGCTTTATGACATAACAATTCTATTAGAATAATACAAAGAAAATCTTACTCCATTGAGGAGACCTACTCACATATAACTCTGTTTGATATCCTATTGGTCGCTTAGCTGTATCCAACAGGTAAACATAAAACATTTCCAATTACCTTGTTTGGGTCTTGTTTTTTCTGTTTCTCAGTATTTGTCCCAGCACCTGCTCCTCTCTGGAACACAACTGACTGCTGTCTGCTTAGGGTTTTGTAGAGTTTTAATTTCTGACATTTAGCCCTGTGCTACTGAGGGAACAATGAACGTTCCATTTTAGGCTGGGGGTCAGACTAGCGCATTTTTAACGTGCGTTCTGGCGCACTTAATCACGGCTGCAGTAGCAGCAAATGACGCGCAATGACGGACAATATACGAAGTACGGCCGCACGAAAGTCCGGCCGCGCAACGCAAGTGGAAAATGAACGCATTTTTTCGAGAACGCTTAACCACTAGTACTGACGTACAGAGTGCGCTGCGGCGGCATAGCGGCGTGTTTGCGTGATTAGGAGATGTCAGACTCTGCTAATTTCCAGCCTACATAACGACCAGACGCAAAAAGTGTTCTATTGACGATCCGAAAATGCGCGTTGTCTGACCGTTTTTGCGCATTCCGTGAAAAAATACGTCAATGCGTTTGGACGCACTTTTTGACGGTCGCTGCCAATTATGCGTTCGTTTGACCCTAGCCTTAAAACTAATGTATCAATTTTCTATGACTTGGTACCATAGTTATGCCTTGGGTTGCTCTACATTCTGACCTTTGTAACCATGAGTATTATGTACACCAGGCATTTTAAAGATGTCACTGAGCAACTTACACAAATACCCTGCTGCTCTAAAGCACCTGCAGTTGGAAGGTGAAGTCACGTGCAGATAAATTTAACCAGTATTTTGTATTCAAATTTAAAGCAAGAGCGAAGAGGGTGCCAGGCACAATTCGGATGTCATAACCATCATGTACATGTCAATGTTCATGCACACTGGCTGTTCAGACTGCGTTGCTGTAATAATACAGGCAACGTAGTTTTAGGTCTGCTTTCCCGGAGGGAATAAGGCATTCTGAGAGTATATGAACCATGTAACTCAATTTAAATAGTAATTCTTATACCGCCCATGCCAGTTTCTTTACCGTACTACTAAAGCAAATATCTATTTTATAAATATAAAGTCCTTAGAGAGAACAATAGTAATATTGGTCATATATTAAAACCAGTGACACACTGTAAAACAATATTAAACATACATTATTATAGAGCATCAACGCCTTATTAATATACACTATATTGCCAAAAGTATTCGCTCACCCATCCAAATAATCAGAATCAGGTGTTTCAATCACTTCCATGGCCACAGGTGTATAAAATCAAGCACCTAGACATGCAGACTGTTTTTACAAACATTTGTGAAAGAATGGGTCGCTCTCAGGAGCTCAGTGAATTCCAGCGGGGAACTGTGACACCTGTGCAACAAATCCAGTCGTGAAATTTCCTCGCTCCTAAATATTCCACAGTCAACTGTCGGCTGTATTATAAGAACGTGGAAGTGTTTGGGAACGACAGCAACTCGGCCACGAAGTGGTAGGCCTCGTAAACTGACGGAGTGGGGTCAGCAGATGCTGAGGCGCATAGTGCGAAGAGGTCACCAACTTTCTGCAAAGTCAATCGCTACAGACCTCCAAACTTCATATGGCTTTCAGATTAGCTCAAGAACAGTGTGCAGAGAGCTTCATGGAATGGGTTTCCATGACCGAGCAGCTGCATCCAAGCCATACATCACCAAGTGCAATGCAAAGCATCAGATGCAGTGGTGTAAAGCACGCCGCCACTGGACTCTAGAGCAGTGGAGAAGTGTTCTCTGGATTGACGAATCGCGCTTCTCCGTCTGGCAATCTGATGGATGAGTCTGGGTTTGGCGGCTGCCAGGAGAACGGTACTTGTCTGACTGCATTGTGCCAAGTGTAAAGTTTGGTGGAGGGGGGATTATGGTGTGGGGTTGTTTTTCAGGAGCTGGGCTTGGCCCCTTAGTTCCAGTGAAAGGAACTCTGAATGCTTTAGCATACCAAGACATTTTGGACAATTCCATGCTCCCAACTTTGTGGGAACAGTTTGGAGCTGGCCCCTTCCTCTTCCAACATGACTGTGCACCAGTGCACAAAGCAAGGTCCATAAAGACATGGATGACAGAGTCTGGTGTGGATGAACTTGACTGGCCTGCACAGAGTCCTGACCTGAACCCGATAGAACACCTTTGGGATGAATTAGAGCGGAGACTGAGACCCAGGCCTTCTCGTCCAACATCATTGTGTGACCTCACAAATGCGCTTCTGGAAGAATGGTCAAAAATTCCCATAAACACTCCTAAACCTTGTGGACATCCTTCCCAGAAGAGTTGAAACTGTTATAGCTGCAAAGGGTGGACCGACGTCATATTGAACCCTATGGATTAGGAATGGGATGTCACTTAAATTCATATGCGAGTCAAGGCAGGTGAGCGAATACTTTTGGCAAAATAGTGTATATGCATGGAAAGTGATTTAATCTATAACCGATATTAAACATAAAAATACATTTTAAATAATGTATTAAAATCTACACTTCAGAACATACTTCCACACATAGTGCAAATTAATAATCTGGAACTAAATAACTTGTAAAAACCTGTAGAGCAGCATTTTAAATGTAATACAAGAATAATATTGAATTTACTGCAGAAAATACAAATAAAAGGGAGGAAAAAGAGGAAAAAGGATTGGAGAAGGTATTGCATAAATTACAGTTCCCTGTATTACCAAAGTTATGTGATAGATGGAAAAAAAACATTATTAAAACATCCTTAATACATTGAAAAGTAATTTGTATATAAATAAGTTAACCCTTTCGCTGCTGAGCCATTTCATGGCTGTGTGCTGAGCTCATTTTTACCGGTTTCGCTCATCATGTTTAATCGCGTTTTGAAGCCATATATTATTATATGACCCAGACATATTATATATTGTTCTTTCTGGCAGACTCAGCAGATTCATAATATATCATAATTATATGTATACATCGTGTCCTGTCTGTATATTATAACAAAAAATGCAATAAAATTAAAATTTTCAATAATTTACAAAATTTTCACATTTTAACATGCGAGCATTTGCGGTTATATTTTCTATGAGTTGCGCTTGCTAAAAAAAACTAGAAATGGGGGACTTGTTACATTTTTTTGGGGGGAAATTACACTATTTTTAACAAACGCACCCCATACAAAAATCGTTAGTGCAGCATCATTGTTCACATTATAATTGAAATGAGAACAATATTGGTCGCACATACATCACTGCGCCACTACATGATGATGTAATTTTCATGCGCCACCTAGCAGAGCCGGATAAGTGCCAGATAAATGCCGTCGCGAGCATCCCAAGCTTCTGCTGCCAGATTATATGACCTGCAGGATCTTGCCTCTTTTGAGATCCTGCAGGTCTGCGCAGTGATCGCGTAGGGTTAACTGGGGACTTTTTTTCTCCAGTCTCACTCTACTCAAGACGGCCAGAAGCAGCGGATCGGGTTCCTGTTCTCGCCACTGGATGAGGAGTGATTTTTTTTGGGGGTTCCAGATGCTGCTGATTCCACAGAAGCGTGATCAGTTAGCTAAAGCATTGAGCTGCAACTAATTTTTCAGTTAGCTGCAGCGGTTAGTAATTAGATTTAGGACTTTGTGATTCTAACGCTAATTACTCTTTGCTTACTCTTTGCGCTCTACATGTTAAGCATAGGGAGAGCAAAGTACAGTAAGCTTGCGCTAAAAAGCGCTAATACCGATGCGCTAATGGATTTTTTAACCCGTTAGCGATAGGGAGGTGATCTGAGTGTAACAATATCACCTCATTTAACCTAGTGATATAACGCTCACTTATGTGAGTGCTAGTGCTAACGTAAGGAGGTTATGGGGCCCTACGTATGGTATAAGAAGCTGGTCATACCTACCTCATACAGATGTCAATTCTTAACTTAATTTATTCTGTATAAGGCAACCCATGTCCAGATATCGTTCCTGAAACTTCAGGAATCCATTATCCAGAGCCTTCCCTGCCCTGCAGAGAATGTCCCTGTTGGTCACGAAGTTGAAGATGTGGCAAGGTTGCGTGGTTGTCACTTTTCCAACATCCTTCCTCCAATGGAGAAAAAGGCTTCCCCATGTAAAAGATGTCAGGTATGTGCACATCACAGGAGTCGCACAGAAACCTGATACTACTGCCCAGACTGCCCATCCAAACCTGACCTTTGCCTCCCCACATGTTATAAGATTTACTATGCAGAGCCACATTACTAGCGGTATGCCAGGCCTGAATTTGTTTCTGTCAGTTGAGGAATGCTACTGGTTCTGTGGAACTTGGTAACTTTTGGAAAAACACTGCTATAGTAGTGCCAATCCCTTAAATGTATAAAAAATAACCCAACCCTGGGCACAACTCACCCCCATCACAATCATACAACCCATCCCTAGTTCTAATGTAATTCACCCAGCATAGATTAAAATAGTTTGCCCCCAATAAACTGATGTCCTTCATACATCAGATGTAGAAAGAAGACTCTGAAGACAAAATTGACTGTGATGTGAATGGAGTGAATGATATGTGCTTCTGTGAGTGAATGGATTTCTGAAAGGCATGTGAATGGTCAGTAACATGTTTGGGCCTTGACTTGGTGTTACTACTTGTATGGCTATGCATTGTGCCAATCCAACTTGTGAATGTAAATTATGTATTTGTGCAACATTTGAGTCATTGTTGCACATATGCTGAAAGTATGGTCAATAATTCCTGATTTCCCTAGTAAATTATGACGGGAAGTCGTAATTTTATTAAAGACAAGAGGGGGCTAGTATTATTATGCCAAATCTCTTTTATTACTATTTCCAGCAAGAAAAAGAGAAAAAATCATTAACATTAACATTGGTGCGTGTGAGGGGCACTCCCTGCATAGGTGACAATGGTATGACCCAAAGGCATAAAAGAACCCCCAGTCCACTTTATCTTCCTCTCTTTTCTTGGAGTGAGAAGACAAACAACGAATATTCCGGATCCAGAAAGCGGGTGAAGAACTTCAACTGAAGAGAAACAAAACAGAACCATGAGCAACTGTAATCCATGGACAACGGGTCCCTCAGGAGCTCGGAGGCAGGAAACAAATCACTGAGCTGAAACAATAGAAAATGGAGAATTACCAATCACATATTTTAACAGATGCACATAGAAGGCAGATATCTTGACCGTAGAACGACCATACTATAACAGAGCACACCGAGCTACATTTCCAACCCATGAAATCTGCATGATCCAACACGGGGGGGCAATCAGGGAGGGAATAATACTCACCTCCTCTTGTCTTTAATAAAATTACAACTTCCCGTCATAATTTACTAGGGAAATCAGGAATTTTATTACAAGACACGGAGGCTCCTATTATTATGCCAGTTCAAAGCTTAAGGCAAAACTGCTTCTGGCCATTGTAGCTCAGTATGGAAATAAAACTCTCTGAACGTGGATTCACGGGACCAGTCTGTGGCCCGCATAATGTCCTCCAAACGACAACCCACAGAGACAGCCCTAGAGGCCATGGCCCCCCAAGCCGAATGGGAGCCAAAGATGGACACATCGATGCCTGCCCCAGCCATCAACCATCACATCCACCGAGTAAGGGTGGTCGAGGTAACCAGTTGGAAAGGATGGACCATGGAAATAAATAAAGGACCGGTCGACCCACTCCGGAGAGGCGCCGTAATAAACTCGTACTGGCAGAGACAGCGTACCGGACATAACAACGGCGACGCCGGGAAGGCCGGGTAAAACACTGTGGAGGACATTGTTTTTGTGCGTCTGGAGATGCGGAATTCTACCCCATCCGGAGTGTATGACCTAGCATGTACGTTCAAGGCGCGGACATCTGAAACACTCTTGCAGGAAATCGAACAAAACAACATAAACAATTGTCTGCAAAATTGGTTAATGGTCAAATTTTCATTATCAGGCCATGAACATAATAAAGTAAATACAGAATTGACATCCCACACCGAAGTGTATGACGAGACATGCGGACGCCCCGCAACAATCGACAGACCATAGGATGTTGTCCCGCAGGTAGACCCGTAAATCCATCATGAGAGGCTGAGATAGCTGACAGGTAGAGATTCAGGCTCCTGTAGGCCTTTCCTGCATCAAACTTATCTGAGAGGAACTGCAGGATGTGTTCAACAGAGGCACGAATGGGATCCAGGTCCCTTCCCATGCACCAGCGGACCCATACCTGCCAGGCATGCCTGTAAGCTGTCCTGGTGCTTGGTGCCCATGACGCTCCAAGGAGCTGCTCCATTGTGCTCGAAACGCCTGTGAAAGTGATGGATCTCTGGACAACAGCCATGCCATGACCTGAAGGTGGCCGTTCACGACCAACGGGTGCGGATAGCCTTCTGGATCGGACAATAGATCTGGAACTGACAGGAGTAATCTCGGACAGTCCATGGCCATGGCCAGACGTTGCGGGTACCACGGGGCCACCAGCACGATTGAAGTTTCGGACCTGCGGACTTGAAGAATCAGCCTTCCCAGGAGGGTAAATGGAGGAAAAGCGTAATGCCTGGCCAGAGGCCATGACTGCAGCATTGCATCCGTCCCCACCACCTCTGGGTCTGGTCACCAACTGAAGAACAGGGACAGGTGAGTATTGAGGCGAGAGGTGAACAAATCCATGGAGAGGGATCCCCAGAGGTCGTAGAGCTGAGCAAAGAGACAGGGCAGCAGTCGCCAGTCGCTGGAGTCTCGCAAGAACCTGGAGTACCAGTCCGCTACGGTATTGTTAAAGCCCGGAATATATTCCGCCTGTATCTCGATGCTCCTCCGTAGACAGAAGTCCCAGAAGGTCCTTGCTAACAGCGCCAAGGGTCGAGATCTCGCACCTCTCAGCTTGTTGATGTACCTTACTGCCGAAAGGTTGTCGAGACGAAGGAGAATGCAACAGTTCGACCTGGAAACCGTCAGACTGCGGATGGCTAAGGACCCTGCAAGGAGTTCGAGGCAGTTGATGTGCAAAGATTTTTCTTCTGTGGATCATCTTCCCTCCGTGGAAACCGAGCCGCATCTGGCTCCCCATCCGTGAGCACTGGCGTCGGACTCGATCACCAAATCGGGGGCGGAACCGAATATCGCTCTGCCGTTCCACGCCTCCATATTGTCCAGCCACCACTGGAGTTCGTCTCTGGATTCCTCGTCGAGGTGTATCAGATCTGCGTAGGACTGTGCACGACTGAGAGATCTCGTCTTGAGGCGCTGAAGTGCCCTGTAATGTAACGGTCCCGGAAACACCACCTGGATAGAACTGGACAGAAGTCCAATCAGACGTGCTAGGTAACGTACTGTAAAAACTGGGCATGACAACGCCTTCCTCAGCTCTTTCCGGATATCGTGAAGTTTCTGTTGCGCTAACTGCAGCATCGCTGTGAAAGAATCGATGACGAACCCTAGGAATTCCAAACGTTGAGTGGGGACTAGAACCGACTTGTCGGTGTTGATGAGGAACCCCAGGTCTGTTAACAACGATACCGCCCACTGTAGGTGTCGTAATGCAATCACGTAAGATTCTGCTATTATGAGGATATCGTCCAGATATATTACTAATCTGACGCCTCGAGCCCTCAGCAGAGCCATGACAGGGCGGAGGAGCTTTGAAAAGCACCATGGGGCTGAGGACAACCCGAATGGGAGACACGTGAACTGGTACATCACGTTCCTCCATTTGAATTGTAGGAACCTGCGGTGATCCAGGTGAATGGGTACTGTCAAGTACACGTCGGTAAGGTCGACCTTTGCCAACCAATCCCCGGTGTTGAGTAGATCGCGGAGGCAATAAATACCCTCAATCTTGAAATGTCGATAAGCGACAAAAGCGTTTAATTCCTTTAAATTTATTACTGGTCTAAACGAGACCCCTTTTTTCAGGACCAGAAAAAGATTGCTGAGGAATCCCTGCGACCCCAGAGGAGCCGGTTCTACTGCACCCTTGGCCAGTAATATCTGAACCTCTGTATCTATCAGGCTTTCCCTCTCTCGAGGAATGTACAGAGGTCTCGGAAGCCCTGCTTGAACAGGTGGTGATAGGAAATCTATTTGATAACCCTTCACATTCTGTAGGATCCAATGATCCGCTTAAATGAATTCCCAGACGTGGAAAAAACGTGCGATCCTGCCACCCACCAACCCCGGAGGAATAGAAGGTAACGAGATCCTTACCTGGTAGGCGGGAACGGAAAGAGCCGCGTCCGCGGCCACGTCCTGACTGGTTATATTGTGGGAAGAAGCGAACCTGCTGGTGTTGATACGGTTGACGCTGGGTTTGAGCGGGGCTTTAGGCGGAAAAGGTGAGGAGCCGTAGGAAGATCGGCCGGGCAGTCGGCCCCGTCGTCTGCCGGCCCTGCCAAAAACACCTTGATTGTTGGAGAAGGCCTTCCTCATATTTACTTTGACCTTTTGAATGTTGTTAAATGAACCCAAATAGGAGTTCATATCTTGAATAATGGCTCATTCGATGCCAGAGATATCAGACCAGGGTCAATCCGCAATAGGATGGATTTGTGGCGCTCTGTGGCTAGAGTGGTATTCGCATTGCCGAGGAGGCATAGAGTGCGGTGAGCCCAACCGCGTAACGTAGCCACGTTAGGGACAATACCAGAGGTATGCGCCTGCTCAATCGTCTCCAGCAACTGTGAAAAAGGCCCAAACACGTCCAGTAATTTGTCCTGGCAGGACCGAAATAAAAAAAAAACCTTTTCGGGGATTCCAGCATGTATTTTCAAGAAATTGCAACTTGTGGTCCCTGAGCACCAGGGGTTTCTAACACGTTTTTTGAGGTGATAGGCCTCGGGCACTCGGTGCGGAGACGTGACCTAGTCTAGCTAATAGGGGTTTACGGACTCGCTTGGTCAACATTTTATCAACCCTCGGGGATGCCACCCAATCTGCAGAGCGGGGATGCTTTAACTCATCCGGCTCAAAGAAATCATCATCTGATGACCCGTCAGCCGCCGCTGGCCCGGTCAAAGCCAGAGCTGTGGTCTGAACAGCATTATCCTCATCCGAGGAAAAATCTGATATAATGGAGGAAATACTGGAGGAGGTAGAAACGGAAGGAGACCGTGCTCTATCTCTCTTCCAGGACCTCAAATGTTTGGCCCCCTTAGGGGGAATTCTTTTGCAGGCCGTTCACCGCGTTCAAATGTAGAGGCAGCTCTACCATCATGTGCCCTTTTTTTAGCAGCCTGAGGCCGTGTATGTTTGGTTTTTGTCAAGACTTTGCGAGGCCCTTTACGTTGGTGCAAGGTGTCACGGTCCGAACCACCAGACCCTCTGGCGCCCTCTTTTGTTCTCCTTTTGCCCTGTTTTGCATTGATATGCAGGTTCCAGGACTTTTTCCTCCTTATGCTTTCCTGGACTTTACTTTGCATAATGGACATGGAACCACACCTGCCCTTCATTCTCCCTAATTAAACCTGCTTATGAGGAAGCTACACCCCTGATCCCACGCTTCCTCATTGAAGTTCCTAGCTTAGCTAGTGCAGACCTGCCTTCTAGGGATGTGCGTTTCGGGTTTCGGAATTTTCACGAAATTTCCCGATTCGTGTCTTCGGATTCGGCCGAATTTTCCGAATCGGGTCGGACCTGAAAACCGATAGATCGAAAAATTTTCCGAGCCGAAACGAAAAATTTTCGGATTTTTCGAATGGACTTGAAATGTGTCAAATCGAAATTTATTTTTGCTCTATTCATGATTTCGGTTCCATTCGTGATTTCGGTTCCATTTCGGTAATTCTGGAAATCGTATATTTTAACTATTATCGTTATATTGCTGATTCTGTTAAATTTTGTATTTTGTAAATACGTATCACTTGTTTCTTGTGGCATTCGGGTCAGTTTACCGTTTTTTAAATCGTTTTGTTCATTTTTTTTTGTTCCTTGGCTTTCATACCATTTTAATATGATTAAATAAAGTTGTGAAATGTATATTCAATTATTCATAAGAAAAAAAGATCTTTATTTAATAATAAAAAAACACGATTGAAACGAGGAGAACAGAAGTTCCGAAAAAACGAAAATTTCCGAAATTTCCGAAAAAGTCGATACAAAAAACGAGCAAAGTGACCCGAAAACACGAAAAATGGTGGATATTCCGAAAAAAAAATGTACACGAAAAACGAGCCGAACTGAACCGAATCGAAACAGAAATCGGTCGAAACGAGCCAAATCGAAAATTTTAAACATCCGAACAAATCGAACCGAACCGAAAAAAAAAATCGGTGCACAAGCCTACTGCCTTCCATAGATCCTTGCCTGGAACGCCTCCTGCTCTTGATCCATAGACCTTCCTGCACACCCTCTGCTATTTCTGGACATTCTTTACCGGTATCCTCCATTGCCCCCTGTACCCTCTGCTATTCCATGATTGATATACCCGTGTACCAGATCTCTGCTAAATCTTGACTACTCTATTGCCTATTCCTATTTTGTACCTGCGCCTGATTATATGTTATCTGTATCCATTGTTTATATTCCTAGTCTGTTGTCTGTTTATTTGTATTCACAAATAAACCCTGTTACCCTGTATCCTGCCTTCTGCTATAACTACTGCATCTTGGGCTCACACCCACACTTCTGCACATATGCTAGGCCAGGCTCGTGACACAAGGTATGTGAGGTATGTGAGATCTCTGTGATAAACAGAGTAGCACCTCTGTTTTTCCCTGCAGGAGGAGGGGGGACTTGAGGGGTGGTCAGAGATCCAGCCGTACCTAACAAAGTAGACAGGGTCTGGGAGACAGAGCCCATTGCCGAAGCAAACTCAGTCAGGGTTTTGGACAGTATATCAGCATTTGCCTGTGTCGGGGGCAGGGTAGGAGAAGGCTCCTTTAAGAGAGCGGGAGGTTGTGGAGAGGAAGAGCCACCGTAGGGGCTATCGGAGCACTCCCCGACATTCTGACCTGCGTTTCCTTAGAGGTGGAGGCTCTGGGATGCAGCCGACTGAATCACCGCGAGGGAAACTATGCGCGCGCATCCAGTGGGTGGGCCACGAGCAGGCACAGGGAAGATTCCCTCAGAGCCTGTAACTTCCGCTGCGAAGCCCGCGAAAAAAGCCCGCGAAAATCCTCCGGTACCTATACAACGGAGTGCAAGCCTGAAAGGAATAGCAAATGAAGGGAATATAATGCGGCAGCTAAATCCCGGTATCGCAGGGGATAATACCCCACGTGAACCGGGAATGGCAGACGTCGGGAACAGACACCCCCGGGACTAGCCGCAAATTTCCCAAGTGACAACAATATAACAACAATATACCCACAGTATAAATACTATATATATATATATATATATATACTGACCTCGTCTGTAGTATATCAGGGTCCACCGATTGAATTTGTTATGGAGCTATTGGAGATCGTATTAAGTTACAACTATTTCCGCTTTGAGTCTCAGTGGTACCAGCAAGTGATGGGCACCTCCATGGGGGCTGCGGTGGCACCAACCTATGCCAATGCATTTATGTACGTTTTTGAGAATCGCGAAATCATTTTGAAATATACACATCAACTAGTATATTACACACGCTTTATTGATGATATGTTTTTCATCCTATCTGATACCATTGACGGAGCCACTCTATTGGTACAACAAATAAATGACCTGGATTCACCGATTAAGATCACGTCTAGCATCAGCTTAGATACAGTAGATTTCCTGGACTTACGTATTTTTCGCAATGGAAATTCGTTGGAGTATACTCTTTTTCGGAAGACCGCCGATCGAAATACACTTCTGCATATGTCCAGTTCCCATCCGACCCATCTAAAATACTCTCTGCCTTACACCCAATTTTTGAGGGTTTTCGTAACAACTCTGATGTAACTAGAGCTCAGGCTCAATTAAACGACATGTGGTCACGGTTTTATGCACGTGGCTACCCCACTCATGTGCTCCAAACAGCTTTGGATCGTTGTCATCAAGCACAAGGGATGAGAGTGAACATACAACTCTCTCTGTTTTTCTCCACGGCTTATACACCCAAGTCGGCAGACATCAATCGGGTGTTGAAAAGGAAATGGCCGATACTGGCCGGTGATCATTCCTTACCGAAATTATTTCAGAATCCCCCTCTTTTCAGCCACAGACGGTCGCCCGATTTACGTGACATCTTGGTCAATACCGACCCAGTACACTCCTACTCTACCATTAATAGAAACCAATTTCCAGGATGTTATCGATGTTTGGGCTGCGTCACATGCAGTCATATGTTACCTGGGACATTGTTTTGCCATCCTCATACTGGACGTAAATACTCTATCAAACACCGGATTACATGTACCACTGATCACGTTATCTACAAAATCTCATGTCCATGTGGACTCCAGTACGTGGGCAAGACTGACACTTCATTACGGGAATGTATAAGAGGTCATAGGTCCTCAATCCGTTTGGCCTATCGTGACGGAGCGAGCGACAAGCCTGTCGCTCGTCATTTCTTGGAAAGTGGCCATCAAGTTCCCATGTTGAAATTCATTGCCATAGATCACATACCGGCTCCCAGAAGAGGTGGCGACTGGAGCAACATGCTTTTAAGGAGGGAGACCTACTGGATTCAAGAATTGAACACTTTGTCTCCCCTTGGCCTTAACGAGAGACTTACCTTTCAACCTTTTCTTAGATAATTTTCTGTGTACTCTCGTATACATATATTAACATTTTTCTTCCCATTAGTTTCGTTTGGAGCCCTTTCTCCATAATGTGGTGCGCTGGTTTTGCAATTTTCAGTATGTTGACCAGCATGCATTGGGTTCTTGTTACACTTATGTATTTCTTTGATAGTGTTGGTTACTCATATTCTTTTGATAGAGTCTCTCAAGCCAGTTTTGATATAACCATTGATTTATGGCACTCTGGTTTGTGCCACTCACTCTCTCGGGGTTTTGGTACACTGTTGTACCTTTGAGCCATCTTGCGTTATCTTGTGCTTTCGACTCTGGCAGGAGTTATATACTATATACTATACTCTATACTGTACACACCTGTGTACTTTCCATATGCCCCCGAAGCGTTAGCAATTGTTTTTAAATTATTTTTATATTATTGCTATTTTCTTCCTTTTTATTTTCTCTTCTTGGTTTTTCTTTGGTGTTTTCTCTATTTTTTATTCAGCTCTACCTCCTTTTTTATATATATAAATTCTCTTTTCTGTTTTTTTTGTGCCCGGCCTGTTCTCCATTAATGACCTCTGTGTTGTGTAAGCGACGCAGGTTTGATCTAGTAGGTTACACCCTGTGATCACTGCCTTTTTGAGCTGTTGCGTGTCTGCCAGTGTTTTGGTTTTTCCCATGCACGCGTCTAGTGTAATCGACGCCATTGGAATTACATCGGGTTTCTATGGTTACGGTGGGGTCACATGATCGTCGCCGGCGTTCTGACATCACTCGGATGAGTCCGCGTTCGCTCGGCACCGGGAGGGAGGGTCACTGATTGCTGGTAAGTCTTTATTTTTCTATTTAAATGTTGTATTGTTTGGTTGTTCTGTATATCCTGATGAAAGTCCAAGGGTAGTGGACTGAAACGTCGATTCTACTTTTTTCTACATTAAATTCAAGTTTTGCTGGTATAAAGACCGTGAGTGCCGTCCTTACATTGACTATATATATATATATATATATATATATATATAGAGATAGAGGAATAGCGGCACTCTCGGTCTTTCCAAATGTAACAATTTATTGTGGAAATTCAACGTTTCAGTCCGTTAACCGCGGACTTTCATCAGGATACAAAAAAACAATGAAGAACATACATATATATAATAAAAACACTACTCACCAATTAGTGTGTCAAAGTACCCATGCTGCACAAACGCCATCTCAATCAGATGACGTCAGAAAACCAGCAATCCAAAGTGACCCGCCCATCACCATGGCAACCGACACACTAATTGGTGAGTAGTGTTTTTATTATATATATGTATGTTCTTCATTGTATTTTTGTATCCTGATGAAAGTCCACAGTTAGCGGACTGAAACGTTGAATTTCCACAATAAATTGTTACATTTGGAAAGACCGAGAGTGCCGCTATTCCTCTATCTCTATATTTGCTGAGTGGGCACCGGGCACGGCATTTTTCTATTTTTGGAGTGCAGGAGTGATCGTTCGTTATATATATAATATATATATATATGAGAGATAGAGGAATAGCGGCACTCTCGGTCTTTCCAAATGTAACAATTTATTGTGGAAATTCAACGTTTCAGTCCGTTAACCGCGGACTTTCATCAGGATACAAAAAAACAATGAAGAACATACATATATATAATAAAAACACTACTCACCAATTAGTGTGTCAAAGTACCCATGCTGCACAAACGCCATCTCAATCAGATGACGTCAGCAAACCAAAGTGACCCGCCCATCACCATGGCAACTGACACACTAATTGGTGAGTAGTGTTTTTATTATATATATGTATGTTCTTCATTGTATTTTTGTATCCTGATGAAAGTACGCAGCTAGCGGATTGAAACGTTGAATTTCCACAATAAATTGTTACATTTGGAAAGACCGAGAGTGCCGCTATTCCTCTATCTCTATATTTGCTGAGTGGGCACCGGGCACGGCATTTTTCTATTTTTGGAGTGCAGGAGTGATCGTTCGTTATATATATATATATATATATATATGCAATGAATAAACAGCAATTAGTATTAGTATTAGTAATAATATTTAGTAGAAAATAAACATCTTCATCGAGAAGTAAAAAATATACTCATCTCACTGGAAACAGCAAGAAAAAGAGAGGAAGATAAAGTGGACTGGGGGTTCTTTATGCCTTTGGGTCATACCATTGTCACCTGTGCAGGAAGTGCCCCTCACACGCACCAATGTTAATGTTAATGTTTTTTTCTCTTTTTCTTGCTGGAAATAGTAATAATAGAGATTTGGCATAATAATAGGAGCCTCCGTGTCTTGTAATAAAATTACAATGTGCGAAGGGAGCGGGCTGGGTGAAACCAGAAGTGCTTTTATTTAAACGATTTCTGCAACACATACAAAATGTGACTTCAGCTCTGGTAGGATGTGTACTTTGCTTAAATGCTTCTACATTAATACACATTTAGATATATACAGTAACGTTCACCTATGCAGGACTAACGTTCTTATAGAAAATAATAAACAATTAAACATGTACAGATATATAATTACTCAATCTGCATTATAATAGGCTAATGGTGCAATATAATATAATATAATATAGTACCATGAGGTCCTATAATAATGTCATCACATTTCCTGTATGTTGATGCTGTATAATACTTCAGCACAACACACTGACATCTGTATACTGTCTTATCTAATTATTCAGCAGCCTCAGTCTTTTCCTATCTACAGGGATGTGAATTGAATCACTTTTGCCCTCTTTATAACACTGACTATACTCCCTCTTACCTGCAACACATACAAAACATGACTTCAGCTCTGGTAGGATGTGTACTCTGATATTTGCTTCCTCCAGAATAGAAGCCCTGCTTCTTTTGTTCCTCCCTGTTGAGGGAAGCATTTTAGATGAACACGTGCTCATCATTCAGGCTTTTTACTCTGCTGCCATCTACTGGTGGTTTAATAGAAATGCCATTAGTTTACTTTATCTGATTTTCACATACCTTAAATCATGAATACATAATTGTTGACCAAGCACAAATTCAGGGGGAAAATGTTGTGTTTTTTTGTTTTTTTTAAAGTAGGCCTATCTGCAATAAATGGCTTTAGTTCAACAGGCAATTAAAATAGCCACATAAAATATATATCTGGAAAAGCTAGATACCCAGCTGAGTCAAATGAGGGTTTACGTAGTCAAAATTCTATCATAAAAATGAAGCACGCAGCAACATATTGAATTTTGCTTAAACAAAACATTTTTCTTTTATTTTCTTTTATTTTTTTATTTATTTTTATTGCAAAAATACCATTCTCTGATTCATTGCAAAGCACCTACCCTTATGATAAAAATAAAACCCACATTTAGTGGACTGAGTCTCCCTAGATTGAGCATGAGGTGCTAATGCACCTTGCACATACTACATTTTGAGATGTTTTTTGGGGGTGTTATTTGAAAGAAGACACAACTGCATTTAATGGCTCTAGCTCAACAGGGAATTATAATAGGCGACATAAAGTATACATCAGGAGAATCTAGACATCCGGAAGAATCATATGAGGGGTTACTTAAAATTCTGTCATAAAAATGGAATGCGCAACAACTTGTAGAACTTGGCGGGTTTTTTTAAGCAGAAAAAAAATCGGAGTTCTTTGTTTTTATAAAACTGCTTATTTTTGTACAAAAACACTATGACAATTTCTCCATTACCTCATTATTAAAAAGGTACATAATGTATCAACATATAACCACAAACGTTCTGGTCATAATGTGGGTAAAAAATATGCAGTGTTGTTTGTTAGAATTTTAACAAAATTAATTTTTTTTTCACATTTTTATTTAAATGATATGTGTTATACACATAATTATATATTTTGAATCTGCTCAGCTTGCTGAAAAAAAGAATATATAATGTGTCTGGGTTTAACAATAACACATGACTTCAAATCACGTTTACAGATGATGAGCACAGATTGGTACAAGTGAGCTCAGCACGTAGGTTGAAATGGCACAACAGACAAGGGGTTTACGCTAGGGTAGGATCTCCATCAGGAATATTATTGAAATGAATAGAATATTGTAAGTAGTGCATATTTTTTATAGTGTTGACATACCCACCAATTTCTTTATGGATGAATCTTGTTGTACAGCCTACATATTGGAGGCCATAGGAGAAAGAGATGGAATTCATAGTATTGCATGTAATTACATCCTAATTACTTGATTTAAAATCCTTTATATATTAAACTTTATTAAATAAAGCCTGTAAAAAAGACTGGCAAACATTAAGATGAAATGTAAACTCATCCTTCTGTAACCAAGTTTTTCCTTTTTTTTCTGTATAGTTCTTAACTGATTATTGTTTAAAGTTTGGAGCTCCTCTGGGCAGCCAGCCTAATTGGGAGCTTTGGGAGGAATATTTAAACACTATGTACAGCCCCAAGGGTTCTAATGGCATCATTATGTCCTTACTGTAAGTTTCCAGGCTCCCTCCCTCTAATTTCTTCTTTTTATTCTATAAATTTATTGATAACAAAAAATTTTGTTTAATGCTTATCTACATAATTTATCAAAGTGTAAAGAAATTTTAATAGATTTGTGTAGGAGAGAACTAAACAGTTGATATGTTTCTTTTTTGCTATTTAATTGGTTCTTTGCAGACTTTTGTGGAAAAAAGGACAACTTATTAGAACAATAATGTGAAACACCGTAAAGAGCACACGAGACAAATAGACATAAAGAGCTCATGTGTGTACATATGGCAAGTTTAAGATGAATTAGCACAAAATCTTTAAGAGGTACATTAAAATGCTAAAGACGTTTAACACTTGCTTCACACAGAAAAAATGTCTGCCTTTTCTTATAAAGCAAACAATCCTACTGCAATAACTCAACCCTCTCATTTTCCACACTAGGAGCAAGTGTGGATGTGATGACATAATGAGTAATCACGCAGTGGTCATCTAAAAAGGAAGCCCGTCAGCCATGGAAGTTGAAGCTGGGATCATTCGGACCCCCGTATCTCCGTTCTTTACACCCCATATGGTCAAGTGAGGTGTCATTGTAGCCATGTAAAATGTAACAATAAAAAAATAAGGAAAAAATGAAAACAAAATTAAAAAATTATATATAATGAACAATGCTGTCTGTTGCCATTATTCACCTTGTGTTTTCCCATGCCATGAGCAAATACAGGGCCATATTCCAAGTTTGGTGTTAACTTGACAACTCCATAGACTATGGGCTATATTCCATAGTTGTCGATAAACTAACTACAGGAAGTGTTTCACATAACGTTTCCTGTAGTTAGTTTACCGACGGGACAAGCCATTCCATTCCTGCCGCAAGCTGAACTTGCATCTCGGATTTCCCTGCTCGTGGTTACTGTACATCTCCTATAGATATTATGAGAGATGTTAATGTGCAGCTTCGTGTGGAAGTGCAGGCTATTCCAAAGTAGTCTGAGCTTCCACACGGGAAATGGCATTTCACTGAGAAATACAGACTCCTAAAAGCTGGTGTTAAATGATTTTGCAAATGCAAAATCATGTGACTCTCTCTACCCCCCCCCCCATTTAATCCCATACTCAACTCTCATCCCACGGTGAAAAGGGTGGCAGATCAGCTGCTTCTTCTCATCGGGTGCAGAGTGGGACTGGGAACTAATAGTTTCTAGTTTCACTCCGCGATTACTCCGCGGCTCTGTGCGATCTCACAAGAGCAAGCTTGTGCAGACTCGCGGCCGGGCTGTGCAAAACTCCATGGAGTCCTATGGACTCCACAAGCCAATACTCGTGGCAGGGCACTGTGCTACTGCTGGTAACTGGCAGCTTTGCGCTTTGTTCCTAGGCTCGGTGCTGACAAAGCACCGATCACAGGATATGACGGAAAAATGGAGATGGTAAGAAAAATCTGCAGGTGAAGATTTTCCTGTTTTCTGTCTCCATTTAAGGCTAGGGTCAAACGAACGCATTTTTCGCATCGACCGTCAAAAAGTGCATCCGAACGCATTGACGTATTTTTGTACGGTGGACGCGAAAGCGGTCAAACGATGTGCATTTTCATGCTTGTTTTTTTTACAGATCATCAATAAAACACTTTCTGTGTCTGGACGTTATGTAGGCCGGACATTAGCAGATTCTAACGTCTCCTAATCACGCAAACACGCCGCGATGCAGACGCAGCGCACTCTGTAAGTCAGTACTAGTGGTTCGACGTTCTTGCAAAAATGCGTTCGTTTGCCGCTTGCATTGCGCGGCCGAACTTTCGTGTGGCCGTACTTCGTATATTGCCCGTCATTGGCCGACATTTGCTGCTACTACGGCCATGATAAAGTGTGGCTCAATGCACATTCAAAATGCGTTATTCTGACCCCAGCCTTACTGTCAGCTATGGAATAGAGCCCTATATTGGCTCTGGTAAGGATACAACAGCTCTGGTTAAGTTAACACCAACCTTGGAATAGGGCCCATAATGTTTTATACATAGTCTTATTATTTATGAATCGTAATGTGCCAAAATATAAGAAAATAATTTAGCATTTAAATTTTGATAAAAAAATAATAATCTGAAATGACAGTTTTAAAGAAAAGAGTAACCTATAGAATGTATAACAACAAAGGATTGGATGATAACATGTGGAAATTTGTTTTACAATCTGCCAAATGGAAATTTTACACTGTTCTGACATTTTGTGTTATAGCATTCGGATGTGACATGACTTATACATATAATAATGATATATTTTGAATCTCCTGAGTTCACTGAAAAGAGAAGATTTGTCTGGGTTCAACAATAAAACATGACTTCAAATTGCATATGTGCAAAAAATTTGGAAAATCAGCTCAGTACACAGGGATGAAAAGGTCAGCAATGAAGGATTTTAATAAAGTGATTGGAGACTTATCTCTGACATTTTCCAATTCTGAGTTCTAAATCTAGTAAGGTAAAAATACCATTTCATGTACGAGTTTCCATATCTTACTCAGACACGCCTTTGACTTTTACAAAAAGTTTTTCCAAACTGCAGCAGTGATGAAAGTTGCGTGTTAGCTTCTTTCTTTTGTGTAGCTTTGCAAAGTGAATAAAGATACATAAGGGGTTATTCAGAGAGCACCGAAATGTTTGCAACATTTTGGTGCTCTCTTGTTCGCCATGCTTCCCTGCACTTCGGAGAATCAAAGTTCCCCACCCTGCGGTGAATTCAGCATTCACCGTAGAGTCCCCGGCGTGCAGGGAAAACCCACCATAATCCCTCCAAAGACCCACCGCCGAACACGCCAGAAAAAGCCGATGAGCAGCCAGCGGAAAAAGCCGAAAAGCTGACGAACGGGGTACAACAAACAAAACAAAAAAACTGTTTTCTTGAAAGTTTCAAAATTGAAACTCTATTTGCAAAAAAACTACTGAACGAAAATGTCTGGAATTTACATATAGGATCCAATTAATGATAAGAAAAATTAAAAAAAATTAAAAAAAAAAAAACAGAAAAGATTTTTGACAAAAAATGCCTAAAAGATCCTAAAACAATCTATACAGAGACTTTTTACTGCAGAATAAAGTAAAAAATAGTTTATTAGTTATTGAGTTAAAACGGGAATATTTTTAACATTGAAGCCTATGGGGTTCGCCTGAATAAACCTGTCAAATGAAACCACCGAACTGCAGGGATTTTAGCAACTTTTATCTGCTGTTTGGTGTTCTCTGAATAGACAAAGCATTGCTTCTCTGTAGGGGATTTCATGGCCCTCGAACAGGCACCGTACGTGCAGGCAATTCGTCTAAATTTGGCGAATTGCTTGGTCTCTGAATAGCTGAATGGCCCCAAAATGTCACCGTACACTGAATTTCAATGCCTGGTTACATTTTGGTGACACTTCGGACCTCTCTGAATAACCCCTATAATGTCCTGATATCATACCTTGAATATAAAAATAAGCAGAAAGTGGAGACATTTAGGCTAGGGTCAAACAAATGCATTTTTTGCATCGTCCGTAAAAAAGTGCGTCCGAACGCATTGACGTATTTTTTCACGGAAGACGCGAAAGCGGTCATACGATGCGCATTTTCGTGCGTGATTTTTTACAGATCTTCAATAAAACGAGAAATATGAGTAACCAAATCAATTCGGACGTTATGTAGGCCGGACATTAGGAGCGTCTAACGTCTCCTAATCACGCACACACGCCGCTTTGTGGACGCAGCGCACTCTGTACGTCAGTACTAGCGGTTCTACGTTCTCGAAAAAAATCATTCGTTTGCCGCTTGCGTTGTGCGGCCGAACTTTCATGCAGCTGTACTTCGTATATTGGCCGTCATTTGCTGCTACTACGGCTGTAATAAAATGCGACTGCACGCGCGTTCGCACTGCGTTCGTCTGACCCCAGCTTAAGGTATATATAGAACGCAACTTTTGTTTATTTTTTTTTATTAATAGGCCTTTCAGTATATTGAAAAGAGGTTACGCGACTTGCAAAGAGAAATAAACAAACATATACCCTCGATGGGCTGAATTATATTTTTTGAAAGAACCTTAGTATGCTATTTTGCAAAATTCAGCTTTTAACTGTAATTCTTTAAAATTCCATTCCTACTTTTTTGCAGGTGGAGCGGTGTTGGTACAAGCAAATTGTTGTATGAAGGGCTTTATCAAATAAAGTGGCACTTCACATGAAACAAAATAGACTATCCAGACAAACACTGTACATCGTGCTTATGCATTTAAAGTTGCCATAGCAACTTCTAATATCCAGCTGTTGCCAATTCCAAAAGAAAAAAATACCAAAAGAACAATAAAACAAACTATTATCTCATAACCATTCAAAAGGTCTATAGATTGACTGTTCTGGAACTTCATTCCAATTTGTTTAGCTACTCTATCTCCATTCTCCAGTCATAGGCATATTTTTTATATTCACTTTTGAAGCTTTGGGGCAAGAAACACAATTGAAATTCCCCATTGTAGAAAGTTGCGCCTAATGTTTGAAGTGAGCGTTAAAGAACACAGATACATGTTGGTATCAAAAATAAGGGAATAGATATTTCAATGCATGATGTGAGGACTGTTGTGGTTTTGCGGTTTGGTATGCCTTTCTACTCCTTCTGCCCCTTTTGTTCTGCTCTTCTTTCTCTCTCTCCTCTGTGGTCTGGGCCGCCCACCCTTCCTCTTTTCCCTTCCCCTTCTTCCCCTTCCCCATCCCTATCCCCTTCTATGCTATAAAACCTGGATAGTGTTTGATCTCTGATGTCTTGGGTATTCTGGAAAGTGGTTTATGCCTTATGGGCGCTGCGTCACCCCACTGTTTGTTACCCTATACCGTACCTTTTTATACAATAAATTTCATTTAAAAAAGATAAATAAAAAGATAAGGGAATAGAAACATTCAAATTTCTAGTTTTTCCTCAATTCCATGCTGTAGTTTTCTTTTTGTTGTAAATAATAATAAAGTACATGTTTGTAATGCGTTTAGTGATAGAAATCTTATTATAAGGTTTCCAAAATATTTTACTATGGTGTATTTCATCTGATTACTGCAAAATTAATGAAAAGTAAAACATTAAGGCTGGGGTCAGACCAGCGCACTTTTAACGTGCGTTTAGGCGCACTTAATCACGGCCGCACTAGCAGCAAATGACGGGCAATGACAGCCAATATACGAAGCACGGTCGCACGAAAGTCCGGCCGCGCAACGCAAGTGAAAAATTAATGCATTTTTTCGAGAACGCAGAACCGCTAGTACGGACGTACAGAGTGCGCTGCAGCGGCATAGCGGTGTGTGTGTGTGATTTGGAGACGTCAGACCCTGCTCGTGTCCGGCCAACATAACGTCCAGACACCCAAAGTTTCCTGGTTTGTATCCGTAAAAAATCACGCACAAAAATGCGCATCGTTTGACCGTTTTCGCGTATTCCATGAAAAAAATACGTCAATGCGTTCGGACGCACTTCTTTACGTTCGCGTGTAAAAATGCTTTCGTTTGACCCTAGCCTAAAAGCCTCCAAATACGCTTACAAAAGTAAGCCTATAACAGCCAGGTTCCCATGCACAGTAAAGTACAAGCAAGGAATGGATATTGAATGGATCCTAAAGAGGAATGCAGTATCTGGATCCTTGATGAAGTATTGCAGACCGCTGCTTATAGGGTTCCAGCACGGGGGCAGCATGATCAAACCGCTTCGATGGACAGCACATAGTGAAGGTTATTGCAAAATGCTATGTAACTGGTCTGACCCTCAGGGTGTCGGGGTGCTGACTCATTAGTTAGCACTTTGATACTCAATTGAATGTGAGGGGTGAGCGAATGACTGTCCTGTAGGATGACTCGTTCACTCACTGCTATTACGCATTCTGTCAGTCTGCTGGACGGACACAAACAAAAAGGTTGTTTCTTCCAACAACCGCAAATTTATTGGAAAAAGTTGATGTTTTGGCCCTACATGAGCCCTTTTTCAATGCTTGAAAATGGTTCATGTAGGGCTGAAACATTGCCAATTTTTTTCCTAAATCTAAGTATAGTACTGAGCGCCCGGTCCTTTTTTGGTCTTTGACTTTGTGTTGTGGGAGTTCACTTTGGTGCATCTGTTTTTCATGTCTCAAACATAGTGTGCTGCTCCTTTGACATGCCCGTAGGGAGAGAGTAATAGCAAAAGGTTAAAAATAATTAATTTATTTATTTGCAAAGTATTTTACCAGGAAGGATACATTGAGATTTTTCTCGTTTTCAAGTATGTCCTGGGTTCAAGAACATTGAAATGTTACAGTCGTTACAGAAATACAAAGTAATAAATGCAAGATATTAAAAACAAAACACAAATATACAGATTAACACAGAAAATAAATATGTAAGTAATATAGTCACTATGTTACATGTTTACAGGTGCATTCTGTATTGAGGTATGTTAATAGGGAGCTCTTGAGTGACTTAAGACTGGGTGAAGATTTTATGGTGTCTGGGAGGTTATTCCATAATTGCGTTGCTCTGTAGGAAAAGGAGGATCAAGACACTTTCTTTTTGTATTGTGGTATTGCAAGTAAGGTGCTTTTCCTGGATCGGAGGTTATAGGATGAGGAAACTGCTAGGGGAAGCAGCCTATTCAGGTAGGGTGGTAGCTTCCCAGAAAGTCTCTTAAACACCAGGTTGGAAAGGTGAAGAGTGCGTCTAGATTCCAGCGACGGCCAGTTTAGCTCTTTTAACATGTCACAATGGTGGGTCTTGTAGTTACATTGTAGTACAAAGCGGCAGAATGAGTTATACAATGTAGTAAGTTTATGAAGGTGTGTTTGCGGGCAGCTGCATACACTACATCTCCGTATTCAATAGCCAGCATAAGCATTTGTTGTACAATCTGCTTTCTTACCGCGGGGCTCAGGCAGGATTTGTTTCTGTACAGGGCACCTAGTTTTGGGTAAAGTTTAGATGAGAGTTTTTCAATGTGGGGGCCAAAGAATAGATTTGGATCTAACCACATACTTAAATATTTGAGAGAAGTGACTGGTCAGCATAACATTTTCCAAAAATATATGTTTATAAAAAACAACAGCACATATATAGAGAGAAATTTACCGTCAAATAATTCCAACATGTGTTGGACATTATGGCACTTGAAGTCTTTCTTATAATTCCATATGTTTCTGTTCCTCACTCGGTGAAGCACAATTGATACATCAAATGATACATCAAAGAAAAGCCAGTCCATGTGTATCAATGGCTTTAAGGTTGGATTAATATTGGCATTAATTTATTGTACCATTCTGGATTGGTCTAAATCGACAATGTAGCTGTTTAGATTATTTTAATTTTAAAAGTTGGATATCTTTGTATTGCTGAGAAATGCATACAATTTATTCCACAGAGTCCTATTTAACTTTACCTTCACACCCAAAATCGAGTTATCCCGATATATCATTAGCATGTCAATAGACCATTTTCACACCTTTCTAAAGCAAAATTAGAGTGTGTCCCCCGTGGAGAAACTAAATCTTTTGTTTTATGACTCTCCAAGCACCCTGGAGAGACATAAAACCAGCTACAAATAGCAGCCCTAAACCTCACTGTAACAAAAAGTTCAAATAGATTACTGCTGCATTCCAGCTACCAGGAAGAGGGCTGAATACAGGGAGTGCTCTGAGGTCACTCATTGCTGTACAGGGATAAGATGCAGGAGGTTCTAATGACTGAAAATGCCTGTGCAGTACAGATACAAAGTACTACTGTAATAACCATACACAGGCATTATGTCACATACAAATATCATTTTTATATTCCATTGGTATTTTTTGTGTAAACTGCATTGCTAATAATCTCATTATGAGTGTGTTACAAAATAATCTGAAGGCATGACTACTACTATGTTGCAGGTAATACTAGCAGGGTTATTCAGGGAGCGGTGAAAAGCAGGAGAATGACTGGAGAATGGAAAATTCTAGGTCAAAATAGCCAATTCGGAAAGTGAGATAAATTGGAGAATTTTCCTGGTTTGGCTATTTTGACCTAGAATTTTCCATTCTCCAGTCATTCTCCTGCTTTTCACCGCTCTCTGAATAACCCTGTAGTTTTTTTGTATAAAAATAGCAGTAATAATAATAATAAAAGGTGGTGTCAGATTTCATTTGGACTCACCAATACTAGGACTAGTAGAAATCTATCATCTATCTCTGCATTGCCTTAGCAGTCATTCTAATGTCACTTACAGGGTTATTCAAAGAGAATCGAAAAGTCACCGTATGTTCGGTGACTTTTCGTTCTCTTCAATTCGGTGAGATTCGGCAATCCTATTTCGGCGACCCTGCAGTGTATTCAACAAGCACCATAGGGCCGTCGTAGTGCAGGGAAAAGCTGACGCAAACCCGCCGAACACTCAACGCAAAACCCGGTGAATGCTCACCGAAACCCGCAAAAACATCTGGATTAACCCCGCCGAACACGCCGGAGAAACCTGACTAGCCACCGATCACAGCGCAGAGCAGCAGCCGACACGCAGATGAAGGAGGTGAGAAAAAAAAAACCAGTACGTTTGAAAGTTGGAAAATTGAAACGCTGTTTGCAAAAAAACTACTGAACGAAAATGTCTGGAATTTATATATAAGATCCAATGTATGATAATAAAAAGGCCTGTTACAGAAAAAAGAAAAAACGATTAAAAAACAAAAAACAAACAGAAAATAAGTTTCGCAATAAAAATCTGAAAAAATGCCTAAAAGATTCTAAAAAAATCTATAGACTTTTTACTGCAGAATATTATAATCAATGGTTTATTAGATATTGCATATATAAAACAGGAATATTTTTAACATTGAAGCCTATGGGATTCGTCTGACTAAATCTGTCGAATGAGACCACCGAACAGCAGGGCATTTCGGCAACTTTTCACTGCTGATTTGTGATCTCTGAATAGACAAAGCATTGCTTCTCTATGGGGATTTCACTGCCGTCGAACAGGCACCGTATGACCGTATGTGCAGGCAATTCGCCAAGATTTGGCGAACTGCCTGCTCTCTGAATAGCCAAATGGCCAGGAAAGGTAACTGTATGCTGAATTTCACTGTTCGGTTACCTTTCGGCCACAATTCAGATCTCTTTGAATAACCCTGTCAAACTATCAATTGTAATTGGATAGTTTAAAAACAAAAAAAAAAAGCTGCTATGAGTGTTTTATTCAAATCTTGCCGTTAAGGGCCATTTGTATCTGAAGATATCCAGTGCTGTAGTCCTCTTTATTTTCTTTAAATATAGTGATCACCTCCCTCCAGGGCCGGACTGGGAATAAAAAGCAGCCCTGGAAAAAATTTAGACCAGCCCTATATTGTGATAAGTGCAAACGAAAAGGATACGTATCAGAGCTGCACAGCAGTAAAACTCACACTCATACACACTGCATATTGCTCTGAGTTTTATTGCTGTAGAATCTTATACGCTCATACACACTGCATATTACTGTCTGATTTATTGCTGTGCAGCTGTGATAGGCTCATACACACTGCATATCCTGGTAAAATCCTTTATAAATAAATAAAATAAAATATCAGTGTATCAGAGCTGCACAGCAATAAATCAGACAGTAATATTGGGTGTGTATGAGCGTTTCACAGAGCTCCACAGCAATAAAACTCACAATACTGTGCGATGTGTATGAGCGTGAGTTTTATTGCCTTGGAGCCCTGTGATACGTTCATACACACCGCACATTACTGTGAGTTTTATTGCTGTGCAGCTCTGTGATACACTCATATGCAGTGTGTATGAGTGTATCACAGCGCTGCAAAGCAATAAATCACACAGTAATGTGCAGTGTGTATGAACGTGTCACTGAGCTCCACTGCAATAATACTCACAGTAATGTGCGCTGTGTATGAGCATGTAGACAAGCATTTTTGGATAGATTATATATATATAATCTATCCAAAAATGCTTGTGTATATAAAGTCTGCCTGGCTCTAATTAATGACCATATAAATATTTGTATAAATAAAAGGGGCTTCATGTAGAAATACACACACACACAATTGTAGAGGTTTTGCGGGCATTTATTACAGATGGTCATTAATTAGAGCCAGGCAGACTTTATATACACAGGTATATTATATATATATATACAGTATATACACACACACAACACTTATGCCTGCATGTTTCTTAATGCCTGTATAGTAACAAGACATATAAAGGCAGCACTACCAGACATTTTATTGAAAGGGCACTTTTAAAATTCCTCACCCTGTCCCTGGTGGAAATCTTGCAGCCAGACACAAGCACAGAGCAGCCTCCTGCTTCTCTCCAGGGACGTGATTCCCTGATCAATGACCTGGAACTCACGCTGGGCAGAGGCTCCGTTTATCAGACAGGCCAAGACCTCTGACAGCTGCACGGCAATGCACGGAGCGGATGGGAAGGGGCGCCTGTTTGAGAGAAAACAAATCTACAGAAGGGTTTCCAGCCTGCTGCAGGAGGTCACAGGCGACGTGCAAGAGGCAAGTATGGCCCCAAATGCACCATCCAGGAAGCCATGCCCTAAGGCAACTATCTGACTTGCCTTGGGATGCGCAGGGCCTGCTCTTCTGTCGTCCTGCCTCCTCGGCTCTGCCTGTCCTCCAGCTCCGGTTTGACAGCCGCCGGCCAGAATGGAAGAAAAATTTAGCAAGGAAGCCAAGCACCAGGAGCCTGCAACAGGCGTTTGGCTGGCCTCCTCCTCTATGTCTCACACGTGGAATGACGTGCATGTCTATGTGCATCACATGGCAGGTGAAGGGGCGGTGCTAATACACTGTGCCTTCCCAGCCTTGTGATCTGGATCTGGGAGGCACATGCGGCTGCAGCGGCGCCCAGTCAGTGTGTACCTGCGCCGGCCCCAGCAACCTGCGTGCTGTTATTTCTATGCAAAATTGGCCCAAAGAGTAAACAGCCTATCGGGATTCCTCCCGGTATCCCGGTAGGCCAGTCCGGCCCTGCCTTCTTCCCCTCCTTTACTGAGGGTCTTTCATATATGGCTGATCATTGTTCAGCTTGCAGCTATATCAGGCATTACTCAGAGCTGCGGAATATGCTGGCGCTTTATAAATAAAGAATAATAATAATAATAATTACTAAAAACTGGCATGGCACATTTAGCGATCCTAAGTCTAGTCCGTTACCAGGCTGTGTGATGAGAAAGATTACACATTATATTGTAACCAGCAGCAGTTAAAATGCTAAAAGTTATAAAATGAATGGTGTGTGAAGAATTAGCTACAACAATGAATGTTCCATCTAATTTTTCTAATTTGTGCTCTGACTGCGAAAAAATTTAGAGCAGAGTTAATTGTGTTATATCTGCTGCTGACTCTTGCTGGGCACTGTGTATTTATGGCCCTACTGGCAATACTAGCAATAGTCAACATCTCACTGGGTTGCAAAGTGAGGACATCACAGCTTTCAGCTATTTTAACCTCCTCACCTGTTGTTTCCTGCATTGATTGCTCTCATGATCCCATAGCTGCATTTTATAGATCTGAATTTGTTAATGCCTGGCTAGGATTTTGGGTATTGTGACATTTCAGTTTACTGTATCTCTGCATTCAATGGCCTTCGCTAGTACAGAGGGGTCCACAAAATGTATACATACACACTTCAACATGAAAAATATATGCATAACAATGTAATTACTAGATTTATATAAACATTGAAGGGCAGCTGTAAATCATGTTTGAATTATGCAATCACATTAGGTGTCAAAGTGGTCACCATTAGCATCCAGACACTTTTGATTTCAGCACATTACTGCATGAACAACATTGATTAGAGTGCCCACAGGGGACGCTCTGCGTGATATTTCAATTTCTTTCCATAGTGCAGCCAGCGTAGGGGGTTTTCTATGGTATACCACATTCTTTAGTGTTCCCCACAAATAGAAAATCGAGGGGTGTTTAGTCTGGGGAACCTGGAGGGAATTCAACAGCACCTCTGGGTCCTATGCAACGGCCTGGCAGAATTTCATCAAAATAGGCTCTCACATCTCGTGGTAGTGAGGTGGTGCATCATCTTGCTGGAAGTAATATTGCTCATCCGCGTAAAGAGCACAAATGGCCGGTAAAATGGATGTGAGAAGCATGTGGAGGTACACTGAACCATTGAACGTGCCTACAAAAAAGAATGGTCCAATTAAACTCTTGGATGATGGTCCAATTAAACTCTTGGATGATACTCCATACCATTTTCTGTCCAAAGTCCTCATCTTTATGTACCATTTGTGGAAACAACTCACAGTACTACATTCAATGATCAGGGTCATCTTCAATCATGGCGTATAACATTCCTGGGATGTAAAAATTCCAATTTGTTCTCTTTAGAATAAATTGTATTCTAAATCTGATCATTCATGTTGCATGTGCACATCGTTTGACAGACTTTTCGGTGAGTGTGAAAACTTTTGCAACACCGTATCTGATGAAGCAGGACTTCTAGCTGTGCAACGCCTCCCAGATCTTTGCTTGTGCACATCACACACAGTGACATCGGTTTCGAACTCATCATGAATCTGGAGGTGGTTCTGTTTCCAACTCGAGTCGCCATTGTCATTTCACTTCACGCACATTTTCAAATTTACAGTACCACTTCAAAATGGTCTTGTGTTGCTCAAAAGTCAAGATAGCCGAATGGCCAGGAAAGGTAATCGTTCACTGTTCGGTTTCCTTTCGGCCACAATTCGGATCTCTTTGAATAACCCTGTATAAGTTTTGCAGGACACAAGCCCTTCTCATTCCCATCCTGACAAACAGGAAAACATATAATTGTGTTTGTCACTGGTCTTTATATTTATCACATGAAATAAGATATGCAGCTCCATCTCCTTACTTCTGAATACCCCATAGCGGTGGATTTGGTGTTCCAATCAAGGCGTTATGTACAAATGATAGCATTAATCACAAATAATGATTATTTCATAGCTAAGGTTGATGATTTGATTTGATTTGCTGAGATATAGGACGAAAAAAGTTTGATTAAATCCATTGAAAATGTGAAATGAATTTGTTTTGCTGCACATGAAAACAAAGAAGTAGAGTTTGTTCATAGATCAATTAAGTATTTCTTTTCTTGGTCTGTGTACATAATTGGGCTCTTCTGACGGAATTCTTTACTTTCTGCACAGTCAATTACAAAAAGTAATTCTCTGTCAAGGTGAATCATGGAATTGCAATAATAATAAAAAAACTCAACGTTATTAAAGAGTGCTTACTGAATGCAATTTATAAAAATTTTACTCCATAGTGGTTTGTATTCATATCAATCACTACCTTCTCTAGAATTTATATGCAGACTTTGATTACAGAAATGCACTGCAATCCTTTATTTGTTTTTATATAATGTAATATTTAGAAACTACATAATTAATATCAAATTCCTAAAGTAACACATGCGACCTTTAGGATGCTTTTACAAAGACAATTCTGTCGTAGTTTTGCATTGTGGACCTCTCTATGTCATTGTTGCACAATGAAAAAGCCAGATGTAGAAGAATAACAGCGCGAAATCCTCTACATGTTCACAATCCAGAAAAAAGAAGATAAATAATATAAAGATGAAAAAAAAGAAAAACAATGGGAGCCTATAATAAGCATTAGCTTAGTAACCACTATGGAAACCACATAATCAAGTGATAATTCAATAAATTAACATCCAATTTTGATCGGTTGCCCCACTCTCACATAACCAGGGCACCAGTATTGGAACCTCTATCTAATGATTTTCAGTATCAGCACTAGTTTCTATATCCCTTTTGAGCTGTCTCTGTTGAAAGGTAAATTGGGTGCTTTCCTTTTCCTATTTACTTTGCAATTTTTTAATGGTTAAAAATGTCAGGAATGGCACCGGGGTGGCACCGCAGGTTCAGGGAGTCTAAGCCCAGGATGCAGGGATGCTCTGAAGGTACCTTGGTTAGGCTGATGTTATGATCCGAGGCGTGGTACAATGGGGTTTATCCAGGAGAATGGTCAGCAGGCGATCCTAGGTCGAGGGACTGGTACAGCGGGATAGTCGTTGAAGCAAGCAGGGGTCTGATACACAGTAAGTCTTTAACAATAGTTCAGCGATGTTTGCAGGATAGACTTGCAATGCGAAGCCATGGTAGAAAGGTGGGAGTGTCTCTTTATTTGCAAGCAGGAGGGTGTGGTGTGTGTGGTGCTTGTGCTTTTACTGTTTAACCCCTCTCCTTGCTGGATTGGAACGGGGGCAGCACTTTACATGTGCTGCCTGAGCAAGGAATGTGATCCTGGGGTGGTCAGCGATGGGGATCCTGACAAAAAATCATAATAATTGAGTGTGTAGGGCTTAGGCCGGGGTTAGACAAGCGCACTTTGTGCGCCCGTACTGACGTGCCTCACGCCGTCCGTCACAGTTTTGTGACACTTCGAACAGGCCGACCACGCGCTGTAGCACATGCATGAATTGTGCGCGCTACAGCGGCCATGCTGAAAGTCTCCCTGTTGAAGCACTATGGCGCTACGATCCATAGGAGGATCGAGCCTTGCAGCGCTGAATGCACTAACTGTTCTCAGCAAGGTGGCCAGATAGGCGTCAGAGCGGAAAGAACATCCACTCTCACAGACGTTCCTTCCGCTCTTAAAAACGCTCATCTGGCCCCGGCCTTAGACCTCTGGCTGTCACGATGACCCTTGGCTTTGGCCATGTGGCCTTGGTTTAGGAAGGAAATTAGCCCTTGTGGCAGATTAGCTGCTGGCTGCACACAGACACCAGACAAGATAAATCAGGACTGTAACAAGAGGAGCAGGAGGGCACAGAAGAAATCTAAAGGAATCCCTACACACTTGGATGTACTCCTTAAATGGTCTTCTGCCTATGGAAGCCTCACAAAGAATAACAGAGTCAGGAGAACAGGAAGGACAAGGGTTAAACGAGACAGTACACAGAGGAAGCCCTGAACTGAAATGGTCCTTATACTGGCCTCTGTACTAAGGATAACAAAATACATAAAATAAGAAACAAGGAATAGGTAAGAATGCTCAAGACTTAAGCCAAGGTACAAGAACCAGGAAGGAACGTCAGACTAGCAGGGTTTGATACACAGATCAAATATACAGATTACAGGGATCTGACAGAGTAGTAAGGAAAGCCAAAATCAATAAACCAGATAATCCAAGACACAATGCAGGAATTGCAGCAAGACAAGAACCAGGAACCTGAACCATCAAGAACAGGAACCAGAACTCATGCCAGAGCAATGGGCCTCTGTGCTGCTGGTGTTTAAGTAGGGAACAGGTCTGGGCAATTTGGACATGTGATCCCATACCTGAACAGCTCAGTGAAACCCAGGAGCGGCACAGGCCGGAATAGCTATACCCAGATAGGGAAGAGCTGGTCTGGATCCCTCTCACCACCAGGGGGCATGGCTGTAACTGGTGGAAACGTGAAACTGGCTTTGTTTCTTCTAGCTCCTATTTACCCACCTTGACTCACCCGAGTGCACATGGAGTCACTATTAGCTAACCTGTAACCAACTCTCTAATAGCTGGATGTTATTTTATGAGATATTCTGTTGCCAGCCAATTTTATTATGGTGAGTATAGTCCTCCAGCCCATACACATAGAAAAATGACCATGCCCTTCTTTTTAGTGAACCCTATAGATAGACATTCTTGGAAATGTGTATAGAACAGGGACTAATTAATTCCCAGGTAGGGTTTATCAGCAATACTTTTTTGATTTTAATGTGTATGCATGGAACACAAGTATGAATGGTTTTCACAAACATTAGTTTTTGACACCATTTTATTTTTTTAAACAATATAAGTTATGTTTTAATTATTGCCTTATGTACTCACATCCTATGGCGAAATGTTGCAAGACAGCATATTTGTACACAAGCAACAGATAGACATACAGGGTTATTCAAAGAGCTCCGAATTGCTTGAGAAAGGTAACCGAACGCTGAAAATCAGCGTTCGGTTACCTTTCCTGGCCATTCGGCTATCCAGAGAGCAGGCAATTCGCCAAATCCTGGCGAATTGCCTGAACATACGGTGCCTGTTCGAGGGCAGTGAAAACCCCATGAAAAAGCACTGCTTCGGCTATTCAGAGAACACAAACCAGCAGTGAAAGGTTCCCCTAATGCCCTGCCATTCGGTGGTTTAATTCGGCAAGTTAATTCAGGAGAATCCCATAGGCTTCAATGTTAAAAATATTCCCGTTTTAATTCAATATCTTATAAACCGTTCATTATAAAATTCTGCAGTAAAGAGTCTCTTTATTTATAAATTTGTTCGGATATTTTAAGCATTTTTCTTAATTTCTTTTTTCTTTTTTTTAAGTTTACTTATTTTTTCTGTAACAGCCCTTTTTATTATCATTCATTGGACCTCATATGTAAATTTCAGACATTTTCGCTCAGTAGTTTCTTTGCAAACAGCGTTTCATTTTCACAGATTCACACAAACTATTTTGCTAATTTATTCACCTCCCTCGTCTGCGGTCTCAGCTGCTTCGGCTGTGTTCGGCACCTGCTCGGGCTTGGTTTTCGGCAGGTTAATCCAGATGTTTTTGTGGCTTTTCTGCGTGCATTCGGTGGGTTTTGCGGTTAGTTTTGGTCGGGTTTGCGGCAGCTTTTCCCTGCAATACGGGGACCCTGTGGTGCTTGCTGAATACACCGCAGGGTCACCGAAATGGGATCGGCAAAAGGAACCGAATTGAAGAGAACGAAAAGTCACCGAACCTGCGGTGACTTTTCGAATCTCTTTGAATAACCCTGATAGATTTTGTTTGGGACACAATTTGAAAGGGGTTAAAAATTTGTCTCAACCAAATCGTTGAGTAACTGATTTGGCTCCTCTACCTCTGCTAGCCCAAAGAATGGCCACCATATCCCACTCTACCCATTCCAAAGGACACTAGAGATTGTTTATGACGACAGTGGCATTGGTGTGAAATCAATGTTTTAGCTGAATTAATCATGAGAATAAAACAAGATACCTTCTGAAAGTGGACTACAGTGAAGGAGGAATAGTCACAGGTAAATCCCAGAAATCAATGCCACAGAACTCAGGGGTAGATTCAAGTCTAGTGTTCCCTAAAGAATTAAGTCAATCACATGATGGCTAAACTTGCAGTTATGTAACAGTACAATTCCAGCACGCAGCAAAGACATAAGGGAAGATTTCATGCAAATTATAAGGGGCTCTGTACAAGAAAGTTAGGGGTTTGTAAAAGATTTCCTGAGTTTTAGAAGAAATGTAAAATCGAATAGTCAGAAGGAGAATTTCAGTTCAGTTTTTTTGGGAGAATAAGAGGAAGAGCTAATAGTTACAGCACATGCGAGGGTCACAATCAAACATCTTTTTTGAACCTATCATTATATAAGCAAGCTTGTAAGATGCTATTCCGCCCCATTCTTTTCCCTGTTACTGATCCTTTTGGTCACTCTGGTCATTCTCATGAGATTTTGCCTTTGAGCTCAAATTAGCCAAAGCTAATTGTTCACAGTAGAGCTTGCCTAAACAAGAGGTTTGCCTGGATGTTGGCAGATGAGCTGACACTTTACATGACCAAAGTATCTCAAAACCTATAGGTTTTCATTTAAAATTGGGGAAATGGAATTGGGATGCATACTATACATTGTGGTTAGGCCACACTGAAAAGCCCAGGAGTTAGAGGATGTACCGCTTTTTATTTTACTCAGCATAAAAAGTCTCTTTAACAATTGGTACACTGTCTCCTTTAAGGCTGGGGTCAGACCAGCGCACTTTTAGGCTAGGGACAGATGAGCGCATTTTCTGCAGCCACCGTCAAAATGTACGTCGATGCGTGCGCACGCATTTTTTCACGGAATACGCTTAAGTGGTCAGACGATGCGCAATTCTGGACGTATTTCATGACGGTGGGGTAAAAAGAAGTCTAGGGAAATCCGGCTGTTTGAACGTTATGTTGGCCGCACACTAGCAGCGTCTGACATCTCCTAATCACGCACACACGCTGCTATGCGGCCGCAGCGCACTTTGTACGTCAGTAGCAGCGGTTTCACGTTCTGATAAAAATGCGTTCATTTGCTGGTTGCGTGGTGTCGGCGCACTTTCGTACGCACGTACTGCGTATATTGGCCGTCATTGGCCGTTATGTGCTGCTACTGCCGCCGTGATTTAGTGCGTCTGCACGCGCGTTCCGACTGCCCCACTCTGACCCTAGCCTACACGTGCGTTCTGGCGCACATAATTACAGCCGCACTAGCAGCAGATGACGGGCAATGACGGCCAATATATGATGTACGGCCGCACAAAAGTCCAGCCGTGCAACGCAAGTGGAATTTGAACGCATTTTTCTGAGAACGCTGAACCGCTAGTACTGACGTACTGAGTGCGCAGCTGCGGCATAGCGGCGTGTGTGCGTGATTAGGAGATGTCAGACACTGCTAATGTCCGGCCTACATAAAGTCCAGACGCAAAAAGAGTTTTATTGACGATCCGTACAAAATCACGCCAGAAAATGCGCGTCGTCTGACCGTTTTTGCGCATTCCGTGAAAAAATACGTCAATGCGTTCGGACGCACTTTTTCACGTTCGCGGGGAAAAATGCTTTCGTCTGACCCTAGCCTAAGTAGAACAGCTTGGGGTGCCAAACAAAATAAACACAAAACAAATAGGTCTACTCCTTTCTTAAGAGGCTCACTCACTACGGGCTACTGGGGCAGCTATCCTGTCCCCCAGTAGAAACAAAACAAGACTTTATAATCATTGTATATGAGCGTGTCAGCAAACCTTTTTTCTGCAGGTCTGGGATCTCCAACCATCAGTCTTACACATGCAGTCTGTGGGGGTTATTCAAAGAGGTCAAAACCAGGAGACTTGGCAGGAGAATGAACAATCTAGACCAAATAGCCAATTTGGAAAGTGAAATAAATGGGAGAATTTTTCTGGTTTGGCTATTTTGACCTAGAATATTCACTTCTCCAGTCATTCTCCTGGTTTTCTCCTCTCTCTGAATAACCCTGTATGTCTAACTTCCCCTGATATCTCAGAACTACTATAATCAATAATGAGCTGCAGGTGTACCTGCTGCCAGGGAAGAGGCTTAACCCCTTACTGACCTCGGAATATCACCTTATCCAGCCTCCTGCTGATTATATATATATATATGAGTCCGACACTCTATCACAACATTTTTAACAATATTTCACCTCAAGAGCTGTCCACAGATAAGGACGACTAGGTATAATGCCTGGCTTCATGTACTGCCTGTAAAAATCACATTTCAATACCTGATTTATGTCACATGGAGAAGCTCGTTATTGTGGCTTGCTAATTGATCTATATTTGATATATTTTATGCTGTATTAAATGTCTCAAATATTATTATAATTTAAAATTATATACATACAGCATTCTAATAATGACATATTTTGTATAACTCATATGCTTTTAGGTTTTCTATATCCACTCATATTGCATTATAAATTAGTGATCACAAGAAAATGACCTCATGTCCCGTGATCACACTACTTTGAATTTTATACACTCATGAATTATCATTTTTCAGTTATACACTGAACAGCTATATAAACTGGAAAGTTTTCCTGTTGTAAAGTATATGCACGAAAGGAGTTAAAGTCAATCTACAGATCACTATCTGATTAATTTGGCTGATATGCCTTTGTTTTCATGGATATTCCTCTGAGATGATGCTTGATCAAGTAAAGAAGCTCAACATTCAGCCCTGCCTCGGCTCATCGGCCCAAGGGATGAAGGCTTTTTAGATATCTGTTCTGTTAAGTCACAGTGAGTTTACCTGAGCTTGAAGTCTGAAAACATAGATTCTAAAGCTTTCTTAATTGACTGAAAATGACTCTTGTCCTTCTCTTCAATTCTATTTATATACAAAGTGAGACCTTCTCTTTGGAATTTCCCCTTGGATTTCACTTAAATAACTCTTAAGAAAAACCCTCTATGGCCTTGGTCTCACCCTATGAACCCATCCTTTTATGAATCAGTGACTGAATGATAAGACTATTTTAGTCATTTTAGCACAAAACCTTCATCTCTTGATTCCGTTGTGATGCCTGCTTGACTTGTAAACCCAGACTGAACAATCTAGAGATAACCTTGTGTCTATCTGAATGTTAACTGAACAATACCAGATGTAGCTAGAGAAGTCGTATTATAAGTACTCATGTGCACAAACTCCAAGTCCTTGGCTTTCATGAACACATATCAGTTCTCTGTAGAAGAGGTCAAAGCTCACGGACATTTAAACAAAGTGTTTAATAGTGAAGAACATTTTTCCCCATTCACATGACCTTTATTTGCATAAAATACCTGTTCTTATATTGTGGTTTAGGAATGCTTAACCTTGCTTGTTAATCAACTACTGATTGCAATTAGGGATGTGCTGTTCGGTTCGGAGTTCGATTTGAACATTGGCCGTTCGAAAGTTTGCGAATTTCAAACTTTTTGGGATGTTCGCCAAAACTTGGATTTTTTTTTTTTTTTTAAATGCTTAAAAAATCCTAAAAAAAATCTAGAACTAAAGAGACTCTTTACTATAGAATATTATAAGCAATGGTTTATTAGATATTGAATTAAAACGGGAATATTTTTAACATTGAAGCCTATGGGATAAAACATTCTTGTTGCTAAAACATCAGGCAGACAAGGCCCTCTAATCAGGCACTGTAGAGGGCAGCCCGCCGGAGCCTCCCTCCCAAGGACCCCTTGAGGAGCATGCGGCCGCAGGATGAGAGAGTTGCGACTGTGCAGGCTGGCCAGCTGGGTGCATGTGGGAGAGAGGTGGCGCAGGGACTCCAGGGAGGAAACCACGGCAGACCCCCCTTCCCCACAACCAGGATCCAGGGAGCCCCCACTGACCACCAGGCTAAGGTAAGGCGACACATTTTTTTTAAAAAAAAAAATCCGAGGACATTTTTAAATGTCCCCAGCAACATAAAATAAAACTTTTTTTTTCCTTTCTAATACTCACCTGATTCCTGGATCCACAAACTGTAGAGGTGCTGCCCGGCAGTGTGAGGAATCATATGCTGCATTAATTATACTGTAAGGCTGGGTTCACACCTGCAGTTTTTTTACGCGCGTATCGCGCAAACGTAAAAAACATGCGAACGCGCATTGCAGCGCGTTCACGGCCATAGACTGCAGAGTGAACACGCTGCAATACGCCCCAAAGAAGCTCCTGTACTTCTTTTGGCATAGGACGTTTTACAGCACGTTCCTGCGCGCTGTAAAACGCCCAGGTATGAACGGGTCCCATAGCAAATAATGGGATTTCCTTGTTTATGCGTTTTACAGCGTGCAGGAACGTGCTGTAAAACGCTTAGGTGTGAACTGGGCCTTAAGGTGCTGCCCGGCAGTGTGAGGATTCATATGCTGCATTAATTATTCTTCTTACAAATTTGGTTACTTAACCCGTTTGCGTTTGGATTGTAATATTGTGACATCCAGGGCCCCGGGTGGCGATCGGGGGGGCCCCAGATGCATGGTGCCGCCAGCTGGCCGAATGCCAGGAGCTCCAGCGGCACCCGGCGCAGCTGTGAGTGATCAGGGGGCAGGGCGCGGCGTGATGACGCAGAGCCGCTGGGACTGGTGTGCGCCAATTCTCACCATATACAGTAGCGCAGTACTAGTGCCTAAACGTTGTTGAGCTGGTTTTGTCATAACAACTACTCTCGCTCTGTGCCCCTGTCTGGTATATTCCGCTGCTTGTTACTGCTGGTGCGCTTCCATCCTGCCATACACTATAACGCAGTAATATTTGGGTGGACTGCCACTGACGCGTGTACCAGATTCATATCATTGTAATATTTGATGGCAGGGTCCACCCCTGCACTCTTCCACAATACCACAGAGGGGTTACAGTGTGAAGGCACTTGCTGCCACCAAAGGCAAAATATTTGGGAGCACTGACGCGTGTACCAGATTCATATCATTTTAATATTTGGCCGCAGGGTCCAACCCTGCACTTTTCCACAATACCACAGAGGGGTTACTTACAGTGTGAAGGCACTAGCTGGCACCAAAGGCAAAATGTTTGGGTGCACTGCCACTGGCGCCTGTACCAGTTTCATATTTTAATATTTGACCACAGGGTCCAACCATGCACTCTTCCACAATACCACAGAGGGGTTATGGTGTGACGGCACTGTTGCCGACACTAAAGGCCCAATTTTAAAGCACCTATTGTTACTTTCATCCAAAGCCTGCATAAGTTTCATCATAATTTAGCCCAAAAAATCACTAAACTTGTTCTGCGTGTCCTAAAATGTCTCCTCTTTTCATACAGGCTGCCACCCCAAGCAGTTGTTTATGAATAGATTAGGAAGGAAAAACATTTACCGTCATTTGAAATGTCATTTTTTTGTTTTTAAATCTTTCTATACATCCTAGAAATCTGCCACTTCACGGGCAGGTTATGGGGACCTCCTAGGCACGATATTTGAAGGAATTTTCCATTTCATTCTTAACCTTTATTTCATGGAAAACTTTTTATCCTTGTTTCCTGTCCCCCAGGGCACTACCTGGACCCCCATACACTTTTTATGGCAAATATCTAGCATTTATGCCCTCTTGGAGGGCACTCTAAAAATCGAACGTTCGAGTCCCATTGACTTACATTGAGTTCGGATCGTGTTCGAGTTCGAACTCGAACTCTTGAAATTGGGGGCGTTCGATTCATCCCTTACGACAAGGTAGTGGCCACACAGTCCGTTTTTGTGGCTGACGTTTTTTTTGACTGATGTAGAAGGGAAAATAAATATGAAAAACATTTTGTCCGTCAAAAATGTCGGACTTCGAAAATGCAGTCTGTCTGACTTCGTTCCATCACTCACACGCAAAGCTATGCGGACGTTGCGGACGCAGCACACTCTGTGCGTCTGTTCTAGCGGATTTATATTCTTGCCTAACCTGCGTCCGTTTGCCATGTCCGTTATGCGTCCGCAGTTCCGTGCGGACGTACTTCGTGTGTGGGGCTCCATTGGTCATAATTATATGCTATAACAGACATACAAATGTGCGGCAACACGGACGTGATCAGTGCACTCGTCTGACTTGGGCCTAAGGCTAGGGTCAGACTAACGCATTTTTAGCATTGTCCGTGAAAAAGTGCGTTCGAACGAATGGACGTATTTTTTCACAGAATACGCGATAGCGGTCATACGATGCGCATTTTCGTCTGTGATTTTGTACGGTTACCAATAAAACACTTTTTGCGTCTGGACGTTATGTTGGCCGGACATTAGCAGCGTCTGACCTCTCCTAATCACGCACACACGCCGCTAGCGGACGTAGCGCACTCTGTACGTCAGTACTAGCGGTTTGACGTTCTCGAAAAAATGTGTTTGTTTGCCACTTTCGTGCGGCCGTTCTTCGTATGCTGCCCGGCATTGGCTATAATTTGCTGCTAGCGCGGCCGTGATTTAGTGCGGCTAAAAGCACATTAATACTGCGTTCGTCTGACCTTAGCCTTAGGCTAGGGTCAGACGAGCGCATTCTGTGCGAACTGTGCGTCCGTGCACAACGGATGTACTTTCTGACTGACGACAAGGTAGTGGCCACACAGTCCGTTTTTGTGACGGACGTTTTTTTGACTGATGTAGAAGGGAAGATAAATTAACATGAAAAACATTTTGTCTGTCAAAATGCTGGACGTATAAATGCAGTCCGTCTGACTTCGTTCCATCACTCACACACAAAGCTATGCGGACGCTACGGATGCAGTGCACTCTGTGCGTCCGTTCTAGAGGATTTATGTTCTTGCCTAACTTGCGTCCGTTTGCCGCGTCCGTTGTGCGTCCGCAGTTCCATGCGGACCTACTTTGTGTGTGGGGCTCCATTGGTCATAATTATATGCTATAACGGACATACAAATGTGCGGCCACACAGAGCCTAAGGCTATGGTCAAACGAACGCAGTCTGAGCGCACACTGCGTGCACAACTGACGGACGTTCTGACGGAAGATACTGTAGACACCACACAGTCCTTTTTTTATGATGGACGTAGAAAAAAGGGAAATATGGGAAACAAAATGAATATGAAAAAGGATATGAAAAGGCATATTGTGTGTCAAGGTGCTGGATGTCGTAAATGCGCTGAGTCTGACATCTCATCACGCCCACAGAACGCTATGCAGACGTGCTGGATGTGGCGCACTCGGTTCGTCTGTGTTAGCAGTTTTATGTTATTGCCTAACTTGTGTCCGTTTGCCACGTGCGTTGTGCATGCACAGTTCAGTGTGGATCTCTATTGCTCATGATTCTATGCTACGACGGACGTTAAACTGCGCAGCAACACAGACGTGATCACTGCGTTCATCTGACACGGGCCTTAGCCGCTGCCAACTTGAAACCTAACCCTAAAAATAACTTTATCTTCTAACCCTATTTAAAGCTATATGAAAGGACAACCTACCACTCACTTTGCTGAGCGTTTGAGTGCAGACTGACCGATGGGTTTGCTCACAAACATCACTGCAGAGGACCCTCTTTTGATGTTGTCCTGGAGCACAAACACAGCAGCTTCTGATGCTGTAACTGGTTAAATGCTGTCAGTATTGTCACATTTTATAAATAATAGGACTATGTATAAACATAGTACTTACTCTTGGGTGGGAAACCAGAAGGTGAGTAATGGCAGTGGCATTGTCCGCTTTATACTTGCAAAGTGGACACTGTCTTAGTGGGAGGAAAAAAGTTTTTTGTTTCTTCATTTTGTATTTTCTACATTTTACATAGTAATGTTTAGTATCTTTGGAAAGACCAGACTCTGACCTGTCCAATAAAACCTCACTTGACCTTGTACAGTTTACAGAATAGAGATACATGGATCCAAAGTACCCCTGCCTTTCTTGGCACCAGGAGATTGTGTTAATGAATGAGGATTCTATCGCAGTTGAAAAGACAGCGAAGGATCCAGCAGAGAAATTACGTTCCACCATCAATGGTGTTCTGGATGACTCAAAGGCATGAAACATCATTGTGGATAAACTATTAAAATGTCTATGTGTATGCCAAGCTAGGTGCCCTTTACTATATACACTCTCAAAGATCCATAGAAACTGTCGGTGTCCAACCAGCAGGCCAGTTGTATATATGGTTTGATTTCTGTATGTTTGTTGTAATGATAAAAGGCCTTGGAACTGAAACATTGACACAATAAAAAGTAACATTTAATTCTCAAGCAAAACTCTGTGTTGTGGAACAGAATGTGTTTCTTCTCTCTCTCTCTCTCTATATATATATATATATATAATTACATTATACAACAAAATGATTCAGTGATTGTTTTTATGTATTAAGAGTATCACATAATAATAGCATACATGTAACAACAGTTTCATAATACTGCCATCTTCTGGCAGGCTGACTATATAAACATTAATTCATAACAGATATTTTTACATTGAAAGATGTATGTATTTCCCATTGTATGGGGCAACATCATAAGTGCGCACAGAGCGTTGTACCCACTCTGCTAAAGCTCCCGCTTTAGTGTTTTTAGGTTCTCATCTTCACTTTTTGAGTTTCTCTGACTTGATTTGTGGTAAATAATAGAAAAATTAACAGTTTGTGATTATTTAACGTTTGTAAAGTATAAATGCAATGAGTCCGCATCTTAAAGTAGGGGCCTCACATGCCTATGGGTAATATATATTGTTACATCATAAGTGCAAATATTCATGATATTTTTTTTTTTTTTAATTTAAGATTTTTATTTTGCATTCGAAGGATCACAGACCGACCATCAAGAGTGGCCTCGCAGGGCCAGATATCACAGGTATAAGAAACACATATTTGGGGGGGGGGGGTGGTCTTCACAGAAAGGAAAGAAAGTAAGAAGAAAAAAAAAAAAGAAAGTGGCAAACGATCAAAAATAAAATGAGGGGGTAGCAATAATAAAGAGAACATTCCTCAAAGTAAAAGGGGAATAAAGTCTCTGCTAGGATGTCCCCAGCCGGGGACATACATATCACAAAAAGGGCACAAAAAAAATAAAAAATTAATAATAATAGGTGAAAAGTCCTCCCAAAAGATGTGCATAAAAGAAAAAATAACATCAAAAAAGGGTGAAACTGCTTCTGGGATAATATTCTCATCCAGTGTCTCTGAAAGGTCTTCGCTTCAACACAGGTAAGGTCACGGCATATAGGCCAGGTTGGTCAGCATAGGCGCACCCGGTGATGGAGAACGAAATCCGTGCCGCATACAAGCCCACGTGGCAGACAAGAAGGGCAACCAGTCCTTGGGCCTTCCCGGTGGCCGCACCGGCCGCACTGCCAGACCTTGGCCACTGCTGCCTCTCACCAGCACCAGGCCCAACAGTCTCTGCCGGCGCCCTCAGCACGGCTTCTGGGGAAGGCTCCCCCGCAGACATCACCTCCTCTGTCAGGGTAGCTCCGTCGTCACGTGCCAGACTGTCGACCACACTTCCCATCAAACACGGTTCAGCATCCCCCGGTGTCTCTTCCTCCAGGTCCTCAGGCTCCAGGTCCTCAGGCTCCTGATCAGCTCCCAGCAACGCCATCAGCCGCCGCCATGGACGGCAGGTAAGTGGACTCTCTTCATCCCCCAGAGTCTGATCGAGACAGGCCTCGAGGGCATCAAACCAGGCCTCCATCCCACTAGCAGGCGGAGAGTGGTTCAAATTGCACCGCCCTGGTCGCATCTCCGGGTCCCTCGCCAGCGGGACAGCAGGTGCAGCCGGAGGATGGGGGCCCTCCATCCCCGCTGTCTGCATCCGACAAGTCCCCAGCAAAGGTGCGTCTCAGGGGATCAAAGAGCGAGATGTCCAGGTGGCAAAAAGAAAAGGCCTCAAAATGGCCGACGGCCGATCAGCATCACCAGAAGGCTTTCACATAAAACGAGGGGGGCAATAACGGGCCCCGGAGCAATCCCTGTAATGGCCAGGCGTGCAGGATCTCCACTGGTGCGTTAGCCACAGAAAAAGTCAAGCTAAAAACCCCCCATAACAGGAGAGTTTTTCAGAGCTCTAAGAAGACACGTCTGCCATCATGCAGAGCCGGCCACGCCCCCTATTCATGATATTTTAAATGTATTCCATTACTAACATGGCACAAAGGCATGGGCACGGCTTCTGCAAAAATAAAAATTAGGCATCTAAAGAGTAAACAATTACACATAAAGACATACCCTTACATTCCTCTATTAAATAATAAAACAATTCTGCTTGAAGAAATATGTTGCAATCACTCATCACAGGTACATTGTTTCACATGAAGAATTTCACTGTCAAACTAATTATGTGGAGGAATTAGTACATTGAATTCATATAGAAAATGTGAAAGGAAAATATTTATTACACAGACAGAACATTTCAGCTAAAGGTGATAGATTATTCCAAGATGTAGTAAAATCCATTTAAATGTAGATCATGTTCTGATTATGTTAATTAGTGTGTAAAATGTTTCATATCTTAATGGCTCTTTGGCTTAGATCATTATGTCCAAATGAATTTTTAAAACTTCTAAAGTACACACAATTGCTGCAGGGGCTAAATAAAGCCCTTGATCTTAATTTCTTTTGATAATAATATAGCTCCTGTAACATGACTTTTATTCTGACACCTTATTATGACTGATGTACTTAAACCTTTATTCGGAATCCCATTTTTCTTTAAAGACAATAACATGATTATAGCATAAGCGGTTTATATTCTGTTTTAGTTTATATGCATGTCTTATTTATTTTCTTTATTTTATATTGATGTGTATCTTGTTTCTGTGCTATAGTAGCTTTTCCCAATGTTAACCCGTTCACTACCAAAATATGTATATTTGATTTAGCATTAGAATACAATAAAAAAATTAAATTAGCATATATTACATACTTTGCATACATTTTAAAGGCAACAATAGTGTGCCTCCTGGAGAGAAATGTAATTCTCTGTGAGGTCTCACTCCTTTCACTCTGTATTAGGCTAGGGTCAGACTAACGCATTTTTCACGTTGTCCGTGAAAAAGTGCGTTCGAACGAATGGACGTATTTTTCCCCGGAATACGCGATAGCGGTCATACGATGCGCAGTTTCATCCGTGATTTTGTACGGATCATCAATAAAACACTTTTTGGGTCTGGACGTTATGTTGGCCGGACATTAGCAGCGTCTGACGTCTCCTAATCACGCACACACGCCGCTAGCGGACGCAGCGCACTCTGTACGTCAGTACTAGTGGTTTCACGTTCTCGAAAAAATGCGTTTGTTTGCCGCCTGCGTTGCGCGGCCGCACTTTTGTGTGACCGTACTTCGTATATTGGCCGTCATTGCCCGGCATCTGCTGCTACTACGGCCGTGATTAAGTGCGGCTGCACGCGCGTTCGCACTGCCTCAGTCTGACCCTAGCCTTAGTGTTAACATTTTTGTTCCATGTAGCTTTTTAACAGACATTACTGCACCATTACAACAGCCAGGGAGAAGGTAGAATCCTTGGAAAGCTCTGGGATCACTCTCTGCTGTACAGGAATAATATTCAAGTTGTTATAATGTGGCGGATGCTACAATTTGGATTAGACTGGTCTGATTAGAGTGTGCAAAGTCTATGAACCTGCAAGAAAATCCAGACAGTTGATTTGGACATGATTTCAAGGTAGACTATTTGCCTCCTGTTAAGTGTGCCACAACATGGACATTTTAAGAACAGTACCTTGAAGGCCTATATCACTAAGAGTTTGACGGAGGAGTGAGTGGTCAACTGTATCAAAGTGAGGTCAAGAAAGATCAGCAGAGAGTATATCTCATTGTAATAAACCAACCTGTAACTGAAATATCTAATCTTTTGCCAATGAAGCACTCAGTGAAGGACTGACCCTGTAATCATGGAAGAGGATGGAAGACCATCAACCCTGGCGAGATGTTGTATTGAAGAAGATGGGATAGATAACATCCAGAGTCATGTCTTAGGGAGACTTAAAGGGCCACTACCTTAGAAGTCTTTTAAGCTCACTGTCATATCTCATTCAGCTGCCATCGCTGATCTCAGGAAGCCTAGAAGTAGGGTTTCTCAACTCCAGACCTTGGGACCCACTACAGGCCAGATTTTCCAGATCACCTTGGGGAAATGCAGGCTGAATCCTGCAATCACTGAGCAGTAAATTATAACACCTGTGCTGTGCTCCTGCTATTCCGCAAACCTGGCCTGTTAGTGGGTCCTGAGTAGGGGATGAGCGAACACCCCCGTGATGGGTTCGCATTCGAACTGGAACAATTTCAAAAGTTCGAGTTCAAACACGAACCGAACTCAATGCAAGTCAATGGGACTCAAAAGTTCGGTTTTTAGAGTGCCCCGCAAGAGGGCATATATGCAAGATATTTGCCATAAAAGGTGTACGGGGGTCCGGGTAGTGCCCTGGGGGACAGGAAACAAGGAAAAAAAAAAAAAGTTTTTAAAGGAACAGTGAGTTTTCCATGAAATAAGGGTTAAAAATAAAAATGAAAGATTCCTTCAAATATCATGCCTAGGAGGTCCCCATAACCTGCACGTGAAGTGGCGGATTTGTAGGATGTATAGAAACATTTAAAAACAAAAAAATGACGTTTCAAATGACGGTAAACGGTTTTCCTTTAATCTATTCATAAACAACTGCTTGGGGCGGCAGCCTGTATTAAAAAAGGAGACATTTTAGGACACGCAGAACAAGTTTAGTGATTTTTTGGCTAAATTATGGTGAAACATATGCAGGCTTTGGATGAAAGTAACAATAGGTGCTTTAAAATTGGGCCTTTAGTGTCGGCAACAGTGCCGTCACACCGTAACCCACGTGGTATTGTGGAAGAGTGCAGGGTTGGACCATGCGGTCAAATATTAAAATGATAGGAATCTGGTATAGGCGTCAGTGGCAGTGGACCCAAATATTGTGCCTTTGGTGGCAGCAAGTGCCTTCACACCGTAAGTAACCCCTCTGTGGTATTGTGGAAGAGTGCAGGGTTGGACCCTGCGGTCAAATATTAAAATGATATGAATCTGGTACAGGCGTCAGTGCAGCCAAATATTGTGCCTTTGGTGGCAGCAAGTGCCTTCACACCGTAACCCTTTTGTGGTATTGTGGAAGAGTGCAGTGGTGGAGGTTTTGTGAAGAGATCCCCGATCTATTCCGTTACGTCAGCATCAGGGGATTGATAGCTGCTGATCCAGGACCGATTCATTTTTATAAATGTCAGCCGGTCTACAGAGTCGATGGACAGACGCACTCTTTTGTCTGTGACAAAACCTCCAGCGGCACTGTACGTCCTTTCAGAAAGCACGCTGGATTTTGTAGAAATGAGACCCCCACAATTGCTGGTGGCAGTGAGAACACAAAGATTACAACAATTCCCAGATATTTTGTAGAAATGAGACCCCCAAAATAGTTTCTGGCAGTGAGAACACAAAGATTACAACAATTCCCAGATATTTTGTAGAAATGAGACCCCACAACAGTTGCTGGCAGTGAGAACACAAAGATTAGAACAATTCCCAGATATTTTGTAGAAATGAGACCCCCCCCCAATAGCTGCTGGCAGTGAGAGCACACAAGCACAATCTCCTCTCAAAAAACACATGCTGGGGCTGCAAGGGACACCTTATATAGTGTGCTGCGGGACTTAGCTCTGTGAGCCCATGATTGGGCAAAATTTGCCCAATCAGGACTCTGAGCTGTGATTGGCATAGTCTTGCACCTAAACTGTGGTCAGGTACAGGCTGTAGCCAATTACAAGCTTCAGGCCAGTGGAAAAGTGCATTGTGGTCCATTGTGGTGCATTGTGGGCGAACATGCGGCGAACACGCGGAAATTTTCGTAGTTCGAGAACAGGCGAAGTTCGAATCGAACTCCGAACCAATCAAACCGAACAGCTCATCCCTAGTCCTGAGGACCGGAGTTGAGAAACAATGGCCTAGAGACCAATAGCCTTATCTAAACATTCCCTCCTACACCTCATTAACTGTTAAATAGTGTAGGCTAAATAAACAAGAGCCACAAAGCAAAGCATTTGTTAAATGTTGCTTCATGGGAAATATCCAGAATATGGAACACAGCAATAAAATACCTAATTTTATTATTTCTTTTTACATGTAATTAATTCAGAGAGAAAAAAAGACAGCAGCGTGTTTTATAAAGTGGTTTTATTTGTAATGCACAAGTGATCTGGTTACAGCTTATGTAAGTCCCGTGTCAGACGAACGCAGTCATCACGTCCGTGTTGCCACACAGTTTAACGTCCATCGTAGCATAGAATCATGATCAATAGAGACCCACACACGAAGTACATGCGCACCGAAGTGCGCACGCACCACACAGATGCCAACGGACGCTCTTTAGGCAAGAACGTATAACCTCTAGGACGGACGTGCATCGTGCGCCACGTCCGCATAGCGTTCTGTGTGTGTGATGACACAAAGTCAGACGGAGCGCATTTGCGACGTCCAGCACCTTGACGCATAAAATGGTTTTTCATATCATTTTCAAAATTTGATCATTTTTCATATTAATTTTGTTTCCCATAACTCCCTTTTTTTTTTCCTACGTCCGTTTTTCTATGAACCAGAGTTGTCCAATATGATAGCCCTCTATCCACTCATCAAGCTTGATTGCAGTCTGGCACACTGACTGAGAAATCAGTGTCACTGCTGAATGCCAGTAGCACAGCACTGTGCCATAGCCCTCTTATAGCTAGACCCAAGGTGGTCAAAACGTGGAGATAGGCAAGCACAAGCTGCGATATTTCATTAAGTAATTCGTGTTTTATGGAACTTAACCTAAGCCTTTAGAATTCTAGACGAGTGGTGCCTGTCACTATGTTACAACTAAAGGAAACCTAGTAGATTGATGATTATTTCATCTGCTGCTACCTGGGTCTCTGCATTTTCCACAGATGCACAATTCAACTTGTGGCAATACATAATCCATCATTTCAGTGAAAATATATCTCTCAATGTAAGAAATGTGTGTTTCAAGATTGATAAATCAGAACAACAAAGCATCATCAATCAATAGAGGTGTACAGAGATATTTCTCTGGTTAACTAATAAAAAAAAGAATCACTGGGGATCTTGTTAGATTATTCACAAATCATGAATTAATAGAAAATCCGGTCAAATGAATTATATGTAATAGGTGAGGCAGATCATATCCTGCGTGATTTGTTCAGTTACTTTTGATTATTTTAATGATTTTCTAACTATATTACAGCAAGATATGGTTTTTAAATATTAAACAGAATTTCACATCCATTTGTCTCTCACCTTTGATTTTGGAATAATGGAATGATTAGAGGGGTAACTAGTACAAATGATCCCCATTTGCTCCACATCCAAGAAGCAGATCTGCATTTAAAGGAGTACGCTGGCCAAAACTGAGCCGTGTAATGCCAGCCTATTTCTACTGGTTATCAAATTATATACCGGCCCCTTATAAAACTAAATTCCTGGCTACCCATTTGTTCATAAATGTATTTTAGAATAATATATATTTTTTTAATTTTCTCACCATGTGATCAATTTGGGGATTTGTTCAGACATATTCAAATAGATGCTACTACCAGTAAAAAAAAAAAAGCTCTAATTTGCATCTGAAAACAGACGCAGCGAGATCCAGAAAGTTTGGCAAGATTAATTTGCTAATAACTGCCGTATGCAACATTCATCAACAATCAGTCTAAATGCCAGTGTTATAATCTTCCAGCATTTCCAAATTCTCTGCCAATAAATAAAGCTCAAATATTTAAATGATTTACTGCACTCTGTTTAAATACTTATGGGTATTGTTGTCTCCTTTGCCCTTTACATGATTCTCACAAGCAAATCTTTATGACTTTGTCATGTATGTGTGCATTTTTACTAAAGGCATTATTCTACAAATGTCACTGAAATGCATTACTTCTGCCAGCACTGACGTTATTTGTGAACATCGTGTTCTTACAGGGATATGCATGTCTAGAATTTTTTTTAAATTTACAGTTAAACACTTGTGTACCAATAGACAAACTAGAATAAATCGATAAACGTTGTACAGATAACTAAAAATTTTTTATTTTCTTGCTTTAAACTCTGTCATTTCATCTTCTCTGGTCACGCCCCTCAGCTAGGGGTGTTTCTTCAGCTCCCACTTCCTGTATATTCCCCGCCTCCTCCTTGCCCTCTACTCCACCCATCAAAGCTTCATATGAACTAGCACAAGCTGTGCACGTGAAACAGTTTGCACACTCAGGTCCTCAGACTGGGGGAAACTGAGGAACTGAATATTAGTTATCTCTGCAACTGTGAGAGCAAGACTCACTTACCAGCTGACTCACTCACACACTCACTGACTGACTGGCTCGCCCACTGCCTCACCCACTGACTTGCTCACTCACTGCTTACTCACCCACTGACTCGCTCACTTGCACTTTTTCATGGTTTACATACTCACTGTCTCACTCAAACTCTCTCACAGGTCACTCACTCTCACACGATTTCTTGTGCTTTCTCTTGCGCGCGCTCTCTCGCTGTTTCTCTTGTGCGCTCTCTGCACCTTTTCTTGCTCTCGCTTGCTTTTGCTTGCCAGCCTTCTGCTTTACTTTGCTGTCTCTGTACCTTTTCTTACTGTGTCTGTCTGTGGTTTTCTTTGCTGTACCTCTTTCTCTTACTCTCCCTGTGTGTATTGATTTCTCACCTTCCCTGTTTCTGCAGTAGCTGGGGGTGAAAGAGTTACAGATTGGAATGGCACGCAGACCCGCCCTCCCCTCAGCTCACAGTACAGGAGGGAGGTGGAGCAATTCAGTCGCACTTGTTCAGTGCCTTTTATATGCATTCCACAGAATGCATACTGATTGGTTAGCTCAGTGTGCCTCCTGAGGTGGATGTGTAAGGCTAGGGTCAGACTAACGCATTTTTCGCGTTGTCCGTGAAAAAGTGCGTTCGAACGAATGGACGTATTTTTTCACGGAATACGCGATAGCGGTCATACGATGCGCATTTTCGTCCGTGATTTTGTACGGATCATCAATAAAACACTTTTTGTGTCTGGACGTTATGTTGGCCGGACATTAGCAGCGTCTGACGTCTCCTAATCACGCACACACGCCGCTAGCGGACGCAGCGCACTCTGTATGTCCGTACTAGCGGTTTCACATTCTCAAAAAAATGCGTTCGTTTGCCACTTGCGTTGCGCAGCCGCACTTTTGTGCGTCCGTTCTTCGTATGCTGCCCGGCATTGGACATCATTTGCTGCTAGCACGGACGTGATTTAGTGCTGCTAAACGCACGTTGATACTGCGTTAGTCTGACCCTAGCCTAAAACGACAAGAAAGAAAAGCAGGTAAACATGAAAAAATATATTTACTTGCATTTTATGCCTGCTGAATGACACTACTGACTCATTAAAAAGGCATAGCATTTTTTTAAAGTCACACTTGCAAAGCATGCATGTCCCTTTAATCAAACACTATAGGCTCCTTAACCTCCCTGTCGTTCCGATTCTGACATATTTTATATGTCGGAATTGGTGCATTTATTTAGCCTCCTAGCGGTATCCTGAGTGTGGCTCGGGGTTAATTTCATTGCTGAAAGCAGTAGCCCAGAGCCACACTTGGGCTGGATACATACCTGTACCTGCACTCCCTCACTGTCCCCTGCTGTCACCTCCGGCCAATCGCAGCATCCTGCTTCCTGGTTCCCTTCTCGCGAGAAAGGGACCAGGAAACAGGACACTGCGACCCACACTCAGAGTTACCGCTTTCAGCAATGAAATTTAACCCCGAGCCACACTCAGGAAAACCGCCAGGGAGGTTAAACACAAACAATAATTACAATAAATTATTATCAAAATTCATTTGTTTACCAATAGAAATTCACTTCACATGCAGGGTTATTCAGAGAGAGATGAAAAGCAGGAGAATGACTGGAGAATGGAAAATTCTAGGTCAAAATAGCCGATTTGGAAAGTGAGATAAATGGGAGAATTTTTCTGCTTTGGCTATTTTTACCTAGAATTTTCCATTCTCCAGCCATTCTCCTGCTTTTCACCTCTCTCTGAATAACCCGTCTTGTTTTTTCAATGTCTTCATACTAGAATTTAGCAGATTGAATATAGTAAGATTAAAACCCCCTTTTTGAGCATTACTACAATGAATCAAAGACTTATCTTTTTAATGCAACAAAAATTGGAGCACCAATGGTAAAAATCAATATCACACAGTACTTAAAGGGACACTCTAGGCAACATGACCACCTAAGCTATTTTAGGTGGTCATGATGCCCGGAGTATGCCGCCCTCTGTCCCCCCTCCCTCCGCTCGGCAGTTCAGCAGAAAAAGCTGAAAACAGCTGAGAGAGGCCGAGGCGTTTACTCCGCCCTCCCAGCTGTCAGTCAGCAGAGCGGGAATCATATTTCCCGCTTCTGCCGACTTTTGCCGAGTAGGAGACGTCATCGCGCTTTCAGCGCGATGACGTCTCCAACTCGCCGCAGTAGCTGGCGGCAGCGGCTGAGGGTTAGTGTTGTGCGCATCCTCTTGCGCGCAACACTAATCCTCAGAGGGAGCCGGGAGGAAGCCTGCCGATTGACTGGCTTACGTGAGAGGCGCGCATGCGCGCTTCTCACGTAAACCAGAAGGCAAGTCCAATGCAAGAAGGACGGGAGCGGAAGAGGAGGGAGGTGAGTATATATATATGAAAAAAAAAAAAAGACGCCGCTGGAAACAAGTGGATTTTAGGGTAAGTATTACAGTTACACAAAAAAAACTTTTTATTAAGGGAATAGGGATAGATTAGGATAAAAAAACAGGGGGGGGTGATTTTTGAGTAGAGTGTTCCTTTAACACGGTTACGTCCCACAATGCTGTCTCTACTTCATAGCAAAAAATCCCATTTTGAGTATCGTATACTGAAAGACTTACCCATGGAACACAGTACACATATTAAGTTGGATTGTTATATTATTGCATTGCTGAGCATTGTCCCTTTGTATATTTATAACAGAATAGTGTAGATTGGATAAACCGTGTTAGTCCAGATTCCAAAATCACCAGAGTATAGCTGTAGTAGTTATACCTTTTAATTGGACTAACGTTACATTTAAAAGACAAGCTTTCGAGAGTGTATCTCCTCTCTTCAGGAGTATAGTTTCCAGACTTGAAGAAGAGAGTTATACTCTCAAAAGCTTGTATTTTAAATGTAACGTTAGTCCAATAAAAAAAGTATCACTACGCACTGCTATACTCTGGTGATAACAGAATACATATAAAGCATTTATGATTTCATTGATAGGGACAATGTATTCCTTGAAATGTATTTTTGTGCTGGAATTCATATCATACTTGCGTTGCAGCACTATGGATGTATGTAGAATTTGCTTAATATCTATGCTATGTAAATTAACTACTACTCATTATGTATACATACTAGATGTGTAACTATGTATTCTTAATTTACTTGGAAGAACCGAAGTGCCATTTGTACCATGAGTCAAAGTGTGGCATTTGGGACGCCTAGTTTATCCACCAAACTCACTCATCACGTAGCTGATTTTAAAGGCGACATTCCAGTAAACTTTGCCAAATATATGCGTTAATAGAGCAAAATTCAACAATGGCTGGCGAAGTCGATGCAGAGTACTTCCATTATTTTCCATAGTGAGTAAACTATGGCTATTCTCTACAAATGTTGTTTGCAACAACAGTGAATATACTTCAGTGATTTTAAAGTTCCGATCTTTATTGAACCCAGATAAACATTCTGGTGAAGAAACCACTGTGAAACTTCAACTGAAACTACGCTTGGGACATACAGGGCTATTCAGAGAGAGGTGACAACCTTGAGAATTGGCAGCAGAAGAGAACAATCTAGACCAAATAGCCAATTTGGAAAGTGAGATAAATAGGAGAATTTTTCTGGTTTGACTATTTTGACCTAGAATTTTCAATTCTCCAGTCATTCTCAAGGTTTTCACCTCTCTCTGAATAGCCCGGATAGTATCAAAACCTCGGGGTATATTTCTAGAGCAAAGAAAAAAGTATCCTTCTAGGATAATTCAGTGGATATTATTAAGGAATAACTGAATGCTTAGAATAAGCATTTTCCTCACTTACAACCATTATTTATTTCAAGCAGTCACACGTCTTTCCTGAAATTACTTTGTATCCAGGTGGTAAGAGGAAAATGTATGTCTCCTCTTTGGAATGACCACATAAAGGGCTCTGGAAAGCTAGAATGAATTAGGGAAAGGAAACCCAAAGTCCCTTTGTTTCATATATGGATTCTTCTTTTTAAATAGAAGAACGAATACAATGCATCCTTTATACAGTACCTGCTACTGTATCTTCTTTAGATTCTGTGTCTTTAGCTGTGGGAGAAAGACCACCATACTGTAGGCCCAAGGCAGGGGACTACTCTGTTTGCTGATGTTAAATATCAGGGAGTCCAGTCATTTTCTCGCCTAGTACTATCGTGGAAATTTATTGCCCTTTCGAATGTGTTAACGGCTAAATCATAAATTTAAGAAATACATATTTTAAAAACATTCTCCAGCATCAACAATGGTATACAGAGCGCATGAATCTATCACAGCTACTGCCGCTCAGCATTTATCAGACTACTAACCATTTTCCACAGTGCTTATTTTTCCCCATCAGGCACAGCTTCCACAACATCATTTTTCAAACTTTCATTACATTGTAAATTATGCTAGCATAGTGTATATTGCCATTTTCATAGTTCTTGAGTTCAATTTTTCAAGAGTCTTAGCGGTATTTAGGAGGAAAAAACCATATTTCCAGGATTCATTGTCATTCATACAGTGTTGCTTCTAGTTGGAAGCAGAACATATTTATTGGTAATTCAATTGATCCTCATCTCATCCGGTAACAAGTGTGATTGACTCTGCATTTTATTCAGAGCATATTAGACATGTTTTTTTTTAAAATTTATTAAAATGAAGCTTCAGGCTCTGAGCAGTTTAGGAATAAGATGAGTGATCTGCTACATGCCTTATTAAAGAGGTAATAATTTAAATTGTAGGGATTTTTTGTTGTAGCCTTTGTTCCTTTATAGGTGAAAAGTTAATCATGGAAACAGGAAAGTTTATATTCATTTCAGTTCACACAATTTTGCAATTTTTGCTTTTATACTCTGACTTTAGTGAATCTTGGGACCAGTCCAAATCTCAATGTGAGATAACCTCGCTGGAATATCCAAATTCTGCCCAACGGAAATTCAATGAGTACAGTTACAGTTTCAAGCATTTATGAAGCGCCAACAAGTTCCGTAGTGCTGTAGAAAGGGAGAGGCAGAATAACAAATATACATACACATTACACACACAGAACAGTAGGAGAGAGAACCCTGCTTGAGACCCTACAATCTAACAGTACAGCACAATAAAAGGGGTTATTCAGAGACAGCCGAATTGGCTCCGAAATTTCACCAAACAGTGAATTTCCTCATACGGTGCAATTTTGTGGCCATTCGGCTATTCAGAAAGCAGGCAGTTTGCCAAATATTGACAAATTTCCAGCTAAATAAGATTCTGTTCGATGGCAGTGAAATCCCCATAGAGAAGCAATGGTTAATTTATTTAGAGAACACCGAATGTCAGTGAAATGCCCTGATTTTCGGTGGTTTCCTTTGCTAGGTTTAATCAGGCGAATCCTATAGGTTTCAATGTAAAAAATATTCCTGTTTTTATTAAATATTTATTAAACTGTTTATTCTTTTACTCTGCAGCAAAAAGTCTATTTTTTTAGGCATTTTTCGGCAACTTTTTTTAAAATAGCGTATTTTCCGTAACAGACCTTTTTATTATTATTAATAGGACCTTGTATATTAATTCCAGGCATTTCCGTGCAGTAGTTTTTTTGCGAACCGCTTTTGAATTTTATTTTATTTTTTTCTTTTTTTTAACCCCGTTCATCGGCTTTTTCCAGCAGCTGGTCGGTGCTCTTTTCAGTGGAATGTGCTTTCAGATTGCTTGTTAAAGTGTGATGTGCTATGATACATCGGACTTTATCCGGGTAAACTGCAAAGTATCCAAACGCCTCTGGGTTCTCTGGTTTTCTTTGGTTTCCAGCAGGTTGCAGTTGACTGAATTCCGAGGATTACCCGGGTAAAGCTGCAAACTGTTATCTGACTGATAATAAAATTGTGTTTTTTGTTATTTTTAACCAAATTGTATCCAGTCACAAACCACACTAAATAACCATCATGTAACTCTGTGCGCTGTCTGAAAAATAATTTATGAAGATATTATAAAAATTAATCTAATAGTTATTATGTTTTATAAATGATATATAAGCACATGACACATAATAAAGATCATGTAGCTCTTTAACATTCATATAAGAAACATATCCTGTAACTCTGTGTACATCATATCCTTAATACATTTTAAATGTTTGTCTTTTGCCATTTCTTTGATAATATCCATAGATATTAGCAAAATTCACTTTTACCCAAGTGGGGTTGGATGCTCCGCAGATTACAGATTACCCAAGTGAGGCTGTGGATAGTTCTCAGATTACCCGGGTAAAGCTTCAGACTTTTATCTGAACGATAACAAAATTCGGTTTTAACCAAACGGGTTGGATAGTCTGCAGATCATTTGGGTAAAGTGCAACTTTTTCAGCTCTTCCAGACTGTTACCCAAGGGCAGTTGGTTAGTTCTAAGATTACCGGGGTAAAGCCTGAATTGTGTATATGTTACGGGTAAAGCCCAAAGTGCAATGAATTTTAGGATTACCCGGGTAATCCTGACATTACCCAAAACCGCTAGGTAAAGCTGCAAAAAAATGAAAATTTTGGACTATACCTGGGTAATTTTAGGACTAACCAACTGCCCTTGGGTAACAGTCTGGAAGAGCTGAAAAATTCGCACTTTACCCAGATAATGTGCAAGTCTGAAGCTTCACCTGGGTAATCTGCAGAGCATTCAACCCTGCTTGGGTAGAAGTGAATTTTGCAATTATCTATGAATATTATCAACGAAAATGGCAAAAAGACCAACATTAAAATGTATTGCAGATAGAATGAATATACAGAGTAACAGGATATGTTTCTTATATAAATGTTAAAGAGTTACAGTAAATGATTGCCAGATAAAATATAACAGACAATGGCTGAGCTCTGGGAAAAAGTCCCACATGGTAGAAAATAGTATTCACTACCATGATCATGTATACTTGATCTTTTGAAAGCAGCTGCCTTAATATCAAGTATATTCGATCAGGTCTTATTTGGGAGCGATGCAACGGAATTGCATTTATCAAACTGAAATTTGTTTCTTAATGGGCTCCAGAAGAGGCTCATAAAATTTCAACCCATCGGATGTAAGAGAATATATGGAAATTGTTTGAAAAGCTTTGAGTTCCATTTTTCCTTCAAGGAAAAAGCCCAAGCTGCAATATACATGTGCATGCAATACCTGTTTTCAGCCAGCAGGGTCTGTCTGCCATATAGGGCTTATCTACAGTGAAAATATAAAAGTAAAGATACTTCTGTATAACATTACTGTGTGGCTAATGAAAGTAACTCTTGTAATGAAAAATCACTTGGTAGTGAAGAGGTTAATCCTTAAATAACAAAACACCACATTGGAAAGTCACACAGTGTAGTACCAGTCAGTACTCGATACCGTACAATGGGGAAATAAAAAGTAGAAAAGGGTGAAGTAATATATAACAGTTAGTCTTACCATAATATGAGTGTAGCACTCATTCATTAATAATTGAACAATGAATTCATTAGTCCATTAATAATCATCGCAATAAGAGAACTCTGATGTCCTAGAAGTGTCACTATTTTAATCCTTGCTTTTTCAGTCAAACTAAATGGTATAAAAAGTCTGATGCTGGTAGTGCAAGGACAGAATGGCATCATGTATTATTTAACGGACACGCCATATTGCAATACTCATGATTCAGAAAGAAAAATACTGTATCTTAATGTTAAACCTTACAAAAAATTAACAATATGTAGCCATAGACGTAGATATTTATTGGGCTGAGGATCCATACAAGGTAAACAAATGTTTACAAGGTTAAACAGGTTATGTTTTCTATTGCAAGATTATCCTTAACCATTGCAAAGGTTGTAATCATATCCTATAATCTCATAAATTTAATATTCCTCCCAAAGTAACAATGTAAAAATCACTGATTGTCGCTCATCAGTCTCCACAAATTTTTTCTTAAATAAATAAACGTTCCTTAACACATATTTACAATATAAACACATGAAAATAAGCTTTGGATCGTTTTTTTTTTTATTTATCCCATATCTTTTTTTTTTTTGCAAATTGCTTTTTTTAGTTCTTGGAAATGATACAAATAAAGTAACTGTAATTGAATAGAGGGCGATCTATTAAAATGCATTTTAAAAACAGAAAAAATAAGAATATACCATGTTTTCTTTAAAAATCACATCTGGGATACAAATATAACCAAAATAATATGCTTTTTTTTTTTGTTCATTTGTCTTTTTTGTTGTGCCGGATTGCATTTTCCACAAAACAAAAAAATTTAAAATAAATCAACATTACTGTAGTAATGACATTAAAGGCAATCCAATGGAGAAGAGTACAAATTCCTTCACAAGAATGTCATTGTGCGCTTTCATTTGTCAACTGATTCTGCTGCTTATTCCAGGCTGCTTGGTATTTGTGGATATTTCACTCATTAACTTCAAGCTCAGTCTACAGAGCAGCATCGCAGTGGGATAAAAAGGCAGTGCAAGCATTTTCCAGAACACTTTTCTCCAGCTCTTAAAAGAGCCAATTATACGAAAGCATAATAAGCAGAACACTGAAGTCTTCATTGTATATACACAAATATCAAGGAACAATTTGCATTGTTCCGTGGTAAGAGATGCAGGTGAAAGTTTTTTTCTCCTTTTGCTGATTCGTATCATTAGTGCAGTCATCCAGAATTTAAATATTCCAAAGCCACTTCATAACAGAATTTGTACTGATCCTGAAATAGAGAGAAAAAAAACCACATCCTGGTTAGAATAATAAATTTATATAACCGCGGAAGGTAAGCAAAGAATTTTGATATTGTAATGCTTTAGGAATAATTTTCACTGGATGAGATAGAAAATTAGTTTATAATGATGTGGTTTGAGCAAACTTCACAAGTATTCTACACTTAAATATTCAATAATTATTTTTTGTTATTCAATTTTTACTTAATCATTGGTTATTTTTTATTGTACAAACACATGAAATCAGTGGTGTAGATTTGTTTATAATTACAACTTTGTAAGATAATTTTTAGGACACTGTATCAACATTTGAAACACCTGTCAGTTGGTAGGGTTACAGTGTTGAAATTATTTGACAAAGTCTAGGAGTGAATGAAAAGCTTTGTACAGCTGGTTCGTAAAGAGATATGCGTGCTTTTAAAAATGTGCAATGCCTTTTGAATGAATCAGTAGTGTCATTCAGCAGGCTTAAAAAGCAAGTAAATATGATATTTTTTTCATTTTTACCTGCTTTTCTTTCTTGGCGTTTTCCACGCCCACCTCAGAAAGCACTTTGAGCTAACCAATCAGTATATATCCTATATATGTAGGTATAGGTAAAAAAACACACTGAGCATGTGCGACTGAGTTGCTCCACCTCCCTCCTGCACTGTGAGCTGAAGGGGCGGGCCGGGCCACTCCAATCTAACTCTTTCACAGAGAGGGACAGCAAAAAAAAGCACAGAGGGACAATAAGAAAAGGTAAAGAGTGAAATACAGTAAGATAAATTAGAGGACCAGCAAGAAGAGGTGCAGTGAGAGAGAGCACGCACAAGAGACAGCACAAGAAAGAGTGTGAGAGTGACTGTGTGAGGGCATTTGAGTGAGACAGTGTGTATGTAAATCATGAAAGAGCACAAGTGAGTGAGCGAGTGAGTGTGTGTGTGTATGAGCAAGTGTGAGTGTGTGAGCGAGTCAGTGGGTGAGTGTGTGAGCATGTTAGCGAGTGTGTGAGTATTGCTTTCACAGTGGCAGAGATGCAAATATTCTGTTCCTCAGTCTCCCCAGTCTGAGGTCCTGAGCTTGCACAGGGTTTCACATGCACAGGTTGCGCTAGTTCATGTGACGTTTTGGTGGGTGGAGTAGTGGGTGGGGAGGAGGCAGGATTATTCAGGAAGTGGGAGCTGAAGAAACACCCCTAGCTGAAGGGATGGCCCGAGAAGATGAAATGACAGTTTAAAGCAAGAAAATAAACATAAGCAGGGAAGAATGTGAAAGGGGAGATGGGGGCAAATTTGGAGCCCTCTTCCTCCCTAACGGCTGCAGGTAGAAAAAAAAAGGCACCTCTGGAGAGGGCAGAGTCTGCCCTTTTCAGCGGTGCCTCTCTTTATCCCTTAATTGCCGGATCGCGATTCGCTCCCGGAGGTGGCATCTTGGATGTCAGCCAAGCCTCTGGATCACCCCACACCCACTGACATCACCATATGTGTGATGTCAGTTGGACAGTTAACCCCCTGCCAAGTGGAGCTAGGGGGATCTTTGGATCCCTGTATCTACTGATCCGTGGCAGCTAGGTGGTCATGTTTGGTATCATTGGAAAGGCCTTATAATGGCAAAAAAAAGTGGATTTTTAAAAAAAGAAATTATATATTAGTCTGGGGGGTATAATAAAATAGTTACAAGTTTTTATAAAGAGCTAACAAGTTCCGTAGCGCTGTACAGTGGGAGACAGTGTAAATGCGATTTGAAGTCATGTTTTATTGTACGACCCAGACATTATTTATATATATATACAGTTGTGTTCAAAATTATTCAACCCCCAATGCTGTAAAGGGTTTTAGGGAATTTAGTGTACATTTGTAATTGTATTCAGAATGAAATCCTACAAGAACTTTTTACAGAAACCATATGCAACTAAAATGACATCAATTGGTTTTGTAATACAGTAGTAAATGTTTCTTTTGTGAATTCTTCATTGACACAATTATTCAACCCCTTAAAGACTACCACTCTGAAGAACAGAGGTTCATTCAAGTGTTTTCAATCAGGTATTGAAAACACCTGTGGATGTCACGGAGCAGCAATAAAGCATAATAAGCATCAATTAGGCAGCTTTAAAATGACTGTGATACTCAGCTCCTTCTAGACATTTACTGGTGTGGTTACAAACATGGTGAAGTCAAGAGAATGGTCCAGGAAGACAAGAGAAGAGGTGATTACTCTTCACAGGAAGGGCAATGGCTATAAGAAGATTGCAAAGATGTTAAACATACCAAGAGAGACCATAGGAAGCATCATTCGCAAATTCAAGGCAAAGGGCACTGTTGAAACGCTACCTGGTCGTGGCAGAAAGAAGATGCTGACTTCGACTGCTGTGCGCTACCTGAAGCGTAGAGTGGAGAAAAGTCCCCATGTGACTGCTGAGGAACTGAGAAAAGATTTGTCAGATGTGTGTACTGAAGTTTCAGCTCAGACAATACGGCGCACACTGCGTAATGAAGGCCTCCATGCCAGAACTCCCAGGCGCACCCCCTTGCTGTCTCCAAAGAATAAGAAGAGTCGACTGCAGTATGCCAAAAGTCATGTGGACAAACCACAGAAGTTTTGGGATAGTGTTCTGTGGACTGATGAAACAAAATTAGAACTGTTTGGGCCCATGGATCAACGCTATATTTGGAGGAGGAAGAACAAGGCCTATGAAGAAAAGAACACCATGCCTACTGTGAAGCATGGCGGGGGGTCAATCATGCTTTGGGGCTGTTTTGCTTCTGCAGGTACAGGGAAGCTTCAGCGTGTGCAAAGTACCATGAATACTCTTCAGTACCAGGAGATATTGGATGACAATGTGATGCAGTCCGTCACAAACCTGAGGCTTGGGAGACGTTGGACCTTTCAACAGGACAATGATCCCAAGCATACCTCCAAGTCCACTAGAGCATGGTTGCAGATTAAAGGCTGGAACATTTTGGAGTGGCCATCGCAGTCACCTGACTTAAATCCGATTGAGAACCTCTGGTGGGACTTAAAGAAAGCAGTTGCAGTGCGCAAGCCTAAGAATGTGACTGAACTGGAGGCTTTTGCCCATGACGAATGGGCGAAGATACCCATAGATCGCTGCAAGACACTTGTGTCAAGCTATGCTTCACGTTTAAAAGCTGTTATAACTGTAAAAGGATGTTGTACTAAGTACTAAGATTGAATGTCACTTGGGGGTTGAATAAAACTGATAATGATGTGAGCACAGAAAAGACATTTGTGGTTATTTCATTATAAATGTTATGTTATATTTGTCTGACCTACACGTGCCTCTTTGATTTAATTGTAAGCAAGATGACTGAATGATCAAAATCAAGGTCAAACTGGCCAAAACACTCAATTTCAGTGGGGGTTGAATAATTTTGAACACAACTGTATATCCTTTTCTTAGGCAGTCATAATATATCATTATTATATCAAAACGTCATGTTCTGCCAGAATGCTATAACTATAAATGTAAATTAAAAGTGAATTTCCATTCAAACTTTAATCATCTACAGCGTTATTTTTTTCACGTTTTTTCATCCAAGCCTTTACAGTTATAAATTCGTGTGGTACGCTTGTTAAATAATTTAGAAAAATACTGTAATGGGTTCTCATTTCTGAGAAAATACGTGATTTTAGCTAAAACTGAAAAAACTAAATTTGTCATTACTGCAGCATCATCCATTAATAATCATTGAATGTATCACACTGTTCCTGTTTACGGTGGTAGACCTATTTACAGTGAAATCGTCTCTTTGCTACCCTTCGGGCTGTATTCATTAAGCAGTGTGTAGTTGTTGTGGACAGAAATATATATATTTGCTAATAATATTCAAAGGCTTAGAAAAATGCTCATTTAAGTAATGTAAGTGGTTAATTAGGATTTAAGAATCACATGCATATTATTCTTAAACGCTATCTTTGTTTGTATACGCACATGTAGTTTCTTTTTCCAAGTATCAGGAGAATGTTTTGGGAACATCCGAGAATGTCCTGTAACAGATGTCCTTGACGGCTAAAGGAACAGCTCGAAGACACTGATGTTTTTCTTTAAACTGTATTAAACAATGTCTGTGATGACGGATATAATGACGAATGGAATGTTGGGCAACAGCCTGTTATCAGTACATGTAATAAAGTATAAAAACGCTTGTGGATTATCAAATAAATGGGCTCAGAGCAGTCATTTGGCTCGGAAGCTATATAGACGTATTCATTGTCTGTGTGTCTTCTTTATGCGCAAAGCTATCTGACTTCTCTACCAAATTAGACAGAAACTGGCATCCGACGAAGGACTTCTGATGTCCATTGCAATTTGACGCCCACCGTGGGACCTGGGTTATGCGTTTCTCCAGTGTGTCACCGACGAGGATTTCCTGGCAGGACCACACCAGAACCGGAGCCTGATCAACTTCGTAAACCTCACAGGTAAGATACCTTTTGATATCTTATCAGTGACGTATTCTGGTCTGTGATCCTTCCCCGGGGACCCCAGTGTGACACTTGGGAAAAGCATCAAAAGTGGGGTTTTATTTAACTTTGCCCAGGTACCTATTATACTGACCCCCACGTCCGCATGCCAGTTATCTGCTTGTTTGTATGTGTCTGTTCACGATTCTTTGTATTTCCTGATAGAAGTTGTTTTTTGGTTGGTTGGTAAATCAGAGAGATTATCGCGGACCTGTGATAACCATTGAAACAGGATACTCAGATATGAATGTTTGGTTAGAATGGATGAAATATACCGCTCAGTCCCACAACAGAACCAATTGCTATGTGTGTGGTACTGCTAGGCCTCATCTAGGTACGGTACCCCTCAATATCCCAGAGGATGTCGAGGAATGCTTTCTCAGCTTGTTTACCAACACCACTCTAAGTCACGATGCTTGCAAAGAATGGAGGTCCAAATACCCCCTCCAGACACGAACCCCAGACTCTCAGAGAGTATCACCATCTACCCCGGGAACTACACCTGTTACTCCTCTTGGGGAACCGGTGGCCGGTAGTTGGAAACTTCACAGAAGGCTATTGTGCGCAGTACAGCACTGTGGAGAAGGAGAAGGTGCAAAACCAGGTGATCTCCCTGGGAGATGTCTATTGGATCTGCGGCGACATGCGTGTCCGCTCCCGCTTGGTAGGTGCGTGGGACGGTGAGTGTGCTCTGGCTAAAGCCATCATGCCCCTCCACATCCTGCCATTTGATGATGATCTGCCTAATGCCCACACCCCCGTACTCACTAGACAAAGGAGACAGGCGAATTCTGTACCTGGCAGTTTCGATCCACACGTCTACCTTGATGTCATAGGAGTCCCAAGGGGGGTGCCTAATGAGTTCAAAGCTAGAAACCAGGTAAAAGCGGGATTTGAATCTTTAATCCCCATGGTAACCATCAACAAGAATGTTGATTGGATTAACTACATCTATTACAACCAACAGAGGTTTGTTAACTATACCCGAGATGCCCTCCAGGGTTTGGCCGACCAGCTAGGCCCGACCTCTGCAATGACCTTCCAGAACCGAATGGCCCTCGATATGCTACTGGCAGAGAGGGGTGGGGTCTGTACGATGCTGAAAGGTACTGGTGGCTCCTGTTGCACCTTTATCCCGGATAACACAGCCCCACTGGTAAAGTCACTAAAGCCATTAAACGATTGGACGACCTGTCCGAAGAACTGAAGAAAAACTCTGGCATTACTGATCCATGGGATCAGTATTTTAGTTGGATGAGTGCCTGGCAAAAGATCCTCACACAAATAGGGATAGTTATCCTGGTAATGATGGTTCTGTTGACGGTGATTGGATGTTGTGTTTTACCCTGCATTAAAAAGGTTATCAAAAGAACTGTGGAATCCACTACACCTTTACTGCTTAATCAAGTGTGTAGGGACACTGGGGAGAATATTGACACTTCCTATACTAGTCTAGAATTTCTGGGGGTTCCTGTGAATAAAAGGTATGACGAACTCCGCCCACCTGTAACAAATCATCCACAGAATTATGAATCCATGCATCCCCTATCTCGAGAACACCGCCCATGATTTGGCTCTAAGCCAAGGTTAGTGACCCGTTGCAAGACGAGTTAATGCCCGACTCTTGACCCGCCGGTCTCGACCATGCACAGAAGACCGGACTACACAGGGGTTAAATTCTATAGGAATTTCTCGTCTCAACCTCCGGCGAAGATTTGGGATGGCTGGCGAGACTATTAGGGGAACGGATGAAGGCACAACTCGTCTCCAGGGGTACACTTGGGAAAATGTGCATTTTTAGGGGGGACTGTTGTGGACAGAAATATATATATTTGCTAATAATATTCAAAGGCTTAGAAAAATGCTCATTTAAGTAATGTAAGTGGTTAATTAGGATTTAAGAATCACATGCATATTATTCTTAAACGCTATCTTTGTTTGTATACGCACATGTAGTTTCTTTTTCCAAGTATCAGGAGAATGTTTTGGGAACATCCGAGAATGTCCTGTAACAGATGTCCTTGACGGCTAAAGGAACAGCTCGAAGACACTGATGTTTTTTTTAAACTGTATTAAACAATGTCTGTGATGACGGATATAATGACGAATGGAATGTTGGGCAACAGCCTGTTATCAGTACATGTAATAAAGTATAAAAACGCTTGTGGATTATCAAATAAATGGGCTCAGAGCAGTCATTTGGCTCAGAAGCTATATAGACGTATTCATTGTCTGTGTGTCTTCTTTATGCGCAAAGCTATCTGACTTCTCTACCAAATTAGACAGAAACTGGCATCCGACGAAGGACTTCTGATGTCCATTGCATAGTCAACTTCAGTTATTCATGACTTTGACACTGATCGAGGAAAAACCTGCTCTTGGTAATCTGGATAACACAGGAGAGTCAAGATTTTCAGGTTTCCGCAAGGAATGTGACCCAAAACGCTAGAAGTAGGTATGCATAATTTTAAGGAGACTTCAGACATGGATGGGCTCCACAACTAAACTCTGGAGTTTGGAAAGGTTTAATTCAAATGACATTGGAAATTTAATGCAAAAAAGGTTATAACATACTGCTGAGTACATCACAAGCACTACCTTCTGAGTAACTATTAGTGTGCCTGTATTTTCATTCTATAATGCTGCTTTGGCATTTATGACAAACGTATGGTCCTCCTAGAATCTATTAGATCAGTGGTTCCCAACCGCGGTCCTCAAGTACCCCTAACAGGCCAGGTTTTAAGGTTTACCTTGGCGAAAAGCAGACTGAATCCTGCAATCACTGAATAGCAAATCATATCACCTGTGCTGTGCTTCAGATGTCTGGAAAACTTGGCCTGTTAGGGGTACTTTAGGACCACGGTTGAGAACCACTGTACTAGATCATTGTTTCCCCACGCCGTCCTCAGGATCCACTAACAAGTCAGGTTTGCAGATATTTGAAGCACAGGGGATATAATTTGCTGCTCAGTGATTGCAGGATTCAGTCTGCATTTCCCCAAATCATTAAAATCTGGCTTGTTAGGGGCAAATGAGGACAGGGTTGGGAATCACTGTACTAGTAGATTATGACTCAATTGTTGTTCAATATGTCTGGTCAGTGGTCACCAAGTTGAATATCATTTCTTATGTCTGATGAATGCAGATAACACAAAAGAGTTATTCATCTGTGCGCACACAAGCCTCATTATTAGAATTGCATTTTCTCAATGAAATAGTCTAAACACAAAATCTAAAGCATAATGAGTGCCCGATATATAGTTCATGAAATAAAAGGAACCATAACCCATAACTGTATGACGGGGAAGAATTAAAGTTGGTGACTGTATTCGCAATTTGCAATTTTTGTTCTTTTACTTTTAGACATGATTAATTATTTTTATCAGTATTCAATGATATACCTCACTAGGGGCAAATCACTATCCCTATCTATCTACAGTATCTAGCTCGAAAAATGCAATTTCCCATGATTCACTGAGGTTACATGTCGAGAAGGGCTTTACCATACAATGAACAAAGGAATTAAAATGTGTATTCTCCTGCAGATGTTAAAATACCAACGGCAGCTAATTGATTTTGAGATTACATTACAAATCCAGCACAATCCTTTAAAATCAAACAAAATTTATTTATTTTCCTACTCATAGACTTAATTGAACCTTCCCACAAGGAGATTTAACTGAAACGGTGAGAAAAGGCCAAATCCAATGCCGAGTCACTGTTTCACAGTAAACATGGGATGTGTAACAGGTGAATGTATTGCTTGGGGTTGTTTTAAGGTTCTGGATTGATTGTGGTTGTACAAGATGATGATTGGTCCCAGTGCAGGTGCTATAAGTATCCCTAAACTCTCTGAAACATGACATTTCGTAATAGTGAGCAGCGATGAATGGATTTCTGCTCCTCTTTGAGTACGATACGAAGGGTATTTAAAGCTTTAGACAGAAGGGATTGGAACGATCGTTGGAAAGCTTCTGGTTTTTAGTGCCTGGGGCTGATGGAAACATAAAATAACTTTTTTTTAATACCATACAATAATGTTTAATTTATAGAGTGAGAGATGTATACAGATAGAACTCAATAAAATGAAAATTAATTCTCTTCACATCTTTCTCACTCTAAACGCATGCAAGATGAACCCACCAGGATTTTCCCTGACAGCCCAATAAGTCAGCTCTTGCCTGCTTCCTACTGAGCTGCAATCATTCTGAAATGGTTTTCTTTTTTATGCAACAATACGAGTTCTTTTCGATTAGTAATATTGACTAATCCTGCTGCTCCTTCGGAGCAAATATTTGCAGATCCACTCGAGCTTAAACTACAGAAGTTGGTTGGAATAAATAAATAGGTTTTTGTATAGCTACTTAATTCAATTCCAAATGCCAGCAGTAGCTGAACCATCATTAGCGTCAGTCGACCCATGTAGTCGTATTCACGTCTGATATATTACTAGGCAATGTGTTCGGCAGAACAATATGAAGAAGCAAACTACAAAACCAGCCTACAAAAAGTGGAACATGCAGCGTCCTTTACGCCAATGTTTTCCCAAACCTGTCCTCAGTCATCATAACCCGCCGACACGCCAGGTTTGCCAGATATCTGAACACAGCACAGGTGAGATGATATGCTGCTCAGTGATTGCAGGATTCAGTCTGCCTTACCCCAAAGTTAATCCTTAAAATCTGGCCTGGTTGAGGGTCCCAAGGACAGGTTTGGGAAACACAGCTTTAGGCAGTGAAACAGTTAAAGGATTTCACGTTAAATACGAATAAATACAACAACTCAGGATGCATTTTTCATGAGAAACCTGGCTTTGATTGCTCTTTTGGTGACTATACATAATAGCAGGTACACAGTTTCCTGCAGGTCTCCAATGTCACCCAACATTTGATCTTGATATATCCAATATTTTAGCAATTTAAAAGTTTCTGGTGGGGAAAAAAAAAAAGGAAATCAGAAGAGCTTTCATCCAAGAAAAGTGCACAACCTCACTAGACAATCAAATTTGGTAAAGCGTTAGTTTTTCACAAACAAAGCAAATACTAATCCAAATCTGTCAAACTCGAGCTGCCACCTAATTTATGGCCAGGTACGGCGGAATAAAAATAAAACAGCGTTATCGAACAGGAAAATGGTTATGTTGACTTTGCTTTTATTCTCAAAGCTTTCTTTTTTCTTAGCCGTCGTGATTTTTTTACTTTTCTCCATTCAATATCATATTTTTCGAGTTAAATTAAATACTAGGTGTCGGGGAGGAAAAAAATTCTCATAAAAATGTATAAGTTAAATATCTAGCATTTCATTTTGCAATACCTCGCTACTTTTTTTTTCTAGAGCAATACAAACAGGCACGGCGCAGAAAGAATATTAATAAAAGGTAACAAATGAAAGTTTGAAACTTAATGAAAAAGTACTTAGCAGGGCGCATTCAAGATAAGGCGGCCATTCAAAGTCAGGGAATGGGAAGTGTTCCTGTAGAGCGATAAACAGATGCCAGTTTCATGGTGGTATTGTGGTAATCAGCCCATAATCTATTGTCTACTGGCAGAAGTATTCTCTGACAATTATTAAAAGAATCATGGAAACAATTACTATAATGCTGGATGACTGCCAAGAAATTAAAAACCTTGAGATACTTGGTGACGCCGTGTTTTGCAAGTCTTTTTTTTTGGTCCCTTTCTTTTGGATTTATACTCTGAACAAGAATCTGGCACACTGTGATAATGCCCAAAGAACAACATAGCTGTTTTTCACAGATCTAGATCATAAAAAGGACTTATTAACATCAGCAGAAATATTGCTCCCCCCACCACCACCACCTTTAAGCCGCATACCGTGCAGAAGCCAGAAGAATAGACATTTTTTAAACAAAAAGAATGTACCTTTCAAAATGGTAAGAAACAATGATCTCTAGCTTTTGATTAAAACATGTCCTTTGAGTCTCCTACTCTGAGGAAAGAGGCGAAACCTTGGCTCAGAAGGTGACAATGCATGAGAGGACAGACAGACACTGACTAAATGTGCTGAAATTAATTATATGTCTGCTTATTATAATGTGTTTTTAATGACAGAGCAGACCATGATTATACCAGGAGAATAAGAGCTAACAATCGGGTCAAAAGAGGCAGGAGCAACAAATAATTTGCCGAGGTTACAAGGAGCAAAAATGTACATTTACATAATGGTACATTTAGAAAAAGAGACCTCTCTTTAGCCGTTAAATAATTTACATTTATATACATTTTCCTCCTGAACATTGTGCCCAGTAGATATTGTAGAGTCTTCATAATGTCTTTACCTAACTACACAATGTTAATCCATTAATTTTTTTCCAATGTAATATTTATTGATAATCCATTTGTAATTAAAGTATATTCTCAATAAAAATTATTTCACTGCATTCTTACTCAGGGCGGCACTATAATTAAGTATAACAGATACTGTTTGAGTTTTAACAATCATACAAATGGATAAACAAATAACTATGTACCACACTGAGCACCTTTGGGCTGAACTGGAATTAGGGTTCCCACCTGTCCGGTTTTGGAGTCATGTGTCCGGGTTTGACACCCTCTGCCACCCGGACACATGACTCCGAGGTGCCGGCGCAAGTCTCCACTTCATACTTACATTTCCTGCGTTCCCCCGGCGCCACGGTCCTCTGTCTATTTTTTTCATTTTGACCACCCACTATGGGAAGGGTTGGGTGGTCCGTCGGTCACATGTCGCTCGTCCTATCCGCCTCCTCCCATGAGCCGCAGTCAAAGTAAACACGCGCAGGAACAACGGGCTCACGTGACAACGTTCCCGTGGTTGATCGTGCCCTAGCATCCGTGCGGCTCCCTAGTAGCCCCGAGCAGCCAAAGAGACGTGCTGACAGTGCTGCAACACTCTCCATGATCTATCCACTCTCCGACCGGACCGTCACCAAGAGCAAAGCATCTCGACTGTGACAGTGTGTGAGTGAGGCGCGCAGGCTCGAAGATCATCAGCAGTCAGTGTCCCTGCCAGCCCAGCTGCGAGACTCGATTGCGACAGGACAGTGACTGACTCCTTCCAATTCCAATCCTGAGCAAGCATTAAGGTTGGCATTAAATTATATTGCTGAAAAGTATAAAAAAATCCCCCCTCTCCAATATACCAGTGTCTGCTCTTGTGCCATACCAGTCTGCCATGCATTATACCAGTGGGCCATACCAGTCTGCCAGTGCCATACCATTTTGTGCCATAAGCCCATACCAGTGTGCTAGCCTTTCCAGTCTGCCATGCATAATACCAGTGTGTGCCATACCAGTGTGCCAGCCATAAGTCTGCCATGCATTATACCAGTGTGCCATACCAGTGTGCCAGCCTTTCCAGTTTGCCATGCATACCAGTGTGTGCCATACCAGTGTGCCAGCCTTTCCAGTCTGCCATGCATAATACCAGTGTGTGCCATACCAGTATGCCAGCCTTTCCAGTCTGCCATGCATAATACCATTGTGTGCCATACCAGTGTGCCAGCCATACCAGTCTGCGATGCATTATACCAGTGTGCCAGCCATAATACCAGTCTGCCAATGCCAGCCAGAATATCAGTGTGCCAGCCATAATACCAGTCTGCCATGCATAATACCAGTCTGCCAGTGCCAGCCACAATACGTGTGTCAACTATAATGCCAGTCTCAGTGCTAGCCATAATACCAGTGTGCCAGCTATGCCAGTCTGCCATAATACCAGCCTGACATGCCATGCATACCACGTGCCATAATATATACGCATAATATAAAATATACGCATAATGTATACGCTACAAAAAAATGGCCACCCAAGCCCAACACTAGAGTGTTCGGGTGTGGCTTGAAGAAAAGGTGGAAACCCTAACTGGAATACTGATTGTGAGCCAGACCTCATTCAACATTGGTATCTGACCTCACAAAATCCTTTTTTTGTACTCAAAAAATTTGTAGCAAGCCTTAGGCTCGTGTCAAACGAGCGCACTCATCACGTCCGTGTTGCCACACATTTGTACGCCCGTTATAGCATATAATTATGACCAATGGAGTCCCACACACGAAGTATGTCCGCACCGAATTGCGGACGCATAACAGATGCGGCAAACGGACTCAGGTTAGGCAAGAACGTAAATCGGCTAGAACAGACGCACAAAATGCGCTGCGTCTGCAACGTCCGCATAGCTTTGTGTGTGAGTGATGGAACGAAGTCAGACGGACTGCATTTTTGACGGACAAAATGTTTTTCTTATTAATTTATTTTCCCATCTACATCAGTCAAAAAAAACGTGAGTCACAAAAATGGACTGTGTGGTCACTACCTTGTCGTCAGTCAGAAAGTAGGTCCGTTGTGCACGGACGCACAGTCTGCACAGAATGCGTTCATCTGACACGAGCCTTACAGAAGCATTTCAACTGTTATAAATACAAAGGGGACTAACTCCATATCTATGCCTATGGTTTTGGAATGGGGTGTTCAACAAGCTCATAAAAAGTGTAATGGTCAAGTGTCCACATAGTACCTCTAGCCATACAGTGTGAGTGCATCTGTACTGCAACATGCAAGGCCCTCTATCCCCGTGGACCTATTGAGATGTCCGTTTCAGTCTGCAGCTGGACTCATGGGGATTCATACCCATATGTCTGATTATCTAATGATCCCTCCATTTACAGCAAAAGTCATTCAATGAAGAGCAGCCAACCCAAGACCCTGAGTTACTGGCATGTCATTCAGCTCCTGATTGATAACCAGGGCTGGTTCTAATATTTGTAGGGCCAGGTACAAGGTAAAATACAGTAAAGTGCAGTGTGTATGAGCGTATCACAGAGCTTCACAGCAAAAAAACTCACAGTAATGTGTGGTGTGTATGATAGTATCACAGAACTCCACAGAAATAAAACTCACAGTAATGCGGTGTGTATTAGCATATCACAGAGCTCCACAATGATATAACTCACAGTAATGTGCAGTGTGTATGTGCTTGTCAGAGAGCTCCACAGCAATAAAACTCACAGTAATGTGCAGTAAATGATTGAAATCTGAATGGATATTTGCTTTGCTTTACTTTCTTTACATACACACACATAGAAATTATATATTTTCAATCTTACAAGTCTGCTGAAAATAAGGATATATAATATATATTTGGGTACTATAATAAAACATGACTTCAAATCGCCTTAAACATGATGAACACAAAAGGGTCAAAATGAGCTCAGCACAAAGAGGGGAAATGGCTCAGCTGTGAAGGGGTTAAATTAGATATTAAATGGTATAACATATAAAAATAAATATATATCAAAACACACAATACAGAGCCTGCCTAAACATACACACACACACACACACACAGCCCAAACACACACACACAGCCCAAAACAAAGCCGGTGCTAACGTAACGTCTGGCTTGCTGCCAGAGTGAAGGGCGGAAAAATCAGAATTTGGATTTTTTATTAAAAAAAGTCTTCCTGCATCCTGCTGGGGTGGCACTTCGTCTGCTCGTTCTCGGCCGCTATCTTGGTCTCCACCAAGATTGTGGCGAGTCGACTGGCCCCACCCCACCAATGATGATGACGTCTGCATGGCGTCACTCACTGGCCTTATCCCTTGAATGGCTCCCAGGCTCCATCGGTACTTGCGGTAGCCGACGCCAGCCTGCCAGATGCACCCTGAGGTCCCCCACACGTACAATATTAAATATAATAAATCAAGGAATAACTGATGTGCTGCAGTGCCATACTTTTCCTAACACTTCTTGATCTGAAATAACACCTTTAGAAAGGCGCAAATACATATATTTACAAAAGTTTTGGAATTGTCCTATTTTTATATTGTTCCTAGAAACTATTACTTTGAGATATGCTTATCGAACAGAAACATAGCAAACAAAAAGCATTGAGCGACTTTTAATCTAAAAATGATATTTTATGTTCTCCTGACTGGTTGATTCAGGAAAGCCAAGGAGGAATTCTCCAGATGATATACCTTTTATCTCTACCCTGTGCATTTTTGTTTCCTATTTTATGTACTGCTTGTCAAAAGGGTTCAAGCTATGTTCCGTTTTGGTTTGGGTTTTATTTTGGCATCCTTATGTGTGTTCATTTACCAGAGAGAAGGATTTCAGGGCGAAATCCTCAATTTGACATAGACACAAGCCCCCAAAAGGGAGAAGAGAGTAGAATAGATGGTATGTAAGGAAGTTTCTCTACTGCAAAATAGCAAGAGTAATTATAAATGATTAGAAACACAAATAAAATGTATTCAGTGTGTACAAATCACAAAAAAATAAAGAAATGCATATAAGAGATGTAAGAAAAAGAAAATGTTATGTACCTACGAGAACCTGAATTAATTTGGATCAAGGAAGCTCCATATTACAAGGCAGTGTATTGGTGACAAAACTCGATGAGTATATGTGATGACACACAAAGGAGTAGAGACTCAATGTGAGAGAAAAACCATCAGTAACGAAATAGTTGTAGGCGACACACAAAAGCATATACTCCATAATAACGATATTACAGATGGAGTCAGAAAAGAGAAATAGAAGGTTACTTCAGAACTACAGTTGCCTACCAACGAGGCCGAATAATAGTTGCATACTTCAACAAAACGCCTACTAATACCCACAGCCTAATAGAAATAGATCTGATGAGTTAGTATACAGTAGTACCACAGTATGGTAAATGGCTGCCTATATATTCCCAAAAGAACCTAATTAGAGAAGATAAGTCTCATCAAGTTTTAGTGCAGAAACAGGATAAGCAATCAAAAAAGGAATTTAATTGGGATCTTTTGGGTAATTGAAGGCATGAACCGCACTGAGGTACCATAATACCTGACCAGCACTGATTCTGTTAGTCAGTTGGTATTCATAGGCAATTGTGCTGTGGAATACTACTATTTTTTTTAGCCAACATCGGTAGGAGTAGGCCACTTGTACTGCGGTAACCTCTATGCTGCCATGCCACGGATCTGGGGGGGGGCACCTAAACGGACCTTTTGCTCGAGTAGACAAAAATACTTGCACCAGCCCTGAGCCCAAACACACTCAACCTGCCTAAACACAAACATATTTAATTGTTGACCTAGACCAGGCAGATGCAGGTAGAGTCTGGCAGGCATCCCCAAGTCAGCACTCTCTGAGCAGCTCATTAGGTCTGCCGCACTCCCTGCTAGTAGAGCTGCCGTGCGCACAGATCTGCATGAGGGGAGGGGCGTGGCAAGCAGTTTCAGCCAGCGCAAAGCAATGGGATTGCCACAAAATGCCGCACATGTGAACCAGCCTCCATTGAGGCCCATTTTTCAGAACAATGGGGCCGGGTGCACAGCACCTCTGGCACCTGCTCAAAACTGGACTTGCTGACAGCTAACGCAGCACACGGACTGAGCGGGTGCTAGCCAGCCTGTAGAGCAGTTCTCTGCCATTGCCCATCCCCATGCGGCTTGCCAAGGTCACCCTTTAAAATGGAACATCTCGCTTTTTTACATATAAATAGGTCAGGAAAAAAATGCTGATCTATATAACAGGAATGTTTCCCTTTCAAACGGGCGACACATTTTTTTACCCATAACATTGCCACTTTAAACACAGTGATCCTAAAAGTCCTACTATAATGAAAAATGAATAGCGTGACATTCAGTAATCAAAGTTACATTAAGCATCTGTATTATATATTGCTTTGAAAGCAGTTATTGTAGTATGTAAATTATCTTACTACTTTATTATAGACCCTCAAATTCCTCCTCCCTGGCAACCTGAATATCACCCCGTGATATATATATATATATATATATATACAGTTGTGTTCAAAATTATTCAACCCCCAATGCTGTAAAGGGTTTTAGGGAATTTAGTGTACATTTGTAATTGTATTCAGAATGAAATCCTACAAGGACTTTTTAAAGAACCATATGCAACTAAAATGACATCAATTGGTTTTGTAATACAGTAGTAAATGTTTCTTTTGTGAATTCTTCATTGACACAATTATTCAACCCCTTAAAGACTACCACTCTGAAGAACAGAGGTTCATGCAAGTGTTTTCAATCAGGTATTGAAAACACCTGTGGATGTCACGGAGCAGCAATAAAGCATAATAAGCACCAATTAGGCAGCTTTAAAATGACTGTGATACTCCGCTCCTTCTAGACATTTACTGGTGTGGTTACAAACATGGTGAAGTCAAGAGAATGGTCCAGGAAGACAAGAGAAAAGGTGATTACTCTTCACAGGAAGGGCAATGGCTATAAGAAGATTGCAAAGATGTTAAACATACCAAGAGAGACCATAGGAAGCATCATTCGCAAATTCAAGGCAAAGGGCACTGTTGAAACGCTACCTGGTCGTGGCATAAAGAAGATGCTGACTTTGACTGCTGTGCGCTACCTGAAGCGTAGAGTGGAGAAAAGTCCCCGTGTGACTGCTGAGGAACTGAGAAAAGATTCGTCAGATGTGGGTACTGAAGTTTCAGCTCAGACAATACGGCGCACACTGCGTAATGAAGGCCTCCATGCCAGAACTCCCAGGCGCACCCCCTTGCTGTCTCCAAAGAATAAGAAGAGTCGACTGCAGTATGCCAAAAGTCATGTGGACAAACCACAGAAGTTTTGGGATAGTGTTCTGTGGACTGATGAATCAAAATTAGAACTGTTTGGGCCCATGGATCAACACTATGTTTGGAGGAGGAAGAACAAGGCCTATGAAGAAAAGAACACCTTGCCTACTGTGAAGCATGGCGGGGGGGTCAATCATGCTTTGGGGCTGTGTTGCTTCTGCAGGTACAGGGAAGCTTCAGCGTGTGCAAGGTACCATGAATTCTCTTCAGTACCAGGAGATATTGGATGACAATGTGATGCAGTCCGTCACAAACCTGAGGCTTGGGAGACGTTGGACCTTTCAACAGGACAATGATCCCAAGCATACCTCCAAGTCCACTAGAGCATGGTTGCAGATTAAAGGCTGGAACATTTTGGAGTGGCCATCGCAGTCACCTGACTTAAATCCGATTGAGAACCTCTGGTGGGACTTAAAGAAAGCAGTTGCAGTGCGCAAGCCTAAGAATGTGACTGAACTGGAGGCTTTTGCCCATGACGAATGGGCGAAGATACCCGTAGATCGCTGCAAGACACTTGTGTCAAGCTATGCTTCACGTTCAAAAGCTGTTATAACTGTAAAAGGATGTTGTACTAAGTACTAAGATTGAATGTCACTTGGGGGTTGAATAAAACTGCTAATGATGTGAGCACAGAAAAGACATTTGTGGTTATTTCATTATAAATGTTATGTTATATTTGTCTGACCTACACGTGCCTCTTTGATTTAATTGTAAGCAAGATGACTGAATGATCAAAATCAATGTCAAACTGGCCAAAACACTCAATTTCAGTGGGGGTTGAATAATTTTGAACACAACTGTATATGCAAGGAGGAGCCCAGGTTGAGAAATTATTTTATCTATTGGTTTAAAATCACTATAGGATTATGTGGGATAAATATGTATTAGTGCAGTACAACATTCAATAATATAATTATATCATTTGTACAGGTTTCCAGAAGGGAAGATGTTAAAGATCTTTTATATATAATTACTTGAAATACATAAATACAAAGTTTGAAAATGCTCAAGGAATGCTTTAAAAGTTATAACAATGTATTTACTTTGCGTTTTCTGCAAAACTGTAAGGCTGAGAGGTTTTATTTCTGTTATACTGCTGTAAGTAAATTCTACCAGACCTTAGGATAAATCCTACTTGCTCTGTGAACCATTTATGTTGCTTACTAGGCTGTTCGCCACAGCTGTGATAATGAGACATTTATATTCAGTTACGAAATTAGAAAGACATACCAAAAGGTCCACCATATTAGGCTTATTGTTCCTTAGTGTCTTCACAGCATGGAATACATCAACCGCTCTCTGGTGTTGCAGCATTTCACAAACAATACTAATTGCACAAAATGTACCACTGCGACCACCTCCATTTCTGTTAAAAGAAGAAAAAAGTTAGAAGTGATTTAGTGTTTGTTCCCAGTGTCTTTCTGTAAGAAAGCAATCCCTTTAGCGCTGGAGGGACCTCAATAAAAACCTTCATGAGTTTATATAGCTTACAGTGCTTGATTGTTTACTTCTTGATACTTGAACTTTTATATGAGTTTGTGTTCCCAAACTATTAAGTGGAAAATAACACATTATGGGCTAGATTATAATGTTAGCTCTAACGTTAGCGCTCGGATGTGTAAGCGTCAATGCTAGGTTAAGTGACTTTAACGCGTGCCCCCCATATTCCATTCCTAACGCTAAACCCAATCGCAATCCTTTAGAGCATCAGATTTTGCGCTAGCTTACACAAGCTTACTGTGCTTTGCACACCCTATACCTAACATGGAGAGTGCAATCAGTAATTAGCGTTAGGATAAGTAAGGTATTACAAAGTCCTAGCGGAAATTACCCAACCGATGGGTTAAACAGATTTTTACAGCCACTCAGAAGCTGGTGCTAACTGATTTCGCTTCTCCAGAAGCTTTGAGCACCAGCTAATCCCCCCCCCAACAAATCAGAAACTGGCCTCTCATACCATGGAGAGAACGGTTGGCCCTATCCGCTGCTTCCTGTCCCTGGGAGCAGAGTGGGACTGGGGACAAATAGTCCTTAGTCTCTGTCCGAGATCACTCCGCGGCGCTGTACGATCTAGCGAGAGTGAGATCACCCAGGGCTCGCAGCATGGCAATGCAACCCTCCATGGAGTTCTATGGCCTCCAGAAGGTGATACTCACGGCGGTGCGGAAGCACTACCGCCAGTATCCCAGAGCTGCATTATGGAGCAATGTCCCAAGGTAGCACCTGCCCTGTAATCAATGCTAAAATGGGGAAGGCTACGTGCAAACCTGCAGGCCTCCCATTTTAGTGTTAACATTGTAATCTGGCACTCTGCTTTTAGTTCCTTTTAACATATTCTCTGAGACAGTGATGACCAGCATGGTGGTCATCTGTGGGGTTAACCCTTTCATTACCAGTCATTTCCCATAAAACCACTGGTCGGACCCAGAGGTTTTATGGAAAACGATTTTCCATTAACTTCACAATAAATATATACAGAGATTTCTCAACTATATATGTTAACTGTAGGTAAGCCCCATTTGACACACAGAGGGGTCCCTCATCTGGCCAAAAAGTGCTACTACATTTAAATTTATAGCTAATGTTTCATGATTCCATGCAGGAAAAAACGATATATAACCTTTTTCAAATAATTTCAACACGTCGACTGTAATGTCTGATACAAAGAATTTCAACACGTTGACTGTAATGTCTGATACAAATAATTTCAACACGTCGACTGTAATGTCTGATACAAATAATTTCAACACGTCGACTGTAATGTCTGATACAAATAATTTCAACACGTCGACTGTAATGTCTGGTGCGTTGAAATTTTAGGAGCATGTTCTGGAGCCCATTTGCAAATGAATTTCATTTAGACCAGATCAACTATATTTGTTATGGGGACACCAGCAGGTGCTTTTGAAGATCGATTACTCTATCGTGGTAGTGAAGGGTGTTAAGAAAGGATATTCCATGTAGATAAACAAATTGAATCCTTTAGGCAAAATACAGTTTCCTATATTTTCTGCTGCTTTCTATTGAATGCCAGAAGCATGTCTAATTTTCCACATTGCCACATTAAGATTCACCATTTAAAAATATATATTTTATTCACTCTGTTGTTATTAGTAATGTAGGAATTAGAATTGAAAGTGTGGTAAGTAAGGTAATATGTCTCTGTGCTACAGTTCACGTGGGAATACTTAGCCTTGATCTAATAAATGCTCTTCGATGCTGAAAAGTGAGTCGAGTTGTAATGTTTGCAAGCAGTGATTACTGTATCTTACACAAATGACAGTTCTTGATTTGCAGTAGAGGCTTTGGGTAACATGATGTCACATTTCATATGCTACATAAAATCAGCGTACAATTCGGATTTCTTTTTGTTTTCTTCAATTCGCTGATGTGAAACTATACCACCTCCTACATCACGGGTCAGCAACCTTGGCCCTCCAGATGTTTGGGAGCTACATCCTCAAATGATGCTCAGGCATTATTACATGACTGAGTATTATGGGAGGCTGTAGATCCAAAACATCAGGAGGACCAAGGTTGCAGACTCCTGTCCTACGTGTTGAAAAACTTAATTTCTGCAATGAATTCAATTAATATTTCAATGAATTCTGTTGGAACAGAGCTACATTTTGGTTTGCATATCACTATAAACAGGGATCTCAAACTTTGGCCCCCAGATGTTTATGGTCCACAATTCCTAGAATTCTTTGAATGCCATAGATGACCAGAGAATCATGGGAGTTGTAGTTCAAAAATATATGGGGGGCCCTGAGATTGAGATCCCTGCTCTGTGAGCACAAATGCTTGGTTTCTACACATTTCTATAAAAATGAATTATATTCTAGTATCAGATTTAATCTTTGGTCTTTATCAAATCAAGATATTTTATAGGTATTAGAGAAATCAGTGCACTGGTGTTTTTTTTTTTTATTCTTTAGATTATGAACTCTGGTATTATGTTGATATTATCAGGGTTATTCAGAGAGCGGTGAAAAGCAGGAGAATGACTGGAGAATGGAAAATTCTAGGTCAAAATAGCCAAACCAGAAAAATTCTCCCATTCATCTCACTTTCCAAATCGGCTATCTTGACCTAGAATTTTCCATTCTCCAGTCATTCTCCTGCTTTTCACCTCTCTCTGAATAACCCTGTATGTCTTTTTCTAGTAAAAACACGTCTTTCTTGAATCTAACAAAAACTAAGCGATGCGGTACTGTGTATTCCAAGCACATAGTAGAGTAGTGAAGCTTCGACTGAAACATTATTCAGAGATATTTAAATCTAAATGCTAAGACACAAAGTCAGTCAAATAGCAGACTCACTTCTCTTGTGTCAGACTTTCATTTTATTCATTTAAAAAGCCTTCTTTTTTTTTAAAAGGTTACTTCAGTCTTCCCCAGCAAACCAGAACATACTTCAATCTTGGTAGAAGGTTAGTCAGTTACATGAATGAATTCTCAAGCATATTCACTGCTTGTGTCAAATCTTTCAATGCAACTAAAAGGTCATGTCTGACCTTATGGGATACAAACTTGATGAAGTCTTTTTAAGTTTAAAATCACTGCTTTAATCCATGAGATTTACATGAAACAATAGAAAGACGCGGATGTGCTGGTGATGCGGAGTGGATTTGGACCTACTGGATCTGGGGTCTGCATTATACATGTGGTGAAGAACTCTTGAAAACCATCATTGAGGACCTTCACGGTCACACACATAAAGCAGACCTATATTTGCTAAAATGTCATTCTAAGAAAAAATGCTGCCTTTATGGAAGGCTTAAAGAATAATGAGTGAAAAATAAAACAATGCCATTAAAATTTTGTCACTCCCCGCTGACATTTATGAAGTGAGCGGAGCACTGACAGATGTCTCAATTTTAAATAAAATGCAACATGTGAAAATGATTAAATCATAACGGTGCCTTTCCTCAGCTTGCTTACTGTATATACAGCAGGGATCTCAAGCGTCAGGTCCCCAGATGTTGATTGCCTAGAATCCCCAGAATGTTTCAATGCAACAGATAGCCAGAGAATCGCAGAAGTTGTTGTCCTGAAACATGTGGGGGGGGGGACGTTTGAGGTCCCTGATTTACAGTATTTGGAATTTGTCCTATTAGCCTTAGATAATACACACTGGACTATAAGATGAGGAGGGTCCACCATTTCTAAAATGACTCCTTCTAAAGTCTTATCTTACCCACTGGCGTAAAGGTTAATGAGGAATGCAATTTAGAATAATGAAATAGTGCGATGACAAGAAGAGTAGGTAATACACAATACAACGTCTTTTTTTAAAGATTAGCCTATAGATACTCTGCGTATACAGAATAAAATATTCTTAATATTCAATATATGCTGAATGGATAGCTCTGTGGTTATGGCACTAGTTGTGTTATCTTGGAAAACTAGATATGGATTCTGGTAATGCTAACCCGATTCATTTGTGGGATTTTTAAAAAAAATCTTTGAGGCTGATCAATTGAGTACAGATGATTCGAATAATAATCGAAAACAACCTAAATATCTCCTACCCTGTTATTGTGGCGTTTTAGGTTTCCCCTTTGAGTCTTTTCTCTTTTTTAAGCTTTTACTTACAAGCAGTGTACAACTGTCCGGCCTTCTCCTCCATTGTATTCTTCTTGCCATTTGTCCACCTGGCGTATGAGTTTTAGAAAGGATCGTTTGGAGACTGGGGTGTCTCTATACATAGGCCAACCCAGGAACTGGAACTGCTGTACCATTCGGTATCCGTCCTGAGGCTAAACAACACAGATTGGGTAAAAAAGGGGAATTATTAAGCATTCCAGTTTGCAACAATATCAGTTATATTTTAGTTAGCTGCAGCTTTGGCTTATATAGGGGAATGCTATTGATCTAAAATTATATGTATTTTTGATTAGTAAAAAGAATTTAAAACATTCCATAAGAGGAAAAATAAAAATCACTATCATTTTCTACAGCTGCCCTATACCTAGAATCCTTCTCACACAGTCCATACTAGTCACACTGTAATTATAGGTGTTCTCTCTACACTCATAAGGCATCTCTATATCACTATCACATCTAAATGGAAGTGTTTATATATAACATCATATAGTGTTGACATGCATATCACTTTGTGTGAGTAACCTTTGACTGCTTGGACAGAAACCACACGCATACACACCAGGGTCACAGTGGTTATAAACACAAACGGGCCCGGTCGAGTCACCCGCCTGCCTGCCTTGGCAATGCATTACCTGACAGGGGTGTCCACAGTCACGCACACTATTATAATGCCTTTCTGTTGCTCCCGTGTCTGGACCAGAGCTGTGTAGATGTTGCATTCAGAAGCAGAACACCTGGATCTCGAGATATGATAGAGTGGCAGGAACTATCCCTGCCTTGGAAAGCCACAAGATCTCCTGAAATGTATGAGGTGTTTGCAGGTGCTATTAAGCTGCACCATTAGAGCTGTGTAGACCAGAGGCTACCCTACATATAACAATCCACTGACCGCAAATAATGACTTGTAAGTGTGTTTCTATCGGCTGTGTCTTCCAATCTGTTAGTCTGCCTATCTGTATATGTCAGACGCTATATATGTAGAAAGATGGTTCATGCACTCCAAAAGCCATGTAGGAAGTAGAAGATATTGTATGTAGCTGCAAGGCAGGATGCACACAGGCTGCAAAGAGGCCAAATCAATAGTAGATCCAAACAATGAATAGAAGGAGGCAACGTTTTGGCTGAGCTATTAGACTTTTCAAGCACTGGTTTAATAAATTCTGTTAACTTGGCAAAAACATTGCCTGCTTTTTGATTCCATTAAATAATTTGCGACGCTCTACTCGAGTAAAAGGTCTCCTCCTCTTCTCTTTATAGCTGTCTGACAATCTGTGTTTGTCAGTCTCTCTCAAAGCCGGTCTCTCTGTACCTGTCAGTCTGTATCACTGTATCGGTCAATCTGTTTCTTTTTGTGCCTGTCAGACTGTGTGCATATTTGTCCTCTGCCTGTGCATGTCAATCTGTCTGTGCAACGGTCTTTGAGTGTTTTTTTGTGAGTTTATAGGGGAGTATAAATTATTTGCACACGTGAGTCTGAGTATATCTGTCATTGTGTCTGTTTCTGTGTACCTGCTACATGTGTATCTGCCATATGGGTGAAAGTGAGTGGTATCTGTGTCTGAGCTGGTGCAGGTCTTTGAGAGCATCTGTCTGCCTGTGATTTGAAGTGATTTGGGGTGGGGGTAGGAAGTCAGTCACAAAGTTTCCCCTGGGGCCCTGTGAGGTCTGGTAAGGCCCCTGACCGCAACGTTAGAAACTAGGACTTGACATTGAGATCCCTCCATAATTCTACATTCTAGAGATGAAACCATTGGTCTAGTCAAGCAAGTGATGGATAGCCATTTCACAGATTTTTCGCTCAGTTGAAGGGAATAACAAGCCCCAACAACCAGCTGTGATACAGGGAACACCACAGCAAATGTAGAGAGTTTTCAGGCATCTTTTATTTATTCATGATTTCAGACTGGAAAGAAATTCACTGGTGATTCTGACGAAATTGTGTGACTCTAAGCTACAATCAAATATTAAGGGATGACTAGGACTCGTGTATACATATATACGTATCTTAGGGTGTAGATCCGTGATGGATGGCTCATCTACTCTTCATCCATCATAAAAAAACACAATATAATTCTGTTGGAATTTTTATGTCCTGAAGTGTCTTTATGGAATAAAATCATGGTTTCTTTATCAATATTCAGCCCCTCTACTTTCATGATGCTGTATTTTATCCTGTGGTTCCCACTCCAGTCTGGGTTGGCTACAGCAATGATATCCAGTGTCATCTTGGTGGCCGAGTTGAATTATTGATTTGCATAGAACATTTTATGATCCTGCGAGCATTTCTATTAGCAGGTTTTTTTTGACCCACTGGGCAATATTCCAAAGTTGGTGCTAACTTAACCAGAGCTGTTGTAAACTTAGCAACTCATAGACTATAATGGATCTGGTAAGTTTAAAACAGCTCTGGTTAAGTCAGAACCAACTTACAAAAGGGCCCACTAGATTTACAATATTGGCCAATGTATCTTTGTTTTGTGATATTACGAGTGATCTCTGTACGATTATTATATTGTGCATAAAATATACATAGTAAACGGTATTTACTTTTGGAATCAATTTAGTAATTAGTTCAAGCAATATAATCTTTACCCTTGAAGCGTTGTAGATTCTAAATATCCGACTTATTATGTCTTCTTCCAAATCAGCAGATACAAATTCCACTTGAATAGGTCCATGCCTGTGTACTCCATTTTCTGGCCAGTACTGTGGACAAAGCTGTATAACAAAAGATATGTAAATGCATTTTATAAGCAGTGTAAATGTCAGTAGCAATGCTATAGTAATATACACACTTCTTGATTGTCTTTAAGACGACACTAAAGAAGAAACCGTAGCATAGATAAACATGTGAATAGATCTTTAACCTTCAACTCTATTAGTAGAGACATGTATCAAAGATAGGTAACGTAACACTTCACGAGGATTTTTAAACCTGATACACCTGGCATCAATTCCCTTCATTAGTAGTTATGAGACGGTCTGGAATTCTTATGAATGAAAACCTATTCAGTGATGGTGTGAGGATATTTTTCAAGTTCCCAACCTACCTATAGCTAGACCGACTAGGATCACACACTAAACCTAAGTAACAAAAATATATACTTAAACATTCACTGTCTACAGAAAAATCACTTTGTACAAATTAATCTCAAGTTTTGTTACTCGTAACATTGCTCACGAACAACTGTTTTTACACCATATAGCTCGATTTGATTTAATGGACTTATAAATAAAGAAACGATATGTTACTGGAATATTCCTTTTATTATGATAAACGTATTGATGAAGAGCCAACATATTCCATATTTCTGGTCAATGGTGATCGTAAACATGTCACAAAGGTTGGAAGTAATAGCCTTCTGAAGAATAGAGCATATGCAAAACTCATTTTTTAATATACACAGTGCAAAAATAAACTTCATGGAGAGATCATTCATATAAATGGCTTTAGATGTAAAATAAGGGTCAAGAAATAGACAGAGGCTACCAGAACATGGGGTTTACAATCTTATTATTTCAGGTAATACAGTCTGTAACTGTAAAATACCGTAGTATTTTTTGTTAGTAGCAATTCCATACACTATAATATAGTACATGCAAAATTCACACTCTGGTTGAACTTTATGGACATTGGTCTTTATTCAACCTATGTTAGTATGTATCTATAAATTGGTAAATAAGTGCTAGAACCCAAGGGCTCCAAACACCACATTTATTTGAAATATGGTATGTGAATTGAATACTTAAATATGGGGTAAAATAGAAATTTCGTAGACAAATTGTTCGTCTGAGATAGTTAAAAATTGAAATAATGTAAATTTCCTCTTTTAAAAATGTTAATGTATCTGTTTATTCTGTTCAGAAATATTGCTGAAGTGTAAGATTCTGAGCTCTAGATGGTGTGCTTTATCTTACACAATTTCAAACAGGGTATGCATTATTATTATAAAGGCAGAAAAGACCTGTGTGCTAGATACAGTAACTGTGATAAAGATCGATAATAAAAACAGTCAGATCTCCTGCATATGGGGTTTGTGTTGATCATAACGAGATTATTAGCAATGCAGCGTCCACAAAATACCAATAGAAAATAAAAATAATATCTGTATGTGCCATAATGCTGGTATATGAAGATTACAATAACATTTTAGATCAGGGATTTCAGTCATTATAACTCCCTGAATCTTTTTACTGTATGGCAGTGAGTGACCCCAGGAGCTCTCCCTGTATTCTGCCCTCTCTCTGGCAGCTGTAATGAAGCAGTAATCCATTTGTTCTTTTTGTTACAGTGAGGTTTAGAGCTGCTATTTGCAGTTGGATTTATGTATCTCCAAGGTGCTTGGAGAGACAAAAACAAAGGATTTTTTTTCTCCACAGGGGGCACACTAATCTTGTTTTCAAAAGGTGTGACAATGGTCTTTTGATATGCTAATGAGTGTTTTCCATGCATTACAATTAAAATTACAGATAAATAAGAATTGATTTCTAAATAACAAACTTTAACTGCAGGCGCACAATAGATGGAAATACCAACACACAACTAATCACATCATCACACATGCCCAAATTACACCCTTGAACAAAGACACAGCAGCTATGTGAGACAAGTACTCAAACACATTAGCCTCCCTTATTCAGACACATTTTTTGCATGGGTCAGGTAGGCATTAGCCTACAGTGGCAGTTTGGGGGGAGGAATTTTGAATAATTACCAATTGTGAAACATTAGATCTGTATCTGTGGCATTTAAGATAGAATGTGGATAAACAAACAGAATGTACAATAGAATCAATCACTCAATTACAGAAATCCACGGTTTAGAATAGATTAAAGCATTCTATTCCAGAACAGAGAATCTCACTCGAGTGTCTACTCCTTGTGGCAGTATATAGGTCAGTGAAGGGTCAAGTTGTAAAAAAATTAATGTGGGAACTCGCCAAATTTTCTGTTCATTCTGGACTTAAAGATTACTGAGAGCTATAGAAGCTGCAGCTCTTCTTTAGACATGAGGATGCCTTCTGCTGGAAAACACTGAGAAATTTTCATTCCCATGCCTTCCCAATGTACTTAAAGCGAGGGAAAACCCTTAAATATAGCCATTTTTATTAAATTGTGACTATATTGAAAGGTATTGCAACTTCCCAGTACATCAGCCAAAAGGAAACCAAGTTCCTCCTGCTAAAATAGTGAGGGAACTGCGTTCCCAAGCGTTTCTGCAGGACTTGACCCCTGAGGTCAGTACCAGAGTAACACTGTAATACTTACTGTCTTACACAATTGCCCATGTAGGTGAAACAGGACTTTTACTTGAGGCTGATGTTTAATAATATTCTGAAAGGATTCAATACAATGATTAAAAAGTAATGTTGCCATTGCAGACACTCTGCGAGTTTGCATTGAATTAACGTACCTGTGCAGGATCCACATCGTTTAGCATTACTATTGATGTGCAGTGATAGTCAAGGACAAGCCTCCAGAAGTCTTTCACCGTGTTCGGTAAGGGATGCTGCGTAACTATGAAAGCTGAAGGCTGAACGTAGCTCTAAAGAAATGAGAAAGAATGATAATAATGTGAAGGAGATTGGAAAATTGGGGAAAAACAGCATATTCAGCAGCAGAATGTCAAAAAAACCCTAAATCTCTGTTAGTATTAACAATGCGCCCAAGGCCCTTTAAAAAAGGAAGATTTTTTTGTATCAAATAAATGCCACCTATGCTCCTAACTGTCTGCAATATCAAGCTTCTGAGCCTTTCAAATTCCTACATGAAGGGAATAGCTTTGCCATTTTTAACCGCTTGTGATAACCGCTCAGAGACCGCATTTAAAGACACTTCGCTACGTTACGTGATTTTTCAGGCCATTAGGGGATTTCATATTGTGAGCACATTATACGATTTCAATGTTTCTTTACACAGAAAGGGGGGAAAGTTCAACCTATAACATATGCATCTTGCAAATTATAGACATGGTGCTAAAAAAATAAGAAATCAAGTCATTTAACGCGGCAATTTAAGGTTTCCTCAAAGTGGAGATTTTTTCAAATATCAACAATTTTGTGTTTCATAAACTTCTATTTCTACAGGATAAATCATGCATATTTAGTTATTTTTTTACATATAGACATAGGAACTACTCAGCTGTAACTTCAAGTAAATTTCCCCTTCCAAGTAAAGCTGTCAGGTCACTTTGCGCGGCCATGCTTTAAGTAGGCCACTGCGTGTCATCCAAGCCATTTCCACAGCTGGAACTTGACAGGCATGCCTATTTCAGGATACCCAATCATTCAGTGCCTTGGTTTAAGGAAGACTAAAAAGACATTGTACATGCTGCTAATCTTTCAATGTCTGTTATTTAATTTTCAACATAACATAATTTAATAGTGTGAAGCATTCCGTATTTAACCCTTTTGCTGCTGAGGCATTTCCCGCCTGTGTGCTGAGGTCATTTTTACCGGTTTTGCTCATCATGTTTAACCGCGTTTTGAAGCCTTATTTTATTATATGACCCAGACATATTATATATCGTTCTTTCCGGCAGACTCGGAAGATTCATAATATGTCATTATTATATGTATACGTTATGTCCTGTCTGTATATTATAACAAAATATGCAATAAAATTAAAATTTTCAAAAATTTACAACGTGTAAAGTGTTTTTTTTCACATTTTAACATGCGATCGTTTGCGGTTATATTTTGTATGGGGTGCGCTTGTTAAAAAAATTAGAAATGGGGTCTCGTTACATTTTTTTTTGGGGGAAAATTTCGCTATTTTTAACAAATGCACCCCATACAAAAATCGTTAGTGCAGCATCATTGTTCACATTATAAATTAAATGGGAACAATATTGCTGCATTAACAAAACAAATAAAATATTTTATTTTTTTTAAAAAAAAAAAATTTCATGGTTATGTTTGATATCGTTGGAAAGGCCATGCTCTGGCCGATCCAACAATATCAAATAATAACCCCTAGCTGCCACAGATCGGGAGATAGGGGGTTCATTGGAACCCCCTATCTCCACCATTGGTGGCAGCTAGGGGTTAACTCCAGGACTAGCGTCATCGTGCTATGCACGATGACGCCAGTCCTCAGGGGGAGTTCCCGGAGGCTTGGCCGACATCCAAGATGTCGGCCAGCTCCGGGAAAGGATCACGAACCGGCGCTTTTCGGCGCCGATTCGTGATCCGGCCCCCATGGGGTTAATGCCAGGTACCATTTGAAAGGGGAGGCTCTGCCCTTCCAAACGGTGCCTGGCATTAAGCTCAGGACCCCCACGATCGGGAGGGAGAGAGGTCCGAAGGACCTCCCCCCCTCCCTTTCAGGCGCCTCCTCCACACACATGGGGGGGCACCTGAAATAGATGTCATTGCGCCGCCGCAATGACATCTATTGTGCCCGCGGCGGTCCCAGATTGACGGGCTGACATCCAAGATGTCAGCCCGCACTGGGGGGCACAACGATCGGCCCTTCCTGAGCGCGTCCTCCGCAGCGAAGTAGTTAAGCCTGGTATTTGATGCTGTTGTCTGTCTGCACAGTTTAAAAATGAGTTTGTGACATCAAACAATCTGACAAAAATTAATAGCTCACTTTGGAAGTAGAAAATAAAACACAATGGGCACTATTACAATCCTCACGCTAAAACAGGGAAGCTGGGGAGAAAAACCTGCGCCTACAGGTTTCTCCTTATCGTCCCCGTTTTAGCGTGATATTACGACGCAGGCACTATAAAAGCGCTAAGCCCCGGGATGCGCATGGCAGCACTATGCGCCACCGCGAGCATCCCCTCGATGGAGTCCATAGGACTCCATTGAGTTTCTGCTCTGCTGGTCACATGACCTGACGGATCTTGCCTCGCGAGATCCGGCAGGTCAGCGTAGTGATTCGCAGAGGTAGACTGGGGGACTTTTCACCCCAGTCTCTCCCTGCTCCCAGCGGCCAGAGGAGGCAGTTGGAGCCGCCGTTCTCGCCGTGGGATAGAAGATGACTATATGAATTATTGTGGGTGGGGGGGTTCTGCTGGTGCCGATGGATTCTGCAGCAGCGGAATCATTTGGACCAGGTCTTGGCTGTGGTTAACTTTCAGGTTAACCGCAGCTGGACGATAATTAGCGTTAGTACAATGTAACAGTAACGCTAATTAAATCTTTGTGCTCCCCATGTTAAGCATAAGGAGCGCAAAGTACAGTAACCTTGCGCTGAAAAGTACAAGATCCAAATTGCTAATGTTTTTTTAACCCGTCAGTGTTTGGATTGTAATATGGTGCGCCCGCGCTAGGGCCACCAATGCTATCGTTAAAGCGCACACAGGTGAGCGCTAATGTTAGCATTATTATGATTGTAATAGTGCCCAATGTGATGTATCAGCTAGGAAACCAGCAATTCTGCTGTTGCTGTTTCTCTGCATAAAAACAGGAAAATGGACTCTCTGAGCGAGCTGTGAGGTTCCCTAAAAGCAGGGTCAGAGTTTAAAAATTAAAAATAAATAGCAAGTTTATGCTAGCTTCCGCTCCACGCGTTTTGCCATGTAGGCGTCCTCAGGGGCATTGAAGCAGAGTGAAGATGGGCATAGAATTTAAAAGAGAGTCTCGTTCCTTTCAGACAGTCCATTTTGCTGGTTTTACTGCAGAGAAACTGCTCGCTTTTTATACACAGGAGCTTGTTGTTTTGTTGTGCCCTGCACAGAGACCTATATGCCATCCTGTCTGCATAACGAGTATCTTTGATAGGGATATCTCCTAAAGATCATTTCAAGGAACTTTAAAGGACAGACAGTTAAGCATGGCATATATTTACAGAGTTTCTTTATGATACGCTTTATCCTATTTGTTGTGTGTTGTGTGACATTGTCTTTGTTTTGTGACACGGATCACCCTTTCTTTTATAAGAAAAACCTGGCCTGTTGGGGGTACTTGAGGACCGCGGTTGGGAACCACTGCTCTAGAACATACCGTTTATCCTAGGGTTACCCCCCCCCCGCTTTATCTGTGAAGACACAGTAGAAACATTCGAGTGTAACTCAAACGGCAGATTTTCCCCATTAGTGGCCCATGTTAAGGCCCTTAGTTTTTACTGATGATTTATATATTTTGTGAGCTTAAGGTTTTCTCTCCTTGATAGGGTTTCAAATTCTCACTTGCTGTTTTATGATGCTATTCCCACTGATTCTCAGTGGTGTGACATTATGTGAAACTCACATCCATCAGTGCTGCATTGATGTAGTTGCTGCTCTCTCCATCTATAGTTATGAGAAAAGGAAGGCATCTGTCTGGAGGTAGGACATCCATGCAGCGGTTCTTCTCATGGTTTCTGGGTAGCAGTGCTATACTGCAGTCTTCTACCCTTAGTGTTGGAGTTACCATGTTCAGAGTCTAAACAGATAAACATAACAAAAATTAACGAATACCCAGGCATCCCAGAATGTGTTATACGAGGACATTCCAGAAATCATTATATTTTATAACGCAGTCAATCTGGAGTAACTATGCTAAGAGCTTACACATTCAAACTTATCTTGTAGACTGTTGGAGTTATAGCACATTCAAGTGAATAACAAAACAAAAAATGACATTGGTGTTTTTTGCGTCCAATTCTAACGTTGAATGAAACTGGTAAGGGAATGCTCAAGTAGGATCAAGCTGTATTGAAGTTATATGTATATATGAACATTCTGTTATTAATATTATCACAGAAGGATTTGTCACACTTAGAGAAGTTGATTCAAGTGGAAGAGACGTCACTTTGCTACTCTGCAAAAATATTTTAAAGCTAAAACATTAAACTGTAATGATATAAAATTACAGTATTGATCTGGTTTGCTTTTTCTTTTCAATTTTATATGAATATATAAAAGATGAAGACACTGGATTTTTGATTGACACATACCCGGAATTCTTCTTTTATTTGGCTGGAGTTTGTTTGAGGATCCACTTTGGTCATTTCATAATACACCGATCTGACCTGAGAAGCAGTTATTGAAGTGTCTCCACAAAGACAGGCTTCCAGTATGGCATCATGAATGAACACATACTGCTCCTGAGAAGATGACAAAAAAAATACATACTTCAGGTAGGTATCCATTGTCCTATAGTGTAGTAATATTAACAGACATTGTCATTGTGATAATATTTGAGTTTGTACTATTGCAAGTAATCTCCATGAAGAGAAAGCAATAAAAACTCCAATAACTCGAAAGAATAAATAAATCGAATATAGGTTTGTAAATGGACAGGTAAACATTGTTTGTTATAGTACATAGCAACCCCCTTTATCAGTAAACATGCTAGTGTTGAGATATCGGACAAAATATGCACTTGGGTCATAGTTTATTATCAATAGGTTGTCTTGTCTCCTATCGGCTGACCTTTATAAAGGCAACTAGAAAAAGTTGCTGAAATTAAAAGGTACACGATGTGGAGTATGCAAAAAAGTTGAGAATAGCTTCAACCAAATCAATCACTTTAAGTTACTTAATAGGTCATGGCACCCTCAGCTGTCCTTGTGGTCTGCCAGAGCCTTCCAAAGCATAGAGCTACCCTCCATTTGAAAGCTGTCATCATGCTGGGCAGCCTTCTGGGGGTTATAGACAACAACGCACAGATTGTCGGAGGCCTCTCAAACCACAACAATTGAGAGACATCTTTGGCTATGTGATTGGCAAAGTGACACCATCTACACATGCTGTTCGTTCAGAGGAATATCAAAGCTGAAGAGGAAATATGTATTTAAGACACTGAAATCTAGAATCGGGACAGAGAGAATCAAGTGGGTGTTAAGAATGAATACCGCTAACTTTGTCCCCCTGTTTTTAAATTACACTATTCCCTTAAGTAAGTATGAAGCTATAAGTTAATTATGAGCAAAGGTCAATGGTTCTGAACTTGAGGATGATGTCTAAGCTATTTGTTGCACCACTAGTGTTTTTCTCAAAATGCATGCGGGTTTTCAAAAAAAGCTTCAAAGTTAAAGGATTTTTAATAAGATTCAAATCAACTTAATAGAGAACAAGACATTGTTATGCTGCCAAGATCTGAGGCATATTTGTGATGTTACCTCTGTTTGCACCATATTTACTCTTCGCAGTCGAAGTTCTCTCACACAGTTGTATATATCTACAACCCCTTCCCTTTCTGCCATGTCGAGCATGATATCAATGACGATAAAACAGCCCGTTCTGCCTGCACCAGCACTGTAATTAAAGAAAAACAAGAATATTGGAATTCCACATTGTTTTATGACAGATTAAAAGTCCTTTAAAATGAATCCATAGCCCAACTGGACTTGTAGTACAGCTTGTGAAGCTTGTTTAGATTGCTCACATCACTAATAATTCTGAGGATACTTTTTTAATATTAAGAAAATAAATCTCTCTCTGGTGGGCTCAATAGTCCAAACCTATATTTTACAATCTGCAATGGATAACATAGGGCACATGCAGTTGTTAGTCTTATAAAAGTGATCACAAGGCTAGGTAATTACCAATAACTGTTGCTAATTGCAGTGCTTCCATCACATATATACAACAAACACATTTCTGATCATTGAATACACTGAGCAAATTGCAAAAGGCTGATTGTTTTGAACAATCTCTTGGCCCCATAAACAATTCTTCATAATTCGGCTTTCTCTAGTCCTAATAAAATGTAGTATTGTATTCAAAGGTCATATTCGCTTACCTGCAGTGCACAACCAATGGGCCAGAACTGGAAGGGCTCTTGGACTTAACTTGTCGCACAAATCCCAGAAGTCCAGTGGCATGGTATGGCACTCCGTGGTCTGGCCATCCTGTGAAGTGGAACTGGCGAATTTCACGTATCTCATGTACACCTCTCTGCAACAGCACATTTAGAAATAAATACACACATACACTATCCATTTATATAAAACGTAAGAACATAAAAAGTCTTATAGGGTTATTCAGAGAGCGGTGAAAAGCAGGAGAATGACTGGAGAAGTGAAAATTCTAGGTAAAAATAGCCAAACCAGAAAAATTCTCCCATTTATCTCACTTTCCGAATTGGCTATTTTGACTTAGAATTTTCAGTTCTTCAGTCATTCTCCTGGTTTTCACCGCTCTCTGAATAACCCTGTTAATGTTCATAAGATCGTTATGATAGGATACGTCCTTTCTTTCTGCACGAGTCGGAGCTTAGGTAACGTCCTTATTCAGTGTAGAGGCGTTTGGGTCAGATGTGTACAAGGAGAGAAATATAAGCAAGCTATAGATTTCTTTTATGGTGTGGGGATAGCAAGCGATGAAAATAAAGGATTGAGAAAATGGAGAAGTGAGGCAACTGGCAAAACACAAGCGAGGACATAGGGATACGGGGAAAATCATTATATTACAGAATGAGTAAATTTAAATATGCTCAAAATCACACATGATTACATAACATATTACATAATGTAAGCATATTATCATTACTTCACCAAAATGTGTAGTCTGTAGCCTTGCATGAACCACAGTGTGTGATAAATATATCTACAAGACACTATGAAGATAATAAATTGGAGGCATATGGGTATTTAAATGAACACAGCATAGAAAAGAAAACTATTTCCACCCTGAAAGTGATAAATATTTTACAAATGAGCCAAATTCCACACGCTTTGCGTTGTTTCTCTTGTAATTCCAATTTTTTTTTTAAATGAAATAAACATGTAACAAATCTCCAGATATTTTGATCCAGTGCTACTATTTCAATTGGTATCTGATGGAGTTCCATATGTGCAGCAGATGAAACACAAGCTATACTGCATTTTAATAAGAAACATGCGTCTCACTTTCTTTCGACAAGACAAGCATATGCTGTTTAGTACAATATCAAGCTTTAGAGGGATGGAGCAGAAGGTCTTCTTTGCATGGACTTCACGCTAACGTTTTATGCCTTTATTATTATTAAAATGTGTAGTAAACTAGAAAGCGCCATTTTGCTGGATGTCTTTATATAGATGTCCTGTACCGAAGGAACTGTTCATGGCGTTGTTATGATAAGGATGTCACAAACATTAGTCCACACTTGTCCTTTTCTCGAACTCATTTATTTTGTTAACTTGGGTGTTTGGAATTAAATTTTGAAGTTCATTTGCCAATAGGCTACAGTTTTGTAGTTAAAGAATGAAAACATTGGCCAAGATGTACTAGATATCACTTTCGGTACGGGGTGCCTCGACAGTGAAATGACGGAGTGTGTAATATTCACTTAATAGTGTTTTGCCGTGCCGTGTGAGAACATCACAAGAGAATAGTAACTAAAATCATGCAGAAAGCTGCCTGTGGGAAGAAACCACTAAAGGGGTTATTCACAAACCATCGTAGATTTCCGTAGTTGCTAACAAGGGCGAATATCTTAGTTGTTGCAAGGTGGATAAACATCAGAATTTCCCAAATAGAAATTCAAATATCGGTAGGAGAAACTTTGTCAATGAATCTTCTCCTGTCAAGCTTTGATTTTCCCCTTTGAGAAATACAGGAGGGGTTATTCAGAGAGGTCTGAAATGTCACCGAAATGTAACAGGACACTGAAATTCAGCGTACGGTGACATTTCGGGGCCATTCGGCTATTCAGAGTTCGCCAAATGTAAAAAAAAAAAAATCACATGCTCACCTCTCATCCCGCAGTGAGAAAGGCAGCCTGATCCGCCTCTTTTGGCCGACGGGAGCAGAGTGAAACTGGGGGAAAAGTCCCCTGTCTCCCTCCGTGAATCACTCCGCTGACCTCCAGGATCTCACGAGAGGTGAGATCCTGCAGGTCATGTGATCGGCAGTCGAATCCTCAATGGAGTCCTATGAACTCTATTGAGGGGATGCTCGCAGCGGCGCTTAGCAATGCTTCGAGTAGCCTGAGGCTTAGCACTGCATTGCGGGGCAGGCTGCTGGATTAGCGCCTGCCCTGTAATATGGAGCTAAATAGGGGACGCTAAGGAGAAACTTGCAGGAGCAGGTTTTCTTCCTTAGCGTCCTAGTTTTAGCGAGCTGTAATACTGCCCTGAGTCGGGGGTTATCAACCTTGGCCCTCCAGATGTTTTGGAACATTTTTCATGACTTTCACTCAAACTAATGAGAAGCTGAGCATCATGAGAGATGCAATTCTAAAATATCTACAAAACCAAGATAGATGACCCTTGCTTCAGTTGCATTACATTTGCATTGTTTTAATAATCCTGCAGGAAGTATTCTTTTGGAAGTTGATGATGATCGTATGCAAACTGTAAAATTTGCAGCATTTGAAGATTATTAAAAACACACAATTGCTGCCAGATTTACACTTGGCATATACTGGCAGCTCCTTGCTAAGCATTCCAGATGGTTTACTAATCTACATATAATCATCCCAACATAAATAAATATATAATTCACATTGATGTAGCATGTCATAATCAAATGTTTGAGATGGGCTGGGGCATTGTGAAGCATAGTCAGGTAATTCTGCTGTGTTTTTATGTCTATTGTGCATTATGGTCCAGCTGAACTTTAGATTTTTAACATTCATTTTTAAGATGTGATCGCTGTTCTTTGTGTTTCTTTATTTAGTAGAACGTCTTGAAATCAGACAATGGAAGCACTGCACGGACAGCCTCATGTTCTATGCCTACTACAGTAATTGTTGTGATTATTGTGTTTGAAATGACCCTTTAATGACTGTGAAGGTCTCCAAGCCTTCTCCAAATGCGATACAGGAGTTTCTGCCAGAAATAGAGGTAGTCAATTTTCATTCTATAAATACTATAGCTGAATCTTGGAGAAAACAAAACAAAAATATGCTAACATGTAGCAAGACCAAAAGTATAAAATGTATTGTTTAATCCCATAAAGAAAAGGAGGCCCTAAACCAACTGAGCCATTAACTTAATGAGTGGGGTTAGTACTTATCCTTACTTTTTAACACTGACAGCTCGAGATGCTACTCCGACCAGGCCACAAGTACGGTAAGCAGGTTGGTTGTAAAGATTTGTAAATTAACACTTCCTAAATGTTATACTTTGTATAGTAAGTGCTAATTTGTGGTCAGGAGGAAAATAACAAGCAATTTCAAGGTCCCGCATTACTCTCGTCTTGATCCAGTATTTATAAAAGGGATACCGCCTCTATGACTCTGGTGTCAAGTGATTTCCCTATTTGCAGTTTGCGGATCCCTTCTATTACGGGTTGATTTGCTAACACAGCAGTTTGCTTGTAATGGAGATGGTTATTGGGCGCTTTGCACCAAAATAAACCTTTAAGAGAATAGGGGCTAGGATCTATACAATGTAAAATAAGATTAAACAAATTATTTATTTCACATAAACAAGCTCAGTTTTACTACAGTGCAAACAGGGAGCAATATATAGTTTACCGGAGAAACAAGTAAATAAAGAGAATTGAAAACATACCTTTTCTACTGCAAACGTTCTTATAACATATTCAGCGAGTAGCTCTGTTTCGATAAGCGTCACTTTAATGTCTTTATAAATCTCTGTGTCGTCTGGCCAGTACTTGCAGCATTTCACCTGATGGAAAATAAACTACGTGAAATATATATTTCTGGGTGTGTGTTTTGTGTAGATAACCCCATTGTCAGTGGTAACACGAGGTGCTATGAATTTAAATATTGTATGAATCGTTTTTATTCTTAACCTTTTTATTATCCACGGGATCCATATTGTTACACAAATGTAACGGTTTTTTAGTGCGTAATATGAAACTGGGTAAAGGAGGATTATTTCTGAATACTGTATATATTTTTTATTTTAAGACTTTTAGTTGTAAAGTGAAGCTCAGTGCCTACAAGAGCATCATACTAAGGAATTTAAGGACCCCCGCAATGTGTGAACCTTTTAATTATATTACACTTTACAAAATGTCAACATATTTTGCAGCACTGGTCAAATGGTACAATATAGTCTGTGGTACAATACTTTGAAACTAAACAGAATTTTTTCTTAGAGGGCATAACCAAACAAAAGAGAGGAGAACAAAGCAAAGGAACGAGAGAAGAAACACAGAAAAAGGCGGACCAGAAGAAGGGGTACTTTGAAGAAGAAAAAAAGATAAGAGTGTAGGAGAGGGGAGGCAACCTGGTCTGGTCACCGTCACAGAAACCACATGAATAATAAAAAAGGGCAAAATGCAAAAAGACTCTTAGGGCTCGATCAGTTCCTTCAAGCCAACGCTAGCTAGGGGGTCATAGTGCACCACAGAGATCGCTTCCGATTTGCTAAAGGGTAAAAATACCCCGCTATTGCTCGTTAATTTGCGATTGGCAGCGCGAGTTTACTGTACTTTGCGCTCCCTATACCTAACATGGGGAGCGCAAAGTGGAAACACAGATTAACTAGCGTTCGGATCACTTTGTCCTAATGCTAATTACTAAGAGCTGGCACTAACTGAAAAAGTGAACACCAGCTCAGAGGTGAAGCTAATGGATTGTGCTTCTGCAGAATTCGTTATCTGCAGCTCAAAACCCCCCAAAAATCAAAGACTCACCTCTCATCCCGCAGAGAGAACGGCGGCTCGATCCGCTGCTTCTGGCCGCCTGGAGAAGGGTGAGGCTGGGGAAGTCCTCAGTCTCCCTCCACGATCACTCTACCAACCAGAAGGATCTTGCAAGAAGGGAGATCCTGCCGGTCATGTGACCTGGCACGAGAAGCCTCCATTGAGTCCTATGGACTCCATGGAGCAGATGATGGGCACGGCGCAGTACGCTGCCTCCATCATCTGCGTGCCTAGCGGGTGCTATGGGGCATGCTGCTGGACACAGTACCTGCCCCATAATCTGCTGGTGAAACCGGGATGCAAAGGGGAAATTAGCGATTGTTAATTTCTCCCCTTAACGTCCCGGTTTAAGCGAGCGGCACGCGATAGTGCCCTCAGTTTACAAAGATGAATAGTTATATTTTAACACTTGGTTTTGTATATTCAGATTTGTTTTAGAAGAATGTGTAAGGATCGCTTTTTAGTAGGGATGTGCATGGCTGAAAAATTTGTTTTGTTACGTTTTTAAATAATTTCGTTTCATATTTCGTTTAGTTTTGTATCGATTCGAATTTCATATATCAATTCGATAGTTGATATCAATTCGAATTTTGGATCACTAAATAAAACCCCAATTAATCAAATTTTGCTGTTAAAAGAAAAGCTAGGGTTAAATTTTAAGCTGTGTCACAGATTTAGTATTTGACTCAAATTAAACAGTGAAACAAAATTTATTTGTTTCATAAAGTCCTTTGCTGACTATTACTTGTATTTTAAGTTAAGATCAATTCGATAGTTGATATCAATTTGATAGTTCATTTCAAATTTAATAGTTGATATCAATTTGATAGTTCATTTGAAATTCTATAGTAGATATCAATTTCGATAGTGGATATCAATTATTACAATTTTCGTTTATGATGATGACACAGTGTAAAACAAAATTAATTTGTTATATACCATTTCGTTTCATTTTGAATTCGTATCGTATCGATTCGTTATTCGGAAGTACTTCCGAACTACGAATTATCAAATTTTGTTACAAATGCCGAATTTTTCAGAAACGAATGCACATCTCTACTTTTTAGGAATTAAAGTGTCAGGTCAATATTCAACTCACTGGAGTTTCAGGTCTCAGCTCCTTTCAGGGAGCTCAATTTCAAGGAACTCTAACATATATATTGTACTTAGACTTTTTATCATCGATACAACTGGGGCCTTGGAGAGAAGACACTTACCGAACCCCTTTTGTGCATTTTCAACCTATTCTCCCCAGATTGTTGGGCAAGAACCTTTACTGCTGATGTTCTTGTTTGTCTACCCTGTCCTGTTCCAATGACTTGAAGATCTTTTTCTCCCATCATACAAATGCAGAATATATTATCTCCTTATAAAACTAAATATGATTAAGGATACATTGACCATAAGAATTAGCGGCACCAACCAGAAGTCATCAAGCCACTCAATAAAGTCCATTTTATGCTTTGCCACCTGACTTAGCAACATCTTTTTTTTGCCGTGCTGCTCCTGTGTCCTTATAAAAAGTTAAAAAGGAATGCAATTCTGTTTGGCGACAATACAGAGATTAATAACCCTGAATGTACAGATTGTGACTTGGAGATTTTACGCACTATTTCTATTTATTTCCACGTAACTCCTATTCTCTAAGTGTGTTTTGTGTTGTATCGAGCCTTCAGCCACATAAATGTTTTTCAGAGAACATAACAGGAAGCAGCTGCGGAGGAATCAGGGACACAGCACAGCTAGAACAAAGAGGTCTTGAGATAACATCTGCCAACTACTGATATTTAGGCCTTGACAGCATTCAGTTCTGGATAGAACCGAATATCACTTTGTTGCTTTTCCTAAGAATTTGGAAGCTACAAAGGAGTGAAAAAAGTTGAATATGCTACTTCTAATTCATCTGTCTGCATGCCTTTCAGCAGTCTTAGTTACCATGGGACTGAGTAAATTTTGGGGTTACAACTTGCTGTCCGACTTACAGAGTCCTCTGACTTTTTAAGCATGGCCAGCTTGAAAAGCGTCCACTGATTATGGCACGTCCGACTGATGAAGCTTGCAGTTTGAGCAAGTGAAACGCGTTTCGGTTTTGACTTTTCTATATATTTTATTTACTTTTATATTCTGTAATAAATCCTTTTTTATCAACTCCTGGATTACTGATTCCATCTATCCAGCGGGAATTCTGCACAAGAGGTGGGACCATCCTTAAGTGGTCCAAAGCCCCAATACTGAGCCACTCATTGGGAGGCTCATAAATTCGTGAGTAGATCGAATAATTATACAATGCCATCTCTCTTTTATTGGTACTGTGCCATGTGTTGCTCTCTTGTCCTTTAATTGAGGTCCAAAGTACGACCATTTGATTCTGACGATCTACACTCCGATTGATGGGAGAAGCCCCCCATAGAGGCTTAAAGGCGTATACCAAGAGCCTATAGGCTCTGCGTTTGTGAGTGATCTTCTTCCATTATTAGTTTTAGCATAATTTAAATGCATTACTATGCTGCGCAATTTGTGATTTTTCTCTTCCAGTGAAGATATTTTGACCATCAAGCAATTGTGACATCATTTTGCAAACGAATCCATACCAAATCTCATCTTTGCGCTCCCTTACGATTAAGTTTGTATTTCTTCGATTATGGCACGCTGGTCAGAAGGATGTCCATTGAAGCAGCTGGATTCGCCGATGCAGTATTGCATTACAGCACGACACAAGAACCAGAATAAGGTGCGATGCTACAGAGTATCATATTATTTTGAGTTAAATGAAAGGAAACAAAATTTTCCTGATAACTTAAGTGTCCCTCACACCAGATGGCTGATTTGTCCTTTCAGTAAGAGGGGTTCTCCCTGCCTGGAAAGCTACCTCTCAATAGTGAGATGACCAGCTTCCAAGGATTCAGTCTGGAATGCACAAAGTGAGCACCTTCTTTTAGACAATGACTCTCAGTGCCATCAGATTAGTTGGATACTTGAGTGAGAGTCCAACAGGGTTATTCAGAGATATCCGAAAAGTCACCGCACGTTTGGTGACTTTTCGTTCCCCACACTTCTGGGCGATTCGGTGATTCCTAGTTTGCCGACCCTGCGGTGTATTCAGCAAGCACCGCAGGGCCCCCGTAGTGCAGGGACTACGCGCCGCAAACCCGCCGAACATACCGAAAACCAGCAGAAACCTCCACAAAAACCAAGCCGAACACACTGGAAAAATCTGTGCAGCCCGCGAACACAGCGCAGAGCAGCCGCTGGAAAGAGCTGACACACAGACGAATGGGGTGAAAAAAAACAAAAACAGTTTGCTTGAAAGTTTGAAATGCTATTTGCAAAAAAACTACTGAATGAAGATGTCTGGAATTTACATATAAGATCCAATGAATGATAATAAAAAGGTCTGTTACAGAAAAAAGAAAAAAATGAATTGAAAAGAAAAACGAAAAAAAAATTGACAAAAAAAGCCCAAAAAATGCCTAAAAGATCTAAAAAAAATATATAAAGATAAAGAGACTTTTTATTGCAGAATATTATAATAAACGGTTGTTTAGATATTGGATTAAAACTGGAATATTTTTAACATTGAAGTCAATGGGATTCGCCTGAATAAACCTGTCGAATGAAACCACCGAACAGCAGGGCACTTCGGCAACTTTTCACTGCTGTTCGGTGTTCTCTGAATAGATGAAGCATTGCTTCTCTATGGGGATTTCACTGCCATCAAACAGGCACCGTATGTGCAGGAACTTCGCCAACATTTGCTGAATTGCCTGCTCTCAGAATAGCCGAATGGCCAGGAAATGTAACTGTACGCTGAATTTCAGTGTACGGTTACATTTCGGGGCCAGATCGGCTCTCTTTGAATAACCCTGCAAGCATCTTCCTGCTTGGCACGCTGCTGTATAAGAATGAAGAGCCTCTTGCCAGCTCTGAGGAGCACAGAGGGAGCCTGGCGTTAGAATGAAGGTAAGTGTAAATGGACACTCTAGGGTTAAAACCAGTTGTGTTATGTAGGGTGCGCCACCGTTTTAACTCTAGAATGACACTTTAGGAAACTTCAAAAATGAATGTCTCTTCTTAATTCCTGGTCAATCAGTAATTTTCTCAGCTGGTGCTCAAAATATTTTGTTGTTTTTGAGCTATGTCTAAATCAATCCAGCATATTACAAAGAATTTTCGTAATTTACATTATTTATTTCCTACCTTTATCAAGTTAATCCTATTTAAAACAAGAAAGGTTGTGTTCTTCTCAGGTCAGCTAGACCTGAGCCTAGGAGCAGCAGATTGGAGGAGTGGGCAGCACTCATGGGATATCTCCACCACATTGAAGCCAACCAGGAAACATGCAAAGACAGGATGACCAGCACGAAAACTTCTACGTGCTCTCAATGACCCAAATGAGGTCTATGCAAGTGTGTCATCTTCATCCTGGCACTCTCGCTATTTGTATGGAGACAAATGCTCATCCTTTATGAGGATGTTTTTCTGGCATCCCCAAAGGCAGGACATTACAGCAAACATATGGGAAAAATGGAACAAAAGCAGCAAATTGTGATGGTTGTGCTGAATTGGAATTGAAGAGTAAGTGTTAACATTTTAAGCCTACTGAAGAAATAGTTTTTTAAAAAAATTGTTTTTTGAATCAATGAATTGGTCTGAAAATCGGTAGCAGCCAGACCACTTATCTAAGCAGCTGTGAGAATGAAGAGGTCCTCTTGGTTCTGCTCCATGGACCACATAACATTTAACATTTTCGTTATTCACTTGTCATACACAGCTTTGTAAACAATCACACTTTCTGTTTGATTAATGATGACAGAATAATTTAAACTCTTTGTAAAGAGAGTGAGCAATGTGTCTGTTTCCAGATCCAGCTAGTGGGATACATATGAATGCGCGCTACGCAAAGACATGGATTATTTATCACGTCCAAGCTTCTCCCACAGTATTTTGAGCTCAGTTTGTAAACAGTTTATAAAAACTCTATGTACACTTTCTATTTGTTTTACATGTTAATTAACAGACTATCGTGGCATGCTAATATTAAACTCCACTACATCTGTTCTCAAATTGCAACAGGTTATTTATTCTGTCAGATAGAGAACAGGTCCTTAAATCAGAGGACTATATATTAGAAGAATATTGTTTCCAGTACCAGATAAACAATATCAATATGGAATGTCCATTCCTAAAAAGACTAAAAACCTAATCGTTTGTAAAAGGAAAGAAAATTATCCACAACAAAGAATAATTATATTAATAAAAAATAGTTTAAAGATACACTCTAGGCAATGTGACCATTCATTGCAAATTTAATGGATACAGTGTGATCTCCCTCTTTCCGTGGGGAGGGAAAGGGAGCTGGGGGGTCTTTATTCATCTCTCCAAGCAGGGGGAATTAGATCTGCCCACAAAGCTCAGGTCAGCACTCGCTGATCTGACTTCCTTGAAAAAGGACAGGAATGAGCACTAATTCATTAATGAATCTAGCCAATGGCTCTCAATCCACTTGCATACGCTCCAGCTTCCCCCTGGTCATGTGATGTTGAGAGCAACTGCATGCTCAGCAGGTCTCATGTTGGCCTTGGACAGTGCGCCACATTGTGCCCATAACTGGCACAGAGGAATGCGCTTCAGTGTTTGTAGAAATAAGGGAATGGACCAGGACACGACAGAAGCTACAAGAAGATGAGTAGTAACTATGAGCGAAAAAAAGCTCTGATGACTTTTTTATGGAGTCTTTTGGTTTTCTGAATTCCAGTTAAGGACTGCTCAACCTGTATACTATATTAGTAGAGAGATGTAATTCCGTGGCGCTAGATAGCAATATGATTCTTGCCACTGATGAAACCTAGTACGGGCGAAACACGTCTAGCTTTGTTTCCTTAGTTTTTTGCCATTAAAACTGCCAATTTTTACCATTGGTTGTTTTGACTCTGATCACTGAAGGCTACTAAAGGCTACTAATGGAGATCTGGCGGAACTTGGGAACACCTACCGTGAACTGCCCTGGGGTAAGCAGATGGCCCACAACATCTGATCTGCTTGCAATTGAGAGCTGGCAGCTCTCACAGAGTGTGAGTACAATTCCTATTGCTCTATTCTTTATATGCATTTTCTATACGGTACCACACCATTTGCTGCTCCTATGCTTCTGTTTTGAGGTTGACTACCCCAGAAGAGCAGATTGATAATATCAAGGTTGGCGATTCCCCATCAGTTGACCCGAATAAGATCTCTTACCCAATGGTGACTGGGAACCTCATCCATATATGCGTTGGACTATACGTAAGCCACCTCCTTCCAACTCTCCTCATCTATGGGCTTTTGAAGCGCTACCCCTATTTGTGTATGACTGAATTCTGTATACTATATTGCCTACCTGGCACAATGGTGGGACACCATGTCTATTTAACCATAGGGGAGTGGTAGCGAGGGACGACCCCTACACATAACATGCATGTAGTGTTCCATGAGCAGTGTTTGGGACTCCACCATGGCTACAACAATATAGGCTGCTATTCAAGCATCTATTGATATTTTTATTTTGCCCGCCTAGCTGCATGTACCACTGGCCATGAAATATGGGCTTTTATTTGGCCCAATGAGCAGTTTGCCATTATGGATGATGCTCAGTCTAGGCATGTGTAATATATCAGTTTATATAAACACACGGCATCTCCAAAGTGCATAAACCCTAGTGCAATCCATGGCTTTACAGTTACAAGTTTTTAAAAGTGCTAACAGGTTACGTAGAGTAAGTTACGTAAGTTAAGTAGATACATTGATTATCTTTGTGAAATGTCTACTTTATTATGTTTAGTAATAAAATATCTATGATTTAATCCTAAAACCAGAAAGAATACACTTCAGACAAAGCAGTGGATTATATCAACCAGAAACCCTGATAAAGATAACTATTCATTTACGGAGGAAACACACTAGATCCAAATAGAGCTTAACAGTTTACATAAGAGTAGGAAAGAATCACATTAACGCAGGGACTTAACTAACACAGCTCTACACCAATAGCTTAATGACATCAGACTATGAGAATGACTAAATTACACTTGCCTATTAGAAAAAATCTAACAACAACAAAGGAATAATAAACATATGTGTAACAACAACAACTCTTACACATTACTAACAACATCATACTCAAACAAATAACTTTAAGGGATACTCTACACATCCTGACCACTTTATCTTTTTACAGTGGTCAGGATATGTGGCGCGCTGCCCCCCCCCCCGGCCACGGGATACTTCTTGAAGTGGAGGAGTTTTACTCTACTCCTCCTAGTGTCACCAGCAGCCAGGGATATTAAATTTCTTGGCTGCTGGTCACCAGTGATATCAGCATGCAGAGAATGTGCTGCAGTCACTCTCTGAGGCCGATCGCTATGTGCCCCGATCCATCGTACTGAGCAAGTGCTGCAGAACCTACGTACATAATTTGCGCAAGTCCCGTAGTGGTGCGCAATTTTCTCTCCTACACAACTTGTGTACCATAGGGACTGCATAGAAAACCTCAGGGACTTCTGTGTTCAGAAGTCCCTGGGCTGAAGCGGAGGACCTGTGTGCGGTGAGGGACAAAGCTGGTAGCATTTAGCGGCTCCTTTCTGTTTCTAGTCAAACCTCTTAAATATCAACTAACTCGTAATTGGGCTGGTAACAGGGAGCCACTAAGGGTTAACTGCTCATGACACATTTAACGGCTCCCTCTTATCTGCTCAACCAGAATAGCGGCCCTAGTCGCTGGACTCAGAATCTAGCTGAATTAACTCTTACCACTCCAGTGAATATTCTGCACAGATATATTATACAGTACAAAAAAGTGAAGGGTATCGGCATACAAGCCACAGAACATAGTCTCTGGGGAGAAGGTTGGCCCTCAAGCTCCTCCAAAAGCCATACGGTCTCCTAAGTGCAGTTTCAGGGGCAATCATACAAAAAATGGGGGGGGGGCTTCCGTTATATACTCACACACGCACCCATCTGTCTGCACTTACATATGTCTATATCAAGGATCTTAAACTCTGGCCCCCAGATGTTTCTTGCCTACAAATCCCAGAATTCTATTCTTTGAATGCAATAAATGGCCAGAGAATCATGGGAGGTGTAGTTCAAAAACATCTGGGGGGGGGCTAGAGTTTGAGATCCCTGCTCTATATAGTAGAAGTGGTAAGAATTTTCCCTTTTTTATGTAACTCTATACATATATAGAGAGATTATTTTCTTAGGATACTCTTCTGACATTGTATTAGTCTAGAGGTCAGCAGCCCAGACATACCCATGAAATGGGAGTAGACTGCATAATTTATTTTTTCCTTATGCCTTGAACTGCTCGATAAAGAGACAAATAGGCTAGGGTCAGACTAACGCAGTATTAACATGCGTTTAGCAGCACTAAATCACGGCCGTGCTAGCAGCACATTACGTCCAATGCCGGGCAGCATACGACGAACGGCCACACGAAAGTGCGGCAGCGCAACGCAAGTGGCAAAGGAACGCATTTTTTCGAGAACGTCAAACCGCTAGTACTGATGTACAGAGTGCGCTGCGTCCACTAGAGGCAAGTGTGTGTGTGATTAGGAGACGTCAGACGCTGCTAATGTCCGGCCAACATAATGTCCAGAAGCAAAAAGTGTTTTATTGATGATCCGTACAAAATCACGGACGAAAATGCGCATCGTATGATCGCTATCGCGTATTCCGTGAAAAAATGCGTCCATTCGTCCGAACGCACTTTTCACAGACAACGCAAAAAATGCGTTAGTCTGACTCTAGCCTTACCCAACACAAGTGAGGGATAAAACCTGGAAACCATCTCAGCATATGACTACAATTAATGCCCTAAAATCAATACGGCGTTAGGAATTTCATTCACAACATTTAACCAACGTTTTTATTCCTTCGAGTATAAGTCTTTTGTATGAATAAAATCATTTTATCATCCCTTATCAGTACTGCGCAGGGTAACTTCATAATATTTGCGAATGCCTGAAAGGCTTCATTTGGGTTTTTAATAAACAGTCACAGTAATAATAAGGTCTTTTCAAAAGTGGCTTAGCACGTTTAGAAATCATTAGCTTAAATTACCAGCGCAAAAGTCTCCGTGGGGAACTGGGCAGATTGCTTTGCACAGTTTGCGACAGACGAATTAGTGGAATAGTACAAAAGATATTTAGATTGTTTCAAGTAAATAAAGAAAACACAGACGCATAAATCATGTACGTGGCTTCTGAGCCACTTCATGTGACTGAGGGTCGGCAGGCTGGGTATGCTGTGGGACAAGGAAACATTGTAAGGTTATCTGAATTGCAGGTGCAGGGATTTCTGCCAGTGCCAATAATATGACAAGGTTCCCCGGATGGAACATGTATACATGGTACGACATGTGTGACTCGTCAAGGAAACTGGACATAAACACAGGTAGTGACAGCTGCACTCAGGTAAGGACAAAAAAAAACCACAGTTTGATACATTTTTAGCAGATGCCTGCACCAAAGAGCTCTACAGAAGCTATACATTATAAATTTGATATTAAAGGAACACTCTGTTAAAAAATAAAGTTCCTTTGTTGCCCTTAAATAATTGGGAAAAGGCTGCTGACAGCCTCTGCCCTATGATATATTTTTTTTACGCACCTTTGTTTATTATTTATTGTGACTCCATTTTTGGCAAAACACGTTGAAATCGCTATTTAGTGAATGTGCACCGTGTTTTGCCGAAAATGGAGTCGCCGAGGCAGTTATTAGCATAAATTAGCAGAAAACCGCCAAATTACGCCAATAACTGCTGAATCATGCTGAATTGGCATCGGCAAATTTCTCTGAACTGAAAAAAGTCTCTTCTCCAAATAGGAGCTTAAATCAATAAAAATGTGTCTAAATAATAAAAAAATGTCCTTTAAAAAATAATGAAAAGATCTGTTAGGGAACAAAAAACCAAAAATGTAAAAAAAAAAAATTAAAAAAATAACTCTTTTAAAAAATACAAAGGATTTTTGCAAAATATAAAAAGAATGAATTAAAATAAATCTTTAACTTTTTTTTTTTAAAAAAGGCAGGCCTGGGTGAGCCCCAGGCAGCCGGAAGGCCCAGGCGAGCCCCAGGTGGCTGGAAGGCCCAGGCGAGCCCCAGGTGGCTGGAAGGCCCAGGCGAGCCCCAGGTGGCTGGAAGGCCCAGGCGAGCCCCAGGTGGCTGGAAGGCCCAGGCGAGCCCCAGGTGGCTGGAAGGCCCAGGCGAGCCCCAGGTGGATGGAAGGCCCAAGCGGCTGCCTGGCCCAGGAGAGGCCCAGGCAGGCAACCAGTCCCATTGGCCCACCAGGAATCCCAGTGGCCAGTACATGCCTGCCCACGCATGCGCGGATCTGATCCACCATTGCCTTACGGAGACCGCTCACACCTTCTCTAACCTAAAGGACGCTGTTTTCATATGAAAGTGGCAATAGTACAGAGTGTCCTAAATTATTCTTGCCATTTAAAAGTTGCAGTGTGAGAATCGAACAGGAGGTCTAGCATGGCCACAGGCTTTACCGTAAAATAACTATATTTTTTTTATTTGTTATTGGAGATTTCAATATTTGGGAGATGCAAAATCGCAGAGGATTTCAAAATTCTGGCAGGATTATACAATATGTTTCTAAATATGTACTGTACATATAACCTTTATTTGTACCAGTTGTAAAATTAGAATGGACAGTCTTTGTTTAGAAAAATAAGGAATCCTATGGAATCACTTGCTGCTTCAAATCACCAGTTTATCCTTATAAAGTGAATGAAACAAGCCCCGTTATGACTGCTGATAATAATGAAATCTATTCAGCTTCTAATCTGGTTAAAATCTGAGAGCCTCGCAAGAAAGTGATGTGATCTGCCATTGGGGGGAAATTAAGATATATAAAAATATTTAATAGCTGTAATAAAAAACAATAAAATGTTGTGATTCTCCTGGCTGTATGAAGTGATAAAATAAAATTTAATGTCCCTTTAATAAGTAATTGAGTTTAAGAATGAGAGGAAAATGGCATACTAATGCCAGCAATGGGTTGCGCTACTACACTTATTTTTATTGTCATTATAAGGTGGCACCTGTTGCATTATTATGCAGTTAGTTCATAAGAACAACCTCAGCCTTTATTAAAAGATGCATTAAATAGTCATTTAATGAATGTATATTTCTGGTATTAAAATTGATTGAAATGTTTTAATTTGGCAGATTTCACGTATTCGATGGTAAAAGGTTAATAGAAAAAAAAAAGTTCTTCTGTCTTCAAGTACCATAAATAGAAAACAGAAATGGAAAGCAGATGCTGGAATTCATCTCTGTATTCTCATTCTCCTAAAACTATAACATGCCAAAATGTTAAAGGGGTTATACATAAAGTGGCGGGTGTTTGCCTGTGTTACAAATATCAGTGAGAATCGCCAGTATTGCCATGCCAAACTATGCCGGCATTTCCCAAAACTAAAGTCCAAAGAGAGCCAGGAGAAGCTACACTGTGAAGCTTCTCACTCTTTGAACCTACCATGACAATAATTTAATCACGGAGGGCACCATCATGCTGCCCTCGCTAAAACCGGGACGCAAATGGGAAAAATTAGTGTTCGCTTATTTCCCCTTTGCATCCCGGTGTCCCCAGCAGATCGCATCCCCTCTATGGCGTCCATAGGACTCCATGGAGTATCGTGCAGCCGGGTCACATGAATGGCAGGATCTCGCCTCTCGCGAGATCCTGCCGGTCGGCGAAGTGATCACGGAGGGAGACTGGGGACTTTCTTCCCCCAGTGTTCCTCTGCTCCCAGCCGGAAGCAGCGGATCGGGCCGCCATTCTCACCGAGGGAAGAGAGGTGAGTATGTACAGTAAAAGTACAGTAAACTTGTGCTACGAATTGCAAATTAACGAGCGCAATGTGTTTTTTAACCAGTTAGTGATTAGAAGGCGATGTGGGTGCAGCGTTATGACCTCCTTTAAGCTAGCGCTGATGCTAGTGTTCACTTGAAGGAGGGGCTAGAGCCCAGAGTATATAAACAAATATTACCATAGTAAACATAGTGGCATAGTGTGAATTATTATATACTATGACAAAATTTTTGTTTAAGTTGACAGGTCTGTTTCAGATTTGGGTGATCAACTTGGTTGGCAACTTCACTCGGGTATCGGGTACTGCTGACCTAAAAGGCTCATCCTTAGCCAGCACTTGGCTCGTTGTGAACAATGGATGTGTTAGATTAACAGCAACAGATCCATGCAATGAACTGAAACAAAAAAATAATGCTTACCCTTCCCACTTCTACCAGGTTGGTCACCATGACTATACTGGCCGTGTTTTCGTGCCAAACCATCCTCCAGAAGTCGTATACTGTCTCTTGCATTGGCCCTGTGAATAAAAAGTAAACAATAAGTTGCTCACAGGAAAAGGTTTGTCAGGTTTCCCCAGATGCATATAATTACTATATGCTAAGGGCAACACATGGTTTGTTCTACTGCAGTATGGAGAATTCATAGATATGTTGCAGGAGGGAAATAAAATCAATTCATTTACAAAGGGATGTGCATTCCCTCCTGCATCATTTGAATTCCACATACGGCAAGACAGCACTTTCATGCACCACTCATTAGCATGTAGAAGTTGTCTGCATTCAGTATAAATGGTTGACCTCAACAACAGAAGAAATGCAATAGAATACTGAATATTACAGGTTATAATAGGGATCAGAATGCTTATTTTTACTAAGGAAACAAATGGGATTATGAAGATGTAATATTCAAGACATACGGCATTTCAGTCTCGGCAGCCATATCATTTATATAATATTGGCTATATAACATGTAAATACTATGATTTTTACTTCAAGCATAATTTTATAATATTATATGCTGTGGAAACACTATCTTCACAAGAGTTTTCATGTGAACATATTTCCTGAAGAGTATTAAGCAGTAGTAATATATGTTTATAAATGGGCACCCCATACAGATCTGGAATTCCATAGTTCGAAATTTTTGGAGTTGTCCAGATTTTACTATTTCCAGACCAGGGATGCTTCGCATGGACGCTGCTACCCGAGAACAGTGAATAATGACTGATGTTTCATCCCCAGCTGAATAAGGCTCAGTTAGGACAGAAATGTTGGTCACTATGTTTGTAAAAATGGTATAATAAAAGGAGAAGTTTTACTTCAGCCCTTGAGTTTCGTACAACTTCATTAAATATTGGAATAAAAGCGTGTTCATCGCCTAAAACGTTATTCCCAGGAAATAACTGTCCATTCTGGAAAGATTTTAGGCTATGTTCATTGTCACAGGTGTATTACTCTCTGCAATAATGGCTGTAAGAACATGGAGCATAATAGCTACGAAAATTACAGACCTTCTTTGCGAATCAATTGTAATCATCCAAATATATCTAGATCACAATGTCTCATAAAATAGCCAAGAGCAGTCATGATTTCTGCTTCTCGCTTAGTACAAACAACATAGCACTGTAATTTCAATCAATATTGTACATTTGTGCTATTGAAGAAAAAAAAATGAATAAGCCGGCATTGTTGTCTAAGTCTTTTGAAAGCGCCCTGGTTTATCCAGTCTGGTCTGGCCACTAGAACTGTTACAATGCTGGCACATGTTCTTGGAGATTTCTACAAGCAAAACTCCTGTGTAATTTAATTTCAAACATTTATCTGCCTTTCACATTGACAAGTTACAAACCTCAGCTTGACATATTGAATAGATGATCACATTGCCAATTGTCTTAAGAAGGAATTAAAATGTAATAAATCCTGTAAGGTAATGCAGGTTTTACACACATTGAGAATAAACCGAAATACTGTGTCAGTCAATGGCTCATGAAAAACAACAATATTAATTATTCCGGCACATGAAAATCACACAATACTACCAGCCTACATTAACAGAAGCAGGTGAGGTGCACCCATAGGGCATTTGGGGCAGCAGATGCCAGATGACATTGTAAGCAGTCAGAGTATTATTTATTATTTTTGGAGAATATTGGCTTAAAATAACAAAAAAAAAACTAATATTGTTGAGTTTGGGATTACTGCTGATATGGTGGAGAATGTTGACCTATGTGAAATTACTTCAATAAGCATCAATACAGGATATAAAAACAAATATCCACAAGTGGTTGGAGTGCATGTACTGTATGTTCCAGAAGTGAGTACTCTACTGGTCTATCAAGGTTTAACTGGGAAAACTCCCAACTATGGTCCGGCCTCTTCAGTCACACATTGGGCTGAGCCGATGGTTAATCTATAAACAAACATCTAATCCAGTCCCCATAGCAACACAATGAGCAATTTTACTATAAACCTCGATTCTAAAGCAGTGGTTCCCAATCCTGCTCCTCAAGTACCCCTAACAGGCCAGATTTTAAAGATCACCCCTGGGAAATGCAGACTGAATCCTGCAATCACTGAGCAGCAAATTATTTCACCTGTGTTCTTCTTTGGATTTCTGGCAAACTTGGCCTGTAAGAGGTACAGTTGTGTTCAAAATTATTCAACCCCCAATGCTGTAAAGGGTTTTAGGGAATTTAGTGTACATTTGTAATTGTATTCAGAATGAAATCCTACAAGGACTTTTTAAAGAACCATATGCAACTAAAATGACATCAATTGGTTTTGTAATACAGTAGTAAATGTTTCTTTTGTGAATTCTTCATTGACACAATTATTCAACCCCTTAAAGACTACCACTCTGAAGAACAGAGGTTCATTCAAGTGTTTTCAATCAGGTATTGAAAACACCTGTGGATGTCACGGAGCAGCAATAAAGCATAATAAGCACCAATTAGGCAGCTTTAAAATGACTGTGATACTCAGCTCCTTCTAGACATTTACTGGTGTGGTTACAAACATGGTGAAGTCAAGAGAATGGTCCAGAAAGAGGTGATTACTCTTCACAGGAAGGGCAATGGCTATAAGAAGATTGCAAAGATGTTAAACATACCAAGAGAGACCATAGGAAGCATCATTCGCAAATTCAAGGCAAAGGGCACTGTTGAAACGCTACCTGGTCGTGGCAGAAAGAAGATGCTGACTTCGACTGCTGTGCGCTACCTGAAGCGTAGAGTGGAGAAAAGTCCCCGTGTGACTGCTGAGGAACTGAGAAAAGATTTGTCAGATGTGGGTACTGAAGTTTCAGCTCAGACAATACGGCGCACACTGCGTAATGAAGGCCTCCATGCCAGAACTCCCAGGCGCACCCCCTTGCTGTCTCCAAAGAATAAGAAGAGTCGACTGCAGTATGCCAAAAGTCATGTGGACAAACCACAGAAGTTTTGGGATAGTGTTCTGTGGACTGATGAAACTAAATTAGAACTGTTTGGGCCCATGGATCAACGCTATGTTTGGAGGAGGAAGAACAAGGCCTATGAAGAAAAGAACACCTTGCCTACTGTGATGCATGGCGGGGGGGTCAATCATGCTTTGGGGCTGTTTTGCTTCTGCAGGTACAGGGAAGCTTCAGCGTGTGCAAGGTACCATGAATTCTCTTCAGTACCAGGAGATATTGGATGACAATGTGATGCAGTCCTTCACAAACCTGAGGCTTGGGAGACGTTGGACCTTTCAACAGGACAATGATCCCAAGCATACCTCCAAGTTCACTAGAGCATGGTTGCAGATTAAAGGCTGGAACATTTTGGAGTGGCCATCGCAGTCACCTGACTTAAATCCGATTGAGAACCTCTGGTGGGACTTAAAGAATGCAGTTGCAGTGCGCAAGCCTAAGAATGTGACTGAACTGGAGGCTTTTGCCCATGACGAATGGGAGAAGATACCCGTAGATCGCTGCAAGACACTTGTGTCAAGCTATGCTTCACGTTTAAAAGCTGTTATAACTGTAAAAGGATGTTGTACTAAGTACTAAGATTGAATGTCACTTGGGGGTTGAATAAAACTGATAATGATGTGAGCACAGAAAAGACATTTGTGGTTATTTCATTATAAATGTTATGTTATATTTGTCTGACCTACACGTGCCTCTTTGATTTAATTGTTAGCAAGATGACTGAATGATCAAAATCAATGTCAAACTGGCCCAAACACTCAATTTCAGTGGGGGTTGAATAATTTTGAACACAACTGTACTTGAAGGATCCAGCAAAGTCAAGGGTACCTGTTCTATGTTCCGCTCCCAAGATAATAGTGTGGGATGTGATAGGTCAGAGGTTAAATAAATTTAATAACATTCTGGAGTTGAAAACATATGTCAGAAGCATTTATTTTATAATAACCTATATATAAAAAAAAGTAATATAACTTTAAGTGCGATAGTAGCAGTTTCCGGAGGATTTGTTGTGCATTTATAAACGGTTGTTTTATCCTGACCACATGAGACTAAAAGTCAAAGTCCACGGCCAGTCACGTGTTCAAGTGCAAAGCTATTTCACAGTTCATAACACCTGAACATTGTTGTGGAGTTGATGGCCTGCATTTCCCATTTCTTTTTTTTTTTCTTTCTTTCCATTTTTACTTCCATAAACTGTTTCAATTGCATTCCATCCATTTACAGTCCTCCAGTAACTGTTTTATCACTGTTTTCTGTCAACCTTTTGACCAAAATCAGTCTTTCTTGACTGCGCACAATGCAGGCTTTTGACGTTGTTACAAACAAAGCCAGACAATTTACCATCTGTTAATTTAATAAAACGTTCCATTTCAGATATTCCGTTTTCTGGAAATCTTTATCCTTGTAGCAATTTTTTTTTTAATTTAACATACCGAGCACCAAATAATGGTCCACAGATATAACTGCAACTGTCAGGGCATGACCTTTACAGTCGTCTGAATATATGTCTTTTAAGTTATAAGAACTACCTTTTTACAGACATTTTTATTTCTCTGTAGACTGTAATCCATTTCTATCTATATCTATAAAATGACTGTGGTGATCCTTGGCATGGTGTTTCTTTTGTGGAAGTGCTATCAATTTGTTCCTTTCATCTCAAGATCTAACTATGCAGTCTGTTCACTAGTTCTGTCTTACAATAGATACCTTTTCTCCTGGTATCTAATAGCTATTATTAAACACAGCTCATCCTCAGAAGCTCTCCGACAACTTCCCTTGACAATGAGTCTGCTGTAGAGATTTTGCCACTTACTGTACGGCTTCACCATGATAAAACTGCCTCACCATAGGAGAATAAATTCACCAATAACATTATTAAAAGTTTACGACTTTACTTTTTAACAACAGTGCCATCTGGTACGCCCATTGACCCCCACGCAATCTGTCATGATAGGAAGGCTTGATAAATTTACAGAAATGAAGGATAACAATTACCAGCTGATTTTCCTCATGGGTTGGCAAAAAAAAAAAATATTCCCACTGCAAACCAAGTTAGACAAACCAATTTTTAGAATCATTGTTTCAATGTATACGAGTTGATTCATTTTACTGGCTATTATGGGAGCTGTAAAAACGTGCAAAAACTGGCACAAGTTGCTATGGTTTTGTGGCTACCATATGCCTGCTCCGTTACAAGTCAGCTGCTTCATTGCTGATGGTATTCTCCACATAGGACTCCAAGGAGAAGCATGTGAGTCCTGCACAAAACTGTATGTGCATAAGCCCAGCTTCAAAGTGTGTGTACATGGTTTGGCAGGATCATACTTTATCAGACTGGGCATTGTTTGCTCTTCACTGGATTACTATACATTTATGAGGTCCTATTACCTCCATTATGCTAGTGCTCGCATAAATGAGCGCTAGGTTAATTGAGGTAATGGTGTGCCGCAAAGATCACCTCCCAATCGCTAGCGGGTTAAAAAAAATCCATTGGCGGATTGGTATTAGTGGACTCCTTGGATGGGATGCTCGTAATGGCACGTAGCGCTGCCCCGAACATCCTGGAGCCTAGTGGCCACTAAGGGGCAGGCTGTTGGATTCAGCGCCTGCCCTGTAATCTACAGGTAAAATGGGAATGCTAATGGGAGATTTGCAAGCGCAAATTTCTCCCCTTACTGTCCACGGTTTAGCTATAGGCAGCTGAAAGTGCCCATGCTTTCCAATAAAAGGTAACCTGTTGTCGAAATCAAGCTGCAACTCGGGTGAGCTGAAAGAGCAGGGGGGCTGCGAACACTTACAAGATATTCAGAGAATAAGTAAATAGGGTCAAGCTAGGAGAGCCCTTTCCTTGCACACCAACCAGACCCAAGTGCTTTCCTAGGGGGCACTGCTAATGCCACAGAGACCGGTTCCAAGAAGATAAGAAGCATTCCAACGGTAATGTGCACTGCTCTTTATTTAGCACAGAGATAAAAGCAAGGCAATGTTTCATCCCATAATGCCTTAATCGTGCCTTACCGTGACTAAGGCCTTATGGGCCGAAATGTCACCTTTATTCTTTCTCCGTCCTAAATAAAGATCCCTGCATACATACTACTGCAAAAATACTTGAAAACGAGAGAAATCTCAATGTATCCTTCCTGGTAAAATCCTTTTATAAATAAATAAATACAAAGGAAATGCCTCTAACCTTCTTGCAACACTTACAAGATGAGCTGATAAGAGTTTACAGGCCCACTGAAATAGGGTGTTTGGTCCAAAGTTATTCAACCATAAAGATATGTTATTATTATTTCTCTTCAATTCCTCCAGTGAATCATGGGCTAGCTTCCAAGCCCATTGTAAACTTAATCATATGTGTTATCCTGGCAATTCTGTAGACATTGATGGTTCTGGGATGTTTTTCTCTGAGCTCTGGTTCTCCACCAGCTCTCCTAACTACCTCAAATAAACTGTCATAATCCTAACAATTTCTTTGCTCTATAACACAATGAGTTTAAGCTATTTGGTGTTATCTAGTCTTTCTTCAAATGGTCACAAAATGCTTATTCAGTTTTGGTTTCATGTCATGAATTAATCAATATCTTTAGTCATTGAAGGATATATATACAATTTATTAAGGAGACAGGGTTATAAAGGGGGACGGGGGTTATTATCATCCTTCTAGATCTCGGTCAATTCATTGATCTCAATGTGAACACACTAATAGCCATTAACTGGTCAGGAAAGCATTCCTGACTCAAATCAAGGAAAATTGTTCAGCTTAAAATAGGGGTGGAGATACATCCTGGTCACCTTAAAACAATAAAGTGGTCAGGATAAGTAGCGTGTCCCTTTAACAATGACCTGTGTCCTGAGGAGTGCCCCGTCCTTTTCCCCCTTCTTCTATGCTGCCCATTCCTGGTGAAAATGCTGGGTGAAGTGGAGAAGTTTCCTCCACCCCACCCAGCACACCAGCAGCCAAGATTTTGAATTCCCCAGCTGCCAGTCACCAGATTGGTCATTAGTGCCAACATCACCTCCTCTGAGACCACTCGCGACAGCAAATTGTATAGGAACGCAAATTGCGATAGAAAGCTGCAGGGACCTCTGGTGTCAGGGTGGCACCTGGCATTCGCCGTGGTGGGACCCATGTTCAGGTAGTTTGAGGTACCTGAGAGTAAGCTGACTGAGGCAGGTCAGAGTCCATGGCGAGGTACAAAGGGAGCAAGCGCAAGAGAGTAGTCAGGACGGTCCGTGATCAGTGGCTGGCAGCAATGAGGCAAGGTCGGTGGGTCAAGCAGGGTCTGGTACACGGTAGATAGCATAAACAGGAAGGCAGGTCTGAATGGTTTTATTGACAGACAGGCAGAGGGGTGTGGTGTGTGTTTGTGCCCAACTGTTTCACTTGGGATTAACCCCTATAGGTGCTGGACAGGACTGTGGCAGCACTTTTCCTGTATGCACACATGCAGGGCAGGTTCCTGCGCACATACAGGTACTGATCCCTGACATCTGGGTTTGGGAGTCGTTGAGCTGCAGAGGAGGAGCTGCTCTCAGCGTTTGACAAAAGTTGAGTATATTTCACCTAGAAATAATAAAATATTTAAAAATAATTGGACAAAGGCTGCCAGCAGTACCTGCTCTATTACTTAAAGGCAACAAAAAAAAGGAACTCTATGTTTAATAGAGTATCCCTTTAAATTGAATGCTTGTAGTGGCTAAAGTGTCCCTTTAATTTGCTATGAATTTTTTAATCTATTGATGTAATACGAGATGCACGCACCTATTTCTGGATATGTGCTAAGTTCCTCCGTAGAAGGTGATGGGAGCAGCCCGATTAATGACCTGTTCTAAGAAGGGTTCGCTGCAAAATTTGCAAAGTCTGGGGATTTACAAGCACTTAAATTTCGGAAGATGTTGTGTATGTTTACTCCATACTTTATTGATAGTGACATTCTTTATCTATGTAACCCATTACAGAAAAAGGATAGATACTTGTGTGTCAGTTTAATAGAAAAGAATACGCCAGCATTGCTTAATTGTAGTTACTATTTATTTCTGGGTCTATTACTTTATTTTTTTTTGTAAGATAACCCATAAAAATATTAACACATAGCTCCAATCTGGAATGTCCATTTAACCAAGTCTGGAGAGGAACAGCCTGAAGGTGTCAGCAGAAATCCAAATGTAGACATGACATAAATAACGTGTTTGCAAATAAGAAATCATAATTGATCAATCTAATATGTTTTTAACAGCACGTTCTTCTGTAAATGCATTGTTATGACTGAATAATGTTGATATTCATACTAATTAGAAACAAAGCCCCGAGGCTGTTGATCTCTATCAACAAGGCGAGTTTGCATACTTAATTTAAACTCATGATGGGTGTTAGTGTATAACAACAAATGTTCTACTAATAATGAATAATTAAATACAAGTTCTTAGTTACATTATTAAAATAAACAGGTTTTACAATTATATGAAATTTACTCTTAAGATTGAAGTCTGGCTCACACTGGATACACACACACTAAATTTTATTATTGCAGAAGTTATTTACACATCCCAGCAATTTAAAGATCTGCATCACAGAGCTCATGTGCTGCATTCCCCATTTGCAGCACAGAACTCTGGGTCAGACATACAAATGACATCTGCAATTTCTAATTTTTTTGCATCCTGAGTCTGTTTTCACACAGAACCCTCTAATCAATGCCATGACATACATGCCTTTTTTTTTTCTTAGCAGAGATAAGGTTTATGCAATTGGTCACAACTGTACAGCTATTTTGGGCTTATTGCACCCTCATCAGCAGGATTTAGGCATGACCAGTTGCAGTTTGATGCTTAAACCCTAGGGTAAAGTTAAGCATTAAACTGCAACTAGTCATACCTAGCTCCTGCTGATGAGGGCACAATAAGCCCAACACAGCTGTACAGGAGAGACCAATTGCATAAACCTGATCTTGTGACCAGTGCAAAAAAAAAGAAAAAAAGCCAACTATTATGGCATGGCATAGATTAGAGGGGTCTGTGTGAATACAGAACCAGGATGCAAAAAATTAGAAACTGCAGATGTCATTTGCATGTCTTACCCAGAGTTCTGTGCTGCATATGGGGAATGTAGCACAGGAGCTCTGTGATGCAGTTCTTTGAATTGCCGAGATGAGTAAATGACTTATGCAATAATAAAATGTATTATTTGCAGTGTGGAGGCTTTTAATCTATTTTTTTTTGCCTTCCACCACAACTTAAAGGAGTATATATATATATATATCCAACAAACCCGAAACAGCGCTGTCCTAGGAGTGGCTCTGACCAGTTGCATAACCTTATCTCTGCTAGAAAGCCACGGCGTGGCATGACATTGATTGTAGGGTTCTGTGTAATAACAGATCCAGGATGCAAAAAAGTGAGACAGATGTCATTTGCATATCCTACCCAGAATTCCTTGCTGCATATGGGGAATGTGGCACAGGAGCTCTGGGATGCAATTCATCGAATTGCTGTGATGTGCAAGTTGCTTCTGCAATAATAAACACACTTATTATAGTGTGGAGGCTTTTTATCTCACTTTTTGTCCTCCACCACAACTGTTATATATATATTACATTGAGATGTACTTATAACTGTGCTTTGTAATATTACAAAGCCTATACAGTATGTACCACATAAAAGGAAAATGCTGCACAATTTCTTTAGCACCAAAATGTTTTTTTTTCACAAATCACATTATTAAAAGCAACATTTTTAGAGAAATAAAAATTGTATTACTTAATGTCAAGTCCATACCAAGTTATATGGTGGATATTTGTTATATGTAACTGGTTAGAGAGTTTACCTTCAATCCCATTTTACTTTTATAAGTCATTCACTTGATGAGAAAATGGCATTAAAAAAAATTGTATACAGCAAATAAACCTTTAATTTACCATGTTCCACATGTATGTAATCAATTGTTCATGCGCTTGATAGAATTCTCGTTGACTAATCTGCTTCTTGAAAAATCAGATTTGATTTTACACAGCTGATTTACTCATTCATAAGCTTTTAGACAACGTTCATCGGGGTTTTAAAAAGCTTATGTTGCTTAGATTTTCAAACGTGAGTGAGCTTGAGAATAGTGTCTAATATTTTCCTCGAAGAGTTAGTAACATTACAAAGTGAGCCATTATGTATAATGGCCCCACTCATTAATGATAGCAGCTCCAGTCCTATTGCAAGCTCAGCCTTGGGTTACTGTACAGTTATGCTTTCTATACTTCCTTCAAACGCTCCCTTAAAACGTTCCTATTTAGAGAAGCCTACCATCCAACTCACTGACGCAACCATCAATTACTCGCACCTTGCAGTCCTCTCCTCCTGTTTCCAACCCCAACCCTTCTAGATTGTGAGTTCCTACGGGAATAGGGCCCTCATCTCCTCCTGTACTGTTTGTCAAATGTTGTTCAATGTATTGTAACCCTGTCTATACTGTGCCTATTGTACAGCGCTGCAGAATATGCTGGCGCTTTATAAATAAAGAATAATAATAATAATAATACTTTGTATCGGAAACACTAATGAGTGTGAGCCAGAGTATAACGAGTGACTCAAACGTCTCTCAGCATTTTTGTTTGTCTCCTATACTATGGTTTTGCATCTGGAGTCTTATGGAAGAGTATACCAGTGCCAGTGAGTGGCACTGCTGCCAGTATTCTTTAGCAGCTCCCTAAAATTATGAGTTGAGCTGCTAACATATTGATTATGTCCAGGGCTGGACTGGGACAAAAAAATCAGCCCTGGACTTCATCCAGACTGGCTCACTTTAATTATGCACACACGCACAAAAATAGTACATAAACCAGCCAGATCGCTCAACCAATCGCTCTGCAGATACTGGAGTTGCTGCAGAGTGATTGGGTAAAGCAACACAGCGGCACGAAGGTTGAGCGCACCGTGTCTTAAGGTTAGGCGTATGCGCAGCGGTGGCCCCAATATGAGACTGCAGCAGACTGCGTCTGCTTTATAGACAGTGAGGAAGTTCTCACTTCACCCATTAAGGGCAGTACGAGCCGCGTGGTGATCCAGCGTTCACACTGGCCCACTGAGCCATCGGCCCACCGGGAATCTCCCTGTAGTCCCTATGGCCAGTACCTGCCTGATTATGTCATAATTGAGCCAGTGATATCAATCCACATAGCTTGTGCAAATTTTCATGTTGGCTGTTCAGTATCATCGACCCAGAATAGGGACCACTAAACTTCACCTCGCTTTATCGGATACTTTTTTTTTTAATAAGAAATGAAAGATAAAATAATTTTTTTTTAAAAAAAACATTATTATTAGAGTATTGAGAGTGAAGAGCGGCATAAGTGAGGTCAAGTCTCAAAAAGGTTTTAATTTGATGGTACCATTAGAGAAGAATATACCATATACAAATCAGTCTATCATCCAAAATGGTCTGCCAGTACTGAAATGCCAAGGAAGGACTTTTGTACGAGATGCAGTAACCCCTGATGAATGCTTTGGCCTACTTAGGCTTCATCAGGATGGTTTACCTGACACCTACGTGCCTCCAGCAAGAATTCCATGTCTGGATTACCCTCTAGGCTCACAGAGAGCAAATACCAATTTATGAGCGCACTTCAAAAGATTGACATGGATTTTGTATTTCCTGCAGAGAAGCCTTTCTTGGCATTTCAATTCTGGATGTCCTTTTTGGGCTACAGTATAGCAGTCTGATTTGCACATGGTAATAAGGTTTTAGCTTGATGGTGCCATTATACAAAACACAAGAGCCGTGAACAGGGACACAACACAGGCCTGCTGGTTTGCAGTGCTTTTATAAATAGGTTTCCCCTGATATGACGTTAAAATAGTTCAAAAATGGAGTTAAAAAAAAGTTAAAATACAGAAGAAACAGATATAGATGGAGATACGGAGTAAGATTGTGCATAAAAGGAGACTACCAGAAACAAATGGGAAAGCGGGCATAGAAAAACAAAAAACGGAAGACAGAGCAGAAATGAGATACCAGAGAATACAAATGCACGCTGTAAAATATCACAAGGAAAGCAGAAGTGTCAAGCTCAACCCTGAGCACTGCCATTGTCTGCCTCATCTATGCCAGCTCTTCTGATCTCACCTTAAACATTTGCAGCTCTGATTGGATATCAGATTGCTGTGCCAATACTGTGCCAATGCTGCCACCAAGATGGAGGTGCTATTTGGGCATGACAGCTTTATGTTCAATGGTTTAGCGCTCAGGCTCAGAAAATATGCCGCAACTGCTATGGCATAAGTGTTGAGGTTGTGCACATGATCTGGGCTTTCCAGTACTTTTAACACAATGGCTATGGGTTTGCTGTGTTATATTATATACATTTATTCCTATGCAGAGTACAACTCTAAAACATTAGTTCTCTTGCATCAACAACAGTGCTTCAGTAATCAAGAAAATGCGTAAATGTCTGTTCTTTTATATTAAGATTTGTTGTCTATTACAGACTGATTATACTTGCAACTTCTTGGCAGACTACAATTGTGTTTCCTCATTAACACTTGATAGCATGTATGCAGATGAAGAAGAGACAGAACAATTAAATCTCAATCATAATAATTCCTCAGAGCTTGGAATTGGACAGCTTAAATGCTATTTGCCAACGAAAAATAATTAGCTTTTTTTTGGCTGACGAAGATTGCTATACGATGGATGTGTGGCATTTCCAAAATATTTAGCATCAAGTTAAACAAAGATATTTCATTATGAGATGTTTTATTTTATCTTTTCCCTGAGGAATTAAAAGTAGGAAAAAGCACTGTTAATTTGGATCTTCATATAATGTTGTATATAATGTCATATAACACTCCAGCGAGCACTTTCACAAAGTGATGGATCAGTACTGCGTGGCGTGCACACCTTGAGCGTGCGCAGTGCCAATCCATTAATGTTGACATCTTTGATAGCTAATTTTCTTAGGAGCAGGCAGAGAATGAAACCCCCATTGCTGAGTGACAGCTGTGCAGGTGGATGAATCCTTTTTTGCTTTACACAGCTGTAAAAACCAACAGGGCTGGAGGTGGTGGGGCACTCATCCTACCCTGGGTGGTCGGGGCGTAGAGTGTCTCTTTAAGACTTTAAAATAATGAATTTAAAAAAATAATTTACCTCTGTTCTCATGGTGCAGAGAGTGGCATTTCCCACCACCTCTGTATACAGTAATATGTAGAAGAAAACTGGGAACAAATGGTTTTTAGTGTCCTTCGGCGACTCCACCGTGACCCTCCATACACAAAGTGCGTACAGCTTTCGCAGAGTTTTTTTTCTCTCCATAGAGCCCAATGAACTCCATAAGACAATACCAGAGGTGGTACGGCACTGCTGCCAGTAACAATTAGCAGCACCTTAATGTTATGACTCGAGTCGAGTCATAATAGAGTCAGTAACACAGAGCTGCGATGGCTTAATGGCTCCAGCCAGTATTTTACTGAATATATGGAAATACAGGCCTTGAATGTTAAAATTGTGTCTGCCCATCTAATGATCACTTGAATTCCATCTACTTATGAATATTTGGCCCTTGCTTTTGCAAATTGAGGGTAGCTAACATATGGAACTTATTTCACATAGTTCGGTCACTTTAATCCTACAGATCACCAAATCCCTACATATCACCACCAAACACGTTTTCCCTTTTTCCCTTCAGGCTATGAAAGGCTGAGAGCCCCCTCTTCCTATTTAAGTAAATCTATACATAATGGCACATACTGAAAGGCCTGTAGCGGCTGCTAGGGTCCAGGATGCTCGGGGCAATGCTAAAGGTGGGACTCCATGGAGGCTTCTGCTGCTGGGTCACATGACCAGCAGGATCTTGCCTCTCGTGAGATTCTACAGATCGGCAGAGTGATCGCGAGGGAAACTGCAGACTTTTTTCCCCATTCTCACTCTGCTCCAGGCAGCCAGAAGCGGCGGATAAAGCTGCTGTTCTCGCCGCGGGATGAGAGGCGAGTATTTGATATTTTTGGGGGGTGGGGGGTTCCAGCTGCAGCTAACGGATTCCGCAGAAGTGCAATCAGTTAGCTCCAGCTCTAAGCTGGTGCAAACTTTTTTAGTTAGCGACAGCTGTTTGAAATTAGTGTTAGGACTATGTGATCCTAATGCTAGTTACTCTCTGCTTACTCTTTGAGCGCCCCATGTTAAGCATAGGTAGTGTAAAGTACAGTAAACTGGTGCTAAAGCACTAATACCGATTCGCTAATTTTTTTTAACCCATTAGCGATCGGGAAATGATACAGGCGGCATGCTATCACCTCAATTAATCTAGTGCTTCGCTCATTCAAGTGAGCGCTAGCATTAAGGTGGTGATAGTGCCTGAAATCTTTTAAAGGTTGACCATGTGCAAGGCGCCCTCATATATGGCCGATTTCAAAGAGCACCCATAAATTTTGACATATTTAGCTGCTACTGTTGCCTTTTCATTCGGCCAACAATCAAGGATTGCTAAACAATCAACAACATTTCCTCACTTTTAATTTAAGCTAACTTCCCTGTGAAAGAAAATAACACATAATACCCTAACTGCTTACAATCCCAATATTTTACCAGGGTGCAAAGAAAAAAAGAAAGAAAATTGATTGAGATCTACATCTATACTAGACTAGCACGGCCAAATTAATAAACTGAAAATGTAATCACTATAAACATGAAATATATACAAGAATATAGGTTTTACATTCAAGAGTCATTATAGTGTAGCCGTGAGCACAAGACTATAAGTTGGCTTCCATTCGTTTAAGAGTGCTGTTATTAAGGTTACACATACTTATTGCTTTCGGTTACAGACTGTGGGCTGGAATCTCCCCTGTGAGTACAGAACATATGAAAACATTCCCACGCACGGCACATTTGAAGATCATTACACCAACGCAGGGATGTATGCTATGTATTTGTAATGCTTTGTTCATTTTCTACATATTGTTTTCGCAAACAAATATCCCTTTGGTTTAGTCCCTGTCCTGCTAATAAAACATAACATGGGAAATAAGACACAACCTAAAAATGCATTGTTGATGAACAGAGCCTCCAAAATATAACACTGTACTGGAAAATAAAATCTTTAGTGGAGCCAAGGTATATCGTCAGTAGTTAGACAAAGGGCGCACACCTTTTCTGTTTGTACTATGCAGCTCTTGGGCATCATCCTTTCTAAAAGTCTGATCTGTCCACAAACAGAAGACAACTCTGCTCCAATTTGTAAGAGATATCATTATTCTCTGTATAAGAAATCATGAAATATCTTAGCCAATGTTATTTTGGGTCTCAGTGTCCAATGCCATAGCTCTGTTAATGGTCCAGTTAAATGGGACATTAAAACCACAATTGCCTATTTAACTTGGGTTATGATGTGCTAGGTTCCCTTATCTGCCTGGATTACATCGGCCCAGAAGGCTTTCAATCAACTCATGATGGGATAGACTTTCAGGGTTACAATCCATGGTGCACAAGATGGGCTTGACTATGTCACATTTAGTATTCTTCTTTATATATAAATACCAAGAATAATAGGCTGGGGGGTGAGTGAAAGTAGCAGGTGGCCCTAATATTATTCTCATGTTGAGTAAGAAACGTGTTTGTGGGCTGCCTCACAGATGGGTAATATGGATGGATTTGCCTCGAGTTTAGATTTTACCTACCTACCACTGATGACGACCATACTACCAGATATTGTTCTAGGCTGCGACACTAATGTACTCTCTTAGGCTAGAGTCAGACGAAAGCATTTTTCCCCGCGAACGTGAAAAAGTGCGTCCGAACGCATTGACGTATTTTTTCACGGAATGCGCAAAAACGGTCAGACGACGCGCATTGTCGGTCGTGATTTTGTACGGAACGTCAATAAAACTCTTTTTGCGTCTGGACATTATGTAGGCTGGACATTAGCAGTGTCTGACATCTCCTAATAACGCACACACGCCGCTATGCCGCAGCTGCGCACTCAGTACGTCAGTACTAGCGGTTCAGCGTTCTCAGAAAAATGCGTTCAAATTCCACTTGCGTTGCACGGCCGGACTTTTGTGCGGCCGTACATCGTATATTGGCCGTCATTGCCCGTCATCTGCTGCTAGTGCGGCCGTAATTATGTTCGCCAGAACGCACGTTAAAAGTGCGCTGGTCTGACCCCAGCCTTACACAAAAAGGCTAAACGTCATACGGTCATGCGCTGTGTGCGGTGAGCTGGTTTGAGTCTGGTTGGTGGTAATACAGAAAGGAGGCCAAACCGGTTACAGGGCACAAGGTGAGGTTTAAAGAACAACAGAGAAAATGCAGAAACAATACTAAACACAGAACTGAATAAAGGGAGGAGACTGGAAGGGAGCTAGACACAGGGGTGAGACAGGAAGGGCTGACTGATACGCAAGGGAACTCACAGAGACAGGACAGGAAGCAGGAGTACTGATATGCAGGGGAACAGAATGTGGGAATCATGGGGTGTTGGGAATAGGAGTCCAAGCAGCAAGACAGGGAACACGGCAATAGATGAGGGTCGTTGGCAACAGATGTGGTTCTCAAAGAGTGGTATCCAGAAGAGGGTATTCCAATAGCATAAGTCCGGTAAGTAAGGCCAGGGGTCTGGTACACAAGAATCCAATCAATAGAACAGAAATACAGGATCTCTGGAGCAGGTCTGCACAGCACGATAGACTTCAATGCGGAAGTGCTGGGATAGGGGGCGTAGCTTTCTTATATGGAGGCCTGATCAGGTGGGGTTGGTTACACCCGAGGGCTCCACGGATCATCTGGAAACTTCAGACTGCACTTTAGGCGACTGAATGTGGCACAGAGCTAGATGAGAAATCCTGTCTGGAAAGCAGGGCCGGTGCTTCCACTAGGCAAGCGCCTAGGACGCACTGCCACCTAGGGGCACAGCCAGCCCCAACCCAGGTTCTATTATTGCACCCCTTCCTTATGGTTTGCTTTTTAGCCGGTAATGGCGGGTCACAAAATGGATCCCCGCTAGCGGCACAGAAGGTGGGCATCTTATAGTGATACGCAGGTGCCACCAGATGGTGTGCGGGTGCCACAAGAGGCAGATGAAAGAAAGTAAAAAGGAAAGGCATGAAAGAAAAGAAAGAAAAAAGAGGCACAGAAGAAAGAAAATAAGCAGATGAAAGAAAGAGAAAAAGTGGCAGCTGAAAGAAAGAGGCAAATGAATGAAAAGGCAAAAAGAAAGAGGCACAGAGGGCAGAGGAAAGAAAAAAAGAGGCAGAGGAAAGAAAGAGGCACAGAAGAAAGAAAGAAACACATGACAGAGGAAATAAAAAAAGAGGCAGAGAAAAGAAAGAGGCAGATGAAAGAAAAGGCGAAAGAAAGAGGCACAGAGGGCAGAGGAAAGAGGCACAGTCCAATCCCGGGCCCAACCAGCGGAGGGGTAAGATGGACACCGAACTAACACGACGGTGTGCGGCCCCCGTGCACAGTGTGTCCCCCCCTCTGCAGTGTGTGTGTGTGTGTGTGTGTGTGTGTCCGTGCACAGTGTGTGCCCCCCCGGATGCACAGTGTGTGTGTGTTCCCTTGCGCATTTCAACAGTTGACAATTTTTTCGGGGGGGGGATAGCTGGTCTTGCCTAGGGCACAAGATAGTCTAGCACCGGCCCTGCTGGAATGTAACAGGCATAACAAGAAACGTGCTGCCGGGTTCATGTTACAGCTGCACCAGTGCGACTCAGGGGGCTAGGTGTGTTACACATACGGTCAAACACTAAAACCCAAAGATAACCACTTGGCTGATGCAACATAAAGGCTGGCGCCGCCTTCTGAAAAACAGAACCTGACAGATAGCCACGATCACAGGCATCATCTTATTCTAAAAATCTAGGATTTCCAGTATGAAAAATCATTATATTCTGCAAGTATTCAGATAAGCGATACCATGAACCTACATCTTTGGAGCGAGATAAAACCATTTCAGCTTACATCGGTCGCTTATCTCGAGTAGCCAAGTATGTGCCAGATCAAAACACATCCAATGTCTTATGTAGAGGAGTCAAGTTAGCATAGCATATTTTTGTTGCACAAGTCACAGGGCTACATCATGTTCTTTTCTATCTGCAGGCAAGCACAAGATTTTATATTATAGAGCAATTTAAGAATAATCCTCTCCTGCAGTGATAGAATAATCACATTTTACACATTTTCAATCTCTCAGCCTCTTCGCAGGAAAAGCTGTATTCTGTCAACATCATTGTATATAGTAAATAATCCGCTTGCACTCTCGATATCGCTTTCTGCCAAAATGAAATTATAAATATGTCAACCGAGATAGCGAGCTAAAAAGCAATTTCTCTAATAAAATGAATTATTTTTTATTATTTAAAATCTCTGTGCATACATTAAAAAGTGCTGGTGGCAGATGAATGGCAATGAAACAAACAAAAAGTTTAAGCTGTAGCTTTAGCTTACATTTTACTTTTTACATCGTATGGATCAATGAAATAACCTTGAACAGGTTATTTCAGAGAGAATAGTCTTTCCTTTTTTGGGGGTGTATCACTAATATGATCATTTGGATTTTAGATATGGTTAGAACGATTACATAAGGCATTATTTTGGGTTGAGTGCAACCCCCCTGTGGTTTGTATTATATATATATTGTGATATAGCCACTGGACACAGGGGATCAGTGCTTCACGCTGGTCTTGATTTTGCAGCCACGGTACTTGCAGGGTACACCATAAATCGAAAAATAAAACAAAATGTAAATCAACCGCCTACTCCTTATGCGGAGCCTAAATAAACAATTATTATTCCCACCTGTAGTATTGGGCAGCTAAGCCGCTTACCAATAAGCAAAGCAAAATGTACTTTCCTTTTAGCTTCAGGATTTAGCTTCCTCCTCTGCTGTATCCAGCATCAAGATTGCCCTCTCAGATGGAACCACAGCTTCTATAAGGGCAGGGCAGTCATAATCAGATGTGAGTTAATCCTATAGGGCAGGGGTCAGCAACCTTGGCTTCTTGATGTTTTGAGAACTACATTTCCCATGTGGCTCAGTCAGCCTAGTGGGTCGCCAAGGTTGCTGACTCCCGCTATAGGGGGAAAAGGATGTTCTCCATTTGCCTGCTAATAAACCTGTGGTCTATTATCCTGTCCCTAATCACACTGTCACAATATACAGACATACACTAGAATATCCAGCAGACTCGCAACCAGGATCTATGATGTAGTTTGTGCTCCAGTGCAAGCTGCCACCTCTGTAGTTACAATAAAAGATGTGAAATTTGCAAGACTTTATGGAGTGCGTACCTTCTTGGTGTATATGGAAACCCGGAATCTGGATGGACACTCTCAGGGTCTTAATGTATGATAAAACACAATGCTTTATTAATAACTCATTAAAAAAACATGCCTGTGAGTATCTCCTGATGTTTCAGCCCTCTCTGGGTCCTTTATCAAGGTAACAGGCTGTGCAAAACAAGTTTATGTTTATAGTAAAAGATACTCAAGACACTTACCGAACCCATAGCACTCCACCACGTGAATTGCTGTTTCCCCTAGGGACATATATGTTGTATATGTATATGCAATTTAAAGACACTGCACTCAACCTTAACATGGATTTCACATAAATGTGCTACTGAGAACAATAAATACAACATACCATAAACAGAGCACTCCATTTAATAGAATATTGATTATTTTATTACCACTTAAAATCTTTACTACTATATTAGGTGGAATGCTGTGTTTGTTTTTTACATATTTATATATGGGTTTTGATGACATAGAACTGGATATATTTGTATATATGTGTGTGATAACATTTGTTACATTTATTGCGGCAAAGAAAATAATATCATCATGATCCGTTTTGCTCATGATGTGATACCCCTATTAAATTTAAGACGACCTTTCTCATGATACACAACCAGCCTTGTTAACCATAACTGTTTAAACATATTGCTAATATTGATGTCACTGAACAGACGTATGTTATTACAGGAACACAGGGTTCATGCTCAATTGACCCTTGTTTAGCTATCAATGATTTTCTGCCACCATGTTGAATGATGCGATAGGAGCTACGCTCGCATGGGAAAGAACACAAAGCAGTGAATGTAATCATGAAGAAAGGAAAGGGTATACAAAAGACTATATTCACCCTAAAAGCACTAAGAACATATGCGTGACATAGCGAGAGGCTGTCAGCCCTTGAGAAAGTCCCCAAAATGTCCTCCCGTCCCCTGCAGAATATGTTGCTACTAATGTCAATGAGATTATAATATGTTCTGATAAAAACGAGATGCTTTAGTGACCTGACATGGAACTGGACGCTTATATACCTTACACAGTAACAAAATATCAATTGATTTTTGGCTTATGGCTTCCTATAGTACAGGGGCAGCACTGCAAACAACAGACGGTACCAAATATGAAACCTCTGACAACCAAACAGAGACGAGAATATAAAAAAGGGATGAATATTCTATGAGGGTGAAACACGTGGATTGTACAATGAGGTGAATATAATGAAAAGATTAGAAAAATATAAAATAAAGTCAGAAAGTGCGTACAACAGCTTTAACCCAGAAAAGACTGCAGGTCCCATCAATTGCCTTCAGCTAAAACGGAATGCTAAGGGGAAAAATTAGCGTTCGCTAATCTCCCCCTAGCGCACATGTTTTAAAAGGTAGATTATGGGGTAGGCACTGAGTCCAGCAGCCTGCCCCATATCGGCCGCTAGGGTCCTGGATGCTCGGGACAGCGCTGACGCGCCATCTCAACCATCCCCTCCATGGAGTGCATAGGACTCCATGGAGGCTTCTGCTGCTGGGTCACATGACTGGCAGGATCTCCGTTCCCGGCAGATAGAAGCAACGGATCAGGCCGCCGTTCTCACCACGGGATGAGAAGTGAGTATTTGATTTTTGGGTGTCTTCAGCTGCTGCTCGCTGTTTCTGCAGAATCAGTTAGCACCAGCTCTAAGCTGTAGAAAACCTTCTTAATTACCGACAGCTCTTTGTAATTAGTGTTAGAGCCTTGTGATCCTAACGCTAGTTACTCTGTGCTTACACTTTGCGCCCCCATTTTAAGCATAGGGAGAGCAAAGTACTAATACCGTGTTTTTTAACCCATTAGTGATCAGGAGGTGATTCAGGCAGAGCGATATCACCTCATTTAAGATAGCGCTAACAGTTATTTATTTGAGCGCTAGTGTTAGCTAACGAGGTGATAGAGCCCTGCATGACCCAAAAGTGTCTCCTTGGCTAAAGGTAATTTTTAGGGTTAGGATTACAGAAAGGGTTATCATTCGACATGGATATAGGTAAACAAAGGATTTGGGTCAACTGTAAACCCTTTAAATGTTTCAAAAAACACTTTACCCAGAAGCTTTCGGATAGATTATGGTTTACCTGGGTAAAGTCTGATATTTTATTTCGGGATTTACCCAAAGCTGCTGGATAATGTCAGTTTTACCTGGGGAACCCTAGGTTTATAACAACTTACATCTTTTCCCGGTTGTATATAGGTTCTTAAACCCAAGACATACTTGAAAACGAGAGAAATCTCAAAGTATCCTTCCTGGTTAAATACTTTATAAATAAATATATAGAATACACAAGCTGCGCAGCACTCAACCTAAACCAAGCACAGAGTGTGGGTGCGTCTCAAGACAATATAAATATATATTCATTTTTAATATATTCTGTGTTTATACATTATTCTTTGCAGACCCACATTATTGTGAAATTACTCTTAATATGAACTAGTATACTGTATAAATATATGTATAAATAATTCACAAAGTTTGCTTTACCATACACCTAAGATAAAGAACACTCTTAAGAAGGACAGACAAACTCCAGTGTTAATGTACAGAGTTCAACTGTATTTATTAACTCAACAGGCTTTTAGCAGAGCCGTAAAGGCCAATTTAAAGACTTACAAGGGATTTACAATTATGCTATTTTTACAAACAAATGGAGTAAGAGGTGCATGGCAGTAAGTGGTTTAACATGCAAAGTCTCTCATAAATCTTTTAGGATTAACCTTTTCAATGCTCAAATGGAATAAACATTAGCAGAAGGTTTACTGTGGCCTGCTGAGAGCGTTACTTAATGTGAACTATCATGGACAGATTCACTTTCCTGGCGATGTCCCACCAGGATATGATATGAACATTAGGATTGCACTGATCCATTTAGATCTATGTAGTATTTCATGTTTTGATGAGATAGTGCAGACCACTATTTACCCGGTAGGGATGTGCGTTTCGGGTTTCGGAATTTTCATGAAATTTCCCGATTCGTGCATTTGGGTTCGGCCGATTTTCCGAAAATTTTCGGATCCGAAAACGGCAGATCCAAACAAATTTGCAAACCAAAACGAAAACTTTTCAGAATTTTCGAATGGACTAGAAATGTGCAAAATCGAAAATCATTTTCGTTCCATTCGTGATTTCAGCTCCATTCCTGATTTCGGTTCCATTTCAGTAATTTCGGACAATGTATTTTTCGGTTATATCGCTGATTCTGTAATTTTGTATCATTCCCGTCTCAATGTATCCTTCCTGGAAAACATGAGAAATCTCAATGTATCCTCAGAGAAATCTCAATGTATCCTTCCCGGGAAACCAGAGAAATCTCAATGTATCCTTCTTGTAAAACATGAGAAATCTCATTGTATCCTTCCCGGGAAACCAGAGAAATCTCAATGTATCCTTCCCGGGAAACCAGAGAAATCTCAATATATCCTGCTTGTAAAACATGAGAAATCTCAATGTATCCTTCTTGTAAAACCAGAGAAATCTCAATGTATCCTTCCCGGAAAACCAGAGAAATCTCAATGTATCCTTCCCAGGAAACCAGAGAAATCTCAATGTATCCTTCTTGTAAAACATGAGAAATGTCAATGGCAGAATTATCGTATCGACAGAAATATTGGATCCGATTAACCATTAGTTTACGTCAAAACGAATAGACACTTTGAAACGAGGAGAACAGACGTTCTGAAAAACACAAAAATTTACGAAATCACGAAAAAAAGTTGATACGAAAAACGAACTGAAAACGAACCGAACCGGAAATCGGCCGAAACGAAAATTTACAAAATCCGAACGAACCGAACTGAATCGAACCGAAAAAAAATTAAAAAAATCGGTGCACAAGTCTATTATCCGGTTCCCTTGCCAACTAAAAGCTAAATCCTGCTTTGTAAAATTGGAGAATCTTCCTTTAACCCCTTCACTGCTGAAGCATTTCACCGCTGTGTGCTTAGATAATTTTTACCGCTTTTGCTCATCATGTTTAATCGCGATTTGAAGCCACATTTTATTATATGACCCAGACATATTATATATCGTTCTTTCCGGCAGACTCGGCAGATTCATAATAGTTCATTTTTATATGTATATGCTATGCCCTGCCTGTATATTATAACAAAAAATACAATACAATTTGAATTTTAATCATCTACATCGTGTAAAGTGTGTTTTTCCACATTTTATCACATGAACATTTGCGGTTATATTTTCTGTGGGGTGCGCATGCACAAAAATTAGAAAAGGGGACTTACATTTTTTGGGTTGAATTACGTGATTTTTAGCAAACGCACCCCATAGAAAAAAATCATTAGTGCAGCATCATTGTTCACATTATAATTGAAATGTGAACAATATTGCTGCATTAATAAAAACAACACACAAAATAAAATACATGTTTTTATGTTTTTTTAATTTTATTTTTACTTTAAACATGGTCATGTTTGGTATCAAATCGAAAGGCCATGCCTTTCGAATGACACCCTCCATGACCCCCGTTTCTGGAGATATTGGGGTTTAAAGGACTTATCTCCACCAGGGGCAGCTAGGGGTTCCTCGGCTATCTGATGTCATCATGCTATGCATCAGAAGGCGAGGGGGAACCCGGAGGTGGAACCGCCATCCAAGATGGCGGCCCCCACCGGAGCTAGATAGCGATCTGGCGCTGAACGGCGCTGGATCACGATCTAGCACGTAAGGGGTTAAAAAAAGGCACCGCTTTAAAGGGCAGACACTGCCCTTCAAAGCGGTGCTTTTTTTTTTTTTTTTTTTTTTACTGTAAACCCTCCCGATCGGGAGGGAGAGGTATCCAAAAGGTTCCCCCCTCCCTTTCAGGTGATCTCGCGGCATTGCCGGGGGTCACCTGGAAATGACATCATCGCGCATGGTGCGATGACGTCAGACGTCGGGGCCGGCCTCTCTTCAGCGCCTGGCTTCCCTGAAGCCAGAACGCCACGGGACCCCGGACAGAGAGAAAGGTGAGTATCTCCGCCGGGGCTCCCGCTTGCGGGTGACGTGTGGGGAACGTCCTCTACATATAGCGAGAGTCAATGAGGACGTTCCCCACACGTCCTCCGCAGTGAAGGGGTTAAGACCTTAGCAGAGACACACAGAAGGGAAGGCCACTAGTGTTGTTGTCCATTCTCAGGTTTCACATAGACACATGTTTGTGCATACGACTTTATGGCCTTAACTAGCACTTTGTACGTTTTGACTTGAATGGCATATATATGTCTTGCATGCAGAATTACAGTAGAGTAATAGCTTTACAGTAAAGCGTCTATTTCGTTTTGAGACGCGCAGGCATTTCTCTGCACTGCAATAATGGTGATTTCAGACAGTTTTTGCATCGCCGCAAGCACTGGTGTTTTGTGGATAACCCCCTTAATCTTTCTATCCGAAGATAAAAACTGTATCGCAGTTTATTTGTCATTGCCACTACAATAAACAGAAAGAAGACAGACAGGGACTTAAAGCAGAAGTTAAGATTTACTTACAGGGTTATTCAGAGAGATCCGAACTTGCCCCAAAAATGCACCAAACCGTGAATTTCCCCAAACGGTGCACTTTTGTGGCCATTCGGCTATTCAGAAAGCAGGCAGTTCGCCAGATTTTGGTGAATTGCCAGCAAGTACGGTGCCTGTTCGATGGTGGTGAAATCCTCCATAGAGAAGTAATGGTTAATCTATTCACAGAACACCGAACGTCAGAGAAATGCCCTGATAATCCGTGTTTTCATTCGGCAGGTTTATTCAGAAGGATCCCAAAGGTTTCAATATCTAAAAAAAGCTTATTCTTTTAATCTGCAGCAAAAAGGCACTTTATTTTTAGATTTTTTTTGCGAAATTTCTTTTCTGTTTTTTTTTTAAATAGCGTTTTTTATTTTTTCTGTAACAAACCTTTTTATTATCATTCAAAGGATGGTATATTTTAATTCCAAACAGCCTTTCAATACTTGCACTCATTATCGTCTTTTTTTTTTTTTTTTACCCCGTACATTAGCTAGCCAGCTTTTTCCGGCCGCTGGTTGTCTCGGTGTTTGGCGGATCGTTAGCTTTTTTCAGACATGCTTGGTGGGTTTGCAGCGCATCAAATTCAATATTTTCTGCACATTTTATAAGAAAAACTGCTGAAATTATTGGATCCGATAATTTTGGCGGTTTTGCAGTGGTTTTTTTCTTTTGGCGGTTTTCCCCGCACTCTGGGGACCCTGCAGTGAATGCAGAGTTCACCGCAGGGTCGGGAAATTTGATTCCCCGAAGTGCAGGGAACAAGAGAGCACTGAAATGTGGGCGACATTTCAGTGCTCTGTGAATAACCCCTTTATTAGTTTTTTTCTAAACCTTGTATTTTGCAGCTGATAAATAAAAATAAATAAATCACATTTTAACTGAAATGAGGTGTGACTTACCTTGTGTTGCAATGTAGTGATTAGGTCTATGATATCCCTAGAAATCAAGAGAAAGGTTTTACTAATCAACAGAAAATGCCATCTACAAACACATACAGCGGCACCAGTAACTCAAACGAAACTATAGGAGGGATACACTGGAACTGAAATCTAATCTGTGGTTAGAAGGTATAGTGGTTTAAAAAGATGAAATATTTACCGTATAGACAGCGATTGCATGAACAATCCCCTTAGTACAATATTTATAAAATGCTAAGGATCTGACGCATTTCACCTCGATATGTATAACATAGCATGATTTGAAAATAGAACATAATAGTGATATGTGAATAAGTCTGATCGCCTCTTGCCTTTTCCCCCATGCCATTTGATAATCCTCCTCTGTCTATAACACTATTCAGGATCTGGCTGAGCTTTCTCAGCCAGACAATAGCCTCCTACTGCATATAGTAGAGAAAAAGAGCATGCATAACAGTTATCCCTGGGGATTCCTGTATTTCCACTCATACATACAAAATCAATGAAATCGTGGAGTGCAACGAAGCCTAGCTTTTTTTTAAAAAAAATTGTTTTTTAAAGTATTTCCATATATATATATTAAATCAAATAAATGATTTCACCATATGCTTTATCACGCATCAAAGCTGTCCAGCTGCCTGGAGTGTCAGTTTAAATCTGCAGCCATTGTGACTGTTCTTAACAGAAGAAATAATTGGGAGGAGGAGGAGAGAGAGAGACGTATATTCATCGCCTTCTCTGTGCTTACATCTCTCTCTATGAAATAGCAACCAGGCAATTTGGGGACATGAGTTGAATGCTAAGCGCTATGCATCCTTTAGAGACATTAAATGCTACTCATTTCTGCATTCTTTGAAGCTATTCACCACCTGCTGTCCCAAAGATACACAGTCATTTGCAGTAAGACGCCGTGGCACTAATTAGCCACATGCAGCATTTCAATGTGCAAAATGACACACACAAATATTAATAATTCCCACACAAATAAACTAGCGGGTCCTCGACAAACATAAAGTGGGATCTTTATCATGTGCCAGAACAAATGAACGTCAAAAGAAATTTAAATGAAAAATTAACCCTATTGATAGAGTTGGTGTATTATCTGACTGTAAATTGTTAAGTATATATATATATTTGTAAGCATTTTAATAATGGAAATACCGCTTTCCACATAGTTCCCCGAGTCTGCTCGGAAATAGAAGGCCCTATTCCACAGTTGACGGTAAAATGGAGACGTTAAGAAGGAAAGTCTGCACCTGCAGATTTTCACGTACAGTCTCCATTTTTTCCGTAGTATTCCAGGGTTGGTGCTTTCTTAGTGCCAGATACCAGCAGCAGTGCTCTGCGAGTATCAGCTCACGGAGTGCATAGGACTCCATGGAGCATTGTGCGTCTCAGCTGCGAGCTCGCTCTCCTGAGATTGTGTAGTGCCGCGGAGTGAACTCAGAGGGAGACTAGGAACTATTTGTTCCTAGTCTCATTCTGCGACTGGTGAGAATATACGATGGATCACCACAGGATAAGAGGGGAGTATGGGATTTTTAGGGGGATTTATACAGCGTATTATATAACACCAGCTTTTAGGAAATGTTACTTCAGTGAAATACCGTCTCCCATATCGACACGCAGGTTACTTTGCAATAACCTGCGCTTCCATGCGGAGGTTACAATTTATGTCTCTTATAACAAGTATTGGAAAGGTTAATGTCCAGTAACCTCGTGAAGGGAAACGGCTAGATCAGAGCCGCAAGCTCAGCTTGCAGTAGGAATGGAATGGCATTTCCCGTTGTTAAACTAACTACAGGAGACATTATGTGTAACATTTCCTGGAGTTAGCTCATCGACAACTAGTAAATATAGCCCACAATAAGGCTAGGGTCAGACGAAAGCATTTTTACACGCTAACGTAAAAAAGTGCGTCCGAACGAATTGACGTATTTTTTCACGGAATTCGCGAAAACGGTCATACGATGCGCATTTTTCGTGCGTGATTTTTTACGGATCGTCAATAAAACTCTTTTTGCGTCTGGACGTTATGTAGGCTGGACATTAGCAGTGTCTGACATCTCCTAATCACGCAAACACGCCGCTATGCCGCAGCTGCGCACTCTGTACGTCCGTACTAGCGGTTCGGCGTTCTCGAAAAAATGCGTTCGTTTTCCACTTGCGTTGCACGGCCGGACTTTCGCGCGGCCGTACTTCGTATATTGGCCGTCATTGCCCGTCATTTGCTGCTAGTGCGGCCGTAATTATGTGCGCCAGGACGCACGTTAAAAGTGCGCTGGTCTGACCCCAGCCTAAGATAAACTCATTAACCCTTTTACTTTTTACCTTATGAGTCACAGATATATTCCATCCTATGCCCCTACCATTCTGCTCTGCTATTTAGTGTTCAAGTCTACGATTTTGCTCACTATAAGCTTCCAGTCCTGAAGAAGAGTAATGTAACATTATTATTAATGTAACATTATGATGTAACATTAGTACTACTATACGCTGGTGATTTTGACATCTGGACTAACACGGCTTATCCAATCTACATATAAATATATATATATATATACACACATACATATACACACACCCCTCAGGTCCAAAACCACAGCTAATATTGCAGAGGTGCATAGAAGGAGTATGTCGGTGACTCATAAAAGGTCTCCGTCATCCTTAGGTTAATGAGTTTAACATATGGTATTTCAAAGCAGGGAACAATTTCCATGGTACAATGCAGTAAGCATTTATAATTTCCATTATCCGAGATGCCAAAAAAATAAAAGACATAAAATAAAATTCCACTAATTATAATTTTTCTTGACGTCTTACTAGATTTACTCTATACAGTATAAATGAATGAACCCCCCAAACCTATGCAAAATTTGCACATGGATGAAACAACTACAATATAGCTCAGACATCATGAGCATTACATTTTACGGACTATTTTGTGGAATAGATTATCATATATACATTGTACTATGATAAATGGGAAGTTTGGCCTAAGAGCGCAAAGTATTCTGGGATTAGAGCTATAACGTTAGCAGACAAGGGTATGAGTTCTGCAACATTATGGCATGGTCTTATATCCACAGGGGGCCCATGAGACACAATCCGTCTTTCTTTTCTTCTCAGCTATATAATTTATATAATCAAGTCTTTAGATCTCTTTTTGGGGGTGCCTTGCACTCGTATATAACTTTATTCTGCCAACAATCGAAACTAACAATGTAATAAATAATAAATAAAAATTGTGTCTGAAAGTCTTATTACTAATAATTAATACTAGTAGTTAAGCGAATTAACCTGGTTTTTTTGTGTTTTTTTACATGGGCATTAAAGTAAGAATTACTATCTCTTAAGCATTCAAATTTGTTTTACAAGGCAGAATAAAGTGCCATTATTCATAAAAAGCTAGTACATGCCTAATGGGGTTTTGCAGCTGTCAACATGCAGAAAATATGTAACAGCGCTCACCTTCACGCTCACTTACATGACACCTTTAATGTGGACATGACACAGGCATTACAGTCACAATGATAAATGAACCCAATCACAGCAAACGCCTGTTAGATTCCACTACCCAAAAGACAGAGGGCCTTTGCTACGGGACCCCAACACATCAATTGTTTGTTACTTTATTTGTATCCTTTTTTTTAATGCGGAGTGGGGGGGGCATTTAATATCTAGTATAAAATAATGCTGATTAAGCATTTGTCTTCAGAAATACAGTGCGAACTACTACGGTCATGCACATAGGCAAGGCACAGCCCATATAATAGGGTGGGCGCAACTTGCATTTATTTCATACAAACTCTAAATAAAAGTTTTCATACGCTTTAAAAAGAAAGACAATACCCAATAAATGTAGATGTGACCACCAGGCACTCCACCCATTGAACAAAATAGAGTTTAGCAGAGTATTGCCCGTTTTGTCTGTGCCGGGTTTGTCATGTACTAAACAATCATTCCATATTGTATCCAATCAGCCTGTGCAATGCAGAGTACAATTCACAATAACATGTAGTTGCCAATTGTTGCTGCAAATGGAAGCTGCAGTCTGGCTGGGTGGAGTAGAGGTAACATCACTGCTCTGCATGGAAGAGTCTGTGGAGTCATGGGTTCGATTCCAATGAGCAACCTCTCCAGCAAGTGTCCTTGGCAAGACACCTAACGGTACATACTCGCCACCCAGGACATACTTGAAAACGAGAGAAATCTCAATGTATCCTTCCTGGTAAAATCCTTTCACAAAAAAAAAAAAAAAATTACTATCTAGAGATGCACTGCTTGGGTTGATGATGCTTCCATAACTAGGATATATTAACAAAACCATAAATTACAGGGAACTCAAATCTGGTTGAGTTTAAGCTACAATTAATTAGTTTTGAAAATATATTTTATAATTAGTCATTTATAGGAATTCTTCGAAAATGTAAACTTAATAGTTCAAGTTGGTTTTTACCAAAATTCATTATTAAAAATAAATAAAAGCTTCATGACTGAGCTCGCCAACTGATATTAATTTGGGTTTATTAACTGGAATGCATGATAACTGTATTATGATACAAATTTCACTGAGAAAAATTTAATGGCATAAATACATCAACATCAGCTTTATTAGGGTGGACAACAGGGCAGGGACAGAGGCTGCATATCCAAATGTAGCTTTATCTAGAATATACAAGTGGTGCATTTATGTTATTACCTCAAAATACTCTTTTTTTAAAGTTTGCTTTCTATTTCAGCACGTTACCACTTCTGGTACATTTCAGGCAAATACTAATTTAGCAAGGCTTATCTTAAGACTAGGCCTCATGATTTACTTGCTCTAAATGCTTTACATTATGTCTTCGAAAAGCGGGTCTAGTCATTAAAAAAATACAAAAAAAAAAGAGGGGTTATTAGCATCAAATCACGGATAGGAAATGTAACAACTAAGTAAACGGTTTCCATTAATTATTAAGATGCTGTACCTGGCTTCCACTTCAAATAAAACCATGCGTTGTAATACACGGATTTATAAGTAAACTTGATTCTTCTTCATTTTCAATTAGACGTTCGCTTGAATTAATTTCTTCTCAAACTTACTATATCTCAAATAGCTTATTCTAATGTAAAGCATTAAGTTAACATGATGCAGTATGAACAAAGAAGTGGCATTCAATAATTAAACGCCTTACATATTTAATGGAATGGCTTGCTTGCATTAGAAGCACTGGTTAACAGCTGCATGCTGCTTTGAAGGGAACTTAAAAGTGCAGTGATGACAAGAGATTGCAAATCACAGCATTAAGAACTACATGTTTTGTCACATTAATATGCAAACAACTTTCTGTTTAATGGAGAATTATGCCAAACCGACATAAAAAAAAAAATAGAAATAGCACTTACGTTATCCACACATTCATCAAGAAGCAACACAAACTGAGCAAGTGTCTCTGGTAAATTAAATCCATTACTAATATTTGGTTTACCTTTCATCTAATAATGTTTACTTTCAATGGAACTTGCTCATCTATTAGCTCGTTCTCAGAAAAGCAACTGCTACATCTCCTGATAGTGTCTGATACCATAGAGTTACTATCCAGGTGAAATCAAGAAAAGGTACTATATAATTAAAGTGAGCGTAAAAGGTCTCTCTCAGACAAGGTGTAAATATTTTGTCCTGCCAATTAACCGGGCCTAACCCACTGAGAAACAACAAAAAAACACAACACCTAGGAAGAGTAAGGAGACTACTCTCACATTCCCCAAACTGGCAGGGACATGGTGCCAAAAATAAATCTCAGAATTAGGTAAAACCCACAGACCACAGTCTTTACTGAAGGAATTTTTTTTTTAATAAAAAAATAAATAAAAAAAAATAAAAAATCACACACAAAATCTTAAAGGAAAGGTACATATACAGGTGGGTCACAAATGAACCTTCAAATAGGACAATTCCATGGTGGCCTGATAGTACCTCTTAACACAGGGTGAAAATTTACAGAACCACAGTACGCCATTATACCAGGCCACACACATACAGTTGTGTTCAAAATTATTCAACCCCCAATGCTGTAAAGGGTTTTAGGGAATTTAGTGTACATTTGTAATTGTATTCAGAATGAAATCCTACAAGGACTTTTTAAAGAACCATATGCAACTAAAATGACATCAATTGGTTTTGTAATACAGTAGTAAATGTTACTTTTGTGAATTCTTCATTGACACAATTATTCAACCCCTTAAAGACTACCACTCTGAAGAACAGAGGTTCATTCAAGTGTTTTCAATCAGGTATTGAAAACACCTGTGGATGTCACGGAGCAGCAATAAAACATAATAAGCACCAATTAGGGAGCTTTAAAATGACTGTGATACTCCGCTCCTTCTAGACATTTACTGGTGTGGTTACAAACATGGTGAAGTCAAGAGAATGGTCCAGGAAGACAAGAGAAGAGGTGATTACTCTTCACAGGAAGGGCAATGGCTATAAGAAGATTGCAAAGATGTTAAACATACCAAGAGAGACCATAGGAAGCATCATTCGCAAATTCAAGGCAAAGGGCACTGTTAAAACGCTACCTGGTCGTGGCAGAAAGAAGATGCGGACTTCGACTGCTGTGCGCTACCTGAAGCGTAGAGTGGAGAAAAGTCCCCGTGTGACTGCTGAGGAACTGAGAAAAGATTTGTCAGATGTGGGTACTGAGTTTCAGCTCAGACAATACGGCGCACACTGCGTAATGAAGGCCTCCATGCCAGAACTCCTAGGCGCACCCCCTTGCTGTCTCCAAAGAATAAGAAGAGTCGACTGCAGTATGCCAAAAGTCATGTGGACAAACCACAGAAGTTTTGGGATAGTGTTCTGTGGACTGATGAAACAAAATTAGAACTGTTTGGGCCCATGGATCAACGCTATGTTTGGAGGAGGAAGAACAAGGCCTTTGAAGAAAAGAACACCTTGCCTACTGTGAAGGTCAATCATGCTTTGGGGCTGTTTTGCTTCTGTAGGTACAGGGAAGCTTCAGCGTGTGCAAGGTACCATGAATTCTCTTCAGTACCAGGAGATATTGGATGACAATGTGATGCAGTCCGTCACAAACCTGAGGCTTGGGAGACGTTGGACCTTTCAACAGGACAATGATCCCAAGCATACCTCCAAGTCCACTAGAGCATGGTTGCAGATTAAAGGCTGGAACATTTTGGAGTGGCCATCACAGTCACCTGACTTAAATCCGATTGAGAACCTCTGGTGGGACTTAAAGAAAGCAGTTGCAGTGCGCAAGCCTAAGAATGTGACTGAACTGGAGGCTTTTGCCCATGACGAATGGGCGAAGATACCCGCAGATCGCTGCAAGACACTTGTGTCAAGCTATGCTTCACGTTTAAAAGCTGTTATAACTGTTAAAGGATGTTGTACTAAGTACTAAGATTGAATGTCACTTGGGGGTTGAATAAAACGGATAATGATGTGAGCACAGAAAAGACATTTGTGGTTATTGCATTATAAATGTTATGTTATATTTGTCTGACCTACACGTGCCTCTTTGATTTAATTGTAAGCAAGATGACTGAATGATCAAAATCAATATCAAACTGGCCAAAACACTCAATTTCAGTGGGGGTTGAATAATTTTGAACACAACTGTAGAAGCCCATATGTACACAACATAAATGATGGAAGATGAGAAGCACAGATAGCACAGAAATTACTGTCACAGACCAATTTACTAAGCAGACTGAATCATAGTAATGTATAAATGAAGCACAACACCAATGTATCCAGGGCCACAGCAGCAGGGGCGGACTGGGCCGGGGGGCAGGGACACAAGTGGCACCCGGGCCGCCTCTGCCAGGCCCCTCCTGCTCAATATTGCCGGCCGCCGCGTGCTTCCTACGAGCGGCCGCTGGCTTGAAACTCTGCCGCTCACGTGGGTTCCATCAGCCAGCCGCGTGATCGCTAGATCACGTAGCTCGTAGGAAGCACGCGGCAGCTGGCAATATTGTGCAGGAAAGCAGTGAGAGTCCTGTACAGGGCCAGTATAAATTGGTAGTATATAAATGAAAAACAGCACCAATGTATCCAGGGCCACAGCATATGGGTCCTATACAGAGCCAATTTAAATTAGGACAACCCCATATAATGTAGCTAGATACAGCCTAGAAATTGGTAAAAGGCAAAAACCACACCAGTACCTAACAGTACCATATCTCATTCTAGGCAGCCATCCACATTTCATTAATCAGTTAGACACATATTCCAGTCAGATGGTCGCTATTTTAGTAAAGTCAAACTGTTAAAATAAAGAGAGCACTCAACGCGTTTCAACCGCAACGGTCTTTATCAAGAGTGATAGGACTCACACTGCTGTGGCCCTGGATACATTGGTGCTGTGCTTCATTTATACATTACTATGATTCAGTCTGTTTAGTAAATTGGTCTTCGTTGCAAACAAATTTTGTTTGCTTTTGGGCTGCAGAGGGTCCCCCAAAGTGTTAAACATGTGCGCATAATGCCTGAGATGCTAAAACTGTGTAAAATCAGCTTAAGAATGCCTGAAATCGGACATTTAGCAGTCGATGCAGGGGACCTCGAGCTGCAGCTGTAACTCAGTTCGGCAGTAGATGGCGCCATCCACTGGCCAAGTAGGTTATTACTGTAAGAAATACACTGGGAATATTCCTAAATATTTCTTACTGTATATTTCAAATTATTTTCCAAAACCCCTGGTTCCTGACAATTTTTTTTTGAAAATCACTTAGTAGTGAAGGGGTTAACCTTAGTGAGACTTGAGCCATAAGCACAGAAGCAACAACAAGATGCATAAAATCTCCCACTCTATGGGGGTTATTCATTGAGAGGTGGAAACCAGGAGAACTGGCAGGAGAAGAGAACAATCTAGACCAAAGAGACAATTTGGAAAGGGAGATAAATGGGAGAATTTTCACCTAGGATTTTCGCTTCTCCAGTCATTCTCCTGGTTTTCACCTCTCTCTGAATAACCCTGTAAGATACACCAGAGACAGTAGCTCAGATCCTATGCTTGTTTGCATCTTGGAGCCAGGGAAGTCCTCGTCTCTCAGATACATGAAAGAGAGATCTCTAGTCTATATCATATCAAGAGGTAAATGCCTCTTGTGAATTCACAACTTTGAGGTATAGACCTCCATCTCTAGGATAGCAGATATTTTCTTGTACAGACCTTAACATTTACACTGAAATAAAGGTAAAAGTAAAAGGGTTATAAGAGTGTACGATTGAAAGTGAATTTCGGCAAAAGAAGTCACTTCCCTGCCTCTTTAAGGAAGTGCCTTGTCAACGCAATCAGAAGTATAATTGAATTATCTAAGTTGTTTTGCATTGTCTGCAAGAAACAACAGTCAATGTCATCATGTCAAATGTACGTACGTCAATATAATTGCCATTGATATAGTCAGAGCTGGCTTCATCTTCAATTGGTTGAAGTCTCACTCGGGAATGGTCATCTGAAAGACAATCGAGGATTGCTTAATTAAATCTTTCCCTCTGTAAACATAAATCAACAGATTGTAACAATGTAAAAAAATACAACAAATATAGCAAGCTATAACACTAATGAAAGGCAATTCCAGTAATTACAGTGTAATGCAAGTCCCATAATGCTCGGCGTCCGAGTAGAAGGAGTTTAGTTTGGCTGGAATACAGAAGGTAGCACTTGTTTACTGGTGAAAGTCAGAAAGAGACAGATCTTCGATTGTACGCACATAGAAAGCCATTTAGAGTTCGGACAAATTAGACTTGTCAGCTGCGAAAAAGATTAATTTTTTTTAAGCGAGCAAAAAAAATATATATTATATTATAACTCTTAAGATATTTTTAATAACATATTTCAAGCTACGTGCCAAGAAACTCTTTAGACATGAACATAAAGAGGCGCACTTCAAATCCTGCCCTGCCTTTTACATGATATACACACTGAAAACAAATATAATGTTGAGCAGAAAATGACCAGGTGTAGACTGGAAATTTTATGTTTAGACACTAGAACTACCTTAAAGATATATTGTTGCTTATTTGTAACATATGTACAATTTCCTGCAATATATAGGAGGTTTTACACTGTGCGCCAGTGTTTTCTGGCATTTAAAAACTGGGCAAAATCACCAGTTTTACAGCTTTACTGTACAGCTTCTCCTTTAGCTGTTTAGCTTTTAGTTTTGAGAAGCGCCAGTGGTTCTAGACACTGCAATAGTGACAATTTAAGCCATTTTTTTTCCAGCCAACACCAACGCTTTTTTGATACTTCACGAATTGAGAAAGCTATAGGCAAAATTAGTTACATTTTTTTATCAGTTGTATTATTTTAATTATATTCCATTCTTTGATGCTTTTAAAAAGTTTTCTGAATATTTCTCTTACTCTTGTTTATATTTAAAAGACTACAAATTCGTTATTTTAACTTTGGCCCTATTTTGGCCCCTGAATAAAGGAAATTGCACGAACCATAGAAGGGCTCATAAGAACATGAGTAAGATTGACCACGACATATATATATATAAATTAGGGAAGCCTACCACCCGACTCACTGACACAACCAGTCCATCACTCTCACCTTGCAGTCCATCACTCTCACCTTGCAGTCCATCACTCTCACCTTGCAGTCCACCACTCTCACCTTGCAGTCCATCACTCTCGCCTTGTAGTCCACCACTCTCACCTTGCAGTCCATCACTCTCACCTTGCAGTGCTCTCCTCCTGTTTCCACCCCAACCCTTCTAGATTGTTCCCACAGGAATAGGGCCTCAGTTTCCTCCTGTTCTGGTTTGTCAAATGTTGTTCAATGTATTGTAACCCTGTCTATATTGTGCCCATTGTACAGCGCTGTGGAATATGCTGGCGCTTCATAAATAAAGAATAAAAATAATATACGTTCCAACTTTGTTGCCCTATGAGCTGTTTTTTTCTATCAAAACCTGCATACGCATGTTGGCGACTGTAAGACAGAGAGGGAAGAAGTTACTCCGAACTGACCTCAAGCGATTCTTATAGAGCCAAATAAAGGGCTCTGGACATTTTGAGGGTCAATCTGGAAGGAGATAACACCCTAACAGACTGTATTGCGTTATTGTGATCTCTTCACTCTGTGCCCTTTATAATTTAATATTAAATACTACATCAATATACTAAACCACCAAGAGTTGTGTATGGTGAAAGAGTACAATACCATATGGTTAATGGTTTATTGCATTGTATCACATCTATATTTAGCTTAATAGCCGAACGTGTGATGTGGTGAAACAGTAAAATACTCTGCAGAAATTCACTCGCCGGCCACTTTATTAGGTACACCTGTTCAACTGCTTGTTACCACAAATTGCTAATCAGCCAATCACATGGCAGCAACTCAATGCATTTAGTCATCTAGACGTGTTGAAGATGACTTGCAGATGACTTGCTGAAGTACACACTGAGCACCAGAATGGGGAAACTTATATCTGAATGGATAGTCATACATAAATAGAAAATAAGATATCAGAGGTATCTACTAAAAGGTTTTACTTTTTAGAGAATACCTTTACACATACCACCAATTAAGATGAAGCATGTAAGATTTAACAGCACCATTCGTTAATGTTTATTGCCTCCCTCCTATTCCATTTCTGAAGCTAGACTGTTATGGTTGCCTACTGTGATTTTTGGTCCTGTACCATCAATATGAAGCTCTTACATTGAGGCAGATAGAAAATAACAAGCCATTCCAAGGCCACTCATTCTCTTATGCAGACAGTATTGGGGAAAAAATACTGGTGACCAAAAACTGGTCCTTATAAATACTTATTAAAAAAAATATATAAGTATATTATTCAGTGGCTTCCTTATAGACCCTGTGTGTTTGTTTGTTATGCTTACTTACCTCCTCTTCGGCCCTCTATGGTCCCCCACCTCAGGCTTCCCGAATGAGGAAGCTGAAGCTGAAGTAGACCATTACATGTGAACGGTACACATGCCACATAACTACGGGATTCCTCAATGGAATCGTACCAGCAGCACCACACATGCACGGCACCCTGCAATGCAAGTGCCTAGTACTGCCATCACTAGTGTACTTTTGAAAGAGCACTAGATCTGCCCATTAGTGCCCTAAATGTGGGAAACACAAACCCTGTCCACTGAACAGCTGTGACAGCTAATAGGGAAGGGGGCGAGTGCGTGCGTAGGGTGACGGCATACTGCTCTCACTATGGCCACCTAATTGAACTTATGTGGTCATGTGACTAGAGTGTTTCTACAACAGATTTTGCATCAGCAAAATCAGTCAACACAAAAAAATAATAAAGAAATATAAAACTATTCATCTTGTGGCTGCTCAGCCAAAAAAAAATATTTACCTGGTGTCTGCCTGCCTAAACAGTGCCATTATGGAAGGACAAGTATACCCAGGGCCGGATTAACGTAGGGGCGAATGGAGCGGCCACTCCAGGCCCCTACTTGAAAATAGGCCCACAGCCAAGAGGAAGAGCAGCTGGCTGGTGTTCTGTCAAAATTGGCAAAATCACCAGCGTGTGGGCAGCGCAGCTCCCTCATGAGATCTAGATGTGATTGGGGCCTGCCTCATCCTGCCCTGCCTTCTACTACCAGCTGGCTGCAGAGAGGCAGCTCCGCCTCCTAAAATGTGCTGCTGTGTGTGTGAAGGCAGGAGAGAGGCAAATACAGAGGACGAGCAGGAGCAGCGGGTGAGTGAGCCAGCATCCACATTCCTCCCCTACAGAAAAGGGAAGATTTAACCCTTTCGCTGCTGAGGCTTTTCCCGCCCCTGTGCTGAGGTCATTTTTACCGGTTTTGCTCATCATGTTTAAACGTGTTTTGAAGGCTTATTTTAGTATATGACCCAGACATATTATATATCGTTCTTTCCGTCAGACTCGGCAGATTCATAATATGTCATTATTATATGTATACGTCATGACCTGTCTGTATATTATAACAGTGTTTTTTTTTCACATTTTAACATGCGAGCAATTGCGGTTATATTTTGTATGGGGTGCGCTTGTTAAAAAAATTAGAGATGGGGTCTCGTTAAATTTTTTTTGGGGAAAATTACACGATTTTTAAAAAACGCACCGCATACAAAAATCGTTAGTGCAGCATCATTGTTCACATTATAATTGAAATGGGAACAATATTGCTGCATTAACAAACCAAAAAAAAGAAAAAAAACTTATTTTTTTTTATAATTTTCTTTTTAAATATATATATATATTTTTTTTTACAAACTTTATTCACAGTAGTGTTTGGTATCGTTGGAACGGCCATGCACATGATACGCACAGTGCGCCGCCTGACCCTCTAAACGAGAAAGCAGCGTTGACCGATTATTGCCTCATTATCTATAAAAAGGCCCACGATGCTCTGAGTATACCTATGGGCTTCAAAAAAGGTTACCACCTGCTGGTAGTCTTTATCAGTTCCCAAAAGAATAGCAGCTGGCTCGAAATTAAACTGGGAGAGCAACTAATTCTTAAAAGGCTTACGTTGACTTTTTGTACTACTTGCTCCTTGTTGCCGACTTGACCTGAATGTACCCAGAATAAAGGCTCATTTTAATTTGGCCCAATGAAATCAGGATATTTTCAGCCATTTTTCAGTTTGGGCGATCAAGATGCTGGTTTAAGGGCATTTCGACTGCTCATAAAAATTAGTATTGAATACCAGCTCTCACGGCTACACTTTTCAATAGAAATATTACATATCGATTCAATTCGAATTTATCAGTATGCCAATTTTCCAAAAAATTTCAAATGCTAGAAGATGTTGAAGAATGGATTTTCAGGCAGGGAAATTGAAATAATTTTTTAAACTTCAGATATTTCTAATAGTCATTGTTTAAAGACACAAATATCTAGGATGCCGGCTGAAAATAAGCTTTTTCGGCTGTTTTACCAGCCAGCTATTTTTTTTTCCTACCGGATCAGTCACATTTTTTCAATTTAAGTAGCCGATATTAAAAAAAAATAAAAAATCAGCCACAAGCAGCAGATATCCCCCCCCCCCAAAAAAATGGCTGACATAATTAAATCGAGCTATAAGGTGGGTAACAAAGGAAAGCTTTAAGACATACACAGAACACATGTGTAGTATAGAGAAGCATCATTCCCAGTCAAGGTGCTCTTACGTAATATTAGTAGTTTCAGTTTGGGGCACTGCCAATAAACACAGCTGTGCAAAGAATTTTGGAAGAACCGCTTGTCTAAACTATATTCTGTAGATATCCTCCTGCAATTTATAAAAAAAGATGTGAACAGAGACAGTCTATGAGCTAATGCTTTCCGCCCGTTCATTTTTATCAGAAATTGTATCCCTTGGAGAGACAGAGGGGTGTATTTTGCTTCAAGGATTGCTCTCCCCATGACATTCAAAGACATATCACTTTCATAGACACAACTACTGGAATAGACATATATCACCACTTGAAAATGAAAAGAGGGCTGCAGAGGAAAGCTATTTAAATGCAAATTGTTGAATGATAAATAATTTAACAAATATTAGTTCAGAATCGATTCTTTATTGCTTTGATTTTGGGAAAGCTAATTTAGAAAGAGTTTAACTACTTCAGTAGAATTTATTATATGGAGTCTTAGATTCTGAGTACTATCTATTTCTTTCAGAGTAGCCAGAGGAGTCTATATTACAGATCCTATCATGTTTTCCAAGGATCAAACGCTCCCAAAGTCGAGCAGAATTTCTAGGGGCGATAAAGATATACCAGTGGACCTTTCCAAAATTACCTTTTATGTCCTCAGGCTCCCATTAAGCACATTTACACTCAGCCAAGCTATATTGGCATGTAAATATATTTCGGCACAATGGCTACCTACAGCCAGCCAAGAAACTGCATATACTATTCCCTATTATTATGAGAAGGCAGGTTTTGTGCATAAACGGTGCATTATGGGACATGAGGGTACAACCATCTGGAATGGCAAGGTCAACTGTTATGATATACAGCTTAATTTGTGCATTCTAAAAAAACTGTCTCCAAGGGACACACACAAACTGGGTATTCAAGATAACTGTGCCGTGTGATATACATTGTTAATTATAGGATTGGATGTTAATTAGATACATTATAAAACACTGGAAGGATTACAGAGTTTGATGTGCTTGCTTTAATTGCTTATGTGAGCAGAGAGCGGAATACAGTTGTGAACAGTTTAATCTGTTTATGTTTTCCAAAAACACTAGGGGCCCTATTCTGACTGAGCCATTATGATAAACGAGAAAATCGTTAAGTGTAACGGCCTCACTGCTTAATCATACCGGCTCCTGTCTTATACTAGTTACTCTGGAGACTTCCTGCCTGGCACGCCTGGTGCATCAGCTAATTGTAAATTAGTGCTTACCAAACTATGTATAGGAAGTGCTAATTTGCAGACAGCCTGAGAATATTAAGCGTTTCCAAGGTCACTCGTTATTCTTTCTTTTTTTAATTTAAAGTTTTTTATTTTGTACGAAAGGTCACAGACCGACCAGCATAAATGGTCTCGCAGGATCTAAAGGAAAAACAGACTTAAATAAGGAAATTAATAGGAAATAAAGGGGGGAAGGGTGTCTCAAGGGAAAACTGTAAGATACACAGAATCGGGGGGGAGGGGTATGGCACCAATAAATCAATATATGTCAGCAGGTGGGGGAAAATAAAATATATCACATATTACGGCTCAATGAAGTCATAAGTTCAGCAAATAAGGAAAAAGAGTCCTCAGAAAATGTCTCAAAATTAAAATAGTGGGGTGAGGATGGGGGTAGAAAAGAGTCCTCAGAAAACGGAGCTGAATAAAAGGGAAATAAAGTCAAAAAGGGATGGGATGTCGACAGGCGATCGGAAAAAGGAACGTAAAATTACAAAAGAAACAACTTCACAAGAGTCCATTCCGCCTGCGTCCCGGAATGTTACCTCTCGTAATACAGGCAATGCAAGGGCCCTGCCATTCATGTGAATGGTGCATTGGACATGGATGACGGTGTGTGCTCTGCCTCCAGGGCTCTCCCGGAGCCATACAAACCAACCACTGGGACCCAGGCCAACACATCCCCCCTTGACTTCTAGGCCTCCACATCCCGTTGCCACCAGCACAGACGCAGCCACCGCCGCTCTCTCAGCGACTGCCACCTCCACAGGGTCCCCGCAGGCATGTCTCACAACGTCTCCTCATGCGTCATGGATCTCCTCTGTCATCCCGACTCAGAAGCCGGCCGCTCTGGATCAGCTCCGCGCGGTACGTTCTCCCCGATATCCTCCTTATGCGCCGAGCGCCCAACAAACATCCTGGTCCTCTCCTCTTCACCCTCCGGGTCCGCAGTCACCAGGCCAGCTGTCAGTGTGGTCAGAAGCCGATGCCAAGAGCCATACAGAAGCGGTTCTCCCTCCTCCTCAGGCGTCCACAGCAAGCACTGCTCCATGGCTGCAAACATAACCTCCATTCCGCTCACCGGGGGGGGAGGAGCGATCCAGCCATGCAGTACACTTTGTCCCTTCCATCAAGGGGATCCCGGGCGCAGTCTGAAGATGGGGGCCCTCCATCCTCACTGCTCGCAGCCAGCAAGTACACACCACAGGGGGAATCTGGAGACCCGACAGGCAATTCAGGGGAGGCTGCAAAATGGCCGACAGCTGACCAGGCTTTAAAAAACAAAATCGCAAAGATTCTCAGCAGTGCACCGGGGGGGGGGGACGGACAGAAATGGGCCCCGCGGCAATCCATGTAGTAACCAGCCCCACAGGAACTCCAATAGTGGGTTTTCTAGGTGGAGACTCCAGTAAAAATCGCTGGTTTCATAAAAGTCCTGCGGAGCTCCACCAAAACACGTCTGCTTCCATGCGGTGCCGGCCACTCATTAGTCTCATCTCAAGCAGTATATATAAAAAATGGCAGCTCTTAGAACATGATGGGTAGTGTTTTTTCTTTTGCAAAATCACTTAACACAAAATAAAAAGTACATGAAAGCTTTAAATACTCATCCCTGGTCCCACATTGCAGAGGATGACATAATCCACCACCCCCTCTTGTAACTAGCAGAAGGAAACTGGGAGCAAATAGAACCAAGTGTCCTTCCGCCGCCTTGTGAGATCGTATATATGTGATTTCACGATGGACTCTCTATGGATTCCATGAAGTCCTATTGAATCCAGAAGATACTACCAGTGGCTGCAGCTCCGGTTACAGTTAATTTGTAATTGGGATGGTTATAGGGAGCCACTAATGGATAATGGATAGTGCTGCATTTTTTCTTTAGTGGTTCTCCCAACTCAGTTATATGATTCCCAAATTTCCCCGTTTGAAACTTAGTTCACACTGGGCACTATTCCCTAGTGCGTGCTAATTTGGGGATGCTAACGGAAAAATTGTGCCTGCATGTTTCCCTCGTAGCGTCATCATTTTACTGCGATATTCCGGGGCATGTGCTAGCTGAGCACCTCGCTCCGGAATGCAACGCATGGAGGTTTGCGCTTCCAGGCAGCGAGATCGGACAGTGCTGCGGAGTGATGGCAGACGGAGACTTGGAACTAGTTGTTCCCAGTCTCACTTTGCTCTCAGGGAGAAGAAGCGGCGGACCTCGGGGTTGAGAATTGAGTATCGGATTTATTGGGGGGAGGGTTTAGGGGGTGCTAAATGATTTTGTAAATGCAGAATAATTGAGCACAAGCTTTTAGGAGTAGCTAAGAAATTGCCTTGTGCGTCTCTGCGTTACTTAGCTCTAGGACGTTGTAATAGCTTACTTATCGAAATGCTAATTACTGATTGCGCATCCTGTACTTAACATGGGGAGCACAAAGTACAGTAAGCTTGCAGAAGCTAGTGCAATCCCGATGCGCTAAATGATTTCTTACGATTTTAGCATTAGGAAAGTAATATGGGGCATCATTAAAGTCACTTATCCTAGTGATAATGCTTACATATCCGGACTCTAACGTTCTCTAAGGAATAGTGCCCGCAGAGAATACAATGTAACATACTACCAAATCACTTTTTTATTTTGAGGAGATGAGATGAGATAACATTCAAGTCAGATCAGTGGAGACGATTAGACTAAGATTTATAGATTCACAAGTCTGATACCTGGCCAAATCTTCTCATCATATCTGCAATATTTTGAATGTTACATACTAATCTTTCTCAGTTATCAAACTTTTTGTGACATTTCCAGTGCTCGGAAGAGGATTTTAACGCCTTCCTGGCATATTTACAAATTATTCTGTCATGGATGCCTGACATTTAAAGATACCTAGGGGCATTGAACCTTTACCTTATACTAAGGATCAGCAGCAGTGGCCCTCCACATGTTTTAGAACTACATGTCCCATGAGTCTCTGCCAACATAATGAATGGCTAAGCATCATGGGAAATTTAATTCCAAAACATCTGGAAGGCCAATGTTGCTGACCCCTACCTTAGACCATGTATTCTAGTCTAACATTATTTCCTCTTCACCTTATGACACAGCCCTGCCTTAGTATTCCCTGGTATGCTGATCTATCAAACCTTTCTCTAAATAGATATGTGATGAGATTTTTAATTCATATGCAGTGAAGATCCTTAATCCCCTTGACGGTTTTCCCGAGTGTGGCTCGGGGTTAACTTTTTGTATCGAAACCAGCATCCCCGAGCCAAACTGGGGCTGGATACTTACATGTCCTGCGCTCCCTCGCTGATCCTCGCAGTCTCCTCCAGCTGCTCGCAACATCACATTGCCTGGTTCTCTTCTCGCGAGGACTGAACCAGGAAGTGTGACGTCGCGATCGGCTGCAGTGTGACTGCGGGGACAGCGAGGGAGCGCAGGACATGTAAGTATCAGCCCAAGTGTGGCTCAGGGATACCGCTGAAAGTTAACCCCCGAGCCACACTAATACCGCTAGGGGGCCAGATTAATTGTACAGATTCTGACATATAAAAACTGGAACGCCAGGGAGGTTAAACTACCCTGACTTTTTTTTGGGATATTAATGAGTGATTATTTCATTCTTAATTATTTTCTAGTACAGATCTCATGTAGTGAACTCTGTTAGACGTGAATAAAAGCCCTCATCTAAGGCTGGGGCCATACAAGCATGGAAGGAATGTCCATAAGAACGGATGTTCTTTCTGCTCTGACGCCTCTATGGCCACCTTGATCTCTACACGTTTGTATGTTCAGCTGGCCACCTTGCTCTGTACACGTTTGTACGCTCAGTTCTACAAAGCGGGAGCCGCCTATGGAGGATCACACTTTGTAGACCTGTCTGCCATCCATTGGAGCAGCACGACGGGGAGGAAAACAGCACGTCCATTGTAACGTGCGTTACTAGTATGCACATTACATCATGTGGTCCTCCCAATTGAGCCGTCGTAATGCGACGACAGACGCTGGGGGTCACTATGGACGCACTTAATACACTCGTGTGACTGCAGCCTGAGAGCTGGATTAGTATAGGGTCAATGTTATAGTCATGGATCTTAAACAACAGTTTTTTTCAGTTTCTTGAACTGGTTAAGCCCCTTAACGGGAGACACAAGGTGGGAGACACTTACTCTGCATTTATTTCATCTTGGCTTATCACGATAGGCTTATCTTGTCTTGAACATTGGAGATTGCGTGTCCAATAGTAACAATAGTACAACAAATAATACAGGCTATAGGATTGCGCAAAATGACTTTTCAGTCCACAGGTTGTTCAGTCATGTATTGTGATAAGATGATGATACAGCTGAGTGTTAAGATGTTACAGTAGATAAAACCCCTTAGCACCCTCCCCCACCTGTCCTAGACAGATATATTTTAAGAAGAAAGCATTTTTAGAGTAACTACTAGCCTTCACTATCAGGAACAATCCAGTTATATGTGAGGCAATTACACTCTGTATCAATCTGATCATTCCTCATTTAATGAACATAACTTTTAATAGAGTGATTATTTCCTTTTGATTTCTACTTCTCTGGACTTCACACATAGAAAATTGAAATGGAATTAGTCAGGTCATTTCTCCACGGAATCCCAAAAGGTCTGTCTGTATGCTAAATTAAAATTAAATAGGGTTCCCCTGAAGGTGCTCTATGCAAGCTCCATTTACTCATTGTAATAAATTACTTTTTCGGTTTGATGGCATGGTTTCCTATGGTATCCTTTACTGTCATTGGGATGAAATCCAACTTAGTTCCTGGGTACCACAGGGCTTAATTAAACTCTGATTTTGCAAAAGTGAAAGTGTCAAAAATGGCAATCAAGTTGATGTAGCACAGGAAAAAAGTAAAAATCGAACAGTATTAATCTTTAGGTATCATCTAGTTTAAATATAATTTTTCCAAAAATAATTTAAAGTGAATAAGAACAATTAAAAATTATAAAAAAAAACCAGAGCTACTAGAATCTGTCTCACAAATATCCACAGGCAAAGTAAAACTTGTAAAAAATATTTCTAATAAATAACATGTTCTTTTAGAATTTGACAGATGCAAAATGTTATTTAGAAATTAACCTCCAGCCTGGAGGTGATGTACATTTCTTTAATGATTTTTTAGGTAACGCAAAAAAATGAAACTAAAACGAAATAAAAGAAGCATATGTTGTAAATCTTACAGCGTTACAAAACAACTCTGTGTTATGAGGAAATGGATCAGCCAATAGGCATACTCCCTTTTTATAGTGGGAATTGAGATTGGCTCATAAATCGATGTCCAGTGGGAGTTTAGGGACCTTAAGGTTAGATAAATGGAACAATGGTATAAATAAATCTGGAGATATGTGGTATTGGTTATTATCAGGTCATGGACATCAGCATCATTTTCTGGGGGGGTATTTTCAGGTTTTGGTCCCTTTAAAGCGTAAAAAGAAGGGAAATTTTGTATAGTTTATATTTTTTCCAACAACTTTCTATTTTGTACAATGAAAGTAAAAAGAACCCCAAAGACCGTCATGCAAAAATACAGAGTGATTATATGTGTTATATATTGGCAATTATACGACGACTATAGAACAAAATCTGTAAGGTATACATCAAAATATTAAAGTAACCGAATTAGAAACCCTAAACGCAAGCTAAAAACTAACCCTAACCCTAAAGATCAAACCTTACTTCCAAAAACTATCAGAAGCATCTAAAGAGTTTTGAGTGGTCCCGTAGTTTTTTCAATTTCTCCTGAAAAAAATGCTTCTGGAAACAACACAAACCTTCTGTTTCGCAAGCATCTCGTTTGAAACAAACAGGGTTATTCAGAGAGAGGTGAAAACCAGGAGAATGACTGGAGAAGTGAAAATTCTAGGTCAAAATAGCCGATTTGGAAAGTGAGATAAATGGATGAATTTTTCTGGTTTGGATATTTTGACCAAGAATTTTCACATCTCCAGTCATTCTCCTGGTTTTCACCTCTCTCTGAATAACCCTGAAAGTCTTATTTATCGCATCATTTTCTCAGATCTTTGAGGAAGGTCTTTGGCAAGATTGAAACGCTGCATGGCTTTTTTGTGCAATAAAGCTTGTTGAACTCAAACAGGAGTGCTTGGTATCCAGTTTGTTTTTCTTCTAATCGTATATTGAATACATACACTGTTGAACATTATCAGGGTTATTCAGAGAGAGGTGAAAATCAGGAGAATGGCTGGATTATGGAAAATTCTAGGTCAAAATAGCCGATTTCGAAAGTGAGATAAATGGGAGAATTTTTCTGGTTTGGCTATTTTGACCTAGAATTTTCCATTCTCCAGCCATTCTCCTGCTTTTCGCCTCTCTCTGAATAACCCTGTATGTTTTTTTTTGTGTATTATCCTACCGATAGTCTAACATTTAATTCATTACAATCCAAATGAAAAACTTCCCAATAAGAACATTTCTGTGAACACAAGCAGTCCCTAGTCACCAATTTATCCCTTAATAAAGGCGTAGGAGAGATCAATATTAATTTAACCATTATGTTGTGGGAAGTGGCAGCAACAATCTGACAAACCAAAAGTCTGGGTGATAAATATACACTTGCTCTGTAGATCCATGAATGAGATTGACACAGCTTTGGTTCATAGAGGCACGTTCTCTTGGCAAACAGAATCTGAATAAAGCAGTATTGTATGACTTCACCTGCCCGAAAGGTTATGAGAAACTCATGGAAGCTGGAAATGAATTTTAGTGCCCGGCAGGCATCATGATAATCTGACACATTAGTCCAAAGCTTCCTGTATCAAAATGATTTTCTTTTATTTGCTTGTGGTGTTAAGGAAACACAAAGAAAAGGGATGTAGGTGATGTGTCCGATTAATAACAGATGTATAACTTGATAAGGCCAATAAAATCAACAATACATATCTTATTGCAGTTCCATATAATATAATAAACCAATCTAGAAAAAACAGAGCATGTTTCATGCTTATACTAAATTATAATCAATATGTTACGTCCACCCACTGTAAAGGGCAGGGGAATATCCTGGATTCTATAAATAAACTTATAATATCAGATGGAAGGGTGCGCAGGAGGCAGAATAAGTTCAGATTTCCATCAAACAGAAGATTTCTCTTTCATGAAATGAAAATATGTGCATACAAAATGGAAAGACAAGGCTATAAGTGAAGTCATATATAAAAAAGGCCAGGGTTAGCAGCTAGGGCTCAACAAAATAGTAGGAAAGGGTATTGACATTGGTTGGCAGTGAATTATTTAGGCTGAAATAGTTCAGCAAGGGATTTATGGATGCAAAACCGAAGGCAGGATAAATAGCAGGGTTACAAGGAGAGATGGTGAGTGATGACAGGAAGGTGGAACATGTGCAAGTCCAGATGAAATGCAGCTATGAATAAAAGTGATGGAAAATGGAACAAGGCGCATGCTTTTCCTTGACATCTCTATGTGTCTTGTTGCGAGGAAGAAAAATCCTAGCAAGACTTGCCTCCCTATAGTGAAGCAAGTAATGTAAATTTCCAGTCGTGAATTTACCCATCAACCTACACACAGCCCAGCAGTTGTGCCAGAAACTGGTCCCTGTCTGGAACTTCCAATATAATAAGCTTGGTTTGACCACTCAGCCACTATTTCATTAAAGGTAAGGGTTTGATTACACAAGGAATTCCACAATGGATAATGGATCTGCTTGATAAGGTGGAGGTCGCAGTTGTGACTGGGACCATCTATTGAATTGGCCCCACACTAAATAAAAAAAAAAAAGTCGGATTGCCGACCAAAACGTTGTCATTCTTCCTGAATAAAAGCCACGTCACATTGACAAGAGGGTGTGCCTGGTACGCTCTTCTACTACATGGTATTAAAGTAGCCCAGCAGAGCGGACTACTTCCTTGGTAGTTCATTACATAATTGGAAGATAGTCCCACTCACAAGACAATTGTCCCAGGGCCCTTTCTATCGGAGGTCTAGTTTGGCACCCATGTACCATGCTGAATGATCAGAGGCATGACCTCCTCCTGCTCTAGAGCCGGAGATGTGCAAATCCAGATTAATGGCCACATGGATTGCATGATCTGGGATTGCACGACCACAACACAACTATACAGAACTATGATTGCAGTATGAGATCAATGTGATATTATAACGCTCTATGATATTACATGAAACTGTATACTTACTACAGTGTATGAGACTTATAGGGCTCTATTACAATCTTCACGCAAACGTTAGCGCGTGTGCAAAAACGCATTAACGCGAGGGGCAAAACCCTTTGCGCTGAACGTCGTATTACAATGTCTGCGCAAAAAATGTGCGTTAATGTCTACCGTGGGTGAACCTGCGCGAACGCTGTGTGAGCGTACTGTACTGCGCGCGTCCTATACTTAACATTGTCAGCGCAAATCCGTTTGTGCGCTGATACGCGGATGGTATTACAATCTATGCGCAAAATTTAACGCATAGCGTTTGCGCTCATAGTTTTAACTTCTTTGAAAAGCTGGTGTTAAAGGCAAATCTGAACGTCCTGACCGAAACCAAATACACCAGCCCAAAAAAAAAAATAGCACAGTATAGTTACACATTCTACGCATACCCAAACAATAAATGATTAGTTGTGCGTGTTTTTTTTATTGATGCAGCATATATGCGCAGATTGACTTTGACAGGCGCAAAAACTTAACGGGAGACAATTTTGGTTCTTAATTCTGATTGGCTGAATCGCGTGAAAAAACAGTCCGCACACTGATTTCTGCGCGCAACGTTGCTGCCCACGCGTTTTACGAGCGTTATTTTTTGACGGATGAAAAAATGTGTGAGGATTGTAATACCAGCGTTGTTTTACTCGCGTTAACGTTTAACGCTGCGCGCAAAAATTCACGCGTTTACTGTGAGTTTTTGCGTGAAGAATGTAATAGAGCCCATAGACTTTTCCTGGGGCTCAGTGAGGCCTACTTTCACCCATGACTAACAATTTAGTAATTTGAAAATAGGATCTCCGAAGATATATTAAGGCTATTAGAAGATGTTATTATAGTTGTACAAAAAAGACGTAAGTTGCCTGATGGTGTCTTTTTTTTACAAAATGGAAAGAAAATTCTATGTAAGAATGGTTTCAGTAAAGATTTCAGATTTCCTGTAACAATCATTTATTGTTTGTACGATTAAGAATGCACTGGAAATCTTCTAGGCTGTACTATTTGACTCATGGTTACCCTTAACTCGAGATATATTAAAAATACACCTGCACTTTAGGCTTGGATGATTTATTTAACAGCAGAAAAATTTGTAACCTTTTCGTTGAAACCATCCTCGGATGTTTCACATTTGTAAAGGTTATACAATTGCCTGGATAATGAAATCTGTAATTTAAGGCTTAAATCTTTTCTAGGACAAAAAAAACCCCACCATGTAATCTAAGATATGTGCACATAATTATTTGTTGTCCTTAACTCGGATTCAAAAGAAAATTAACCACATTAGTTTTAGAGAGGGCCAAAGCTTTCTTGCCCCGGGCACGTAAGGGTTAATTTACATTTAATTTGTAGGCTTCAATATTCATTAGGCAAACAATGTTTCTGAGGGGATTTAAACTATAATTGTCCTCTAAATGCACGCTGAGTGGATTTCATGGTCAATTTTATCAGAGCAGGTACTGTAAAACAATCTTATGCAGTGCTACAATGGTGCTGTCAACACTTACAGGCAATGATATTCCCATATCTATTCTTCATTCTATTCTCATCCTTCTTCGCTGACTCCCACGGAGCTGTTTGTCCTTCAAAGAAGCTCTGGAAATAAAAAAAATAGAAAAAGATTCACTAAATGTTATGACATATAAAGCAAGAAAACGTAAAGAGTAAAAGAGGCAAATGAGAGCGATGATGACTTCTTGTAAAACCACAATGAAAATGCCAGTTCATGTGCGGCCACCGGACTGATTAACTCAGTTGTCTGAAAGATGATTTAATTAATTTTGGAGTTAACTGAAGAAGTTACTCTTTGCAATGGCTACAGTGCAAGACACACAAAAATATGCTGTCGCGACCACGTCTGCGTTTCACATCACTGATACCTAGTTATTATTTTAAAATGTCACGTCAAGACTGTAATAGAATGAAAATAGCAATGAGATGCACGAAAGACGAAGATAAACTTTGATTGTGACAAGTTTGTGGTCTTGCTGCACATACTGTACCTTCTGCTAACTCTTTGTGTGCAAAGCTACAATTTACCCTTACACAAGAGATGGATTTTGCATTTCCTAACGTATTCTGTAGATTTATTAATCTCTTCCATTACTAGATCTTCCTGCGATTTGAGTTACATCATCAGTCATATTTTACAGGACAGCAAACTTCATTGTTCAATGGCGCTTTTCAAATCCAAGATAATACAAAGTAGAGATGCAGTCTAGTTAGAAAAAATATCCAAATTTTATTGTTATAAAATCACAAAAATATAGGGTTAAATTACGTTCTCAGCGTTAAAACGCAGGCGCAAGGGTGGAAAAACTGCGCCCGCAGTTTTCCCCCTTGCGCCCGTGTTTTAACGCTGGATTACAATGCAGGCGCAAAAAATGCTGCCTGCATTGTTACCGCGCGTAAAAATCCCGGATGCTCGCAGCAGCGCTGAGCAAAGCCGCGAGCATCCACTCGATGGAGTCCATAGGACTCCACTGAGTTTCCCCCTGCCGGTCCCATGACCAGCCGGATCTCGCCTCGCGAGATCCGGCCGGTCCGCGTAGTGATACACAGGGAGAGACTGGGGGACTTTTTCCCCCAGTCTCTCCCTGCTCCCGCCAGTTGCAGGAGGCGGTCGGAGCTGCGGTCCTCGGCGAAGGACAGAGGACACAGTCAAAGTTTAACGAAGCACGCTGCAGTATTGCTTAAATCTACAGGGCCCCAACGTGACTAGTCAAAGATTTATTAAATCCATTCACTGGCCAGTCAAATATAGTACCCGGGTACCTGAGCTCACACACACACACTTTTTGGGACATAACCTGCATGGGACTTACACTCCAGAGACGAAGGGGTTAAACTTTTCTTTTACCGCTGCGCGTTTATCGCATTCCAAAATCCTCTTTTCTATACACCGTGCTTACATTATATATGCCGCTTTATTGAGACCAGTAAAGTATATAATTTATAAAATCCACAACAGTGCTGGTGTATATTTATTCCCTAGTGCAGAGAGACTAACCCAAGGTTTATTCAGCGGCTCCTCCGGGAGTGAGCGCTACAAATATATAATGAAAACAAAAACACGATGAAGACCAGAACCTTGAGATAGGCAAAGCAAACATAACAGAACTGAAAAAGAGAAACACTCTTCACTCCAGGGATGTGATGATGAATTAAAAGAAGTAGCTGGATATACACAAAGACTGTGGTCATTTGGAAATATTACAGTTTACTGTATGTTAGTTGGGGAGAAGAATGGACAAATAGGACCATGCTGGGCAGATGTTTGCAGTTGAAAAAGTGATTGTAAATAAGGCAGCTTACTTGGCAACAGAGTGTCCTGGGTAAAATAAATTCGTAGCATTGGAAGTATAGTACTAGTTTTCCTCCAGGCATAATTATTATTTTATTTTTGAAGCGCCAACACATTCCGCAGCGTTGCACAGTGGTATAATGGGTAACAAGACAAATACACCAAACAGACAAGTCAATATTTCTCTAACAGATACAGGAGGAGATGAGGGCCCTATTCCCGTGGGAATTTACAATCTAGATGGATGGAGGGGTAAGAAACAGGAGGGGAGGAATACAATGATGGGAATAGAGAGATTTGGACGGTGATTGGGTTGGTTACGGTTAGATGTTTATTACAGAGTTGGTTGCAGGCTTCCCTAAACAGAAGTGTCTTTAGGGAGTGTTTAAAAGATGCCAGATTTGGGGAGAGTCTGAAATTGCGAGGAAGCAAGGAATCAGTTGTACTGTGGGAATGGTTTCCTGCAAAATCACATAAGTGTAGAAAGCCAGTCTCACTTCGAGGGTGTATTATTACGAATACTCAAACATTGCCATTTTACCTATATTTAACTCATTTTAAATATACCATTGCAAACGGTTTTCTTGCTGTAATGAATGTTCCTATTACGAATGTCTTCATTATCTTGGTGTGCATTTTATGCTCTGCGGCACAGTTAGGAAATTATATATGGGTCTATTCAATAAAGGTGAAACTCTGGAGAATTGGCAGGAGAAGAGAACAATCTAGCCAATTTGGAGAGTGAGATAGAGGGGAGAATTTTTCTGGTTTGGCTATTTTGATCTCCAATTTTCACTTCTCCAGCCAATTCTCCTGAGTTTCACCTTTAGTGCATAAAGCTGATAATATTCAGGTTCGCCTGGAAAGACTCTTGGTTCTGAGATGCAGTTTTGAGGGAGGTTATAAGCGGTCTGTCAAATACTATAAACTTAATCTTTCACAAAGAGAACTATTTTCATACTATTTAAAAATATAGTGTCAGACCTACTAACAGGGTTATTCAAAGAGATCCGAATTGTGGCCGAATGGTAACCGAGCAGTTAAATTCAGCGTATGTTTACCTTTCCTGGCCATTCAAAGAGCAGGCAGTTCACCAAATGTTGGCGAATTGTCTGCACATACGGTGCCTGTTCGAGGGCAGTGAAATCCCTATAGAGAAGAAATGCTTCGTCTATTCAGAGAGCACAAAACAGCAGTGAAAAGTTGCTGAAATGCCCTGCCATTCGGTGGTTTCATTCGACAGGTTTATTCAGGAGAATCCCATAGGCTTCAATGTTAAAAATATTCCTGTTTTAATTCAATATCTAATAAACTGTTAATTATTTTATTCTGCAGTAAAAAGACTATTTTTAGATTTTTTTTTAGGATCTTTTCGGCATTTTCTTGAATTTTTCTGGCAAACTTTTTTTCTGTTTGTTTTTTTAATTTCTTTTTTCTTTTTTCTGTAACAGCCCTTTTTGTTATCATTCATTGGATCTTATATGTAAATTTCAGACATTTTCGTTCTGTAGTTTCTTTGCAAACAGTGCTTTACTTTTCAAACATTCAACGTACGGTTTTTTAACTCCACTCGTCTGCAGTGTCGCCTTTTTCCGGTGGCTGCTCTGCGCTGTGATCAGCGGCTGCTCTGGTTTCTCTGGCGTGTTCGGCGGGGTTAATCCAGATGTTTTTTGCGGGTTTAGGTGTGCCTTCTCCAGGTTTTGCGGTGAGTGTTTGGCGGGTTTGCGGCGGCTTTTCCCTGCACTATGACAGCCATGTGTTGCTTACTGAATACACCGCAGGGTCGCCGAAATGGGACCGCCAAATCGCACCGAATTGAAGAGAACAAAAAGTCACCAAACGTGCGGTGACTTTTCGATTCTCTTTGAATAACCCTGTAAGTCACATGGTTTTCCCTTATTTCTCCTGATCACCCGACTACCCAAGGTGGTCACTCTCCTTTCGGTAGGACCAAGGTATAAAGGCACTGCAAATGCCTATTTAATGGTGCTTATGTTGCTGAGGTATTGAAGATCAGGATATTTTCAGCCCCTATTTGAGTGCTAGAATAGGTCTTGTATAGGGCAGCCCTGACTGGCCGCTCAGAGAAGTAGCCAGTTTTCCTTGAATGCAAAAAATAAAAAAATTAGCACGTTTACATTATTTAATTTTTTTTTTTACTATCTCAGAACAACAATATCTGTGCAAAGATAAAAGTTATGGTAGAATTTATTTCAACAAAAATGGCAAAGGTAATGGAGGGGTTAAAGGTCTTTCAATATTATTTCTCTGATGCTTGCTCTTGGAGAGGAATGAAAGAGTAAATATAGCTCATACTTCCACAATGAGAGAGTTGCAGCTATGCCCATGAGCTGATTAAATCCCATAAATCTAATATAGAAAACACAATACAACAGGGGGCTCTATTCCATAGTTGGTGCTAATGTAGAGTCTCGATATGTAATTGATAGCGCTAGGAGAAGTAAGCTTACCGTCTGGCATCAATATTCCATAGTTGACGCTATACTGGGGTGAGATCAGTTAGTGCTTTGCAGCTTGCACGAGCTTACTGTACTTTGCATTTCCAATACTTAGCATGGGGAGGAAAATAATTTTGTAGCGTCTTGGTAAATTAGGTATTACAAAGTACTGACACTATTTACCATTGTGACACGCAAGCCAAAATTATAACAACTCCTAAAAGCTAGTGGCCCGATCTGCCGCTAATTCTCGCCAGGAGCAGAGTAAGACTGGGAACAAATAGTTCCTAGTCTCCATCTGCGATTACACCGCAACCGTGCGCGATGTTGCAAGAGCTCAGAGCTCGCGGTCCAGAAGTGCAAGCCTACCTGGGGGCTATATTTCTTAGTGACTGCTAACTGTAGTGTTTGGGTGAGTAATCGTTAACACCAGGATAAGTGAGCAGATACTCGCGGTGGTGTTGAAGCGCTACTGCGAGTATCAGGGATGTTAGCACTGCGTTACGGGGTGAGGTGCTGAGTTAGCAGCTTCACCGGAGTAAGGCCGGGTGCACACTAGCGTTTTCTCCTGCGCACTAGCGCGCGTTATGACGCTCTTTATGACGTCCGTTGTAGCATATAATTACGCGGATAGAGAAGAACACATGTAGTAGGCGTGCAACACATAACGCGCGCTGAAGACGTCCGTCGTGGAAACACCAAGGCTGTTGCGCTAGGATTGATGCTGCGTGCAAACGTCAAATGAGCGCACCTGCGCACTAGCGACGGCAGGCACTTTGGGTAGGCCAGTGTGTCTCTGCAGCTGTGACAGAGTGACAAGAAATTCAGTTTTTACGACGTGCATCAAAACTAACGCATCGTCTGGCGACTACCAACCTCTTCCGTAATAAAGTGCATCCTTTTTAACGCACACTAGTGCGCAGAAGAAAACGCTAGTGTGCACCCGGCCCGTTAACATGGAGATGGTAAGGGAACATCTGCAAGCACAGATTTTCCTGCTTACCATCTCCATGTTAGCGACCACAATGCAATAGGGCCCCAGGTTGGTAGAAGCACACTTTTCACAACACACAGAATGTCTTCAATGTGGCCCAATGATATTTCAGGATGTCTCCGTGACAACAGTTATCTTCTAGCTGCCAGGAGATAGATGAAAGCATGTATTATAAATAAATCAAGCTCAAGCTCTACATATCAATGCATGTATGGTTTAGCTTTATTTTTTACTAACTGTCATCTTCAATTTATTATGTTATGTTTCTCATTTTTCCCTTGATATGGAGATATTCAAACTTCTATCAATACCATTATAAAATCAGATTTGGGACATCATTTTATAACCAAATTGAAGAAAAAAATCACCTTTGAGCTAGTCAACTGTAAAATTGTTTTATGAGAGATTTTGTACAAATAAAACAAATCTCTTCATTCAAGGTTAATCGACAAATTTGTATTGTTGAGACAGCATATTAAATAAATTACTGCACTAAAATTCAGTTTTCACCCCTTGCACAGTCAGAATATATGCATGTTTGCCGTGACAAAGTGCAATAAACTAGAGTCTCTGTCTTGTTTCCAAGTAAACAGACAAGAATTATAGTTTGGTCATGAAATTGGCAATGCACTTGAATACTTAATTATTCAAATGAAATAAATGCTATCTATATGAAAATAAAGGCTGTATTTATAATTAACAACGGGTGCATTATAATTACATTCAAAATCATTTGCATAATTTAAGCTGCTACAAATCGAAGAAAGGTTTTTCATGTCCATTTAATGGGAAATAATAAAATATAAAAAGATTGAAGAGGTTATTTAGAGTAAAGTGATGAACATTTTCCCAACACGCTGCTTCGCTGCACATCTCAGTGATAGAACGGAGAGAAAAAAAAAGTAAAAAATTGAATCAAAACAAACACTGGAGAGAGGGAAGCACTCTAATTCTTTTACTCCCAAAATGATCTTACAAAAATAGATTTTCATTGTAAATAGCCATTTAGCATATTCAAGTTGTTGATGAAATAAACATTGAATGTTATTTATCAAATCGGAGGTTAGTGCTGTGTACTATGTGCTGAAACATTAGTTTACTGGTTTGCCACTTTTTTGTTTTGTTGCTAATATTTTTGTTGAACCAGTAGAATGCAAATAGAAAGTCAATTAGTACTAGTAGCATATAGTAAAACAAATATAAAAAGTCACACAAGCGCAAGCAAATTTAGTAAGAGCTGGATTTATATAGGAGGTGGTATATAGGAGGTGGTGTAGCTCCAAGCCCATTTCTTTAAAATAGACCAGAAGAAAAATTAACTATTGGGGCATCAACGCTCTCTAACCTAGAGAGTGATGGCACAAAGGCATAATGTATCAGGGTGAGATTGGACAGTACAAAAAAAAAAATGGGAGGAGATAGGTGTAGCGCTGGGTTAAAACACTGTTTCTGTAGTACTTATTTTGGCCACCAGAGGGAGACAAGCGCAATGTAAGACACTGGACAATGGGACTACATTTTCTAGCATGCTTTGCGGCGGGAACAGGAAGTGGGTGGGCAGGAGAGACTTACATCCGCAGGCTCGTGGGGAGAACGAGCAGAGCGCAGAGGAGTGAAGAGAGTAAGACGCACGTGAGACAGACAACGATCGTGACCAGGCCGGAGCGCAGGTGCGGCCTTGCGGAGCTGGAGATCGATTCACTTTACTTGCCAAAGACCTAGTGATCCACCGCTGAGAAGTTTACACAGATACAGAGTATGCTGAAGGACCCCGAGTTAGGAGACCGCAGATGATCTAATGGGAGTGCAGGCAGTGAGCTGAGTATCTTGTGGCAGAAACAGACAAGCAAGACAGCGGATCCGGTGACACAGAGTCCCAGTCAGATCGAGCAGAGCGCAGAGTATCTGGTGGATGGGTGAGAGGCCTTCCCGGCCACAGTAAAAATAATAAAGCACGCTGCAGTTTTGTCAAAACCTACAGGGCCCCAACGTGACTAGTCGAAGACACATTGAAATCATTCACTGGCCAGTTGAATCTTGTACCCGGGTACCAATACACGCATACACGTACACTTTCTTTGGACACAACCTGTACGGGACTCACACTCCAACCACAAAGGGGTTAAAATTCCTTTTCCTCTGCGCGTTTCTCGCATTACGAACTACTGTAAATATATATACGTATACCGTGCTGCTCTTTATATGCCAGTTTATTCAGTAAACTATATAACTTATAAAATCCACAACAGTGCTGGTGTATATTTATTCCCTAGGACTGGAGCACGATGGGTGGTGGGTATGACAGGGCAAACTCTTAATGAATTTAGGTGGGATGATGCCACGGAACTCCAAAATCCTCAGCACCAGGTTCATTAAGCCCATATTCTATCACTGATGGTATTTATCCAGAAAGCTCAGAGTTCTCCACCCAACAGAGAATTTCTTCTAGAATGCTTGTTGTTTGTTGTTGCTCTGTTTTTGATATGTATTTTTGTTTGGGATGTATTGCTGGCTGGCATCTATGTAGGCAAGTACAACTTAGTGCAGCATGTTCAATGCACAGTGACAGTGAATACAGAATCTCAGTCTGAAGAATCTTGTGAAACTATTAGAATAGAGGTTTATATATTGAAAAACATCTTTTTTTATTCTACTTCGAATGGAATGTCAAGTATGTTTACATATGTAAGAGGGAATATGCATGTTAAATAGCACACTGAATTCCACATAGCCTTGTCTGTGTATGTGTATGGGTTATAGAAAGTGAAGAGCCTTAATACTTAAGCCATAGGGGTTATATATCTATTCATGCCTGCAAGAGTTAATTCATACACGCCTAGGGATGCGGGTAGTTCCGGTCTGGAGAGCCAATAGGCCCTGATGGTCACGAAACCACATGAAATCATGATCTGAACAAACATGCAAATTGTGTTTCAGCATGTCTGTATACATATAGGTGATCTTAAATGGGCACAAGTGTGTAAGACCTTCCACAATTTTTTTTAGAAAGAATTTTACCAGGAAGGATACATTGAGATTTCTCTTGTTTTCATGTATGTCCTGGGTGGCGAGTATGTACCGTTAGGTGTCTTGCCCAAGGACACTTACTGGAGAGGTGCTCTGGCCGGGATCGAACCTGTGTCTCCACAGTCTCTCTCCACAGTTATAGAGCAGTGATGTTACCTCTACTCCAGCTAGTCGGTACAATTGAGGAGTTACAATATATTAAAGTACAGTGCTTGTTTACTGTTGCCAGTTTGTATGAGCTGTTTGCCGGTAAATCTTCTATTCCTCTTCCCTGATTCACCATTTCCAGTCCTGTGGTCACTGATCCGGAAGAAAAGGAGATGGCAAGCCTGCACTATAGATCACTAGTTCCAACCTCTCAACACTGCAATCTGTTTCGATTATTGCGTAAGCAATTCTTTATATAGCTTTGCATATCTTTGATCCGGTCTATATGTAGTTATGAGAATATGACCAGTAATTATTTAGCTGTACAAGAATTTCATCAAGATAATGTTTGGATGTTGACATTTATTAGGGTAAATATAATAATATATCCACTCCCCAATCATTTAATTGGTAAGAGTTCTCCATTGGTAAATAGATTTATTTATTGGCCACCTATTTCCTGTTTATAAGTCTGTTCAGTCTGAGAGTTACAGTCTTGAGGTGCCTTGGGTGCAACTTCCTAGGTGTTTAGAAAATTAAAGTTATTATTGTCAGCTCGTTCCCGCTCTCTGGTATATAGTGATTTATTTTAGTGATAAAGGGTAAGGATGGAGGAGGGTGAGAAAGCTGAAACTGACCAGACCAGAAATTGCAGATTATGGTAAATGAAGTTGCTGGAACAGGAATCTGGAGATATGGTGGGTGCTTGGAAGAGAGGAAGCAGGAAACATACACGAGCAGGTGGATAGTGAGTCACGGTAAGGCTGGGGTAACACAGCAGGTTTGGGTCTCCGGGCAGACAGCAGAGTACAAGACTACAGTCTGCAAGGGTTGGAGCTACAATGCTGACGCACAGGTAACAAGGGGGCATAGCCCTTTATTCAGGTCAGTCTGAGTCATGTGACTGGGTGGTTTTTATTGAGTGTGTTTCAGGGATCCCAGTGCTGGTGATGAGCATTGCCTGAAAAGTGCTGTCAAGGAATCTTTATTCTGTCACTGGTCAGGATCCTAAACAGTGTCTGCAGAACTACGCCATAGTGACCCACGTGGGCGCTATGGGGCCCAAAGGCCAAGTGGGGCCCGGCTAGGATGAGCAGACCCGGACCATGGGTGGACTGACCCGTCGGGCACTCGGGCGCCGCCCGAGGGCCCACGGATGGAGGGGGGCCCAGATTCCATGCAGGGGTGCCCAGTCCGGAATAGTGTGAGAGTCCGCATTGAAAAAAGAGCAGACAGATACATGCGTGTGCAGGTCACGCGGTCCGGCCACCTGACTGGTCCGACTGAGTGTCCTGCACGCACGCAGCCGCCTGCCCTTTCTTCAACGCGGCCTCTCACGCTATAATGGACTGGGGTAGAGGGGGCAGTGAGTGAGTGCCTGTCAGGTTAGAGGGGACAGTGAGTTACAGATGCAGGAGATGAGTGGCTGCTGCATCTTCTCTCCCCGTCCACCTGCTCTATCTCCTCTAATTCTCCTCTGGTAGACGCCCATTGCAGTCCCCGCACTCTCGCTCAGCTCGGGCCGCCCAGCACTGCAAGAGGTGAGGGAGTGTCGTGCGTGTGTCATTAGCCCCCAGAGCTTGCACTCTTTGTCCATCTCTCCAGACTCGGGTGGGGGGCGAGGAGGCTGTTGATATTTATTTATAATCAATAGCGATGTTTTGATTAAAAAAAACAGTTTTGCAAAAGTGTTGGGGGTGTGCTGTGTGCAGGTGGTCACCTCAGATAATATTAAGGATGCTAAGTTAATATTGGGGTGGTGGCAGGGAATATTTGGGTGCTGTGAGATAATTTAAGGATGCTATGAGGTAATATGAGAGTCGTCTGATGTAATATTGTGGTGGCTATAAGTTAGTATTCAGGTGCAGTGATGAAACTTTGTTGTGCTGTGGTAATTATCTGAGGTAATATGAGTCCTGAGGTAATATTGGGGTGCTGTTAGGTAATATTAGGGTGCTGTGAGGTAATATTGGGATGCTGTGAGGTAATATTAGGAAGCTGTGAGGTGATATTAGGAAGCTGTGAGGTAATATGGGGGGGGGGCTGTGAGCCACCCCAGCCATTACTGTGAGTTATATTGCTGTGGCTCCTGTGTATGCTCATATGCTCTGCCTATTATTGTGAAAGTTTACGGCTGTGGATTCTGTGTATGCTTATGCGCACACACTGCCAATTTCCCTGTGAGTTTTATTGCCGTGCAGCTCTGATACGCTCATACACACCGCACATTACTGTGAGTTTTATTGCTGTGCAGCTCTGTGATACGCTCATAAACACTGCACATTACTGTGAGTTTTAATGCTGTGCAGCTCTGCGATACAGTGTTGTTCAATGGCATTAGTTAATTTTTATGTGTGGGGGTAGGCTGCGGTGGGGGGTGTTAGGTTGCAGGCGGGGGTCCACACAACATTTTGCTATGGGGCCCTGTGATTTCTAGTTATGCCCCTGATCCTAACAATACCCTCCCTTTAAGGACCAACCTCTGGGCACGAATAGACTTCGTTTTCTTCTGCTTAGCAACTGCCAGTGCCCTTTCATAGTTGAAAGTTCATAGTTGACCACAAAGCCATCAGAAGCAAGGGCATACTCTGTAGTGTTTGGTTTAACAGGAGTGGTTCAACACTGGTGAGTAGCAAGCTATGAAATGGTGGTGACAGGGCCCATCAACTGATGATCAGGGAGTGGCTAGAACTTAATGAACTTTATTAACCGAAGAACACTCTCAGATCCCAAACTTTAAAATACATATACACACACAGCATCGTAGGGTAAATTGGACAACTAACCAAGCATAAATAGGATGAGTAATGGGCTGAATGGAAAGCACTAAAAGGCACCAATACTGTGTAATAATACAGTCCACATAGGGAAAATAGAGCAAAAAAAAAAAAAAACATTAAGCTCACTCAAGTGCACCACAATTGATTGAACAACCCAAAATTGCCCTAATGCTGATAGAGCTCATGCCAGGGGCGGATCCAGAGACTAGTCTCGGGAGGGGCACTTACAGAAAATAAGGTGTTTTAGCAGAGAGCCCGACTCACGAGAATTTACAGAGGGCCCGGCCCGGCATCTGGGTCCCTCAACCCCCGGGCCAAATCTCGGGGGGGGGGGGCAATTGCCCCGTTGCCCCCCCCCTGGATCCGCCCCTGGCTCATGCTCATAAATTCTATCCTCACCTTAGCGATGCTGACACAACATAGACAACTTTAAAATAAAAAGTTGGACATTAGCTCAACATCGGGCATTTTTGGCAATTTTGGGTTGTTCAATCAATTGGGGTGCACTTGAGTGAGCTTAATGTTTTTTTTGCTCTATTTTCCCTATGTGGACTGTATTATTACACAGTATTAGTGCCTTTTAGTGCTTTCCATTCAGCCCATTACTCAGCCTATTTATGCTTGGTTAGTTGACTAATTTACCCTACGATGCTGTGTGTGTATATGTATTTTAAAGTTTGGGATCTGAGAGTGTTCTTCGGTTAATAAAGTTCATAAGTTCTAGCCACTCCCTGATCATCAGTTGATGGGCCCTGTTGCCTGTTATACTGGTTATTTTCTTTTGTTTTTGTATATATAATAATAAAGGTTTAATCCTGTTGATGGGAGTGCTGTCCACCTTTTGCTACGTGGACAGGTGATTGTTTTCTAGGTGGGACCATTTTCTCACCTTTGTTGTTATATTTGTTTATCAAATGGTGGTGCCAATGTAAGCTGTTCTCTGGCCCAGTGGTCTCGCTTCAGGTCTCTCAGGCTGAGGTCTGAAGTTAGAAATGAAGCGACACAGGTAAGAAGCAGGATTCTCATGTATAGAGCCTTCCTACAGGATTGGCATTTCTTCATTGCTGGATTCCAAAAGTATAGAGATGGTAGTTCCTACTTATCTTGCACATTGACCTGGGGGACCCTTGGAACGTCGGGCTGTCTGCAGCTGCAGCCTACCATCAGACTCAAGAGTGTCCCAATCTTATGACCAAAAGTCGCAGGGGGAGCTGCACAATGGAGATGGCAGATCTTGTTGGATGGGAGTTTTTGTTAGTCCCATTATGGGTTTTTTGATTGATGTACAGCTTCCCAGATTTTTAACGCCTCTCCATAACTCTCCAGGTCCTCCAAACGAACCACTGCTCCATCGGAGGCATAAATGGTGTCTGAAGAGAAAAGATCTTGCCAGCTAGGAGTGATGGGTGTAGTTTCTCGAGTATGGATGTTCATGACCTCCATAGGAGTTGGTAGGTCTGACTCCATATGCATAGAGAGGATTCAATGTCCATAGCATCAGTTGCTATAGGCGCGGTGTTGTCAGTTTCCACAGGTTTAGGTTTTGGTAAAGGGCCAGGCCTACATACCAAAGGTATCATCGGAGCAGGCTAGGACCAGGTTGCAGACATGGATATAGGAGCATGCTGTTTGGGTGGTCTCACTGGACTGCTTGAAAGCCAATGGCTTGGTTATCCACAATAAAGGCAGAGGCCAGCGGCTTGTCTCTGGGCACATTCCTCAGGAGACAACAGTCCATATACTTTTTTAACTGAAGGAATGCACAACTTACTAGATGAGCCCACAGCGTCTGTAGCAGCTCCTTCAGGAGTTGGGTTAGGTGTGCAAACAGCTCCTGGAGTGTTGTTCTCACCAGCTCTATTACAGCATGAATCACCATGGGCTCATTTGATGAAGGCTTCAGCATTCGTATCAGGGTTTGTACCAAGTGGTAACAGGTTGTGGTAATGGCCCAATTTGCAGTGACCTGCACTCACACAGGTAAGAGAGGAGGGTGAGCAGTCTAAAACTGACCAGAGATTGCAGATGATGGTAAATTAGGTTGCTGGAACAGGAATCTGGAGATAAGGTGTGTGCTTGGAAGAAAGGAAGCTGGAAGCATACACAAGTAGGAAGTTGGATAAGGGATCACGGTAAGGCTGGGCTAACAGCAGGTTTGGGTATCAGAGTACAGGACTACTGTCTGCAAGGGTTGGAGCTACAATGCTGAAGTACAGGTAACAAGGGGGTGTAGCCCTTTATTTAGGTCAGTCTGTGTGTAATGTGACTGGGTGTGTTTTTACTGAGTGTGATTCAGGGATCCCAGTGCTGGTGATGAGCAGTGCCTGAAAAGTGCTGCCTAGGAATCTTTATAGTGGAGGCGTCGTTCAGGACCTGACAGATCGTAAAGCTCCTCGATACAATGCCACGGTTAATGCATGCCGTAATCAAAACAAAAAGGCAGCCCAAAGAAATATTAGGTGTGTGACCTTTTTTTGCCATGCAGTTTATAGTATATATATATATAGATATATATATATATAGTAGTTGCCCGTAGATTTTGATGATCAACTTTTGATATTCAGTTATTGCTTAATCTGTTCAAATGGATAAGTAAGTGTTCTTGGGCAAGACACTTAACGGTACATACTTGCCTACCACACAATATCGGCTGTGGAGCCCAGTGGTAACATCTCTAACCCTTCAACCGCGGAGAAACAAGTCAAAATACCATTCAGCACATCCATCCAATACAACTGTGGACTGTGGAGAAGTCTCGACTTTACGAGAAGCGGGTTCAACCTTAACACCAGGGTGCTGCTCTACAATCATGGAAAGACGACCCAATCCCACTTAGTCACCAGCGAGTGTCCTTGGGAAAGACACCTAACGATACGGATGCACCTACCTCACAAATTACTTTTACATCTCATAGATTGTAAGTTCCTTTGGGAACAGGGTCCCCTGGAATCAGGTCATCATCCATGTGTGGTATTCTAATGTATCAACCCCTTGTACACTGATCTTGTAAAGCACACCGGAATTTGTGGCGCTATGTAAATAAAGGATAACAATAATAAATGGATCACCTGATACTTTGAAATAAAATAGTGGCCCAAACTTGCAGTTGTAATTAAAATCGAGCCTCCGGAGTCTTGATAAAGATTCCTACTCTACTTGAATTTATTTTACAACCATATGTATATTTTCATTCTAGATGTTGCCTTGTCCTCTTGTTCATTAGCATTAACTACTTTTTACATTTGCTTTAGATTTTTTTTTGTTTTTACCCAGTGAGATATTTTCATTCACCTTGGACGTACGGTTTAGAGTCCTTAAATTATGTTTAGACAGGCCATTATGCATTTCCTGTGTGATAGAGAATGACATAATGGAGGATAATATGCTAATCTGTGAGAATTTGAATAGATTTGATTTGCTAAAAGTAGCATGGTTTCAGGATATGTCTTTGGGATCTAAGTATTGTAATGCATTAGCAAAATTGTCGCCTTTGAAAAGAAAAACAAATAGGCATGAAAAGTGATATTATGCCCATTTTTCAATAGCCTAATTGGTTGAAAAAAAAATATTATTCACTGTAGGTATTGTTTAAACTGACTCTGTTGACAGAATCGGTAAGAATACAAAGCGATTCAGGAAATTTTAAGGTCTGTGGTATTTGATGTTGTTCACCAGCCATCCTGAATTTCAAAATACAATTAATTTATATTTTCGACAACTGATGAATTGCATTCTTTGCTTTATTTTAAGCCTTTATAATGGTTGATATATTCCCTTTACTAAATAATTGAGGTGTTCATTGCAGCGGCACTTTGCAACAGTTCTTTAAGCACCTGTTCTATTACCATTCTTTATGGGAATAGTACGGAATGGAAGCCGAGATTTCTAAGCACTAATGAATTAAGCCCCAGGCTTTTACAGAATAAATGATTTACTTTGGCATTTTGTCTTTTGATCTTCCATGGGCTATTGTAGCAGAATAGAGATAAGGTAGGATCAGAGAGGCAACTGTCAAAAGGAAAGCCATGTCAGAACTGGAGGAAACATTTTATTTTGTTTTATAATTCCAGGTTTATGATTTTTATTTGCTAAATTAAAACAAAACAAAAGAAAAAAAAAGAAGAAGAAGAAGAAGAAGAAAGAAATTACTTCGTTCTGACCACAGTCAGAACATAGAAAAGAATTTCTAAAAATATATTGGTTTAGTTTGTGTTTTATAAATAAACAGAGAGATAATTGGTATATGTGTTGACTTTATAATAATAAAAAAAACATCAACATAGTTGTTATTGAATGAAGTAGTGAAGTTATAAAGTTCTTCATAAATAGAACTAAAAACCCTGATTGGCCTTTTTCCAAAAGATCAGTGAGCTAGTATTGGCACCCCAGTTATTTTAACATAACGTTTACATGATACTATGGAGGACTCCAAGCCTTTGGAAAATTCATTATAAAATCATATGTGGAAAATAATGGCCTCTTCAGGAGATCTTCAGAACTTTAACATCATGTGTTTTGAAGGACAAGTTGAGGAGTCCTTTCTATTTTGAGGTATGTGGCTTCATTAACCCCTTCGCTAACAAATGATTTAAAAAAAAAAAAAAAAACATTGTCAGGAACCAATGGTTTTTTGAAAAATCCTTTTTAATTATACAGTAAAAAATATTTGGGAATATTCCCAGTATATTCCACCCTTACTGTAATAACTGATTTGGCAGGGAGATGGGCAAAAAGAGTTACACCAGTTTGAGCTGCAGCTCGAGGTTTCCTGCATCGGCTGCTGAAAGCCTGATATGTCAGAGCATTCATCAGCCGATGAATACCCATATTGGTACCTGATGGTGCCTTTGAAGTCCCACGTTATCTCGAGCTCAGCAGTGAAGGGGTTAATAACTGATCTTATTCATTTTATTTTATATTATGTATGCATAGATAGATTACCAAAAATAAATGACATATCCTGAAAAAGTCAACATAGAAAAGATCCAGCATGCTACCAGAATAAATCCACTTTTGGAAGGGAGATGGAATTTTATTTTGTGGACATCAAGTGGAAATTGTCTGGATCCCTGGACAACAGTATTTTGTTATATAAAATGTGAACTATTAACAGTAAAAGACATAAATATGGGAGACGCACTACACACACAATTAAAAAACTAAAGTGATAGAGACAGACACACACAGGAAAACAGGAGGGACAGAAGGGAGGAAAAAGGGAGACAATGAGGGAAGGAAAGAAAGAAGGAATGAGGCTAGCATACAAATCAGAGTAATAGGTTCTTGCTATTATAAGCAAAAGAAAGCTAAAGAGACTGAGTCGAGTTTAAAAGAAATGGATAAAGATCTTGGCAATAAAAATAATTTTAAAATTAAAGTTTACAAAATAAAGAAAAATAACTTGGGGTGCTTTGTCTGTGGCACCCCTCACAAAATCTGAAAAAATGGTAATGACAGCTGCTGCTATGGTGAGAGGTCATCTCCTGAGCACCTCTGGCAGGGAGTAATAATAAACTGTAGGTAATAGAAGCAACAAACGCTAGCAATGAATGGCAAAACTTTTACTGGAGAGGCATACTGAAAATATATACTGTAGATTTTCTGGCACAAAGCCTCTTACTCCATTTGCAGCGCTCTAAAATATATACAGACGCCACCAGGGCCAGATTTATAACTAGGCAGAGTAGGCATGTGCCCACAAGCACCTGCCACAAGGGAGCACCTTGCTCTGTACAAAAAAAGAATTTAGACCACTGTATCTCTGGAGCCCTAAGGGCTAGAGGGACGTAGGAGGTGTCATTGGAAAGGGCAGATTATTGCCTTTCCAGAAATATTAAACATAACCATGTTAGAATTAAGTAAAAATAAAATAATATTTTTCTTTTTTTCTTTTTTAATGCAGCACTATTATGCAGATTACTATTAAACTGTGCTAACTCACCTTCTCTTTTCCCACATTGCCAGCAAGTGTGGCGCTGATGATGCAATGCATTGTTTAATCAACAACCTAGACTGTAGCAATGTAGTGAGAAGAGACAGGGGGACTTTGGAACCTGCATCTCAGAATTGTAAACTGCACCAGGTTAAATGAGGTGTCACTGGAAAGGTCAGGGTCTGGTCTTTACAATGATACCAAACGTGACCATGTGTGTAAAAAAAAAAAAAAGTAAAATAGAAATGCAAAACAATTCGTTTTTCTCTGTTCTACGGCAGAGTCAATATATGCTCCCGGCATCTGTCGCAGCGTTATGACGCTTCGACAGGGCCGGCCACACGCTGTAGCGTACGCACGAATTGCACGCTTTACAACAGACATGCTGCGGACGTGCTGAAAGCCTCGTAGCACTTTGACGAGGCTGCAAAGCGTGATCCACCATTGGAGGATCGAGCCTTGCCGTGCTGAGTGTACTAATTGCGCTCAGTGAGGTGTCCAGATGGGCATCAGAGTGGAAGGAACGTCCACCCTAGCGGACATTACTTCCGTTCTCTCAAAAACGCTCGTCTGACCCTGACCTAAGGCAACAGATTCTGCCCCATCCTTTGATTTGATCACAGAGAGAAATTGTTTTTCAGTTCTTTTAAAGTATTTTTTTCTTAATTTGCCCCAAAACAAAAACTTAAAAAGTCATTTTGGCATATTTCTGTCTTTTTTTGGGGGGGGGGGGTGGCAGAGGGCGCTCCACATTTCTGTGCTTACAGGCTCCTGAGATGCAAATCCGACCCCGGATGCCACTCACCAATATCTGCAAATAAGCAGATCAAGAGAATACAGGTACAAAGCAGATAAATTACATGAAAATATATGCAGGTAGATGATGCTCCCCTATTTACGAGACTGCTGGAGCTTATATAAGTAAATCTTCCCTCTTCCCCGTACCGAATAAATTGCCGGTGACAATTTGTGTAAAATTGTGTAATGTCTTAACCTCCCGGCCCATTAAAAGGAGTTGTAGGGATGGAATGCATATAGTAACTTTGAGAAAAACACCATTTGGAATAGATGAAAAAAGAAAGGCTGGTTTCCCCAGGAAGACAAAAGGGCATGCGTAAAAGTAAGCACAGGGCAATATTAAAACCATGCAAATGAAAGAAGTATGCAGGAAGCAGTACTCCAGATACGTAATCTGGTTTGTATCTACCCAGGGAAAGGCAAGCGGTAAATACCATCCATTTTGGAGGTGTTAATACAAAACGATGAGACTGCACAGAAGGTGTCTAATGTTCGCATCAGTATAGATATTGACTGGTGTGTGTTACATAAGAATAGTAACTGGCCATCTGCAAATGCGGTGACCTTCAGTTCCTTGTCGCAAAGCTGGATGACCTTCACCTGGCCATTGCGTTCCAATAATTTTAGAAGGATCCCAGTGCCGAGAATAGCAGGGATAGAGAAAGAACGTCAAACAGCTTATGCTGGGTCACCCTAAAGTGCAGGTTCTGTTATCTCTGTATGGTCCACCATGGCATTGGGATAGTATCTACAAATCAATCCATGATTGCTTCATTTAGCTGCATGTACAAGTTTTGTCCTACAGATGTCCTATCAATTAACTGGGGAAGTCATAAAGTAATGAATTCTTGATATTCTCTAGAAATCCGTAGACATGTACGAGTGAAGAATGACATGAACAGATAGAGCTGTTACTATGGATGACAGGACACATGAAACCTCCTATCAACAAGATTTATGTAGCTGGGATTTCGCTGCTTATGGAACAAATGCTGAAAAACATTTCGCATATCTCATAATCTAAGAGCCAAATGTAGCCCAATGGTGTCCTTGCAGGTTTTACTGAACTGAATTCCATGTATTTCTCAACCGGTTGGCCAACTGATAAACACTTAACAATATGAAAAAATCCTATTTTATATATCTTCAAAGCCCATATCCTGTCAGCTGGAAAGGAGATGAAAGGTAGTGGTGTCAACTCTTCAAAACTGTTATGTAGCTGTGTAGCTGAATCGAAAATATTAATAATGAATGTTCAAAATAAAATATTGAAAGTTCTTTTTGGAAATTACCAGAGATGAAACAGACATTTGAAGTTTCTCCTGCATTATACCTTTTGCGGCAGCTGTCTCTCTATCTGCTGCCATCACACTGTGCTCAAGATAGATACTCACTTCGTATTCTTCTTTGAATCCGTAGCCTTCAGCGCATTTCATCTGCGTGATATGCTGCAATAAGTCAGCTACGCGGATGGCTGGATGAAGCTGGCCTGTTTGGTACGGGACATCAGCTGGCTCTCGCTTCTTGTATGTGTGTGACTGGGCTACGCTGCTGGTTTCACTATTCGTATGGTTTTCGTCTATCAAAGAAACAAGAGGAAACCGTGTTTAAAGGCCTGTTCAGCGCTTATAGAATAAATGACAAAATAACATGTAACATAGGAGATATTTTTTAAAGCTCGCATATAGTATTGGTAATGTTTTTGATGTAGTATTGAGTCTTTTTTTCAATGGCAAGATTTCATTTATAATAATATTAAAACAAGGAAAACATTTGAAAAGTCATGCTGGAACAATTCCCTCTCAGACACTAATAAGCATTGAGATCCAAAATAATGGTTATATTTGTACATATCAAAATTATACAAAAGGGTATAGAATGAGAGATTATGGAAGATGAAGACTTTGTATTCACAAATGAACTTGATGACGGCTAAACTTAACATTCAAGCTTGTGTAGAATACAGTTTCCATGATGTTCTGCCATCCATCAGTTGACAAAGCACCATGGAAAATGAGGTTTGCAACAGCTGGAATGACAGAGGTCAATGAAAACATATGGTTGGCCCCTAGTTGTTGAATCACATTTTCCATCATGTTCAGCACAACCTAGTGCAGACAACATTAGGAAATGATCAACAATGAGAGGCCTTCGGTATCATGCAGGAGACAGACAATATTTAAAGATTTTTACACGAGGTATGACATGAAGGTCCATGCACATTAACACCAAACGGAACCAGTGGAGCTGATCATAACCGGTGAAGGACTCACAAACTTTTGACTCTATTGAGTGCTGGAAGAAGTGGTTTATTGGGCGGCACTCAACTAGCACTGAAAGAGTAACCCACCTCCCCATAGGTGTTTCTCCATAGGGTAGGAAGGGAGACTTACCATTAATTGGCACTTTTAAGAAGATACATATCAGGAGGGAGAGAGTAGGAAAGAAATGAGACAGGGCATAAGCAATTAAATTGTATTCAGTAGTAACAGTTTGGCTCCTGACTGTGGTCAAATTTAAATGGGAGATGTTAAGTAATAAGTACAAATATAAAATCACATACATGATGTGCTTTATCACTTTATGGTGAAGTAATTTACAGCTCTTTATTATCTTTATTATGGGACGTGCAGGTTATAAATATACTGTCTGCTCATAATATGGGATTCTCACTTATTATTAGTGATTGATATTATATTTAATCCTTCGTCAAGGATTATATAATTAAATCAAATATCTCACATATATGATCAAAGAAAAATAATAAATTTGCATTTATCCTGTATATGTCATAAGGCTTTCCACAAGCAGCCTGACATTGAGCACACTATTATCATGCAGATCCAGTCAAGTATAAAGAGCAAATACAGATATTTAATTTTTCTTATTTAAAAAAAATTGTAAAACTACTAGCAAAAGTCTCAAAATAAGATAAGACACAAAGGACAGAAAAACATAATGTCATTTTAATTGTTTATTTTTAATTGCCAAATAATCCATCAAATTTTTGTATCACAGCATATCCAACCTAACTCCAAATCCTCATGAGATTCTGGTCCAGTCCTGGTTTTCAAACTCCCATTCTGGTCCTGGTATTCCAGATTTTCTACAGAAAATTAAAAATGCCATGACCAGAATGCATCGAAAAAACAGAACATTCCAATCAAAAAAATAGTCAGGTTATTCAAAACACCCACCCTGCCCCATCACAAAATCATTACGTACAAAATGTTAACACAGAAAGTATTAAATTGTAGAAAATAAATAAAAGTTTTAATAAATAATACACTAATATAAAATAATACATATAATTGTCAGAAATTTCATGCAACATTTTTAATAAACAATTTTGGGTTGAACAAACAGTATTTAAGATTTCACAACAGTAATATTACACCATATGTTGGAAATGGAATTGTTTGGAAATACAATAAAACCAATACTCTTTTTCTTTATTGAAAATGTAGGTAAAATAAAACAATAAAAAAATTAAATAAATAAATATCAAGATACGCATCTATAAATGAAATATTTAAATTTGAAAATTTTTAATATCGCATGTAAGAAAATAGTCTTTTAATTATATCCTATAAATATACATATATTAATGTAGTCTCAAAAAGGCATGTAGTCCTTTCATAAAGAAATTCTCAACTGACTCACCTCAAAATCATGTCAAATGTATTCCATAAAAGGGTTTATTCACTAGACCAGTGAACACCAACATTGGCACCAAAGACATTGCAGAACTACAGGTTCCATAATGCTAAGCCTGAAGTATAGCTGAGCATTGTGGAACACGGAGTTCTACAGCATCCGCCGAGGTTAACAATCACCATTTAAATAGTTGCTGGTGAGAACGGACTTGCAAAAATGTAAACTGGACTAAATTGAAATTAGAAGCCCAATGATAAATTGAATATTTTTCTCTAACCTTAATTTTGCAAGTTTGTACTTAAACCACCACAACTAGTGGTGAATAAACCCAAAAAGAAAAGGTAAATCAAAAACAGCAAATTCCCTTACACAATTGTTAATAATGGTATTTTGCAATGAAGAAAATTTAGGACATTTTTAATCACAATATATAAAATGTATTTCATAAAAAAGAATACAAATAGATGTTATCAGTTTGTATACCTTTTAATTAGATTCTGTTCCACTCCTAGTAATATTTCTTGGACTGCTTACAATCATTATTTTTTTGCCATAGTTAAAGGGACAGTATCATCTAGAAATAAAAATTGTTCATATACATTTAGCTACACTATATTGCCAAAAGTATTTGCTCACCTGCCTTGACTCGCATATGGATGGGTGAGCGAATACGTTTGGCAATATAGTTTATCATGAGCTCACAGACAGATTTCTTCAGATTGTAATTAATTTGGGAAAAATCCTTAATTTTATTTTGGAAGCTTTCCTTCCAAATACTGATCAAGCCATTCACTGTCACCTGACCTCAGTTTGGGAATTGAAACAGATTATTTTCTAATTAAAATTAGCATCCATAAACTTTTATTTATTAAAAGACCATATTACTAAAATATATCTGTCTAAATAATTCAAACGCTTCACATATCAGGCATTCTTTTAGCATATTTTGAAACTGTATTTTTCAGTGGGAATTACTGATTTGTGTAATTTATTTATTTATTTTAGAAAGGGGTAATGACATGTGAACTGATTTACATTGAAATTTTCAAGTAAACGGCCACGTTAGAAAAAAGTTTAGTTCTAGCAGATTCAAACCTGAGACGTCACACATTTCACAGTTCACAAAGACAAGGAGCCAGAGCATGCTGATCCCACTCACAACTTCAATGGAGGTACCCGCCTACATAAGGGTGCTCCATCAGAATCTTGGTTGACCAATTCCAATACTGATTTGTGTTAAAAGAAAGGGAATCTGGGCACTCCAACAAAAGGTATCAAGTGCAGCCTTTATTGGATGAACATTGGTGGCACTGGCACTGCGCAGTGACAACATTTTGAACTACCTTTGACAAAGGCCAGTCTTGGCCAAAACGTTGCCACTGCCAACAAAATTCATTGACTAAAGGCTGCACTTGCACCACTGTTGGAGTGCCCAGATTCCCTTTGACAACTATTTCACAATTTAACTTGCTTCATTCAGAAATTCCTCTCCATCACACTATAGAATATAATGCCATATGTAACCAAAGCTCCCTCCATCTTTGTGCCCTCACCCTCCTTGGCATTCTTGCCCAGACTATACACGGCCCACACTGTCTTATCTGGTGTTTGGGGGAGATACATAGAATTATACAGCACTCCAAGTTTTCTCTGAGGGTTGTGAGAGAAGGCAAGTTGCTGCGGATCTGCTTGACTGAAGAGAAGGGACAGACGCTGTAGCAGGTTTGAGTCTGGTCCTCAAGCAGGAGACAAGTCAACCCCAGTTGCTGTTACACCACAATATTTGGAGAAAGCTTTTAATCATTTTGTAATACCTGCCCAACTACCATGCTGATGCAATGAGCACTGGGGTAAACAGTTGAATGGTTTCTCTACTGGCCTCAGAAGTGGGATAGAAGGTAAAGAAAACAAATGATTGATTCTATTGGATGGACCAAAAGATCATTCTTTGCTTTTCCTTTTTTGCAGACCTTTCAATTCACTTCACATAAACCAGGCAAACATTGCAAAGAATTCCATCCTGGGACTATCGGAATAATGGAAGAGTTTTATGCTGTTCAATTTTTTTATCCAAGATATTATTACGATGGACACTACTACGGAAATGAGGTTTCATTTTCATCACACAACCCTTATGACCTACATACAGTCCCAAATATTACCTTGACATATAGCCCTCACGGTCTCACACAAAGTCGTAATATAGATTATGAAAATATCATTATAATAGTGTGTATTATCAAATGCCATACTTTATGTAATGTCACCATCTGTGACGTTGATGAATAATTTTTGAAAACTGTGGAAAGTAGTTTTAGCAGGTCTACAAATTAGTGATTTTTCTTTCATACTTGGCCTAAATTTTGCAAATCAGTAGTCAAGTCACTGCAACTCACCGCTTGGTGAATAAGTCCCCTCAGGTTTACTATAAATTGTCCCCTTCTCCTAGACACAACCGATTGTGGCTGGGAGATATTTAAATGTATGTGAGCAATTTTCATTTTTAGTGAGTGCTGTTCACTTAATATTGCAAATGGCATTCGTAAAAACCTAGTCCTCTAAAAGCTGAAAGTCAAAGTGTCACATATTTGGTGCCTAATATATTAGAAATCCACTCAAGAAAATTAAAAATAGTTATAGGCTTACAATCTTAATATGGAGTACCCTGCCATCAGTACATTTCATGCATATACAGTTTTGTATAAAGACATTGGGAGATTGTATAATGCATTTATGCTAAGTTGAATATTAGCAAATGCTTTAAAATGAAAGTGACCAAAAGGACAAAATAAAAAACAATTTAATTTAAAGTGTTTAGTTTGTTTTTTCTAAGGATCATAGAATTCATCACATCTTTGTATCGCAGCATATCCAACCTAACTCCATATCGGCAAGAGATTCTGGTCCAGTCCTGGTTTTCAAACTCCGATTCTGGTCCTGGTATTCCAAGTTTTCTACAGAAAATTAAAAATGCCATGACCAGAATGAATCGAAAAAACAGAACATTCCAAGCAAAAATAAGAAAAAAAAAATGTATTTTTTGTGATACTGTCCCTTTAATTGCTTATCTAATGAAGAGAAACAAATTTCCTGCTCAAAAAGAAATTTAATTACAGATGATTATAAAGCTTTTAAGGTGGAAAATGTGCGGTTTATTACAAGTAAATAACACCGAGACCTTAAGTCTATTATAGAAGATACTAAAATATAATCCTCAATTTCCCCTAATTTTATTTCACACGATTACTAAAAAAATTATAAAATAGAATATGATTAATAGATATCAATTTCTTGGGTGCCAATTTTTTTTTTATCTGTAGAATTTAAAAGAGGTTTCCTTGACATTACTAAAAATGTATTGTTGGTGTTCAACATAACAGGAGGGAACAAAAATATAATAACATTTGAACAGATTAAATGTAGAATGAAGCAGAATGTTGATACATTATAAAACATTGGTTTGATGGGGTTTAGAACAAAATAAATTATCCCATGGTATAAATTACTGAGTGCATTCTTTAGCTTCCAGTTTATCCCCTTCGCTACCAAGCGATTTCCATGAAACCACTGGCAGGACCAAGTGGTTTGATGGAAAAATCACTTTTCATTGCCTACACTGGAAATTGTTACAGTGATGTCTCATTGGGAATATTCACTGCCTTTATAAACAGACAAAAGGTTTTGTATGGTGCCTGAAAAGCATCATTACAATCACTTTATAGCTTGGGCTCCCTGGTTCCATGCAGAAAAAATGGATCTCAAAGCTTTGCAGAGCCACGGCCATGCCCAGTGGGTTGACAATGTGGGTGGTATCGTTGCAAGGACCCATCAAATCTGTAGGCTGGATCATATGGGTTAAAAGGTGCCAAATCGGTAGATGGCATTGGAGTGGTAGAATCTTTACAGATTGGAGCTTTTATTTGTTTTTGCTGCTCTGATTATGGAGACCTTTATATTTCACCGATATCTGTTACATAGTTAGCTTATTATGAAACAACTGTTTGACCAATTGATCCTTGGCTCACAGTCATTGCAATCTACTGGGCATTTGTTTATTGAGTCCAATTCTTATTCTGGATTTATTTATTAGAATATTGTCTTACATAATAGATGAATATTCCCTGGGTTGTTGCTACTACATCAATTAATATTGTAAAGTATTTTTTATTAGATTATTTATAAATTTTATAGTGTTCTATATAAAATATGTGATTATTTTCATTGTACCCCAGTGGGACATCACTTCAATCAAACAGGCCACTCCATCCAAAACCTCAGAATTAAAATCCTAAAAATTCCTTTTGAAAGACCCTCATGAACGTAAAAACATTTGAAATGAAAATGATCACATATTTTAACACCATAAAAGGAGGGCTCAATATGGATTCTGGCTTTTTAATCCATTATCAGAACGCCACATAACATTCAGAATCCTGGCAGGTGTTTTGTTTCTTTTTTTTGTGTGTTTCTTTTACAGCCTTCATTGATTTGTGTTTTCGGTTTTTTTTTCCAAGTTGTCATGATCGTATCACTGTTGCTTTATGGGCCTAAAATCTCTCATGTGTTGATTTTCCCATTTTGAACATACCATTTGACTTTCACTATTTACGACATCTAACCCCCACCCATGTGCCCCTTAATGTCTTAATGTCTCGAAAGCTTGTCTTTTAAATGTAACATTAGTCCAATAAAAAAGGTATCAATACGTACCGCTATACTCGTGATTTTTATATACAGTATTTCATGATATGACTACTAGAGATGGGCCGAGTGTTCGATTCGAACAGGAGTTCGAATCGAACATCGGCCGTTCGGCGAACATTAGGGATGTTCGTGGTCTGTTCGACCGTGGACATTCCAGAATACAAAATGACTTTGCAAAATGTGTTCACAGTTCTCCTAAATGTACCGGCAGCTGCAGTTCTCCTAAATGTACCAGCAGTTCTCCTAAATGTACCGGCAGCTCTATTCACTATAAGGTGAAACTCGGGACTAAATAGCCGATTTGGAAATTGAGATAAATGGGAGAATTTTTCTTGTTTGGTTATTTTGACCTAGAATTTTCACCTTTATTGAATATACATGTATCTTATCTGCATCATTGATAAGTCAAGCACAAATCGAAGTCACAAACCTTCTGCAAGATAAATAAAGCTCTATCTATTGGTTTTATTCAGGGGCAATTGGTACCTTGAGGGTTCATCAGGTTAAAAATATAATTTTTTAGATATGACCATATCTCTATTCTCTGAAATACTTAATACTTGAGTTAACATTATCTTTGGTGAAAACTCATTTTTGATATTTTATAAACAATTTTGATATATAAAAGATATCCTGAACAAGCTATATTACCCAGAAATTCCAAAACAATTGTGAGCTAGCAAAAAATGTTTATATGTGTGCTTTTTTTTTCTCTCAAATAATTGGGGCACATTTTTAGATTTAAGCCTGTGGCATGTTGCTCTACTCAGTTTAAGACACATATATATATATATATATATTTCTGTTCTGTAGTAAATTTTAGTAATCCACCCTGAAATACCAGCATAGTTTTTATTAAACAAAAGTGCATGACAATCCTATGTTCAATGTCATTACTGTTGGATGGAGATAAGGGAGCAACTAAATAAAATCTATGATTTGAGTTAATAGGCTTATAATAATCCTGCAATTAAATCTCCCAGATTTATTCAATCTATCTGTGACATTTCCTCCTGAAGGGTTGCAATATCTATGAGATAAAGCCTTGAATGAAACAAGTTGCGTGAGGCTATATTTAAAAGGGAGATTATAATGCATACGCTCTTTCACATCCCTTTACTTCTGTAATACAATGTATGTAACAGTGGAAGTATTTCATGAAGAATGGAAGTGATGCTGAAAAGCAAAATTACGTATAGAAAAAAGATTTGCTAAAAATCTATGAGAATAATCACTTTAATAGGAAATCAGTCACACAAAAAAGGATTTTTTTAACTGACTGATGAAGCCACAGGTCGTGGTGAAACGCATATCAGAACTCTATATCTTACTATTTTTTATCTTATAGCTTCTGTTTGGTTTTTATTTGCACTATAATATTTTTTATATACACTTGGTTCAGGGATTTTTTTTTTTATCCCTTTTAACCCTGCTATACCTGGACCTGGGAGACCTGACACGGCAGAATAAGGTTGGAGGTCACTTGCAAGGATCTCACAGTCTAACGGTCCTCAGAGCACATGACTTTGAGCACCAGAAAGTCTTTTAAACCAACAACACCCTATCCCCTTTTGCTAGAGTGCCACCTGGTCCCCGACTGAAGCCCAAGAGCACGTGGTCTCCCACTGAGCCCAAAAGCCGACTCTGGATGATGCCCACTTGCTGGCCAAAGTCCATCACTGTCCCCTAATTGGAGAATCTATGGCTTTCACTGCTACTGCTAAGGCCCCAAAACCCTGAATAAATAAAGGTCCTAAATGGTCTGAGGTTCCCACTGACTGATTTCTCAAGAGTTCTTATAGCCACCTGGATCCTTAAAGTGTCAAACAACACTCCAACAATTAGCATTCAATCAAAAATTTATTTTAATAAAAATGATACTTCCAGTGATTGATGTGGTCTTTATTGAAGAGGAAATGGACTACAAGAAATCAACGAGAAAGCATCAGTTGTAGAAATGGTGCGGGATCTATCTTCAATGAAGCAAATACAACCTGACCCTCCAGAAAACCAAGTCCCTTCCTTGATTATATAGTGTTATTTTTTTATATATATATATATAAAAAAGTATAAACGCATACAAAGACAGACAGCAAATCAATGTGTTAAATGTAACCCAGACCACAGAATGGGTCTCTTTTAATTTATAACTAACAACAAGGCCCCTCCACAATACAACATGCAATCAGTAATAGCCAGATGGGATTACATTACAGAGCTCAGCAGCTCACATCTCTGCAAGAGTCTCTTAATTGTTCGAATGAAAAAGAAGGCTTATATTGATTTGCACTTGGACGCTATTTAAAGGTTAACGAGTAATAATCAATTTTGGTTTCAAAGTAATTTAGAAAATGTCACGTTTTCAAACATTCCCTTCTGTTATTTTGACAATGTTATTCGGAATTATGAATTTTAGCAGATGTTAGGTTTGAAGAAACAAAAAAAAAAAAACACTTAGGAAAAAAATATTTCAAATAATATTAAAATCTTAATTCCTCATTCAGTTAAGAAGTACATATGTAACTGTATATGTGGAATGAGAAGATAAGCAGGTTATTTGAGACCATCATTAACAGATTAGCCTTTTTTTTATATTTATAAATTTAACTCATATTTAGACATAGAAAAAACAGTTCCATTACTCTAGAAAGCTGCAAGTAAAAATTGAATGAGAGCAGTAAAAACATCCCAAGGGTATAAAATAATCCTAACATATATAACTCTGTTTACTGAACAATCAACTATTTTCTTCATTTCAAAGTTTCTGTGTAAAAAACACTAGTCATTGATTTGTGAAGACCCAAACACTAGATGGATGAGGAATCATTTCTTCTTCTATCGCTACGCTAGTCATTTGTACAGTATGCTTTTATGAAGGGAAATGATCTCACCTAAAATCGCGGTGGGCACAAATGGGTCTGCCATGTACCATAGGTTTGTCCAAGCATTAAATCAGAACAAGGAGAAAAATAAGAGAAAGAGAACATATTGACCAAGATTTCTTTTTAAGCACGCACATATAAATTCCATCAGTTCAAGCGTTCACTACAGGATATAATGGATGACAAAGCAATAACATCTTTCTTACCTGGGTAGTAGGAGTTAGGTACAGTTGTACTTAATGTGTTAGTTTTCATTGTGAAGGATGAAGGTGATGATACGGCTGAAAGTACAACAAAAGAGGCTTAAATTACAATGACAGAGCTGCACAAATAAATCAGTTTGCAAAGGAAAACATATGTTTGCTGACAAACGATAATGGGTTATATTGGAAACATCAATGTAACAAATAATCAGTAATAGCTTTTCTGTGTTCACGCTCTCTAGGGCTGTGCATCGAAAGCTGTGTTAAAGCGGTTATGGAAGAACAATTGAGTTAAATGCTAAAGGGATCTACCCAGAAGGTCTAAAGGCACGTGGCTTCTATGTAGCACAAAAATGCCTAGAATGAAAGGATTAGATTTCTATATACTACATTTTGTCTGGTCATTAAAATAAGGGAACAGAAAATTAAAATCAACCTTCGATAAAAGCTTCTGAGCAGGCCTATTATATAGTTTTACTAAACAATATTTAAATTCCAAACACTGCTTTATGACTATTTTTTTGTTCTCAAAATTTTTATTTACATGAATAGAACAAAAGATGGGAAAGGGTACATAAAATAAAATAGGAAAGAGGGAGTTAAATGTACAGCAATACGCAATACCAAAAGCAAGAATCATATACTGGTCTAGAAAATATTATAGGGGAGACGGTCAGCAAGTATTTTCCTTCACGGGTAGGGCAAGGCAAGAGTCCATTGCACAAATTACATTGCTTTAATATATGATACACTAGTAATGGGGAACAAATTTGGTCACTGCATGTCAACACTTTTACAGATCTTTCTCCATGTTGATTACATGGCATGGATCGAATTGTACATGCCAGTCAAAACAGATACATTTGAATCCATTATCTATCATCATCCTAATTGCCTCACTAGCACAGTGTGATTACTCACTTTGTATAGCCAATACAGAAGAAAAATCCAGTTGTCCCAAAGCTTTTGATGTAATCTTTCTTTCCCTTTATATCAGTGTTTCCCAAACCTCTCCTTGGGACCATCTAACAGGCCAGATATTGCAGATCACCCTGGGGAAAAGCAGACTGAATCCTGCAATCGCTGAACAGCAAATCATATCAGCTGTGCTGTGCTGTGCTTCAGATATCTGCAAACCTGGCCTGTCAGCGGGTCCTGAGGACAGGTTTGGGTAACAATGGTTTAGATACATTTACAAATACAATCAAGTCAAGCTTCTCATTAGGGCTAAATTTGCCTAAAGGGTTACCTCATTACTTGAAAGCAGTTTTAGGAGTCAGCTCTGCAATTTTTGGGGTTCTGACAGAATTGACCCTGTTATCCTGGTGATACAGAATCCCAGCAATGCAGAAGGAGCAGTAGAAATTGCCATTACAAATCTTCCCACAGATTGTTCTAGTGGAATAACTCCAGGGGCTGTAATGGCTGCAGAAAGCTTTGCTGTACAACAAGCTGTGGAGCTGCACGCTTACACGAAAATCATTAAGCCTTCATCTGGTATGGTCACTAGTGTATGACTTATGTATGCAGATCTATGACCAAGTGTATGTGTGTGTGTGTATATACATGTAAATTTGACCGTCTGAAAATAAATAGCTGTGTGTGCAAAGATCTGTAACTGGATAAATAGGTATATATTACTGGGCAGATAGTTATATACAGCTCACCAGATTGGTATATGCAGCTGGACAGACTAATATATTTAACTAGGCAGATAGTTAGAAAGTACACGGCTGGCAGATATATACGACCAAGCAGATAGATAGATAATGCCAGGAAAATTGGTATATACAGCTGGACAGACAGACATGACTTCTCCCCATTTGTCTATGTGCCCCCGTTTCATATTTATTCACCATTTCAAATCAGGATGTCCCCGTTCCATTTATTATGCCCTCATATTATGTTATCCCCCATTTATTTTCAGTACACCCACATTTCATTTCCGTTTTCTCCAATTGCATTAGCTCTGCCCTCATTTTATTTCAGTACAGACCCATTTTATTTATTTATTTTAGTAATATTCCCACAATTTTTCTTTGTGTCCTGACTTATCTCACACACACTGTTGGTGCTGTGGACTTGTGGTACTTTACGTGTGGCTCCATTGTTCTTGGCTGGTAGCTCCCACAATACAAGGTCTGACATCAGTGGGAGCCACGGTCAAGAGTCACAGAACTTATGCGCAAATGAGGACAGGTCCATTCAGCAAACTGCACCGGAAGTGGGCCTGTTTAATTCAGCCCTTGAGAAGTGTGAATGTAATACAGTAAGTTAGTGGCACAGCAATGTGAAGCTAGGGCAGGTTTAAGGAGTTGTGAAGGGATAGGACAGAAACTCAATTGGGCTTTATGGAAGTAAAAATTTTTATGGGAAAATGTAAATCGGTAAGAAAAATTTGATACATATAGTAAAATAGAGGCTCAAGGGAAGTGTGGGACAAGGGCAGCAACAAAAGGAAGTTTGGGAAGAACAGCAAAGGGTAATCAGGTGTGAAGCGAAGAAATGGAGGCACAGGCAATGGGTGGACAGAGTAGGAAGGTGGTGCAAATATGTAGTGAGGATTGTGGAGAGCTACAATTAAGGTGAATTAGCAAATGGTAAGGTGAAGGTAATGGGTTCAATCAAATGAGCTACAGAAATGAGGTAGCAAGAGAAAAGTGTGGAGGCAGCAGTAGAGAGGCACAATTTGCCCTAGGGTGCAAAGAAGAATGGATCACCAGGCTCTCCATTGTGTGGATAAATAGCGACTTTATTGTGACATTTTGAATGACAATGCTTTGGCTGCCTTGTCAAGCTTAACAGGATGTCACAGTAAAATTCCTGCTTATCCACACACAAGAATGCCTTCTCTTCTATTTATTACTTTGTATGTACTACTGGAAATAGGCCACCTGGATCTCCATGATCACCCTGCAACAACGTTGGTCAAAACTATCATTGGCTGTGAGCTGGCTGGGTGTATAACCCATTGTTACTGCTTAACTTTGTCCTAGGGCGCAGTTAGGGCTAGTTACATTTGTGCACATGTATTGTATGTAATGCATTTACTTTATATTGATGTCTTTGGCAACTTTTGCCTGGGGCAAAAGCAAAATAATCTCTGGGGATCCTCAATTTCAAGCAGTTTTGGAATGGATTTGATATTTGCCATTTTACTGTATTGCTCTTGGTTCAAATAGGCAGAAAACACCCTTCAATTCTTCTTGTCCATCTAACTGAATGTATAATCTATCATTAGACTCAACACTAAGCATCCCCTTGAACCTCATCGATTATAACATAACATTAGACATTCTGTAATCCTATGCCATACAAACTATACTGCAATCTGTAGGACTTTTTTTAGTATCCCTTTTCCCTGTAACTAAGGCTTGAGAGTGTCACTTCTTACTTCTCAACCCTATGCAATAACTAGACTGCACTCTCTGCTCTCTGATGACGGTGGTTTATACCAGGGAAACACGTTGAGCCAATAGAGCTGTTCATTTAGTTCTTTATGTTTTAGGGACCCTTTAATCCTTGCTCTGGAAACAGTTTTTTCTGGCTTGATAGAAATATTCCTTAACTACTGGGAGCGCCCCCAATTTAGGCAACTAGCTCAGTTTCAATGCACTGAGGCCAGGCTGTTAGTTTGTGTTTTTTTTCTCTCAAGCCTGTATTGTTTGTTCCTGATAGGGCTCTTCATAAAGGCTGTGTGTTTTTTTCATGCTTTCCTATACCCAGAGACCCTCGAAGGCCTGTTACCATTCATTATATTTGATACTTGCAATGTTTCCACACTGCCTTTTATTCCCTATATCAGTATCCAGGGAGGGTCCAGTATTGTGCTAGTATTTCCAATCTAGCATACTCCCAAACTTGCTTTATGGCCTCTTTTTTGTAGTGGCCTTAATTTTACTTCTGTTCTCGCCTCTGCTGAGACATGTATACGTTATGTTTGTCCTAGGTAAGCTCTGTGACTGTGTCTGTCTGCCTATCGCAATACAGCTTTGAAAGCATTCTTTTATTGCATCTCTGATTAAAAGCTAAGTTTTATTTTATTCTTTGGCTATCTCCACTATCTTTTTCAATTGTTAAATTGGGGTTACCCCCCCCCCCCCCGTTACCAACAGTGGCAAGAGCCTCTTTTCTATTGGCTTCCCACTATCTCGGTATACCCTGCTAGTGTTTTTGACCTGCAAGATATACTAAGATACATATATATATATATATACACACATATATATATATATATATATATAAATATACATACATATACGCATTAATTTGGGAGGGCTGTGATAACTCAACTTGGAGGCGACAATAGGTAAAAAGGAGAGGACTATTATACACACAATGTGGATATATATAGGAAACTTACCCTCCCCATGCAAACCCGTATGCATAAATTTTAACCTTCGACCCACAGTTGTTGATGGTGCACAAGTCTTATTAATTCTTTGAAGGCAATGAATACCCAGAGCATCATGGGAGTAATAATTCAGCTACATCGGAGACTGATGGGTATTTAGAGTCAGAGTGAAATATGCAAGGTGTAGCCATGGAATAAACCAAATGATCGATACATTTGTGAACAGTTCCACTTCATTACTCGCTACCCTCCCTTACACATTTTTAAATACTGTGGGCCATATTACATTCTCTGCGCAAATTTTTTTTGCACGCATTGTCCAGCGTTATCGCGTGAAAATTAACGTGATATTCGGATCCGAACGCATTTTCTCATCCATCAAAAAATAACGTTAGTAAAAAAACCGCGCAAAACAAAGTGTAATATGCGCGCATTAACGTTGCGCATGTAAATCAGTGCGCGGACTGTTTTTTTGTGGGATTCAGACAATCAGAATTAAGAACCTTAATTGACATCAATTCACCTTAATTGACTCACTAACGTTTTTGCGCCTGTCAAAATAAATCTGAGTATACATGCTGCAGCAATAAGAAAAATATGCACAAATTTACAATTTTTTTGTTTGGGTATGTGTAGAATGTGTAACTATACTGTGCTGTATTTTTTTTTCGTGCTGGTGTATTTTGTTTCGGCTAGAACGTTCAGATTTGCAGTTAACACCAGGTTTTCAAAGACGTTAAAATTATGCGCGCAAACGTCGTTCGTAGGAAGTTGTGCATCTATTGAAATACCATCCGCTTAACGCATTTGCGCTCACAATGTTAAGTATAGGACGCCCACAGTTCATCATGCTCGCGCAAGTCCATCCGCGTTAAACGATAACGCGCATCGTTTGCGTGAACGTTGAAATACGACATTCTGCGCAAATGGTTTTGTCCTCGCGCAAATGCGCATTTGCGTGCGCGCAAAACCGATGCGCGAGGAATGTAATATGGCCCTGTTTTGTTACAAACTGTTTATATTTACTCATAAGGACAAAGTGTATTTTTACCTATTGCTGTTGACAATTTTCTAAAACATATCTAATAAAGCCATATAACCTGACAGCAAAAAATCCTGTCACATACTCGCAAAGGTTCTTTTTTTAAATGGCAATTTCCAAGAAAAAAACTTGAAAGAACAAAATGGAATAATTTACTCCTTCCGTTTCGATAAAAGTGCACCCAGCTCCAAGCAATATTCTACCATATGACAGGGAAGACATGAGAGCGTGCTCTGATTATTTAGAGAGAGGTTTGGATGCATCAGTAGCTGCTCATTACAATATGCAATGTGATTTAAAGCACAGTGCAGGAGGTGCGGGATTTTCAATAAGCGACTACTTTGTCCATTAAATTGATTGTTTAATGAGATGGAAAAATCTTAAAAGTCACTTTAAGTCACTTCAATTCTTTCTCCCTCCACACATTAATACAAGAGAGAGAGAAGAGAGTGCTGAAGCTTAAATCATTTTGAACTTACATCTGCCATTTAGATTGTGCGTGTCCATGAAAGAGAAACCCTCATCACAGTTGGTGCCTTGCTCTGTGTAACTCCTATCCATTGAATTCACCATCACTGTCATCTCCTGGCGAGTGTTGCTCAGGGTCTCCTTCCGCTTCTTTGCCAGTTTCCTTAAGAGAGGGGGACAAAAATATCAATAAATAGTGGAACTGTAGCAAATAATGGTATTGCATCACGGTTTATTATTGTATCTGTGAAGACTAAGCAGTGGCACTGCAATTGTTATAGACATTACTTGCGATACTCAGCCATACTCTTCAGAGTGCAAACACTAGAGATGAGGGCAATATACCAAAGTTGGTGCTAATGTAAGCAGAGCTGTTGTAAGCAGAGCCATAGTCTATGGAGTTGTTAAGTTTACAACAGCTCTGGGTAAGTTAGCATCAGCTTTGGAATATAGCCCAATAATGGCTCTGGTAAGTTTACAATCGCTCTGATTAAGGCTAGGGTCAGATGAGTGCATTTTGTACGGACTGAGCGTTCGTGCAGTACGGGCGTACTTACTGACTGACAACAAGGTAGTGGCGACACAGTCCATTTTTTTCACTGACGTATTTTTTGACTGATGTAGCAGGAAAATAAATTACAATGAAAAAACATTCTGTCCGTATAAATGCAGTCCATCTGACCTCGTTTCATCACTCACACACAAAGCTACACGGACGTTGCAGACGTGGCGCACTCCGCACGTCCGTTCTAGCAGTATTACGTTCTTGCCTAACCTGCGTCCGTTTGCCGCGTCCGCCATGCATCTGCACTTCTGTGCGGACGTACTTCGTGTGTGGGGCTCCATTGGTCAGAATGCTATGCTGCCACGGACGTACAAATGTGCGGCAACACGGACGTGATAACTGCGCTTGTCTGACTCCAGCCTAAGTTGGCACCAACTATGGGATAGAGCCCAATATTTCCCTATCAATCCCCAGTGATAAACAAATTGCACAATTTCAAATTGTGTTAAATAATTGTGAATGTATCTTGTACTTATTAAGTCATAAATGATATATTTCAGTACAATGTTACAAGTCAAATAAATTTGAATGCAAATCGTGGTGCAACATAGAAAAGGTCATACAGTAAGACATTTATTTATTATTTATGTGTGTATATTGGGTAATATTACAATCTTAACACTAACGTTAGCAGTTAGCTGTGTGAGCGTTAACGTTAGGTTAAGTGGCCCTAGCACAGGCTGGACCGGACCCTAACGTGTTAAAAAATCTGTTCGTATATCGGAGATTGCTCTTTCCAGTGCGAGCTTACTGTACTTTGTGCTCCCTATGCCCCACATGGGGAGCACAAAGAGTTAATTAGGGTTAGAATTACAAAGTCCTAACGCTAATTACTCACTGCTGCGGTTAACTGAAAAGTTAACCACAGCTAGAAGCTGGTGCGAACTGATACCTGCGAAATCAGTAGCAGCAGCTTTAAATCCTCAATAAATTACATACTCACCTCTCATCCCACGGCAAGAACGGCGGGCCGATCGGCTGCTTCTGGCCGCCGGGAGCAGAATAAGACTTTGGGGGGGGGGGCAGGTTGTCCACTTTAGCGTCCCCGATTTAGCAGTACAAATGTAATACTGCCCCTTGTATAAACTAGATAAACATAGATCTATACACACACTCTAATGTTCAAAATGTATTTTCTCTATTAAAATAACATCAAATAGATCAGATGTATACTTGATGTATCAGTGTATACTTTGTTAATGTTGTAAATAACTACTGTAGCTACAGAGTTCCATTATCATCAACCATCTGTCCTGGGTTCCAATGGCACATTGTTCCACTGTGTTCCAGTAGATGAGTTGTTAAGAAAAAGCCATATCTCAGACATTCCAATAAAAAGAATATAGCCTATAGAGTTATTAATGTTACAACAGCTCTAGTTAGGTTTCCACCAAACTTGGAATAGGGCCCTAAGATGGGCGGAAGAACATCGGCACTGCACAGAGGAAGATGGCAAAACGTATTATGGAAAGATCAATCCATTTTTGAGGTGTCTGGGTCACAAAGAAGAATATCTGTGAGGTGCAGACCAAGTGATAAAATGGTGGAGGAGAGCTTGATGCCATCTGTCAAGCATGGTAGAGGAAATGTGATGGTCTGGGGGTGTCTTGGTTGTGGTGAAGTGGGAATTTTATACAACGGACCTTGAAGATGGAAGGCCATTGGTTTATTTGGCAACGACGTTCCATACCCTGTAGCTGAAGCTTGTTGGAGCCAACTTTTCCTACAAGACAATGACACAATGCAAAGCTCCAAACTATACAAGATCTACTTAGGAAGGAAGTAGTCAGCTGGTATTCTGGTGTTTTGGAGTGAACAACGGAGTCACTGGCTTGAGTAGTTCTGGGAGCAGTTTTACTATATGGCACACAATAATTATACATCAAGCCAATTTAAGTTGTAGTACGAGCTTAAGGATACAAGGGGTAAAATCTCTGTCTGGTCAAAGTTCACACTACTTTTTATAAACATATGGATATGTGAATCATGCCACTATTTCAATTCATGCAACACTCTCCTCAGCACCTATTTTAACCCCTGTTGCTTGCAATTCGATTACTGATCTCTGGCTGATTTTCTAACTCCATCTCGATAATATTTTTTTTCAGGGGTAATATTATTTACCCCATCTAAAAATATTTTAGGGTCTGTCCTGCATTTGCCTGACAATTTTGTGTCCCAATGAAGTTCAGAAGCCTTCAAATAATATTTCTATGAGCTATTAGCTTCTCAAACAGTACTTTAATGAATGCAAATGTGTGATTTATACAGTCCTTATTCTATTATAATGTTTATATCCTTTAATCTCTGACAACGTTATTATTGAAATTTATAGATAATCTAGTTCTGAGCTATCAACGCAATGAAATTCATCCGCATTGTTTGAATTTTTCATTCTCTAGATGAAACTATCTTGATGTACAATGATATCCTACATTTTTATATTCTATCTAAATAGATTTTGTAAGCATCTGATCGCGATGATTATAACATATACGGTTTTGTATTATTGTTCTGTCAATCATTTTTTCTTCAGCTACATTTTCAACATGTTTCATATGATGGTAACATGGAGCATTTTATATCCTCTTGATGCTAGTGCACCAAGCCTTTCAATAAACAGAAGGTGAGCAGCGTTAGATCACATCTTCTGAATTCATATATACTGTGTGTGTATATATTTTTTTTTTCTAAAATTTTCATCATATACATGGGTCAAACATAAATAAATATTTACGTACGTGGATTTAACTCCATCATATATTAGCTTTTATATAAGAAAATAATAACAAATAAAATGTATACTAAGAACCAAATAACCTACGAAGGGATTAGATTGACACATCACCATTTCCCACTTGGGAGCACATCATCAAACCTCTACCTGTCCTTCTCACTATTAGTAATTGTAGATGTTCTAGACGGAGTAACTAGTGAGAGAAAACTCCAGTTATGTGAACAATTGGAAAAAAAAAATCAAGCTCAAACAAGAAGTCTGTGGATTGGTGGATTTCATTGTTTTTGCAAATGGTGAGGGGGCATGGGGTAAATTTAATTTGTTATTTCACTCAAAACGTTTGAAGTAAATGGTTATAATTTTTGGGAGATTATATTATGTTTAGGTTTGTGTATTTCTTTTTATATGATCTTACTCCGTATCAAGTGAATTTGCTGACAAATGTTAATCTACATATCCATTAAATTACTTTGCACAAAAGAACAATAGCGCCTTCATGTCCTGCTCTAGGTAGAGCTCACTCCCAAAGCTGCAAAACCTTGGAATTTTCAGAAGGGTAGGAACTTAAAATGCATTCTTTTACTTTAAGAGATCCTTGAAACCAGTGTTTCCTAAACATGTCCTCGGGACCCTCAACCAGGCCAGATTCTGAAGACCACCTTGTGGGAAATGCAGACTGAATCCTGCAATCACTGAGCAGCAAATCATATCACCTGTGCTGTGCTTCAGATATCTGGAAAACCTGGCGTGTCAGCGGGTCCAGAGGAGAGGTTTGGGAACCACTGCTTTAAATGTTTTATGTGTTTAAATACATTATGCATTTGAATCATTCATACTTTTATTGCTTAGAATAAAACTTTAGTATAATCATTCTTTGTATAATATTTTTTCTGTTTTTAATTTGTTATTGTCACCTATGGGTTTAAAGCATCCTTGCACATTACAAGAAATTCAGTAACAACCGTTATATTTAATTAAAAAAGTAAATAAAAGTTTTATAATGTGATGGATGAATGAGAACTTGGGTCAAGTCGAGCTGGAATGCTTGAGAAAGCAGCTAAACGACAATTTTTACCGACAGAATTCTGATGAGTTTCTCTCTCTCTACATTTATATGTTTAGAACAGTCAGTCTCATATTTGCAGTATCTCACAGAAGGGAGTACACCCCTCACATTTTTTGTAAATGTTTTATTATATCTTTTCATGTGACAACACCGTGACATACTGAAGCAGAGCATGAAACCCTCCCTTTGGAGACTGGGCCGCAGGGCTGTATTCCAACATGATAACGACCCCAAACACACCTCCAAGACGACCACTGCCTTGCTGAAGAAGTTAAGGGTAAAGGTGATGGACTGATCAAGCATGTCTCCAGACCTAAACCCTTCTGAGCATCTGTGGGGCATCCTCAAATGAAAGATGGAGCAGCGCAAGGTTTCTAACATCCACTAGCTCCGTGATATTATTATTATTTATTAAGCGCCAACACATTCCGCAGCGCTGTACAAGGTGCAATGGGTAAAGACAGGACAATACATACAGGAGGCAGGTCAGTATTCCAGCCTGCAGATACAGGAGGACATGAGGGCCCTATTCCCTTGGAAACGTACAATCTAGATGATGGGCATGGAGTTCACCAGAGCGTCACAGGTTGCCACTGGAGTCTTCTTCCACTCCTCCATGACAACATTACAAGAGGGTTAAGGCAGTGCTGGAAAATAATGGTGGACACACAAAATATTGACACTTTGGGCCCAATTTGGACATTTTCACTTAGGGTCGTACTCCCTTTTGTTGCCAGCGGTTTAGACATTAATGGCTGTGCTGTTATTTTGAGGGGACAGCACATTTACACTGTTACACAAGCTGTACACTCACTACTTTACATTGTAGCAAAGTGTCATTTCTTCAGTGTTGTCACATTAAAAGATATAATAAAATATTTACCATAATGTGAGGAGTGTACTCACTTTTGTGAGATACTGTATATCGATATATACATATATATGACCCTTATTCTGACATAGCTGGTGACTGCATGCTCTGTGCTCTGCTGTGATCGAGCCACTGTATCAGTGGCTTAAATCATAACAGACATGAAAAGCTAAATGATATCAGCAGTGACCCTCTGGTATCGACACCTGGAATCCATAAGACTCCTTGGAGTGTAGGTTAACCACGCTGTGACTACTTGTTGTGGTGTTCTATCGCATATGGCGGATGCGCTATCTTCTGTACCGTGGAACCAGAGGAAAGAATTTTCTGGGAGGTTTATTTTTACCGGTTTCGTGATTTTTGCAAAAGAAAAGAACATAAAACCAGTGTGTCGGAGTTGGTTTAATGTTTTAATAGCAGGCCAAGCGGAGACTAATTCGTTACCACGAAACAGCTCGTTATTCATCTGTTAGTTGATGCTTTCTATTCAAAGAAACTTACAGTAAACAGATGTTAAAGTTTGCAGATCGGTAAGAATAGCTGCTCTGGACATTTCATTGACGAGTACCGGCTATCAATTTAAAAGGCTGGGAAGGAATAGTACCCTTTATCTGTCTAGAGATCTATCTCTCCATCTATCTGTATTTATCTATTCATTATATCTATCTACTCTACATAACAGTTAAATGGCAACAGGCAATTAACAGGCAAATATAATATCACCGATTTAATTTGTAACTCGCAACTTTAGGATTGTCATTCTGAAATTGTCAAAACAGTGGAGACATTTTGACAAAATCCTCAGTCTAATTAATCCCATTAGTTAAATCAAACTGTCATATTTAAAGGCTAGATGTTCTCATCAAATTTAATAACATCAAGACTTAAGTTTGTTTTCCAGAGAGAATGTAAACAACTAGTTTTATTGTTGAAGTAAAAATGCAATACATTCCCTACAATATCATATAATGCGTGCACATAGATAAAAGTATAACGATAAAGCACAGAAAATTAAACTTGCAACCTGTTTTCTCGATAGTCATGCTAACTCTCGGTATCGTGAGATGACCAAGAACATTTGTCCTTTATTAAAGTGATCATTTAATTTGCAGAAAGATGAAAGTTCAGCAAAACTGTATTTCTATCGCTGACTACAAATTTAAAAGTAAACCGATTTAACCTTCCATGTGCAGGGGATTAGATTTGCCTGGAACTTGAGTTCAGCCCTCGCTGATCTAAGGTTCTGTAATTTCTTCAGGACCTAGTTCCCACCTAGGACTTTCATGGTGCACCAGCCTTGACAGCAATTGTATTGGCCTTTCTGTGGTCATGTGACAGCTTTGCCTTAAAGGAAATCGGCAGCATTTCATGTCCATTCCAACCTTGAGGGAGCCTAGAGCTGAATTCAATCGACTAAATGGCTAAAACGTGAGGGAGGACGCAGTGTGTGTCAGGAGGGCTCATGTTCAGCCCCTCCCATTTTAACCCTATAATATTCATTTAACCCCTTAGTGACCGGGCGGTTTTACGCAAATCAGTCCTTTAGTGCCCGCTGTTGGGCCACATTACAATCCTGGTGCTAATGTTAATGCTCACCTGCGTGAGCATTACCGTTAGCCCCGGTGGCTACCGCATATTACAATCCAAACGCTAACCGTTTAAGTAACCCATTAGCGTTTGGTACCTTGTGCTTTTCAGTGCGAGGTTATTGTACTTTGAGCTCCCTATACTTAACATGGGGACCGCAAAGTGTTAAATCAGCGTTAGGATTACAAACTCCTAACGCTGATTACCGTCCGGCTGTGGTTAGCAAAAGGTTAACCACAGCCTGGACTTGGTGCTAATGGTTTCCGCTAGTGCAGAATCCGTTAGCACCAACCAAAAAAAAAAATTCCAGATACTCACCTCCTGTCCCACGGCGAAGACCGCTGCTCCGTCTGCCTCCTCTGTTGCCGGGAACCAAGGGAGAGAATGGGGGAAACAGTCCCCCAGTCTCTCCCTGCAGATCACTTCGCCGACCTGCCGGATCAAGGTCATGTGAGCAGCAGGGGGAAACTCAATGGAGTCCTATGGACTGCCGTTAGCATCCCGGGGCATAGCGCCCGCTAACAATGCAGGCAGCTTTTTAAGCGCCTGCATTGTAATTTCACATTAAAATGGGAGTGGTAGGCGGAAAACTGCAGGCGCAGTTTTTTCTCCCTAGCACCCCCGTTTTAACGGGAGGATTGTAATGTGGCCCGCTGTTTTTATGCTTCTGTGCTGTTCGTGTTTAGGTCAAATTTTCCTCTTACTCGTTTATGCAACCCACACATATTATACATCGTTTTCCGATCATTAAATGGACTTTCTAAAAATACCATTATTTCCATCATATCCTATAATTTACTATATAAAAAAAATGAATTATGATAAAAAAATGGTAAACACACACTTTTTAGTAATTTAATCCCCAAAATCTACAACCACCGAAAAAGACCCCAGCTGAATAGTTTAAAAATTTTGTCCCGAGAATAGAAATACACAATTTTTGCTTATTTTTTTTTGGAGAAAGGATTTTACCAGGAAGGATACATTGAGATTTCTCTCGTTTTCAAATATGTCCTTGGTGGCGAGTATGTACCGTTAGGTGTCTTGCCCAAGGACACTTACTGGAGAGGTGTCTCCACAGGCTCTCTTCATGCAGAGCAGTGATGTTACCTCTACTCCACCCAGCACGTACATTTTTTTAACCCCTTCAATGCTGAGCCAGTTCACCTATGTGCGCTGAGCATATTATGATGACCATTTTAGGCTCATAATTTTTTAGATGACAGCCTAGGTCCTATTTAATTAAACCCCCCCAGACAATTTTTTTTTTTAAAAAACCCCACCAATTTCTTCATTTTTTTTAACTCTTGGTCATATTTGGTATTGTTGGAAAGACCATGATCAGGCTTTCCAATGATTTCAAACATGACCCTCTAGCTGCCACTGATAGGGGGATCCTTTGGATCCCCTTATCTCCACTTGGCAGCTAGGGGGTTAACTGGCCCACTGACATCCTGTTAACACTATGCACCGCTGAAAAGGGGAGACACTCCCCTTTCCAGCGGTGCAATTTGTGTCTTTCTATCTGTTAGCGTTGGGGAGGAGCCCCCCTCCCCTTCCTAAATTTTACTGCAGGTGCCGGCGGGCACCTGCCAATGACATCATCACGCAGGTATGATGTCATCATGCAGCGTGATGATGTCATCGGGCCTGCCGGCCCCCCTGAAACGGCGGGGCAGACTTTCAGCCTGCCAGACACGCCAAGGGAGCTGGCGAGGGAGGTGTCGGCAGGAGGGAGGACATCTAATGTCCCCGCTGGGGTCCCGGAGTGCTGGGCTGACATCCAAGATGTCGGCCCGCACCGGGGGGGCCAGCAATCGGCCGGAATCCCGGCCGATTGCAGCCTCCTGTGCTAGGACGTGCTCCGCGCGTCCATAGCACAGGAGAACCACTTGGCTGGACGCGCTGAGCGCGTCCATAGCAGCTAAGTGGTTAAATATACTCCCTTCCTCTACCTTTATTATTCCCTTTATGTATTTAAAACGTTTCTATCATATCTCCTGTGTCTCGTCTTTCTTCCAAGCTATACATCTTAGGATCATTAAGCCTTTCCTGGTAACCTTTCTCCTTCAAGCCGTACACCATTAAACTGCTTTCCCTGGGTGGGAATCAAACCTGGGCCATGGGGGTTGAGTGCAAAATCCTCCTAGCCACTAGACCACCTGGAACTTGCTTAACCAGTACCACCAGTATTCTTCTGTATCAGTCAACTGTGGCTATTATCCACTTAATGTTGTCACTTCATTATTGGGAAAAATGGTGAATATACATTGAGGATTTTAAAATGGTGATCTTCATTGAAGTCTGATTGAAACAATGGTGAAAGTAACAGTAAAACAACACTAGAAAAGTTTGACTGAAACAAGGGTGGAAATAAAGGTGAAAATTATGCTAAATAACTTCAGCAGAAGCCAAGCTGAAAACCAGACTGACTACACTAAAAACTATGCTGAACAACTTCAGTGGAAACTACGGTGAAAACTACGGCAATCTATAGTGAGCTTCTGTAGATAGTGAATTCACTATATGTGATCCATCATACCTCACTGAAATTCTCCAAAGTATAAGCACTATTGTTTCAATAAAACAATCTTGGTTAATGAAAAAATCCAACAGTGAATGGGCCATATTACAAAGTTGGTGCCAACTTACCCAGAGCTGTTGTAAACTTACCAGAGCCATTATAGTCTATGAGGTTGTTAAGTTTACAACATCTCTGGTTAAGGTAGCACCAATTTTGTAATATTGCCCAATATGTTTTATAGTGAATATACTCAATGGAGAAAAGCTGTACATACTTGACTGGAAGACTTAACCCAATTTTTACAAGTACAACAGTATTGGTCAAAAACATTGCTGCAAAACGTTTATAGGCTACAGAGGAATAATACACTATGGGCACTATTCTGTGCCTCTCGCTAAAATGCTGGCGCTAACGGCGAAATCCTGTGCCTGTAGGTTTTCCCTTATCGTTCCTATTTTAACACCATATTATGAGAGAGGCGCTGATTCAGCAGCTTGCCCTGGAATGCAGCACTAACCTCCTCGATACTTGACTCCGTGGAGGTTTGTGCTGCTGGGCACGTGACCTGCACGATCTCAGGAGATCGTGCAGGGCCTTTGAGTGATTGGCAGGGGAAGACTGGGGACTATTTGTTCCCAGTCGCTTTGCTGCCAGTGGCCAGAAGTGGTGGATCGGGCCACCGTTTGTGCCACGGTATGACAATCGAGTATCCTTTTTTTTGGGGAGGGGTTCAGCTGGTGATAACTGAATCCCCAGAAACAGAATCAGTTAACCACCGCTCTAAGCTGGTGCTAACTTTTTAGTTGGCTGCAGCGTGGTGTAATTAGCGTTAGGACTTTGTAATTCTAACACTAATTACTATTTGAGTTCCCATGTTAAGTATGGGGAGAGCAGAGTACAGTAACCTCGTGGTATAAAACGCTATCTGTCTGTCACATCCTCGGCACCTGCAGGCCTTCAGGGGGGATCTGGGCACTCGGCAGCATCGCTGGCTGGCCAGGTGCCAGAAGTTCCGGCCGTTCTTGCGCCTGGAGGGGTGGGGTGCGGAGTGATGATGCGGTGCTGCCGGCCTTAAATGCAGGGCGCACGAGTCGACTCATCGCCCTGACGTGGAGTTGGTTCTCGCATCGCCTGGTGTATTTTCTCATTGATTCACCGATTCTTTTGCTCTGTCGCTTAAATCGGATTGTATGAGGACCCTGTTTGTTGCTGACTCGGACTGCCTTCCTAACCATTCTCTTTCTGACCAAGCTTGTATGTGTGTTGTTGTAAGGGAGCTGGTTCCGGGGTGGCAGGTTTGAGCCCAATGTGCAATGATAAGAAGTAGAAAGACGTATATAAACAAAAAGGGATTTATTAAGAGTAAGGCATAAGAGGCAGTAAACAAATATGAATAAACAATTATGTAGCTGGGTAATAAGAAAGGAAAACACTGTATAAATAATAATCAGCAATAAGATAAACTAAAAGGCGAGATGAGAGAAAGGTAGACCAAAAGTAACTAAACTACACTAAACTATACTACTACATATAAAGAAAAAGAGTAGATTGAACTTAGAGCAGGGTTAAACCAGATATGGAGAGAAATAGGAGAAGGAAGAGTGAAGGAGATCTTTAGAAAAATAAATAGGAAAATAGAAACGGAAGAGTCTTTGAGGCAGAGGGCCCTGGGTATGCAGGGGGTCCTGGGTATGCAGAGGAGTCCTGGATCTGCAGAGGGGTCCTGGATCTGCAGAGGGGTCCTGGGTCTGCAGGGGGGGTCCTGGGTCTGCAGGGGGGTCCTGGGTCTGCAGGGGGGTCCTGGGTCTGCAGGGGGGTCCTGGGTCTGCAGGGAGTCTGGGTCTGCAGGGGGGGTCCTGGGTCTGCAGGGAGTCCTGGATCTACAGAGGGTCCTGGGCCTGTAGAGCAACAGATTCTGCGGGATGCAGGGTAGCAGGCTCTGAGGATTTGGATGTAGGGCAGCAGGCTAAGGATTCTGCAGGATGCAGGACAGCAGGATCAGAGGATACTTGCAGGATGTAGGGCAGCAGGCTGAGGATTCTGCAGGATGCAGGGCAACAGGATCAGAGGATACTTGCAAGATGTATGGTAGCAGGCTGAGGATTCTGCAGGATGCAGGGCAGCAGGATTAGAGGATCCTTGCAGGAAGTAAGGCAGCAGGCTCTGAGGATTCTTGCAAGATGCAGGGCAGCAGGATCAGAGGATACTTGCAAGATGTATGGTAGCAGGCTGAGGATTAGCAGAAGGGGATCTGTAGCAGAGGAGGTCTTGTCACAGAAGGATCCTTGTAGCAGGAACTATAAACAGTATGGTGGGAACCAAGACAAAACAGGTTAGAGGAAGCAGAGATTGAAGGCAGCTCCTTCCTAGTGAGAGGTTCACTAGAACAATGCAGAAGCATTGTGCTTTGGGAGTGGCCCTTTTTTATAGTGGAGGAATCATGGTGCGTTAGCTAGCACCTGGTTGCTGGAACAGCTTGGTTTAGTAGGAGAATCGCTGTTAGTTGTTACTGAGACACTTTGCCTTTAGTTCTCCTATGGCGCCGGTGGCTAGGGACCTGACAGTTGTGCCTAAAGCAGACTCAGAGTGCTTGTTGCGTTTGAACCACGCTGACCCAGAGTGTATAACAATCTTGCATAACATTGATACAGAGTATATGTCTGTCCTGCATAGCGCTGACTCAGATAATCAATCGATCTGCCCTGTTGCTATATCGGACTGTATGAGGACCTTGTTTGTTGCCAAATCTGCCTGTATGATAACCCTCTCTGTTGCCAACTCGGAACGTTTGTATTACCACGCTTCTGTTAACCCCTGGTGTATGAGCACACTGCCTAAACCTCTTCCTGACTGCTTTCCGCTTATCAGTGAGGTTAACCCTTTGTGGCTCAGCGATAACTTGATTTCAAAACCTGCTTTGACTAAATTATACTCATTATTGTTGGTCTGTCTGTTCTCCCTGGCTGGGAGTGATATGGTCCCGACCATTCAAGGATCGGAGGCTCTAGAAGTCTATCCAAAAGGATTCTCACCACGGTTGTGAGGGGTGAGCGGGACAGTGAACATGACACTATCACTGATGTGCTAACAGTTTTTTTTTATCCCATTAGCATTGAGGATATAATATGGGCAGCATGCATAAGACTAACGTAGCGCTAACTTTCGTGTATGGATCTCCACTGGTTCTTGATTGGCCCATTCTGCACCCATGATGTTCCTGTTATCCTATTGGTTCTAATTGCCATGTGATCGCTGACATACCTGGAAGTACGCTGCAGAATACACTCTGTTGATTCCTGGACACTGGGAGCCGTTGATTGGTCATTGATCCCATGTGACCTCCACTGCTTCTTGATTGGCCCCCTTTTTGCACCCATGATGTTCCTGTTAATTCATTGGTCTCATTTGTCATGTGATCGCCGGCGTACCCGGAAGGGATTTCCCCACATTGATTTTCGGTCCAGCTGCCTGGTATTTGTTTAATTTAGGTACCTATATATATTGGGGTGTATTTTCAAGGCACACTAGCTTCAGACTAAGCCCAGACGGGCGAAACGCATCAAGCTATGCCTCCTTGTTGTTGGTTTTAACTGTATTTTGGTTGGTGAGGGTAGTTGTTTGCGTTTGCTATATGCTGTTTGGTACTCCTTATTACATTACTGGTTATGTAGGTGGCTTGAACCGCCGAGGTATAGACCTTTCTATCCTCTCATTGTGCATTTTTGCTTATTGATTGGTGGTCCTTGTCCCACCCTCTACAACCAACCTTGCAATTTTTCATTCATTGTATCATTAAATTAACCTACTCTTGGTACTCTAGTTGCACTTGGTGCAAATTGATTAGTTTTTCATGTTGTTTTGGGTTATGCCCTTTTGTTGAGTACCTGGTGCCCCTTTCGTTGTGCTATTTTTGAGCGTAAGCACTAGCGTTAAGGAGGCAATAGGGCCCTATTTATACAATAATATAATACTAATCTGCTTTTGCCAATTTTGTTATTTTTTAATTCAGAGATTCACAAACGAGAAGAGATATTTATTTCCTTTGCAGATTAATACTTCCATGGTAATTGAGTATACTACAGTGAATCTGTTCTCTTGTACTGGAATTCAGAAATGCCATTTATTTAAATGTTCATCCACTTCGTGCATTTTAGTGCTATGCAATGAATAATAAGTCTCTGCGGCTTGGAGGGGGTTAGTCTGATGTTTATTCAGAGGCACCAGCAGAAGTTAATAGACAGTTATAAACTAATTGAGTGTGTCTGCAGTGATATCTTCCCATTCATCTAACTCACTTTATTTAGCTCTGTTAGTATTCCATATGGTGTTGAACCCTGCTGCTCGAAACCGCCTTACAATGAACTGAAAAATACAAAAAAGAAACGTCTAACATCAGGAAGCTAATAGTTTAACGGCTCTTCTAAATGTGTTTGACAATACTGATATTAACACCACTGTGTCATGTTTTAATTAAGCAGTCTGTAGTTTTCCTGAAAGCTGGCTGAGACCGCTCTATGTATTCACCCCTTGCAGGCAAACGAGGCATTTATATTCTACATTACAATGCTACAGTACAGCATCGTGAACACTATGGAGAGCAGAGCGAAAATGAAGAATGGAAAAAATGGAAGATTATTCTAGAGACTTCCGAACCCCCACCCCGTGAGACACCTGACAGTGATGCAGTACCGCTGTTCCAAGCTGATCCTCTTACTGAAGCTAACCTGCATAAGGTCATGGAAGACTTTAGGGGCCTCTGGCACAGTGATTTGCAGGAGATGCGCACCGCAGTGGAGACCCTGCAATGGCAGATTATCGACGTACGCACCCGCTCCCAGGGAATGGTAAAGCTGGCTTTGGATGCCAAGATTTCGGAGCTCCAGCTTCAAGTTTCTCGCCTTGGTTCTGCGGTGATAAGCCTGGAGTCTCGCCATTGTTGTAAGAACCTCCATTTGCGAGGGATTCCGGAAGAAGTGTCTCCTGGTGGGCTTCTCGCCTACACTCGGGGTCTCGTGGCCCAACTTTTACCTGTTGGAATGGCTTCTCCGGAGTCCATAATTGTGACGGCTATGCGTATACATAAGGCTACTTACTGCCCCTTTGGACGTTCCCCGTGATGTCGTTATAACTACTAAAGATGTGGTCTCACATGTGCAGATCCTCGCTGCGGTTGGCCCAACCTATAAAGGTCACTTATGCCTCTGCCTGCATCACGTTTTTCAGGATTTGCAGTTTCGTGCACTGGCTGCCTGACGCAGTTTCCGCAATGTTACTAGGCTGCTCCGGGACCAGGGGATTCATTATCGCTGGGGAGTTTCCGGCTCTCAGTGTGTTGTGATGGCATGATGTACTCAGGAGCGACCTTGGAGAAGGAACAGTCCTTTCTACGCTAGGTCTAGTGGTGGCCCCACGGAGCCCTCGGAGTCTGAGGTCTGACCCTGGGTTACAGGCCTGTCCCCCCCTCTTTTTTCTCCTGTTGTTCTCTACTACATTTACTCCCTTACCTGCTGGTTGTTCTGACATTTACCCTCCCTTTTTTTTTTCTTTCCTTTTGCACCTCAGATTGCGCTGCTGGCCTTTTTCACTCCCCTCCCCCTTTTTTTCCCTCACGGCAAATAGGGTTGCGTCGGGGTGTGCCATTGTGGCAGCCACCATGGCTCTGCCTGCCATACCTGGCCCCGTTGTACCGTGGCCCCATGATACATTTACTTCCATGGCCTCCTCGTGTCCTCTCGACCCCAGGAGTGAGCCAGAAATGTCACGTTAGGATCTTTTCCGCTCCCTCCCTCGCCCCCATTTGATAGTGGCTTTTTTTTTTTTGGTGATTCCGCAGTTTAGTTTCCGATGTGCCTATTCCTCCCTTATTCTTCCTGTTTTTCTCTTCCCCACTCCTGTGCTATTGTATTACTTTTTGAGGACGTTTTTCTACTGTGACCTAAGTTTTGATGACGCATTCATTGTGTGATATGATATTTACTACCAAATGCTGATGATATCTGCATCTGTTTGTTATTTTTCATACCCCTTTTTTGAGACTTTCTGCGCTGGCCCTGTGCGGCCGCTGTTATGCTTCGTCAGTTGTACTGCTGACGGTTTTCCATAATAAAAAACTTTCAATAAAAAAAAGAATGAAATTATGTTACATCTATCTACTGTGCTCAATAGTTAACGTATACTTAAGAAATATACAACAGAAAGCCTGAACTTAAGGCTTCAAAGACTTACAAAAATCGCAATGATTTTTGTCATTTGTACTGTGCGTACAACTAAAGGTCACTCAGGCAGACGAACGGGTTAATGCAGACAATCGTGAAGAATAAAATAAATTTGTCTGTTGCTCATTCTCTATAGTACAAGCTTTGTGGCAACCCACTGACTTGTGTGACTCCTCTAGAAGACTTCATTAGTCACTGCCAACTTCAATCTGGTTTAGTTATGTTACTGTGGGATCCCAGTGGAAAGGATCTCTCCTCTGCAACTGCAAGTTACACCAAGATAAACTGGCTCATTTTACAACACATCAGGCCGTCACGTCCTTGCTCCCAACAGCCGTCTCAAAACACAGAAAAATCTATAAATGCTATTAACCTCGCCAAGGTATTAAATGAAAGAGATGTATGCTTGCCTGGCAAACAGGTTCTACAGACATGGCATTCTCGACCTGGTCTTGGTACTAGTCATTAACAAAGAGACAAAACAACCCTTTGCTAAGGGCATGCTTGGAATATGGAAACTGCATGTCCTCTGCAGGTGTTTTGTTGTAAATATTCTTTATCTCTTTGTGAGCCCTCAAGAGAACAAAATATTGGTCCTACAAAAGATTTGACATATCTGTTTGATGGCAGGGAGAATACAGATCTATTGACGTGTGACAGCCAATACCTACAAATTGCAAAATTGTATGAATCTACAACACACAGATCAGTGAACTGTTGATATAACTTATTTGTACATGCATACCAAACACAAAATGTGTAATGGATTGTATATGACCTAATACAAATAATGTTTTGTTGTAGACTGCTGTGGAAATGGATAGCAATCTACCATAGAAAGCTTGGATTTGTGTCTAAATTAAATAGAATGGAAATAAGAACAAAACAAACTAACGTGGAGTTCAAATACATTCTTAATATAAAGCTTCTGGCTACCAGCAGTAAAACCAGCGTTCAGAAGTTTTGGTAGGTTGAAGGTTTCTCTATTTTATTGCCAGTTCTTCACATATAGGGTTATTCAGAGAATGTGAAAAGCAGGAGAATGTCTGGAGAATGAAAAATTCTAGGTCAAAATAGCCAAACCAGAAAAAAATTCTCCCTTTCATCTCACTTTCCAAATTGGCTATTTTGACCTAGAATTTTTCATTCTCCAGCTTTTCACGCTCTCTCATTGAGAATAGCTAAACTTTATAATCTGGTATTAAAAGTCATCTCTGGATTGAATTATTCGCATTTCCTATCTAGATATCACTTACAGGATGTACAGCTACTCATGGACCATATATACCAATCAACACCATATGCATGAACTGTAAATTAAAGTTACATATCAATAGTTTTAGGGAACATTATTTAAAAGTGCAAGTACTTTAAAACTAACCTTTTCACACATACAAGGGTCTAATCCTAAAAAATAAATCAATATGGGAACTCTTCAAGATTTATGCTCCCAAATGAAGCATTGACATTTCGCATTTATCTCGCCACCCCAAATTCAAATTTGATAAAAATGTTTAAATACAACGATAAGCTGGGTTTTAGAGAATCAATATAATTGTAATAGATATTATATATTTCTGGTGACTTTCTAAAGAAACATAGGATTGAAATCTAATAAAAGCTTTCAGTGTGTGGGCCAAAAGGGACATCCCTGAAAAAATAGTGGAGGAACTGCGTTCCCAAGTGTTCCTGCTCAACTTGTCCGCTGCAATCAAACCCAAGGCGCCTTAGCTTCCACAACTTTACGCACTCAGGTTTTTTGTCCAAATAACTAACGCCTCATCCTGTATATATAATGATCCAGTTTTTCAGCTGCTATATGCCTTTGCCCAGTTTTGTCCTTTTTTTCCAAATACGTTCATAGTCAGTCATTTTCCCTCCTATAGCCTTGTCCAAGTCTGTGTCACTCTTCATGCTGACCACATTTTGTGTTCGTATTCATTAACGGGGATGTTGGGTTTATTGTGTTGGAGCCCAATATGGAAGACCTGAGCCATAGAGCAAATAGTGGAAAGTGCAGTACAGTGGGTAGTCCAGTATACAAGGTCATGACAGACCAAGGGGTCGGTGCAGGTGCCAGTCAAACAGTGGTCAATATGGGAAGCCAGGGATCGGTACACAGCAGGCAGCAATGGATAAGGGAACATACATTTAGGAGCTTAGAAAGACAACTGAGCACTGGCTAGAGCGTGCTGTGGGATTTTATAGAGGGCCCTGTCCCAGTTCCTCCCATAGAGGAGGCCTCCTGCACCTCCTGTGTCTCCACAGGCCAGGCAAGAGGCGGGGCAATCGGTCCACCTCTCTCGCCGCCCCTGATATGCAGGCCATCACCCTGTGGCGCCATGCTGTCCTGGCCTTCCTCCAGACCCACCCTATGACGTGGAGCCAAGATGGCAGCCGTGACTCCACATATCGCCTGTAGACACCAAGGCCATAGCGCTGAGGCGCGTTTCCGCACCCCACCTACCCAAAGAGCAGGCCGAAGCACCTGCAGCCTCCGGAATTGCAGAGGATCGCGGATGGCGAGCACCTGACGTTCCCCGGAGCCACAGGCCAGCTGCCAATGGAGAAGAGGAGCCCCCCTGCCGGGTAGGACGTGACATTAACTCAGTTTTTTATAACTCTTTGCTATATCCAATCACCAAATTTTGTTGTTGGATTGCAGAATTTTTGCTAACAATGAGATATATTGGAGAGGAGACCCCATTCTAAAATAAAACAAAACCATTTTTATATACAGGTAGCTTGCAAGTAATAATAGTAATCATTTTTTCCTCCGTTACATGAGATCAGGTGTGGAATTTCCCACTTGTGGAGTCCTGTCAGATCTCAAAATATTTTTTGGATTTTGGAACATTTTGTAATTTCTAACAAGGGATACTCAGCCTGTATAAAGATACTGCTACTGATTCTAACATTGATTAGTCTGCTGGAACGCTGGTCTTTTAAAAAGTGATCTAATCCTTGATAGTGAAAAATTACTGTTAGCACACAATAAAATATCCATTGGCAATCACAGGGTTAAAATCAAGAGCTTGTTATCCTGTTCAGTAATTAGTCACACAGCCTGGTTTTCGACAAAACAATTGGCAGTAAATGCCAGCGGTCCATGGACTATGTGATTGTTTGTGTTTTTGATAGATGAATCATTAGACTGTTTAATTGTGATTTAATAGCACAGTATTGTCATGTGTTACACATTTCATTTCCCAGCAATTCACAGCGTGGCAGATTTTATGTCAGTGACAAATTTACAGCCACCGTGATGGCCCTGGAGCAGGGTCTATCTCTCCCCTTGCGAAATCTCATTAATTTATGACATCAAGTCCTCTGATTGTCTCAGTGAATTTCAAGCATTCCCTCTGTGAGAAACATATTTTATCCCTGAAGCTAGGGAGATTATCTAATTGACAAGCAAATGAAATAAGCTGGAACAATTTAACTAGACAATGTTTTAGTTGACGGGAAAAAAATTACTATGTAACCAAACGTCATCGAAATTTGCCCTCTGAACGCATAGCTTACACCATACAGAGATAGTATAAATATTTTTTTTCAAGAAACTTAATTTACATAAACATAAAACATTTGTTTACGTTATGAGTAGACCTACTGAAGTCAAGCAAGAATATTTTAACTATTATTTTATAAATTCACAGATTCTTAAATATTAAAGTAGAAAATTCTGTAAATCAAAGTTCAGCGGAATAATTTGATCATTTTATTTATCACTTTGCACTTAATGTAGGAACCATTTCTCCATGCCTACACCTCTGGTTTTAATTAAAAAGTATAAACATTGGTGCTTCAATTACTCACCTTCTCATTTCCCTCGCTGAGAGCAAGTGTAGAGGCGATGGCGCAGTGTGTTATTACCAGGGCTGCATTTGCATCTCAGGAGCCTGTAGGCACAAAAATGTGGAGCGCCCCTACCGCCCCCCTCCCACATAAAAAAGGAAACATGTCAAAATGACATTTTAAATTTCCGTTTTGGAGCAACATAAAAAAAAATTAAAAAAAAATAAACATTTGAACCCTTTCGCTGCTGAGCCATTTCACGCCTGTGTGAGGAGCTCATTTTTACCGGTTTCGCTCATCATGTTTAAACGTGTTTTGAAGCCTTATTTTATTATATGACCCAGACATATTATATATCGTTGTCTCCACCATTGGTGGCAGCTAGGGGTTAACTCCAGAACTGACGTCATCAGCTATGCACGATGACGCCAGTCATCAGAGGGAGATCCCGGAAGCTTGGCCGACATCCAAGATGTCGGGCAGCTCCGGGAGAGGATTGCGATCTGGTGCTTTTTCAAAGGACCTCCCCCCTCCCTTTCAGGCACCTTTCCCGCACTCGCGGGGGGGTGCCTGTAATAGATGTCATTGCGCTAGGACGATGACATCTATTGTCCCTGTCGGGGTCCCGGAGTGCCAGGCTGACATCCAAGATGTCAGCCCGCACTGGGGGGCACAGCAATCGGCCGGAATTGCTGCCTCCTGTGCTAGGAAGTGCTCAGCGAATCCATAGCACAGGAGAACCACTTGGCTGGACGCGCTGAGCGTGTCCTTAGCAGCCAAGTGGTTAAAAGGTTGAAACCGTTCTCTCTGCGTTCAAACCATAAGAAGGGGCAGAATATGTTGCCTTAGTTGAGTTACTGCAGTGGCATTGTTTGTTTTATATGTAAAAGCATATATTGCCTCTGCTGTAGAACAGAAAAAAAAATACATTTTGCATTTACTTTTTTCATTTTATTTTTATTTTTACACATTACATGGTCATGTTTGGTATCATTGTAAAGACCAGACTCAGACTTTTCCAATGACACTTCACTTAACCTCAGGCGGTGTATAATTCAGAGATGCAGGTTCCAAAGTGTAGTGCCACGGTCTATGTTGTCGATTAAACAAAGCATTGCATCACCATCTCCACACTTGCTGTCAGTGTGGGAAATGAGAAGGTGAGTTAACGCAGCATCACTGTGCACTTTATAATTGCAAACTGAATAATAGTGCTGCGTTAGAAAAACAGCAAAAAATAATATTTTGTTATTTTTACATAAATCTAACCTGATATTCACATTCTCCACACTCAATTTTCAAAACAATTCATGCTCCGGTGCTGGGAAGCGGTCTCCACTATACACTCAAAACAGTAACCCGCCACACGGAGACTGAGTAATAAGAAAAAAATTCCTTTTTTATTGATTCCAACACTTCAGTCCGCACAGGGACTGATGAAAGTCCCTGTGCGGACTGAAATGTTGAATCAATAAAAAAGGAATTTTTTTCTTATTACTCAGTCTCCGTGTGGCGGGTTACCGTTTTGAGAATATATATATATATATACAATAGCACTGCAAAGGCCTTAATCTGGCCTTTCCAATGATACCTCATATGTCCCTCTAGCTCTTAGGGCTCCAGAGATACAGTGGACCCCTGTATCTCCATGCTTTTCAACCTATAACATTTAGTGAGGTGTCATTGGACAGGACAGGGTTTGTGGTTTCCAATGCTACCAAAGATGACTACGTAATGTGTAAAAATAAAAGATAAAGTTAAAATATTTTTTTGTTCTAAAAGCTTCACCATTGCTTTTTTCCCCTTATAAAACTAACAATGCCGCTGCACTAACTTAACTCATTTATTTTTTCAAATATATTTTAATAGCTTGAAATTTATATTTAGAATATATTTTAATGTTACTTAACTATATTATAGTTATTTTAATTAAATACATTTTAAAACTATACTGTATTTACTTACATATTAAGTTCTATTTAATTGTTTTTTGCGTTTTTTTGATGTGGAGCTCTGCGATACACTCATACATATGGCACATTACTGGGAGTTTTACCGCTCTGGAGTTTGGGATATGCTCATGCACAACATACATTAGTATGAGCTTTACTGCTGTGGAGCTCTGTGATATGCTCATACACAGTGCCCACTACTGGGAGTTTTATTGCCGAGGAGCTCTGTTATGCGCAGTGTCTACAAGCGTATCAGTAATGTACAGTAAAAGTGATCGGCATCTTCCCACGTGTGCTACTGGGCCCTTCTGTGCTACGGCGCAGCCTTAGGCTAGGGTCAGACGAACGCATTTTTCACGTGCGTTTAGTCGCACAAAATCACGGCCGTGCTAGCAGCAAATGACGTCCAATGCCGGGGAACATACGACGAACGGCCGCACGAAAGTTCGTCCGTGCAACGCAAGTGGCCAACGAACGCATTTTTTCGAGAACGTCAAACCGCTACTACTGACGTACAGAGTGCGCTGCGGCCGCATAGCGGCGTGTGTGTGTGATTAGGAGAAGTCAGACGCTGCTAATGTCCGGCTAACATAACGTCCAGACACAAAAAGTGTTTTATTGATGATCCGTACAAAATCACGGACGAAACGGCGCATCGTATGACCGCTATCGCGTATTCCGGGAAAAAATACGTACGTTCGTTCGAACGCACTTTTTCACGGGCAACGTAAAAAATGCGTTCGTCTGACCCTAGCCTTAACTGCAATGAGTGGGTGAGGGCTGACGCAGCAGATCGGTAGCCATCTGTAAGTCTGGAGGGGGCACTATGGATTCCCCAGTTCGCTGCGGAGCCTGAATGGATTTTCTTAATTTTCAAAATAATTATTTTAATGCGTTAAGAAATAAATGCTTTAACACAACAATGTACATGTACGTGTTGCATTGTATGAGTGGAGTTTTGTATGAGTGTGGACTTCTATGAGCATGGCACAAGGGGGAACCATGATCTCCTATTGCCCGTGGGCCCCATTAGTTGTCAGTCTGGCATTGAGGTCAGGGGATTTAATGGCATACCAGCATTTCGATACCCAATAAAAATTAATCTCAATTATCAGTGCTCAAACCATTATGTTCTAAAGGAAATAGGAGTTTTAGCAATTCAATTTAAATGTATTACTAGTAAACTGAATGTGAAAAAAATATCAAGTGCTGAAAGGTGTTGACAAATAGATTTTTGGTCAGGGAAACAGGGAAAAATAAAAATCACACTGAAACACTCCGTTTTAATATTATTGTAAGTCGCAGACATTCCTTCTGGACTAGAAATGCCTGACCGGTATATATGTGTGTGTACTAATATCAAAATTATCAAACACTTGACCTCTCCTAACCCTTAAATTACATCTGTAGCACATTTCAAGAAGTTATGATTTTCACAATATACTCAATGTATTGTAGCTTTACATCATCTTAGTTGAAGAGTTAAGTTCGAATAACATTTGACCATTGCAGAAACTTAATTAGTAAATCGTCTTCTCTGACTTGAAATGTAATAAAGATTAATATGTCCAATATAACTGCTAGCAGGGAAGTGATCCTGCGGTGACAGAATACGGAGATGAGCTACTCAGGTAATTGTTACTTCAGCTATCTCCAGAATAATTAGTGCACGATTATTTTGCAAACGTGACCAAATAAAGCAAAACAGCTTGCATATGTGTCATTTACTCGAACACGGTCAGTAAACAGTTTAATTGGTCAAAATTAATGCATCCACTAGTTTAATATCAATTAATAAAAGTGTATCAAAGCATTTCTAATGGTAATATGTTGGACTTTGCAGTTTCGTCAACGCGCGTCCTAGTGCTTTGACGTAAAGAGCTGCTGCACAGATGCAGCACGGCCGCTGTTGCGCACGCAATTCGTGCGCACGCAACAGCATGTGGCTGGCCCCGTCACAGCGTCTCAATGCTGCGACGGATGCCAGAATACACGTCAGTACAGGCGCACATAGGCTGGCGTCAGACGAGCGTCTAATAGGTTTGGTTGTCTTTTTTCAGTATTTAAACCCCTTCCAACCATATGCATGAAGAAAAACTGAAATTAATAGCACTCTGTCAAAAATATCTATAAATAAAAAATTATTTAAGGGATATATTATATCGCCTAACATAGTCCATCTAGTTTGTGTGTCTACAACTTCTATAATTATTATTATGTCTACAAACAGATGATTATGCATTCATTTGACATGTTTAGGAATCCCCTTTCCTGAAATGACCACGAGGCTATACCAATAGCAATATGTATAGTATAGTGTATGTTATAGTTATCTCTGTTCACTGATTGGAAATCTAAAATCAATGATTATGACATCATTGTAGGTATTTGCCTTCCCAAACATGCTAGGAAATTTCTTAAAATTCTCCTTAAGAATTTCTGTAATTGTATGGTTTTGTTTCCTCTTCGGATATATTTATTTAAGATATAAAATTTAATTTTGCCCTCTTCCAGCAATTCCAGCTCACGTAGTCTCTGTTACATTGGATTGAACCAACGTTTCTAAAAGGAAATAAGCCATAAATTTAAAAAAAAAAGATTATTTTTTATAAAATGTCCTTGATTTAATTTTTCTAGCAAAAATATCTATTTTAGTTCTATGAATCCTAAATCTGTCCTGTGTGTGTAAACACCTTGAGACCTCGAAAAACAACTGTTTCTCAGTCTGTGACAACCCGAAACTTAAAATGAAGGATTTTCTTTGGGCATATTAAATTGTAACTTATATGTATCCATGCGTTGCAAAATATTGTTTTGCTGGTCGATGTCTTGACATACTTATTCATAGAACTGTTTACTTTCAATAAGTACATTAAGTCCTCTTTTATGTGACATTTAGGATTTCGTTTTAAGTGCTTGGTAATGAAGTGGTCATATTATTTTTTTCTCTTACAGTTTATTGCATAATGAAGCACATAAAAGCATAGTATTTATTAGTTAATTGCCTGCAGTAAGGAAGCCATCTTTCTTAGCATTAGTAAATGCCTAGTAATTATTGCTGGAAAAAATAACTCTGTTTTGTCTAATGTTTGACTTTAAGGCAATTATCCACTCCAATGGATGTTTTGTGTTTTTCTTTAAGGTTTTCCCGGCATTGCGGTTACTTACTAACGCACTTCACAGACATGATTACTAGTCCTTAGGAAAATCTCAATTTTTAAACATTTCCACCTCCTTGCCTCTTCCTACTTTAATAGCACCATCTGACATCATGGTGCAGTTTTTCCTATCAGGGTTAATCAAAGAGAATCGAACAGCTTGGAAAAAAGACGAGACAGAGGAGATATGATAGAAACATTTAAATACGTAAAGGGAATCCACAAGGTAGAGGAAGGGAGTATATTTAAAAGGAAACAAAGTAGCAAAACAAAAGGACATAGTCTTAGATTAGAGGGGCAAAGGTTTAAAAGTAACATCAGAAAGCATTATTTTACTGAGAGGGTGGTGGATACATGGAACAGTCTTCCAGTTGAAGTGGTTGAGGCCAAAACAGTAATTGAATTTAAGCAGGCATGGGATAGGCATAAGGCTATCCTAAACAAAAGATAAATCCAGGTAAAGTATCCATGTAATTGGGCAGACTAGATGGGCCGAAAGGTTCTTATCTGCCGAAATTTTTCTATGTTTCTAAGTCACCGGATGTTTGGTGACTTTTCGTTCGCTTCAATTCGGCGCGATTCGGCGATCCTATTTCGGCGCGATTCGGCGATCCTATTTCGGGGACCGTGCAGTGTATTCAGCAAGCACCACAGGGTCCATGAAGTGCAAGGAAAACCCGCTGCAAACCTGACAAACACTCACCGCCAACCCTCCGAACACTCACCGCAAAACCAGCTGAACACTCACTAAAACCCGCAAAACAGCTGAAATAACCCTGCCGAACGCGCCGGAGGAACCCGATCAGCCGCCAATCAGCCACCGGAAAAAGCCGACACCGCAGACGAATGGAGTGAAAAAAAAAAAAAAACAGTACGCTTGAATGTTTGAAAAGTGAAACGCTGTTTGCAAAGAAACTACAGAACGAAAATGTCTGAAATTTACATAAAAGATCCAATGAATGATCATAAAAGGGCTGTTACAGAAAAAAGAAAAAGCGATTTTAAAAAAAATAAAACGAAAAAAATCCTAAAAAGATCTATAAATAAAGAGACTTTTTACTGCAGAATATTATAATCAACGGTTTATTAGATATTATTTTGTTCTCTGAATATACGAAGCATTGCTTCTCTATGGGGATTTCACTGCCCTCGAACAGGCACCGTATGTGCAGGCAATTCGCCAACATTTGGGGAACTGCCTGCTCTGAGTATAGCCAAATGGCCAGGAAAGGTAACCGTACACCGAATTTTTCTGTTAGGTTATCTTTCGGCCACAATTCGGATCTCTTTGAATAACCCTGCCAGTACAACCTTTTGTGTTTGAAATAGCATCAGGCTTTTAAACTAACGCTGCCATTTTTATACATAACCATGAAAAAATAAAATAAATTTGTATTTCAGAATCCTGCTAAATAACTTCATGGATTGAATGCATCCAGAAGTGTTGCAAGGGCAAAATACAGTTCAAAATGTCTGCCTTTCTAGCTTATAATACATTTTACAATTAAAAACTGGCAAAAACCTTAAATACACTTAAATGTTTTTCTGTAAGCCTGACTTGCTTTTGCTTTACAGATCTTCAGTAAAATTACTATTCCTGGTGATGTAGTTGATGTCTAGAACACATTGATGACAAGATGAACTAAAAACCAAGATGTATTGGGCTTATTCGACTCCCCCCCCCCAGTATTTAAGCCCATTTCCAATCTATGCAGAGATAAAACAGATTATAACACTATCTACAGTGTGTATCATGATTCGAGGGATATACAATATTATCCGCTACGTAGTTTATCTAGTTTGCGTCTGTGTTGGAATATACGCATTTAATGATTCTATAGACATTTATCATTCTGGTGTCATTTTTAGGAAACTTCATTCCTAAAAGTACCATCCGGTAACAATAACAAACAGGTTTTCTTTATTGATCCATGCTACAAGTTCCGTAACTTACAAGCTAATATTTCAGATAATTAAAGTAATCACCAACCTAAACCTTTGAATAATAAATGTTTCTAGGATGAAGAAATAATACGATTTGCAAGAATTTTCAAAATAATTTGTTGATTTGCAGTTCACATATCAAATTTATTATGGGGACAATTATCTTCCGAACCAATAAATATTTGGTAAAATATTACCTGGGTTGGTAGCAAGTACAAGAGAATCGTCTCTGGTAAGAGATGGCAGCAGAATGAGATAAGACAGGGGGTTTCAAACACTTCTAAGCTAACCCATGGTGATGTCCTTTGAATACATCCCACACAATACAATTATTTGAGTCAGTGATTGACCCTCAGACTTCAATCTATGGCCAAAGCCACCTAGTGAGGAGCAAGTGATGTAAAGATACTGTTGGTGGGTGGAGGGGGGATACAACACAAAAGATCACACAATGGAAGCACCCAGTGACACAAAGAGTAAAATATTTTCTTATCTAACCATACAAGAGAAAAACAAAGTACATGTAAGATATCAGCAACATAAATTAAACACCATAAGGTCATTTCTTTTTTCTGTAGCAGTAGCCCTTTAAAAGTGGCACCAGGACTAGAATTAAAAGTGACACCAAATCTCATGTGGTTTCTTTATTTTTGTCATTATGGACAAAATAAGGCAAATACTATTTTTGGCCTAAATAATGGAGTTTGCGATTTTTGAGAAACTTTTTATTCTGAAATTTGAAAAACCTATTTCAGCGCGTCACAATTCTGAATTTAATGACTGTGTCGGAGATTCATCAGTAGAACATTTTCTGAAATAACCCTGTCAGCTGCAGCGAGCTGTATGCCACTTTTGCAAATAGAACTTTGTTAATGAGTTCTGTGGGGCGGTGAAGTACTGATCAATAAATCCTTGCAGATTAATAGCTAAGGTGTGTCTTCACTTAATACTTCACTTATGGCAATTCCCGGGTCATTAACCCACCTTGACAAGTGTAAGCGTATGCACTTAAAATATTGCTGCAAAAATACTTTAATTGTTGATCATCTACTGAGAAATTCTGAACGGTTGCTCGGTTTATAAGAGCAAAGTATTGTTACACAGCGGCTAAAAAAATATAACATTCCTATCTAGATAGGGTAAGGGCTAAGCAAATTTAGGACTGACTATAGACGATAGCAGGAGGAGGACTACTGAGCTAACTGAAGAACTGAATAGGGAATCACATCAGCTTAAGACACCCCCAGTCAAAAAAAATCTGGAAGGATAGCCTTCATACTGGAAGGCAAAGCAGAATCCTAATATAATTAAACCACTACAGATTAATGAGCTATAATTAGTTTACTGCCATTACCCTACATGACATACGTACGCATACATTGGGAGAATTCAGTAACATTACACTGTAAACGAAAGCATAATCGCCATCCATACTACAAATCCTCAATCCTAGACCCACACTGCGTACATGTTTTTGAAGAAATCTGATGGGGGAATATGTTCCATCCCATTATACCCAGTTCCTACACCCATTAGTTTAAACAATAAATATAGGAGTATCAAACTGCAGTCCCATATAGATTACTCTGTGCCAATTGGAATTTAAAGATTATGGGTTCGGCGTCATACAATTCATGACCTTCAACGTGTGACATTCTGAATATTATGGATCTGGAAATCCATATGGTTTCGAGTGATAAGCCTTTCTTTATACACAACCATCAATCCTAACTGCTTATTAAGACGGACTATGATTTGGTGAAGATAATAGCCTTGGGGGCATTCTTACCTAAAATTAAATCACTTATTATTCCATCCTGATTGGAATTTAGAATCGAAGCAGATTGAAAAATAAAGTCGAACTATGAAGTTATTTCTGACTTCAGTCATTTTTGTTTTCCTTTCGGTCGTCATCAGCACAATTTTCCCTTTAGATTACACGCTTACATCTTTCAGAGTCACACTAAGCAATCAAGAAAATGCAAGTTGTTTCTATGCAGTCTCATTGGAACTAACAAGTAACAATCAAGCACAAAAATGTCAAATCAGACCGCATGAGACCTAGTGTGAACATGCAGCGCATATACTTAGTAAAGGATTTGGGAAGGGGGGGTATCAGTGTGGTTGACATCTTGAATGTCTTTTTTTTCCCAATAAAATACCATAAGCTTGGTCAGAAAGGAAAGCTCTAAGTAGTTATTATCACTTTCTAAAAAATTTGCGTTAAAATATTTTTACTTAATAAATTGACTCTTTTATATGTATATGCACATGACATCTTATTCCTTTATACCAATTATATACCTTTTATTTTTACAAACACATTTTCCATTAAACCTATTGAAATATTTCTCAATATTAAAAAAGTCAGAAAATGTATGCACATGATACTCTACATTCACAAACAATTCAGTTGATATCTACATCAGGAAAGACTTTTTGACAGAGAAACTCGGAAACATTAGATTGTCGCAATCTCTCACCTCCATGACGCAGAAAGAGCAAACACATGACAGGCCACTCTGCGCAAGCTCGAAAACAAACGACAGCTTTTCTATTCAATTTGCAAACCTACGCAAATTGCTCTGTGTAGGATACGCAAATTGTGCATCGCTCGGAACATGCGCATAACCAATCTATCGGCTGCCTTTCTGAACACACTCGCTATTGTGTGCAGTCTGAGGGACGATAATGTCAGCACACTTTGCGCTCAATTCAAAATTCAAGCTGCACGGTTATGCTTGTATGGATGGAGGACACTCCTTCGTTTCACACACGATTTCTTCAAACCAGGCATCAAACCAGGTGGGGGCGCCACACAGCCTGAACGCTTTAAAATGCTAAAGTGGTGTGGGTGCGTAGAGAGCCCCTATAAAGTCAATAGCACCTGTCCCTTTGCAAGCCGAGACCCCACCTTCTGTTGTGTAATGGTTTCTTTGGGCTGTTTAATGCATATTAACGCATCCTAAACTTTGCAAAAGAAGCTTAAAGATAGCAGGAGCTGTAGAATAATGAACTATTCATTTGCAGCCCCAAAGTTAATAAAATTACCGTTTCTTAAAACCCGATATTAAGTGACTTTGCACCTGCAAAAATAAATTAATAAAAAAAATTCATTCTCACCATTGGTCCCTCTTTGAAGAGGCGGACTCGACCAGCCACCCACTCTTACGGCAAACCAAAAGACACAAAAGTACAAGTAGCTCTTTGGTGCCCATCAGCTGGCACTGTGTGAATACCCACATTCATTCATCCTTATGAACATAATATTCATCTATATATTTATGTATAATGCATGTGAAGCAAAACTAAATTAAGTTTCCAATTGGTAGCATTAGTTATTGGCGCACACGTATTGCAATATTTCCAATGAAACCTGTTAATTTAACATATTTTATATATTTCATAGAAAAATAGAAATTAAAGTTTCATTTAGAACCGCTCACAGTACTTTTGTTAGCTGGCCTTTTTTGAGAAACTCATTTATTGCACGTGAAATGAAAACATTCGTGATTCTATTAATCAGCACTGGGCATGTATTATTTATCATTATTTTCCCTATGCTAGATTCGCCTTAATTAAGCAGCTATTTATGACAGTAAATTACAAAAGGCCAGAATAGGATGATGATTATTAACATACAAACATTGCCATCCAAAAGACATATTGCACTGACCTACCATGCTCATAAAACCTTAAATTGCAGTTACTAATTCACAGACACCAGAGCAAAGGCTTGACTCCAAATGCAAAAAGCCCGTTACTAAAACAAATGTGGATCTCGCAACGCAATTAATTTGATTCTTGTTCTTTTTAAACAGCTACTTGTAAATGTAATTAAAACTTTCATTCATGAGGCATACTGGAGAAATATATTTAATGGGAATTGAGGTATTCGAAACACGAAGACAAGAAGAGTCCTATGTGTAATACAAGTATGGTTGAAAGCTAGATGGAGCATCGTTATATACTAGCATGGACAGTGATGTCTCCTTGACACTTAACACAATACTTAGCCAGTCTGTAGAATACCATGAAAGCTGTTTAAAGACATTTGAGCTGCCACGTTTTAACCGTCAATGACTTAGTGATAAGAAATACAGGGCCTGATCCCAAAGTTAGTGCCAACGTAACCAGAGCTGTTGTAAACTTAACTTCATAGACTATAATGGCTCTGGTACGTTTACAACAGCTCTAGTTAAGTTCGCACCAACTTTGGAATAGAGCCCATAATGTGAAAGACTGTTGTGGACTAATGTCCAAATAAAAATGTAATTGATGTATCATCAAACAACTTTTTGACTATTTAAATTTTTTTGTCCGATTACATTTATAAAGTAGTACAGATAGATAACCAAAACAAAGCTTAGAAATGGGATAAAAAGCTAGACTTTTTTATGATACCATCTACAGTGGACTACGTTACAATTTTAATTAATGGTATATGATGATTTAATGATGCACTGAAAATAATTGAATGACTAAACACTGTATTTTAGAGGCATCACTTTGGAAATTTAGCATAATAAATGAATGACTAAAAATGGCATCGGAAATATATATATATACAGTTGTGTTCAAAATTATTCAACCCCCAATGCTGTAAAGGGTTTTAGGGAATTTAGTGTACATTTGTAATTGTATTCAGAATGAAATGAAAGGTATTGAAAACACCTGTGGATGTCACGGAGCAGCAATAAAACATAATAAGCACCAATTAGGCAGCTTTAAAATGACTGTGATACTCAGCTCCTTCTAGACATTTACTGGTGTGGTTACAAACATGGTGAAGTCAAGAGAATGGTCCAGGAAGACAAGAGAAGAGGTGATTACTCTTCACAGGAAGGGCAATGGCTATAAGAAGATTGCAAAGATGTTAAACATACCAAGAGAGACCATAGGAAGCATCATTCGCAAATTCAAGGCAAAGGGCACTGTTGAAACGCTACCTGGTCGTGGCAGAAAGAAGATGCTGACTTCGACTGCTGTGCGCTACCTGAAGCGTAGAGTGGAGAAAAGTCCCCGTGTGACTGCTGAGGAACTGAGAAAAGATTTGTCAGATGTGGGTACTGAAGTTTCAGCTCAGACAATACGGCGCACACTGCGTAATGAAGGCCTCCATGCCAGAACTCCCAGGCGCACCCCCTTGCTGTCTCCAAAGAATAAGAAGAGTCGACTGCAGTATGCCAAAAGTCATGTGGACAAACCACAGAAGTTTTGGGATAGTGTTCTGTGGACTGATGAAACAAAATTAGAATGGTTTGGGCCCATGGATCAACGCTATGTTTGGAGGAGGAAGAACAAGGCCTATGAAGAAAAGAACACCTTGCCTACTGTGAAGCATGGCGGGGGGTCAATCATGCTTTGGGGCTGTTTTGCTTCTGCAGGTACAAGGAAGCTTCAGAGTGTGCAAGGTACCATGAATTCTCTTCAGTACCAGGAGATATTGGATGACAATGTGATGCAGTCCGTCACAAACCTGAGGCTTGGGAGACGTTGGACCTTTCAACAGGACAATGATCCCAAGCATACCTCCAAGTCCACTAGAGCATGGTTGCAGATTAAAGGCTGGACCATTTTGGAGTGGCCATCGCAGTCACCTGACTTAAATCCGATTGAGAACCTCTGGTGGGACGTAAAGAAAGCAGTTGCAGTGCGCAAGCCTAAGAATGTGACTGAACTGGAGGCTTTTGCCCATGACGAATGGGCGAAGATACCCGTAGATCGCTGCAAGACACTTGTGTCAAGCTATGCTTCACGTTTAAAAGCTGTTATAACTGTAAAAGGATGTTGTACTAAGTACTAAGATTGAATGTCACTTGGGGGTTGAATAAAACTGATAATGATGTGAGCACAGAAAATACATTTGTGGTTATTTCATTATAAATGTTATGTTATATTTGTCTGACCTACACGTGCCTCTTTGATTTAATTGTAAGCAAGATGAGTGAATGATCAAAATCAATGTCAAACTGGCCAAAACACTCAATTTCAGTGGGGGTTGAATAATTTTGAACACAACTGTATATATACATTCAGGTTATGCTGGAGGGCAAAAAGTGATATTAAAAGCCTACACATAGCAAATAATAAAGTTTATAACTGTAGAAGACATTTACACAACCCAGGAATTCAGAGAACTGCTTTACCCACAGAGCTCATATGCAGCATGGAACGCTCGGTAGGACATGCAAATTAAGTCTCCAATTTCCCCACTATTTTGCATTCTGGGTCTGTTTTAACACAGAACCCTCCTTACCACTGCAATGCCATACTTTAGGCTTTTCAGAAAAGGTCAGGTTATGCAATGATTAACAGCCACTTCTAGACAGCTGTTTCGGGCTTATTATGATGTCATCAGCAGGGGATAGGCAGTGACTCATTGCTGTTTCATACTTAACCCCGAGGGCAAGCTGAAGACAAGCCGACTAAGGAAATGGATTACTGGAACCATGTCCTGTGGTCTGATGAGACCAAGATAAGCTTATTTGGTTCAGATGGTGTCAAGTGTGTGTGGCGGCAACCAGGTGAGGAGTACAAGTGTGTCTTGCCTTCAGTCAAGCATGATGGTGGGAGTGTCATGGTCTTGGGCTGCAGGAGTGCTGCCTGCAATGGGGAGCTACAGTTCAATGAGGGATCAATGAATGCCAACATGTACTGTGACAAACTGAAGCAGAGCATGACCCCCCCTTTGGCGACTGGGCAGCAGGACAGTATTCCAACATGATAATGACCCCAAACACACCTCCAAGACGACCACTGCCTTGCTAAAGAAGCTGAGGGTAAAGGTGATGGACAGGCCAAGCATGTCTCCAGACCTAAACCCTATGGGGCATCCTCAAACGGATGGTGGAGGAGCACAAGGTCTCTAACATTCACCAGCTCTGTGATGTCATCATGGAGGAGTGGAAGAGGACTCCAGTGACAACCTGTGAAGCTCTGGTGAACTCCATGCCCTAGAGCAGTGGTTCCCAACCGCGGTCCTCAAGTACCCCTAACAGGCCAGATTTTGCACATCACCTTGGGGAAATGCAGACTGAATCCTGCAATCACTGAGCTGTGCTTCAGATATCTGGAAAATCTGACCTGTTGGGGGTACTTGAGGACCGCGGTCGGGAACCACTGGCCTAGAGGGTTAACGCAGTGCTGGAAAATAATGGAGGCCACACAAAATATTGACACTTTGGGCCCAATTTGGGCATTTTCTCTTAGGGGTGTACTCACTTTTGTTGCCAGCGGTTTAGACATTAATGGCTGTGTGTGGAGTTATTTTGAGGGGACAGCAAATTTACACTGTTATACAAGCTGTACACTCACTGTTTTACATTGTAGCAAAGTGTCATTTCTTCAGTGTTGTCACATGAAAAGATATAATAAAATATTTACAAAAATGTGAGATTATATATATATATACACTCAAAACGATAAACCGCCACATGGAGACTGAGTAAAAAGAAAAAAAAATCTTATTACTCAGTCTCCGTGTGGCGGGTTATCGTTTTGAGTGTATAGTGGAGGCCACTTCCCAGCACCGGATCATGAATTGTTTTGAAAATTGAGTGCGGAGAACATGGATAAGTATATATATATTGTTATTTGATTAGATACTTGTATAAAGAGCAATCTGTGGATGCAAGGTCTGGTCACACGACAACTATCATCATTGGAATCATAGCTGATGTTGCCTCGGGTCTACTCAGTTGGTTGCATCTCATTTGTCCAGTAGGTAGACTATATCTCTTTATTAACAGCTCAGTTCGTCCATCCAGAATTTGCTCAGTGTTCAAAAATATTTTTTTCTTTAGTAATCCAATTATTTTTGAAGTGGAAAGTCCAAGAATAATGAGCTTCTCGGGTGCTCTTGTGAAGTCAGGGAGAAAAAAATGATACTGTGATTGGGATGCAGTTTTATTAGTGGGAGTTAAAGACTATTATGTATTTCAAGTAAACGTGAATAAATCTCCCAGACATATCACAAAGACTCTCATTTAATATATACAAAGTCTTAGTGACATGTATTCAAATAAACATTAACTTGACATTAAATATATAAATGGGAAGTTTAAATAACGTGCACATTAGCAAATATTTGCTCATTAATTATCTTAATTATGATGAAAATTGTTTTCTTACAATGTTTGTCCTGTGATGATCATCTCAGCTTTTCATAATTTACATATTTACTGGGACCAAGTCAGCATAAATAATTGATTTATATGTGTAGCACACTGGATATTTTAAGCTTATTTGACTTAAAAATCCTTGCTTCAGCTTTGTTTTCTTCGATAAGTCCAACAATGGTATAGTCTGTTATGTAGCGGTTACCCTCGTCCTCCAATATAACTATGTTAGATTGAGTTCTTAGATTTTCTGTGTCAGGGATCGGAAATGGAATTTTGAGCCATTCATGATTTCAAGATGAAGCAAGTCCTAAGGTATAGGATAAAATATACCACATAGTCTATGATACTACCCAGGGGTAAGTACTAAAAAAAAAAAGAAGTGTGGGAACTCACCAAGATTTCTATCCCCCAATTTGTAATTATCCTTTTGCACGTAACACAAACACACAATCAAATCTGTTATCTTTATGTATATATGTAGAATTTGGCAAAATTATGATAAATCATATATTTATTGTGACTTAACAGGGAAATATATGCTTGAACACCTGAATACAAGCTTTGAAGTGTGGGGGAGCAAAGGAACCCAGTTCCCTTTGCAAAAATAGTGCAGGAACTCCGGTCCCATGCATTCCCCCTGGCCTTGACCCCTGATACTACCATTTGAGTATGTTGGGTTGCAATTTTCACCTTTACTACTAATTCAACAAGATATTTATCTAAATGTTCCTCATGAAACACAAAAACCCATACAATGCAATAAAGATCATGCAACTGCACCACCATTCGCATAATTCATATATTTCTAAGTACTTAATGTCCAGCATAAGAGCAACAAGAGAAGATTCCTTCTGCAACCATTATTAGAAACACAAACCTTGCCTTCCCTTAACCATTCTGCACATGCTATGATACGCTTCATTAAATCTTTAATATTTAGAAAGTTCATTATATTCAGTTTTACATTGGAACTGTGACATTGGGAAAAGAAGCAGTCAATATATGCTTTCTGTAAAGATATGGCATGTTTAATATTGATAATCGTGATGTAGGAGATCAAAAGATTAATGATCCCCGTTTTAGTTTTCTTATTATTTTGCATCTATCAAAAGTAGCTTCCACATCTACAGCAACAGATACCACATCTTCTATGACGGCACCTGGTGTGAGAAGCCAAAACGGCTTGGCAGAGTAGCAGTAATATCACCGCTTTACAGATGTGGAGATGCAGGTTCAAATTCCTGTCAGGGCAGGACTCTCAAGGATACATACTTGACTACCATACAATATCAGCTGCATAGTGTAATGGTAACATCTCTGCTTCACAGCTCTGGATAAGAAGGTTTGAAACCTGACCAGAACATCTGACTATGTAATGCAGGGTTTGAGTCCCCTGTGAAGTGTGAGTATGGAACCCAATGGCAAGCTGTGGGTAAGGAAATCAGGAGACGATGGAGTGTAAGCAATCTTTAGTGAATCATGAATAGAAACTGAAGTCCAGAAAACAATACGGTCAAAAGGTTGGAATGAAATTCGTAGGCAAGTCCCAGAAAGAACAACAGGAAATAACAAAGAAGGCGGGCGTAGTTGGTGGCACAATCCGGGTCGAAGGGTTGAAGAAGGTGGCGTAGTCGGTGGCACAATCCGGGTCGAAGGGTTGAAGAAGGTGGCGTAGTCGTTGGCACAATCCGGGTCGAAGGGTTTAAGAAGGCAGGCGTAGTCGGTGGCACAATCCGGGTCGAAGGGTTGAAGAAGATGGCGTAGTCGGTGGCACAATCCGGGTCGAAGGGTTGAAGAAGATGGCGTAGTCGGTGGCACAATCCGGGTCGAAGGGATGAAGAAGATGGCGTAGTCGGTGGCACAATCCGGGTCGAAGGGTTTGAAGATAACGTGGTCAAAAGATACGAGGAGCACTAGGAAACTGAGGCGGGAGGCACAGTAGAATCTGGTTAATGTGCTGGGAAGGAAGGCGGAATTAAATAGGGTTCATGGGATCATGGAAATACCTTTCACCTGGGTATTGTAGGTGGAGTTGAGGTACCTGGAGTTTTGGTAGGTCAATGGGAGGCATTCGAGGATCTCCAGAGCAGGTGCCATGCAGTACCCCTAATCGGCCAGCTGAGGGCGCCAGAGTACCTGGTTTTCTACTACTTAGGAGAGTTTGTTCGCGCGCGTGCGCACTTTCCTCTTCAGGACTCGGATTCAGTCGGCGGCGTGGGGCGTCTCCTGGCTCTCCCTCTCCATCCTGCGGACCAGGAACTTGGAGCGACGCGCCACGAGGGATCTCGGGTGAGTAGAGCACCTCTCCCAGCATGGCGGTCTGGACCGGGAGCGGGCCGCGGAGCGGGGCATGACAGACTAGCAGATCGCTGCCTTACAACCATGGAGAAGGAGGTTCAACCTCACCACTGTGTAGCAGTTTCTACTACTGTTGAAAGACTTGGATCCTGGTCAGAAGACCTCACCAGCAAGTGTCCTTGGGCAAGACACCTACAATATGTACATGCCTACCTCACAATATCTCTTACCGATTGAAAGTTCCTTCAGGTACAAGGTCCCATGATCATACGGTATCTGTCTTGTGAAGCCATGTTTGCTCAAAAGTATCATCTCCTTGTTCACATGTCCTGTACAGCAGAATATGTTGGCGCTATATAAATAAAGTATAAAAATACGAGCATCCCATCCTCAATGGGCACACCATTACTCCTCAACCTGGCACTGTCAACCTGGATTCATGGGCTCTGGGTAAAAAATACAACTTTTCATTGTCACAGCTAAAGGATGTAAACAGTAATTTTATTCACAACGGTGTTCTATTGTCACCAAAACCTCTCTCTCTCGGAGCACTGACAATGACAAAGTGCCACTGTTAAGTATTGATGTATTCTCATTCTGCACTTTATTAAGAATAAATGAATTTTCATTTAAAATTTTTAGAATATTAATCAATCTGTAATCAGCAATTGTTATACATCATGATTCTATCAGTGCAGTAGGTACTTAAGTCCTCTTAAACACAGTAAGAAGAGAAATCTGTACATTCATGAGATAAACCAAGATATTCTTAAATAAAATCAAAGTCATTTGTGATGCACAGTCCAATATGCTACATGCTGACATTTTGTAATTAGGAATCATGAATAAGATACGGAGGAGATTTATCTTAAGGATAAGGTAGCATATGAAGATCACATTGAATGGAAGAAAAAGGAACATATCCTTCAACTATATTAAAACTAGAATTTATTTTTTAATAAAAAGATCGGAAATAAAGAATACATGGATGACCTATGCTAGTAATTTCCCAGATAAATCCACATACTAAATGCAATAATAGGTTTATTTAAGTAAAATCAAACGGTTATATTAACTAAGTTATTATTTTAGTTTTTGCTGTATTTTGTGCTAGATTTACAATTTTCCTTGGAAATGGCAAGGACACATGATAAAGTTTAAAGAAAATTTTAAATAAAGTACACCCCTTTTTGGCCATATCACAGCGTTTTCGTAATGTTATGTGACAATAAACACAAGTCACTTTTCGTAGGTCAGTTTGTGTAGCTTTCTCAATGTCCTAACACAGAATTAAACTCACTTAGCTTGGCTCGTGTTTCCAGATACTGTGCATCTTAAATATATGGTCTCATGATAAGGAGACCAGGTGATACTCAGTAGACCTGCAATAATTACCACGAGAGACAAACCATCGTGGGGCAAATAAATGTGTGGGGTTTTTTTGTGTGTGTTTTTTTTTTCTCTCCTTGGGAATATGGTTAGGGCACTGTAAGAAGTGTGACTTGCTATACCAAACCCATGAAAATATTCTGCAATTAATATTACAGCCAGTACCAATATACCCAATTCCGGGCAATTCTGAGGAATGAACTACATGCACAAGGTGTTCACAATTGTGTTTTTAAACACATTTTAATTGTTAAGATTCAATAAAGAATGTTTTGAAATTATAATTGTATGTATGTGGTCAATGTCATCTGGCACCGACAGTGAGCTCATTTTGGTCTCACAGAAGGTTGTTCTTTTTTCATATCTATAATTATTACTACCAAGTTATGTAGTGGATACAAAGTGGCACGGTTTAAAATAAAGCAGTTATTCAGTTCTTACAGTTCTTAAATTGCCACAGCAGGAAATGTACGGCCAGAGTGGCAACTCTATTTTTTATCTTATAGTCGCCTCCGCTCCTTGGTGTGGGCAGATATTACGCTAATAGAAATCTTTACCCATGCTTCAAGGTCTAGATAGCACACAATTACTACGTGCCTGCTCCTTCACATATTTACTTGGGAAATGGAATCCTAGACCTGACTCTTTCAGTGAAGGCTTCCATCATGAATGGAAAATTGGAAAAAATGGAAAATTGTGTCTCCATGATTATCCATCAACAGCAACATAGTGCGTTTATACATATTCTCATCCTCAGTGTGAAAATTATGGGGGATTAAAGGGATTCGCCACACCTCAACATGAGTAAGCCCCAAAATGCTTTTATATTGTATTCACCTATGAGGTGTACTACTCCAGGCACATCCCTCCTTTCATGCTGAGTTTGTGGTCATGGGGAGGTCTCCACCCTCTAATGTCCCTGATATTTATTTATTTATAAAGGATTTTACCAGGAAGGATACATAGAGATTTCTCTCTTTTTCAAGTATGTCCTGGGTTTAAGAACATTAAAATGTTACAGTTGTTACAGAAATACAAAGTAATACAATGCAAGATATTAAAAAACCCCCACAAAAAAAACAACACAAATATACAGATTAATATAAAATAAATATGTAGGAAATAGTCACTATGTTACATGTTTACAGGTGCATTCCGTATTGAGGTATGTTAATAGGGAGTTCGAGTGACTTAAGACTGGGGGAAGATTTGATGGCTTCTGGGAGGTTATTCCATAACTGCGGTGCTCTGTAGGAAAATGAGGATCGAGCCACTTTCTTTTTGTATTGTGGTATTGCAAGTAAGGTGCTGGTCCTGGATCGAAGGTTATAGGACGAGAGAACTGCTAGAGGAAGCAGTCTATTCAGGTAGGGTGGCAGCTTCCCAGAAAAGCTCTTAAACACCAGGTTGGAAAGGTGAAGGGTACGTTTGTCACAATGGTGGGTCATGTAGTTACATTGCAGCGCAAAGCGGCAGCATGAGTTATACAATGTGGTAAGTTTCTGAAGGTGTGTTTGCGGGGCCGCTGCATACACTTCATCTCCGTATTCAATAGCCGGCATAAGCATTTGTTGTAAAATTTCTTACCGTGGGGTTCAGGCAGGATTTGTTTCTGTACAGGGCTCCTAGTTTGGGGTAAATTTTAGATGAGAGTTTTTCGATGTGGAGGCCAAAGGATAGATTTGGGTCTAACCACATACCTAGATATTTGAGAGAAGTGACTGTAGTCAGCGTGCCATTTGATTTTGTCCCCACACATAGATGGGGGTTTTGCAATTTATGTAGTTTAGGTGCTGTTCCAAAGATATAAGATATAAGAGCAAAGCCAGAGTCCTGATTTCCACGAATAATGTAAGACTTTGGCATTCCTAGAGGACAAGAGGAGCAGCGGCTGCTGGACAGACTACTCCAGCAGAAAGCAATCTAGGCAGCGGCGTAGCGTGGGTTGTCAGTGCCCGGGGCAAGGCAAGAATTGTGCACCCACCAACCTGTGGACACGGTAACAGACCCTGATTCCCTTCTACCAGTAGAGTATTAACCCCCGTTACCCCACAAGCACATGTATTGTATATTAACAAAATACTATTATAATAATAAAAAAATTAAAACAACATGCCCCCCCCACACTACGCCACTGCTACCAGTCACCCTGTCCCAGTATACCCTAGCATAGTTCCACTCTCCCAGTACCCCCAGTCACTCTCTCCCAGTAGCCACAGTCACTCTCTCCCTCAAGTACCCCCAGTCACTCTCTCCCAGTACCCCACTCTCTCCTTCTCTCTCTCAGTACCCCAACTTTCTCCAGTACCCCAAATTTCTCCCAGTATCCCCAGTCACTCTTTCTCTCTCAAGTACCCCCACTCTCCCAGGACCCCCAGTCAATCTCTCTCTATCCAAGTACCCCAGTACCCCCTCACTGTGTGTTGGTTATGCTGCTCTGGTGTCACAGTGACCTACCTGCGTGGAGTTGCTGGTGGCCCGGGGGGGGGAGCTGTCCAGGGAGAGCTGTCCAGGGAGCTAGTGGAGACTGGATTTTAAATGTGCTGCAGGGCAGGCACATCCCTCCCTCCTTCCTGTTCAGTGGCTGCGGGATTGCCAGCGGTGGGAGGGGGCTGCACGGGGCTTCAAGGGGGCTGACAAGCGTGGTCTGTTGGATAATGCTGCGCTGCTTCACGTGACTCATGTCAGCGTTAAGGAGTCATGACAGGACCAGAATTTTCTGTCCTGGTCCTCCCTTCTGGATGCTGAGTACTAAGTCACCACCGGCGCCAAAAAACTGGCGGCTGCCCATGCAAGGGCCTCTCACGGACACCAGTGTCCGTGAGCAGACGCCTTGCTGATCCTGCTGGAAAATATTAGTGGTTCAAATTTCTTTTGAAATTTTGCGCCCCTAAGAAAATTGCGCCCAGGGCAACCGCCCCCGAGGCCCCCCCCACGCTACGCCACTGAATCTAGGTAGTGTTTCTTGGGTAACCATGGCCCCATTGACCTACAGAGGCATTGCAGAGATGAAGAGGTCCTTCCTCTAAAATGCTCCCTTTTCAAGATTCCTTATTGAAATGGACTCTTCGCTTTTTATGGTGCACAGTTGTTTGTAATCACTTATAGTATATATCAGTGTACCTTTACGGTTTCACATCCTGGTTTTGATCCTTGGTTTACAAATACATATTTGATTGGACCTCTGCCTAAACTAGCCCTTTTGACACACTCTGACTTTATTTCTGGATTTTCCTTTTGGACTTAATCGCTCAGTATATTATTTAATGCTATTTTACCAGATTTTGGCCTGCATCCCAGCTAACCTAACAACTGACATGAAACAGCAAATCACTGCAACAAGAAAACCTAATCTAAGAACCAGTCCCTGTAATAGCTGGACAAGTTTTACCTGAGAATGGTCAAAGAACAAGCTGTACTCAGGATACAGAGGTATACAAACATGAGATAATGAAGCTGTCTAGGACAGGACAGATAAAGGAGGTCAGACAACAAGCCAAGGTAAAAAAACAAAAACACACACTGGACACAGATTATCAGAGGTATATACAGCATACTGATGGGTAACAAAACCAAAACAGGCATTAATACATTGGAGAGACAAGAGTTAAGCATCTTTGGACAGGCTGTTATTGGCTGGCGCTTGCTAGTGATATTAGAGAGCACGTGTATGATAATGTCATGAGTTGTCAAAACTATCATCAAAATGATGCACAAGTATGTCAGCATAATGATGCGCAACATCAAAGGTGTCCAAGGAATTATGTGCTTGACCAGAGAGAGAATGGAATGATACTCCATAACCCCAAAAGTGGCTCAAAATCAACAAGGGGCAAGAGACCTAAAGACATCGGCAGAATCAGCTAACTCACCAGCAATATTCATGACAACAATATCCTGAGTAGTTGTAGGAGATAGGGACAAGAGATTGAATAAAGATGTAACATTTATTCAACATAGAGCCCATCATGGACATGAATCAGTAGTGTATCCTTCGGTTTATCAACTGTGTTGTTTAGGCAATTTCATGTGACCAAAAAATATCCGTCACACTATTTTATTTTAGCCAATGTCTTTGCCATCAATAAATCCTCACTAAGAAATGATGATCTGTAGGTTTTTTCTTGATTATCTCCAGACCCTCTGTTACTTGATCTTTACTTCCAATCAGTGGCTGCAACTGCACTCTTAGGTCGTCTTTAAAAATATATATTACCAACATGATGAAAAAATAACATGGAAAAGATCCACTAAAGAAAGAAAAGAGATCAAGGCAGATGTTGTTTTGAGGAAGATTATTTATAATTTAGATATAAACCTACAATTCAGGGTCATCAAGGAGTTGAACAGTTTAGACATGTTTTTTATGTGTGGGATATACTACGGATTTAAGATTAAAATGTTAAATTAAAACCGAGTTACTTAGATGCGCTAATACAAAGCTAATGCATGCAGGAGCATTAGCAATCTAACTATCTTCTTACAATTCAGCATGCGTCTATGTAAAGACAGGATTATTTGGAGATTACATGTATCTGTGCCACATGCAGAGCAAATGGCTATTTTCACTACTTCTGCTCTGGAGAACCATGAGGACGTCTCACAGATCATAAAGAACACATTTTCAGTTTTTCTTGCTCTTAACACAATTTTCAATACTTTTGTTTCACGGATAAGCTAAAGGATACTAAAACTAGAAATATAGAATGAAAATTGTACAAGTATCCATCTCCAGTTACAGATACTTACAAAGTGCTAAGAAGTTCCGTAGCGCTGTACAATGGGTGAGACAAAACAACAAATATACATACCAATTAAAACACACAGAACAGTAGGAGAGAGGACCCTTCTTGAGAGTTTACAATCTAAGAGGAGAGGGGTGGCACACTAGGTGAGGGTAACTAGAGAACCTGAAGTAGCGGGATGCATGTAGGCTGTGTCGGGACTTGGCATAAGAAATGTACAGTGGAGCAATCATGGAGTGAGCAGATGTGTTTTCAGAGACTTCTTGAACTGAAGAGACATGAGTCTAATGTTGCAGGGAAGGGAGTTTCATAGAAAGGGGACAGCTCGGGAGAAGTCCTGAAGGCGGGAGTTGGGGGTGCGGGTACGTGCAGCTGATAGCATCAGATCATAGGCGGAGCGAAGTGGTGGGGATGGGATATACCTACTAATAAGGGAGGAGATGTAGGCAGGGGCACGCTTATAGAGAGCTTTGTATGTGAGCACCAATATTTTGAATTGGATTCTAAAGGAAACAGGGACCCAGTGTAGAGATTAATAAAGAGGCAAGGTGCGAGAGATACGAGAGGTGAGGTGGATGAGCCTAGCAAAGGCATTCATAACAGACTGCAGAGGGAGAATCTGGGATCTCTTAAATGCCAGAGAGATGGAGGCAACAGTAGTCAAGGAAGGAGATAAAAAGAGCATGGATGAGTGTTTTAGTTGAGTCCTGATTAAGAAAGGGACGAATGTGAGCACTGTTTTTTAGGTGGAACTAGCAAGATTTGGTTAGGGACTGAATGTGAGGAGTAAAGGATAGATCACAGTTGAAGAGGACACTGAGGCAATGAGACGGAGAGGTAGAAGTAATGAGACACCATATTAACTAACATATTCAACTAACACCTCTACGTGCTTTGTCACTGCACCAATTTTCAAGTCCAACAATCAAATGCATCACTTAAAAGACCCAAAATATTTACTCCGATCATCACTTTAGCGGAATTGGATTTCTTTATATATTTCCATTACTACCTTGAATCCCATTTATAAATGTCCCAATGCCTTGGTCAGCCACAATATGTCCTAATTCCTCATCATATCAAACAGCCAACTTGACACAATTGGAGATAACATCAGGACCCACCTTATGTTCCAACTCTCTGATGCCAAGTATACACCTTTAAATCCAGAGCTCTCCTTATTTGTACGTACATGTCCTACCACTTTCAGTCAATTCCATTTCTGATATGCCAGCCTCTTGTTTGTAATGGAAATGTTAATACTACAGTGCATCTATTCTTTCTCATGACCAGATTAAGATATATTGACTTCTTTCTACCATTCTTCTGGATCTCCGGCTGTAAATATCCTTCGAACAAGAGAATAGGGTCGAGCTACGAGAGCCCCTTCCTTGCACACCAACTACACGCTGGTGCTTTCCCACAAGGCGTCGCTATGCCCTCAACACAAATTAAAGGAAAATGAGAGGCAATCCTGGCGTAGTGTACATGGATCTTTAAAATGATTAAGGCTAAGGGCCTAAACGTTGCCTTTATCCATAATCATGCCATATAACATAACATATTCAGTGTGGTTTTATATACACACACATTTATCTATGTCAGTGCACGGATTACAAACAATAGGAGGAGCATGGAAAACACAAACTACACTTCCCGTTCATGCTTCATGTTCTTAAAGGGGCATCACAGAAAAAAAAAATCAACATCATAAAAATAAAACCAAATAAAATGCACCATATAACCGACCTAGAATATGACAAAATATCAGTAATGGACATAAGAATCAACAAGGCCGGAAGTGCCTTTCATTTTTCTAGAAACTGTATTGTTACCATTATAACTTTTCCAGCTGTTCCTGGGTCTATCATCAACTATAAAACACCTGAAACGGTTTAGCAATTAGGTGCACGTGTGAGATAACCCAAGAGACAGTGGCAGCAGGACTGAAGAGTGCAATCTGTGGTTTTCTATGAAATGCTTTATGCTGGATAAGTGTCTTTTACCCTACATGAAAAATATTCTTCTAGGTTGGATGGTGAGCTTCTAGAATAGCATTGCACATGCCCACAGAGTTCTATTAGCGTTTTATAGTTTGGTAAGCATCATAGATGGCTAGTGCCCTATAACCATTTCAACTGTTCCAGTATCCGGATGGTCTTACAAATATATGACAAACTGGTTAATGCGGTCCGTCCTGTCTACTTTTTTATACTGTAAAGAAAAACTTTGCTTTAGACTTAATGCTTGCTTATAAAGCTTCATTAAATTCATCCATCATAGTAAACAATTTTGTCTGGTGTGCCACTAGCATTTGGTTCAATATTTCATTAAAGTGTGTTGGGAAAAAAAAAGTATAACTTAATCTACTAAATAAAAAAAAGAGAAATAAACAAAACCAACAGCCTTTAAGAAATTGAAATTACCATGCAGGCATTGGTTTGTATTATACAACACAGGCAACTCGATGAATGGATCTTTTTATCTCTCCTGAGCCTAGCTGTGGAAATGTGAATACCAAAGCATACTTTTAATCCGTTTGTTGAAGTGAGGATACGTTCTACGTGTATGATTTGTATGTTTCTCTAACAAGAAAAGTCAAAAGAAGAGTGAAGGAGAATGATTGAATGTCTGAAAGAGAACTTTTACATAATCATGGGAAATAGGTAGGAAAGAGAAACATTATATATATATATATATATATATATATGAAGAATATACTAAATAAAAAATAGTGAGTGGTTAAGATTGTTCACAAAACCTCTGTTTGGGATGGGAGATATTATTTAAGAAGAAGAATTTTACAATATTTATATTGCCACGTGTATGTAGGAGGGGAACTCCTCGCAGGAACAGTCCCAAAACGGAAGCGTGAAGGTATGTATAAGAAAAAACCTGTAAGTCCAGTGGCACAGGTATATAACAGCTAAGAGGAGCAAAGTGTCTGTACCAATTGCAAAGTAGGATGTAAATCAAAAAGTGGGGTAGCAGTCCAATCTTGAAAAATCTCTGAAGACCTGGATGGACCAGAAAATAAAAATAGAGGTGGTGGCGTGTCTCAGCCCAGCCGGGCTTCCGACGGGCCTAACGAAATGCCCGTAGCTGCGAGGTCGGCCCAAGCCGTCTCGGGATCAGTAACCGTGTACGGTATGTTATCATGGGTCACACTAAAGAGCCAGCCAGGCCCCAACGATATCGATACTATGCAGAACGGTCGTCACGTCCCAGTACCTTCGACGGGCCATCAGGGTCAAAAATGGAAGGTCGTGGTATAATGCTAACGTTGCTCCTTCAAACAGCATAGGATTCCGTGCGCCGGGGAAAGACAATTTTCACTTTCATTGCAACGTCGCAGAAAACAACCACAACATGTCCAGGAGCCCCTCTGGGTGCCGCTGCCGCCTTCCAGACCCGAAATGCTGCTCCAACCAACTTAGGTGTGGTAGGGGGCAATCCAGAAACCTGGAGTGCAAGCCGGGTCACATAAGGCCACAGAACGTCTGCTAAGACTGAGTCTGGAATGCCTCTGACCCAGACATTTCGGCGACAGTGTCGAGACTCCAAAGTTTCAACCGAGCGAGTCAAGGTTTCCACCTGAGAGCAGAGGATGGTCAACTGGTCAGAAAGATGAGACTGCTCCAGAGCTACCCCGTCTGTCTTCCCTTGTACCTCCATCACCTGCGCTCGGATCACCTCAACCTCTGCCCGAACTGCTGCCACCTCCGGTCTTCACATGCCTCTTATTTCCTCCAGAATCCTATGAAAGTCTCCCTTCATAGAGGGGAGAACGTCATCCTCCTCCGCAATCTGGGTAACAGTACCAGGTCCAGGGGGTCCCGCCGGAGCTCCCAGCTCCCGGAAAACTGGGTTGGAGACATCGCACACCGATGCCTCGCTATAGTCAGCAGAGGGTAGCTGTTCCTCTTCCGAGTCTCCCTTTGAGAGGTCACGCGTGGCCGCCAAGGCCTTAGAGGATGCCACCAACGCAGCCTTCCATTTCTTTTGCGCCCGTTTTTTGGTAGCTGCAGTAAGAGGCAGCGACCCCAGCGACTGGGATGGTGGGATAATCCAGGACACGCCAGCTCCATCTCCCAGAGGCCAGGAGGAATCCTCATCCTCTGGATTCGTAACCGGAAGGGAAAGAGTGAGGCCGTCGATTTCCGGGAGACAGGTCCACCGGCCATCGAATCCCTTATGTCCCTCTGTCCAGGGCCACTATTCTGGCTAGAGAGTTGGGGCAGTTTCTTACCCAGGTTGGCAACAAGATGCCACAGGGAAACACTGCTGAGCCACACAAATACTTCTAATATGGCCAGGTATAGTAGGCCCAAAGCATAGGCCCCAACCCTCTGGGACCGAGAAATCACCACCGGGTGTGCAGGGTAGAGGGAAGCAGAGCCTCCGTGTCTTGCCGAGTAGTCCAGGATCAGTGGGGAGCAGTTTTTGAGCAAAACGGCCGGTAAAAGACAGCCAAATATTGTTAATTAAGCAGGAGCTCTGCAAGACGCGTCTGCTCGCTAACACAGCTAGCCACGACCCCCGGAAAGACGTCTTCTATACCAAAAGAACACTAACCCTGTGGATTCTACCACTGATAGTCTGGTATCTATTTGTATTTGTTCTACTTGCTATTTGTAATCTATGTCAGATGAGGATCAAGCGTGGGAAAGACATCCCACGCTTGGGTACCACGTGCTTGAGGCAACATATGACCACCTGTCACGCATCCCATTGGTACCACACTTTGCATAGGTCCTCCTCCTCCTCATCTGTCTCTACCCCCACTATATGTCCTGCCATGTCATTGCCTACAACCTCCACTGACAGGAATGATGCTACAGTAATGGGTGTACCAGGTCCTTCCTCAGAATAGGACAGCATCCCATCAACAGTCAGATTACATTGCCCCAGCTGCTGCAGCATAAGAAAAAATATAGTCCCAACCATCCCCAAGCACAGCGTCTAAATGCCAGTTTAGCAAAATTACTCGCATTACAGCTGCTGCCTTTTCAGCTGGTGGACTGCTTCCTTCCATGAATTTGCTGAATGTGCTGTACCACAGTGGCAGGTTCCAAAACGCCATTTCTTTTCACGGAAGGCCATTCCAACACTATACCAGCATGTGGAACACAATGTTATGGAGTCATTGGGAAAGGCAGTCAGCAGCAAGGTGCACATGACTTTAGACACGTGGTCCAGCAAGCATGGACAGGGCCGTTATTATTTTTTTTTATTATTATTCTTTGTTTATAAAGCACCAGCATATTCCGCAGCGCTGTACAATAGGCACAGTATAGACAGGGTTGCAATACATTGAACAACATTTGACAAACAGTACAGGAGGAGATGAGGGCCCTATTCCTGTAGGAACTCACAATCTAGAAGGGTTGGGGTTGGAAACAGGAGGAGAGGACTGCAAGGTGAGAGTGATTGATGGTTGCGTCAGTGAGTTGGGTGGTAGGTTTCCCTAAATAGGAACGTTTTAAGGGAGCGTTTGAAGGAAGAGAAGTTAGGGGAAAGTCTGACAGTACGAGGGAGAGCATTCCAGAGAATGGGGGCTGCGCGTGAGAAGTCCTGCAGTCTATCATGGGAAGAGGTGATGCAGGAGATGCTAGGCACAGGTCGCTGTTTGACCTTCGGGAGCAGGCTGGGGTGTATTTGGTGATTAGTGAGGACAGGTAGTGTGGAGCTGAGTTAGTTAGGGTTTTGTAGGTAAGGATAAGAATTTTGAACTTAATTCTGCAGTGGATGGGGAGCCAGTGAATCGACTCGCAGAGGGGAGCGGCAGAGACAGAGTGGCGTGTGAGGTGGATTAGCCTGGTGGAGGCGTTCAGGATGGATTGTATGGGGGAGAGGCGGGAGAGAGGGAGGCCAGATAAGAGATTATTGCAATAGTCAAATCGGGAGATTACCAGGACGTGTATGAGTTGTTTTGTGGTGACAGCGGTAAGAAATGGCCGAATTCTGGAAATATTACACAGTTGGTATCGGCAGGAGGAGGAAAGAGACTGGATGTGGGGGATGAAGGAAAGAGCAGAGTCAAGTGTAACTCCAAGACAGCGAACCTGGTTTGATGGGGAGATGGTGATTACATTTCCTTCACGGCACACTGGGTAACTCTGATTGCAGCTGGGAGGGATCCAGGACGGGACTGTGTGCTGGAGCTTGTTCATCCACCACGCCTCCAGAAATCTGCTTGTATGAGGTCTGTCTGCTCCACCACCTCTTCCTCCTCCTCCTTCTCGGTCTCTGGTGAAGTGGCAGTTAAAACCACGCGTGGCAGGGACTACGCAATGGCTCAAGCAAAAAGATGCCATACTGTGCTTGAGCTGGTTTGTTTAGGGGACAGGAGCCACACCGGGCCAGAAATTCTGTCAGCTCTGCAGGGGCAGAGATAGTGAACACCACGCCAGCTTCAGCTGGGAATGGTCATCTGTGATAATGGCAGCAACCTTCTCTCCACCCTACACCAGGGTAAGTTGAAGCATGTACCATGCCTAGCACACATCCTAAATCTGGGTGGTACAGCATTTCCTAACCAGGTACCCAGGGCTGGCAGAGCTTCTCAGCCAGGCCAGAAACATTTGCAGCCACTTCAGACAGTCATTCCCAGCAAGTGTTCGCCTGGCAGAAATTCAAAGAGAATTCCACCTTCCCACAAACTGTCTGATCTGTGACATGCCCACCAGGTGGAACTCGACATTAGCAATTCTGCAGCGTCTGCACAAGCAGCAGAGGGCCATCAATGAGTACCTTGTGGAGTATGGCACAAGGACAGGTTCAGGTCAACTTGGTTCCCCCCCCGCAGTGGCTGATGATCAAAGATGCATGCACTGTACTGTCACCATTTGAGGAGGCAACAAGGATGGTGAGCGGGGACAGTGCATGCATCAGTGACACAATTCCTTTAGTGTTCCTGCTGGAGCACACTCTGCGGGGAATTATAGATGTAGCACTAGAGGCAGAGCAGCTGGAGGAAGAAGATGCCTTCCCTAGCTCTCAAGGCCTTCCCTAGCTCTTTATGCAGACAGCATTTCATCTCAGCATTTCAGATCAGACAGCAGGAGGATAAGGAGGAGGAGGAATATTTAAGTAGTGGGAGCATTGAAGGTGGGGATTCCTCAAGGGAGGGTTTTGTGTGCCCAGAAACCCAAGGACTAGTACGTGGCTGGGAGGAGGAAGTGCACGATCGGGTCATCCTCATTGACCAGGAAGACTCGGAAGCGAATGCCACCTCCAACCTATGCTGCATGGGCTCCCTTATCCTGCAAAGCCTGCTAAAGGACCCCAGGATTTGTGCTATCAAGGAGAGGGATCATTACTGGTTGGCAAGCCTTCTTGATCCACGATACAAGGGTAAAGTTGCAGAGCTCATCCTGCCCGCACAGAGGGAGCACAGGATGAAACAACTTGAGGATGCTCTAAAGCGACACTTGTGTAACACCTTTCCAGGCACTGGTAGGTTACCAAGTGATGACACACGTGCTTCTGAGGCTGCGGATGATCAGAGGAAGAGCGGTGAAGGCCGGGGCCACTTGACTGATGCCTTTTTAAAAAATTTTAGTCCACGACGCCCAGGGACATCAAATGTAGGCACCCATTGCCAGCGTCTTCACCATATGGTGCAGGACTACCTAGGGACTAGGGCAGACCTGGATACCTTTACAGCAGATGATCCACTGGCTTACTGGGTGTTGAGATTGGATCACTGGCCAGAACTTAGCCAATATGCTATGCAGCTACTAGGTTGCCCTTCATCCAACGTGCTTTCTGAAAGGACGTTCAGTGCCGCTGGAGGTTTTGTCACAGACAAAAGAGTACGTCTGTTCACCGACTCTGTAGACCGGCTGACATTTATAAAAATGAATCAGTCCTGGATCAGCAGCTAGCAATCCCCTCATGCTGACGTAACTGAATAGATCGGGGATCTCTTCTGCATTACCAAAACCTCCACCCCTGCACTCTTCCACAATACCTCAGAGGGGTTACGTTGTGAAGGCACTAGCTGGCACCAAAGGCCTAATATTTGGGTGCACTGCCACTGACGCCTATACCAGATTCATATCATTTTAATATTGGACGGCAGGGTCCAACCCTGCACTCTTCCACAATACCACAGAGGGGTTATGGTGTGATGGCACTGTTGCCGACACTAAAGGCCCAATTTTAAAGCACCTATTGTTACTTTCATCTAAAGCCTGTATAAGTTTCACCATAATTTAGCCAAAAAAAATCACTAAACTTGTTCTGCACGTCCTAAAATGTCTCCTCTTTTCATACAGGCTGCCGCCTCAAGCAGTTGTTTATGAATAGATTAAAGGAAAACCATTTACCGTCATTTGAAATGTAATTTTTTTGTTTTTAAAGGTTTCTATACATCCTACAAATCCGTCACTTCACGGGCAGGTTATGGGGACCTCCTAGGCACGATATTTGAAGGAATTTTTCATTTTTATTCTTAATCTTTATTTCATGGAAAACTCACTGTTCCTTTAAAAACGTTTTTTTAAAAACTTTTTGCCCTTGTTTCCTGTCCCCCAGGGCACTACCCAGACCCCCATATACCTTTTATGGCAAATATCTTGCATATATGCCCTCTTGGAGGGCACTCTAAAAATCGAATTTACGAGTCCCATTGACTTGCATTGAGTTCGGTTCGTGTTCGAACTCGAACTTTTGAAATTGTTTGAATGCGACCCGAACACGGGGGTGTTCGGCTCATCACTAGTAAATAAACACAGCAATTTTACTCTATTTGGCTAAGACTAAATATGTTAAGAAAGAAGAACACTTCATACTGTTTATACAGAGATAATTTTGTATTTGAATTAGAAAAATCAACAACAGGTCCAAAACGGATTAAATTTCACTTACTCCTCAATATACTGTATTTCAATAAGATTTGCATCCACAAATCAGAAGGTCATATTAACAATTCTTTAATTGGACCCTCAATGCCACCTTCTCATTATTGAAAGACCTATATGAAATATACAAGAGGTTATTCATAAAGTGCTGATGTTCATCTTTGTTGCAAACAATGGTTAAAAAAAATAATCACCATTGCTGCTTAAATGGTTATCTTCAGCCAAGATGACAATGGCAGGTGAAGGTCCTGCAAATAGTGGGGAGCAACGCTTAACAATAAAACCATTGTTATACTTACATAAAAAAAAAGTGTAATCCCTGGCTATTGCAACACCGATGGTAATATTTCATCAATTTTAAAATGGCAATCTCCATATACCTTGTATACAAACTACGGTGCCAACAACAGTAGTTTCCATTTCCAGCAGAGTCTCAGTCGAAGTTGTCTAGCATTGTCAGCTACAGTGGAATGTGGACTAAACTACTATGGCTGCACTCCATTTAGTCCCATGCTAAACATTGAACAACTTTGGCAGAAACTACAGTGAAAAGAACGGTGAAAAGTACAACAGTGACAGTTCCAAACCGTGAATTCGCTGTAACTTGAAGTTAAACCAATTTTCAATGAAAAACAGAAGATAATGAATAACCCCTATAGTTTTCTAGCAAAAAATAATTTTATTAGTTGCAAATAAATGAAAAAACCAACCTTGAAAATGTTGCTCCAGGTTCGGGAGCACCCATATAAAGTATGTTTCCAGCAATGTTTCTCTAAACCACCAAGCTGGCTTCCTCAACGGTTTTGTTGCAGTGCTTGACTATTTTTTATGTCAGCTAAAATAATGTCTCTTAAGTCTCATTTTTCTGTAGTGGATGACATTTTAATATTTTATCTGCTGATCTATGACAAAAGAGTTTTCACAGAGAATATGTAATGTATTTACAATCCTGCATAAAGCTCTCTTCAAGAGATTCTTTGAGAGCATGCAGAGCACTGTGACATTTTTATATTGCTCGTTCCTGCTATATCGAAGCTGCTGATCCACCAACTCTGCTCCATCTATAAAGAATATAAATTATTCCAACTATAGCATTGAGAATAATTGACTATTTTCAATCTATAAAGGAGTAAAAATTAAAAAACCTGTAGCAATAACTATTATTTTTTCCCCTATTGAAGATAAAAAGGAGTTTTCTTTGCTTATGACGTTTTAAAAAAAAACCATTTGGCTGATTCCCTTAATTTTGCTTATAGAAACATCATCCACATTTGGTATAGCTCTTTGTAATGTGTTGATACAATTAGATAACATGTTTAAGATGTAGCATTACAGTTCTTTAACCTCCCTGGCAGTTTTCCCGAGTGTGGCTCGGGGTTAAGTTTCATTGCTGAAAGCGGGGCTGGATACATACCTGTACCTGCGCTCCCTCGCTGACCTCCGCGATCGCATTCTCCTCTGGCGATCGCAGCATCCTGCTTCCTGGTTCCCTTCTCGCAAGAAGGGAACCAGGAAGTAGGACGTCGCGGTCGTCCGGAGGCGACAGCGGGGATCAGCGAGGGAGCACAGGGACAGGTATGTATGCCCCCCCACTGCCAAGTTGGCAGTGGGGGTGCAGACAGATGGCAGGTGGAGGTCGCCCGCCGACCGGAGTTGTCTAGACGGGACGTGCTTGCGGAGTAACGAAGACGTAGGGAGGAGTTGAGTTATTGAGCGATTTATATACGCCTACTCATGCCTATAGGACCACGCATTTAAAATTTTAAAAAGGAATACAGTTGATATATTAACCACTTGAGCAACCTTGCACAATTCCTCGGGGCTCTAGAGCAGTGGAACCTCCACCAATGCTGAACTACTACTGGTCAAACAAGATAAAATCATCCTACAACACCACACACGGACATCAAAACTGTGCAAGATACAGTTATTGCAGACATGATGCAGCAATCCTTTTCTGATAAACAACCACAGTATCTGTCCTTCGGAACGAGAGACATGTTCTACAGTCCGCCCTTGCATTAAATAACAGTTTTCAGCTAGTACTGTAAAACCTCCTGTCTAATCTCTCAGACAGACCATGTGAATTCTGGCTGAAAATGTTACTTTGCTCATCCTTGTAGACAGTAAATTATAACATCTATTGCAAAGCAAGTCAAGCCTTTCATTTTCCGTATCAATTCATCTCCGTTTCACGACATTTTTTCCAATTCCAGCACGTCTATTTTTTTATGATTTATACTTCCCATTGCATTCTCCCTGAAGATTTATATGGCGGAAGAAAAAGTTCTAGGTTGTCGTCTCCCATGTATGACGTGGGAAATAATAACCTGCTAAACTTTGTGATATAAGCCAGTCACTTAGAATAACCATAAATGTGCCACTTACAATAATGTGTACATCTTTCATTTGTCTCACTTTATTCCATTAAGATTTTCCCATGGTGGCTCTTACACCCAGTAAGCCAAACCTTAACAATACTTTTTACTACATTAAATCCCATCCACCTTAATTTTCATACTGTATTCTTCCTTCAGAAAAAAGGATACATCTCTCAAATCCCGTTTTCAATTCAAATGGTATGTTAGAGGTTACCAATAAATAGAAAAAGCTATTTCCTATACGGAGAGCATGAATTTCATGATTGCTTTAAGCACCGTCTGGAAATTAGTACAATTAGGGTCCAGTTTTTGGTCTAACATGCCTTAACTCAAATAATGAGACCATTCTTCATAAACGTTAGCATTTTATTTCTTAACGCATTTTGTATTGTGAACCTATCCACCCCGAAATCCATTACTAAAAATAATAGGTTGCATTAGCATTATTTTGGTGATGTCCTTCCATTTTTCTGTTCTGCTTGGAATCTGTTGATGTGCAGTATGCAATAGTAGAAAAAAGTTGTATGGAGACTATTTGAATGTCAGTTTATATAATAAAGAAGTTTTTCGAAACTATTATACTGTATATAGAACAGTGAAAAAAGATTAGTAAACATTATCAGCGGTGTTATCTTTTTAAAGACTTAGGCTAGGGTCAGACGAACGCATGTTTCACGTCGTCCGTGAAAAAGTGCATTCGAACGAATGGACGTATTTTTTCACGGAATACGCGATAGCGGTCATACGATGCGCATTTTCGTCCGTGATTTTGTATGGATCATCAATAAAACCCTTTTTGCGTCTGGACGTTATGTTGGCCGGACATTAGCAGCGTCTGACGTCTCCTAAAAACTCACACACGCCGCTAGCGGACGCTGCGTACTCTGTACGTCAGTACTAGCGGTATCACGTTCTCGAAAAAATGCGTTTGTTTGCCGCTTGCGTTGCGCAGCCACACTTTCGTGCTGCCGTACTTCGTATATTGCCCATCATTGGCCGTTATTTGCTGCTACTACGGCCGTGATAAAGTGCGGCTGCACGCTCGTTCGCACTATGTTCGTCTGACCCCAGCCTTAAAGAGTATGGTTTCACAGTAGAGAATTAGCTTAGTTTAATAGAGGAGCAGGTGATCGACATCAGATCATGGAGACAGAAGGCCGCAAAAAACAAAACTTAAAAAAACACTCTACACCCTTCAACCACTGAAGCTATTATCTGAGTGAACACATTGCTGTAACCTCTCTGCTCCCTCTCCCTCCTCTGAGGGGGAACCTGGAGGGCTAATTCAACCATACAAATGCAAGAGTCTAGTCCAGTGATTCCCAAACCTGTCCTCAGGACCCTCTGACATGCCAGTTTTGCCAGACCAGATATGTGAAGCACAGCACAGGTGATATGATTTGCTGCTCAGTGATTGCAGGATTCAGTCTGCATTTTCCCAAGGTGATCCTTAAAACCTGACCTGGTTGAGGGTCCTGGGGACAGGTTTGGGAAACACTGATCTAGTCCTACCAAGTAACTCTGGAAGACATGAATTAAGGTTTCAGGACTTAGAAACCTTTGGGAATTTGCCTTATCCAATGGTATCAAAGCCTTCCTGCATTGGAATATTCTAGGGTTAAAACAGGAGAAAGATGGCAACTGACATGCTAAAAGTTAACCCCAACCCAATCACCCTTCCATTTCAACCTTCTAGTTTCCTGTAGAAACTCCCTTAATCGTTGGTCTCCCACTGATCACTACAAGATAGGAGTTGCTTACAGTTCAGCATGTCACATGACCGTGGGGGCTGGGTGCTCCAGTCAATCCAGGATACCATTTGAGACCATTGGATAAGGCTAATTCCCAAAAGTTTCTAAGTCCTGTAACCTTAATTCTTGACTTCCTGGTCTGAGTTACTGGGCAGGAGTAGAACCCTGCATTTGGATGGTTGAATAAGCCCTCCAAGATCACCCTCAGAGGGGGAGAGGGAGCAGAGAGGATACAGCAATGTGTACTCCTTAGTACTAAACACAATGATAGAAATACCCACCTTTGTTGTGAACAAGGAAGATAAGAAACAGTTCTGAAATAGCCAGAAAAAAACATTATTAACTGCATGTACACAAAAAAAGAAATAACTAGATCCAGTTGCTAAAATGCTTCTTTTACCAGACTGTCTTTATTAAAGCTCACTTTAAAAACGCTGAGGATTGATTGCGGAGGGAGACTAGGAACGATTTGTTCCCAGTCACACTCTGCTCCCGGCGAGAAGAAGCAGCGGATTGGCCACCTATTTTGCCGTGGGATGAGAGAGGAGTATGGAGCCCCTTTGGGATGTTCTAAGTGGGTATACTGCAAAAGAGCTGACATTAGGCTGGCATAGAGTAGGAACTGTCAATGATGGGGTACATGTAGCACTGTGGCAGCCTTATTCTATATGCGATCACATCTTGTAACTACATCTCCATTGGTCACTCAGATGCCCCTTTACAAAATGCATGTTTAGGTGAGTGCAGCCATTCTGCTTTTGTTTAGTTAGATGTACACAGCGCAAAATACTCAGTGCCATGAATGTAAAAATATGACATTTTTACAAAATCGAAAACACTGTAAAGGGCGCATCAGCAGGTGAAGCTTCGACAGAGAAACCCGATGGAGAAAATTTTCATTAAGATGGACAAGAAAAATGTCCACACTATTTAAAGTTTAACTTTGGAATTATGGGGCTATTCTAGCTGGAAGTAACACAAGTTATTAGCCAATTAGAAAAAAATACAGACGGGCGTATAGATAGCCGGATAGAAAGACAAACAGGCAAGAAGACTGACAGATAAGTTTATATATACCCAATACCCAAACTATGGGATTAAGTCACACATGATGGGGATTGTTTTTCCATTTGTTATATCTCGTATGATTTTACAATCAACATGAAAGGCATTCTATTTCCTATGGAAGTCAGGATAACAAGTGGCACCCGCAGAGACTGGCTCCATGATCTGAATATGTTATTCCTTACAGCAATACTGAATGAGATCAAAAGGTCTGGTTCTCCCTTATCAAATGCTTTGCATCTATCCAATAGGTAATTATATTTTAAAGAAGCTCTTCAAAAAGGTTTATATATATATATATATATATATCATGCCTACAGATCATCTCTTGGACATCTTAAAAGTGTACACCCCCAGCTAACCAATTGATTATCCTATAAATGTTTCAACTTTATTTTGCTGCTAATTCCTTTAATATGCAGCTATTAAATTACAATATTGTTATTTTGCATTTTCTTTCAGTTCTCAATTACTACGGGAATAAAGAATACATTTTTGGGGTTGTGTTATGGTATTTTAATTTTAGGTTTCCTCTGTTTGAGAAGACATTCTCCTTTGATGTAAGATGTTGCAGGTTTCATCTCCAAGGTCCAGGACAAGGATCAATTTCACCTTACTATGTTATCAGAGGCCAGCAAGGTGAATCAATAAAGTGCTACAGTTTCTTCCCTAACCAAAACCAGCACAGATGATATTGCAACAATCCAAGCACAGTAACACAAGATGTCACATTTTGTTGGAAGGCTTTCATTTGAACATGAATGAGACCACCACAGATCAGGTGTCCAGAGATTACATTCAATCTAGTCCCTTAAGAGCATTCGCTTTTCACCATGATATATTTAGGAAAAATCCATTTACCTTTGGCTGTTATTTTGCAAATAGGATCAAAATATAAGAGAATATATTAAAACAATGTAACTTTAACTTCTAGTTGTTTTGCTTTAAGGTATATTCAACATGGTGTACTTTAAATCAAGCATTTAGAAGATATATTTAATAATATTTGCCAAAGCAAATAAACTCATTGCAATTTTGAAACTATCAGGTCTATTCACTAAAGGTGAAACGCAGGAGAATGACTGGAGAAGTGAAAATTCTAGGTCAAAATAGCCAAACCAGAAAAATTCTCCCACTTTCCAAATCAGCTGTTTGTTCTCTTCTTCTGCCAATTCTCCTAAGTTTCATCTATAGTGAATAGACCTGATAAAAATCTTTTACTGTTCATAGGTAGAAGCCAGGTTGTTCTATTTCTTTCGGGACTACGAGAAGCTTTATTATTAAATTTAGTCATTAGCCCCCTGCTCTGCTACAACCATATCCCCTGCAGCACAAGATAAGGAGTGATTACAGAAATAAGCTGGCAAAACCTTCCCACCGTTATAATTAGAGAAACAGGCACTTGCCTAAAATATGCAATGGGGTTGTTGACAAACATGAAATTAGCCAAGTGAGGCTGTAAGAACTCAAGGTAAAAACATTGGGTCTCCAAAACATTAGTAAACATACACAAAGATTGAGAAGTGCAGAAAACCATGCATGTTTACAAAAAAATAAAAAAAAATACAAACATGGCCAACCCTAAAGAGCTGAGACTACATTGTAATTCCGACCACAATGGAAGACGACTGCAGTCATCTTCTGTATTAGTAAACTCGACCCTAGTGTGGAAAAAATGGATGCAAGCAAAACTGACACAAACTTTCTGAACAAGCTATACACACCGTGCATGTCACTTTTTGACACACAGGTCACCAGAGTCACAAAATGTAATATCTGGAACAACAGAATTGCGTTGACTGCATGCGTGATCATGCATGCAGTCAACCCAATTCTCGTGGCGAGCTGTAGAGTATATCACAGCCTACACGGCCTGCTTTTTTTCCAGGCAGTTATGTCCATTAGTAATTAGTTGATACATTGCAGCAATGCACTGTGACTTTCAACTTTGTTCACATACGAGTGCAACAACCATTTTGTCCATAGAAAGGTATAGGGAATCTTCACCATTGACTGAATGTGACCGACACTGTTGAGTTGGGTGGAAAGAGCAGTTTGGGTTTTGTATTTCCTAGCTGGTTTAGAGTTTCATAAAACATTCCAACGCGTTTTATAGATTTACAAACAAATACTTTTATGAAACTAATCTTACATCACAGTATGCTTTCTTAAATGACTGCAGTATAAATCTTAAACAGCAGCAGCATTGTGGTTGATTTTTAATTTAAGACATCATTAAACATTGTAGTGTAAGTTAAATTACCTTCGATAGTACAAGCAAATTAAAATATCAACTTTTCACCGTAAATGATCTTAAATTAGTGTGCAACGCAAAACAATAACGAATTAATTTAAATTTAACTACACATACATTTCTGAATTTAAATGTAATTTTATAATTAAGTTAAAAAAACCAAGATCACTCTCCATGTATTAATAACGCATATTCAAATGAGATAATTAGCATTAACATATAGGAAACCTATTGGCTTGTTTGTTATTGATAGGAAGCGTTAAGGATTCACACCTGCCTTCATCTGAATCATCTTTTTATAAAGTATGGTTTAATTTGTGCGCAGAATTGAAATAATGTGACAGACCTTTTGCTTAAAGCAGACTGAGAAGGAATACATAAACAACACGCTAAGCTCACTTTCCAGATCGTATTCTTAATGAATTGCTGTGAACTAAATTTACATACAGCAAAGAAGTTCTTTCTGCCTTATGAAAGGCTTATTAATATTCCCAAGTGACAAACATAAAGTGACAGCAGCAGTTAAACAAATAAAAGGGGTTTATTGCAAAACATGAAGATATGTGGACCAGAGATTATGTAAATTGTTTAGAAATAAAACACTTGGTTATTTTTGGTAATTGTTATTATAGGGTTTGTTATCTCTCTACTTATATTTACTTTTACATTACGTTTCATTATGTATGATTCAATTGTTTGCACGTACAGTATACAGGACTATAATTCCACAAAAACAATATTAAAAAATAGAATTCACAATAGAGATTTCAGTGTGAGAAGTTATTTCTATTGAATTGCTTGTGAGTTTTTCTTTCTTTAACCCAGGTTGAAGTGGGTAAAGTTAATACATGTACTCTAAGTACTCTAGTCCTTTGTGGGGCTCTATTAAATTCTTCACGCAACCGTTAACACGTGCGCAAAAATGCATTAACGCGAGGGGAAAAACCATTTGCGCAGAACGTCGTATTACAATGCCCACGCAAAAAATGCGCATTAACGTCTACCGCTGGTGAACCTGTGCGAGCGTAATGTACGTTTCACGTCCTATACTTAACATTGTGAGCGCAAATGCGTTTGTGTGCTGGTATGCGGATGGTATTACAATCTATGTGCAAATTTTAACGGACAACGTTTGCACGCATAATTTTAACGTCTTTTAAAAGCTGGTGTTAATGGCAAATCTGAACGTTCTGGCCGAAACCAAATACACCAGCCCGAAAAAAAAAATACAGCAAAGTATAGTTACACATTCTACACATAACCAAACAATAAATTTGAGAAGTTGTGTGTGTTTTTATTATTGCTGCAGCATATATACTCAGATTGATTTTGACAGGCGCACAAACTAAACGGGAGACAATTGTGGTTCTTAATTCTGATTGGCTGAATTGCGTGAAAAAACAGTCCGCACACCGATTTCTGCGCGCAACTTTAATGTGCGTGCGTTTTTGCGCATCTTTTTTTACGCGTGTTATTTTTTGACGGATGACAAAATGCGCTCGGATTGTAATACCAGCATTAATTTAAGCGTGTTAACGTTTAACGCTTTGCGCACAAATTAACCTTGCTGCGCAAGCATTTTTGCGCAAAGAATTTAATAGCGCCCGTGGACTTGACATCACACTCCTATTTATGCCAAACAGTCTGAGTATACCTTGCCCTACTATACTGTCTTGGAGTCAGGGGGCCCTAAACCCTACCTAAAGCTAAAGTGGGGATGCTAATGGTTGAAAATCTAATGGGGTTTACCTGTAGCGTCCCAATTTTATTGTTAGCTGTAAGTATATACTAATTAACGATTCGTAAAATAATCAAATATGAAACACCAATTAAGGACATGAATATGCTTAAGGTCATACTTAACTATATGAAGAAGCGCATCTCCAAAGATCATATTATAGGTAAGCCTTTGAACTTGTATCGAATATTCATGAATTGTTACATCCATAGAAAATTAGATTTTATTAAGACTATTCACCGGTTAGTAAATCTTCCTACAAATATTAACTAAAATCCCAGTCTAGACAAAACAGTGGAAGATGGCATAGAAGTGATATGGAATGCATGCCAGGCGATAACTGGGTGAATCATTACACAAGGTCACATCCAGAAGTGGAATTACACAGGTCTCCATAAAGACGCATCTTCCTAATCATCATCAATTGATACCAGTAATGAATCAGAAAGTGGGATGTGGTTTTTAACTTCCCTGGCAGTCTAATTATTTAGAAAATTCTTTGATGAAAACAGTCTATTTTTTTTTTCTTTGCCCCCCTAACGGCATGCCGAGTGTGGCTCGGGGTTAAATTCCTATGTTGGAAGCGGTAACCGCGAGCAACACTCGGGATGCTGCTGGATACATCACATGTCCCCAGTTGCCTCCTCCGGCGATCGCGACCTTATACTTCCTGGTTCCTTCCTCGCGAGAAGGAATCCAGGAAGTAAAACGCTGCGATTGCCGGGGCAGACTGCAGAGATCATCGAGGGAGCGCACGGAGAGGTGATGTATACAGCCAGAGTGTGTCTCGGGGTTACCGCTCTCAGCATTGAAATTTAACCCGAGACATACTCTGGAACACCGCCAGGGAGGTTAATGAATTGCCTGAAAAACTAATGTTGAACAGTGATACTCCTCTATAGAGTTTTGTTCTGCAAAAAAACTCTATTCTAACTTAAGATATGAAGAAATAAAATCTCAACATTTAAAAAGAATCTGAGGGTTCATAAATCTGCTCTTTACATTTAACGGTGTATGTAAACAACTAAAAATGTAGTATTTCCCACTATTTCGTCTTTTTAAACTTTAATTCATTGACCTTTTCCCCCCAAGTATCAGAGGTGTATATCAAGGAGTGTCACTTTGATTCATGGATTGATAAAAGTCATGCAGTTTTAAATATTGGTTTAAAGTTGGTACAGCTAGCTATACACATTTTCTATATATTAACACCATGGACACATTATTCTTTGGTGGGTACAATAATGAACAACAGCTTCAGCTGGCTATTCCCTTCTACAGACCTAACCATCGGGAAGTGTCAATGAATGGACTCTAGCTCACAGTGAATGGTGTATTGGCATTCGGTCAACATGCAATGGAAAAACATGGCAGAAAGCATGTCACTACTTAGGCACAAAAAGTTACTTACAGGTAATATGTGTAGGAGTTATAGCTTCTTCTGCCATGATGAAGCAAGGATTTAGGCAAGTGGTAGAAAAAGATGGAATGGAAGGAAAGAAAAGCCAGATATTAATGTATGAAAAACCAAGATGAACGAGAACAGATCAGGTGAACATGAATGAGATTCTCAAAGCAAGTTACATCTAGGACAAGCATGCAACACAGAGCGTCACCGAAACGGGTCAATGGTGAAAGCAATGAACTTAACATGTTAACAGTATTTCTAAGAATCTGTATATGTTATTTCTTCTTTGACTTATTTTGGAGTGAACCTTTCTTTCAAATGCATTTCGAAGAGAACGCTTTAAAAACATTCAACTATACATTACAGAGAATACTCACCTCCAAGTTCCTGTTCTGTGTTGCCAATCACATGAGCATGCCAAGGGACTCTCCCATGAATGATCAGTTGATAATGTGAGCAATGTGACGAACACATGAATTGCTGCTCAGTAGGGGGTTTATGAGCTGGAGCTCAGTTTCCAGGAGTACATTTATTCATGGACGAGCCCCACTGTGTTACTAGAGTAGATGCATTGATGGTGCTTTTTTATGTATACATGCAATGGCTTTTTTTTTTTTAACTATTACTTAATGGGGTCAAACAGGTATGTTTGCCATCTAGCAGATACTTTTTTCTTCATTGCAGAGGGGGAAAACAGGCACCAAGAACTCATGGAATATTAAACTATACAAAGGGCACAGATAGTGGCACTGCACTGCCCGGCAAACTACGGGCCCTATTACGATCCCCGCGCTAACCCGGGGGCTGTAGGGGGAAAAACTGCCCCTGCGGTATTCCCCCTACCGCCCCTGGTTTAACGGGAATTACAATGCAGGCGCAAGACAACGCTGTCTGCATTGTAGAGCCCATTAAAAATCAGGATGTTCACGGCAGCGCTGAGTGCAGCCGTGAGCATCCACTCGCTGGAGTCCATAGGACTCCATTGAGTTCCTCTCTGCCGGTCACGTGACCGGCCAGATCTCGCGTTGCAAGATCCGGCCGGTCGGCGTAGGGATACGCAGGGAGAGACAGGGGGGACTTTTTCCCCCTGTCTTTCCCTGTTCCCGCCAGCCAGGAGGCGGCGACCGGAGCTGCGGTCCTCGCCGCGGGACAGAGGGTGAGTATAGGATTTTTTTTTTTACTGTTTTAAGCTGGTGTTAACGGATTCTGCACCAGTGGAATCCGTTAACACCATTTCCTGGCTTTGGTTAACTTTTCATTGACCAGAGCCAGGCGTTAATCAGCGCTGGGACATTGTAATACCAGCGCTGATTAACACTTTGCGCTCCCTATGTTAAGTATAGGGAGCGCAAAGTGCAGTGACCTCGCGCTGAGAAGCGCAAGGTCCCAAACGCAAAAGGGTTTTTTAACCCGTTTGCGTTTGGATTGTAATATGCCCTAAACACCGCAGCTAACGGTAGCGCTCACGCAGGTGAGCGCTACCGTTAGCGTGCGGAGTGTAATAGGGCCCTACATGTGCAATTCTAATGCAATGTAATTGTAAAGTCATTTTACTATTGGATTCAGAGATTGAGGTCATGGGAACCCAAAAATGTTGTGCTGATACAGACCAAATGTTAGGTTAAGTTATAATTTCCAACTCCGTTTTGCAGCCTCCCAGCTTGCGATGGAAGATCCCACCACTCAGAAACTGATTGTGGTCCTCACATGCAGACGGCAATGAGACAAAAAAAAGCAATAGTACCAGACTAGTATATCTTCTACCAAGAAGATAATGCATATATATGTCATTAAGCACTACATGTATGTGCACTATAAAATAATTGAAACCAGACCTTCAGTATATTTAAATCCCTGGCATAAATGACTGTAGCAAAACTTTTGACATCCTGTAGCAGTGGATCAGTCTTTGTTACTGAGCTGTTTATGTCAGTGATTCCCAATCCTGTTCCTCAAGTAAGCCTGAAAGGCCAGGTTTGCAGATATCTGAAGCACAGCACAGGTGATATCATCTGCTGCTCAGTGATTGTAGTATTCAGACTGCATCTCCCCAAGGTGATCCCTATGGCGTGCACAGGGGTGTGTCTGTTGTGCCCAGGCACATCCTAATGTTGGATGAAGAGGTCCTCTTTCATTTCCTACATTGACATTTTAGATGTCCCTTATCTGGTTCTTGATGAATAGCATAACATTATTATGATTGTATCTCTGGCTTGTAATTGGAAATAAAAAAAATGTGTATTTTGTGCAAAATCTAACATAAGTTTTCAATTAATAAATGCTCCATTGGTGCACACCCTAATATAACGGGTTGCGCACATTATTGACTTACACAATGTATCTTTGTTTAATTTCAACATTCAAGCGACTAACAAGCTGGAAATGAATCCAGTTTCTGCAAACATTTTGTAGCTTAGTTGTATATCACGGTTTAATTGGTATTGAACCATGACTATGTCCTCATGAGGATAGGAAGTGTAAAACCAAACAGGACATTCTGAAGTCTTGAGAACCGACTTTAAACGGACAAACCATGCTGTGCGGTGTGTCGACTCAATTTTATGTCAATACTTACACTAACACAAAATCTGAAAATGGAAATATTTTAATGCAATGTTTGGGCTTTACCCTAATAGTATAAACACAAAAGAAAAGAAAATCTAAATTCTTTATTGATTAGAACAATACCACCTTTGAAGTGTTATAATCTATAAAGAATTTTGTTTTTCTTTTCTGTCAATAGTTACACTACTCTGAGTGCCCTCATCCATCTCCTCCTTTCCGGGAATATGGGGTGCCTGGAGGGCTGATTCAGCCCTCCGAGTACAGGGGCTTAATATAGCGCAGAAATTAAATGCTGAGCACAAATCAGGGTCTCTGGGACATTAGGGAACTAGGTTCCACCAATTGATCTCAATGCTCACAGGCATTGAGAGCTCAGGGTTGGAAGCTACCACTTACTGCAATCATGTGATATGCTGCAGCTTACAGGAAGCAGCAGCAAGTCACATTTGGAGGAGCTCAGAGGGAGCCCAGTGCCAAATACAAGGCATGTTTAACACATAACTAAAGGTTTAAAATGGGAGGAGAAAGCGGGATGGGTCCGGAGGGATTAAAGTTTAACCCCTTCATTATCCCCTTTCCTTTTAACCCGTATCTATTAACGCTATACAAGATATGACCTATGAATCAATTGAGTTGGATATATACTGTATATATATTTTTTCCCAAATCTGATGTTTAGTTGCAAATAACAAGTTACTTTATGACTTTTTCCCTGTGAAAGGTAGATATTTCCTTCTGTCTATGTATGATCATAATGATCGCAGTCATTCTAAATCCCATCACTTTGTAACAAGCAAAGGAAGGTTACTTTGGCTTATTTATATCTGCAAGGAAAGCGCTTGTCACATAATTATAGCCATTAAAACCGATGATTGATTACTATTCATGCCAAATGCACTGGTGTGAATATTTTTCGAAGGCTATTGATGTCTCATTATTGCATTCTGTGCTCTACATAGTAATCATTATGGTTTACTAACCTGTCTCTAACCTGATATTGCTAGCGAATGCTTTAAGTTTGATATCATAACACAGTTTTTTTACATTTCGTGTAGCAAAGAGCGGCAGGGCTCCAATTAGTTATGATGCATCACAGCGAAATAAGGAAATACACATAACTATTCGAAGGAAAAAAATTGCTAGAGTTAAAAAAAAATGACAGGGTAAGATATTTTTTGTTTGCAGTGAACACAATCCACCATAATTAGAACAAATGTTTTCTTGTATATGAAAAGTTATTAATTTAAGCAGAATGGGCGAGAGGGGGGGGTTCTATTTAATCCTACCAAAGTTGCTATTGAGATAAATAGTTGCAGAAACAAAAATGATGAAAAAGCACATAACGGAAGCAGAGGATATTCATCAATGACTTCAAAGGCAAAACACAGATCGGTAAAACAGATTTTTCCTAGGATGTTTTTATAATGATTTAATTGAAATCACTTTATAATAATGATGGTAAAGCAGAAATTACGTTGCCATTTCATTATCTATTTAGAGAGCAAAGAGACAGCTAAAATATGTTAAAAAGCTGAGTGTGCAGGCATATAATATATGCCGTAGGCAAATGATACCTAATGGGTTATAACCTGTTATATGCCAAGCTGGCGGAACACCCTCTGGGGCTGTCACACGTAGAAAGGTGTCTGAAAGGTTGAATGAGAATTTTGTATGTGGTTTTAAATAATTTCATCTTTTTAGCCAAAACAGACTAAGCGCAGCTCTACAAATATACTGCATATATGGGAGTTTAAGAAATGAGATGGGATGAAGCAAAATGTTTGTCATATAATTTTGATGTGTAATTCCAAGTGAAAACAAGTGTCCCTTCTTTGGATAGACTCACAAATGCTGCTTCTGAGTCTCAAAAATGGTCATCAAACCATAATAGTTAGATGTGCTTCAGTATATTATGTACATTCTGGAAGCAAAGCACCCACCGCATTAAAACCAGGTGAAATTAATAACATTAGCTATATTGTTACAATTGCCCCTGCCAATGGGTGGGATATATTAGGCAACACGTGAACGGTCAGTCCTTGGATTTCGTGTGTTGGAAGCAGGAAAAACGTCAAGTGAAAAGATCGTAGTGACTTTTGTCAAGGGCCAAATATTGATTGGGTCAGAGAATCTCCAAAACAGCAAGTTATGTTGGGTGTACCCAACACCCAGTATGCAGTGGTTAGTATCTGCCAAAAGTGGTGCAAGGAAGGACAACCGGTGAACCGGCTGCAGGGTCATGGGTGCCCAAAGTTCACTGATGTATGAAGGCTAGCAGGTCTGTTCAAATCACACAGAAAAGCTAGTGTAGCATCAACTGCTGAAAAACTTAATGCTGGTCATGAGAGAAAGGCATGTACCACCTACCAAGAGATTGTTGAAAGTCACGTACACTCCTACATGAGACTATTATTCATTTGGTGGCAGTGGCCTCTTTCAGCAGGATAATGCACCCTGTCATACTGCAAATATTGTTCAGGAATGCTTTAAGGACCATGACAAAAATTTCAAGTTGTCGCCTTGTCCTCAAAATTCCCCAGATCTCAATCCAACTGAGCATCTGTGGGATGTACTGGAAGAACAAATTCAATCCATGGAAGCCCCAGCTCACAGAACTTTATCTCCTGCTCATGTCTTGGTGCCAGATACCAAAAGACACATTGAGAGGTGTTGTGAAGTCCATGCCATCAGAGCTGTTGTGGCCACATGAGGGGGACTTACACGATATTACGCAGGTAGCTTTAATGTGGTAGCTAAACAGAGTATTTAACTGCTCAATGTGCTCAACTGATTATTTGTGATAGTGACATGAGTGTTTTGTGTTTCACTCGCTTTATAAAGGGTACATAATCTTTGTTCATTCAGAGTGTCCCTCCAGATTCAGTTTTTTGAGCTAGACAGGGTTTTAAAATTTGTGTTGCCAAATAAATTTTCAATTTAAGATACAACATTATCTCTTCAGGCTTACTTTGGTCCTATGAAAGTCCTGTGATCGTCAAGCAAAGCAACCCACTTGCTTGTGAACACATTTCACTCTGATGTTCACCAACACTTTACGCATTGAGAGAAATGATGCGAACTGTCCATTCTATCACGTTGTTAAGGCAGTTTAAATCAATACAACATACACTTCTGAAGACGTAAACTGTACACGGCTTGAACCTAAGGGGTGGGGGGGGGGCGTAAAGCCACTTTCCTCGGTTTAGGACTAGAACATACATTACTATTATACATTCTGAATTATTGTCCCATATTGATCAGTAGTACAATTAAATATAATTTATGCAGTAATAATAAGATGTAAAAATAAGATGTAAAAATAAGATGTTATTGGTAGAGCATGATCAAGATGGAAAAAAAGATATCCTGGTAAAATACAAAAGGTGTGTACGCTACTGGCTGAAATATTACAATTTTGCCACCTCCTTCCAAATGCCTTATTTGCTGGTTTTGTTAGATATGCAGGTCCTTTTAAAACAACTGCATGTAAATTCATAAGATTAACATAATGTAAATTCCGAGGGCAATATTACAATCTTAATGCTAATGTTAGCACTCAGCTGTGTGAGTGTTAACGTTAGGTTAAGTGGCCCTAGCGTGGCCTGCCCATATTACAACCCGAACGCTAACGAGTTAAAAAACTGGGACTGGGATTTGTCAACATATAAAATGAGACAGCTTCTTAGGGGTATGGTTGGCTCCCTCCGCTAAGCGGATGTTTGAATTCAACGTCTCAGCTATTTTGACTACGTTTAGAATAGATCTCGCAGATTGGAAAGGACATATGATATCCTGGATTGGCAGAATAGCCGCCCTTAAGATGAATTTGTTACCAAGGCTTTTATACCTCTTTGGAGCCCTCCCGATCATGATCCGCTCTCTTTCTTCACCGCTCTGCGAACGGAGCTCCTTAAATTCATTTGGCCAAAGGGCCAACCAAGGGTGAGCTTTGCGATTCTGTGCCGTTCGAAGCATGGGGGGGGGCTTGGCCCTCCCGGATCCCAGATGTTACTATCATGCCAGTCATTTGGTGCGATTGGTGGATAAACGGTGGTTGGATTTGGAAATTGTCCTGGCAGGACAACCGCTATGGACGCTCCCGTGGTTGCCGCCATGCTCGCCTGGATCGCCGAGGGCTGATCCAGACCTGGCGTCAGTGACACTACAATTGTGGCACAGGAATAAATTGATATATGGCCTTTCCACAGCCATCTCTCCTCTCTTACCCTTAATTCATAATCCGGCCCTCCCGGTTGGGATACGACCATCCTTGAGAACTTGATTGACGGACGGGGATTGGCTACGAGCGATGGATTTGCCTCCAGACGGCAACTTGGATGTCTTGCCACTTGCTTCCCCGACAGGGCCCTCTTTCCACATTAGATAGATTTAATTTTTTTCAATTGAAGTCGTACATGAGAAGCCTTCACTGCGGCTATAGTTTGAGCCACCAATTGCTGCCATTTGAATCCATTTGCTATGCAGGGAAATCACTGGCACATGGGGGTCTACCCTATATAACATTTTATAGACCAGTGACTCTACAGTCCCCCCCTTTGTTCTGTGCTGGGACCGGGAGCTTGACACTACCATCTCGGAGGAACAGTGGTCTAACACGTTCGCTCTGATTCACGAGGGTAGTAGTGCAACGAGAATCCAGGAGACGTCATATAAAAGTGTTGCATTCTGGTATCGCTCTCCTAGTTTCTTGCATTGCGTCTATCCCACGACCCCCCCAGACTGCTGGCGATGTGAGTCAGATAGGGGCACATATCTCCATGTGTGGTGGTCCTGTCCCGACCTGAGACCATTTTGGACTCAGGTTCGAGATGTGATACTTCAGGTTACTGATGTGGACTTACCACTGACTCCTGAATGTTTTCTTCTGCTCCACATTCCATTCCCTCTCAAATCCCTTAAGTGCTCGGTCCTCCTCCTCATGCTTTTTGCGGCACGTGCCTTGATTCCTGTTTTGTGGAAGTCGACGAGGGCTCCCACTATTAGGGAATGGATTACTCGAGTGGAAGAGTATCGCTCCACTGACCTATTTGAGAATCGAGGGGTGGCGGCAGATTCAGCCATGAAATGGTTCCACTGGGAACGGTACACAGTTAGCACCTGCGCTACTACCGCTGAACCCTAACTAGGGTGATTATGTTTACACTGTATTACAGGTTGGGGTCATGGGATGATATTACTTAACTGGTGCACTGGAAGCTGTTTTATGGTTTTTGTGTTTGTCTTGTCTCCCCTAATGGTTTTTTCCCTTTCCCCCCTCCCTCCTTCCCTTTTTTTTGTTCTCTCCTCTCCCACTTTCTCTCTTTTCTCTTCTCCTCTATTACTGTCTCCTCTGCTCCTTCCCTCCCCCCATTTTCACTTGGCGCCCATCTTTTTCCCCTGGATAGGACACGGCTGAATATGTCTCCTTTGTGGAGAGATGCTCTTACAATGGTCCTTGTGGAGTGGGGTGACAGACTCCTTGTCTTTTGCTGGCGTCCTACATCCGGAGGAGAGTAGGGGCTCTGGAGACCTTTCTTCCTCTTTACCTTAGTATGTGTTACTTTTTATTTCTACTTTCCTTGGTGTACTACCACCTTGTATTACACGTGTAAGTTAAATAATACCTTTTGTTTGTTTTTCTGTATATTTGTGTGATTACCTTTCATATTTTCTGAATAAAAAACTTTGAATTTCAAAAAAAATAAAATGAGACAGCTCTACATTAAAGGGGTATCTTAATTCCTGTCATTATGCATTGGCTTAAAACACAGATTAATTAGGATTTATATTAATAAAATTAGACTATATGTCCTAGATTCCAAGTCTGGTGTAAACTTAACCAGTTCTCTAGTAAATTTGTCAACTCCAACTCCATAGTCTTTAATGTCTTTGGGAAGTTCACTAAAAGTCTGGTTAAGTTTATGCTTGACTTGGAATCTAAGCATCATTCTTTTGTAGGAAAAACAATGACATTTCTAGATTCAGTGGATAAAAGGCAATTGTTTAATCTTTGAGAGACAGAAACCAAAGATAAACCAGTCACACATCACAGAATTTAAATCTTTAGTGTCCTATCCCTCCCTGTTGTTGTATCTGTGGACTTGTTGGGTAATTTAAGCTTACATCAAAAATTGACCAAAACCAGAACTGTGGGATTTTTGCGAGAACTTTACATAAACCAGTTTCACGCTGTTCTTTTCTGTTCAGAATGTGGTTCGAATTTAAAAACATAAAAACATTGGGGTTATTCAGAGAGATCCAAAATGTCGCCAAAATGTAACCGGACATTGAATTTCAGCATACTGGGACATTTCGGGGCCATTCGTCTATTTAGAGAGCAGGCAGTTCGCCAAATTCTGGTGAATTGCCTGCACGTACGGTGCCTGTTCGAGGGCAGTGAAATACCCTATAGAGAAGCAATGGTTCATCTATTCAGAGACACCAAACAGCAGAGAAAAGTTGCTGAAATGCCTTGCTGTTCGGTGGTTTCATTTGACAGGTTTATTCAGGCGAACCCCATAGGTTTCAATGTTAAAAATATTCTCGTTTTAATACAATATCTAATAAACCGTTTATTATTTTATTCTGCTGTAAAGAGTCTCTTTATTTCTAAATTTTATAGGATCTTTTAGCCATTTTTGGGCAAAAAAAGTTCCTTTTCTTTTTTTAAAATCGTTTTTTAAATTTTCCTTAACACACCATTTTATTACCATTCATAGGATCTTATATGAAAATTCCAGACATTTTTGTTCAGTATTTTTTTTGCAAACAGTGTTTAAATTTTCAAACTTTCAAGCGTACGTTTTTTTTTTTTTTATCATGCTCGTCTGCTTGTCGGGCTTTCCCAGCGGCTGCTCTGCCTTGAGATCAGCGGGTCGCCGTGTTTTTCTGGCGTGTTCGGCGGGGTTTTGCGGCAGTTTCTGCGGGCTTACGGGGAGTGTTCGGCGAGTTTGCGGAGGGTTTTCCCTGCACTACGGGGTGCCCTGCGTGCTTGCTGAATACACCGCAGTGTCGGCGAACTAGAATCGCCCTGAAGTGCGGGGAACGAAAAGGTCACCAAACGTGTGGTGACTTTTCAATTCTCTCTGAGTAACCCTGACTGAGCTCAGTGGTTATTATTGTCAGCCATTGTTATTAAAAAGCTGCAGAGTGGTCCTTTGAAGACGTGTCTTCTCCTACAGCACTACCTATTGCAGAATAAACTGGCATGCATACCATCTCTTTCTGTTTGTTGAACTATAAACTAAAATGTAGATTCAGTAACTTATTTATATCAGATCATTAGAGCGAGAGGCAAGAACCATAATGGTTTACAAATAGGAACATATATCAATTTTTTCCATTATCAGATGAGTTTGATGTCCGTTATTTGGACAAGCCTCGCAAAATTAACGATGGTGCAATATGTGGTTTCAAATGGAAATTCAGCAGTACTATTTCGATAATAATAGTAGTCGTTTTTCAGAAGATGATGGGAAAAGCCCTGACCGATTTGTTATTTCTAAGGAAAACCTCAAACAAAAACCTAATTACATTTCTTCATTTGATTAATCAAACATACATTCAGTATTTCAGATATCTTATTCTACTGTAAGGTGAAAAATCAATGTATTATTTTTGCGTGTTGATAAGATTTGTTTTAGAACACTTTTTAGTATTAGCTTTATTACGTATCTTATTGTTTATCCTACATTTGAAATAAAATATTGCTATATGACATATTTCCAGGAAAACTGCCATGTAATTTATGATTTAGGAGCGACGGGTATCTGTAGGTAATGCACTCTGATTAGAGGTTACCGCTCTGTTCCGTGCTCTTAACACGTGGTGATGATCGCTCATAAAGACATTTATCTCACCTTTTTTTCATCACTAAGACAACTCCCAGGAATATGATGACAAACAGCAGTATCCCTGCGATGACTCCAGCAATTTTCACTGTATGGTCCGATTGGTTTTCAGGCTCCGCTTCTGGTTTATGAGTGGCGGCTCCTGAACGCGAAACAAATACAAAAAAAAAAGAAGAATTATTAAATATGTACAATTATAAAACATCATTTACTTTCTTCACTACACGTGGACTGACAACTGAAGTTATTAAACCTCACATAATATAGGAGTGGGAAAATTAAGGCAAAATAACTATAAGGCTGGGGTCAGACCAGCGCACTTTTAACGTGCGTTCTGGAGCACATAATTACGGCCGCACTAGCAGCAGATGACGGGCAATGACGGCCAATATACGATGTACGGCCGCACAAAAGTCCGGCTGTGCAACGCAAGTGGAATTTGAACGCATTTTTCTGAGAACGCTGAACCGCTAGTACTGACGTACTGAGTGCGCAGCTGTGGCATAGCGGCGTGTGTGCGTGATTAGGAGATGTCAGACACTGCTAATGTCCAGCCAACATAACGACCAGACGCAAAAAGAGTTTTATTGACAATCCGTACAAAATCACGCCCGAAAATGCGCGTCGTCTGACCGTTTTTGCGCAGTGAAAAAATACATCAAAGCGTTCGGACGCACTTTTTCACGTTCGCGTGGAAAAATACTTTCGTCTGACCCTAGCCTAAGTTGGCTACTTGTCCCCTCGTCCCCAACAGGATATTATGTTATCAGTTTGTCATATTTCACTATTTGGAAATAAGCAAATTTTCTATACTACAAAAATGCTAACAAAAGACGATTTTCTTCCACACAAACACACAAAAAAAAACACTTTTTTTGCTGACTCAGCAAAACCATCACAAAATATATAAGAAAATATAAACATGAAGCTACACCGTGCAGACACCAGTAGATTCCCAATGTATTGCCTCTCCCGAGTCCTGATTATATAACTTACGGAGAGAAAAAATGCACTTACAATACACTAACTGCCGTAAGCTTTTCCTTAAATGCGATTTTACTGAAACATTGTCCTTAATTATTTTTCATAAGTGAAGCAGTAATTCTATAGCACATTAGCTCAAACACCTGGAAAAATGTGATAAGCTCATTTACTACGCGTTTTACCAGCAATTGTGTTTTTTTTTCCTACACAATAGCCTATTTTCGCCTTTGGAAATTTAAATCTAGGTCACATCTGGTAGTCAAAAGACTCCTTCTAAGCAATTTATTCACAAAGTGGGAAGCAGCTGATGATCACACCACTGGCACCCACATTTAATATCTGTTTAAATGAGATAACCACTGCCTTGCAGCGGCCACTGTCTTAGTTTTCTTTGCTCGGTTATATTTCTAAAACCTTGTTTACACTGTTTACTGTATAATGTGATGGAATGTCAAATGCATGTCTGATAGAATATCCATTTCCTCTGCTAAATGACTTTAAGATGAAAAATATAAGAGACGCAGTGTTCAATTCACTAAACTCAATCCCTCGGCTTGCCCTCTATTTTTTCAGACCTTCAATTTCTTCTAATCAAAATGTGACAGTATTCATAATGTGAAATGCCACTGGGCAGATAGATGGTTTTTGGAGTGGGAAATTATTTTCTACAAATTACTTCCCCCCCCAACATTCCATATGTTTCATAACAAAGTTCCAACATCACTCAGACGTATACACCTGGATTCGGCCAGTGCTAAAGGGACCATTTTCCTCTTAGTGCTTCAGGATATGATTTCTTGAGAAAGGATGTGACCTTATTTTGTGTCAAGTACATAGGATAAAAAAAACATTTGTTCATTGCTTGAATGCCAAAATATGGGTTCCTGGAATTCAATCACAGAAATGAAAGAATAAACTGAATGAATGAATGGGGAAATCAACCCTTTTTAAATGCTACATTCTGAGAGCAGTAGGTAAATGGGGAAATAGGCTGTTATTAGGGTTAAATGTTTACAACTTATGATCATTTAATAGAGATTTTAATTATTTGTATTCATGGATCTAGCCAAGCAGCTAACAAATGCATATATTTTAAATTCCCTATCCAATTATTAATATTTATTTATATAGTGCCAACATACTCCATAGTGTTGACCAATGGGTACAATGAAGACAGTGTTACAATGCATTGAGACTGAACAACATTAGACAAACCAACAGGAGGAGGAAATGAGGGCCCTATTCCTGTGGGAACTTACAATATATAAGGCAGTGTTTCCCAAACCTGTCCTCGGGACCCCCTCAACCAGGCCAGATTTTGCAGATCACCTTGGGGAAAAGCAGACTGAATCCTGCAATCACTGAGCAGCAAATCATATCACCTGTGCCGTGCTTCATTTATCTGGCAAACCTGGCGAGGCGGAGGGTCCCGGGGACAGGTTTGGGAAACACTGCTATAAGGGATGGAATTTGAGAAACAGGAGGAGAGGACTGCGAGGTGAGAGTGATGGACTGGTTGGAGAAGTGAAGTGTATTAGTGAGTCGGGTGGTAGGCTTCCCTGAACAGGAATGTCTTGAGGGAGGTGTCTTGGAACTGACGTAGCGTTCCCTGCCCCAGTTGCCAGGACCGTTTTATTTTCCTGGCAAAAACCCCAAAAGACAGACATTTGCTTTGGGAAAGACTCTATTCTCATTTATTGTGGTGTAAGTTTAAACGTGTTTTTTACTTTAGATGTGGTTTTCATTGCTGAGTGTTGTAAACACTCCTTTTACTGTGTGCCCTATTCTCCCCAAAACCCAGAACGCCATTTCCCCAAGCCAGCCATGGGTCCCAGGAACAAAGGAATGCATGGCACACAATGGAGGTGCAGATTTGGTATAGAATCTTTATTTTGAATCTGTGATTATGCAAGAACTCTATTCTCTTTATCTGTTTGCATGTTTGAGGGGTCATAAATCTGGGGCAGTGTTTGACTTTAATCTGATCTATTGGAACAATGGATTATGCAAATTATGTGTGATAACTGAATGCTAAGGAATGTTTACTGTAAATGTCTAAATCTGACCTAACATCCGGGCTACAAATCAAGAGATTGAATCAGCAGAGAGAGCGAACAGCCTGCAGGTCCCCAGAAGCTACTGCAAACTTCAGCCTGGCACTGGAACAGATCTCTGCCATCCAGCCCAGGTCTCCCAGCAAGCAGAAGCAAGCGGGTCAAGCTGTTCGAGGTGCTGAGGACCGCATTCCCAGTAGCCGGGCTGACCGCAGCAAGGGGGTGTCTGGAGAGCAGGACAGGTGGAAGAGAGCGGTTTCCGTCACAGGAGGTTTGAAGGAAGGGAAACTAGGGGAAAGTTGTACAGTACGAGGGAGAGCGTTCCAGAGGGTGATAGCTATGCTGAGAAGTCCTGCAGTCTAGCCTGGGAAGAGCTGATACAGGGATATGCTGGGTGCAGGTTTCTGTTTGACCTTAGAGAGAACAGCTAGTGGTGAGCAGAGTTAGTGCTTTGTATGTCAGGGTGAGAATTTTGAATTTCATTCTGCAGTGGATGGGGAGCCAGTGAAGGGACTCACAGAGAGGAGCAGCAGAGACAGAGCAGTGGGTGGGGTGAGGTGAATAAGCCTGGCAGAGGCATTTGGATGGACTGTAGGTGGGGGAGACATGGGAGAAAGTGAGGTCAGCTAGAATGTTAAATGTCAAAACGGGAGATTACATAGGCGTGGATGAATTGTTTAATGTCAGCAGTAAGAAATGGACGAATTTTGGAAATATCATGCAATTGGTTGCGGCAGCAGGAAGAGTAGAGAAGTCAGGAGGTGGAGAAGAATTATGGAGGGGGGATTAGTAGGAGCTCAGTCTTCGATATGTTAATCATTCAGTGGTGAGAGGCCATCCAGGAGGAAATGTCAGATAAACAATCGCTGACTTTAGAAAGGACAGTAGGAGAGAGATCAGGGATGCAGAGGTAGATCTGAGTATCATCAGCAGGAGGTGGTAATTAAACCCAAAGCTGTTAATGATTTTACCCATGGAGGAGGTATAGATGGAGAAAAGCAGAGGAACCAAAACAGAGCTTTGAGGTACACCAACTGACAAATTCCCTATAAAATTATGTTGTTCTCCTCCTGTCATAGTAGATATGCAGGGCCGGCACCTAGAGCGCAGTGCCCGCCTAGGGCGCAGCCGGCCCGACCAATTTAAAAAAAATAATTGCCCGCGGGGCAGCCTGGGGCAGCCGCGTGTTGCAGCCAGCCCCAACACGTGCCGGTGTCAAGGAGACAGAGGCGTGGACTTGGTGCTTCCAGCTCCCTGCACCAAGTCCACGCCTCCATCTCCTTGATGCCGGCGGTGTCGCCAGCACGTATTGGGACTGGCTACGACTATGAGGAGGCGGAGGGAGACGGCGCTGGAGCGGCAAACATCCATGGGTGTGCCTGGAGACAGATATCCATGTGTGAGCTGGGGGCAAACATCCATGTGTGAGCCTGGGGGCAGATACATCCATGTGTGAGCTGGGGCAAATATCCATGTGTGAGCCTGGGGGCAAATAGCCATGTGTGAGCCTGGGGGAAAATATCCATGTGTGAGCCTGGGGGTAAATACTCATGTGTGAGCCTGGGGGCAAATATCCATGTGTGAGCCTGGGGGCAGATATCCATGTGTGAGCCTGGGGGCAGATATCCATGTGTGAGCCTGGGGGCAGATATCCATGTGTGAGCCTGGGGGCAGATATCCATGTGTGAGCCTGGGGGCAGATATCCATGTGTGAGCCTTGGGGGCAGATATCCATGTGTGAGCCTTGGGGGCAGATATCCATGTGTGAGCCTGGGGGCAGATACCAATGTGTGAGCCTGGGGCAGATACCCATGTGTGAGCCTGGGGGAAAATACCCATGTGTGAGCCTGGGGGAAAATACCCATGTGTGAGCCTGGGGCAAATATCCATGTGTGAGCCTGGGGCAGATATCCATGTGTGAGTCTGGGGCAGATATCCATGTGTGAGCTGGGGCAATATCTCCATGTGTGAGCTGGAGGCAAGATCTCCATGTGTAAGCTGGGGCAATATCTCCATGTGTGAGCTGGGGCAATATCTCCATGTGTGAGCTGGAGGCAATATTTCCATGTGTGAGCTGGAGGCAATATCTCCATGTGTAAGCTGGGGCAATATCTCCATGTGTGAGCTGGGGCAATATCTCCATGTGTGAGCTGGGGCAATATCTCCATGTGTGAGCTGGAGGCAATATCTCCATGTGTAAGCTGGGGCAATATCTCCATGTGTGAGCTGGGGCAATATCTCCATGTGTGAGCTGGAGGCAATATTTCCAGGTGTGAGCTGGAGGCAATATCTCCATGTGTGAGCTGGGGCAATATCTCCATGTGTGAGCTGGGGGCAATATCTCCATGTGTGAGCTGGGGCAATATCTCCATGTGTGAGAGCTGGAGGCAAATATACCCATGTGAGCTGGGGGCAAATATACCCATGTGTGAGCTGGGGCAATATCTCCATGTGTGAGCTGGGGCAATATCTCCATGTGTGAGAGCAGGAGACAAATATACCCATGTGAGCTGGGGGCAAATATACCCATGTGAGCTTTCTTTTTTGGGGGGGAGGTGCAAGTAGCTGGTCTTGCCTAGGGCGCAAAATAGTCTAGCACCGGCCCTGTAGATATGGCTCACTCCTCAGACCTCTGTGCCCTTAAATGGTGATCAGTAAGACCGTGAGAGCCACTGTGCTGACTGTTCTTACTTTTTGTTAATGACGTTCCGTAATAAATATTTTAGTGGGTCAATGCCATTATGAGGATTAACTGCAACCAAGGTCATTTAAATACATTAAGATGAAAACAGTTCAATATTGTTATGTTCCTCGGGTTATATTTTTGATTTATATTTTTCTACAGCACAAAACCTACCGATTTAACTACAAATGTGGGGCCATTAAAAAAAAGTACTATTAGCAATGATTTCTTTGTCAGGCCTCTAGTGGACATGGAGTCACTTTGCTTAAAAAAAGAATTCTAGGTTACTTTCTCTGTTACATGAATTGATAAAGTACAGCTTTATTGTCGCAAATTAATAATGCCTCTAGCACTTTAGCTACTTTTTACTATTCCCTGAGTCTTGCAAAGAGGAATCACTGTCTGGGAAGCAAGACAACAGGATAAGTGGTTGTAGATCCTTCCACCCATGATGCCTTGTTAGCCTTGCGGTTGGTTGTAGGCATAAAACAGCTGGGGTGCTAAATTTTGGCTGACCCTAGTATAGATGAAATACAACAAAGTAAGGCTAACATGGCTTTTAAATGATAAATAATACAAAACGAAGCCACTGTGTCTTTTTAAATAACTATCACAATCTGCTAATTGCTGCTCCAGGCTAATGTCTAATTTGCCTGCGGATTGCATCATCTATGTCTGTAAAGCTCCAGAACATCTAATGGCAGTGAAAGGATTAATGATTTATGCATTACATTGTATAATTATGTGCGAAACAGAACATTAACACAAAGCATGAGAACATTGAAAACGGCAAATCATAATGATGATTTACTGAAAGGTGATATTTTACTCACTTCATTTGCAGCTCCATAAGTAATATTGCATTTTCACATATAAGGATGGACAGACATCAAAAAAATGTAGGTAACCATCCCAGGTAACCTAACAATTGTTTTCTCCCAAAATCTGCTGCATTATTTAAGTAAATCTATTCTCCATAGAACACAGCAAGATATTAGATATGGAGTTTCAGCTTAAAAGTAACTCTCCAGGCGTGGCAAAAATTACTTACAAAAACTCTGCCAAGATAGGGAAATGTCATCACATCAATTTGAGTTTTAAGATCACTACTGCCCAGTAAAGATAGTCACTCAAATCATCACCTTAAAGGAGGGATCAGTGGAAGATTGGGTAACAGGAAGACCCATATTGGGGTGCAGATTAGGACGAATGCAGTCATAGAAGGATTTACAGTTGATGTTAAAGGTACAGTAGGGTTAAAAGGGATTAAAGGTTTGGAGATATGATCCATCAACGTGCTTTACACTCGTTATAGACGATAAGATGAAATTTTGCATGTTTCTAAGGCTGCGGTCACTGGAGTTCACCGAGAGCATCCGTATGATCGCTCGTCCCTACGTCCGTCGCAGCTTTGTGACAGGTTCGACAGGGAGGGCCACTCGTGGGTAGCATGCGCACTAGTTGAACGTGCTACACCGGACGTGATTTCAGCCTCCCCGTCAAAACATTACGACAGACATAGGACTGGGCTACAAAGTGCGATCCTCCATAGGAGGATCACGCTTTGAAGCGCTGAGTGCACCAATTGCGCTCAAGGAGCTGGCCACGTGGACGTCAGAGTGGAAAGAACGTCCACTCTCAAGGCGTTCCTTCCGTTCTGAAGAACGCTCGTGTGACCGCAGCCTAAGATGTGTTTGCATCCAAAATGCTTAGGCACAATGAATTTACTCCAGGCAAAATACAGGGGGTTAAATTCAGATTCATACAATAATGCAAATCTGAATTTAGACTTTGTTATAAGGAAGCCAGGAAGCTAATGTTAATAGAATGATCTTGTTTTGAAAAATGACACCCCATTATCTCAATTTGCACCGGACACAACATCAATCAAATAAAATATCCTAATCTTTTCAATACATGACAACCTATACATATTTTTTAGGCTGTCAAAATAAATTATACTAAAGCACTATATTTGGTCCAAGCTGCTAAAACCAGGTATGTTAATTGGGGAACTACAAAATCCCTCTGATGAGGGAGATTAGTCGCTCACCTGTGATGGGTGTGCTAAGGAGAGACACTGGACGCCTGCCAGGGAGGCAGCAAGAACTGAACTGTGCGTTTGTTTAAAACAACCGTTTATGTTTTGAATGGTTAATAATAGCACTGGAATCAGAGTAGCTGATCAGTGGGACAGACGGGGAAATACTTGTGAGTTAGTCTCCTAAAAGGAGTAGGAGTTGTGTTTGTTATTGCCTTTATTTCCCCAATGGAACCTGTCAAAGCAACTTGAAATGCACTGTAAATATATTTGCAGGATGCTTACATTTGCTAAAAATGAATGGGGACCAGATGTTTATCATTGCCACCATCACTTTTTTGAGGTTTTTTTTGGGGGGCAACAGGAAATGCCATTATACATGTACATGTGCCCAGTAATTTTCTCCTATTTTACTAGGAATCCTAGGATTGGGTGAGGTAGGTTATCACATCATTGCAAGAGACTCAATAGGTTATATTTACATGGCTGCAATGTGAAAGCTTCCCCACCTCTACATATGATTTAAAAGAATAAATTTATAAATTCGATTATTTTCTTTTTTCTTTTTACGGTGATGATTTTTTTGGCTCATGAATATAAAGTTTTGCCATGCACAGCAAGTAATGAGAGTAATATTAAAACATTCTAAGTGGTTAATCTTCAAGCTAGTACTATATATGTTGAAATAATGTTTTAAGAAATTAAATATACACTTGAAAGTGTTTTAACATTCGTAAAAGTACACTTATTGACCCATTAAGCCTAACATAGAATGAGGACGGTCATTAGTTTATCCTTATCCTGTGGTCACTGAGCAGGATTTGTATTCTCACTATATATTCTCTTCTAGATCCAAAACGATCTCATTAGTTATAAAAAATATTATATAATTGCCTATACTGCATGCTACCATTATTTCTACTTCCATACACATGCCGGGAGCAATACAGGATCTTGTTGATTTTACGATTTTGCAAACTGAATTAGAGTTTTATGGACTGCAAAATGGAAAATCCTCGTAGGACTGCACTGAATAAAATAATAAGTAGTGGTTATTGGTGCATTAAACTATACCATGTTTTGTATATCACATTTACTGCTGATTGGTCTCGGAAAGAAAAGAATAAAACCACCATAATCGTACTACGATAATAATCTCTTTTGAACAATAGCTGCATAGTTAGCATCTAATAATACATTGTAGCGATGTCATGTGTATGCGTTATAAGAATATTAAAGCATATCAAGAATATATTAAATATGTTTATTTACAGTAATTCCATATCTTCTGTATGCATAGATATTAGTTAGGAGTAAAATAGAAGAAATAAAATACTACAACCCCTAGCAGGAAACACTTCTGACAGGTTAAGATCAAGTTCAAAGATAAATTCTACTGGTATGTTCAAGGCAGACAGCATCCTAAACTTCTTTGATGATTTAGTCACAGTTGGTACACTTTGGTATCCTGACGATTGTCAGTCTGTGATCTCATGCTAGGTGCTGGCTGTATATCCATTGTTCAATACACATATTTTTTATCTTATAGTTATTCTATTCTTTGGCAGTGCACTGACGCATTTTCATTATTCAGCACGTCCGAAGTTAATAGCTGTCATACAAAGAGCAGGAGAACCAGCTGCAGGATGGCTCTTCTATCCTCTTTCCCGACTCCATCAGCATGCCAACAGAAGAGAATGATGGGTAAAAAGTAATTCCATATCAAATTAGTGCTAGTTTTTCAAACCTTCCCTTACGCATTACATTGGTCAAATTGCTTGCAAATATATAGGGCTCTATTCCATAGCGAACACTAACAGGGCTATTCAGAAAGAGGTGAAAACCTTGAAAATGACTGGAGAATTGAAAATTCTAGGTCAAAATAGTCAAACCAGAATAATTCTCCCATTTATCGCACTTTCCAAATTAGCGAATTTGGTCTAGATTGTTCATTCTCCTGGCAATTCTCAAGGTTTTCACCTCTCTCTTAATAGCCCTGTAACTGTAGCATTCAGATATGTAAGTGTTAATGCTTGGAGAAGTGACTTTAACACATGCCCCCATATTACCTTCCTGATGCTAAGCCCGTGAAAAATTTGTTAGCACATCGGTGATTGCGTTAGCTTGCGCAAGCTTACTGTACTTTACAAATCCTATGCTGAACATGGAGAGCACAATCAGTAATTATTAGCATTAGGATAAGTAAGGTATTACAAAGTGATGCGCTAATTACTGCAGCGATGGGCTAAACAAAAATTTAGCTACTCTTAAAAAGTGTTTCTAGCCGATTCTGTTTTAGTGTTAGGTAGGGAATAGAGCCCAAATAATTTAATTCCCTATCAAACGATCCAAATTTGTTTTAGGAAAATCAAAAAAAAGTCACTTTAATTGGATTCTCCAATCAAACCTATTATTCAGGGTTTTTTTTCCTTTAAGGAAGAACAGAGCACAAGCATTCTGCACATCTCAAACATGGCTTACTGACAGTAAATGTATACAGCAACAACGTTTCTGTACATTTCTACTGTATGGTTAATAAAACGTGATTTCCAATAAAACCACCAGGTCCTGCCAGTGGTTTACTGGAAACTCACTTGCTATTGAAGGGATATAGTCAGTAGCGGTAAACAGAATGCACTTTTGTTGTTCAACATAGCATTCTCTGCAAGCTGCTTTAACTGTAACATTGTGCTGTGATGATAAAAAAAAAAGGAAGACAGAACAAGAAAAACTCAGTTTCAAACGTTAGCAATTTTGTGAAACTCTCTAAAAATATTATTTACATCCAGGGCTTTTTTACAGGGGGTACTCGGGGGTACTCAGTACCGGCACCTCACAGGAGAGAGCATGATGCTCCTCCCTCCTCGGCTCCTCCTGCAGTGGCAGGCAGAGAATCGGAAGCGCTCGACAGCTCATGTTGCTCCTGAATGCTTCCGATTGTCAGGAGTTTATGTAGGGACTGATAACAGCCCTCCCCCAGTAAGTGACAAGGGAGGGCTGCTCCCCCTCTCTCTGCATCCACTGAAACTTTGAACAGCATGGGGAGGGGGGGGGGTGCAGCATGTTTACACACATCTGCCAGAGCTGCGGATTGCCAGGCAAGCGGTGTGATCAGAGGAGTTGGCACTGTAAGGCGGTAGTGAGTTTTATTGCTGTGGAGCTCATACACACTGCGCATTACTGTGAGGTTTATTGCTGTGGTGCTCACAAATGCTAGGGGATTATCCACTCAGTGCCATCGTTGCAAAAAACAAAAAAAACAGCTAACAACCCTGCAATAAAGATTTTTCTTGCAACAGAGGCACTTAGTGGATAATCCCCATAGGATTACAACAATAGTTGTAGTTCATTTAAAGGAACACAGTATTAAAAAATATGGTACCCTTTTATAGTGTCTTCCTTTAAGTGAGCTACAACTATTGTTTATGAGGACATGAAAGTAGTCATAATAATCAGTTTTTCCCCGAGCGCGAGAGTACCCCCACCTAATTTCCCAGAAAAAAAAGCACTGTTTACAACCTTTTATTAACAATCTACTATAAATAGAGCCTTAAGTGGAAACGTTTATCTACTGAAGATTTTGCCATTTTAATAAATGATATTGCTTTTACACTTTAAATTGTTTGAGTGCACCTGTGCAAACTCACCTAAGATACTCCACTTATCAAAGAAAAATTATGAAGTGTTGCATAAAAGCAGCAGCTGCTTGTACTCCTCTGAAATAATTGTATCTATTTACTCTCAGAGTCCAAATCTACAATTCTAGGCATTTATTCCTTCCATGTCTTAGCTACAAAACATACAGTGAACCTTTCACAAATAGAGAAAGGGGGGGTTGTGAGGGTCCGGAGAACAAGCAACAACACTAGCGGCCTGCACAAATGATTTCTCACTGACTACTAGCATTGCGTGCACAGGACAGATAATGTATAAGCCACACCAAGACTTTATATCATTTGTGTGTTGAAAAATAGAAGTGCTTGAAAAGCAGACTGTTTTATTTGAAAAGACTCCATACACCCTCTTGCTGGTTTAGGCCCTGTTCACACTGTGCGATTTATCGCGCGGATTTTGCCGCGACGGCGCAGCAAAATCCGCGCGACGTCGCACTATGTAGCTTCTCCAATGCATTTCAATGAAGCTGTTCACATCTTGCCGCGCATCGTCGCACAAGCATGTCGCTGGTACATGACCCTTTTTTTGCGATTTGCTATCTGCGATTTTGCGTTTTGTATTGGTGGTGCTTTGCAAAAATCGCACAAAACAGCGATGTTGCGCGACATTATCGCACCATGTCGCGAATATGAAAATCGCGTGGAAAGTCGCGCGACTTTCAAATCGCACAGTGTGAACGGGGCCTTAGATTAATTGCTTATTTTTGTCTTGTTAACGACAATTCCACATGTTTTTAATCAAACAGTTGCAACACCTAGAAAGAAAAACAGAAAGCATATTCCTTATACACCATTATACAAAAGTTATAAGGAAACGACCCATCAGGGGCCCAAGAAAACTGTAATCACAAAAAATAGACCTACAGGGCCTAAGCCCTCTTTACATATATAGAGAACTCCATAAAAAGCAAGAAAAACTTATTCACCACTCGTTCTGAAAAATAAATGACAAATTGAGTACTCAATATGACTGTAACTTCTTAATCCTCTCTAGAGCCCGTAGCGTTAATATACATTGTCTTTGGTTTTTAACCCCTTCACTACCAAGTGATTTTCCAAAAAAACACTGTCAGAAACCAGTGTTTTTTTTTTTAAGAATCATTTTTAATAATTTTTAATTAATTATACTGAAGGAGATATTGAAAAATACGACGGACGCCCAGAGTGCGCTGCGTCCGCGTAGCGGCCTATGTGCGAGATGACGCGACATCCATCACGTTGATGCTCAGAAGTTTTTTTGGTCTGGCTGACTGTACCGGTATTTTAATTTTAATTAATTTTGATTCCTATATTTCCCTTTTTTTTCTACATCTGTCAAAAAAAACGAACCGTGTGGTGTCTACAGTATCTTCCGTCGATACGTCCGTCCGTTATGCACGCACGCAGAGTGCGCTCAGACTGCGTTCGTCTGACATTAGCCTTATATCAACTATTTGAATGTCCTCTCCTTACCGGACTTTCAGCAGCCGATTCATGGAGCCTTGTACTGAAGTACTAACTAGACATGTGCACAGCACAAAATTTCGTTTTGAACTAATGGATTAGTCTTAAAATGCAATTTATTTAGTTGCTAAAGAAATTCATTTGCAGTTCTTTAGTATGAAAACTAATTTCATTCATCAGAAAACCAGTGGATACAATTACTATTGTAGTGGCTCCTCATAGGGCTGAGATCGCTGCTTGTTACAGTATCTCTCACTTTCAGCACAATGTGGGCCATATTACATAGCTGGTGCTAACTTAACCAGAGCTGTTGTAAACTTCCCAGAGCCATTATAGCCTATGGAGGTTTTCAGTTTACAACAGCTCTGGTTAAGTTAGCACCAACATTGTAATACTGCCCCGTGTCAGGCAAAGCTGTTACAGTAACTGACTGCTGCTCATCACAGCGCTCACAGTTTCAGTAAAACTAGTAAATAATATTTTTATATATAAGAGGTTAGAACAATATTATTTCCTTGTTTTACTGAAACTCTGAGAGCTGTTACAGTCAGTTACTGTAAAAGCTGAGCCTGATACATTGCACTGAGAGATAATGTAACATGCAGCCGATCTCAGTGCTCACAGCCACTGCATTTAAAGGGCTAAAAAAAAAAAAGGCTCCTCTCTGTATAATGTTTAGAACATCCTCCTGCATTAATTAATACTCCTCTCTGTATAATATATAGAACATCCTCCTGAATTAATTAATGTCCCTCTCTGTATAGAACATCCTCCTCAATTTATACCCTTCTCTGTATAATGTATATAACATCCTCCTGCATTAATACCCCTCTCTGTATAATGTATAGAACATCCTCCTGCATTAATTAATGCCCCTCTCTGTATAGAACATCCTACTGCATTGGCATGTGGAGGGTGCAGAACTTCGGATGTTGCAATGTTGCGCTCTTCATTGCTGGTCTCCTTCACTCATCAATGTAATATCACAAAAAGAACTGAAACTAAAATGTAGTGCATTTTATTTTAGTTTCTTTCGTTTTTTTGTACTGAGCAGTTTCGTTTCTCTTGAGTCATACGAAAACTAAATTATCCGAAAATTCGGACTAAATCGTTTTAGTACTAAAACGAATGCACATGTCTAGTACTAACTGCAGTAACTATTTGACCAGCAACACATAGGTTATTACTGTAAGAAATACACCAAATATTTCTTACTGTATAATTAACATTGTGTAAATCCTTTATATCGATTAGGATCCGCCACAATATATGAGACATTACCCGTATCACTCACGATCAAGCCAGACCTTCATTACAAGAGAGCGACATTTGTTTGGAGCAACTACTGACACTTCCATGTATGTCAAGCTATTACTGAGGCTGGGGTCAGACGAGCGTGATTTCTACGGACTGTACGTCCGTGCAGTACGGACATCGTCAGTACGGATGACACAGTAGTGGTCACACAGTCCGTTTTTTCACTGAAGTTATTTTTTGACGGATGTAGGAGGGGAAAATAAATTACAATGAAAAAACATTCTGTCCGTCAAAAATGCTGGACGTATAAATGCAGTCCGTCTGACCTCGCTCCATCACTCACACACAAAGCTATGCAGACGTTGTGGACGTGGCGCACTCCGCAAGTCCGTTCTAGCAGTATTACGTTCTTGCCTAACCTGCGTCCATTTGCCGCGGCCGTTGTGCGTCCGCAGTTCAGTGCGGACGTACTTCATGTGTCAGGCTCCAATGGACTTACTTTCATGCTATCACGGACGTACTTTTAGGCGCAATCACGGACGTGAACACTACGCTCGTCTGACACCAGCCTTAAGGCCAGTGTCAGATGAGCGTTTGAAGAGCGGAAGGAATGTCTGTGAGAGTGGATGCTCCTTCCACTCAACGTCCGTATGGCCGCCTCGCTGAGCGCAGTTAATGTGCTCAGCGCTGCAAGGCTCGATCCTCCTATGGAGGAATCGTGTTTTGCAGCTCCGTCAACGTTCGTCATAGCATTTTGACGGAGAAGCCTGCTGCCCGGACGCAGCACGGCCGCTGTTGCGCGTGCAATTCAAGCCGCGTAACAGCGTCTGCCTGGCCCCGTTGCAGCGTCGCAACGTTGAGACGTATGCCAGAAGCCACATCAGTACCTAGTGCGCTCGTCTGACACTGGCCTTAGAAGTGGGGACAACATCCTGGAAGTCTGTTTCAGTGCCTCGTCTGAAGTGGAGTATTATTCTTGCTATTTTTATCTTCTCACCATTATTGGTTTATGTATAGTTAATTGAAAATTATCCTCCCCCCCCAAAAAAAACACTGGTTCCTGACAGTTTTTTTTAAAATCTCTTTGTAGTGAAGAGGTTAAAGGGATTTTCTGTGGCTAGAATAAGGTATAACACATTGCACAAGAAAACATCAAGAAATAGAAATAGTTTATTTTTTCAAGAATCTGCAGTTAAATCTTTGTCAACTAGGTACCGGGGTGGGCAAATTGCGGCCCGCCACAGAGTTTTTTGTGGCCCGCCAAGCAGGGCTCGAGTCCTGTGTGAACGGCGGTCCCATACTTCTCCCGCAGCGGGAACATTGCGGGAACGCAGGTTCCCACTGTGGGCAGCCAGGGCATTCCTCTAGCAGCCCCTGGCCGCATGTTCCCTCCGAGCCATGCCTGATCATCCCTCGCACGGCCGCCTCCTCAGCCCTCTGAAAGGCTGTGACGCAGCCTACAGCCGGGATCTCGCGAGGTCGCATCACAGCCTTCAGAGGGTCTGCCTGAGGAGGCAGCTGCATGCAGAAGCACGCCTGAGCTCGGAGGAACATGCGTTCTTGAGGTATGCAGGCTGGGTAACAATATTTCTGGGGGTCTCTGCTTGGCTATAATTAATTCTGGGGCATGTTTCTGGCTATAATTAATTCTGGGGGCATGTGTCTGCTTATAATTAATTCTGGGGGCAAGTGTCTGGCTGTAATTAGTTCTGGGGGCAAGTATCTGGCTACAATTAATTCTGGGGGCATGTTTCTGGCTATAATTAGTTCTGGGGGCAAGTGTCTGGCTATAATTAGTTCTGGGGCAAGTGTCTGGCTATAATAAGTTCTGGGGCAAGTGTCTGGCTATAATTAGTTTTGGGGGCAAGTGTCTGGCTATAATTAGTTTTGGGGGCAAGTGTCTGGCTATAATTAGTTCTGGGGCAAGTATCTGGCTATAATTAGTTCTGGGGCAAGTGTCTGGTTGTAATTAGTTTTGGGGGCAAGTGTCTGGTTGTAATTAGTTCTGGGGCATGTTTCTGGCTATAATTAATTCTGCGGGCGTGTTTCTGGCTATAATTAGTTCTGGGGGGCATGTTTCTGGCTATAATTAGTTCTGGGGGCAAGTGCGGCCCTCTGCTCCCACAAAGTGGCCCCCGAGCCAAAACAATTCCCCACCATGAACTAGGATATGGTTGAACTTTTAGCTAGTTCCAATTAGATTTTTCCGGAAGAGGGTTTTCCATAAACTGCACTGCAGTGACTAAAGCGGTGCGACCACCTCATAACCATTATACTTTCGATCTGACTCCGAATTGGTGAGACAGTGCGAGAGCTCTGTGGAACTCATGATCAGGTTAATAAAGTAAAGCTTTGGGATATTGTGTTATATTCCCAAATTTAGTTTCATTGTGTTGTGCAATGAAGGCTTGGCACTGGGGACTTGGTGAAATTTTCTTCTCCTACATGTGTGTTTGTAATGGTACTCTTCTAATCCACTCTACCAAGGACTCAATTTAATTCTTTTTATCCAGCTGTTAGGAAAAAAATACCTCTGCGGTCGATATTTTTTTCAAAATATTGGCCGATTCAATTAAAAAAATTCAATTGCTGAAAATCGAAAAAAAGGAAACTGTTCAGAAAACAGTGGGCTTATAAAACCTTTGAAAAAGCATTTTTTGGGCCTACGGCATAATTGATGTTAACTATTTATCTTGCCTACTTGAAAATCCGATGTTTAGGTGAGGGTTCCAGTCTGATTATCTCAGTTTCCCTGCCAGAAAACACATTTATCAACATTGTTCAACACTTGAATTTTTTTTCCCCAAAAATCATCTTACGGATAAATTTGAATTGAATCACTAAAGTCGAAACTTCCAATAGCGAGTATAGGTGCAAATGGCGATAAATGAGACACATTTTTATATCGAAAGCACCGTATGCCCTTAATTTAACTTTGCCAAATTGAAAAATGGGCAAATTGTAATTCTAGAATACACTAACTGGCTTATTCAAAGAGAGGTGAAAACCAGGAGAACTGGCAGGAGAAGAGAACAATCTAGAACAGTGTTTCCCAAACCTGTCCTCAGGACCCTCCGCCTGGCTAGATTTGCCAGATATCTGAAGCACAGCACAGGTGATATGATTTGCTGTTCAGTGATTGCAGGATTCAGTCTGCATTACCCCAAGCTAAATCGACAAAATCTGGCCTGGTTGAGGATCCCAAGGACAGGTTTGGGAAACACTGATCTAGACCAAATAGCCGATTTGGAAAGTGAGATAAATGGAAGAATTTTTCTGGTTTGGCTATTTTGACTTCGAGTTTTCACTTTTTCCAGTCATTCTCCTGAGTTTCACCTTCAGTGAATAGACCTGTAATTTTCAGAGATTGTACCAATTTAAACATGCCCCAAGGAGATTACTCGCCATATTTAGAATAACACCACGTTTTGGGTCTAGCCAGTTAATTTTACGAGTACCCACATCTACTTACCTCTGTGTTAAATGGAATTAAACATTTCGAAATGTTACATACAATTAATGATGCTGTATGCATAGTGGAAAGGTTATTATTCCTGCTTATTTGTGATACTTATTGGAAACAGGATTTTCGCTTCATGCATCAGTGAAGAAATAATAAAGGGCTCTATCACCTCGTTAACGCTAGCACTCACATAAATGAGCATTAGCACGATCTGAAAGGAGTTGATAGCGGTCCACCTGAATCGCCTCCGAATCGTTAACGAGTTAAAAAAGACATTAGCGAATCGGTATTAGCACTTTGTAGCATGAGCTTACTGTACTTTGCACTCCCTATAGTTGGCATGGGAAGCGCAAAGAGTAAGCAGAAAGTAATTCGCTTTAGGATCACAAGGTACAATTACATAGAGCAGTCGCTAACTAAAAAGGTTTGCTACAGCTCAGACTTGGTGCTAACAGATTCCACTTCTTTAGAATCAGTTAGCAGCAGCTGAACCCCCCCCCCCCAAGAAAAAACCCTAATACTCACCTCTCATCCTGCGGTGAGAACGGCGGCCCGATCTGCCTCTTCTGGTCGCCTGAAGCAGAGAGAGACTGGGGGAAAAAAGTCCCTAGTCTCTCTACACAATCACTCCGTCGTCCACACAAGAGGAGAGATCCTGCCGGTTATGTGACCTAGCAGCAGAGACCTCCATGGAGTCCATAGCATTAGCGCTGCCCCTAGCATCCAGGAGGCTAGAGGCCGCAATGGGGCAGGTGCTGGACTATACCTTTTACAGCTCTCCTCACCACTCATACTTGAGACTCGACTATCTGTTTTTACCATTTGGTCACCTCCATCTCCTCGAATCTGCAGTCATTGGCCCCATGACCTGGTCCAGCCACCACCCAGTTCTAATCACTATCCACTCCCCTCTCACCTGCCCCAAGAGAGAGAAACTGGCGCCTCAATGAGACCCACCTCAATGATCCCCTGATTAGACACGGAGCTCTCCAGACACTCTAACAGTACTTTACGGAAAATGTTGCCCCTGACTCCTCCCCCCAAATCATATGGGAAGCACATAAGGCAGTGATTGGAGCAGTGTTTCCCAAACCTGTCCTCGGGACCCTCAACCAGGCCAGATTTTGCAGATCACCTTGGGGAAAAGCAGACTGAATCCTGCAATCACTGAGCAGCAAATCATATCACCTGTGCTGTGCTTCAGATATCCTGCAAACCTGGCGAGGCGAAGGGTCCTGAGGACAGGTCTGGGAAACACTGGATTAGAGGATATTTGAACCAGCAGGGCTCTATCAAAAAAAGCAGCAAACTCTACATAAAGATGAACTACTCCAGCGCATCCACGCATTGGAACGGTCTCACAAGCTTTATGTAGACCAGTGTTTCCCAAACCTGTCCTCAGGACCCTCCGCCTCGCCAGGATTTCCAGATATCCGAAGCACAGCACAGGTGATCTGATTTGCTGCTTAGTGATTGCATATTTCAGTCTACATTTCCCCAAGGTGATCTACAAAATCTGGCCTGGTTGAGGGTCCCGAGGACAGGTTTGGGAAACACTGATGTAGTCGATACTGTATATGCGTAACTTCTGGAACTTCGCACTGAATTTAGCTTGCTCCTGAACACTGCTGCTCAGAAGGCCTTTCCCACTACCCGCCGCACTTTTATGAGCACGGCAATAAGTGTGGTCGGCTCCTGGCCCGAGCCCTCAGGACACATAGGGAGAAATTATAGGTCTCTAAACTACATGCACCACAGGGCACTCACGTTACACTACCACAGGACATGCTCTCCCTCTTCCGTAATTGGATGGTAAAACAGGGGCGCTAAGGGGAAATTTACCCTTAGCATCCCCGTTTTAGAGGGGGCCAGGTGATAGGGCCCATAGTTTGTAATAATTATGAAATTTGTATGCCTTAACCCTCCTCTAATGCAGGACTCTACTAAAATGTTTATTCAAGCTCATTTTATCTTGATGACTGTAATCCTTTTTTCATTGTCCTTAAATTACCCCAGATTATCCCACTACAGTCTACAAAGACAATACCTGCAAGGCTCATCTACCTCACATTCCATACCTGTCACACCTCACCTCTTTGTCAATCTACACTTATCCTCATGGACAAAGCTCTCTATAACCGAGCCCCCGTCTACATCTCTTCCCCTATTAGCAGGTATGTTTACTACTCTCTGACAATTATCATCCCATTGTAACGGCATCCCTCACTCCTGCCTTCAGGACTTGTACCAGGTCAAACATTTTCGAGTGAGTTCCATAAGTATGGGGCATTTTGGGATACTACCTTTATCTTCATTCTTGCAGTACTAAATCTAACAATACAAACCTAAATCTATACAGCCTATTTTTTATTTCTTACGTTAACTTTTTTGACATGGAAACTGGTAACACTGCAAATGAACGGAATGCTTACTGTCTATAACAATCAGTCATCATACTTTCTTCTAAATACTGTGGTCAGCTGTATGATCTGATCCAAATGAATTAACCATTTCACTACCAAAAACTTGAATATATGTTTTTGCATAGAAACTCATAAAGAACAATAAAATTTAGCCCAAGGCACCCAATTTACACATTTTATTAAAGCAGGGTTATAATTTTTCCTATGAAGTAACAAAATTCTCCTTTAGACCTCAGACCTGTCACTCTGTATGACTGCAAAGCAGCTGGAAGAAGCCCACATCCTCATGTCAACAAAAAGTTCAGTAATGTTTATTTCTGCATTACAACAGTCAGGGATGGGCAGAACAGAGAACGAGCCCTGTGATCATTCATTATTAAACAGGGAGAACATTTGTGTGGATATAATTTGCTGACATTCCCTGTAAAATACAGATACACGGTGTTACTGTTATTTCCATATGCAGGCATTATGCCACGCACACATATTATTTTATATTCTAAGGTGGAGCCCATAAAAATATATTATTGCTATACTCGTGGTATATTTTGGAAGCTGCTTGATCACCATGATCACTTCAAATCCCCATAAGCAGGATATATGAACTATATTATCTATCTTTAACACATTTACTATATTTCACACAAAGGCCATTTCTGTCTGTATGCTGATAATGCAGACCCTGTTTGGAGCTGTGTAATTTAAAGGACACTATCAGGAGACTAGAACTTCTCATTAAAACAATAATTCTGTAGATAAATTAAAATAAATAAATAAAATGCACACATTTACAGTGCTTTATCCTTTTACTGTTTTAACCTACACTTAAGTGTTAACTATTCATCCCGGGTTTCAAATATATGTTGTTATAGTATTGTTTAAAAAAAATGCTTAGTAGTGAAAAAGGATAATTATGGAAGGATGCTTAAATCGGCACAGACATACATCTTAAATCAAGGTCTGTCTCTTTTTAATGTGCTGTTCTTTCTCTAGACTGAAAATTTTGCATCACTTTTATTTTGGCATAAAATGCTTTAAAAATTGGAAAAAAAACCTAAAAGAAACTTTGCCATGCTGTATTATATTTACATGCCTACGCACACTATAAATGTATATACTTTTTATTATTCGCAGTAGCTAAAATAAAATCAGACACAGTACAGAATGGAAGCATGCAGCGAGTAACATTGGTATGAAACAAACCAGGACAATAAATGGCTTAGGAACTTTCAAAAGTGCAAGGGTAGAGAGCAAACTCCACAAAATAAAAATAAAAACACACAAGTACACTGCATAACACGAGTGAATTACACAAGGAGGATGGTGATAGGAGGAAAGAGGAAATGCATGATTATATGTGTGTATTTAGATGTCTGACCTGTTAGTTGGTCGTCGCCTGCAGCAGGGGCGATGCGAATGTATGGAGTTGTAAGCTGAGTCACGATTATCGCAGCTAAGGCAAAGGAGTTTCCAGGTCAGCATGCATAAGGAGAAGAAAAGCCAGACTGAAGCAAGGCTGACAACACTGTCAATGGTTACCATTCTCAATCTCTGCAACATCATACTAGCAAAAACTCAGCACCAATTCTGTCATTGCATATATGCATTTGTAGCATGCTTTCAGATATACAGAGTGAGAGGGGGGCGGAAAAGAGAAGAGGATTGGCAGTGGAAAATGATTTTATTATACTCTGGTTAGATTTTATGATAAATGGCACAGTGAAAGAAATGTCTAACTGACCACAGAATCATGCAATTAAATGCTAAAATTTGCTGAAATTCCCTGTAAAATACATGATACAAGGTGCTACTGTAATTTCCATTTGCAGGCATGTTGCCCACAAAAATATACAATTCTTATACGCTATTGGCACTTTACAGTAAATACTTTGTACATGCATTACATTATGTGGATCCCTGCAAATTTGTTTGAGTTTTGTTACTATACAGACCAGTAGCTGTTCTAGAGCAGAGCTATGCAACCCCAAATGCGTACGAAGCATCCCCATTGATGCTGGATTCATAATATGCAAGTACTAGCTTTTCAGGATTTCTCATTAAAAGGGCCAGTACAGCATGAGAGCTTCAGGTTCCAAGGGAAAGGGCCCTATCAGTTGCCTACAGCTAAAACCGGTACACTTAAGGGAAAACTCAGTGTTCGCTAATCTCCTCCTAGCGCCCCTGTTTTACCTGTAGATTACAGGGCAGGTGCTGAGTCCAGCAGCCTGCCCCGTAGTGTCTGCTGGGGCCCTGGATGCTTGGGGCAGCGCTAACACGATGTCCCGAGCAGCTCCTCCATGGAGTCCATAGGACTCCATCGAGGATTGTTCTTCATGGCCCTATACAATCTCGCAAGAGCGAGATCACATGGCCCGTGTCACGTCCCACGCCGCCTTCTTACTCCAGGGCCCAGCAGCATCATCCTTGCTGCTTGCTGGCCAGGTGCCGAGTGATGTGCGGCCACTTGCGATCACGTGGTAGACCAGTGGCGCAGCACACATAGGCGTCTCTACAGGGGGGGTAAGGGGGCAATTGCCCCCCCAGGTTATTCCTTGCCCCCCCATGTGCTCCCCCACCAAAAATCTGCATCCAGGTTCACACACTTATTTAGACTGCAATTGTATATGGACGATCTTGGTGTCATTGGAAAGGGCATATTATGGCCTTTCCAATGATACCCAACATGACCATATTCAGTATAAAATAAAAGTCATAAAACATTAAATAAAAACGTGTTCATAAACGTAAACATTTTCACAGGGTTGAAATGGCTCTGCAGTGAAGTGGTTAATGTTCAGACTAGACATTACATTGTGTATTACATTTGCTTTTGACTTGGTTTAGTTGCATATTAAGGGTTAATAGGTAGGCTTTATCCGTCACGGTAAAAAAAAATTTCCTTGAGTTATGGCATTTTGGGGTTAATGGGTAGGCTACATGCCTCATAGTGTATTAGGGCCCTATCACCTGGTGTGAGCTAACCCTAGAGTTGGCATGGTTTTGCGTTCGCGCCAGGTTAATTCAGTCTAGCGCCTGACCAACAGATCGTTTGCCTCCTGCTAGAAACGGGAAAAATCACTATTAGCGGTTTGTAGCGCGAGCTTACTGTACTTTCCGCGTCCTTTACTTAACATGGGGAGCGCTAGAGATTTCTAGCGCTTTTGCAACTAACAGATCACTTGGTGCCAGCGTTGATTTTTTGAGAAGCTAATTGCAACATTTTACCTACTGCTCAACTATGGTGCTAACTCAAAAAACCCAGAAAAAACAGGTCCTCGCCCAAAATTAACAGGCAATGTAAAGGAATGCAGCACAGGTGTTCTCTTAGCCCCATACACCATAGTAATGGATCTGGTCAGCAACGTCGCTGCTGTTGCAGTAGGCTATATTATAAATGTATCCTTTATTGACATGTATCCTAATTCTAATATATTGCCAAATTTCAAACATTTATGCTGGGGGTTATTCATACAGTATTATGTAAGCGGTTGAGTATTAGGGTTAGGACCATGTTTAAAGGGACACATGGATAAGTCTTGCCCTGTAACATGTATTATTTATATGCTGCAGCAGGGAAATTATTGTCGCTCACCTGGCCTTCCTTTTGGATCTATTAAATGCATTGTAATGATTCTATATGCTGTTGGGCAGCATTTATCATGCAATGCCCATCAGCCTTAATTAATATATGTGCACTTATAAACATGGATAATACGGCCACCTTGGAGGATTTTAATAATGCAAGGGTGTGAGGGCTCTTCGCTGGATGTGTTCATACTTATACAAGCCTGTGAGGGCATGGGATAGGTATGGACCGGCACTCTGCACTGGAAAATAACTGTCCTATCCTGTACACAACCGCATTAGCGCTGGGTCTCATCCCAGGTCTCAGCGATTCCCTAGCGTGCGCCAAATGACCTTGTACACAGACTACCACGTACAAAGTGATTTGTTAGTAGGTTGCCAGGCGCTAAGTTCTAGCAACTCGCACTAAATTTTTCCTTTATTGATGGCGTTTTACCTCACACCAGGTGATAGGGCCCTTAATATTTTTCAGCGGTATGATTCAGTGGGGAAAATTATTAGTGCCCCCCCGTTTTGACTGTGGTATCTTATGTGCTCCGCCCTAAGTGTTGTTCCTAGAGTCGCCACTGGTGGCGCGACATGATGACGATGTGCCCAATGAGTTTAAAATCACTCAGATGGAAAAGGCTCGTTGCCCTGACGTGGTTTCATCTGCTCTCAGCGCTCGCCTGTTATATTATCGATTGCTACTGCTCGTTACGGACTCCTGCTTGTCTGACTAATCCTCTGGCTCTAAACCCTTCGGCTCCCTTTCTGAGTACTCTCACTCTCTGGCGATACTGACACCTGGCATACGGCTGACACACTCTCCGGCTAATACATTCCTTGGTATTCCTTTGTTTATCTTGTGTGTCAGGTTGCTGTTAACCCTGTGCGTCAAGTTAAGGTTGCAACTCCTCAGTCTTATACGGATTTTGGCTCTAGATAGTTGTGCAGACCACAAGGATCGGAAGGGTAGAATAGTCGTGCCGAGTATAGGGACCAAATTTATATATGTCAGGGAGGATCGTTACAGCCCGAGAGTGATCGCAGAGAGAAACTGGGGACTGTTTTTCCCCAGTTTCACTCTGCTCCCGGCAGCCAGAAGCAGTGGATCTAGCCACCATTCTCGCCGCCGGATGAGAGGTGAGTATCTGATTTTTGGTGAGCTTTTCAGCTGCTGCGGATTCTGCAGAAGTGGAATCAGTTATCACCAGCTTAGAGCTGTGGATAACTTTTCAGTTAGCCACAGCGGTGCATAATTAGCGTTAGGACTTTGTTATCCAAGTGCTAATTACTCCTTGCGCTCCCTATGTTAAGTACAGGGGGCGCAAAGTACAGTAAACTCGCAGTATGAAACGCCATTACCGATGCACTAATGTTTTTTTTAACCTGTTAGAGATCAGAATACGATCTGGGCGTAACACTATCACTTCAATTAACCTAGCGCTAAGGCTCACTTATGTGAGCGCTAGCGTTAAGGAGGGGATGGGGCCCCTAGTGTTTTACTTTTGGGTAAATTTGTGTGTATAGGGAGCTCCTGAGCTTGCCAGGTTCTGATAGTGTAGAGAATGTGCAATGTATAGCTGTAGTTAATTATGAAATGTTTGGGCCGACATTATGTGCAACATGCAGGTGGATGTATAAACTATGTATAAGCATACTGAGAATTAGGTATGTGTAGACTGTATGTATATTGCATAGACTGAGCGTATGTGACATAGTTATTTATGCGCAATTCATGGGGATGAACCAGTTGACAGAATGAACAGCCATCATGTCAGCAGAGGATGTGCAGGATGTGGACAACTTTATGAGCAATATACAAACAGAGAATCCAAATAATGCAAAGAGATTATGTACCACAGAAACAATATATGCTACAAAACATCAGCACCAAAAAGTGCAGGCAAGTTCTAGGATTAGACCACTGATTACATGATCCTGGGACTGATCTAGAGTCAATATAGTCTGTAGAGTTGTATTCATCTATATATGAAGAGCCGTTAAGGGATTACACCATACATAGATTAATTTTCATCTCAACTCTGATAATTCTACAATGAAAAATGAATCTAAACATTAGGTTTAAAATTTATATACAGCCATGCCGAAATTGTTGGCACCCCAGACATTTTTCCAGAAAATCAAGTATTTCTCACAGAAAAGTAATGCAGTAACACATGTTTTGCTATACACAAGTTTATTCCCTTTGTGTGTATTGGAACAAAACAAAAAAGGGAGGAAAAAAGGCAAATTGGACATAATGTCACACAAAACTCCAAAAATAGTCTGGACAAAATTATTGGCACCCTTTCAAAATTGTGGATAAATAAGATTGTTTCAAGCATGTGATGCTCCTGTAAACTCACCTGGGGCAAGTAACAGGTGTGGACAATATAAAAATCACACCTGAAAGCAGATAAAAAGGAGAGAAGTTCACTTAGTCTTTGCATTGAGTGTCTGTGTGTGCCACACTAAGCATGGACAACAGAAAGAGGTGAAGAGAACTGAGGACTTGAGAACCAAAATCGTGGAAAAATATCAACAATCTCAAGGTTACAAGTCCATCTCCAGAGATCTAGATTTTCCTTTGTCCACAGTGCGCAACATTATCACGAAGTTTGCAACCCATGGCACTGTAGCTAATCTCTCTGTGGGTGGACGGAAGAGAAAAATTGATGAAAGGTTGCAACGCAGGATAGTCCGGATGGTGGATAAGCTGACCCAAACAAGTTCCAAAGAAATTCAAGCTGTCCTGCAGGCTCAGGGAGCATCAGTGTCAGCACGAACTATCCGTCGACATTTAAATGAAATGAAACGCTATGGCAGGAGACCCAGGAGGACCCTACTCCCCACTGCTGACACAGAGACCTAAAAAAGCAAGACTACTTGAGTCTTGTGTAAGCCAAAATCCTTCTGGGAAAACGTCTTGTGGACAGATGAGACCAAGATAGAGCTTTTTGGCAAGCACATCATTCTACTGTTTACCGAAAATGGAATGAGGCCTACAAAGAAAAGAACACAGTACCTACAGTGAAATATGGTGGAGGTTCAATCAGTGGCGTAGCGTGGGTTGTCAGCGCCCGGGGCCAGCCAAGAATTGTGCACCCCCCCCAACCTGTGGACACGTTAGCAGATTGATAATTATGGGACAGGAGCTGCAGAATCAGATACCACTGTGCACTCCAGCAGTATAGAAGGTAACACGGAAGATATAATATCCTACATGGTTAATTGATCATACATAGTCTGCAGTGGGTGGGGATTTTAAATTCTTAAACTCACAAATCTTTTCTTAAAAGGTGAACGTCCTTAGAATCAATGAGATATTCCTCTCTGAATCAGCGTGGTGGATGTAAGGACTCTCCAAATCCAGTGTATTATGGTATTCTTTATATGGATTCCATAGCAAGAAAAAAAATCGCCAGTGTCAAAAAATAAATAAAATAACATTTATTTTGTATATGAATAAAATCGCTATGAAAAGCACATAAGCCCAACCGGTTTCGTCTGATTGATATATTTCCCCTGAGGAAGTCTGTATTTCTATCAGACGAAACCGGTTGGTTATGTGCTTTTCATATCGATTTTATTCATATACAAACTACATTTTAATTTTATTTATTTTTTGACACTGTCTGGCTATTTTTTTTCCTGCTATGGAATCCATATAAAAAAGAATACCATAATACGTAACACTGGATTTGGAGAGTCCTTATATCCACGCTGATTCTGAGAGGAATATCTCATAATCTCATAATTTAAAATCCCCACAGACTCTGTGTATCATCAATTAACCATACATATAGGATATTCCAGCATTAGCATTTACATTATATAATACACACACACAGACTGAGGCTGCCTGTCACTCACACTTGAGAGCAGCCAGCAGCAGGTACCCCCATACGGTACCTTGGCTGGGCTTGGGCCTGGGGAATAGTGGACGGACTGGGTCTGGATGCACAACACAGTCAGGCAGGCAGCCAGGGATGATTTCATTTCACAGTCCTCACTCACCGACCACCAGCTCGTAACACCGCACATTGACAGACTGAGACACTGCACAGTCCAGTCCAGGCTCGGCTCTTCGTCCTCCCGTCTCCTCTCTGCCTGCGGGCGGCAGTGTCCACACCGAACTCGGTACTGTCCGACACAGCTCAGCAAAGCGGCGCCTCGTCACAGTGACAGGCTCAGCACACACGTGTCGCCAGTCCCTGTCAATCCATCTGCACGTACGCAGCTACGCACGGCACTGCCCCTCCGGCTGCCATGTGCTGCCATGATGATGTGCCTCCCTCCTGCTCTCGCCCGGCGCTCCCGCCCACCTGAAAAGCGTGGCGCCGGCGTGCTGGCTGCGTCACCGGCGTCATGTGACACAGCAGTGCACTTCCGGATTTTCCTCCCTTCATTCGGCGCGCTGCGGCTGATCGGCTGGGAAATATTAGGGGCGCAAATTTTTAAATTTGCGCCCCTAAAAGCTCGTAAAGAAATCGCGCCCGGGGCCACCGCCCCGTTGGCCCCCCCACGCTACGCCACTGGGTTCAATGATGTTATGGGGTTGTTTTGCTGCCTCTGACACTGGGTGCCTTGAATGTGTGCAAGGCATCATGAAATCTGAGGATTACCAAAGGATTTTGGGTCGCACTGTAGAGCCCAGTGTCAGAAAGCTGGGTTTGCATCCGAGATCTTGGGTCTTCCAGCAGGACAATGACCACAAACATACATCAAAAAGCACCCAGAAATGGATGACAACAAAGCGCTGGAGAGTTCTGAAGTGGCCAGCAATGAGTCTAGATCTAAATCCCATCGAACACCTGTGGAGAGATCTTAAAATTGCGGTTGGGAAAAGACGCCCTTCCAATAAGAGAGACCTGGAGCAGTTTGCAAAGAAAGAGTGGTCCAAAATTCCGGGTGAGAGGTGTAAGAAGTTTATTGATGGTTATAGGAAGCGACTGATTTCAGTTATTTTTTCCAAAGGGTGTGCAACCAAATATTAAGTTAAGGGTGCCAAGAATTTTGTCCAGCCCATTTTTGGAGTTTTGTGTGACATTATGTCCAATTTGCTTTTTTTCCTCCCTTTTTTTGTTTTGTTCCAATACACACAAAGGGAATAAACATGTGTATAGCAAAACATGTCTTACTGCAATACTTTTCTGTGAGAAATACTTGATTTTCTGGAAAAATGTCTGGGGTTCCAACAATTTCGGCCATGACTATATATAGGAAAGTTGAATTTGTTAATCTATGTGTTATGAACACAAATAAATGTGTATACCCAGCACCAGTAAATACAAAATATATAAAGAGATATAAATGCGTTTCTCAGTATCCTCCCCAAATCTCACCTTTCCAGCGTAGAACCAGAATAATAAATAAATACAAAAATGGGGGGATTACTGTGAACAAACCACAAATACAAGATTCATAGTGCAATGAACTATATAAGTCTTGTATTTGTATTTTTGTTCACGGTAATCTATATGTTGTGCTGGCACAATCACCTGATAATATATTGGTTTATTATAAACCAATAAGATTAGTACCTTAACTAGGAGTAAAGTTGAGGAGTGGGAATGCAGTTCCTTCACTATTTTTGCAAGAGGGAACGTAGTTCCCATTGGTTCCATACACTGAAGCTTGGTATTCTGGTGTCAGTCTATTCATAGCTTTCCCTGTTAAATCACAATAAATATAGGATTTATCCAATATTTTCACTAAAATCCTAAAATATCAGATCTGAGTGCTTGTGTTAAGTGTGAGATGATAATTGCTAATTGGGTTACAGAAATCTGGGTAAGTTCCCACACTTATATTTTTAGGAATGGAACCCTGCCCTTAACGCCGTGTAGCAGACTATGCCATCCTCGCAGCAGACGGGTCTAAATGTCGCACAGCGAATAGCATACCCCATGGCTTTCTGGTACTCCTTTGGCCCAGCTTATACAGAAGCACAAGAATAAGTGGAAGGATGGAGAAAATATGAAAAGGAAGCTGATAAAGGAATGGAAGAGTAAAAAAAGGAAGGAAAGTCAGATTTGTTAAATTCATATTAACTAAAAGGGAGTCACTCTACATCAGTGATTCCCAAACCTGTCCTCAGGACCCGCTGACAGGTCCGGTTTGACAGATATACTAAGCACAGCACAGGTGATATGATTTGCTGCTCAGTGATTGCAGGATGCAGTCTGCATTTCCCCAAGGTAATCTGCAAAATCTGGCCTGTTCGAGTGTCCTGAGGACAGGTTTGGGAAACCCTGGTCTACACTAATGCCAATGTGACCGAATCGTTTGCAGCTAACAAGACTGAGTATTCATCAGCATGCTGTGCTTTGCTGGTTCCTTGACTTTATGCCTCTGTTTTGATTATATGATTGCATGCATTCGACAAATTCTGTAATATTAATTCCCTGGTAAGAAATTAATGAGGAATCCCTGGTAGCATGCCTTGACTACTATTGACTTTCCTCCTGCAGCATATGAATTATACATGTTACAGGGCCATTGTTCCCTGAGGTCTCCCTCTGCATGAATTAGCAAAATGTGTCCAGTAAAATATGGCCGATCTGGCAACTCTAGTTCAGAGGGACCTAGGTAAGGCCATGTAAGTGTCTTATACCTGCATTACTCACACAGTGTCAGTTAAAGGTCTATCACGATTTCAGGCTGTCATAATTTACAAAATAAAAATGTAAAACAATAGGTGAAATGCAACAGCTGGAAAATGAAGCTGGAACAAAGACAAGAATATAAAGGACAGATTTTTTTTCCTTTAAATGACGGATCTCTAATTTACATAGAACAGCCTGGGTGCTATTAGAAATGTGGCAAGATGCGAGAGAGATAGATCATCTACCATCTGTAGACAATTAAACTCAAAACAACTGCTGCATAATATTTGGAGATATCCCTCTGCAGTGTTCAAGCAGACTGATTATGCTGGATACTCCATGGCTGTCAGTGCGAGCTAACTCTATGAGTGCCACAGTGGTACCTCTTTAAGAAGATGCTGCTCTTTGGGCTTTTTTATTACGTTAATTCTGGTCAGCTGCTCAAAAACACACAAATGACAACAATTTGGGGTTTATTGCTTCTAAACACAATGGAGAATGGGTGGACTTTACATGGTTTTTTGGGACCATCACCTGACACTCAAATGACCATTAATATAGAAAAACAACATTTGATTTCTTCATAGAACAGAATTATTTAGGGCTTATTTTTTTTTTTTTTACTATATACGGTTACAATGCCAAAACTACTTAAAGGGACAGTCTACACATTGTGACCACTTAACACTGCCTGAGTGGTCACACTGCTCTGAGCTGCCATGTCCCTCTGTCCTCAAAGACTATGGTCTTTAAGGGCTGATTCAGCCCTCAAACTGCAGGGGCTCAGTACTGCAGAGAAACTATTTGTTGAACAGGTTAACTAGTAGATACATTTATTTAAATCAACGTTAAATACGTATCTTTGGCAGTGCATCCTTTAATGACTCCTCCTCTTCATCCACACAACAGCCTACAGTCAGGTCCAGAAATATTGGGACATCGACACAATTCTGACATCTTTGGCTCTATACACCACCACAATGGAGTTGGAATGAAACAAACACGATGTGCTTTAACAGCACAATGTGCTGTCTTTGAGGACAGAGGGACTGTCAGCTTTAATTTGAGGATATGTACATCCAACTCAGGTGAACGGTGTAGGACTTACAGCAGTTTGCTGATGTGCCTCCCACTTGTTAAGGGACCAAAGGTAATGGGACAATTGACTTCTCAGCTGTTCCATGGCGAGGTGTGTGTTATTCCCTCATTACCCCAATTACAATGTGCAGATAAAAGGCCCAGAGTTCATTTCAAATGTGCTATTTGCATTTGGAATCTGTTGCTGTCAACTCTCAAGATGAGATCTAAAGAGCTGTCACTCTCAGTGAAGCAAGCCATCATTAGGCTGAAGAAACAAAACAAACCCATCAGAGAGATAGCAAGAACATTAGTCATGGCCAAAACAACTGTTTGGAACATTCTTAAAAAGAAGGAACGCACCGGTGAGCTCAGCAACACCAAAAGACCCGGGAGACCACAGAAAACAACTGTGGTGGATGACCGAAGAATTCTTTCCCTGGTGAAGAAAACACCCTTCACAACAGTTGGCCAGATCAAGAAAACTCTCCAGGAGGTAGGTGTATGTGTGTCAAAGTCAACAATCAAGAGAAGACTTCACCAGAGTAAATACAGAGGGTTCACCACAAGATGTAAACCATTGGTGAGCCTCAAAAACAGGAAGGCCAGATTAGAGTTTGCCAAACAACACCTAACAAAGCCTTCACAGTTCTGGAACAAGATTCTATGGACAGATGAGACCAAGATCAACTTGTACCAGAGTGATGGGAAGAGAAGAGTATGGCGAAGGAAAGGAACTGCTCATGATGCTAAGCATACCACCTCATCAGTGAAGCATGGTGGTGGTAGTGTCATGGCGTGGGCATGTATGGCTGCCAATGGAACTGGTTCTCTTGTATTTATTGATGATGTGACTGCTGACAAAAGCAGCAGGATGAATTCTGAAGTGTTTCGGGCAATATTATCTGCTCACATTCAGCCAAATGCTGCAGAACTCATTGGACGGCGCTTCACAGTGCAGATGGACAATGACCCAAAGCATACTACAAAAGCAACCAAAGAGTTTTTGAAGGGACAGAAGTGGAATGTTATGCAATGGCCAAGTCAATCACCTGACCTGAATCCCATTGAGCATGCATTTCACTTGCTGAAGACAAAACTGAAGGGAAAATGCCCCAAGAACAAGCAGGAACTGAAGACAGTTGCAGTAGAGGCCTGGCAGAGCATCACCAGGGATGAAACCGAGCGTCTGGTGGTGATGTCTATGTATTCCAGACTTCAGGCTGTGATTGACTGCAAAGGATTTGCAACCAAGTATTAAGAAGGGAAAGTTTGATTTATGATTATTATTCTGTCCCATTACCTTTGGTCCTTTAACAAGTGGGAGGCACATCTGCAAACTGTTGTAAGTCCTACACCGTTCACCTGAGTTGGATGTACATACCCTCAAATTAAAGCTGACAGTCTGCAGTTAAAGCACATTGTGTTTGTTTCATTCCAACTCCATTGTGGTGGTGTATAGAGCCAAAGATTTTAGAATTGTGTTGATGTCCCAATATTTCTGGACCTGACTGTACATATAAAGGTTAAGGTCCACTGCAATAAAGTACAACAAAATAAAATGTTGTACTTTATTGCAGTGCACCCTTAACCTTTATATGTATGCTCAGTACTGAAGGGCTTCGGGACCTTTGGGAAACAGCCCCGTTCAATGGCTCTCAATGCCTTGCTGCACTGAGAGCAACTGGATTGGTTGGAGCACCCAGCCCCCTCACAGGACATGCTGCTTTTGGAAGCATTCATATCCTGCTGAGATCAGAGGGAGGCCAGTGCTAGATTATGGTGTGTTTTTTTTTTTAAAGAAAACTAATGGTTTAAAATGTGAGGGGTGAGTGAGAACGGTGTCAGAAGGTACTCACATTTAATGCCTCGGTTTCCTCCCCTTCCAATATTAACCCTATAGTATCCCTTTAGGTTCTCTTTCTTTTAAACACTAGTAGATTAATTTATATAGCGAATGCTGATTGAGCTCTGGGCACCATGAAGGCAGGAGTGACACTGAAACTCTGTTCATCTGCATGAAGAAGATGGTTAGTTTGGCTGTAAAATTTGTTTTTCGAATAGGTGAACAGCCAAGGTTTAAAATAAGAATTGTGTACTCTACTTCATATTTTTTATTGTAATATCATGCAAAATAATACCATCTAAATTATTGCAAATTGGAATTAAAGAGGTTAACACAATTTCTATGCTGAAACATTACGCTACAAACATATCATCCATTTCATGGTGTGGTAACCCAGGGCAAACCGGAGTTTTATACTTCAAGGTTAAGCGAAGAATATGTTCTATTAAATAGTGTGGTTTATATTCAGGGAGAATTTCTTTATTCTATAATAAACACTTTACCTGCCTGTTATTGCTAATAGTATTCATGCAATGCATTATAAATCAAAATTCTATCCCAGTTACTGAATTTAACCTGTACTTCTACATTTCCCAAAAGCCACCCCTCGGGGTTTCAATAACAAAAAGCACGCCATTCTTCAAGGCAAGCCGATATTAAGAGCTACCAAATTGCACTAGGTTATTGTAAGGGATTGAATGATTGCAAATTTAATTCTTGTTTCATATAAAACAATGCTTTGGGGAAAAAGTAATATAAACAATGTTTCAGTTTATTTCAATGACCAGGGTGACTTTTTAATAAAAAAATAAAAAAAAATTCCCTTTGACATCTAGCCTACTTTTCGCTACTCTGATTTGGACTGGAGGAGAGGGAACTTGGTATCATGCGTCTGTTCTAGTGGTGAAACTGGCACCACTGGTGACACAGTCAGCTCTTCAGTTACGAAATATATGTATTTTCGCCTACTCCACAATTCTAGGAAGATAGGCCCAAACCAGGGGCGTCCATACATATGTGAATGATACTTAATACGTTTGCTCATTGTGTTATGGGTTTTCAAGTGGCCTTTTATAGATGTCATCAGGAGCAGGACCCAGGGAGAAAAAACCCCCCACAAAGACAGGTGGCCAAATTGTGAACTGTAACACTTACAGGTCTATTAATAATAATTAACTTAACAACTGCCTACATCGAACAAAGAGTTATAAATGTTTTTAAAATATTTATGTAAGTCGATATTTTGTAAGTTCTACCTTGATGGATTTAAGCATACTGTATGTATCTGGTCAACCCACCTCAGCTATACGATTGCAGGAAGCCCACAATGTATATCCTATATTTGACATGAACAATGGTGCTTAATAAAATTATTTGTACACTCTGGCCACCACAACCCTAATTTAAATGGACATGGTGGCCGGCTTGTGTCAACCTGTCAACCTCTAATCTCTCCTTCCCTACCCTTTCCAGCTGTACTTGCTGCTGTCACAGTTCTTCGAAACAAAGAGCATAGATCCTGCATGAAAACCATCAACCAGTAGCAGCATCTGAATTTATCACATTTGAGGTCAACAAATTATAACTGCATGCTCTTGCACAGAGACATAGGGGGTTATTCAGAAGTGGCTGAAATGTAACCGGACACTGAAATTCAGCAAACGGGGACATTTCGGGGCCATTCGACTATTCAGAGAGCAGGCAATTCACCAAATTCTTATGGTGCCTGTTCGAGGGCAGTGAAATCCCCCTTAGAGAAGCAATGGTACCGGCTGGATGGAGTAGAGGTAACATCACTGCTCTGCGTGGAGAGCGCCTGTGGAGACATGGGTTCGATCCCAGCAAGAGCACCTCTCCAGTAAGTGTCCTTGGGCAAGACAACTAACGGTACATACTCGCCACTCAGGACATACTTGAAAACGAGAGAAATCTCAATGTATCCTTCCTGGTAAAATCCTTTCTCAAAAATAATAATAATAAAATAGTTTGTCTAATCAGAGACACCAAACAGCAGGGAAAATTTGCCGAAATGCCTTGCTGTTCGGTGGTTTCATTCGACAGGTTTATTCAGGCGAATCCCATAGGCTTCAATGTTAAAAATATTCCCATTTTAATGCAATATCTAATAAACCATTTATAATTTTATTCTGCTGTAAAGAGTCTCTTTATTTCAAAATTTTATGGGATCTTTTAGGCATTTTTCTGCAAAAAATTCCTTTTTTTTAAAATTGTTCTTTTAAAATTTTTCTTAACAGACCTTTTTATTATCATTCATAGGATCTTATATGAAAATTCCAGACATTTTCTTTCAGTAGTTTTTTTGCAAACAGAGTTTAAATTTTGAAACTTTCAACTAGGAATCGTCGAAATAGGAATTGCTGAATCGCAGGGAGCGAAAGGTCACCGAACGTACAGTGACTTTTCAGATCTCTCTGAATAACCCCTATAGTTTAAAAAGGAGCCACGTAGTTTAGCGAAAGTTCAACCAGACGATTTTATAATGCTTAGCAATGCTCACATTTTTAGAGGCATCGAATTGCTCAATAATAATCAACTAATCTTGTCTTTTTAATTTTTTTTGTCTAAAGTGACTAGGAAGCTTCCCAATTTACATTGGAAAAAAAATCTTCATATACATATGGAATTATTAGCCTTCTTTTAGCAACAGTACCTGTTTGAGCAACATGAGTTCCATTTTGTGTCTCTGGGAATGTTCTATATCCCAAGGTATAGCATTTAAAGACTATTAATGGATAGGCCCCTATTTCAGCGGAGATAGAAACATGGAACTACTAAAACAAAGGTTTGGTGTGGACTAGCAATGCATAGCATGCCTCTGTTACTGCCATCATTGTCATTTTCTAGTGGATTCCATAGGACTACATGAGAGCGTCGGGAGTTCTGCATGAGATTGTGTGTAAGCTTTCTAATTGGAATGCATTGATCCAGCAGAGCAACAATGGATACAGATCTAACATTACTTAGGACCATATTTTGAAAGCACTTTCCCACCAAAATCTCTAGCAGATATGAATAATAAACAGCCTTCGAACAGCTCATTATTTTCTGCTTTTCTCAACATTACCCTTTCCTAAACAAAGCAAATGCAACACAAATAGACAGACAGCCACACTGCAACTCCCATTGGAACAGGATGGGAGCTGCTAAGATTAATGAATGGGCCCGTTATCCGTGTGACCGCACTTCCCTGCGTCTGTTGCAGCTTTGTGACGAATCGATGGGGAGGGCCATACGGGGTAGCTCGTGCACAAATTGCGCTCGCTACCACCGGATGTCAAAAAGCTGCAACGGACGCTGACGGGGCTACAAACTGCGATCCTCCATTGGAGAATCGAGCTTTGTAGCGCTGAGCGCACTAACCAGGGGTGGACTGGGCCGGGGACAAGTGCCACCTGGGCTGCCTTTGCCAGGTCCCTCCTGCACAATATTGGCGGCCGCCAGCTTTAAACTCTGCCACTCACGTGGGTTCCACCAGCCAGCCGCCTGATAGCTAGATCGCGGCTAGCTGGTGGAACCCACGTGAGCGGCAGAGTTTCAAGCTGGTGGCCGCTCGTAGGAAGCTCGCGGCGGCCGGCAATATTGTGCAGGAGGGGCCTGGCAGAGGAGAGGTGAGCTGGGGGCAATATATATCCCTGTGTGAGCTGGGACAATATATATCCCTGTGTGAGCTGGGGGCAATACATATCCATGTGTGAGCTGGGGGCAATACATATCCATGTGTAAGCTGGGGGCAATACATATCCATGTGTGAGCTGGGGGCAATACATATCCATGTGTGAGCTGGGGGCAATACATATCCATGTGTGAGCTGGGGGCAATACATATCCATGTGTGAGCTGAGGGCAATACATATCCATGTGTGAGCTGGGGCAATTATATATCCCTGTGTGAGCTGGGGCAATTATATATCCATGTGTGAGCTGCTGGGGCAATATATATCCCTGTGTGAGCTGGGGGCAATATATATCCCTGTGTGAGCTGGGGGCAATATATATCCCTGTGTGAGCTGGGGGCAATATATATCCCTGTGTGAGCTGGGGGCAATATATATCCATGTGTGAGCTGTGGCAATATATATCCATGTGAGCTGCTGGGGCAATATATATCCCTGTGTGAGCTGCTGGGGGCAATATATATCCATGTGTGAGCTGCTGGGGGCAATGTATATCCATGTGTGAGCTGCTGGGGGCAATATATATCCATGTGTGAGCTGCTGGGGGCAATATATATCCATGTGTGAGCTGCTGGGGGCAATATATATTTCCATGTGTGAGCTGCTGGGGCAATATATATTTCCATGTGTGAGCTGCTGTAGGCAATATATATCCATGTGTGAGCTGCTGGGGCAATATATATCTATGTGTGAGCTGCTGGGGGCAGTATATACCATATGTGAGCTGCTGGGGGCAATATATATCCATGTGTGAGCTGCTGGGGGCAGTATATATCCATGTGTGAGCTGCTGGGGCAATATATATCCATGTGCGAGCTGCTGGGGGCAGCATATACCCATATGTGAGCTGCTGGGGGCAATATATATCCATGTGTGAGCTGCTGGGGGCAGTATATATCCATGTGTGAGCTGCTGGGAGCAATATATTTCCACGTGTGAGCTGCTGGGGCAGTATATACCCATGTGTGAGCTGCTGGGGGCAGTATATACCTATGTGTGAGCTGCTGGGGGCAATATATATATCCATGTGTGACCTGCTGGGGGCAATATATATCCATGTGTGAGCTTCTGGGGCAATATATATCCAGGTGTGAGCTTCTGGGGCAATATATATCCATGTGTGAGCAGCTGGAGGCAATATATATCCATGTGAGCTGGGGCACTATATCCATGTGAGCTGGGGCACTATATCCATGTGAGCTGGGGCCAATATATCCATGTGAGCTGGGGGGCAATATACCCATGTGTGAGGTGGGGCAATATACCCATGTGTGAGGTGGGGCAATATACCCATGTGTGAGGTGGGGGCAATAGATCCATGTGCGGTGTGTATGAGTGAGTTGTATTGCTCTGGAGCTCTGTGATACGTTCATACACACCGCACATTACTGTGAGTTTTATTGCTGTGGAACTCTGATACAGTAATGTGCAGTGTGTTTGAGCGTAACAGAGCTCCACAGCAATAAAATGCAAAGTAATGTGCGGAGTGTATGAGTGTATTACAGAGGTCTACAGCAATACAACTCACTGTACAATGCGCTGTGTATGAGAGTTAGTTATATTGCTGCGGAGCTTTGTGATAACGCTCATACACAAGGGCCTGAGTTGCTGCACTATGGGCCTCTAAGTCATACTTGGCCCCTGGGCCGAAAGTTGCCAGTCAGCCCTTGGCACTAACTGCAAGCGAGGTGGCCAGACGGGCGTCAGAGTGGCAGGAACATCCACGCTCACGGACGTTCCTTGCGCCCTGAAATCCGCCCGTGTGACCGCAACCTTATCCAGCTCATTAATCATCTTAAAAGTAATGTTTCAAAGCTAGCACTAGATAAAAAATAAAAAATAAAAAATGTAAATTTAGCATGTTGGCAATAAGAAAAAAAATTGACTGAGCATTAGACATTACTTGTTACACAGACAAACGGTCATATTTGCAGCCATTCAGTCTACAGAGATGTCTGGTTTGATAATTTGGATCAGACAGTGCTAAAGGTAAGATTTCCATGTCAGCTCTATTAATAATGTGAAACATTAAAAAAAAAGTCTGAGCTTAAAATATTAATTCAGCTATTAAGACGGAAGGACATGTCTGCTAGATTTTCATTATTTTTAAATAGAAAATCCTTCATTCTGAGTGAAATCCATGTGTTTGCCGAATGACGTCTTTCAATATATCTAATTATAGACCTTTAGAGAGGGGCCGGTTATTAGGAAAACAATGTATAAATACCTGCATATGTTATCTTATGTTCTGTGTAGAATTATATGTTATTATAAATCAATGTAAAATGTTTTCAGATTTTCGAACCCTGAAACTTTTATTGTAACATTTCATTTAAAAATGAGACCTTGAAATAAAGGTTGGGCATTCTCTATCCGGAATTTGGAAATACAGAAGACTCCGAAATCCGTCAGATTTCAGAAGATCCAAAATTTCAGAATTACTCACCTCCCTGTGGTTCTGGATGGATCTTGCCACAATCCACTTCTCTGAAGGCTCCATCACTGCTCAGCACAAGCACGGTAACTCTGGGAAGCCCCCCCGAGTGTGACATGCTGCACAGACACATACTGGTTTTGAGTAGCATGTCCCGCGGAAAAGGCTGCACAGGGTCTCACAGCGTACATACATGTTGGCACTGAAGCGGGAAGTAGATCACAGGTCTCCTACTGCATTCCCCTTCCCCTCAGATATCGGAATCTCCCAGATTCCAAAATCCAGAAGAGCCAATAATCTGGAATGCTCAGCGTCCCGAATATTCCACAGCAATACAGCTGTTAAAGATTGCACTTCCCATCTACTATACCACTTTGAATGAATTGGAGATTATAGAACAAATAATTATGACTCAGAAACACTAGTAAACATCCACAGACATTGGGCTAGGCCATGATCAACCTGTTTTATATGATTTGGTAAAGAGATTTAAAAAAATTACGAGTTTTTAAAAAAGTGGGAGGTGCAGGTATTACTAAAAATATATCATAACTGCTTTTTGATCGAACAGGAAAATTACATTTGTGAACTCTTTTAAATGCCACCCCACCATCTACTGGACTGTCTAGCTTTTGTTTTCGTCTTTGCCATTTGGCCTTTTTTCTTACCCACTATGGGCAGTATTACAATGCTGGTACTAACTTAACCAGAGCTGTTGTAAACTTAACAACCCCATAGACTATAATGGCTCTGGTAAGTTTACAACAGCTCTGGTTAAGTTAGCACCAACTTTGTAATACTGCCCTATGTAAGGTAAATTTGACAAGGAAAACTTTATATATAAAACCTTTATATTAAAATGTGCTATTATTATTCAAAATGACAGCAATACAAATAGTGATATTATTAAAATATATCATAACAGTTTATGATAATTTTTTCATAAGGCTAGGAATAAATCAAATCAGTTTGTCTTCTGTTTGTTTTCAGATAATAAAAAAACAAGCAAAGACAACGTGGACAGCGCTTCTCAAGTACAAATATAGATAACTGTATGAGAGGGATGGTTCCATGTGGTGGCTATGGGCGGCAGCCACCAAGAAGATGATGGTACATGCGGTTTCACCTATTGCGTCAATTACAAGAATATTCTTGGACTATATATACTTGGCAGGGACATTATGGGGACTCTATTTTTGTGTTACTGTCACTGATTAAGCGCCATTGTGGTGAGAACCGCGTCTGGCCTTGTTGCCCTTTTTTTAGATCTATCATTATTTCTATTATAATAAATGCAATTTGCTAAGAAACCTCAGTTTCGGTTTGTCTATTTTCATCATTACGGAGGTGCATGATCCTGGCCTTGGATAGAGTATCCTGTCAACTTTATCTTCCCCGATGAAAGGATACTTGTTTCTTATTAAATACATCTATTCAGACAAACCACAGCGCCTGTTTTCTTTCTCTTTTGGAGGACAAGTACATCTTTTCTGGAGGGATTGTGGCAGACAGGTCGGCCGATAACACCTGCAAGGCTTCCACCGGAGAGCTTGTAGCTCTCATACGTGTGAGTAGTGGCTACTACTTTAATTGCAAAACACATTTATACAATATTATACCATTTGAGTTTTTTCCTCTTCTTTTGGGGTTATCCTGCTAAGAAAATTGTACTTATAGAACTGAATAAACCACTGTATTGCTCTATTGAAGAGAGGACCTTATGAGTTATGACCTGAATGTAAGCACTGTATATTTGTACATGAGAAACGCTGTCCATGTTGTTTTTGCCATTTTTTATGTATCTTGTGGTGATGGGACACAGTGATTCTTTTTGTATTAAGCACCTTGGAACATCTCTATTTTTTTTATTTGCTAGAAAAAAAAAAAAACAAGCCCATGGCCTGTAGGTGGCAAATGGTCAGTCTGTAGGCAGACGGGGCCCTATAACTAGGCAAAACAGGGCGCTTAGTTACGGAGTTAATTTTTGCTTTACTTGCATAAGAAGGGGCCCTCTTATATGAACTTGGCCTAAGGTCTAACAACTCTAGATTCTCCTCTGTCTGTAGGATCCCAAACATTTTTGATCTCGCCAAACCACAGGTCATAAGAGAATAGTCTCCATTATGCTCTTCAATGTGGTATTATTAAGTCACATGGCATTATTAACATCTACGTAAATTAAGGGTGATTGCCCTTTGATTCAGATGTGTCCAGATAAGGCTAGGGTCAGACGAACGCATTTTTCACGTCTACCGCCAAAAAGTGCGTCGATGCGTCCAAACACATTTTTTCACGGAAGACGCGATAGCGGTCATACGATGCGCAATTTTGGCCGTATTTTTTATGGATCCAAACCAGGAAACATTGGGTGTCTGGACGTTACGTTGGCCAGACATAAGCAGCATCTGCCGTCTCCTAATCACGCACACACACCGCTATGCGGACGCAGCGCACTCTGTACGTCAGTACTAGCGGTTCGACATTCTTGCAAAAATGCGTTTGTTTGCCACTTACGTTGTGCGGCCATACTTCGTGTGTGGGCCTGCGTTGGACGGCATTTGCTGCTACCACGGCCATAATAAAGTGTGGCTAAACGCATGTTCGCACTGTGTTCGTCTGACCCCAGCCTAAGAAAAGTACTGCTCCTCTGGCCAGTTAAGGGTCTCGGTTCTCTGATACAGCCCACCAAGTGTGTGGGAGGGGGGTTTAAGATCTGCCCAGAAACCTTGAAAGAGCAAGCACAGATCAGTAGTCCTGAACAAAGGTGAGGAATTGACACTAGTTCATTCCTGTTTCTAGCAAATAGCTTGCGCGTGGAACCTCCCCCTGTTACATGACAAGTGCGGCATTGGTGGAAGCTGCAGCTTGTCACATCTTAGGCTGGGGTCAGATGAACGCAGTGCGAATGCGCGTGCAGCCGCACTTTATCACGGCCGTAGTAGCAGCAAATGAAGTCCAATGACGGACAATATACGAAGTGCCGCCGCACAAAAGTCCGGCCGCGCAACGCAAGCGGCAAACGAACGCATTTTTTCGAGAACGTGAAACCGCTAGTACTGACGTACAGAGTGCGCTGCGTCCGCTAGCTGCGTGTGTGCGTGATTCGGAGACGTCAGACGCTGCTAATGTCCGGCCAACATCACGTCCAGACGCAAAAAGGGTTTTATTGATGATCTGTACAAAATCACGGACGAAAATGTGCATTGTAGGACCGCTATCGCGTAATCCGTGGAAAAATACGTCCCTTCGTTCGAACGCACTTTTTCACGGACGACGCGAAAAATGCGTTTCTCTGACCCTAGCCTTAACTAGCACCGATGGGAGTCCTGCACTGGATTAAAGATGAGCTGCCAGTCCGTCACTCTCACCAGTCCATCACTCCCACCTTACAGTCCTCTCCTCCTGTTTCCGCCCCCCAACCCTTCTAGATTGTAAATTCCCACAGGAATAGGGCCTTCGTTTCCTCCTGTACTGGTTTTTCAAAATGTTGTTCAATGTATTGTAACCCTGTCTATACTGTGCCCAATGTACAGCGCTGCGGAATATGCTGGCGCTTCATAAATAAATAATAATCAGCTTTAAATTGACTAAAGGTTTAAAATGGGAATAGGATTATGTGAGGGTCATGAGAGTTAATGTATAACCCCTCTGTTTCCCCTTTCCCATGTTAACCTTAGAATTTCCCCTTAACAGTATTGACCACAGACTGTGAACATAGTGGTGGGCATGGTAAATGATGCAGACCGATAAAACAGAAAAATCTGAGCAAGGGCAACAATCTGATTTTGTGCTGATCTTTGTCTAAAAAGCTAAACAAAACTCTATAAATAATCCGGCTAGGTGGAGTAGAGGTAACATCACTGCTCTATAACCGTGGAGAGACACACAGGTTCGATCCCGGCCAGAGCACCTCTCCAGTAAGTGTCCTTGGGCAAGACACCTAACGGTACATAGTCGCCACCCAGGACATACTTGAAAACGAGAGAAATCTCAATGTATCCTTCCTGGTAAAATCCTTTCTCAAAAAAATAAATAAAAATAAATTGTGAGATGTACGGATTGGAGGCAATGTAAGCATTGCAAACTCTGTCTAGTTATGATAGTTACGTTCTTTTTAAACTATTTTAACCCACAGAAGCCAGACTTAACTGAATGCATGCTTCAGTGCTAAGCAACTGGATGGAAACGGGGAATGGCAGCGTAAACCAATGAATAGGATACAGTAACAGTCTATGCTTTCCTCTCTTTTTTTCAATAACAGATAATCACTTTCAGGTCTATTCAGTAAAAGGTGAAACTGGAGAATTAGCAGGAGAAGAGAACAATCTAGACCAAATAGCAAATTTGGAAAGTGCGATAAATGGGAGAATTTTTCTGGTCTGCCTATTTTGACCTTGATTTTTCACTTCTCCTGCCAATTCTCCTGAGTTTCACCTTTATTGAATAGACCTGTTTATCTTTGACATAGGTAAGCCAAACGTGCACTACAGCATCATATCTACATTACTTATACTACAAATATTACAGTAAACTAATGTAAATCAGATACTAAATGCTTCAAAACAGTTTAAAATGTTGAGTATCCAGCGGCAAAGTATTGATTTGGAACCATACCCACTTGAAATTATTAAAGTCTTGATAGTGCATGCGCCAAGTCCCTGTGCTCAAGGTTTTGAAAACTTTAAAAAAAATCAGGGCCTTAAAGAAGTTTGAAATTCCATTCAGAAGGCTTGTCAGTCACAGAGAAAACATCAATCCATTTCTCATGTACATACTTTCTAGTTATGCTTTATATATATATATATATATATCAATCTATCGCAGTCAGTCAATCCCAAACTTAGAGAAGATACAATTTGGAGGTTACAAAACATAAAATATAACTTATTAACGCAATTAAAATTATGATTGTGACAAGAGTCACTTTGTACTTGTGGTACATGGACCAGGAAATGCATTTGGGAGGTGCAGGCCTGATGTTCTATATTGTTCCTGGGTGCAGGATGTTTGTGTCGCCTGTGTTCTGTATGAATACGATTATTGTTATTAACGTTATGGTCTATGTTTATCTGTTACTATCTGCTAATAGCATTACTGTGTAGGTCATTGTATCCTTTTCCATCTCCCCTATCTAGAATATACAGTCAGGTCCAGAAATATTGGGACATCGACACAATTCTAACATCTTTGGCTCTATACACCACCACAATGGAGTTGGAATAAAACAAACACAATGTGCTTTAACTGCAGACTGTCAGCTTTAATTTGAGGGTATGTACATCCAACTCAGGTGAACGGTGTAGGACCTACAGCAGTTTGCAGATGTGCCTCCCACTTGTTAAGGGACCAAAAGTAATGGGACAGAATAATAATCATAGTCTGAAATGCATAGACATCACCAGACGCTGGGTTTCATCCCTGGTGATGCTCTGCCAGGCCTCTACTGCAACGGTCTTCAGTTCCTGCTTGTTCTTGGGGCATTTTCCCTTCAGTTTTGTCTTCAGCAAGTGATATGCATGCTCAATGGGATTCAGGTCAGGTGATTGACTTGGCCATTGCATAACATTCCACTTCTGTCCCTTCAAAAACTCTTTGGTTGCTTTTGTAGTATGCTTTGGGTCATTGTCCATCTGCACTGTGAAGCGCCGTCCAATGAGTTCTGCAGAATTTGGCTGAATGTGAGCAGATAATAATGCCCGAAACACTCCAGAATTCATCCTGCTGCTTTTGTCAGCAGTCATATCATCAATAAACAAGAGAACCAGTTCCATTGGCAGCCATACATGCCCATGCCATGACACTACCACCACCATGCTTCACTGATGAGGTGGTATGCTTAGGATCATGAGCAGTTCCTTTTCTTCTCCATACTCTTCGCTTCCCATCACTCTGGTACAAGTTGATCTTGGTCTCATCTGTCCATAGGATCTTGTTCCAGAACTGTGAAGGCTTTGTTAGGTATTGTTTGGCAAACTCTAATCTGTCCTGTTTTTGAGGCTCACCAATGGTTTACATCTTGTGGTAAAACACTCTGTATTTACTCTGGTGAAGTCTTCTCTTGATTTTTGACTTTGACACACATACACCTACCTCCTGAAGAGTGTTCTTGATCTGGCCAACTGTTGTGAAGGGTGTTTTCTTCACCAGGGAAAGAATTCTTCGGTTATCCACCACAGTTGTTTTCTGTGGTCTCTCGGGTCTTTAGGTGTTGCTGAGCTCACCGGAGCGTTCCTTCTTTTTGAGAATGTTCCAAACAGTTGTTTTGGCCACGCCTAATATTCTTGCTATCTCTCTGATGGGTTTGTTTTGTTTCTTCAGCCCAATGATGGCTTGCTTCACTTGTAGTGACAGCTCTTTGGATCTCATCTTGAGAGTTGACAGCAACAGATTCCAAATGCAAATAGCACACTTGAAATGAACTCTGGGCCTTTTATCTGCACATTGTAATTGGGGTAATGAGGGAATATCACACACCTGGCCATGGAACAGCGGAGAAGCCAATTGTCCCATTACCTTTGGTCCCTTAACAAGTGGGAGGCACATCTGCAAACTGCTCTAAGTCCTACACCGTTCACCTGAGTTGGATGTACATACCCTCAAATTAAAGCTGACAGTCTGCAGTTAAAGCACATTGTGTTTGTTTCATCCCAACTCCATTGTGGTGGTGTATAGAGCCAAAGATGTTAGAATTGTGTTGATGTCCCAATATTTCTGGACCTGACTGCATATATTAATACAAGTCCATAAATACGTGGAAAAGCTCAGGGTAACTGGCAGTAAGGAAATACATTCATTAATCTGGGCAGGATCACATATGAACTGTCGTCATTAGGTAATTGATTTCCCTTCTTCAACATGTACATGTTTCAGGGCAGCCTTCTTTGTGCTGCCCTCTGCATTAAGAATAATATCTGTTCCACAAACATGACAGATCTGGCAGCACTATAATTTTAGCTACAAAGTGAAATGTGTCAGTTTGATTAATTTATTTCTGCGAACTTGAAATATGACAGTTTGATAAATAAGTCCACAGGCATTTGTGCTTTTTTTGTTGTGTTTGTTTCGAATATAAATACTCAAAGTTCCTTTATTTGGAATCCCCGGTGACACCATCCACAACTACTATTATACCGGTGAGCTTACTTCAAGTTTCTAAACTGGGTAATGTGTGCCTACTCTGGGAAAAAATAATCTGTGTTTTTGCACTACAATTTCCAGTAATATGTAGACTGTGAGGTGTTTTTGTATATTACGTCTCGGATGCAGGGCAGCCATTGGGGGTGACAGCCCATGATATGTTCAGGGGCCCAATGGCTTCAGGCTCTTACCAAACACGGTGTAACTTATCAAAACGCCTCAAATGTAAGGGCCCCTCCATATTTCCCGGTGGGCCAGTAAAAGCACAATGGGAGCGCATAGTATGGTCATCACCAGGTAGAGGTGCAGAGCAAACACCAAGAAACACATTTTATCCAATAGGGATTTAACCCACTCCCTGTAAAATATGATAAGCAGAAGACGAGGAAAAATATTTTATTTTTAATCAGTTTTTTTAAATAACCAGTGGAGAAAATGGGGCCCTGAACAGTGGTTCAGTAAGAGGCCCCAAGATTTCGGATGACAGCCCTGCTCAGATGTCTATTTGTGTTTTGTGAAGTATACATTCTAGATCGCATATTGTATGCTAACTTTTTCTTACATTTTATCATGTTTATTGTCGTCATTAATGAAATCCCAAAAGCTGAACAGTATCTTTTTATTTTAAATATTGCTAATAAGCCAAGTATTTTAGTTTTTTGTCAGGGGGAGGTCAGAACTGTCTGTGTCACGCGCACATACAGAACAGTTCATTAATCCAATACATACGAGTATTGGTAGATCAGTAGGGAAAAAAATGAAGAGATCTTTGAAGTGAATCCCTAAAACAAAAGGTAAAGCAAAACTAACAAGACTAGATGCACTTCAAACACAAGTCCCCTGTGAGAAAGGATTATTCCTGTCAAATGCATGAAAACATATGTCAAAGGAATTTCTTCAATGGGTATAAGCTCTGGCCAGAGAAAGGCCAGCTGGCTGAGGGTATTTAGAATTATATGACATACTGTATACAAGATATTGTCATCTCTTTGATGTTATCACTGTGCACATTGAGTGCTTCGACTCACAATTTAAGAACTGTGAGACCCTGGGGTGCATTCACTGAACTGGGATTTATGGGAAATTATTATTTTTTCGAGGCAATTAGTCTAAAAGATGCCTACAATACTAATATAAACAACACAAATTCTAAAATCTTCTACCGGGTTTAAATTGTCTTATGAACTCCACAATCTCCAGTCATTCTCCATTAATTTCCACTGTATATATATATATAGCACGTTAGCTTTTTTTGTTTGTTTAAAGTGACAAATTAAATATATAATGTAGTATAATATGTTTACACACGTACATAGCACTTTGCACCGATTAATTCTTTAACTAATTTTAGACATGTCTTATAAAACAAGACAGCCATAACATTCTACTATAATAAAATATAATATCATGTATTAATAGCATTATCCAACTGTAATTTTTAATAATTACAGTACATTTAGAAAGTATTCAAACCCCTTGATTTTCTTCACATTTCAGGTTTGTTGCCAGAACATTATTTTTATTTTTAATTATATGGTGTGAAGATTGCTGTGAAAAATAATTGAAACAATTTTAGACTATAGCCGCTATATTAATTTCTTTAAACAAAGTGAAGGTGTCGGAATACTTTCTGAACGCATGGTTTGCAAATTAATTTAAAAATCTGCACAATTTTTTTTTTTTTACTTTACACGATGAGTTAAATATATTCTTTTCCTTTTTTACAAAAATGGATTTGAGAATATAGGAAATGACCAACAATTGTCACACATTTTAGAAGCAGCTCGTCTCTTTCCCTTTACGTTTCAGTGCATGTATGAGGTCTTATAATCTTTTTAACCCATTTGAAAATTATGGAACCGATTTGAACCCGTAATGCGTACCTGAATCCTCAATAAATGTGGATGTTAAATAAAAATTAAAAAATACAGTTTCCTTTACTTGTCTTTAAATAATTGGGCAGAGGCTGCTGACCGCCTCTTTCCAATTATTATTTTTTACATTTTTGGTTATTTTACTTACCTTTATTCCCTCACTGTGTGCTATACCGCCTCTTAAGCTTCAGGGACTTCTGAACCGAGATGTTCTTGATGCTTTCTAATGCAATTTGTGGCCCTATGCAACTTGTGTAGTGTAGGAGCCACAAATTGCGCAGTACAACGGAACTTGCGCAATTTATATACGCAATTTCCGTAGTGTCTGCGCAGAACGATGGATCGAAGCTGCGCACATGTGCAGATCCCTTCCATCGGCTGCCTCTTGGAGACCGATCACTACATTGATTGGTCTCAGAGAGGGTGACATCAGCACTCTTTCTGCGTGCCGATGTCACTGGTGACCGATCAGGCGAGCGGCAGCTGGGAAATTCAAAAATACCGACTGCTGGTGATGCTGGGTGGGGGGGTGGAGGAAACACCTCTACTTCATCCAGAGTTTTCACCAAATCGGTGGAGCTGGTGAGGGGGTGGGGGAAGAAGTGGTGGCAGTCCTCACATCAATTTATAAATGTAAAGTGGTCAGGATAAGTAGAGTGCCCCTTTAATGTTCATGTTATATACATTATACCTACACAATGTATTGGCCTCTTCTTTTTATATTTCATGCATCTTAATTAGGTTTAATTGATTTCTAATTCTGTAAGAGAACTGCTCATATGCTCATCCTCAACCTCTCATACTAAAGATACCTCTTTAATCGTGCATGGTAAAACTTCCTATGTGTGGTTATGTTCATTGGGGATGTTAGAGGTAGTAGAAGTTGCAATGTATCAGGGGTCTATTAATAGCTAGAGAGTGGTGGCAACTTAAGCACTGGCTTATGATATTATCCAATAAATTAAGAAACTTTTTTCTGATTTAACAATTCTACACTTTTAGAGCAGTTATAGATTTAGCCATTTGAAATCTCTCTAAGTGAAATGATGATGAAGTAAACACAAAGAACGTGAAAAATGTATAATAAATAAATCAGATTTTTATATGTGCATCTTATATGGGATTGGGTATTAATCAAGTCATTCTGAATGCAAAACAAAACATCTATAAAGAGATTGCGCTCTAACATGCAGGACCTTTTAAGTGTCATTTTTACAATTTATTATTAACCTATTCCTGACTGATGGTATACTTATTGGATGTACCTAAAACCCGAAGTGCAACGGTGATATGCACATGCTGGGCACCACCTCTGCCCGTCTCCCACAGGACAGGTCTTCTGATCTCAACTAATAGGGAAAAAAAATTTAATCGGCAGCTCTGATTGGATCCCAGGTTGCTGTGCTAATGCCATTACCAAGATGGCGGTGCTTTGTAGGCACAGGATATGACAGGTACGCTTTAATGGAAGCAGCAAGAAAGAAAAGCTGGCCACGCTTTGGTCCAGAACATCAGGAGCGGATTTTATTTAGAGCAACGTTTTGGTTCTTTCAGGATGCTTTAGATTGCTCTAAATAAAATCAGCTCTTGATGTTCTGGGACCATAGTGTGACCGGCGTTTCTTTCTTCTTACTTCTGTTACAGCAGGGCTGGCTGCCTGAACTGCCTGGAAGCCCTGTGTGGACTGGTGAATTGAAGTGTGCTATATCAATCTTCTTACAGAAGGTACACATTAATGAGCTACTTGACAAATCTCTGTCCATGTCCTCTAACTGCTACATGTTATTCAACACAGTAGAGCACAAAAAGGCAACTACACAATTATAAAGCGACACGAACACTCTGCTTTGTTAGCATACCTTTTGTGGCTATCCTCACACAGTCAATTTTGGTTTCCTAGGACAGAAAAAACAAAAAAAGGTTGCATTATTCCTCATTTTATAAAACAAATATGCATTCTATGTGACAAAGCAACATCATTCTTCCACAGTATATAGTGTAGAGTCAAGATATCTGCTGAGCCATGTCACCTCTTACAGTTTATTCGCAAAGCAAGGAAATTTCAGTGCTTTTCACTTTGGCAATTCCAATTCGCTGACATTTCCATGCATTCAATTGTCACCGCAGTGGGCTGAAGAGTCACCGAAGCCCCATAAAAAAGTTGGAGAACATCACCGAAGAGGTGTTGGTGAATTCCACCAAACTGCAAAAAAAAAAAACAACACTAACCCACCCCCCACAAAGTCTCCAATTCTCTTAATAGGTGTTTAAACCAAAAAGAATACATAAAAATGTGTCTAAATAATAAAAAAGGTCCTTTAAAAAAGATTAAAAAGGCCTGTTGTAGAATAAAAAAAAAGCTTTTAAAAAACTTGAAACAAATATTTTGTTTAAAAAAGAAAAAAAATTACAAAAAATTACAAAAAGGTGTTCCAAAAAAAAAAAAAAGAAAAAAAAATGAAAAAGGTTTTTGTTTTTCTTCATTTTCAGCAAAACAAAAGATCTTTAATTTTTTTTTTAAAACGATACATTGAATCCTCTGGGATTTGCCTGTTTAGGCTGGGGTCAGACCAGCGCATTTTTAACGTGCATTCTGGCGCACTTAATCACGGCCGCACTAGCAGCAAATGACGGGCAATGACAGCCAATATACGAAGTACGGCAGGGGTCAAGTCCTGGGAAAAAAAGTGAGGGAACTCACCCACGAATTCCACAACCCCTATTACCTGAAGAAAAAATATATATAATCACGAGTATAGCCGGACGAGCCGGTGATACCATTTTTATTGGGTTAACTTTACATTTAAAAGACAAGCTTTCAAGAGTGTAAACTGGAAACTATACTGATCAGTGAAAGGTATCACTACGTACAGGTATACTCGCGATTTTGGCAACTGGACTAACGCGTTTTATATATAATCTATATATATATATCCAGGCACCGACCCCCCAGAATTATATACACAGCACTGGTTATATGGATATATTTTCCCAGTTCACATGGATAGAATTGCCCCAGCTCTCATGGATAATGCCCCCAGGTCTCATGGATAATGCCCCCGGTCTCATGGATAATGCCCCCAGGTCTCATGGATAATGCCCCCAGGTCTCATGGATATTGCCACCAGGTCTCATGGATATTGCCCCCAGGTCTCATGGATATTGCCCCCAGGTCTCATGGATATTGCCCCCAGGTCTCATGGATATTGCCCCCAGGTCTCATGGATATTGCCCCCAGGTCTCATGGATATTGCCCCCAGGTCTCATGGATAATGCCCCCAGGTATCATGGATATATGCTCCCAGGTCTCATGGATATTGCCCCCAGGTCTCATGGATAATGCCCCCAGGTCTCATGGATAATGCCCCCAAGGTCTCATGGATAATGCCCCCAAGGTCTCATGGATAATGCCCCCAAGGTCTCATGGATAATGCCCCCAAGGTCTCATGGATAATGCCCCCAGGTCTCATGGATAATGCCCCCGGTCTCATGGATAATGCCCCCAGGTCTCATGGATAATGCCCCCAGGTCTCATGGATAATGCCCCCAGGTCTCATGGATATTGCCCCCAGGTCTCATGGATATTGCCCCCCGGTCTCATGGATATTGCCCCCAGGTCTCATGGATACTGCCCCAGCTCATGGATATTGCTCCCAGCTCATGGATATGCCCCCAGCTCATGGATTTGCCCCCCAGCTCATGGATTTGCCCCCCAGCTCATGGATATGCCCCCAGCTCATGGAAATGCCCCCCAGCTCATGGAAATGCCCCCCAGCTCATGGAAATCCCCCAGCTCATGGAAATGCCCCCCAGCTCATGGAAATGCCCCCAGCTCATGGAAATGCCCCCAGCTCATGGAGATGCCCCCCAGCTCATAGATATGCCCCCCAGCTCATGGATTTGCCCCCCAGCTCATGGATATGCCCCCCAACTCATGGATATGCCCCCAGCTCATGGAAATGCCCCAGCTCATGGATATGCCCCCAGCTGATGGATTTGCCCCCCAGCTCATGGAAATGTCCCCCAGCTCATGGATATGCCCCCAGCTCATGGATTTGCCCCCCAGCTCATGGATATGCCCCCAGCTCATGGAAATGCCCCCCAGCTCATGGAAATGCCCCCAGCTCATGGAAATGCCCCAGCTCATGGATATGACCCCCAGCTCATGGAAATGACCCCCAGCTCATGGAAATGACCCCCAGCTCATGGAAATGACCCCCAGCTCATGGAAATGCCCCCCAGCTCATGGATATGCCCCCAGCTCATGGATTTGCCCCCCAGCTCATGGATATGCCCCCCAGCTCATGGATATGCCCCCAGCTCATGAATATGCCCCCCAGCTCATGGATATGCCCCAGCTCATGGATATGCCCCCCAGCTCATGGATATGCCCCCAGCTCATGGATATGCCCCAGCTGATGGATTTGCCCCCCAGCTCATGGAAATGTCCCCCAGCTCATGGATATGCCCCCAGCTCATGGATTTGCCCCCCAGCTCATGGATATGCCCCCCAGCTCATGGAAATGCCCCAGCTCATGGATATGACCCCCAGCTCATGGATATGACCCCCAGCTCATGGATATGACCCCCAGCTCATGGAAATGACCCCCAGCTCATGGAAATGCCCCCAGCTCATGGAAATGACCCCCAGCTCATAGATATGCCCCCAGCTCATGGATTTGCCCCCCAGCTCATGGATATGCCCCCCAGCTCATGGATATGCCCCCCAGCTCATGAATATGCCCCCAGCTCATGAAAATGCCCCAGCTCATGGATATGCCCCCAGCTCATGGATATGCCCCCAGCTCATGGATATGCCCCCAGCTCATGGAAATGCCCCAGCTCATGGATATGCCCCCCAGCTGATGGATTTGCCCCCCAGCTCATGGAAATGTCCCCCAGCTCATGGATATGCCCCCCAGCTCATGGATATGCCCCCCAGCTGATGGATTTGCCCCCCAGCTCATGGAAATGTCCCCCAGCTCATGGATACTGCCCCCCAGCTCAGCTCATGGATAGTGCCCCCAGCTCACCTCTCTGCGGCGTCTGCGCCCGGCGGCCGCGTGCTTCCTGTTAGAACGGCCGCAGACAGGAAGTGGAGCCGCTCGCCTGGGATGAAACAGCCAGGCGAGCGGCTCCACTTCCTGTCTGCGGCCGTTCTAACAGGAAGCACGCGGCCGCCGGCTAAGTACGGCGGCCGCCTGCTCCAGCCTTTCGGGCTCGGGCCACAGCGGGAACGCTGCGTTCCCGCAGCGTTCCCGCTGTGGGAGAAGTGCGGGAACGCCGTTCCCGGTCGACTCGAGCCCTGAAGTACGGTCGCACGAAAGTCCGGCCGCGCAACGCAAGTGGAAAATGAACGCATTTTTTCGAGAACGCAGAACCTCTAGTACGGATGTACAGAGTGCGCTGCGCCCGCTAGCGGTGTGTGTGTGTGATTTGGAGACGTCAGACCCTGCTCACGTCCGGCCAACATAACGTCCAGACGCAAAAAGTTTCCTGGTTTGGATTCGTAAAACATCGCGCACGAACATGCGCATCGAATGACCGTTTTCGCATATTCCGTGAAAAAATACATCAATGCGTTCGGACGCACTTTTTTACGTTCGCGTGTAAAAATACTTTCGTTTGACCCTAGCCTTAAACCTGTCAAACTGAAACGCCGAAAATCAGGCCATTTCACCAGAATTTCAGTGCAGTTCAGCATTCTGTGAACAGAGGACATGATAGTCTTCTATGAGGCAATTTTGGTGCCACCAAATGGTAAACAGCACTGCAGTGGCGTCACTAGGGTTGGTGTCACCCGGTGCGGTAACTTATGGTGTCACCCCCCCCCGAGTTTTACATTTTTTTAACTACTCTTACTCATAAATCAGTGCGCCCATATAACACTGAATGTTCAGAATACATGGTGCACATTACTGTCAGGTTTATTGCTGTGGAGCTCTGTGATATGCTCACACCCAAATTTTGGCGAACTGCCAGCAAGTACGGTGCTGGTCGAAGGCAGTGAAAGTTCCCATAGAGAAGTGATGGTTAAGGCTAGGGTCAGACTGAGGCAGTGCGAACGCGCGTTCTGGCGCACATAATCACGGCCGCACTAGCAGCAGATGACGGGCAATGACAGCCAATATACGAAGTACGGTCGCACAAAAGTCCGGCCGCGCAACGCAAGTGGAAAATGAACGCATTTTTTCGAGAACGTTAAACCGCTGGTACTGACGTACAGAGTGCGCTGCGGCCGCATAGCAGCGTGTGTGCGTGATTAGGAGATGTCAGACGCTGCTAGTGTGCGGCCAACATAACGTTCAAACAGCCGGATTTCCCTAGACTTCTTTTCACCCCATCGTCATGAATACGTCCAGAATTGCGCATCGTCTGACCACTTAAGCGTATTCCGTGAAAAAATGCGTGCGCACGCATCGACGTACATTTTGACGGTGGCCGCAGAAAATGCGCTCATCTGTCCCTAGCCTAATCTGTTCAGAGACACCAAACAGCAGAGAAATGTCGTGATGTCTGTTGCTTTCATTCAGCAGGTTTATTCAGGCGATGTATAAGGGTATAGGTTTCAATGTTAAAAATATTCCCGTTTTTATCCAATATCTAATAATCCATTTATTCCTTTACTCTGTAGTAAAAAGTCTATTTATTGAATATATATATATATATATCTTTTAGGCATTTTTTAAAAAAAAAAAACGAATTTTTTCTTGTTTCTGTAACAGACCTTTTTATTATCATTCATAGGATCTTTTATGTTAATTACAGTCATTTTCATTCAGTAGTTTTTTTGAAAACAGCGAGCAATGGGTTTGCGGCGGTATTCAGTGGCTGATTCCCTGCGCTTGAGGGACCCTGTGATGAAATCACTGGGGAAATTTGATTCCCCAAAGTGTGGGGAACAACAGAACACTGAAATGTCTGCGTCATTTCGGTGCTCTGCGAATATCCCCCTTTTTTTTGCCGCCCCCTGGAAAGTGCCAGCCTAGGCCTTGCCAACCCAGGACATGTTGAAAATGAGAGAAATCTCAATGTATCCTTCCTGGTAAAATATTTTTGTGAAAAAAAAAATATATTTTTTTTTTAGGGTGTCATCCTAGGGGGTGTTGTCAGCCGGTGCCGACCGCACCCCCCCTTGTGACGCCACTGCAGCACTGTATTTTGCTGTCCATTCGCCTGTATTTGGTGAATTGACAGCTTAGTGAATTGACGCATTGGCCTGAAATTACACCAAACAGTGAATTTCGCCGTTCGGTACAATTTCGGGACAATTCAGAGAATAACTCCCTATGTGTTGAGCTCTTTTTTGCACGTTTTTTCCACGTCACATTTAAATGTTATAACAAGTCATGTTTTCATTTACAACCAAACTATATGGACAGCATTACAATACTGCTAAAACGAGGACGTAAGAAGCAGAAGCAGAATCTGTTAGCACCAGCTCCAAGCTGTGGTTAACGTCTGAGTTAACCGCAGTGGGGCGTAATTAGCGTTAGGACTTTGTAATCCTAACGCTAATTAACTCTTTGCGCTCCCCAGGTTAAGCATAGGGAGCGCGAAGTACAGTAAGCTCGCACTGAAAAGCACAATCTCTGAATCGCTAACGGGTTTTTATATGGGCGACCCGCGCTAGGGCCACTTAACCCAATGTTAATGATCACATAGCTAAGCACTGGTAACGTTACCAATGTAATAATGCCCTACATCGTTATTTCCAGTGGTCTCCTTAGATTCAAAATATATCATAATTTGTATTTGTCCTGTCACATTGGAAAGCTTCATCAAAAAAAGCCAAAAGTGTAACTTTTTTCGAAATCCAATAAATTAAAGCACATTTTGGTACATTGCTTATCATGAATACTATTACTATGTATGTATGAGTGTGGAATGGTCATAGATTTTTAAAAAGTACACAAAATCCCAAAACTAAAGGGGGAATTAAGGAGTCAATTTTATTTTCTGCTTCTATTCCTAATAAAAAATGGTAATTATTAAAAATGATCCTCATTTATTTACATTATACATGATCAAACTTTACTGTTTCCAGCGATACTTCACTTGACCTTCTGGGACTTATGGAAGTGGAGATTTGGCAGTCCAAATTGCCCCACTTCCATTCCACTTCCAAACTCTTTTCAGCTATGGTTGACAGTTAAGGAGGTGCTTCTGACATGACATCAGTGCACTCAGGAAGTCCCCCATCCCCAGCTATTCTTCCTACAGGTTGACCAGCAGGAGCAGGAAGAACCAGTTCTCCAGGGGAGTGATTGCAATGTGAGTAGTGTGCAGAATGTGCGGGGAGAATTCTTCGCGCTGCATCAGGAAGATAGACGACACTCCCTGCACATCCTTTGCACTGACGAGGTTAAAAGAGGTCGGTTTCATCCTGCCTTTCTTTTAAAAATTATTATCCAGAATAAAATCCAAAAAATACATTTAAAAGAATAAATAAATTAGAATATAAAATAAATATATCAAATTTAGATTTTACCAAATGTTTGTACGGTTGAATGCCATTAACATTTTATTTCCCTCAGGATAGAGATACTGTACTAAGGAGGACAATTTATTGTAACTCTACTGGTTTTGATATTTTTGGGCCTTACTGCACTATTCCTGAAACAACAAGTCGGTTTAAAGCATTTATTGTAGTATATTCATTCTATTTTACGCTTTCATTGTGTTTTGTTTCTAATACAGCCTTCTACTATAGCCTTGTATTTGGCCGTGACTATGTAAGGAGCTGCTCCTTGCAACATTCAATACTGGTGCTGACATCTATCAGAATGGCAAGGTTCACCCTGCAGCTACTAATTACTATTGACAGCACCTGGTCTCTCTCCAAGCAAACTACTCATTGACACTTTAATTATTACTTGGTCTTTAGGGTTTGTTCTTTGTGCCTTGTCCTGATCTCTGGCAGTATTTTATAGATTGCTTCATTGCAATTTTGTAAAATCCCAGTGACAACTAAAACATGGTTCCCTTAATGTGGGGCTACCCAAAGTCTTCTGTAGAGAAGATGTGTGTGTATATATATAAAAATTACGAGTATAGAAGTACGTAGTGATACCTTTTTTTATTGGACTAACGTTACATTTAAAAGACAAGCTTTTGAGAGTATTCCTCCCTTCCTCAGGTCTTTATGCTATGAAAGAAACACCCACCCACATACCAATGGCACATATGTGTTGGGAACTGATAACCTTCCCCGATGTGCACCTCTCCCTGTCACAGGTTTTCGATCATAGGTTCTATTTATACCTTGAACAGGGAGCACCGGGAACGACTTTGATTCAGTAAGTGAGTTAATCTCATAAGGGCAGTCATGAGGTGTAGGACCTGTCAAAGATGGGGTACATTGATGTTGCAACAAGCGTAAACATCACATGATAGCAGTATGTAACAAAGTCCCCATCATTTTATTTCTAATGTTATATATGCTGTTGTTAGATTTGAATTCCACTCAGGCTGTCATAAGGAGCAGAAAACTTAAAATTTAGTTGTGGGCCACTAACCAGAAACTCCCTATTGCCAACTCTATTAAGAGTAAGCTCCTATGCTAGTGGCTTGACTCTTAATAACTGGGAGTCACGGAGATATCAGAACAGATATCACCACCAAGCACCCCTGCTGTTATCATTTCCCAAGTACATAGGACCCCATGGAAGCAAAAGAGACACCCCAGAGACTGCATGTACAAACGTTTGCAGGGCTGACGGAAGAACCCTGGGAACTGTGTGCTTCTAGAGTTCTTCTGCTAGCACTGAGAGGAGGCACTGGATCATGCCATTCTATGCATAGTGGGACCAGACACACGGCTTAAGTAAAATCCCTTAACACCAGGTCGTACTAGCCTGTAATGTTTTGTCGATAGATTATAGACTTATTGCTGCTCTTTTTTACAGACTTTAAATGATGCAACGCTTACTAAACATGGACAATTCAAATCAGAAATGATTGACATTTTTATTGTACAAATTGGTGGAGGTCATGTTACATATAGTGAGCCGGGGGAAAGAGACAAAAAATTTTGGCAAAATTTTGGCAAAGGAAACTAATTTAGAATCAGATCATTTCATCGCTTTTTATGTGAAAGCCCATGAAGAAACAAATCCCACACGCTATTCTGCATCATAGGAGGAATTCCTGGAAAAATGTATATTGTAAATAGAATATAGAATAATTTTGTAAAGAACCGCTCTATGCCAAGGAACAACAAAATGGACATAGTTTAATTTGCACACTGAACAGTGAAACACACATGGCTCAGAAAAAAACAGTCTAGATTAAATTACCGATGAAGGTGCAGAGGATATTGCGATCCTTAAAATAGATTTGCTGTGTACCATGTGGTCCATGTGATATTTCAGGTCAATTGAAATGCTCGGTAGGCAGCCACACTTCATAGCTGCAGCCTTGGCTTGTTATTACAGCGCGTTAACACATACAAAGTATCCAACTGAGCACGCAATTCTACTTTACACATCTATCTCACGAAATGGAAAAAAAAAATCAACACTCATCAGTCATCTTACCCCATTCGCTCTGCTAGCAGCTTGATAATAGACACTGTAGCTTTTGTGTGGTAAAAGTGGGGTATTCCAATAACCGCTGTAGGTCTTATTATCTCCGATCGTAAACAGGAGAGCAGATGATAAGACGTTTGGTGGAAATTCTGCAGCAAAGTAGTACTGAGAGTTGAGTATTGATGAGTTTAGGAAATGGATGGGAACAGGATAACACTTGAAAGCTTCGGTTGTCTTTTTGGTCCTGCGTGGGCGTTCTTCTTCAACGATAATTTGATAAATGCTGCAAAACAGGATAAAGATAGAATAAAAAAATTTAAAAACAAAAGGAGAACTGAAACAGAGATGTGAAAAGGTAACCATATGTTTATCTTTACAGACAGGTGTAGAGAGAAGAAATCTAAACCTTAATGAGAATGAAAATGTTTTTGAAAGGAAAGAACAAATGAATGTGAGCTTAAATTACTGCATTGGTTTAATGACATCTCTTACAAAAAATGAAATTTTTTGTGATACAATTAATCTTGAAACCTATGTGCCTACCGCCTCCTTATCCCACTGAATGGACTTGCAGACTACTAACCCTTGACACCAAGAAATCTAAAGTTAACATTATCATTCTTTATAAAAACGTTCTAAATATATTCAGTAATTTGCCAAACACGTTTTGATGAACTCCTTAAATACATCCTTCTTTACAATAATAAAAAATCCAATGTATCCATTAGCGTCAAAATGATTTCCAGATAATCCCATATTTCTGAGTAAATGTGCACTAAAATGTCTCCAAACTTGTGTTTTAGTTGTTCAGCGTTGTTAAGGTGACAGAGACTGGCTATTGGGAGAAAATGACAAACTCCTGGTGTCCTATAATTTTTTAGAGCCATGGACAGAGGCAGTGCTATAAGAAGCAAAATAAATGGTAACCTAGGGCTTTGCATCATGCAATATGGGTGGTGTGACAGTATGCACATGGCATTCATATACAAGTTCCATTCAACACAAACACCTAACTGCCAAGTCAGATTTGTTGGCCTGCATTAATTAGAATTCATATGGTTAATTTCCAAATGATTTTCTGCATAACAAGAAGGGACTCATATTTCAGCTTTGCGCAAAGAGTCATTGACTTTAGTGCCGTTTTTGGCCATGGTTTGCCTAGCAAGACTAATTGATGTTGATTTCAAGCATATCTATACCAGGGACACCATGGGCCATTGAGGACATACTGTAGACAGTCTCACTGGCCAACTCTGCACCCTCTTCCAGAAGTCATCTGCCTCCTCTGGTTGGTTTTCCCATGAACAACGTGACCACCACGCCCACCACTCATCCCATCCTGTGGTCCTCCTAACTATGCACCATGCCCAATCATGCCAATGCTCATCTGGACACACTGTGAACAATGGGAAACTGGCAAAGTTATTTATGTCTAAACCACATAGGCAAGATGTGTATTTTAACACCTTCACTACAGATTTCCACAAACCACTGGCATTACCTGATGGTTTTTATGGAAAGCAACTTTCCATTACCCACACAGTAAAAATATATAAAAAGGTCTCTGTTTACTTTACTGTAGGGAAGTCCTGTGTTGGCCAAAAAGCGCTACCACGTGTACATTACAGCTTAGGCTGGGGTCAGACGAGCGTCATTGGAGAGCGGAAGGAACGTCCGTGAAAGTGGACGTTCCTTCCACTCTGACACCTGTCTGGCGACCTCGCAGAGCGCAGTTAGTGTGCTCAGCGCTGCAAGGCTCGATCCTCCTAAGAAGGATTGTGCTTTGCAGCTCCGTCAACGTGCGTCCTAGCACTTTGACGGAGAGGCTTTCTGGACGTCCACAGCATGGCCGCTGTTGCACGTGCAACAGCGTGTGGCCAGCCCCATCGCAGCATCACAACGCTGCGACGGACGCCGGAAGCCACATTAGTACGGGCGCATCTAGTGCGCTCATCTGACACTGGCCTTAGACTCCATGTATCCTTGAAGGAAGAAACAGAACTCAAAGATTTTCAATCAATTTCAACAAATTGGCTGTTACGTGCAATGTGTTAAAACTTTAAAGGTACGTTCTGGAGCCCATTTGCAAACGAATGTCATTAGCAATGAGTGAAATTCCTTTGCGTTGTTCCAGAATCAGATCACTGAGTATACTCGTTTCTTGGGGCACCAGCTAGAGCTTTTGAACAGCGAACATAATCACGGTAGCGAAGGGGTTATTGTTATGTTAAAGATAATGACATTCGTGTGGCTCTGCAATGCATTCTGTCCTTGCTGTGCAAGGTTCCCTGTTGTTGTTGTTTGCAATACAGGCTTTTGATGTTGAAACTATAAATTAGTTTTTGTGTTGGAGTTTGACATCACTTTGAGCACTTTATTTTGCCCACGTTCCTACAAACACACCTTACATGACAATATAATTGCCTGATTAATTTACAGTTTGTGTTGTGTGCATTCTTTTGTAGTTCCGTTTTGTAATAAAGTGTCTGCCTATCAACTCAAGCACAACTTTGGAAAACTTACAGAGCGCATAAACCTTGTGGAAAGCTAGCAAGAGGTGTTGAAGTAGACTGGGAATCTGCAACCAAACTTTAGATGAGGCCAGGATGCAAACGACTGATGTAATTTGTCTCCTGGAAACCATTTCTTTCTACGGAAATGTAATTATGTTGGCTACTTGAACAGGGGTAAAAGTAATTATACAAGGTACTCCAACAGGAATAAAATAAATATAAATTGAGGAGGTTGTTTGGAAAATGCATTAAATCATGTAATACATGTTTAAAATTAACATTCAATCAAGTTTCACAATTCAGTATTAGGGGATAAATTGTTCTCCACAGAAAAGAAACACTATAGCATTTCAGTGTGATGTGATGAGCAGCTTTATTTATTTTCTTGCAAAGGACCATAAAACGTCTAAACGGCTTGGCTGACAATAAGTAATTTTCCCCCACTTATATGAAAAATCCCTGCAGCAACACGGAAGAAAAATAAGAGAGATCCCATATGGAGAAACAGATTCTTCTGTAGAAGCGAAGCACATAAAGTAATTAACGGCTAATAAATCCTGCCTACTGACATCACTCAAGCTACAAAGTGAATCTACCTGCCAATCTCCATAGGTTTCAATCCAATGCTTTGCGTTGACCTGAACATTGAGGGAAATTAACCTGCTTCTAATGTGTTTCTATGAAGTTACAAATATTAAATGAACATATATGGAATTAAACTGTTTAGAAACAGAATAAATACAAAAAAAGAGACATTAATTTATTCTTCTGGAATTATTTGTAGGAGAAAATTAGGACCAAGACAGATCAATTTTTGGGACAAAAGATGGACATATTGAGTTACAGAGACATTGGCTACGTGTAATGGTGCAGTGTGAAATGCTCCATATTTTGAAGGTTTAATATTCAGTGACATTTCTATTATCTGATTGACCTGTTAATCTTATGAGATTTATTTTGCGATCCGGTCGTATGTCCTTGTGTGTTCAAAATACACAATATCCTATTCTCCAAAAAAAAAACTTGTTTGGGGGGGGGGCAGTGTTAGAACTGTGTGCCTAAAGGCTCCTCCGATTAAAAAAAATAAAAAAATCAGCCCTGCTCTTACCAAGGCTCTTCATTCCTAGTTGCTCGGTTTAGCTGGTCCAGCTCTAGAGAGAGTACCGTAGATACTCGAGTATAATGAAACCCGAATATAACGCGATGGAGAGAGATTTATTATGGAAATGAGAGAATACTCAAGACTCAAATATAACGCGAAGAGCAAAATTTTACTGTACCTGTAAACCATTAAGATCCTTCCAGGTTCTCTTAACACAGTCAGGCTCCCCCTCAGGCCAGTATGCTCTGCTCTAGAATGATTGCAGTTGTAACTAAGTATGAAGCCACCGGCCACCCGTTATCTTTACTAGTGACTAGATGGCCGGCGGAGGCGAGCGAGGTAATAGATGGGCTCGCTTGGTTTAAGCCATCTAGTCGTGATGGATTCCACCTCTCCCGAATCCAGGAGTTCCTGAAGTGTTTGAGTGTTTGCAAACGTCAGAGAGCCCGCATCTACTTTAGTGAGACTACCGGAACTTCCAGGAGACTTGGGATCCAGAGCAAGGAATTTTTTTTTAAATTTTTTTCACACCCGATGCAGAGGTCTCGAATATAACACGACCCCTCCAATTTTAATGTAAATTTTTGTCACCAAAATCTAGCGGTATACTCGAGTATCTACAGTACTTGTTTCTCCAAATCGGTTTCGTTCAGGAATTATGGAGGTCACTGTGCTTTTGGGGACTCTCAATGCAGCTGAAATTTTTTGTAGCCTTTTGTTAATCTGTGTCTCAACACAATCCTTTAACCTCAGGAGTTGGTTTTTGGTCCGCTGTGCATTTAGCTCTTAGAACTAGAAATGTCCATTAGTTTTGGAAAAATTGAGAATTTGGAACGAAATTTGATAATTCGTAGTTTGGAAGGAATTCCGAATAACGAATTGATACGATACGAATTCGAAACAAAACGGTATATAACAAATTTATTTTGTTTTACACGGTGTCATCATCATAAAAGAAAAATTTGAATAATTTATATCAACTATTGAATTTGAAATGAACTATCAAATTGATATCAACTATCGAATTGATCTTAACTTAAAATACAAGTAATAGTCAGCAAAGGACCTTATGAAACAAATTAATTTTGTTTCACGGTTTAATTTGACTCAAATACTAAATCTGACACAGCTTAAAATTTAACCCTAGCTTTCTTTTAACAGCAAAATTTGATTAAATGGGGTTTTATTTAGTGATCCAAAATTCAAATTGATATCAACTATCGAATTGATATATGAAATTCGAATTGAGTTGAAATTTCAAATCTATCCAAAACTAAACTAAACAAAATACGAAATGAAATTAGTTACGAAATTCCGAAAACGAAATAATTTAAAAACTAAACGAAAGAAATTTTTCAGCCATGCATATCCCTACTTAGAACATGTATAGAAACGTGTGTATTTATACAAATCATGTCTGAACACTTAATTGCAACAGATGGATTCCACGCAAAGGGCCCCGTCTCCTTTCAGAACTTAAGATAACTGCTCTAGAAGTTATCATGTCGTCAAGAATCGTTATTCCGCACTTGTCGCAAAGTTCTACTTACGACTAGGACATAGCACATCCCTACTCTGAACCCCTGGTGGTCCAGTAGCAGCGGGGAGGCCGGTCCAGTGATCCTGCGTGTCTTGTAGTCCCTCTACATCCCTGATGGTCCGGTGGCTATGGGCTCTGAAAGCAATCTGTGCGCAGACCACGTCCCACACTAGAGTCTGCTGGACTCGAGCACCGGCGATCGCTGATGACCTGTTATCTGACTTCCAGCGCTCTCTGACAGTCAGTGAGCGCCGGCGGTCAGGTGAAAGATCATCAGCAAATCGCCAGCGGTGCTCAAGTCCAGACTGCAGTGTGGGATGAGGTCTGTGCACAGATCACTTTCAGAACCCACAGTCACCGGACCACCAGGGATATAGAGCTCAAGAGTCCCAACTGCTGTCCATGGGATCGCCGCCAGGACCCAAATTCTTACCGCAGGGCCACCAAACCAGGCAGGGATCGGCAAGGTGTCCACCTGGGTCAGTGCCGGTGGCAAGAATTTGCCACCCCACAGAATTTTCTGCTTGGAACCGTTGCTCCAAACGACAACATGGTCGGGCCGGCCCTAGAGTATAGAGTATATACTGTGCAACCTATGGTTCTCAAAGTGTGTTTCTGTAGCCTATAAACAAACTCAAGAACCTTTGAAGTTTTCGGAAAATCACAAGATGGGGAAAATGAATATATCTACTATCCCACAGGGCCGTCCGTTTGAAATACAGGGAAGGTGGAAAAATGTATTATGTTTTTTTATTATTTATAATAAAGTGTGTGAGGGAGCCCACATACATGTTTCTAAAACTAGGAGGTGATATTTTTAATTAAATTTAAAATTTTAGTAGCCTCATTGGGAAAAAAATGCTAGTTCTATAAATCACAGATAAAGAGAAAGCTTGCTCAACGGACACCACATGCCTGTGTTTTAGAACTACCTTTCTACCGGCCTATTCATGGAAAAGATAATTGATTATTATCTTTATGCGGGAGGAGATGTGAAAGCAAAACCGTTACATGCAAATACTCATAAAAAGTCCTTATAAGAAGATGTGCAATTATAGCAGAATGTGCATTGTTGCTCATTGTCAAACCGACAGCTTAATGGAAAGCGAGACAATAGGTATAAGGCAAACGGCTTACTTCAAATGTAAATTTATCATATAAAGCTAGAACTATACCATAGTTATAAAAGAAGCTATCGTTGTATTCAAAATATATGGAGAAAACACAAGGACAGATTGGACTGTCAAAGTCAGCTAGAACCATTTTTATTGGGAAGAAAACCAAAGAAAATACATTAGCCCACCCCCCCCCAAGTGAAATTCAGATAAGGGGAAATTGAATGGCAATAAGTATGCAAAGCCCCCTATGACTTTAAATCCTGCTTCTCTGTCACTGAAAGCAGATTTCTGAGGCCAAGTATAAATAAAGTGTGTCTCAAGCCTACCCCACCTCCCAGGTGCGAGCCCTTAACCCTTCCGCTACCAAAAAGATGTATGCACAATTCTGCTTTGTAATGCAATGAAAATCTAAAAACTAGTTTACAATCTACTATTTGCATACCATTTAAACCAAGATTAGCGTGCTTCCCACCAAGAATTAACAAACACTGTGATATCGCACTCTTGTCATGCTTTATTACAGAAAAGAAGCCACAAAGAGCAGCACACACCCTCACTATAACAAAAATCTCTACAAACCTTACAACTGCATTACAACATCCAGAGACAAGACAGAATACAGGGTGAGCCCTGGGATCACTCACTACTATAAGGGGATACGATTCAGGTTGTTACAATTGCTGAAAGTTCCTGTACAGTAAGGCTGGGTTCACACCTGCACGTTTTTACGTGCGCAATATGTGCAGTTTTTTACGGCGTATCGCGCAAATGTAAAAACGCGTGATCGCACATTGCAGCGTGTTCACGGCCATAGACTGCAGAGCGAACGAGCTGCAAATACGCCCCAAAGAAGCTTCCATACTTCTTTGGGCGTAGAATGTTTTACAACGCGTTCCTGCGCGCTCGAAAACGCCCAGGTGTGAACGTGTTCCATAGGAAATCATGGGATTTCTGTGACTCGGTGTTTTACAGTGCGCAGGAAACGCGCTGTGAAATGCTGAGGTGTGAACCCAGCCTAAAGAAAATCAACATTGCAGCAATGTGTCATGTTTGGAACTGGGCAGGACTATAGGCCCTCTATACGGTAATGTGGCAAAACGGGTGGGTTATGTAGTCACAGGAACGGAGGAGAGGGTAACAGGAGCCTTGGAGGGTCTGGAGTACAGCGGGGACTGTAGATATAGCGAGGATCTTGAGAGGGGATACGTGGAACTTGAGAGGGGATACGTGGAACTTGTGAGGGGATACGTGGAACTTGAGAGGGGATATCTCTTGTACATACGGAGGAATCTTGGAAAACGAAGGAAGAAGATTGCTTCGGGAAGCAGGATAACGAGGAATAAACTTCTTGAGCTGATAGAAAAATAGGTTTCTCTGAGGAGCAGCAGACAGGACTTGCCTAATCAGCAACAAGGCAAAAATGCAGAAGCCACTGCTTAACCTTGGGCGTAGCTCTTTATTCAAGTAAGTGTACAAGGTGATGTTGTGATTTAACTGTGCGTGTGCTGGGATCACAATGTTGAGGGTGCAGTACCGCTTTTGGCCTTCTTGCCTCAGCAGCCACGGGTCTTTTTCTGGCCATTAGGGGCGTCTGGGGAGTGACATGAAATAATGAGGACAAATGCAGGCATTTCACTAAGAGGAATCCAAAGGCAAAGAGCAGCAGGAGAAGCTTCACAATGAAGTTCTTCAGCCGTTTTTTGGATTTCGCTGTATATTATTATACGCATAATAAATATAGAACATGCAGAAACCTTCATATTGTGTATCCGAGATGGAAAAGTAAATCACTTTTTGTGCCTTTATTGCTTGCAGAAGCAGCTGTCAATGGATACAAAGAATCATAATCAGATCGTGTAAAATCTGTCAGAATTCTCACACTGACTATAATGGGAAGAGAATAAAACCATGCGTCGATATAATGGGTTTCATGCTCACCAATTTAACAATCCTTTATTTAATCGGAGGGGAAGCGCGTGTTAGCATTTTACCGTTGACCTATAGCCCGAACATTAAATCTCAAATATCTGCCATTTATTTGTCATCTGATGCATTACAGAAAGAAGGAAGCTGACTGGAACAATTTCAAACCCAAAATGTCTTTTCACCACAAGACAAATTAGATTTGCAAGTAACCAGACCTCAAATCTATTTGCTCTTTAATAATTTAAGCACTTAAAGGTCAAGCGGCTCTTTTCTCCTCTCCTTTATCAAAGTCCAAGTGCTAATGAAAAATAACTAAATCCTGTTGTCTGTCTCATTTCCACCCTGGGCTGTCTACCTGATGCAAATTAACACATTGCAACAGGATCAGCGCTACCAAGAGCTACTTGAGTTTACATTTTCTGTAGCTTGATTGTTTACACAGTAATACATGCTAGATTTGAGTTAGATTGCTTCACTTTATCATTTTTATTGTGTGCAACAGAATTAATTACACAGTATAAAGAAAGACAGATTGTAAGCTCTCGAGCAGGGTCCTCTCTCCTACTGTTCTGTGTGTCTAACTTGTATGTATATTGTTATTCTCTTACCCATTGTACAGCGCTACAGACTTGCAAAATGATTGCTGTTGCTTTCAAAATAAATGTAATTTAAAAGTCACAACATCACAAGAAATTATTCTCACTGTGAACATGTTTACTTGGCTACATTGGGATGTTCAGTTCACCTTGAAGCCAGGTGCTTAACATTTTCACTACCAAATAGTTTTCCATAACGCTATTTGCAGGACCCAGCAGGTTTGTGGAAAACTTCATTTTCGACTGTAAAAATGGCTGTATGGTTGACACATACTGCTTTTTTGACTTACAGAGGGCACCAGCTGAGGGTCCAAAAATAATATTTTTTTTTTATTTACCCCTAGTTCGGCGGCTGATGGGCTTGTTTGGCGGCGTTTGGCGCACGTTGGTTGCATTCGGCAGTGTTCAGTGGATCATCGACTGCATTCGGCAGGCTGCAGCTGCAGTCGGTGGTATTTGGCGGATCGTCAGCTGTGTTCAGTGGGCTGATCGGCTGAATTCACCCCAGGGTCGGTGAAATAAATTCGCCGAAGTGTGCCGTATGAGAGAGCATTGAAATATTAGTGAAATTTCGGTGCACTCTGAATAACCCCTTTATGTGAAAGTTAAATAAAAAAATATATATTTTTTATTTTTCACCCCAACATTCTCCTGAAAACTTATATTTTATTATTTGTGTCTGAATAACTTCATTTTATTGTAACCATGTTATATTTCACTTAAGCAAAAAAATTGAAAAAGTACAGACATTAATTTTATGAATATCTTAACTATTGCTTTGAAAATAATATAACTCTACGCACCTTATGCAGTTGTTACATTCATTTTACCCATTGCTACCACAAATTGATGTAGCATTCCATGAAATCCTTTGTGAGCAAAGATTTCTGGCATAAACCAGTAAACAGGCACGGAATTAAAACTCAGAATATCCTTAATCATTGTGCCTAAACAAAATTTGGAGTACATTGTTTTTGTTAAGAATACATGTTAAATAAATTCCCCCAAATCGTAAGTAGTGGGTCCTATTACAATGGAGATATTAATAGTGGCTTGCTAATGGCTAAACTGTGTGCAGACTGTTATTTATTAATAGTCTACTATTAACGGCACTATTACAAAGAGTTCTATTTCTTTGGAATTGCTGATCAATTCTGATCCATAGGAATCCATGGGGGAAAGCATTACCATGCAGAAGCTCCGTGTGATCTGGTTTCATGGAAACCATGGACGGACACGGAGAACTATTTGGCATCATTCCTGTGGTGTCAGTTTTCTCTCTCATTAGGAGATTATTCTAAAAATAATAATTTAGGCTTCAGAAAGGCCTGGCATTAGTGAGATAATCTTAGATCTTTATGTTAATTTATATTTGTGTAACCTGGAAAAGGATGTTAATATAGATTTATTATATATTATATGTTTCTCACCTCCCAATTCACTCGTAACATTTATAAACATGTGTATATATATATATTTATATTTATATATCTTTACCAAACATCTTTAAATCCAGACCGATGTTTTGCTACAAAAGGGGTAGAAACCTTAAGGACCTTTTGGTCCAAACGGACCCTGTGAATAGTTATACACCGGCACCTAGCAGATTTGTAAATACTGGCTGCAGGAGATGTTTAGGGTGTGTCACGTGTGGACATATGATAGAAACATAGAAACATAGAAAAATGTCGGCAGATAAGAACCTTTCGGCCCATCTAGTCTGCCCAATTACATGGATACTTTACCTGGATTTATCTTTTGTTTAGGATAGCCTTATGCCTATCCCATGCCTGCTTAAATTCAATCACTGTTTTGGCCTCTACCACTTCAACTGGAAGACTGTTCCATGTATCCACCACCCTCTCAGTAAAATAATGCTTCCTGATGTTACTTTTAAACCTTTGCCCCTCTAATCTAAGACTATGTCCTCTTGTTTTGCTATTTTGTTTCCTTTTAAATATACTCCCTTCCTCTACCTTGTGGATTCCCTTTACGTATTTAAATGTTTCTATCATATCTCCTCTGTCTCGTCTTTTTTCCAAGGTGTACATGTTAAGATCATTAAGCCTTTCCTGGTAACTTTTCTCCTTCAAGCCGTACACCATTTTAGTAGCCCTTCTCTGAACTCTCTCTAAGATGTCTATATCCTTCTGGAGATACGGTCTCCAGTACTGCACACAGTACTCCAAGTGAGGTCTCACCAGTGCTCTGTACAGTGGCATGAGCACTTCCCTTTTCCTACTGCTAATACCTCTCCCTACACAACCAAGCATTCTGCTAGCATTTCCTGCTGCTCTATTACATTGACTACTTACCCTTAGATCCTCTGAAATAATGACCCCTAAATCCCTTTCCTCAGATGTTGAGGTTAGGACTGTATCAAATATTCTATATTCAGCCCTTGGTTTTTACGTCCCAGGTGCATTATCTTGCACTTATCCACATTAAAACTCAATTGCCACAACTCCGACCATTTTTTTAGTTTACCTAAATCATTTGTCATTTGGCTGATCCCTCCAGGAACGTCAACCCTGTTGCAAATCTTTGTGTCATCAGCAAAAAGACATACTTTTCCATTAATACCTTCTGCAATATCACTAATAAAAATATTAAAGAGAATGGGTCCAAGTACTGACCCCTGAGGTACCCCACTGGTAACAAGACCTTGTGCCGAATAAACTCCATTTACCACAACCCTCTGTTGTCTGTCACTCAGCCACTGCCTAATCCAGTCAACAATATTGGAATCTAAACTCAAGGATTGCAATTTATTGATAAGCCTTCTATGCGGAACAGTATCAAAAGCCTTACTGAAATCTAAATAAGCAATGTCTACTGCACCACCTGTGTCTATTATTTTTGTTACCCAATCAAAAAAATCAATAAGATTAGTTTGGCATGATCTCCCTGAGGTAAACCCATGTTGTTTCTGATCCTGTAATCTATGTGTTTTTAGATGTTCAACAATCCTTTCCTTTAACATGTTTCCATTAATTTCCCCACTACTGACGTAAGACTAACTGGCCTATAGTTCCCCGATTCCTCCCTACTACCCTTCTTGTAAATGGGCACAACATTTGCTAATTTCCAGTCTTCTGGGACGACTCCCGTTAACAAGGATTGGTTAAATAAATCTGTTAATGGTTTTGCTATTACATCACTGAGCTCTTTTAATAATTTAGGGTGGATCCCATCAGGCCCCATTGACTTATTTGTCTTTACTTTAGACAGCTTCTGTAGAACCTCCTCCTCTGTAAACTGATATGTAAATGTCTCTTTAGTGTTCTCTCCTAACTGAGGTCCCTTTCCTTTCTTTTCTTCTGCAAAGACTGAACAAAAATATTCATTGAGGCAGTCAGCGAGACCTTTATCCTCTTCTACATACCTTCCTTCCTTTGTTTTTAATCTAACTAATCCTTGTTTTACTTTTCTTTTCTCGTTTATGTATCTAAAAAATGTTTTGTCCCCCTTTTTTACTGACTGAGCTATTTTCTCTTCTGTGTGTGCTTTGGAAGCTCTTATAAATTGCTTTGCCTCTTTCTGCCTAATCTTATAGGTTTGCCTATCTTCTTCACTCTGAGTTGTTTTATAATTATTGAATGCTATCTTTTTGTTCTTCACTATTTTGGCCACTTCTGCAGAGTACCACAGTGGTTTCTTCCCTTTTTTGTTTTTGCTAACAAGCCGAATGCAATTTCCTGTGGCCTTCAATAATGCTTCCTTTAAATAATCCCATTTCTCCTGGACTCCCTTTAAACTCCTCCAGTCTGATAAGGACTCCTTCACACAAAATCTCATTTTAGAAAAATCTGTTTTTTTAAAGTCTAAAACTTTCGTTCTTGTGTGGTGCGGCTCCATCCCTGTTGTTATATTAAACCATACTGACTGGTGATCACTAGATCCCAAATTTTCACCTACAACAACGTCTGATACCAAACCTCCATTTGTGAGTATTAAATCCAATATGGCCTCTTTACGGGTCGGCTCCTCAACTACTTGTGTTAGAGATAATCCCAGTAGGGAGTTTAGAATATTTGTACTCCTGGTGCACCCAGCTGTTTTGGTTTTCCAGTTCACATCAGGAAGATTAAAGTCCCCCATGATAATAACTTCCCCCTTCATTGCCATTTTGGCTATTTCCTCAACCAGCAAATTATCTAGTTCTTCTGCTTGTCCAGGGGGTCTATAGATCACACCTACACGAGCTACTGTATGATTGCCAAATGTTAGCGTAACCCAAACTGACTCTATGTTCACCTCGCTCACTTTTATTTGGTTCGTTTTTATGTTGTTTATCACATACAGGGCCACTCCTCCTCCTTTCCTACCTTCTCTGTCTTTTCTATATAAAGTGTACCCCGGTATTGTTATGTCCCAGTTATTTTTCTCACTAAACCATGTCTCAGTAACCGCCACTAAATCTACTTTTTCAGCTGCCATCATTGCCTCTAGTTCATTGATTTTATTGACTAAACTGCGAGCATTTGTAGACACGACTCTGAGCTTGTCATTTTTTACATCGCATGTTGCTTGCACCCTCCGATTTAGTTTGGGGGACAATCGGGCAGATTGTTTTTTACCCTTTTGTCCCCCCTCCTAGTTTAAATATTTCTTTGCGAAACCTTTGAACTTCTCACTGAGAACATATGTTCCCCTATGAGTAAGATGCAAACCATCTTTTTTATACAGTTCCTTTCTGCTCCAATTAGAGCTATCATGGGACACAAAGCCAAATCCTTGCTCCCGACACCATTCCCGAAGCCACAAATTGAATTCCCTATTGCACATCTGCCTATCTTGAATGTTATGCACAGGCAAAACTTCAGAGAATGACACAGTGGACGCAATCTGCTGTATTTCACCTCCAAGAACACAAAAATCTTCCTTAATCTCAGAAACCTCATTGCTAGCCAAGTCATTTGTCCCTAGATGGACTAGAACGTCCACTTCCCCTTGTTGCTTTGCTTGTTTGACAATATTGAGAATACGTCTCTTGTCTCTACGAGCAGTAGCCCCAGGAAGACATCTCACCAAACCACTACTCTCCAGCTCAACACCTCTTATGATAGAAGGCAATTGTTGCTGGGTGATTCTATCAAGTCCCACCTTTTCATTTTTGTCCTTGGTTGCAGTGCTGCATACCTTAGGCATAGTGGATGGTGGTTCCTCAACTATGGTGTCTGAGCCTACATCCGTCTTATCACTACACTCTGAAAGTGCCTCAAAAGAATTAAGAAGAGCCACAGATTGTGGGACATGCCTTCTATCCACAACTCTAAGTCTACCAGATCCTACAGTAGTCCATCTGCCGCTCCTAGGAGGCCTCTGTGGCAGTGGCTTAGTAACAGTCATAGCCTGAGTTTCTCTAACAGATAATTTACAAATCTCAGACTTCAAACAGGCAATTTCCTGCTGCAATAAAGAGAGCTGCCTACATATCAGGCACACTCCAAACCTCCAAAAATTGGATCTAAAAACAAATGCATGACAGCTCTTACACTGGACCAAGCCTGCCATTATAAAAGAATGGATTTAAAACAAGCAAATCTTACCTTTTTGTAGGTTTTCTACCTCCTGTCTAACCTCAGACTACCTCCAGAGTATCTCCAGAAGATCTCCTGTACGTGCTCACTTTGAAGACTTCACTTAGAAGGCTTCCCAAGCTCAATTAGGCCAAGCTAATATTCCACAAGCTTTATATAATCACCTAAGAACACCTCCCCCAGCAAGGAGTGGACAAGCTAAACCTGAAGCAAATACCACCCAATTGATTCCAATTGTATGCTAATCAGTATGAAAATGAGTCACCAGCCTAACCTAATTTACTCACCAGACCTAACTTGAAACCTTAAGATGAATAGAAAAGATCTGTTTGAAACAAAAATCTAAATCACTCACCAGAAGATCTCCTGTACGTGCTCACTTTGAAGACTTCACTTAGAAGGCTTCCCAAGCTCAATTTGATCCCTTCTAAGTCCTTTACGCATCCACACACAGGGAAAGTTTTCAAAATACGTTACAACATAACATGCAAAACGGACCATGTGATATATAAAATTACATGCCCCTGTGGCCTCACTTACATAGGAAAGACCATAACGCCTTTGTGCGAACGCATTAGGAATCATCGCTCAAATATACGTATAGCATATCGGGATGGTACATCAGACAAGCCTGTAGTGCGTCACTTCTTGGAATTGAATCATCCACTGAGTTCATTGAAGTTTATGGCAATTGATCATATCCCAGCACCACGAAGGTGAGGTGATCGTGGATTAATGTTGCTACGCAAGGAAAGCTTTTGGATCCATCAGTTGCGGACAAATCACCCGGACGGCCTGAACGAAAAGATGGTGTATTCCATGTTTTGAGGTTCATTAACTCCTAGCGAGACTAGTGGACTCTATCCATACTCGACTAAGTTGTGTACTATAATTGGGGTGTAATTGGCTGTATGGGGTGTCCCTTTGGGTAGTGTACTGCAGGCTGTTGTTTGCTGCTCTTGCTTTTCAACTCTTGTCTTGAGCCTTAAATAACATTCATAGTGTAGTTATCATGCCTTGAGTTTGCAGGGGTATGTATTTTAGGATGTCACGTATGTCCATTTTTTCTTTCACTTGGTGCAAGGAGCGGAATTTTCGCGTCCTGGGTCACCATGGTTACGTGATAAGTCATCCCGAGGAGACTGGGGTGAATACGCGCATGCGCACTAAGCGGACAGAAACGCCGCGGTTTGAGGGAGGGGTAAGTACACTTTATTCGTTGTGTGTATAAAAGTGTGTTTATACATTGTAGAATGTAATGATTTTGTCCTGAGGAAGGCTCTAAACGAGGAGCTGAAACGTTGACTCTCATGTCATAATTAAAAAAAAAATTAACAGTCCTGGAGTGCCGTTGTAATTTCTCTACAAATATATATATATATATATTTATTTTTGTAGATCGTGTTGATGAAAAGAAAACTTTAGCTTTTCCTCTTTTGAACATTTTACTAATTTAAGCAGATATTTTTTCCATGCAGTGACATTTTGATCTATGGTTTTCATTTAATGGTTTCAAAGTTAATAGTATTACATGACTAAGGCAACCACAGCAGACTCTCCAAACTGTCAGAGTTCATTTTTTTAACGTGATGAATGCTAGAGATATTTAGATTTGGTTTTGCAAGATTCAGGCTGAATGGATTTGATAAGTCTGAAAGATATTAGTAGGTTTCCTTAAATTAGAACAAATACTTATTTTATTTAAAAGATATTTTAAATAATACATAATATTAAAGTTTTTTTGTTTCATGCACACAGGAGACATGGCTAAATAATATGGAAGGAGGGATTACAGTCTAAGATGGTAGAGCAGGTGTCGGCAAAAGAATTGATGTGTAATGTTCAACTTGTAAAAATTCCGATCCCTCAAATCGTCAAACGATTCACACAAATGAAAATCATTCCTGTTCAGTTCGTTTTTCTGCTCATTCATTGAAGAGTATCTATCTATCTTGTGGATTCATTTGCTCAACCGAAATTTGGATGAATTTTAAATCATCTGGAAACAAATGCACGTGTCTAATCAATAGTAACCCAGGCTTCCTATATAAATACCAAACATAGCTAATGAAGAATGGTTCTGTTACCATTGAAAAATAAGACGTGCTTGTGTTTTCTCTATCCTGAATTCATAATATTAATGGTTCAATACAGGGCTACATACTTTGTTTGCATTTCAGATGTTGCAGTTCCTAATTGCAATTTGACACATAGGATGCATTATTTTACAACTAGCAGGAGAAGAACAAGCTATTCCGACATAGCTTGTTGTTCTTGGCTTGAGACCATAATCTGTGTAGAATGCTGGTTCAGAAGCTCTAGTGTTAAGTGATTTTGCATTTGAGGAAAGAGCATAATCTCTTAACACTTTAAAATTCTCAAAGTAAAATAATCTGTTACTTCCTCTGGTCCCATAGTGCAGAGGGCAATGGTCACCACTAGGGATTGGCTTACGGTTCAATGTGAACGTGAGTTCGCATCGAACATTGGCCGTTCGAAAGTTCACGAACTTTGATCTTTTTAGGACGTTCGCCAAAAGTTCGAGAATTTTTTTTTAATTTTTTAAAAAAAATGCTTAAAAAATCCTAAAAAAAAATCTAAAAATAAAGAGACTCTTTACTGCAGAATATTATAAGCAATGGTTTATTAGATATTGAATTAAAACGGGAATATTTTTAACGTTGAAGCCTATGGGATAAAACATTCTTGTTGCTAAAACATCAGGCAGACAAGGCCCTCTAATCAGGCACTGTAGAGGGCAGCCCGCTGGGGCCTCCCAAAGACCCCTTGAGGAGCATGAGGCCGCAGGATGACAGAGCTGCAACTGTGCAGGCTGGCCGGCAGGGTGCATGTGGCAGAGAGGTGGCGTAGGGAGGGAGCCACGGCAGACCCCCTCCCCAAAACCAGGATCCAGGGAGCCCCCACTGACCACCAGGCTAAGGTAAGGTGACACATTTTTAAAAAAAAATAAAATCCGTGGAACATCTTTAAAAATGTCCTCTGGAAAATAAAATAAAACTTTTTTTTTCTTTCTAATACTCAGCTGATTCCTGGATCCACAAACAAGCGCAGCCTCCTGTCAAGGCAACTACGCGCACTGCTGCAAAAGACGTCGGGTTAAGCCGCTCACTATCTGTCTATCCTAGACCCAGATAATGACTGTGTGGACAACAATCCCTGCGCGCTCGCTTACCTATCCGTCCCCGCACACTTTCTCTCGCAACAGGCACGTAGAGCGCAATAAAGTGGTCCCAGGATTGCAACGCAGTACCAATCTTCTTTTGAATTGGGTAGTGACTACGTTTCCCACAATCCCTGTGCCCACTTTCTTATTCTATTAGTTACGCTGCCACCAGTTCCCCTGAACTGACGTAGTGCGCGTCGCAGGGCTAAGCAACCCACTATCTGTCTATCCTAGACCCAGATAATGACTACGCGGACAACAATCCGCCACTCGCTTACCCAACCGTCCCCAGCGACCGCAACTCACAATTTCCTAGCTACTCGAGCTTAACACAACAAGCAATACTCCAGTCTCTTTAGTTAGCGATGCAAAATGCGCAGCCGGCTTCCCCGCTACACGATAACAGCATATCTTCTCGTTAACGCTAGCATCAGACTGTAGAGGTGCTGCCCAGAGTGTGTGGATTCATATGCTGCATCATTATACTGTAAAGGTGCTGCCCGGCAGTGTGAGGATTCATATGCTGCATCATTATACTGTAAAAGGTGCTGCCCGGCAGTGTGAGGATTCATATGCTGCATTATTATACTGTAGAGGTGCTGCCCGGCATGTGCGGAATCATATGCTGCATTAATTATTCTTCTTACAAATTTGGTTACTTAACCCGTTTGCGTTTGGATTGTAATATTGTGACATCCAGGGCCCCGGGTGGCGATCGGGGGGGCCCCGGACGCATGGTGCTGCCAGCTGGCCAAATGCCAGGAGCTCCGGCGGCACTCAACGAAGCTGTGAGTGATCAGGGGGCAGGGCACATTGATGCAGAGCAGCCGGGACCTTTAAATCAGGAGCGCGCGCTGTACACCTTGCCTTGCCGTGGAGTTTCATTCCCGCATCACTAGCTTACCGAATCAGTTTGTGTACTTGTTACTGACCCTGCTTATTCTGAGGACCCGATCTGTTGCTGGCTTTGCCTGCCATTTGACTATTTTCTCTGTGTACTCCCTGCCTGTTCTGTTTGCCTCCTGTTGCTACTGGTGTGCGCCAATTCTCACCATATACAGTAGCGCAGTACTAGTGCCTAAACGTTGTTGACACAATTTTGTTATAACAACTACTCTCGCTCTGTGCCCCTGTCTGGTATATTCCACTGCTTGTTACTGTTGGTGCGCTTCCATCCTGCCATACACTATAGCGCAGTAATATTTGGGTGCACTGCCACTGACGCGTGTACCAGATTCATATCATTGTAACATTTGACCGCAGGGTCCACTACTGCACTCTTCCACAATACCTCAGAGGGGTTACGGTTACAGACTGTGTGAAGGCACTAGCTGGCACCAAAGGTCTAATTTTAATGCACCTGTTGTTACTTTCATCCAAAGCCTGCATAGGTTTCACCATAATTTAGTAAAAAAAAAATCACTAAACTTGTTCTGCGTGTCCTAAAACGTCTCCTCTTTTCATACAGGCTGCCGCCCAAGCAGTGGTTTATGAATAGATTAAAGGAAAAACATTTACCGTAATTTGAAATGTCATTTTTTTCTTTTTAAAGGTTTCTATACATCCTACAAATCCGTCACTTCATGGGCAGGTTATAGGGACCTCCTAGGCATGATATTTGAAGGAATTTTTCGTTTTTATTCTTAACCTCTATGTCATGGAAAAATCACTGTTCCTTTAAAAACTATTTTTTTAAAACTTTTTTCCTTGTTTCCTGTCCCCCAGGGCACTACCTGGACCCCCATACACCTTTTATGGCAAATATCTTGCATATATGCCCTCTTGGAGGGCACTCTAAATTTCAAACGTTCGAGTCCCATTGACTTGCATTGAGTTCGAATTCAAACTTTTTAAAATGTTCGAATGCGAACCGAACACGGGGGTGTTCGGCCCATCACTAGTCACCACCATCTCCTCTGGCTGTATGCAGAAAAACACTGGGAACAAATCGTTTTCAATGTCCTTACGTTGCTCCAGCATAACGCCACTAACACGAGCTCACACAGGGTCATGTTTCTATCCATAGAGTTCTATTAACTCCAGCAGACAATACTGGTATCAATTAGCGATCCCAAACATTAGGACTCAAGCCTCAAATACAGCAGTACGGTCGTAATAGAGGGACCTGCTAAGGGTTATTGGCTCTCACCGATATTTTTCCATTAGTAGCTTCCTGTTACCAACTGTGTCATCATTTTTGACATCGTCAAAGTTTGTCCTCAAATTTTAACCTATTTTTTATTTATTGTTGCAACTGTGCATATGTTCACGGATTAGTTAATTGAGCTTCAGAAGTGTATGACCTGCCACGTTATCAAAACAGAAAGTCATGAAAGGACATAAAGACCCAACTTTCCGTTGTAGACACGAGTACCAAGCAACAAAAACGATAGTTTATATGGCTATGGGGTGCTTGTAAAATGTGATCTATCACCCTCGTCAAAGAATTATTCGGTAATTAGTTAGGAATATTGGCATTTGAAATAGCGAATACAAATGTGAATCATGCACTATTTAGTACTTTTTGATTAGAGACTAAATGTCACTTTTTAATACTATGAGATAGGCAAATTGATAATAAAAATGTGTGCATACAATAACACACATAAACCCATTTGAAGAGCGCACGTCACATGGTAGAAAAAACATCCAAGTATTTACATCTTCCTTAATTAGTACGCGAAAAATAATTGGTGTAACTTAATACAGAACATGCAGACTGAAATTAATTGGACTATATAGATCTTAATTAGATCTGTTCAGGCATGGTACTCATGAATATCACCATATAAGTTACATAGGTGTCCAAAACAAGTACTTGCAAAATATTTGTCGGATCATGATGATGAGGAGCTGTGTGCCACATATTTGATTTTGGACATGTATGAAGGTCCTGGCAGGTCCTCTGAATCAACAATGTAAAGAAAGAGGTAGGGTGGGTGTTTTGTGGAAAGGATTGGAGAGAATTGCACCATCCTACAGAGTTGAGACAGTTCGGGAAATCATCTTACATCCTTGCCAATTGTACAGGGATAGCATAGGTCGTACATTCTGGGTCCGCTTCCAAACAATCAGCTGTGTTTCAGATTTGGAGCCGTCTTCTGTACTTACTTTCTATACAAGCAGTTATTTTGCAACTAACCGAAGAACTATTCCAATGTAGAATGTTCTGTGAAGAATACTGTCTCTCAGACCCTGGTGTTGAGTAATTTTGTTTTTTCCTTAACACTTTAAATGTACTAAAAAAAGTTATGTTTTCCCCTGATTCCACGGTTCAGATGACAGCTTGATTCGCTGTCTACTCTGGACATGTACAGAAAGATATTGGGCCATAGAAACATAGACTGTCAGCAGAGAAGAACCTTTCAGCCCATCTTGTCTGCCCAATTAGATGGATACTTTCCTTGGAGTTATCTTTTATTTAGGATAGCCTTATGCCTATCCAATGCCTGCTTAAACTCAATCACTGTTTTAGCCTCTACCACTTCTACTGGAAGGCTGTTCCATGTATCCACAACCCTCTCAGTAAAATAATACTTCCTGATGTTACTTTTAGGAAGTATTATTTTACTGAGAGGGTGGTGGATACTAATATGCAACTTGTTGCTTCTGACAGAACCACACTTATCTTTTGCAGGGGCGGCCTGAGCAAAAAAGGTGGGTTAAAGGTCACCAACTGTTACGGCCCCCAAGATCCATGGTGCCCGGCGGCTGGCAGTAGCGTCCTCGTTGCTTGCTGGCCGGCCGCCAAGTGAAATAGATGGCGATTACGGCCACGGGTAAGTGGTGCGGGCAGCGTGTGATGACGCAACGCCCACCTGATTAAGAAACCAAGAGATGAATTGAGCTCACTGCCCTGTCGTGGTTTTCCCTTCAGTGCGATTCCTTTAGTCTCTGGTCAGACAAGTGCACTACGTGCCTCCCGGCGTCCGTCGCAGAGTTGTGACGCTTCGACAAGGCCGGCCACACACTAGCGCTCACACGATTTGCGGGCGCGCTACAGTGGACGTACAGAAACCCTCCCTGTTGATGCGTGTGCGGTGCTGCAATGCATCAGAGTAGAAGGAACGTCCACTCTCACAGACGTTCCTTCCGCTCTGAAAAACGCTCGTTTGACCCTGGCCTTACTCTGTGTATGGCCTCCTGACCATTCTATTGTATTAACCCTTTTGCTCTCTGCTCCTATCGTATACTGGCTCCTGGAAATGTACGGTTTCCCGTTCTGGCCTGATTGCTGGCTTCGTCTGACTTTCTATTCCGGCTCTGACTCCTGGCATTGTATGAGTTCCCGTTCTGGTTCTGACGCCTGGCACCCGACTTCATTTGTTCTGTCTTTCTGTTCTTTGTTTAGCAATCTGGTTATTCTAAAGACCGGCAGTTTAGGTAGACAGTGTCTGCATGTAGGGATCATTAGTGTACGTGACACCAACCAATTATTTTCCTGTCAATCTCATTTAAGAGGGTTTAGGGTTAGGCTGGATTTTATGCTTAAAGTCAGATTTTTGTTGGGATTAATTGCAACTTCATCACTTCCGGCCAGACTTCAAATGCCTTTGGCCATGATTTCATATGATATTGTTGGGGCCAGAGAGCATCAGCTATACCTACTTACACACCTTTTACTGAAATATAGTACATAGTAGGGATGTGCGTGTTCCATATATTTATAATATAATGTTTAACTTCTTCGATATAATGTGATTTTCCATAAACCCACTGGCAGGACCCATTGGTATTATGAAAAACCCCTATTACTTAAATTGTAAAAATGTATGTAGCTCTCTATATATAGATTTACAATGCATAACAATATAATGCAGTAAACTCCTTTGACAGGCAGAGGGCTCCTCCTGTTGGAAAAATATTGCTACTGAAGATGGTGTATGTGATACACAGGCAGACAGAATCGGTTTCTGTTAAAGACACAGCAGTTCCGCGAGCTGCAGCACATCGGCTGCAATGTCTGGAATGCTGCAACTTTGAGAACATGTTCTGGAGATCATATGTAAACAAATTTTGTTTGCAGCAAAATGAAAATCCTTTGCATTGCTCCAGAAAAAGTCTGGATCGAATTAACTCAATGTTAATGTTAACTAATGTTCGGCGGCAGCAGCAAGAGCTTTTGAAGATCTACAGGTCTATTTAGTAAAAGGTGAAATTCGGGAGAATTGGCAGGAGAAGAGAACAAGCTAGACCACATAGCTGATTTGGAAAGGGAGATAAATGGTATAATTTTTCAGGTTAGGCTATTTTGACCTCAAATTTCCATTTCTCCTGCCAATTCTCCTGAGTTTCACCTTTATTGAAACCTGTATGTTTCCTCTTCTCCCCATCAATGCCTACATGTGACATTTAATTTCTGTATTTCCTAGATCTTTTATTCCTCTATAGTTTCTTTTTTGTGACCCTCTTCACAATCTTTGTAATGATCTCTATGGCATTATAGGACTTTGCGTTTTCTTTTTCTGTATCATTTTATTTATTTTTCTGGTTTTGCTATTTTGACCTGGATTTTTTCACTTCTACAGTCAGTTCTGCTGAGTTTCACCTGTATTGAATAGACCTGCTAGTATAATTTATCGTGGTAGTGAAGGGGTTAATAATACTGTGCCCCACTGGGACAGTCATTTTAAATATTATATAGGTTTAGCTATTCGGCGCAAAATTAGACATTTTATTGCACAGTCAAGCGAAAAAGGAGTCGGAGACATACACCATCTCTCTCTGCCAAAAGCACTTTATTGTTTCTACCCTATGAAATCATTGGCTAAAGGGAAGTTCTGTTTAAAATAATCAAATTGAAGGTGTAAGAAGTTTGGAATGGAGATCGGTAAAAGATATGTGGCAGACCATTTTCTTTGGTAGTACTCCGCTTCACATACCGTAAACAAGATGAGTGTTTAATATTTAATATTAGAACATTAATTTCACCATGTCCTGCTTTGACCAAGATTAGATCAGTCATAAATTGCTTTGGAATATTAGCTTGGAACCGTAAATGTATTTTGCGTTCTTCCAACCGTAACTTATTACAAAGATCTTACACTGCATCAATAAGTCACTATCACGCTTTTATTTTTTTTCGTGAAGCTCAAACCAGCGACGCCAATGCCAATGCTAGGCTATTTAGCGGTAAAATTCAAAGCTATAAAATATTAATTACAAATGAAAGGTTGGGAGAAATATATGAACTCAATTACAAGTCTATTTTGTGAGCAAAGTGTACAGGGAAAGGGAGAATAAAATAAAAGCCCTTAAGTTATGTATGTGCTAAAGTAATAATAATAATAATAATAATAGCATAAAATTAGACGATCTTGACGATCATTTCCCATAAGGCCGCCTATTATTAATCTTCACTACAGCACAGGCTCCTAAATGAGTTATAGGAAGCGTAGATTTGTTTGCTCCTGGAGGTTTTTGTGTCTTAATTAATTTAAATATTGTTTTGCCTTTGCATTTGTTACAGTATTCTCCAAAGGACACCAAAGGTTTACTTTTATTAAAGTTATATAACATAAAAACGAGGGCACTGCATAACAACAGTCACTTTTACCTGGCTTTTATTGTCTAATAAGCCTGCTGTAAGTTGTATATATGTCAGTTTGCGGAGCCATACTAAAGGGATTTTATGTCTTGTTCAAAAAAGGAGTCTGGTTACAAAAAAAAATTAGCATGTGGTTGTGGATTACTGCTGCTCATAGCCGAAACATTATCCACACTGTTATTTTATCAAATAATGTCCTAAATATGAACATAAAAAGGATAATAAATCCATATCAGCTTTAATGTGTACTTGTCATGGAATCCACAATTGCCCATAGTATTAAATACCATAAAATTTAATTTGGACATTAAGGTAGCGGCAGTAATTCTTTTAACAAGAAAGGTCACCTGTCCTTCACCTGTCAATCACGCCTCAGCACACAATACTATTCAGACAAAATAGCTGTGAAATGGTCTTATTTAGCATAGCTAATAAGTAGGATAGGCCTCGTTTTCACAAGTTCTTTCTCGTCCTCACGTCAATATGTTATGTGCAGAAATGCACTTTTCTTGATGGGATTATCTCCTATAGACACAAGAGTGCCAGGTAGGGTTGCCATATCGGCCATGTTTTCCTGGACGCATATTACTATTTCATGCAGAGGGCGCACAGGGAGAGGCGCTGAACATGCAACATGTATAATTCATATGCTGCAGGAAGGAAATCAAAGCAGGTCACCTGGCATTACTTTTTGATTTCTTACCTGCAGCATATGAATTCTACATACTGCAGGGTGGCATTTTTCATGTATTGCCCATCACCATGAATAAATGATGTGTGTCCAGGAAAACATGGCCGATCTGGCAACCCTAGTGCTAGGGGCATCATTATGTAACAGTGCTAGAGAAAAGATAAATAATTAGTGTATGAAAAGGCTTGCCAATTATTTGCTTTCTTCACCCTTATACAGTTCAGGCTGGGGTCAGACGAGCGCAGTTATCACGTCCGTGTTGCTGCACATTTGTACGTCCGTGGCAGCATAGCATTCTGACCAATGGAGCCCCTCACACGAAGTACGTCTGCACAGAAGTGCGGATGCATGGCGGACGCAGCAAACTGACGCAGGTTAGGCAAGAACGTAATACTGCTAGAACGGACGTGCGGAGTGCGCCACGTCTGCAACGTCCGTGTAGCTTTGTGTGTGAGTGATGAAACGAGGTCAGATGGACTGCATTTATACGTCCAGCATTTTTGACGGACAGAATGTTTTCTTCATTTTAATTTATTTCCCTGCTACATCAGTCAAAAAATACGTCTGTGAAAAAAACGGACTGTGTGGCCACTACCTTGTCGTCAGTCAGAAAGTATGTCCGTACTGCACAGACGCACAGTCCGTACAAAATGTGCTCATCTGACCCTAGCCTCAGCGAATGCAGGTTTTTTAAATTAAAATATCTTCGGTCTTCCTCTAACCCTCTGTAAGATGATCTCAATTTTCCTTATGTGATCCAGGAAGCTAAATAGCATAACTCTCAGTGGTGGTATACAGAAAGGTGCTGAAAAACAGAATTAACTCCTTGTAGACTTAAATAATTTCAATTGCTAAAAAAAGCTTTGGGTTTTCTGCAAAACTTATTGCTTTTTTTAACTTTATTTTAAATACCTCTAAAATTCCCACTTTTTTTTGAGAAAGTATTTTACCACGAAGGATGCATTGAGATTTCTCTCGTTTTCAAGTATGTACCGTTAGGTATCTTGCCCAAGGTCACTTACTGGAGAGGTGTTCTTGTCAGGATTAGAGCCTGTGTCTCCACAGTCTGTATGATTATAGAGCAGTGATGTTACCTCTAGTCCACCCAGCCGGTACCTACTCCACCCAGCCGGTACGCTTAAATGGATTTAAAATATAGTTCAATATAAAACCATTTTGGCAAAGTCATTAACCCTTTCCCTGCTGAGCCATTTCACCTCTGTGTGCTGAGCACAGTTTTGTGCTCATCATGTTTAAACACGATTTGAAGTCACGTTTTATTATACGACCCAGACAAATTATTTATCCTTTTTTTACGGCAGACTCGGCAGATTCATAATATATCATTATTATAGTAGAAGTTATGTCCTGCCAAAATGCTATAACAAAAAAAAATTGTAAAAAAAAAAAAAATGTGACTTTCCATTTCAATTTCAACCATCTACACCGTGTAAAATTATTCAATAATAGGGTGGAGCGTTCCGGGGCCCTGTTTGCCCTCTCCCCGGACCAGCGATCCACGTGCTGGCCGGATCATCAGCATACGAGCGCCATCTTGGAGGCCTAGTAGACTGGGGGAAGCCTGACCTCAAATGGGGAAAAAAACCAAGCCCAGTGGAGTGGAGGAGAATACCCCGGACATTCGGCTCTCGCTGAGTGGAGCCCCGGAGCGCAGACTACTGCAGAGACAGCCTTCCTGTTCTGGCGCGGCGTCGCCACTGGAGGCTGGTGCACTCGCCCCCCCCCCACTGCCCTGCAGCGGACTCAGGCCGAGATAGAAGATGGCGATTTTCCAGCCACAAAAAAGGACATTAAGGCCCTCCTGGCAGACGCCAGGCTTGCTTGGCAGGCTGATCTCCGGGCCCTGGAATCTGGCCTCGCTGCTACCCGGACCGAGGTGAAAGTGGTACAAGCACGCACGCTAGAGATCGAGGAGGTGCAGGCCGCAACCTCCTCTCAATTGCGGGCACTCCAGACGCAGGTGGGGAACCTGCAGTCGGCTGTAGTGTCTCTTGAGGCCCGCCATCGCCGGCGAAAGCAGAAACTACGAGGTATCCCGGAATAGATACTGAATGCTACCCTGCTGCAATACGTTACCCGCTTCGTGATGGCCGTTCTCTCGCCCGATGCCGTCGTCCAGGATCCAGTATTCTCAGCGGTCCGAGTACGGAGGGCAGCTTTGGCACCGGCTGGTGTCCCATGCGACATCGTTGTGGTTCTCCGTGACGCCCGTCTGCAGATGCAGTTGCTGGAAGCGACCCGCAATATCCCCACAGTTTCATTTGAGGGATCCTCCGTTGCGATCTACAGAGACCTTCCTTTTTTAGTTTTGGCTGCTAGACGCCAATTTAAGCCGGCCACTGCACTTCTTCGGGCCCACGGGGTGCATTACAAATGGGGGCCACTCGGCTCCTTGGTGATAGCCCATGGAGATAGCCACGTTGCGGCGACCACTGCGGAAGATGCGATCACCCATCTCCAAAACATGGGAATAACCTCTGAAGCCTCGAGCAACATGGCGAGCGAGTCAATGGCAGGCTCACCCCTCCCTCCCCGGGACCCGGACTGAGCGGGCCACATATCTCCTCGGCTCATACCCCTTTACCTAATTTCTTGGAGTGTTTAGTGGTCACTGAGTCATCGAACTACGCCAGAGTCTTCATTGCGGCCCTTGGCATTGCTCTATGGCCTACTACCTAGATTTCCCTGTTCTGTCAAACTTAGCTGCGACCCCATGCTGAGACTTCCCCCCCCCTTGTCCTCCCAGTCTATACCCCCCCTTATTATGTCTACGGGCAAGACTTGAGACTATTGCTCCTCACCTATCCAGCGTGTTTTGTGAGACAAGACCTACAGCGAGCTATGGTGGATTCTGGGCCCTCTCCCCCTCCCCCCTCCTTTTTTTTTATTTTATTATTATTTTTTGGCATTTTCTGGGCGGTTCCGGGGTGTGCCATCATGTTTTGACATGCCTGGCCCTCGGACCGTCTAGGCCTCGTGACATTATACCTCCATGGCCTCCCATGGGAGCGCGCCAGGAGCGTCACGGTGATGGCCATTGCCCTCTCTCCCCTCCTCCTTTTTTTTTTATTTTTTTAACCTTCTTACCCCTGGATCCACCAGCGTCTACTGTCATTGTACCTATGGTCCTGATCTCCGCCCTCCCCATTCATCACGTTAGGCACCCCCTCCCTGTTTTTATGTGATGTCTCTGCTATATTAGCCTTGCATGGCTTTTTCTGCGGGTCGAGTTGTGACCCATTGCATTATAACAATAAAAATTGTTAATTAATAAAATTATTCAATAACATTTCATCATCCGAACCTTTGTGGTTATATATTCTATGGGAGTAAAATTAGAAATGGAAACCAGTTACTGTAATTTTCTGAGAAAATTCACGATTTTAGGCAAAACTGAAAAAAATTACATTTTTTTAGTTAGTGCAGCATCATTGTTCACATTATAAATGACAAGTGAATAATAGTTCTGCATTAAGACATTTAAAACAAACAACCTGGTCATACATGGCATCAGTGGAAAGGCAATGCTTGGGCCTTTCCAATGGTATCATAAATGACCCTCTAGCTACCGCCAATCAGGAGAAACGGGGGTCCATAAGAAATCCCTGGGCAGCTAGGGGCTAATTTCCTAACTGACGTCATCGCGACATGCGCAATGATGTCAGTGGGCAGGGGAGGCCTCGGAGACTTGGCAGTCATCGAAGATGTCAGCCACCTCCGGGAGAACCCTGCGATACGTTGACGGATTGTGGACTGGCAACTAAGGGTTTAAAGAGAGGCATTGCTGGAAAGGTCAGACTGTGACCTTTCCAGTGATGCCTCTCTTTTTGCCCTAACATCTCCTGATCAGGAAGGAGAGGAGTACAAAGGAACTCGCCCTCCCTTTCGGGCCCTCTCTCGGGGAGGCGCCTGAAAATGAGGTCAACGCCCCAGTCGAGGTAAGTATAGAGATGGAAGGCACACCTGATCGGATGACATGTGGGGGACGTCATCCGCATACAGCGGTGATACATGAGGACATCCCCCAGACGTCATCCGCAGCAAAAGAGTTAAAGGGATCTTTGCTCTACATTATGCAGTACAGTAGAGCTGGTCCCTTTAAGTTTACTATTCGTATTGAATCCTACCCTGGATAATTTTCATTTTTTTTAAATTATATATAAATATAGCATTGTAAGAGTCTTGAAATACTTCCTTACATTTCCTGTGTGGTAGGAACACAAGCGTGTGTCAAATCAATGGGAAGAGTCAAGTGTAAATGCATCATTTAGAACGGTGTCAAGAGATGTCGTCTTTCTTATAAGGTCCGCTTTTGATTAAGACATTCTTCAATACTAAGGTGTTTTATAAGCTAACTAGCTTTGCTGTTGCCAGCGTGCAATAAAATCTTTCTTTATTGCACACATTCAGTGTGACCACTGCTTCACCTCATCTTTTTGTTAGCACCATATGCTTAGAAGCGCAGACAGAGCCGAAGAAATACTTTCTTTTTATACCGCCTTCACAACAACAAAATTATATTGTTTAAAGCAGTAGTCTTTCAAAACATATTAATTCACATTATAAACGCTTCTAATTGTACTACTTCCAATTATTATTTACAGCGCTTTTAAAAGCTGCACGCTTTTCACATATTGTAATAAAACTGCCAGCAATTGTTGACATTTTAACATGTGACAATTTAATGTGACATTATGACAGTTGCCGTGTTTTTGTTCCTGGAAGAAAACCACAATTAAACTAAATGTTTTTAGAGAGGTGAAACCCCCCCCCCCAAAAAAAAACCACTAAAGATATTCCAAAATGTGCTACTTTCCCCTCATAAAGCATAGATCCTTTTAGTGAATCGAAGCGTTGCATTATAAAATGCTACAAAAATCTATCACTGGCAAAAGGTGAAAAAAGTTACCCCTTCAGTGCCAAGTGGGTTTTTCCATAAAATCACTGGCAGGAGTTTTGAAGGAAAAACAGACCTTGAAGCTCTTCAAACAATTCCAACACATCGGCTTTCATGTCTGGTGTGTTGCAATTTTAAGGAGATGTTCTGGAGCCCATTTGCAAATGATTTTTTTTTTCCAATAAATAAAATTTGTTTGCATTCCTCCAGAACAAGACTAGATCGAGTATACTCAATCACAGGACACCTGCAGGTGTTTTTGAACAACAAGTATACTCGATCATGGCAGTAAAAGGGTTAAGTACATCATGAAAATAAAAAGTACGTTACTCAACATTGCCAAAAGGCAAAGACAATTTCATAAATGACACAGAATTTTAATTCCCTTTAATTCCATTACTAGAGTATTTTGCAAATATGAGACCGGAGAAAATATTACATAGAAAACTCAACTGTAATTTTTAAGCCCTATTTGGTCTTGCCTTCGTCCAATCTCAACTGGTGGGTACTACGTTCAACATTAGCAATAGAATGCCTCTTCTAGAAGAACACGTTAATTACCATATGGTGCACATTTTTCAAGACTATTTCCAGATCCACTCTATCTACGTATGATAATATATTTTGAATGATCATGCACAAAATTGCTGTCCTTGTTGATCCATCAATGGACAGAACGTAGGTGTTCAATGGGTGATACTTCGTATTCTCATTGTGTTAACTGAACTGGACCAGACACCTGCTAAAAAGACTGCATTTACCTTCTGAAATGGCAAGTCTCACAGTTAAACCCTACACTTTGGACTTGGCAATGTCTGTTTTTATTGGGCTTGCATGTTTTTCAGCACTTTTGAAATTTTGTGTGATTTTTGTATTGGAAACACTTTGTTTCTTTTACTGTACCTTATTTGTTTTTGCTTCAGCTGAACTAGGTTAAAATTATTTTGGGTGTTTTGACCAAGACTCAAATTTTGGGGATAACTAATGTCAACTACCATCTGCTGGTGAGTGGAGGTTTCTATAATTATGAGGAGATCACAGGTGTGTTGTGTTGGACAGCTGCAGGTCATTGTAACGGGTGCTGTAGCGCTCACACAAGAGTAGCGAGGTTGAGATCTTTTTGGACAGAAATATCTGCTTGATGATTGCAAAATTCTCGGTAATTACAGACTTAATGTTCACAACCAAGGAGTACAAAAGTAGAACTGATTTGCATCTAAGCTCAAATGGTTTCGAGACCAAAAGCCAACTTAGTGCACCTTCAGAAACACCAATCAATACAGAAGTCTGTAATACTTGAGTAGGAGTTTCAAGATGGGTATCTGACAAAAATGTTTGACAGTTGATGAATCGTGCAGGCTGCAGGGCAGTCAACCAACTAACAGACTTAGCGTTTTCTGTAGCGTACAAATGGCTAAGAAGTACCGTGCAATTATCAGGGGTGGCTGACACACATATGGGTATTCGGCTGGTACAGACCTGAGTATACTTGGCGATTTGTGCGCAATGATCATATGCAGAAAATAAACAGTATTTCTCTACCGCGGTTTGCACATTTATACATAGCAAGGGCCTTAACCAGTACTCTAATGAAGCCACAAATGATACCCCAGAGCGAGATGGGAATGATCCCAGGTAGCGAGTGAAACCCCCAGCGGCAAACATAGGGTTAATCCACCAATGTACAATACTGGCAACCACTAATGGTAGAAGCAAGAGAATTGTCAGATACAAGCCGGGTCAAAATCAGGAGCAGGAATCGGCAACTAGCACAGCAATAAGAATACACTAGCGATGCGGGAACTGAACTCCACGTCAGGGTGACGAGACAACTCCTCGCGCCCTGCTTTAAACCCGGCGGCTCCTCGTGACCACGTCAGGCCCCGCCCCCTTGGCCATTACAAGGTGCTGGCACTCGACCAGCCAGTGTGTCAGGTACTGTACCGGGGTGGTACAGAAAATGCAGGATTCTGAGCCCGGGATGCGGTGATGCCAAAACAAGGGGTCTGCGGTGAGGGGCGAGGTTGCTGCTGGAGGCAGCAAAAACCAAATAAACTTGATGTAGGGGAAATCAGGAAACAGACTGGGACAGCAGGGCCTTGCATACACAGGATACCGGAGGGTCTGGAAACACACACGGAAGTGTTGGTAGCACGGCAGGGTTTGTTTTTCAGGAAACCACAGGAAAGCCACAACATAGGTTCTCTCTTGCTGAGAGCAGATACAACTAATGTTTAAGCAGGGAACAGAAGGGGTGTGGCACTTTTATTAACAGAGAGGTCAGATGACCTGGAGTGTGTGAGTGTGTGTTTTGGTGCATTAACTATTTAGCTGCTGGAACACAGCGCTGGAAACAGGAATGACACGAAGTGCAGGATTTGGAAGGGTGCTGCCCTGCATGGATCAGGATCCTTACATAATCCCCCTTTTAAGGAGTGACCTCTGGGCGCTCAAGAATTGGCACTGCCAGCTTGGGCACGGGTCTTCCTTTGCCGTCTCCTTGATTTAGTTTTGGTGGTTTTCTGGTTCTGTGCCAGGTATACCAGCGAACTTGATCTTTCTTCCCCAGATGATTCTTGATTGCTTAGGACAGTCTGTGACTCAGTATCACCAGGAACATGGGTAAGACACAGCCTTTGAAACTCCGGAATGGAGTCCACATCAGAAAATGAACATCTGGAAGAAGTGACAACTGGAGACGGATGGGGTGCCAAGGAACATGAGGTCTTAATCCAGGGGCTGTGGGGGATAGGAGAGTCCATCTTGGTCACTCCTGGGGTCCTCCTGAAAGCAATGGATTCATACTGGTAAGTGTTTGGACTGGCAGCCGGTACAGAGGTAAAGGTGCACAGGTATATCCCTTTTTGACCAGGTGATGTTTCACATTCTATATTCACCGCGTCCTTGTCCATTACCGAAGTTTGGGGTTCACCCACCAAGGGCTGTGGGTTGAGGATACCAGTGTTGTTCTCTGGCAGCGGTACTTGGGCGGAGGTCTGGATCTCCTGCAACTGTGACTGCAAGATTTCATGGTTGCACCGGAGTTTCCGCATAACTTCAGTATAAGTACCAACCTGGGCTACAAGGTCTGTAACAGTTGCAACAAGTGCTGGAAATCCTGTGGATGAATCAACAGCACCATAAGCTGGCTCCATGCTGGTTAGAGGTGGCTGAAAGTCCATGGGATCAGGTTCTGCTGGCACAGTATTTTCAGTCTCCATGGCAACATATTCATGCACCAGGGTTTTTCTAGGAGCCGGCTTGGGTAGGGGTGACAGCCTTGCTACCAGGGTTCTCCTGGGGGCAGGTGTGGGTACCGCAGGCTTTCTAGGAGCCAGTTTAGGCAGAGGTGACAGCTTTGGTACCGGATCTTCTGGGTGCCGGCTTGGGAGCAGCGGCTTTTCCAGGAGCCGGTTTGGGAGCTGCGGGTTTTCCAGGACCCGGTTTGGGAGCAGCAGGTGCTGGTCTTGGTACCGGGACAGGCCTAGGTACCGGAGGTCTCACCAGGGCAGACTTGGACACCGGTGCAGGTTTGTGTACCGGGGCTGGGTGTTTGGTTGGCCTTATGGGACAGCTGGTCAGCCAGTGGGTTGGAGCGGCACAGTACAGGCACAAACCTTCAGCTTGTCTCCTGGCACGTTCCTGTGGTGATAGCGGTCCATAGGTTTTTCTTGCAGGAGTGCACACCTTGTCTGATGAGCCCCACATAGACTGTAGCAGCTCCTTCATGAATTCAGTCAGGTGTGCAAACATTTCTTGCAGGGTTTTCTTTACCAGCTCCACCACGAAATGAATCACCGCGGGTTCAGCATTAGGCTTAAACATTCTGTCAGGTACTGTACCGGGGTGGTACAGAAAATGCAGGATTCTGAGCCCGGGATGCGGTGATGCCAAAACAAGGGGTCTGCGGTGAGGGGCGAGGTTGCTGCTGGAGGCAGCAAAAACCAAATAAACTTGATGTAGGGGAAATCAGGAAACAGACTGGGACAGCAGGGCCTTGCATACACAGGATACCGGAGGGTCTGGAAACACACACGGAAGTGTTGGTAGCACGGCAGGGTTTGGTTTTCAGGAAACCACAGGAAAGCCACAACATAGGTTCTCTCTTGCTGAGAGCAGATACAACTAATGTTTAAGCAGGGAACAGAAGGGGTGTGGCACTTTTATTAACAGAGAGGTCAGATGACCTGGAGTGTGTGAGTGTGTGTTTTGGTGCATTAACTATTTAGCTGCTGGAACACAGCGCTGGAAACAGGAATGACACGAAGTGCAGGATTTGGAAGGGTGCTGCCCTGCATGGATCAGGATCCTTACACAGTGGCACCGAACCATGCCCAGACCCCCCAGGAAGCACAGCAGGGGCTGAGGATGTAACAGTCATAGTGAATATTGGGTCTTTCGCCAGCTATGTTCTTGTGGGATATTCCAGCTCCTTTTCCTGTACAACTTCCAGGCTTAATGAATCTAGGCTAATGCTCACCCTCAAGCAAATAGTGCAAAAGCATCAATGGGATTTTACATTTTAGGCTGGGGTCAGACGACCGCAGTTATCACGTCCGTGTTGCCGCACATTTGTACGTCTAGGCAGCATAGCATTCTGACCAATGGAGCCCCACACACGAAGTACGTCTGCACGGAAGTGCGGATGCATGGCAGATGTGGCAAACGGACGCAGGTTAGGCAAGAACGTAATACTGCTAGAACGGACGTGCGGAGTGCGCCACGTCTGCAACGTCCATGTAGCTTTGTGTGTGAGTGATGAAATGAGGTCAGATGGACTGCATTTATACGTCCAGCATTTTTGACGGGTAGAATGATTTTTCATTTTAATTTATTTTCCCTGCTACATCAGTCAAAAAATACATCAGTGAAAAAAACGGACTGTGTGGCCACTACCTTGTTGTCAGTCAGTAAGTACGTCCGTACTACACGGACGCACAGTCCATCAAAATGCGCTCATCTGACCCTAGCCTAAGTCTCCCATATTTTCACATAAAACTCTCTGGACCACCATCATCGCAATAACGCTAGTGCTAGGTTAAATGAGGTTACCAAATGCCGCCCAGATCACATCCCGAAGGCAACACGTTAAAAAACCCGTTAGCCATCGGTAATAGCGTTTCAAACCGCGAGCTTACTGTGCTTTGCACTCACTATAATTAACATGGGGAACTCTGCTGTGGCTGAGAAGTTAGCCACAGCTCTAAGCTGGTGCTAACTGATTGCGCTTCTGCATAATCAGTTAGAAGCTGAAACCCCCCAAAAATCAGATACTCACCTCTCTTCCCTTGGCATGAACGGTGACCTGATCCGCCGCTACTGACTGCCGGGAGCAGAGTGAGATTGGGGACAAATAGTCCCCCGTTTCCCAACGCAAATCACTCAGTGGCCCTGCGTAGTCTCGCGAGAGCAGTCACGTGGCCAGGCAGCCCAAGCCTCAATGTAGTCCTATGGACTCCAGGAGGGGATATTCGCGGTGGTGCGTTAGCACTGCATTACGGGGCATGTTGCTGAATCAGCGCCTGCCCTGGAATATGGTGTTAAAATGGGTATGCCAGGGGGAAACCTGTAGGCACAGGTTTTTCCAGTTAGCATCTCAGTTTTATCTTAGGGCAGGTGATAGGGCCCTCTGTTTACACCTCATTGTGTAACACTTAGGATCCTGTATACAGAAAGCATACCATAAATCAATAATCCAATTTCATTCCCATGTTAAAACTAGTAAAAATGAAATTACAGAAACAAATGGGGCCATATTACATAGTTGGTGCTAACTTTACCAGAGCTGTTGTAAACTTACCAGAGCCATTATAGTCTATGGAGCTGTTAAGGTTAACACCGAGTATGTAATATGGCCCTGTATATTTTATATATAGATATTTCAGCACCAGCAAACTTGAATATCTGTGTATAACTGTTATTTCAATATAAACTTAACCAACGAGTCAGACATCCCCTATAAGCGCAGAATCCATCACATCTCAATGATGGATTTGGGTTAATAGGGGACTTCAGCTTGCTATCACTAATGCTTGTTTTCCAGGGGTTTCAGCTGTTCATTTAATCCCTTTTGAGCTGGAGGGGGGATAATACACTGGCTTCCATAATGTATTATAGTTTCTTGTATCAGTGACGGTTCCATAACCTACTTTACAGAAAACTATACAAGCATTCTTCTAGATGAGGCATACAAATTCTGTATATATATCTAGATTAGTCTGCAAATGCAATGTGATAAAAATACACCCTGTACATCATTGTGGTGATATTCTTTAAAACAGGAATAACCGATTACAAGATATTTAACTCTTGACCACCATATCAAAATAATCTTATTTCATCACATTTTATCTTATGAAAAGTATAGTTTTCAAACATTAATTTTTTTACATGAGTTACTAGTTATGAAAGGTTTAACTTACATTTTAAACCACACTTAATCATCCCCTTAATATGCACACGTTTACAATTTGTTTTCAAATTCTAGCAAAAAATAGCCCCACATTGGCCCCGTACACCATAGTAATGGATCTGGTCGGCAATGTTGTTGCTGTTGCAGTAGGCTCTATTATGATTGAGATATATATATATATATATACACACACACACACACACACTCTCACACAGGGTGTCCACAAAGTCTCTTTACAATTTCCAAAATGTATTTCAAAAGGCAAATGAAAAGACAGATAAGTGAAAATTATTACAAAACGAGACGTATATATTTAATTTTTTTTGGCCTCATTAATACACTTCTATATTGTCCCCATTAGTTGCACGAAGCACATCAAGACGGTACTCGATTTCTTGCTATGTTCGCTGTAGCATACCCTCACCAATGGTGGCAATGGCATCAGTGATCCTCTGCTTTAGATGAATGTATGGTGTGGGATCATGTACAATCGAATCATTGGTCCATTTTTCTTCGAGACATCAATTAGTGCAAATGTTTACCTTGACCTTTTGACTGAATATGTCACAACTACAACCACAACTACATGACCTTCAACCAACCGTCATTTTCCAGCAAGATGCTGCACCACCACATTGGGGACTGCATGTTCATGGGTTCCTAAATGAAACATTTCCAGACCAGTGGATTGGAAGGGGTGGCCCAATTCCCTGGCCACCTCGTTCACCAGATATCACTCCCCTCGACTTCTTTCTATGGTGTTATGTTAAAGATAGTGTATCGAACAAAGGTACGGGACATCACTAATCTAAAACAGAGGATCACGGATGTCATTGCCACCATCGATGAGGGTATGCTACAGCGAACACGGCAAGAAATCGAGTACCGTCTTGATGTGCTTCGTGCAACTAATGGTGCCCATATAGAGGTGTATTAAATGAGGCAAAAAAACCTTAAGTATATACGTCTCATTTTGTAATAATTTTCACTTATCTGTCTTTTCATTTGCATTTGTAATAAATTTTTGAAGTTGTAAAGAGACTTTATGGACACCCTGTATATCCTAATTCTAATATATTGGCTAATTTTAAACATTTTATGCTGGGGGTTATTCATAGTATGAAACGGTTGATTATTAGGGTTACCATTTAGACCATGTTTAAAGGGACACATGGATAAGTCTCACCCTGAAACATGTATTCTTTATATGCTGCAGCAGGGAAATTATTGTCGTTCACCTGGCCTTCCTTTTGGATTTATTAAATGCAGTGTAATGATTCTACATGCTGTTGGGTGGCATTTATCATGCAATGCCCATCAACCTTAATAAATGTGTGCATATAAACATGGGTGATATGGCCACCTTGGAGGGTTTTAATAAAGCAGGGGGTGTGTGAGGGCTATTCGCTGGGGGTGTTCATACTTATACAAGCTTGTGAGGGCAGGGGATAGGTATGCCCGGCACTCTGCACTGAAAAAAACAGTTCTATCCTGTACACAACCGCATTAGTGCTGGGTCTCAGCATTTCCTGAGCGTGCGCTAAACGACCTTGTACAAGAACTACCACGGACTAAGTGATCTGTTAGTAGGTCGTCAGGCGCTAAGTTTTACTGACTCACACTAAATTTTTTCTTTAGTGATGGCGTTTTAGCTCACACCAGGTGATAAGGCCTGTAGTGTCTGTATCTCTTTTTGGGGGTAGTATTCGTGGATTTGGCTGATACGTATTGGCAACATTTCTCTACTTTCAATTTTATTTGGGAGACATGCCTGTGTAGTTTATTGAAATGGTACGCACTTTCTTCTTTTCCATATTGTGGTCAACAGATGCAGTGGCCATCCAGCACGCAATTTCGTCATGCCACCAGGTTTGAAAGCTTGAGTTGAGAGCGTCCGAGCCGCCAACTACACAAATGTAACTAGACACAAATATTCTGATGTGCATGTCTTATAAATGGGGATCAGCACATCAACAAAATAATAGACATTGTTTAACCATAGTTACTTAATTTTACTCATTTCTGTTTGTCTAAGCTCTAATTTTACCATTATGGGCTAATAAGGATTAGTGCACTGGAAACACCTGTTCTATCTCCACATGTTGGCCCTGGGATGAACATAAATTACTGAATTTGGATTACTCAAGTGGAAGTCTATAACTCTGTACATTTTCTTTATTAGGACCAGATATATTAAAATGTTTCCTTTAGAGAAAAGACATAACAGGTCTAGCTGTAACTTGTTTGAAGTGTTCCCGACAGAGCTCTACCCAAAAGGCAAACTAGAAAACTTTTGTTCCTTCTCAGTGTGTTGCGTAATAACAATAATAGGATTTGTTTTTCTCTGGGTCGATCTGTTTTTTGAAAGTCACATTTATGCGAGTTGATTTTTTTTCCACTTCCTTTATTACTAAATCCCTCAATTGACTGGGGTTGGTTCGGACCAGTTTTAATTCAAGCCATTCTGGGTGATTCACTGTCACAATAAGTAGATGCTAGGGGAAAGGTTAGAAAATCTCTTCTTTTTATGACTCAAACATGCCCTTGATTAAGATGTAATAAACAAGACATTGTGCAGTGCGAATTTAGAGCAGAAACCAGTCCTTGTATTACAAGAGAATATAATGAAAAGGCGAAACTTTTCATCTTGAAAATGAGAAAAATGACAAGGCCTTAACGCTGGCTGGAAAAAAATACAAAAAAACCTACAGTTGCGTTCTTTGGAGTTTCTGCATTTAAGTTATCCAATTTCAAAAGAAAAAAAGAAAAAAAAAAAAAAAAAAATCACTCTCCATTTAACCCTTTAATTCCTAATATTGTACATACTCAGGCTACAGAATGTGTAAGTAGATGTCTCACTGTGCTTTATAATTATTTACCACTATTTCAAATATTTTAATTTTATCTATAAATGTGTTTATTATCTCTAGGTAAAGAACACGAGTATTGCAGAGTGCGTTTGAGAATGGTTTATCCGGACAATAAAAATGCGACATTTCCAGTTTTTTAAATCAATTAACCCCAACATGGTTATAAATAATAAAGACTTTATATTATTATAAAAAAAAGACCCATCACAATATAATTTATTTTGATTGGTATTGAGCAGTCTTGGTTGGCATGGAAAGCTTTCGGGCTGTGGGGCAGCTAATAAAAAAAGAATGGGGAAGGACCTCAATTATTGCAATAATTAACCAATATAATTGTTTTATTGTTGTGGAGTATCCAGCAAGTACATTATTTTCTGAAAAAATCCCTAGTGGGAAGTTCCTCATGTCTTTGATTCAGGCTTATCTCAAGTGTTTCATACTCTGTTGCCTTTCAAGTGCATTACAAGTACATCTCCATATGTGTTCCAGGCTTGCTTAATTTATGTCAGCTATAATTTCCATAATCCAAATACCTTAATTTCCCATTATGTCGAATAAGCTAAGCTTTCAATTTTGAGAGGCAGATTAATAGCATAAAAGGTCAATGACCTAAAACAACCATTCAGAAAAAAAACCAAAACATTAGGGAGTGGGAAGTGGACAGAAAAATTGTCTTGTTGCAGGTTCCAAATCTTGGCCTAGTACATAATACCAGTGAGTATGCCAGTTTGGCTTAAGGTATGTCGTGCTGACCTTACTACTGTGGGGTCTCCAAAATCAAGACACCAGAGAATCTCAGTAGGATAATATAATACCGGATTTTCTGGTAAATTTTGGAACGAATCCTCACACCCCAGTATTGTACTAGCACAATCAGCCTAGCTGGTATTCTAGGGGACTTAAGCCATTATCTTTGCCTGATTTCTTCTTTTTTCCATGGGCCTGCAGGGAGGTTATTTTGAAGACCGTGTGTTAGGCTAGTGTCAAACGAACGCATTATTTGCAGCGACCGTGAAAAAGTGCGTCCAAACGCATTGACGTATTTTTTCACGGAATGCGCGAAGTCAGACGACGCACATTTTTGTTTGTGATTTTTTACGGATCGTCAATAAAACACTTTTTGCGTCTGGACGTTATGTAGGCTGGATATTAGCAGCGTCTGACATCTCCTAATCACGCACACACGCCGCTATGCCGCCGCAGCGCACTCTGTACGTCAGTACAAGCGGTTCTGCGTTCTCGAAAAAATGTGTTCATTTTCCACTTGCTTTGCGCGGCCGGACTTTCGTACTTCGTATATTGGCCGTCATTTGCTGCTACTGCGGCCGTGATTAAGTGCGCCTAAATGCACGTTAAAAATGCATTAGTCTGACCCTTAGACTGCTTTGTATGTTCAAAGAGTTTGCATTCTCCCCAGTGAGGAACCTCTGGATAAGATAAAGGTTTTGGGTGGTAGAACAGAGGACCGAACCTCATAATGGCCTTGGTGGACCTGCAGACGATGTCATAAGGAAAGAGCCAGCCTTTAGATTGTGCTATGCATCCAACTTTCCCAGTGGTTTTGCTACTCGCAACAGATCCAGAGTGTGAGCAACACTGATGATGGCAAGTGTACACTAGGGTTTTTCATTTTTCCAAAGATGTGATTTTCATATGACTTTGCTTACGCCCCGAGTCTCAGTGATGTAAAAGATATATATGCCAAATTTCAAGAAGATTGGATAATATTTAGGGGTTGCACACATTGATCACTTTTATCACAAACTAGGGAATTTTCTAACATTGAAGTGCCAGGGCCATTGAAATCCCAGGGGCACTGCATCAAGCAAGGTGGATGGCAAAGGCAATATATGCACTTAAAATTGTCCTCTTGACTAAACAGTTGAATATTCCTCAACGACAATTGGAAGGAATAAAACGGGTTGCACATTTTGTCAGCCTCATATATGATCGCTTTTGGCATGAGGCAATTGTAAGTCGATGGGCTCCAAAGAATGATTTGGATATGCTAGAGCTTCTGAAGCACTTACCCAGATGCAGACGTCAAAAAAGAGACACCTTTGGTATCTGTCAGAAACAAATGTAGGATTGGCTTTTTTGGACGAACGTATTACTCAGGCTGTTAAGGAAAATATTACTAAAAATTTAGAAACCGAACCTGCATAGAAAAAGGAAGTGAAACGATTAGAGGGTAAAAACACGTTTTTTGAAGGAAAAGACCTGAGCCTTTTCGTTACTAATAAAACAGAGACGTTCTTTGAATGGTTTGGGATCCACGACGTGACAGAATACTGCAGTGATTCTCTAAGAAGCCATGTGAACGCTCTTAAGGTTGTCAATGATACCGCAGAAAGAGGAATTGCACGGATAAAAAAGTATAACGAATCGGTCAGGGATGAACAACAAAAACAATTCTTGTTGTGTGTAGTCGAGCATCACAGAAAAGTCGTCACCAAGCGAACAAAACAAGGGATTGCATCGTTCAAAGTTGATTAATAGAACACATGTTTTGCCTTTCATATTACCTATTAATCTTAGTGTATAGTTTTAATAGTATTTTAAGTTTGTGATTTCTAGTTTTCCCAATAAAAGTAATTAACATTGAAAAATCTTATTTTTTGCCTACTTTTACAAAACAGATCAAAGTGTGCAACCTCTAAATATTATCCAATCTTCTTGAAATTTAGCATATATATCTTATAAATCACTGAGACTCAGGGCGTAAGCAAAGTCTGCAAAAATTTTACAGTTTATTTTTTGACTTAGAAAATGAAACACCTTAGTGTACACCCAAATGCTAATAGCGATATAGCGGAGATGCTGGCAGAGGCATGGGATGCAGGGATGAGGCTTTGCCATGAATCATGATGTGGAGGCTGCCAGACCAATGCCAATGTGCAAATCCATGAGAGGGCTGTTAGACAAGCTGGAGTCACCTTTGATGCATGAGCTGAGAGCATTACAGCACCAATGACCAGATGTGTTCCACCCTAAAGACCCTGTAGAGGCTAATTAGGGAAACCTCCCCACAGCAGGCTCAAGAAGGCACACCACTTGCGGTGTTTGCCCCTCCATAATGTGAATTAGGCTCCTCGTTTGAAGTGAAGATGGAGGAAGGCCTTTGGGCCCTTTACCACAGATCTATCCATGTCCCTTTGTGATAACTTCTGCCAAGCTTGCTTTCTACCTGCCAAGCAGAGACACCTACCTAAAGCTGTTACACATGGCTGGTGTTAGGGTTTTTCTGTAGATCCACACTCCTCCACTGTGGTCAATGTGCCCTGCCAAGCCTCTGAAGTTGTCATCTGTCCCCCAATGCAACCTAGGCTGAAGAGATTTCCCCCCACACGTTTCCACCCTCCCTCACGCCCCTTTCCCCATCAATAAGCCTCATGATATCAGTCTGCTATATGCTGGAGTAGACTTTTTTTGCTACCCACTACGCTATGCAATGTTTTGGAGGCTTCTCCACCATCATCATTTCCTGTCTATCCTTCTGCCTACCCTTTTCCCATGTTTCATGCTTTGAGATGACCATTGCATACAATTATCAACCCCCCCCCCCCCATTAGTTGACTCAGTGTTTTGGTTGGCCTTATTGCCTTTTTATATGCGTACATGATATCATTGTCCTATTACAAAACTTTTAAGGGAAAACTTATTATTCAGCAGCTGGTTGATAGTTGATGCCTCTTATGCAAAGTATAGGTAGTGCTGTTTTTACAGTAAGCCGCAGTGAAAGCCAGGCTGCAAGCCAGCTTTGTGGCTTGGTTAGAATAATGGCTCACAAACTTTATATACTCAAGCAATACGTTGACTGGGTTGGAATAGGACCCTTCGGATTTCATTGATCAGCACTACAATATTCCTTACGTATATAAGAATAGGCAAAAATATAAAATGAGACACCACATTATTTTGCCCTCTGAGGTTCTATTTTGTAAAATAAATTCTTACAGCATTGTAGAACTTTCTTATACCTTTATAGGACATTTAGAGCAATCCTTTATAGTAATCTGATCACAAGTTAATTATATTTTTTTTATAATTGAAGCTAAGCAAATTATCCCTGCTCATGTAACCATTGTAAATCAATACAAGAATAAAAAAAAAAAAGATTTTCATTTTGCTTCAAAAGCAGTTCTAACTGCAAGGAGAGAAAAACAAGTCAACAAATAACTCAGACTAGGAGTTTAAACTTTACTCTTGAATCGGAGGATTACTTTTTATTTGCTGCATGTGGAGAGCCTATTTACTAACCTACCATGTTGTATAATTAGGTACTGTAGCTTTTGGCAGTGAATCAGCACAGCAAACAACTGCCTCTAAAATATGGTGGGACATTCTGATGCTTAGTAAACGTTTCAAAATAAACTTTGCTTGTTCTTAATTTTTGTTTTAATAAAAAATATGCAAACTTTACAAATACCCCCAGAAATTTTTATGATGACCACAAAATCGAAATAAGCACATTGTTGAAATCTAGGCTAAGAGTTCCAGCTTTAAAACATTTTTTTTTCTGTGAAAGTACAAAATTGTCTTATTTTAAAGATATTAGTGCTATTTTATAAGAGATTGAGAGCAGTAAAAAGAAGCCAAAATGCACTTGACGGCTAGTAGCAGGAGAATGACTTCCAGAACTTTATAAATGATCACATAAATCTTTTGTGACATTGATTTTGGATTCTTTTTTTTCATCCCTAATTTTCAGGAAAAAGATAGCAAAAAAAAAAGGAAATACCGTAGATAATCGAGTATAGCGAGAGCCAGTGGCGTAGCGTGGGGGGGCTGGGGGGGCCGTGGCCCCGGGCGCAGTTTTCTTAGGGGCGCATAATTTCAAAAGAAATTTGCGCCCCTAAAACTTGTGGCCCGAACTGACCCGCCTGCCCTCGGGCGCCGCCCAAGGGCCCGCGGGTTGAGGGGACCCAGATGCTGGGCAGCGGGAGTGCCTGCCGGCTGCCCGGTCCTGAACAGTGAGTCCGTCCTGTTGATTGAAGGGGATGCGGCTGCGTGCAGGCGCAGGTCACGTGGTCCGTCTAATCAGGTGGTACTGAGTCTCTGTACCACCTGACTGGCCGGACCGCGTGACCTGCGCACGCACGCAGCCGACTCCCCTTCAACAGGACGACTCGCACGCTGTTCAGGACCGGGCAGCCGGCAGGCACTCCCGCTGCCCGGCATCTGGGCCCCCTCAACCCCTGCTGGATCCGGAGCTGGGGCAATATCCAGGTGAGAGCTGGGGCAAATCCATGTGCTGGGGCAAATCCATGTGCTGGGGCAAATCCATGAGCTGGGGCAAATCCATGAGCTGGGGCAAATCCATGTGCTGGGGCATTTCCATGAGCTGGGGCAATATCCATGAGCTGGGGCAAATCCATGAGCTGGGGCAAATCCATGAGCTGGGGCAAATCCATGAACTGGGGGCAAATCCATGTGTGAGCTGGGGCATTTCCATGAGCTGGGGCAAATCCATGAACTGGGGCAAATCCATGAACTGGGGCAAATCCATGAGCTGGGACAAATCCATGTGTGAGCTGGGGCATTTCCATGAGCTGGGGCATTTCCATGAGCTGGGGCAAATCCATGAACTGGGGCAAATCCATGAGCTGGGGCAAATCCATGTGTGAGCTGGGGCATTTCCATGAGCTGGGGCATTTCCATGAGCTGGGGCAAATCCATGTGCTGGGGCATATCCATGTGCTGGGGCAAATCCATGTGCTGGGGCAGTATCCATGAGCTGGGGCAGTATCCATGAGCTGGGGCAAATCCATGAACTGGGGGCAAATCCATGTGTGAGCTGGGGCATTTCCATGAGCTGGGGCAGTATCCATGAGCTGAGGCAAATCCATGAACTGGGGCAAATCCATGTGTGAGCTGGGGCATTTCCATGAGCTGGGGCAAATCCATGAGCTGGGGCAATATCCATGTGTGAGCTGGAGCAATATCCATGTGTGAGCTGGGGCATTTCCATGAGCTGGGGCAAATCCATGTGTGAGCTGGGGCAAATCCATGTGTGAGCTGGGGCAAATCCATGAGCTGGGGCAATATCCACGTGTGAGCTGGGGCAATATCCATGTGTGAGCTGGGGCAATATCCATGTGAGAGCTGGGGCAATATCGATAACGTGTCCACAGGTTGGGGGGGGCGCACAATTCTTGGCTGGCCCCGGGCGCTGACAACCCACGCTACGCCACTGGCGAGAGCCGAATATAACACGATGGATAGAGATTTATTATGGAAATGAGAGAATACTCAAGAATCAAATATAACGCAAGGAGCAAAATTCGAAATGTATACTATACTGGGAAACCATTAAAATCCTTCCAGGTTTTCTTAACACAGTCAGGCTCCCCCTCAGGCCAGGGTGCTCTGCTCTAGAATTATTGTAGTTGTTACTAAGTATGAAGCCGCCGGCCACCTGTCTTCTTACTTGCGATAAGATGGCCGGCGGAGCGAGATGACCAACACCCAGGGGCGTAACTAGAAATCACAGGGCCCCATAGCAAAATGTTGTATGGGCCCCCCCCGCCTGCAACCTAACACCTCCCCCCGCAGTCTACCCCCCACACAAAAAAAAATTAACTAATGCCATTGAACAACACAGTATCACAGAGCATATCACAGAGCTGCACAGCAATAAAACTCACAGTAATGTGCGTGTGTATGAGCGTGTCACAGAGCTGCACAGCAATAAACTCTCATGGAAATGGGCAGTGTGTGGGTATAAGCATACACAGAACCCACAGCTGTAAACGTTCACAGTAATAGGCATATGAGTATACACAGGAGCCACAGCAATATTACTCACAGTAATGGCTGGGGTGTATGGACACAGAATCCACAGTTAATATAACTCACAGTAATGGCTGGGGTGTATCAGCAGGCACAGAATACACCGCAATATAACTCACAGTATTGGCTGGGGTGTATGGGCACAGAATCCACAGCAATATTACTCACAGTAATGGCTGGGGTGTATGGGCACAGAATCCACAGCAATATTACTCACAGTAATGGCTGGGGTGTATGGGCACTGAATCCACAGCAATAAAACTCCCAGCAATGTGCAGTGTGTATGAGCGTATCAGAATCCACAGCAATAAAACCCCAGCAATGTGCGCTGTGTGTGTGAATCAGAATCCACAGCAATGAAACTCCCAGCAATGTGCAGTGTGTGAGTGTCCCAGAATCAACAGCAATAATACTCCCAGCAATGTGCGTTGTGTATGAGTGTATCAGAATCCACAGCAATAAAACTCGCAGCAATGTGCGGAATTGGAAAATTAGCACCTGCTTATGTAGTTGTACAGCTAAAGACAAACTGCTTAAAAATGGTAACTATTCCAAATATTATTGTCAAATAGCAATATATTCAATGAAAAGATGGACCATCAGGACACCATATCATTGTTACCTTTATCTTTACCTTAAAAAATGCGTTAGCATAACAATGTGAATAATGATCTTAACATGTACAGCTTGGAATAGAAATCAGGGCTTTAAAAAATATATTTTTTAAATCAAATTTTTTTTATTATTTAATTTTTTAACCCCTTCAATGCTGAGCCATTTCACCTATGTTCTGAGCTAATTTTGACCGTTTTATGCTCATCATGTTTAAACGCGATTTGAAGTCACGTTGTATTATACGACCCAGACAAATTATATATATATTTTTTTGGAAAATTCTAACTATATCATTATTATATGTATACATCATGTCCTGCCAGAATATTTTAACAAATAATGTAAAATAAAAATAATAATTTCTGATTATTATTATTATTATACTTTATTTATATAGCGCCAGCATATTCAGCAGTGCTGAACAATGGACACAATATAGACAGGGTTACAATACACTGAGACTGAACAACATTTGATAAACCAGTACAGGAGGAAACGAGGGCCTTATTCCCATGGGAACTCACAATCTAGATGGGTTGGGGGTGGGGGTTGGGGGTCCTTTGCTGGTAACTCCTCCTCTTCATTGCCTCTATCTGTTGGTGTACCTCAAGGCTCTGTCCTTGGTCCTCTGCTCTTTTCCATCTACACCTCCTCCCTGGGCAAAATCATCAACAGCTTTGGCTTTAATTACCACCTCTACGCTGATGACACTCAGATCTACCTCTCTACCCCTGATCTCTCTCCCCCTGTCCTTTCAAAAGTCAGTGACTGTTTATCTGGCATCTCCTCCTGGATGGCCTCCCACCACCTAAAGATCAACATATCAAAGACTGAGCTCCTACTTATTCCTCCCTCTAATGCCTCCCCACCTCCTGACTTCTCTATCATGGTGGAGGGTATCACCATCTCCCCATCAAACCAAGTTCGCTGTCTTGGAGTTACACTGGACTCTGCTCTTTCCTTCATCCCCCACATCAAGTCTCTTTCCTCCTCCTGCCGATACCAACTGCGTATATTTCCAGAATTCGGCCATTTCTTACCGCTGTCACCACAAAACAACTCATACACGCCCTGGTAATCTCCCGACTCGACTATTGCAATAATCTCTTATCTGGCCTCCCTCTGTCCCGCCTCTCCCCCCTACAATCCATCCTGAACGCCTCCGCCAGGCTAATTCACCTCACCCGCCGCTCTGTCTCTGCCACTCCCCTCTGCGAGTCCCTTCACTGGCTCCCCATCCACTGCAGAATTAAGTTCAAAATCCTTATCCTTACCTACAAAACCCTCACTAACTCAGCGCCCCACTACCTGTCCTCACTAATCACCAAATACACCCCAGCCCGCTCCCTAAGGTCAAACAGTGACCTGCGCCTAGCTTCTCCCCGCATCACCTCTTCCCATGATAGACTGCAGGATTTCTCACGCGCAGCCCCCACTCTCTGGAACGCTCTCCCTCGTGCTGTCAGACTTTCCCCTAACTTCTCTTCCTTCAAACGCTCCCTGAAAACATTCCTATTTAGGGAAGCCTACCACCCAACTCACTGACGCAACCATCAATCACTCTCACCTTACAGTCCTCTCCTCCTGTTTCCAACCCCAACCCTCCTAGATTGTGAGCTCCTACGGGAATAGGGCCCTCATCTCCTCCTGTACTGTTTGTCAAATGTTGTTCAATGTATTGTAACCCTGTCTGTACTGTGCTTATTGTACAGCGCTGCGGAATATGCTGGCGCTTTATAAAATAATAATAATAATAATAATAATAATAAAGAGGACTTCAAGGTGAGAGTGATGGACTGGTTGGGACAGTGAGGTGTAGTAGTGAGTAGGGTGGTAGGCTTCCCCAATAGGAATGTCTTAAGGGAGCGTTTGAAGGAAGGGGAACTAGGAGAAAGTCTGACAGTACGAGGGAGAGCGTTCCAGAGGATGGAAGCTCCACGTAAGAAATCCTGCAGTCTATCATGGGAAGAGGTGATGCGGGGAGAAGCTAGGCACGGGTCACTGCTTGACCTTAAGGAGCGGGCAGGGGTGTATTTGGTGATTAGTGAGGACAGGTAGTGGGGAGCTGAGCCAGTGAGAGCTTTGTAGGTCAGGGTAAGTACCTTGAATTTAATTCCGCAGTGGATGAGGAGCCAGTGAAGTGACTCGCAGAGGGGAGCGGCAGAGACAGAGCGACGGGTGAGGTGGATGAGCTTGGCGGAGGCGTTCAGAATGGATTGTAAGGGGGTGAGCCGGGAGAGAGGGAGGCCAACTAGAAGATTGTTACAATAGTTGAGTCGGGAGATTACAAGGGCATGGATGAGTTGCTTTGTGGTGTCAGCGGTAAGAAATGGCAGAATTCTGGAGATATTACACAACAGGTAGCGGCAGGAGGAGGAAAGAGACTGGATGTGGGGGATGAAGGAAAGAGCAGGGTCATGTGTAGCTCCGAGGCAGCGAACCTGGCTTGATAGGGAGATAGTGATACCCTCGACCACGACAGAGAAGTCAGGAGGTGGGGGGCATTAGAGGTTGGAATTAGTAGGAGCTCAGTCTTGGACATGTTAATCTTGAGGTGGTGAGAGGCCATCCAGGAGGAGATGCCAGATAAACAGTCGCCGACTTTGGAAAGGACAGGAGGAGAGAGATCAGGGGTAGAGAGGTAGATCTGAGTATCATCAGCATAAAGGTGGTAATTAAAGACAAAGCGGTTAATGATTTTTCCCAAAGAGGAGGTGTAGATAGAGAAGAGCAGAGGACCTAGGACAGAGCCTTGAGGTCCACCAACTGATAGAGGCATTGAAGAGGAGGAGTTACCAGCAAATGATACAGAGAAAGACCTGTTAGACAGATAAGAGTGAATCCAAGAGAGTGCAGTGTCAGAGACCGAGAGAGTTGATTTTCACCTTTCTTTGAATAGACCTGTGTGTGTTGTTTTCTTCCTATTTTGTAGATTGCATCCCATGATTTGTTGTTTCAGAGTCAGTAGACTGATACAGATCTCAAGGCAAACCATGAACTGGGATGCAGAAGCAGTAAGTCCTGAGGGCAACACACTTAAATAGCAGGTAACATGTAAGGTTGAGTGGGGAAACACCTGATGCTTCCTACTGGTGGAACAGCAGCAAAATCAGGATTTGAATATGTAAAGCTCCACAGGGCAAGGAAAAAAAAAAGGATGCTGGCAAGGTTTGAAGTCTTCGAAGAACCAGCGCAGGCATGGGACCTTACTGTGACTCTTATGTGCCTCTGGACTTGGCTCCTGACAACCAACCACCCAATAAAGCTAATTTAGCCAATATGGAAACCTTTTCCTACTGACAATTAAAAAGCTTAGCTTTACTACATCAGGTAAGATCACGTTTCCAGGATTCCAAGCAAAAAGGTGAGATCTACTCTATGATTTTATCTGCATTCTGTAAACCTCTCACGATATATGCGCTGTGACTCCATCTCTTCCATCACCATTTGTGTCATTTATAACAAGCAAATAAAGCACCGTTCAGATGGTATGCTTCCTGGGGCATATGTTGGAAAATTTCTGTAGTGGTAGGTACCAATTACCACATGTTGTGGTCTTGCCCATGGGTATTGCCCATCTAAAGAACAGTATGTTCGCTTCATACCCGTATGCTACAGTCTTAATGTCCCATGGTCATGTCTGCTCTCTTGTCCAAGTGACCCCATTACTATTGCCGAACACAATAACGATCTGCAGAGAAGCAGCTATAGACACAAACATTGGAACAATATAGTGCCCTGATAGTTCAGCCGTATCTATACTACAGTGTTTTTCGTTTTGTAGCCAAACCCATACCTGTAGATACTTGAGTATACCGCTAGATTTTGGTGACAAAAATGGACCTTAAATTGGAGGGGTCGCGTTATATCCAGGACATCTGCATCGCGTGTAAAAAAAAAAAACTTGACTTGCTCGGGATCCCAAGTCTCCCGGAAGTTCCGGTAGTCTCGCTGAAGTGAATGCGGTCTCCCTGATGCTTGCAAACACTTCAGGAACTCCCAGATTCGGGAGAGGTGGGATTCATAACGGCCAGAGGGCACGCTCGTTTTAAGCCAATCATTCACCTCGCTCACCTCCGCTAGCCATCTAATCGCTATTAAAGACGATGGGTGGCCGGCAGCTTCATACTTAGTAACAACTGCAATCATTCTAGAGCAAAACACCCTGACCTGAGAGGTAGCCTGACTGTGTTAATAGAACCTGGAAGGATTTTAATGGTTTACCGGTACAGTATAATTTTGTTCCTCGCGTAATATTCGAGTCCTGAGTATTCTCTCATTTCCATAATAAATCTCTATCCTTCACGTTATATTCGGGTCGCGCTATACTCTAGTATCTACAGTAGTTATTAACAAAGATTGTTTCTATGAATAGATGGAATTTATCAAGTTTGATACTCCGCTTCTAGAATGAGGATATAACATAGTTTTGATTTTCAATATATTACACAAATATTTAACATAACTGATGTGAATCTAAGGAATTAACATATACCTTGGAGGGGTATCACAGTTTTTAGATTAGGAACTATGGTTACTGAGAATGTATTATCCCTGTTCAAAGAATTCTTTATAATGTATGAAGTATAAACCTGCATGCCTCCTGCAAGACCCCTTAATTGAACTGAAGGTGTACAGGCAGTGAAAGAGGATCCTAATTTAATACTGTGTTTAGAGACCTATAGAGTCTTAATATAGTTCTGCCAGGGTTGCATGCCCTTGACATAAGGTATTCTGGGGACACTCATTAACTCTGTTTTGGCACTGTGTGCCTGCCAGTGAATCATTCAGTACAAACCTGGATCATTACCATGAAAAGGGATTTGACGGTAGTACTCGTCACGAACTGGCCTGGCTACCGACAAAGCATTTGGGAGCCACATTCTTATTGGAAATAACAGGAGATTTCCCAGCATGAATGATATTTTTATTTCACGCCACATAGACTTAATCAATAAACTGTTTGTTTTCAGATGTCGGCTGAAATAATTGGGTAGGCATGTGGCCCGATCCTATCAATAACATCAAAGGACGCGTTGAGAGCAATGCAAAGACGGGCTCTTAAAATGCTAAGAACATTAAATCAGCATCATAAAAAAACGAGGGCTTAATGCCTTCTTATTTCAAGATCATCCTTACTGATTATAAGCATGATAAATGAGCCAAAACACTGATACAATATATTGCTTCTTTTTCCCCCAAAGCACATCCTATCATGTACTATGGTCTTTAAAAAAAAAGCAATTTTAACAGTAGTCTAAAAGGGATAGTTAATTGCTTTTTTGTGAGATTAGCTCAGACGATATTCCCCAAGAACAGACATCCAAGTCTCGCGTAGCACAGAATTTCCAAAATTTTTGTTGTCTACACTATGTAACGGTTTACTGATGAATGGCTGGCCAATTTATTTCTTGAATATAAGCAGATTTACAGTCAATTTATAGATTTCCCAAAGCTGCTTAGTAACATATAGCGTTTGCTCAGTAACATTTAGCAGAATGTTGTTCATTAGTTCTTCTTTAACGCGTCTCTGCTTCAAACATGCGGAAAATTAATTTATTATTGTTTATTTTCAGTGATTATTGTGAAAATGTATGAGCAGCAGCGGTTTTACACAGGAGATGATTGGCTGGCAACCTACAATCTTCAGCCTCTGCATAGGATCAGGGGCGGATCCAGGGGGGGGCAATGGGGCAATTGTCCCCCCCCGAGCAGTGCAGATGCCAGGCTGACCTCCAGAACTCAAATCGCGATGTGTGCAGTGAATGCAGACATCGCGATTTGCAGAGGCACACACTGCGCAGAAGCACTGTGGATTGCCCCTCCCAGTCATGTGTCAGGGGCGTGTCACGTGGTGATCCTTTTCCCGGTGACCATGTGGCTGAGCCATGCCTGCCTGACAGCCACAGGAAAGGGCTGGATCTGAGGCTGCACAGAGCAACAGGATCAGAGGAGAGAGGCCGGAGCCTCCATGCAGGGACACCAGAGAGGTAAGTAATGTATCCCTGAGAGTTTGATCCTTCCTCCAGAGTGTATAAGAAAGCTAGAGCTGCACAGTAATAAACCTCTCAGATATGAGTCTGTAAGCTCCTGGGTGAACTCTGCTCCTCTAGATTGTAAGCTCCTGGGTGTCCTCTGCTCATGTGTGCCCTCTGCTCCTCTAGATTGTAAACTCCTGGGTGCCCTCTGCTCCTCTAGATTGTAAACTCCTGTGAGCCGGTGTTCTGGCACATGTGGGAACCTCTCATATGTGGGGACCGGCGCATTTCCGGTGACGTTTCAGCCGCTCTCATCAAGGAACCACCAGCAATGCGCATGCGTACTGCCGATTGGTTACCCCAGCTCTCATGCAGGCACACGCAGGCTGCTTGCAGAGCACAGCTGTATGAGGTCCTGCAAGGGCGATACAGTGTTTGTCCTGCCATCTGCTGATATTTTCAGCAAATAACAGGAAGCAGTCCCTGTGAAGTTCTGATTTATATATATCCGGTGTCTCCCCAGCCCCAAGTACAATTACAGATGGCTGTAATCGCAGCGAGCGCGTCTCCGACGAATCGGCGGTACGTGCGCCCATGCGCATTGCTGGTGGTTCCTTGATGTGAGCGGCTGAAACGTCACCGGAAGTGCGCCGGTCCCCACATATGAGAGGTTCCCACATGTGCCAGAACACCGGCCCTCTGTAAATTCTCATGAGTCGGGCTCTCTGCTAAAACATCTTATTTTCTGTCAGTGCCCCTCCCGAGACTAGTCTCTGGATCCGCCCCTGCATAGGATGTGTTATGGAGCTCATGTCTCTTTTAAATTATGCCTGAAGAAAATAATATTGTTCCATGAACTGGCTGCTAAGAATGGCCATAAAATGTCCCAGTAACACTATCAGGGTTATTCAGAGAACGTGAAAAGCAGGAGAAGGACTGGAGAATTGAAAATTCTAGGTCAAAATAGCCAAACCAGAAAAATTCTCCCTTTCATCTCACTTTCCAAATCGGCTATTTTGACATAGAATTTTTCATTCTCCAGTCATTCTCCTGCTTTTCACGCTCTCTGAATAACCCTGTAGGCCAGCACAGACTCTTAATACACATGGGTGTGTGAACTGGGGGTATGAGTGGGACAGATCCCTCAGTTTATCTTGAGACATGTACAGTGTGCATCTGGAATTTAGGATTTGTTGTATGAACTTTTATACTTTAGTTTTCCACCCTAAAGTTACAAATTTTCCCTAAAATTATAATTCATTGAGGGTAAGGGGAGTAACTAAAACGGAGCTTGCTACTCTGTAGCAGTATAATTATATAAGGCCATTACGCAGCCTAACAGTACAACGGCTACCCACCCAGATTGTTTGGGGGTTCCTACACCAATGTCTGTGCACTTTGTTTATTCTCAAGAACCCTTAAAGGTGGATTATAAAATCTGGGCTACAAGTATATCATGCATGATTTGGCTTATATGACAGGTCACAATAGCATCACACCTCTTATGAATGCTTATTTACTACCTCTCAAATGATTATTAAGATTCTCATCTCTTCAATAAATATATAAATATCAATTTTGCTTAATGTCCAGTCAAAGACCTTTAAACAATTGCAAAAAAGTGAGACAGACGTCATTTGTATGCCTTACCCAGAGTTCCTTGCCGCATATGGGGAATGCAGCACAGGGGCTCTGTGATGCAGTTCTTTGAATTGCTGTGATGCGCAAATGGCTTCTGCAATAATAAACCTTATTGGTTATTGCGTGGAGGCTTTTTATCACATTTTTTGCCCTCCACCACAACCCTAATAAGTACTTATATACATGTATTAGAAGTTTCAGATGCACACAGAGATTTTCCATGTAAGTATAGAAAAGAAAAGGACTTTCTTCAGGATAACACATACCAACAAAGACCACATATATATATATATATACTCCTAGCAATCAAGACTTCACAGGTGCACACCCATTAGACCAGAAGACAGTCAAAAATATTGTAATTATTTGAACATGCTTTCTTAGCCAAAGGGAATTAAATTGAGGCCTTGGTTCTTTAAACACATGTACAGCACTAGCCCATATAATGTAAAGGTGACAGCTTGCGCATGCACAATACACGGGTGAGTGGCTCCCATTTAATTGGAAAAAGGTCTGAATTTTCTGGTATCTGCTCTCGGCTGTCATCTGTGAATGGAAGTAGCAAATTAACTTATTTTAATTTGAGGTAATTGCACAGAAAGACATTTGATACAAATTACAGCAGACTCCAATGACTCATTGGACATTAGCTTAAGCAGAATCTGAGCAAAAAATCCTAGGAAAACGTATTTTATAGAGAACTGCAAGCACTCGGGAATCAAGAGAACACAATCCTCAGTGTGTCAGTACACACAACAATGTCTCCGTGTCCGTGTAAAGAAAAAGGTCATTAACCTCCATACAACATTAATGACATAAAAGCAAACATTATGATAATGTCTTCTGGGGACAGTGAATAATTAAAAGATGAGAAATCGGATAAATTCCTCTTGAAGGATTTCAATAAAGGCTGAATTATATACCCCGAGAGTGGTTGAGAACTCAGGACCACTTATCCTGTGGTGCTAATATTATCCTTCTTTACTGTGTCCCTGATCTCCCGATATACATCATTCGCTATGCATTACATGAAAGTGTGTGAAGTGACCTTGGACATCTTGGTATACTAGAACTGATTTGTATAAAATAAGAGAGGAGTGAAAAGAAATTGAGTTTGGAATTCCATAACTGATATTTCGTGAAGTACAATGTTCAAAATAGCACTTATCACAGTCAAGCAGGGACACCCAAGTATAGAACTCAGAAAATTCGGAATAGGTCTTATCTAGCTATACTAGCCATGATAAAAAAATGTTTTACTTTCCATAATGCAAATACTTTAATTTTAACCTCACGCAGCACTCTTCTCCGGTTTATGGTGCTTGAGCAAACAATTTGTTTCAGGTGAATGGTTTTAAGTATTTCATCAAAAACACTTGCATAGCAAAGTGAGGGGGCAAAAAACCCCAAAACCATTAAAATATGCCTTTCAATACAATCTTTACTCCTACAAATTGTCACAAGCACCTGAAATCACTTATTGAAGTACTTTTATTAAACAAACAGAAAAAGAACCTGATGCAACAGTGTTTAATCCTTTAACACTGCGGGATGAACTATGCTGTCCCCGCGTGGGTGGGCCTAAACCCCTTCTGGCTGACATAGCACGCCCAGCAGCCTGCCCATAGATGCGATCAGCCTGCCTACCTTTCACGTGCATATGACGTCATTGGCTGGCTACCACGGGACCTCAATGTAGGTGAACAGAAGCCTGGCCTCAGCGCCAGCGGGACGTGCTATGCCGTCTTGTGGTGTTGAGCTACAAAGGGTTAAAAGGCACAAATGTATGAAGGGAACATGTTTGATCTAGGGTTCATTTTAATTCCTATGGCTGTTTTTTCCCAAAAAGTTTTTTGCTTTCAAAATATTGGTTGATACAGCTTAAAATAATTTTCTAAAAAATGTCCCTGATAACTCACAATATTGGGCCATTAAAAAGTCCAAAAATCTGAATATGTATATGTTTGCACGGATGCTTTTCGCATTTCTCTGTCTCACTGTACCTAGTGGACATGCGTGTTTTAAAATGAAACACTTAAAAAACGCATCTTAATGTAAACCCTGTAAATGCACGTCCTACTGTAAATTCTGGATATGCACATTTTTACTGTATATCCTGTAGACGCGGATCTGGTATAAAACCTCGTAAATGCGAGTATTACTGTAAATCCCGGACTTTTGTGTTGCAACTATAAAAGTGGAAATATTAAGGATGCGACATGCTGCATGTGTTTGCATATGGTGCTGAGCGTTGTGAGGCAGATCAGGGGGAAGCGGTGGCTATGGCATTGGAAGCGAGGTGGAGCGAATTATATTTCCAATCAGCTCACTCGTGTAATTGGGGGGTCTTTCACACCATGAATGTGAATTTATATGCTGATTGACTGAAGTTCAATATTTCTGTCTCCTGATGCTCAGTTACATGACATGACATCAAATGCGGGAGAAGTAAAATGCAAGACACAATGAGTGCACGACACCACTTCCCCGTGCTGCTCATCAAAACGCATTCAGTGTCTCGGTCTTTACAGTACAGACTTGCGCGTTGTACACATAACCGTAAAATATGAAAGCAGGGACTTGCAGGTTGTAAATATATTGGTAGAATATAAATTAGGATCCACGTGTTCAGCAAAACGCGCAGCTTCTGTATTGTAATTTTACAATAAGTCCGAACATTGCCACTTACACTCTTATAGTCAAAATGGACAAGTCCATTACTTAGTTTTTTACTATTACGGTAAATAGTGCAAAAGTTCAGGCATCAACATTTTATAGTTCTTATTTTCCCATTTTAATAGTCTGCCATTATATTTACAGCCTTGTATTAATATTTAATGCTTACAGTACAAACTGCATGTCTGGAGTGTAATATTTCCACTATTACAGTTACAACACGCAAATCTGGGATTTACAGTAACACTCACATTTACGGGAATTATGCGCATGTCTGGAAAACACGGGAATTATGCGCATGTCTGGAAAACACAGGAACACACGCATTTACTGGGCTTACAGTAAGTTACGCATCATCAGGTCATATTTCAATGCACATGTCAAGGATTTCATTTTAAAACGTGCAACTTGTAATCTCTGTACGGTAAGAGTCAGACGTTTATATTAAATGGCGTTACTAGCATCCAAAAATGCTATTTATCAACACCTTTCAGCACTTGTTATTTTTTCAGAAGTTGACATCCCAATGGATTCAAATTGAATCACTAAAATTGATATTTGCATAGAAAAGTATAGCTGCAAGGTTGATATTTGATATAAAATTTTATCAGGCATCGAAAAGCCAGTATACTCGCATTTTTGTCGCCTGAACTAAAAACACTGCAAAAAAAGATTGCGGTTTCAGCCATTGAGTTATATTAAAGCCCATAGTTTGATATGTATATCTAGTGCATTGTGCTTTCTTAGTAGCCATGACATGCAAGCAAGGTTTTGAAGTTATGGCTATACTTTTCCCTAACTGAAAAATGCCCTTAACGTCAACTCTTACATTCTTAGGTCACCTTTTCGGTGTCTTGTGGGATGTCGGATCATTGCCTAGCAGCTCATGTTGTCAAACGGCAGTATTGTTTTCAATATATGGAACATTGTTACTTGCAAACTATAAATAATCCCTCTTTATCAGGAACAAGTAAAAAAAAAAAACACCCAAAAAGTGTAGATGGGAACAATTAAAAGCAGGACTAAGCCATCCAGCTTGTCTCTGCTCTTTCTACCCATCATACAGAGTTGTTTTAAACATTAATTCTCCCCAACTCATCGGTGATAAGGGGGTTCATGTTAGAGCCACCCAGATATGATCAGAGCAGGCACATCCTTAAGGTGACACAGCCAAGAGGACTACACGTGAGTTTTCTGACAAGGGGTCTGGAAGGACAAGAACTTGTTCACCTTGGGGCGGCAGCCATGCCATGGGGAAGGGGGACCCACCCATTTGAGCATGCAGAAGAGTGTTCCTTGTGCACTGTCTGGAAACCATGTTAAGCTGCCTAACTACTGCCGCCCACACTACAGGATCAAAGTCATCCATCACATAAAGTGGCCAGTGTGAAGTCAGAAATTCAGATGAGAAGAAGCATGAAATGTAAATGGTGCCCCCCAGACTGCCTATGGGGTGAGGGTACACTGTGTGTCTAAGTCTTAATGGTTAGTGCACTTTGTGTAATGTGTACAGTTTAATGCTTGTGCCAAGTGTATAGTCTGCAGTATATTGTGTTTGTGTTGCTAATCCATAAATTTACCATTGACTGTAAAGAGCTATCGTATATCTCATCGCAGAAGGGTGTCACCTTCTTCCTGACTTTGTATAGTTCAGTTTCTCCTAACTGCTTGTTCCTGGTGGAAAACTCATGCCAAGTGGCACATGTGGGAAATTAAGATCGTTATCTCAGGCTGACCATTGGGCACAGCAGGCAAAAACCTGGTGGGCCTCAATGGCCATGTGTCAAATGCTGCAGCAGGTCAGACACATAGAAATTCTAAGCATGCCCAAATCATAAACACACCCAAATGTTACCCATGCCTGCCCAAACTCCAAGTCAGCCCCAACCCTATTGTTTGCTGGTCAGTGTTTCTGATCAATAAATATGTTTAAATTAAAATATGTTCATCCTCATTTTATGTTACGCCTTTAAGACCCCATATAAAACCAACTATATCATTTCCTACAGCAATTATTTTGTACCATTTTGCCATTAAAACATAATCAGTGTTCTTTGAAAAAGTGCTTCAATCCTACTGTTTTTCGATTCTATTTAATAAACAATACATAATGAGCAATGTGCATAGTCAATAATATAAGATAGCGCTCCTTTATAGGTCCCAGAGAGCAGCTGCAATCTAAATCCACTTGCATTGCTCAATAATGATTAATATGGTTTCTTTTAAGAGCAAAACCATTCCTAATCGTGCAGATATACAAAATAAACGTTTTGCAGATTTTCTCGTTATCTGTCTGAAGCCTTTTATCCTGCAACAGAAATCTATAGCTAAGAACATAGTTAATTTGGCAACGGAGTCTCATGACAATGGTAAAAATGACAGCCGTATTTACTTTTATTGGCCAGTCTGTCTGCGGTTTAGCAAGCAAGACGAGTTCGCACTGCACAACAAACACAGATCAAATGGTGATCTATAAAAATGATGCATGGGTGATGCCAAAAAGAATGCCACAGGAGGATTTCTGGGATACATTTTACTCCGCAACAAAAAAAGAATTACATTTTTACACTCCAAGCAATTATCCTGGTGTTCCTTCAATGAAACCAAAATTGACCCCTAAGCTGTAAATAAAACTTCTACCTCATAAAGCGATGCCATCATAAAAAGTGAAACTTCTGATGATTTAAAATACTGTGCTGTCAAATTAGATACCTCCAATATGTTCGCAAACAAATGTAACCTTTCTATTCTTTCTTTGGTAACTCTAACAGAAATTGCATTGATTACTAAAAGGACATACTGTCATATTATGTAAATAAAGCCTTTTCGCAGCTTTTATTTGAGCTGTGAACCTGCTGTGCAGTGTGGATAAAAATATTCCAAATGCAAACCTGGTTGAAAACTGTAGCATAAAGCAGTGTATCGACCTGTATAAATCACACTGCTCTCAACTGGAGAAAAAGTTATCATTGGTGAAGAAGAGTGGAGACCATGTGTATGGCAGAATGTACCAGCCTGGTGTGCTGCTTGTCAAGTAGTTTGGCAGCCATACTATGTCAACCAGCTAAAACTCCATGCAAAGGACACTGAACAAACATTTTAAAATTTGTAATGCTTTTATCTTTTCTTCTGTAGGGGCACTATCATCTTCTTACAGCTCAAACGGGGAGGCTAAGTGGAAAAATTAGCGTTTGCTAATCTCCCCTTAGTGCCCGTTTTACCTGTAGAGTCCAGCAGCCTGCCCCGTAGAGGCGGCTAGGGTCCAGGATGCTCGTGGCAGCGCTAAAGTGCTGTCTCGAGCATCTCCTCCATGGAGTCCATAGGACTCCATGGAGGCTTCTGCTGCCGGGTTACATGACCGTCAGGATCTTGCAGGTCCGTGGAGTGACTGCAGAGGGAGACTGGGGCTTCAGTTCTCGCCATGGGAAGGGAAGGTGAGTATTTGATTTTTGAGGCGTTCACGTGCTGCTAACCGATTCCACAGCAGCAAAATCATCTAGATACAGCTCGAAGCTGGAGCAAACTTTTTTAGTTAGCAACAGCTGTTTGTAATTAGAGTTTGTAATCCTAAATCCTAACACTAATTACTCTCTGTGCTCCCTATACTTAAAATTGGGAGAGCAAAGAGTGAACAAAGTATAGTAAGCTCACGCTGAAAAGCACCAATACCGATTCTCTAACAGATTGTTAACCCTTTAGCGATCAGGTGATTTATGTGGCACGCTAACACCTCAATTAACCTAGCACTAATGCTCATTTATGTGAGCGCTAGCGTTAAGGAGGTGATAGTGCCCTAGATTTTTAGAAAAACATGTCAGAGCAGCAAACAGGTTTTTACCCAATCCAATTAGACAGGTTCACGAGGTAGTGATAAGAGTAAATCAAGGTTGTCGCCTCAAGGCCAACATAGGCGTTCTTTCAACTGAAAGGTATCCAAAATAAAAAAATCCATCTTGGAAACTATTTATTATATACCCTTATGGGTGACGGCAACGCAGAGGGAATCAAAGTTTTTTCCATGCCCGCTCATGCGCATGTGCCAGCTAGTGTTGTCATCTCGACTGCAGATGAACTCTGTCAGAATGTCGAGACCACAGGAGAAGGCTACATGCTTGTTGTGGCCTGCCAAATTAAAAGGAGGTTACTGCTCTTCCGCAATGTTTCAAAACGCAATGTGGACAAAAACCTGTGGGGTTAGGTCAAAAACATTGTCTACTAGATCAAGAAGATCACTGATCTTCAGCACCTGAAAGCCGGCATAATGGAAGCTGTGTCCACAGTTACACCGAACATGCTGCATTAAGTTTGTTGGGCCACAGAGGCTGCTCAAAGTTAAATTAAATAGTACAATTATAGTGAGTAAAAATTCTTTTATAAAACGGTGCAAACCAGAAGTATATATAATACTTTCAAACATACTCTTTTTTTTACTTTGGCAACAGGATATCCTGTTTTATTTGTAACAATTTGCAAGAGTGTACTGACCATTAGGCACACCCGGTAAATGTAAGGCAGGTGCAATGTTTGGTTGGTCAAAACAGCTACAGATCAGCTCTAAACTCCACGCATGGCTTGCCTTAACCCTGCATACTATTTGCATGGAGCCTGTCTCCTGGGTCCTGCCCTCTTTTCTGCCCATACCATTTTCAGGAAACTTGTAGGCCTTGGGCCATCAGTGGTAATGTTGCATGGAAAATACATTGTACAGCTACCTGTCGACTTATTTTGATCAAGCAGATTTAGACGTAAGTTGAACACTTTCTATTTGCACATGCGCTTTAATGATCCACATTGATTGGCTGTGACTTTTAAACATGATGTATTTTCTTCCATTTTGTCCTGAAAGACATGGTCTACAGTGTCCTAAGACATCAATATAATTTCCTTTCTTGGTACTTTCTGTCATTTTAACACAGTATGCGGTAAGCTAGACTATATTTTTTTATTTATTATGGACGGAGCTACGGATGTAAGTCGCATAGGTCGTAAGTCAATAAGTAGCTCTATTCCCCACATGATTGTATTTTCCGAAAGAATTCTGAATGTAAATTTCACATTCTGGCCAAAATATGATCATCTAGTCAGTTCTTCAGACTCCAGTTGAGTAAATAAACTGATTCTCTAGATAGCTAAAAGTCCGTGCTTTCAATAATATTTATATTTTACTTTATGCTGTAGAATAAAAATCGATAAAAACTGTAGCGCTCACTCCCGGAGGAGCCGCTGAAAATGAACCACGGGTCAGTCTCCCCGCACTAGGGAATAAATATACTCCAACACCGCTGTGAGTTTTTATCATTTAAATAGTTTACTAAAATAATAAGCAGATGTTGAGACACGGTATTCACAGATATTATTACAGTACTTTCGTATTGCGGTAAAACGCGTAGCGGAAAAGAAACAAAACACGAGGCTTCATATTTCGGAAGAATAAAAAATTCGCAACCGAACAGAAAAATATATGCAATTGCTCAATAGTTCGGAAAAACAGAGACACGTAGCGAACCCCAAAATACAATCTCTTCGTATTACGATAAACGCGCAGCGGAAAAGAGAAAAATATGTATTCAGAACGTAACTTTAACTCCCGTTCCGATTCGTAACAAAATGAGTCCTGCACAGGTTTAAGTCCCGGAATGTAAAAGGTGTGTATGTGTGTGTGGTACCCGGGTACTGTTCAACTGGCCAGTGAATTTACTTAAGGAATGTCTTCGACTAGTCAAGTTGGGGCCCTGTGGACTTTAAAGAGAAAACAGCAGTGTGTTCCTTAATTACATACGGCCTTGGAGGCCTCTCACCCATCCACCGGTTGCTGTAGGCTCCGCTGACCCAGGACGTCTCTCCGCTCGATTTTGACTGGGGATACTAGCGGCCGGATCCGTTGTCTGACTCTCAGTTGCTTGTCCGCGACTTGTCCCGCTCACCGCCTGCTCTCCGTATCCCATCAGCTCGCGGCAACTCCTCACTCCAGGTCTTTGGCTTCTTGTATCTGCAGCAATCTCAGGATCTTAAAGGTCTCCTTCTCTTTAGGCCGAATGACCCGATAAGGAACTGACAGGTCTCACTCGTGCTCTGGCCTAGGCCCTCCTGCGATGTCTTGCACTGCGTCTGCTCTCTCCCGTTCCCTCGCGCGCTCTGGCGCGTTCTCCACGAGGTTCGGGAAGTAAGCCTCCTGTGTCCCACCCACTTCCTGTCCTTTTGCAAAGCACGCCGGGAAATGTAGTCCCAATGTCTCGTGTCTCTAATCGCGATTGTCTCCATCTTGTGGCCAAAAATAGGTACTGCCAGCAGCAAGATTTAACACAGCGCTACAAAACCATTTGCAAAATTTGGGCAAAATACACAATTTGTAAAAAATGCATATCTTATTTCAATCCTCTTTCATTCTGCCATACATTTTAACAATACAATTTTTCATTCAACACCTATTTGTAACAAGTACCTTTGTAACCACTCGTTCTACCTAATTTATACCTCCATAAAGGTCTTAACGGGACATTATCCTCATCAAACATCACAGCTCTGCTACTTATCCCCAGTTTAGCGATATTTAAAATGTCTCTCTTATTTGCCATTATGAAGCTGCATGAGAAGGCAGAATATTTGAAACCAAAAAAATGTGAAACCAAAGGTCTGCAATTGATTCCCTTTATCACTTCCTTCTCCTAAAATGTTGGAAAATGAGTAGAAGAGGCAAAATACATGTTCCACTTTATATAGCTAACTTCCCCCCAGAGAAAGATGCAAACTACAGAGCGCGGAAGCAGACATTTACTACTTTATATATTACTTAACGGAAAAATGTTTGTTCTATCTCTGGATCACTCATGTAAATGATGCGACGAAACACCAGAGAGTATGTATTTTACTAAATGCAATCATTATCTGAAGCATAAAATTAAGCTATCAGAATGTTTGTTTTCAGAATAGTCAGAATATTTAAGAGTTCTATACAAGCTAATAAAGCACACAAGCGGTTCTTTGCAGATCTTTTGATTTTGATAGACCTTTGTTATATGCAAGGTCTACCATATACTCAGGACATACTGGAAAACGAGAGAAATCTCAATGTATCCTTCCTGGTAAAATACTTGATAAATATAGCCAGATAGATTTTACTTTGCTACCAGAGCATTGGCATAAATCTGAAGTTAAAACGCCAGAAAGACCACAGGGCACTTATCTAGTGTCAGTGGTCTGCACCTCAGGTAAACCATCCTTTCCCAACTACCGTAGATACTCGAGTATAACGCGAGGGGTAGAGATTCATTATGGAAATAAGAATATTACACAAGACTCGAATATAACGCTACGAGCAAAATTATGAAAATATAAATTTTCCAAAACACGACAAAAGTCTGTTAAGTTACTGTTGTTCCATGTTTTCATTTCATGTTCATTCCACCCCACTCTCAACCTCGCTCCTCCAATGGTTGTTAGAGAGCAGGGGTGCAGAGTGAGAGGTAATGCATTATCGTGGCTATTTTAGAATGATGATAGATGTAATTGAGCATTTTGATTGTTTGGAATATAATTCTCTTATGATAAAGTTCTGCACATGAAACTAAATAAATAAAATCCGTAAGCGCAGGTATGGCATAAGGGCACATTTTTTAGATTTAATTATTGCAATTGCATTTAATATGATTATATATATAATGTTAGGAACCTATGCATATACACATACACTACAAAAAGACACATTTTTAAATTGATAAAAGCTTGCATTACCTTGAAAAATTAATATTTTTTATATGAAGCAGAGTATATGATAAATTTGATAAATTGTGACATACAGAAATTATTTATTAACCCCTTAGTGACCGGCGGTTTTACACAAATCCGTCCTTTAGTGACCGCTGCTGTTTTTACGTTTCTGTGCTGTTAGTGTTTAGGACAAATTTTCCTCTTACTCGTTTATGCAACCCACACATATTTTACACTGTTTTTCTCGTCATTAAATGGACTTTATAAAAATACAATTTTTTTCATCATTTCATATAATTTACTATAAAAAACATTGTGAAATATGACAAAAAATTTGAAAAAACACCACTTTTTCGAACTTTGACCCCCAACATTTCTTATGTATCAACAACCGTCAAAAAAATTTAATTCCTTAGTAGTTTCTAAATTTAGTTCTGAGTTTAGCAATACCCAATGTTTACATATTCCTCGCTTTTTTCCTTATTTTATGCAACAATAAGTGCAAGTAGCACTTTGCCATTTCCAAAGAGTTTATTTTCAAAACTAGTGCTAGTGACATTGTAACACTGATATCTGTCACTAATTCCTGAATAACCCTCCACATATACATATTTTTTTAAAGTACACAAATCAAGGTATTAAACTTGGGGTATTTTGACTCTTTCCATGCAAACCATTTTACCACAAATCTATGCCAAAGTTTGAGAAAAAAAAAAAGTTTTGGTGATTTTTTTTTTTGAACGCAATTTAAGAATACATGTACTGTCAACTTTAAGGTTTACTGCCAAAAACCACCCCAAAATATGTTCAGCAACATCTTCTGAGTAAGTTGATACCACCCAAGTATAGGTATGTTGGGTCATTTGGGGGCTAATAGGCCTTATTTGGGGGGTGCGCATTTCAGTTTTCCAACTTGGAATTTTCACATTTCGTCATCATGCACCCATGTCCTATTTGGGACATTTTTGAAGCCGGCCAAAGTAATTTACCCCCATCAAACCAAATATTTTTAGAAAGGGCACACCCTAGGGTACTTCAAAGAGTTGTATTTTAACACTTTCCATGCACTAGCTCTATGTCAAACTTTCAGGTAGTCACTTTTTGTGTTATTTTTTCACACACATTGTACTTTAGGCATGAATTGTCAAATCCAGTTATGGGTTACTGCCAAAAAACACCCCAAAATATGTTCAGCAACATCTTCTGAGTAAGTTGATACCACCCAAGTATAGGTATGTTGGGTCATTTGGGGGCTAATAGGCCTTATTTGGGGGGTGCGCATTTCAGTTTTCCAGCTTGGAATTTTCACATTTCGTCATCATGCACCCATGTCCTATTTGGGACATTTTTGAAGCCGGCCAAAGTAATTTACCCCCATCAAACCAAATATTTTTAGAAAGGGCACACCCTAGGGTACTTCAAAGAGTTGTATTTTAACACTTTCCATGCACTAGCTCTATGTCAAACTTTCAGGTAGTCACTTTTTGTGTTATTTTTTCACACACATTGTACTTTAGGCATGAATTGTCAAATCCAGTTATGGGTTACTGCCAAAAAACACCCCAAAATATGTTCAGCAACATCTTCTGAGTAAAGTGATACCACCCATATATAGATTTGTTCTGTTGTTTTTGGGGTGCTACGCCAATCTTTTGACATGTGCTTGTCAATTTTCTAATTTGACATACAGTATCTTCTTTGCTTATCTTCTTTTTAGGGGCCTTTTTACATACCCCAATTTTATGAACATGCATATATTTGGTAAGCTAACACCCCAAAGTATTGTAAATGGAGTGTTTTTATGCCATGGATGCAACCGTTTGCTCCAAACAAATTGAATACTGTTTGGTGGTCATTTTTCATTTTCACACCCACATCAGGTTTGGACTGTGATTTAGGAGACACTGTTGTTTGTTACTGCATGAAAACTCTCCAGGTTGTTTTCTGCAAGGTCTCCTGAGTACACCCATGCCCCCCATGCATAGGTTTGCCAGGATTTTGGGAAGGTTCAAATACAATTTTTATGACTTTGTCATTAGAGTTGAAATTGAGATTATTTCTTCAGCTAGGCCTATCTTTGGTTTTGGGTCTACCGCATACCCCAGTTTGAATTATTGCCAGAAAATTGATTATATTTGTTATGTTGACACCCCAAGGTATTGCATATGGAGTGCTTTGATGCCATGGATGCAACGGTTTTAGCCCAAAACATTTGAGGTGTGTGGCGGTAATTTTTCAATTTTCAGATTTTTATGCCCACATTAGATTTGGACTGCGATTTAGGAGACACTGTTGTTTGTTACTGCATGAAAACTCTCCAGGTTGTTTTCTGCAAGGTCTCCTGAGTACACCCATGCCCCCCATGCATAGGTGTGCAAAGATTTTGTCAAAATACAGCACTAATTGTAGAACATAAAAAAGTAGGAATAAAATGTAAAAGTCTGGTGCAGTAAAAGAAAAAAAAAACTGAACTGAACTAACTAACTGGAGTGTGAGAAAAAATAGAAAGGAAAAAAAAAAATCACAGATCACGCACAGTGTGATATATCTTGAAACAGTCCCCAAGACACAGACCGGGTTGTCCAGGGCATTCTGGGCAGTAAAAGATTGTGTCTCTCCTCTGCCCCCTCTTGAAACACACCCTGCATCTTTTTTGGGGTTTCTGTTTGCCCTCAGTAGGGGGGATTTTATAAATAAAATGTGTAGCCCCAACTCTGTCCCCCATCACCGCCCGGGGAGCAGGTGCATCCTGGTACAAAAACCCCGAAATGACCTGGAGCTGAAACTGTAAAAAGGACAGCGTCACTCCGGGGTTTGCCTTTTTGCAGAGCAAAAAGGCATTGTGGGTTGCAATTTGCATCAGGTAAATTGCAACCTTTTTGTACCAGGCCCTTGACTTCTGTATAATCTGGTAGGGCTGGAGCAGCTGATCTGCCAGATCAACCCCACCCATATGCCGGTTATAGGCTTTGATGCACACTGGCTTCCTGATGCGCTCAGCTCTGCCACGTACAGAGACCTCCACAGACCTCTCAGTGTGGATGGTGGATAGAAGGTATACATCCTTCTTGTCTCTGTACTTGACCGCCAACAGCTCCTCTTGGCGCAGAGCTGAGGTCTCCCCCTTTTTAACCGGGTGCGGACAAGCTGTGCTGGGAAACCTACGCAGTTCTTGCGAACAGTACCGCATGCTGCTGTATCAAAACAATACAGCAGCTTGAACAAAGGGACACCTGTATAAAAATTATCAACATACAAGTGGTACCCTTTGTTCATCAGGGGAAAAAGTAGGTCCCACACAATCTTGCCACTGGTTCCCATGTGTTCTGGGCAACCTGGAGGGTCAAGGCTACTATCCTTTCCCTCGTACACCCGGAAGGCCTGAGTATACCCACTCTCGCTGTCACAGAGCTTATACACCTTTACTCCATACCTGGAGCGTTTGGAACGAATATACTGCTTGAATCCCAGCCTTCCCTTGTATTTCATTAGGGATTCATCCACGCAGATATTCCTTCCAGGTGTATAAGCCTCTGCAAACCTGGCGGCGAAGTGTGTAATCAGGGGCCGGATTTTATACAGCCTGTCAAACTGGGGATGCTCTCTAGGAGGGCACAGGCTGTTGTCACTGAAGTGCATGAAACGCAAAATGTTTTCATACCTTCTACGTGACATTGATTGGGGGTAAATGGGGGTAGAGCAGATGGGGCTACTGCTCCAGTAGGAGCGAATTGAGGGCTTCTTTATGATGCCCATCAGCATAGTATGTGCCCAGAATTTCAGAAATTCTGACACATCTAGCGGGGTCCATTGCTGCCTTGCCAAGTAGGAGTCTGGCTTCGCAGCACAATGCTGATGGGCATACAGATTTGATTGGGCCACGATGTGGCCCAACAAATCATCCCCGATAAACACCTGCAAAAACTGTGTGGCGGTAAATCCTGCAACATCAATATTTATGCCAGGATTTGCCGTGAAAGGAGGGATATCTGGCCTCTGGCGATGAGGCACTACCCACTCCTCAGCTGGAGCTGTGCATCTCCTGCTGGCAGGTGGTGGCCCAGGATCTGCATCAGAAACATCACTAGGAGATACATCAGCCAGCGTAGATGATGTATTTAGTGAGGTCTCTGAGCAGTTAGCGGGGTCAAAATATGGGTCTGAGTCCGACGTAGATGCCTCAGATTCTGACGCCAGGATGGCATATGCCTCCTCGGCGCTGTACACCCTCTCAGACATTATATATAATAGATTATAAAATTTTATAATTATTATATATATAAGCGGATTATTGGTTCTTAGAAGAACCATTGGGTTTCACAAGAAAATACAAATAAACACCTAAATCTCTCTAAATCCCTCTAAACCTGCCTCAATTCTTCTAAATCTCCCTAAAATCTCTCTAAATCTGCCTCAATTTTTCTAATCTCACTAAATCTACCTAAAATCTCTAACCTGTCAAATCTCTCTCTCTCGCTCACCAAAACACAAGTGAGGAGAGGGAGGGAGAATCACAGAGGTCACGGCCAATATTTACAAAATATTGACCTGACCTGGCAAATTAGAAATTTTATTTAGATTTTTTTATAACTTCTGATTGGATGTTGCTAGCCTGCCTCTCTGATGAGGCAGGCTAGGAACATCCCACACAGCCCCAAGATGACCCTGCCCTTAGAAGGGCAGCGCCATCTTGGCTGTCAGTTTTCTTTTATTTTATACGTTTTTATTTATTTATTTTACTTTTTTTACACTTTTTTTTACACTTTTTTTAGTCTGTTGGGTGCCGTGATCCCTCGAGGCACCCAGCAGAGCACCTGATCACTTATGTGATCTTTTTTGTACTGAGTGCCACGATACCTCGTGGCACTCAGTACTTCCTGCCGCTACCGGAAGTGATCGCTCGGGGGGAGCCATCACGGACGGACCGGCGGCAGGTTACCATATTGCAAGGATGCCTCGATGTCGAGGCATCCCTGCAATATACTCAGAGCAGCTGGAAGCGATACCGATCGCTTCTAGCGCTCTGTAGAAGTGCGGGGCACCTTTCCGGTCAAACCGGATGTTGATCGCTCCCGGGGAGCGATCACAAGGTGCCCCGGCACTTCTAACCGCCATTGCATGGATGCCTGGACTCCCAGGCAGCCTGCAATGGCATTTGAGCTGCTGGAAGCGATCCAATCGCTTCCAGCGCTCAAAAGACCGCAGGACGTAACATGTAATGTTAATGTTACTGTTTTTTATTGCAAAGGTTAATGTAGGTTTTTGGATTGAAAGGTTAATAGAGGGCTGAATAGTATTGGAGAGGTTTTGTACAGGGGTACATGAGGGCTGCAGTCATTAAGGGTTAATGGTTAAAGTCAGGGCTGCAGGGTTAAATTGGGATTCCAGAGCGTGCACGTGTCAAGACAGCTCCTGGAAGCAATCAGATCTTCACTCCCTCGCAGCTGTCCCGTGTATAACGCGACCCCTACAGTTTTAAGCTTGATTTATTGCTCAAAACACCTCGCGGTATACACGAGTATCTACAGTATTTGAAAGCATTGCATGAGAAACCTGGCAGCACTATATTCTGTGACTAATTGGAACAGTAACAAAGTGCAGCTTTATTTGCAACAGCAGAAGCTCCACTTCGTACCAACGCTTGTGTAGCCCTAAACTCTATAGGCAGGGCTGGATTAAGATCTCTATGGGCCTGGAGCTGAAAATTATGGTGGGCTTTTTTTGGAATTTAGTGAAACGAAAACATATTTTAGGTTATTTAACCACATCCCTGCGAAGGATGCCCTCAGCTTGCGGAAGATACACTGACCACCTCCTCTCATTGCAGGGCCGATCGCCGTGGTCTTCCAGTGCAATGTGACAACTTTGACAGCCCCGCCTCTGGGACTCCGGCCAGCAGACTGACGTCTTCGCGCTGGGCACAGTCTGCCCTTCCAGCGATGCCTGCCTTTAACCCTAAATGTGCTGGATTGCAATTCAGCACCAGATAGTGTTCCTTTCCCAGAGGTGGCTGACATCTTGAACGTCAGCCAGGCCTCCGGGATCACCCCCGCCCATTAACATCATCACGCTGGATGCGATGATGTCAGTTTGGGAGTTAACCCCTAGCTGCCACCTATGGTGGAGATAGGGGTCCTAAGGACCACCATACCTCCCAATTGGTGGCAGCAAGAGGGTCATGTTTGGTATCATTGGAAAGGCCAGACCATGGCTTTCAACGGGGAGGCTTTCAGCATGCGCGCAATACAGCGTGTGGCTGGCCTCGTCGAAGCGTCACAATGCTGCGACAGACGCCGAGAGGCACGTCAGTACGCAACACATACAGTATATGAATATACAGAAATATTTATAATATAAATAGACTAATAAAGGAGATAAAACCCTAAGTAACCCATGTAATGTACAAATATAAAAAAAATGTTTATTTTAACTTCTAAATGAATTAAGCCTGTTTATTATTTTCCACTTTTAGAGAGTTATTTCTATTAAAAGAATGCATGAACGTTTGGTAATAGCTGAGTCCTTGCACTGACTCCTGCTTCTGCTGGTTAGCCTGGAAACGCATGGACACACTAAGGGCCCTCCCACCTCCGTAACGGTAGAGGTAGCATTTACATAAGTCTGCATTAGCTTAATGCCCAGATCATGTCCCAATCGGTATTAGTGCTTTGTAGCATAAGCTGACTGTACTTTGCGCTCCCTATGCTTAACATGGGGAGAAAAAAGTGTAAGCAGAGAGTAATTAATGTTAGTCCTAGCGCTAATTGCTAACTGCTGCGGCTAACTGAAAAGCTGAAACTCCCTCCCCAAAAAAAAAAATCAAATACTCATCTCTCATCCTGCAGCAAGAACGGCATCCCAATCTGTCGCTTCTGGCCGCCGGGAGCAGCGTCCGACTGGGGAAAAAAGTCCCTAGTCTCCCTCTGCTGCGAGAGGGGAGATCCTGCAGTTCATGAGACCCAGCAGCAGAAGCCTCCATGGAGTTCTATGGCCTCAAGGAGGGGATGCTTGCAATGGCGCGTTAGAGGCTAGCAACCGTTACGGGGCTGGCTTCAGCTATTGCCTCGTAATCTGTAAAACTGGAACTCTAAGGGGCGATTTATGAGTGCAAATTTTTCCCATTAGCAAACCCATTTTAGCGCAGGGTAAGTAATAGTGCCCTAAATGTGTCCTTTTTGACCCCCCTCCCAACGTCTGTTGTAGCAATTCGATGAATTAGCTAGGAGGACCACATGATTTACGTGAATACTTTTAATGCACATTACAACAGACGGGGATTTTACCTCTACGTCTAATCACTACAATGTACGTCAGATGGGTCTACAAAGAGCTCACGCTTCTTAGAGCTGAGTGCACAGCGAGGTGACCATACAGGCGTCCATGTGCAAAGCACATACTTTCTCGCAGACCTGCTTTACGCATTCCTGTACGCCGGTGTGGCCTCTGTTTTAGCCATGCATTAGTGCAGAAGCAGCAGTCAATCTCAAGGAGTAGAACTTTAAAAAAATCCCAAATTGTGCTATATGATAAAAGTATTAATACAAATCCCTACATAGAATCTTTCTTTTTGCTATTTGTAGGATAAGTCACAGCGAACAAAATCAAAATGTTGTGTCGTCAAAGACATCTTGCGATCATGTTTTTATTCTCCAAGTCTATTGTCCTCTGGTCTGTAAGTGCAGTCTCTGCATACTCTATTATGCTGACTGTCAAAATTAGAGCTTGTACGTTTTGTGTTCTCGCAACGCTTGTCTGCAAACAATGTAGAAAAGACAGATGTAGTTTATTTTATTTGTATCATGGCAAACCAGAGTGAAATCTGTTTGCTGACAGGATGTATACAGATCCAGATGAAGCTGTGGTAGTACGCAGTGAGTGGCTTAGTAGCAATACCAGGCACAGCAAGCACTTAAAATTTTCTCTGTCAAGTAAGTAGAAGCTGTGATACGTCTTTCTCGAAACAATGTAAAAACAGGGATAGAGGGAAAAGAAATATGGCTTCTCTGCACAATTCAACGTGCATGCTAATTCTGATTCAGATAAAGCACAATGTTAATTTTACCATTATAGCAGGTCTCATTTAACCTCCCTGGCGGTCCGATTCTGACATTTTATATGTCAGAATAGGTCCAATTTATTCTGGCCCCCTAGCGGTATAAGTGTGGCTCGGGGGTTAATTTTCATTACTGAAAGCGGTATCCCAGAGCCACACTCGGGCCGATACTTACATGTCCCTGCGCTCCCTCGCCGTCCCCGCAGTCACACTGCAGCCGATTGCGATGTCACACTTCCTGGTTCACTCCTCGCGAGAAGAGAACCAGGCAGTGTGACCGATGCAAGCGGCTCGAGGAGACTGCGGCTGTCAGCGAGGGAGCGCAGGACATGTAAGTATCCAGCCCGAGTGTGGCTCGGGGATACCGCTTTCGGTACAAAGAGTTAACCCCAGCCACACTCAGGAAAACCGTCAGGGGGCTTAATGAAATACAAATTTCAATGAAAGCGAGTTACACAGGTTAGCTGAGGACATTAACACATTGCTAGATCTGTGTGACAGAGCATGATGTGCTGTTGCATATCATACATGTTAAAATTGAAGAAAAAAAATTAAAAGTATGAAGAGTTACAGTAAAAGACATTGGGCTCTAATCTCTAGTGGACGCCAACGGTAGCATTCAGATGAGCAAGTTTTACCGTCCGCCAGGGTAAGTGACTTGAACGCTTTACCTTTATAACGCTAAACCCATAAAAAAAATCATTTAGGCTGGGGTCAGACCAGCGCACTTTTAACGTGCGTTCTGGTGCACATAATTACAGCCGCACTAGCAGCAGATGACGGGCAATGACGACCAATATACGATATACGGCCGCACAAAAGTCCGGCCGTGCAACGCAAGTGGAATTTGAACGCATTTGTTTGAGAACGCTGAACCGCTAGTACTGACGTACTGAGTGCGCAGCTGCGGCATACCGGCGTGTTTGCGTGATTAGGAGATGTCAGATGCTGCTAATGTCCAGCCTACATAACGTCCAGACGCAAAAAGAGTTTTATTGACGATCCGTACAAAATCACGCCCGAAAATGCGCGTCGTCTGACCGTTTTTGCGCATTCCGTGAAAAAATACGTCAATGCGTTCGGACGCACTTTTTCACGTTCGCGGGGAAAAATGCTTTTGTCTGACCCTAGCCTACCGGTGACTGCTAGTTTGCATAAGCTTACTGTATTTTGCTTATCCTATACTTAACATGGGCAGCGCAATCGTTAATTTGCCTAAAGTAAGTATTACTAAGGGCTAAAGTTATTTACTGCTGGGATGCGCAAGCCTAAAAGCTGGTGCTAAATGATTCCGCATTTGCAAAATCATTAAGCACCCGCTAAAACCACCCAATAAATCCAATACTCACCTCTCATCCCGCGGCAGGAACGGTGGCCCGATCCACCGCTTCTTGTTGCCGGGAGCAGAGTGAGACTGGCAACAAATAGTTTCCAGTCTCCTCCCGCAATCTCGCCTGAGTGAGATCGCACAGAGCTCGCGGCCCAGAAGTGCAAACTTCTATGGAGTCTATGGACTCCAGGAGATGATACTCACTACTGGGAGTATCCCAGCAATTAGCGTGGCAATCCGGGGTAAGGTGCCGAGGTACAGCCTGCCCCGGAATCTCATGCTAAAATGGGAATGCTACGGGGAAAAGTGCAGGCACAGATTTTCCCAGTTAGCATCCCCATTTTAATGTAAACTAGGGAATAGGCCCCATTGTATATAATTATATTAAAGTATATAAAACTATTAATGACATGTGATGTCATTAATAATTCCCTGCTGCTTTCATCTCAACTATGATGTCATTGCTTTCCTTCAAAGTAATCTCACAAAGGAGCTGCCTCTGAAATATGGTGCTGCTTTAAAGAAGTGTGCAAATCATGAGTAAAATCTCTTGGGGAATAAAAGCAACCATAAAAAAATGAATTTTAGATTAAAATGTACTGTATAATATTCCAAATATAACTGCAGAATTGCTTGGAATTGTTAATTTGCACACTTTAAGGGCCTTATTTCCTAATTCAGTAATAAATTGCAGATATTAATTACCCGATAGCTTCTCTGTTTTCCTGTTGTAGCTTTGAAAAACAACTGTATAATGAGCTTTCTAAAACGGTAATATCTCTCTTTTTTTAACTTTTTGTGAGGCAATCAATTTAAGTCACAAGCTAACAAAAGCTATTTCAGTACATGGTGACTCTGGTGGAGATAAGTAGAACGCAGCAGTGTTAGGTATGGTTGTTGAAATTTCCTAACTTGCAGTAATACAAGGTTTCTTACATTATCTATACTATGTTCTGACAGATCGAACAGAATTGCTTCGGACCTGAAAAAGAGAGGAGACTCGGGAAATCTTTTATTTATTGAGGTCAAATAAATACAGTATCATCGCATCTTGTGAAGCTGTGATCCTCTGGACTTAACCCCTTGTCACCATAGGATGTGCTATGCCGTCCTAGCGGTGAGAGGGCTTTGAAGACGCAAAGCGTACAGGTACGCCACACTGTCTTCAATGGCCGCTTCCGTCCATCCCTGCAGCCTGCGCACCTCACACGACATTGGTTGCAGGGGGACGGCCTAAACTCAGGCCGTACCCCTGCAGTCAATGACACGCGACGCGAGTCGGCTGTGGTGTGGCGGGCCGCAATCTGCAGCTCACGATGGCACCTGTCGGCAAGGCGTACCTGTACGCCTTGCCAGCGTTAATCCACCCCCAGCGGGCGACCCCCGCCAGTCGTTAAGGGGTTAACATAGATTGTCCTAACTACCCCACAAATGTGTTTGTGTGTGTATATATTATATAGTGTAGATTGGCTAAGGAGTATAGCTTCCAGACCTGAAGAAGAGAGTTATATTTAAAAGACAAGCTTTCGAGAGTATAATGTTAGTCCAATAAAAATGTATCACTCAGAATATATATATATATATATAATCTATTTAATATCTATCTATATGTAGAACTTGTGGTTCTTTCTTTGAGTCTCCTCCATATGTACATTCCTTTATTCTTTTTTTGCCACAGAGGAAGCTGACACATGAAGAACAGGAAGTGGGGAGATCAGAAATGAATTCCATTAACATGGAAATTATTTGGGTGTGGGATGTGAAAAGAAATGCTGATGAGATGATTCATCACAGTTGTAGCGGCCATTTCACTCTCATTTTCTTTGCACCAAGATTCCCCCCCCCATGGAACAGATGTCGCTGAAGCAGTTGTCATTTGTATTAAATCATAGTTTGTCGTCCTGACAAAAAGCGGCGTTTGTCTTCCACATGACTGGTTTGATGGCGACGCTCTGTTAAAGCTAGTCTGTCTAGAAATATTCTACAGGATGTCGGTATATTTAAATGTGGACTTACTTGTTAATTATAAAACGGAATAAAACATTATCGGTACATTGACTTTTCAAAGGAAAAAAAAGTATGATATAGAATAATACCAAACAACAGGGAAAAATTAGCAAAAAAACAAAAACAAAACAAGTTTCCAAAGGTTGGTGAGGCATCTGCTTTCTGTTTTTTGTCTGGCAAAGGATTATGGGTGTTGCGATGCACAATTATAAGAGTTGCATGGCTGGCTCCAAAGAGAATTTATATTTACTTAAAGGGTTATTCAGAAAGCACCGACATTTCAGTGCTTACTCGTTCAGCGCACTTCGGCTATTCCAGTTCACCAACCCTGTGGTGAATTCATTATTCACTGCAGGGTCCCCGAAGTGTGCTGAACGTGGAGCCGCCTAAGACCGTCGTCGACATCAGAACAATCCACCGAACGCCGCTGCCAATCAGCCCGCTGAAGGACACTGAAGACCGCCAAACACCGTCGAACGCCTGGGGAAAACAAATTGGAACCAATACAAATACATGAAAATGGAGATAATGAAAAAGGTCCTATAAAAAATAAAGCCTTCTGTTATAAAAAAAACGCCTTCAAAATAAAATTGGGAATGAAAAATGTTGTCTAAGAAATCCCCAAAAAAATAAGACTGTTTGCTGAAAATGAAAATAACAAAAGGTTGAAGAAAAAAAAAAATCATATTTTTTAACATTGAATCACATGGAATTCGCCTGTTTAAACTTGTCAAAATGAATCACCGAAAATCAGGACATTTCCCTGACATTTCGGCATTCTCTGAATAGATTGACCATTACTTCTCTATGGGACAATTTCGCTGCTGTCAAAGATCGCTGAATTGCAGCGACCTGTGGCGATCTGCATTGTATTTTGCGGTCAATTCACCAGTATTTGGCGAATTGACAGTTTATGAATAGACGAACTGCCACGAAATTGCACCGTACAGTGAAATTCACCGTTCGGTGCAATTCGGTGGCAAGTTCAGCACTCTTTGAATAACTCTTTTAACATCAATCAGTTGAGAAATGGTAACATGTTAAAATCCCGGCAGTCTACGAATTCACTCACATTTATATATACATATTTTTTTCGATCATTGCTGAAAAATTGGATTTATATTCCACCCTAAAGTGCCATCTGCCATTATTCTTTTCTGAATCCCTAAGCATATTCTACAAATCACTTTAGCAGGAAACATTTACTGCATAGAGTTCCATATCCAATTTCCATAAAGGGGGTAAATGTATTATATATTATTTTAATATATTATCATATATTTTAAAATTTCTATGCCTAACTAAAAGTTCTTTCACCGAACAAGTATTTAAAAAAATAAAAAAAATACTACCCCCCCCATTTGCTTGTAGGCCTATGCAAGAATACAACCGTGCTGTCAGTATTCATGTGGAGCAGGACCACAGCAAAGCACGAGTAGCAGTGCCTGGAGGGCCTGTATCTAGACTCCCTGCTACACACCCACATAGCAAGTAGGAACGTGGTGTGATTGACGGTCACAAATTAGGGATCAGTCTGCATAGTGTTCTAGGGCAAGTTTGACAGACACTGGAAATCCTTTTAACAAGACTTTATTTGTTCAATGAAAGGTGTTTCACATGAAGTTCAAAATAAAATTAAACAGAAAACAAATCCTCGCTCTCACCAGAGCACTAACAAACAGTCAATCCCTGACTCGCACTGGATGGCTAACTCCATTTACCAGTAAAACAAAGCGCTTATTACATGGAAACACATAGACCTTTCAGTCTTTTCACCTTGAAAGTTCTGTCCTCTATTGTTCACCACCAGAAAAGGAAGACCCAGGCCCCCTTGAGCAGTTCCTGTTCTGAACTTTTAAACAGCATTTTTTCCTCAATGAACCTTAGGTGTGGCTTGAGTAATCCCACACCTGCAGAGCTGCCTGCTGGGAAATGTAGTTCACCCATGTAGTGGGCACAGGCTATGCAGAATCCTAGGTCCCAAATACCTGCCTTTCACAACCACACCTCTGACAGTCACACATCCTCCCCCCCAGCTCAGAACAAACCGGGGTGAGCGACCGCAGACAACAGACAGTGAGCCCTTGAAAGACCATCTGCATTTCCCAGCGCAGAACCTGCCTTGTGTTCCACTGAGAAATTGAAGGGTTGCAGGCTAAGAAACCAACGGGTCACCCTAACGTTAGTTTCCCTATTTCGGCTCATCCACGTGAGAGCAGGGGCGGATCCAGGGGGGGGGCAACGGGGCAATTGCCCCCCCCCGAGATTTGAGCCGGGGACCCAGATGCCGCCGGGCAGCGCAGGAGCGCCTGCCCGGTCCTGAAGAGTGCGTCCTTGTAAAGGGGATGCGGCTGCGTGCAGGCGCAGCCGGTCACGTGGTCCGGCTAATCAGGTGGTACTGAGTCTCTGTACCACCTGACTGGCCGGACCGCGTGACCTGCGCACGCACGCAGCCGCCTCCCCTTTACAAGGACGCACTCTTCAGGACCGGGCAGGCGCTCCTGCGCTGCCCGGCGGCATCTGGGTCCCCTGAACACCGGAGCTGGAGGCCTGGAGCAATATCCAGGTGAGAGCTGGGCAAATCCATGACCTGGGCAAATCCATGAGCTGGGGGCAAATCCATGACCTGGGCAAATCCATGAGCTGGGGGTAAATCCATGAGCTGGGCAAATCCATGAGCAGGGGGCAAATCCATGAGCTGGGCAAATCCATGACCTGGGGGTAAATCCATGAGCTGGGCAAATCCATGACCTGGGGGCAAATCCATGACCTGGGCAAATCCATGAGCTGGGGGTAAATCCATGAGCTGGGCAAATCCATGAGCAGGGGGCAAATCCATGAGCAGGGGGTAAATCCATGAGCTGGGCAAATCCATGAGCTGGGGGTAAATCCATGAGCTGGGCAAATCCATGACCTGGGGGCAAATCCATGACCTGGGCAAATCCATGAGCTGGGGGTAAATCCATGAGCTGGGCAAATCCATGAGCAGGGGGCAAATCCATGAGCTGGGGGTAAATCCATGAGCTGGGCAAATCCATGAGCAGGGGGCAAATCCATGAGCTGGGCAAATCCATGACCTGGGGGCAAATCCATTAGCTGGGGGTAAATCCATGAGCTGGGCAAATCCATGAGCTGGGGGTAAATCCATGAGCTGGGGGTAAATCCATGAGCTGGGCAAATCCATGAGCTGGGCAAATCCATGAGCTGGGCAAATCCATGAGCTGGGCAAATCCATGAGCTGGGGGTAAATCCATGAGCTGGGGCAAATCCATGAGCTGGGGGCAAATCCATGTGTGAGCTGGGGGCCCTCTGCTCCTCTAGATTGTAAACTCCTGGGTGCCCTCTGCTCCTCTAGATTGTAAGCTCCTGGGTGCCCTCTGCTCCTCTAGATTGTAAACTCCTGGGTGCCCTCTGCTCCTCTAGATTGTAAACTCCTGGGTGCCCTCTGCTCCTCTAGATTGTAAGCTCCTGGGTGCCCTCTGCTTTTCTAGATTGTAAACTCCTGTGAGCCGGGCCCTCTGCTCCTCTAGATTGTAAGCTCCTATGAGCCGGGCCCTCTGCTCCTCTAGATTGTAAGCTCCTGTGAGCCGGGCCCTCTGTAAATTCTCGTGAGTCGGACTCTCTGCTAAAACACCTTATTTTCTGTCAGTGCCCCTCCCGAGACTAGTCTCTGGATCCGCCCCTGCGTGAGAGGAGCATGACCAGTGAGTAGCTTAAAGGGTCATCCTAACAAATACTACTTCAGGGACTCTAGTGCCCATTTGATGGCCAGACATTCTTTCTCCACTATGGAGTAGTTTTTCTCATGAGAATTGAGTTTCCTTCTCAAATACATTACAGGATGTTCTTCACCCTGAACTTCCTGAGATAAAACAGCCCCTACACCAACCTCTGACGCATCGGTTTGCACAACAAACTGTGCAGAGAAATCTGATGTAGCCAGTACCGGGGCAGCACAAAGGGCAGCTTGCAATGCTACGAAGGCTTGTTCTGCATCAGGTGTCCATTTTACCATGACAGGGCCTCTAGCTTTAGTCAGATCCATCAAAGGACCTGCAATTGTTGCAAAGTTAGGGATGAACCTGCGGTAATACCCAGTTAACCCCAAAAATGGCCAGTTCAGCATCACCTCCACTTATATATTTGTGGTTTAACCACGCCTCTCCCAATAGTGAACCCCAAGTATTTTTCTTCCTCTAAGCCTATGGAACATTTGGCAGGGTTTGCAGTAAGACCTGCTCCATGGAGAGAATTGAGCCCCGCCTGAACCTTAGGAAGGTGGGTTGCCCAATTTGTGCTATGGATCACAATGTCATCAAGATATGCTGTGGCATATTGTTTATGTGATTGCAAGATCCGGTCCATCATTCTTTGGAATGTGGCTGGGGCTCCATGTAATCCAAAGGGTAGGACTTTGTATTGGAAGAGTCCCTCAGGTGTGGAAAAGGCAGTCTTTTCCTTAGCACTTTCTGAAAGGGGCACCCACCAATAACATAGAAACATAGAAAAATGTCGGCAGATAAGAACCTTTCGGCCCATCTAGTCTGCCCAATTACATGGATACTTTACCTGGATTTATCTTTTGTTTAGGATAGCCTTATGCCTATCCCATGCTTGCTTAAATTCAATTACTGTTTTGGCCTCTACCACTTCAACTGGAAGACTGTTCCATGTATCGACCACCCTCTCAGTAAAATAATGCTTCCTGATGTTACTTTTAAACCTTTGCCCCTCCAATCTAAGACTATGTCCTCTTGTTTTGCTACTTTATTTCCTTTTAAATATACTCCCTTCCTCTACTTTGTGGATTCCCTTTACGTATTTAAATGTTTCTATCATATCTCCTCTGTGTCGTCTTTTTTCCAAGCTGTACATGTTAAGATCATTAAGCCTTTCCTGGTAACTTATCTCCTTCAAGCCGTACACCATTTTAGTAGCCCTTCTCTGAACTCTCTCTAAGATGTCTATATCCTTCTGGAGATATGGTCTCCAGTACTGCACACAGTACTCAAAGTGAGGTCTCACCAGTGCTCTGTACAGTGGCATGAGCACTTCCCTTTTCCTACTGCTAATACCTCTCCCTACACAACCAAGCATTCTGCTAGCATTTCCTGCTGCTCTATTACATTGACTACTTACCCTTAGATCCTCTGAAATAATAACCCCTAATTCCTTTCCTCAGATGTTGAGGTTAGGACTGTATCAATATTCTATATTCAGCAATTGGGTTTTTACGTCCCAGGTGCATTATCTTGCACTTGTCCACATTAAAACTCAATTGCCACAGCTCCGACCATTTTTTTAGTTTACCTAAATCATTTGTCATTTGGCTGATCCCTCCAGGAACGTCAACCCTGTTGCAAATCTTTGTGTCATCAGCAAAAAGACATACTTTTCCATTAATACCTTCTGCAATATCACTAATAAAAATATTAAATAGAATGGGTCCAAGTACTGACCCCTGAGGTACCCACTGGTAACAAGACCTTGCGCCAAATAAACTCCATTTACCACAACCCTCTGTTGCCTGTCACTCAGCCACTGCCTAATCCATTCAACAATATTGGAATCCAAGCTCAAAGATTGCAATTTACTGATAAGCCTTCTATGCGGAACAGTATCAAAAGCCTTACTGAAATCTAAATAAGCAATGTCTACTGCACCACCTGTGTCTATTATTTTTGTTACCCAATCAAAAAAATCAATAAGATTAGTTTGGCATGATCTCCCTGAGGTAAACCCATGTTGTTTCTGATCCTGTAATCGATGTGTTTTTAGATGTTCAACAATCCTTTCCTTTTACATGGTTTCCATTAATTTCCCCACTACTGACGTAAGACTAACTGGCCTATAGTTCCCCGATTCCTCCCTACTACCCTTCTTGTAAATGGGCACAACATTTGCTAATTTCCAGTCTTCTGGGACGACTCCCGTTAACAAGGATTGGTTAAATAAATCTGTTAACGGTTTTGCTATTACATCACTGAGCGCTTTTAATAATTTAGGATGGATCCCATCAGGCCCCATTGACTTATTTGTCTTTACTTTAGACAGCTGCTGTAGAACCTCCTCCTCTGTAAACTCATATGTAAATGTCTCGTTAGTGTTTCCTCCTAACTGAGGTCCCTTTCCTTCCTTTTCTTCTGCAAAGACTGAACTAAAATATTCATTGAGGCAGTCAGCGAGACTTTTATCCTCTTCTACATACCTTCCTTCCTTTGTTTTTAATCTAACTAATCCTTGTTTTACTTTTCTTTTCTCGTTTATGTATCTAAAAAATGTTTTGTCCCCCTTTTCTACTGATTGAGCTATTTTCTCTTCTGCGTGTGCTTTGGAAGGTCTTATAAATTGCTTTGCCTCTTTCTGTCTAATCTTATAGGTTTGCCTATCTTCTTCACTCTGAGGTTTTTTAGAATTCTTGAATGCTATCTTTTTGTTCTTCACTATTTTGGCCACTTCTGCAGAGTACCACAGTGGTTTCTTCCCTTTTTTGTTTTTGCTAACAAGCCAAATGCAAATGCATGTAGCCTTCAATAATGCTTCCTTTAAATAATCCCATTTCTCCTGGACTCCCTTTAAACTCCTCCAGTCTGATAATGACTCATTCACACAAAATCTCATTTTAGAAAAATCAGTTTTTTTTAAAGTCTAAAACTTTTGTTTTTGTGTGGTGCGGCTCCATCCCTGTTCTTATATTAAACCACACTGACTGGTGATCACTAGATCCCAAATTTTCACCTACAACAACGTCTGATACCAAACCTCCATTTGTGAGAATTAAATCCAATATGGCCTCTTTACGGGTCGGCTCCTCAACTACTTGTGTTAGAGATAATCCCAGTAGGGAGTTTAGAATATTTGTACTCCTGGTGCACCCAGCTATTTTGGTTTTCCAGTTCACATCAGGAAGATTAAAGTCCCCCATGATAATAACTTCCCCCTTCATTGCCATTTTGGCTATTTCCTCAAACAGCAGATTATGTAGCTCTTCTACTTGTCCAGGGGGTCTATAGATCACACCTACACGAGCTACTGTATGATTGCCAAATGTTAGCGTAACCCAAACTGACTATGTTCACCTCGCTCACTTTTATTTGGTTCGTTTTTATGTTGTTTTTCACATACAGGGCCACTCCTCCTCCTTTCCTACCCTCTCTGTCTTTTCTATATAAAGAGTACCCCGTTATTGTTAGGTCCCAGTTATTTTTCTCACTGAACCATGTCTCAGTAACCGCCACTAAATCTACTTTTTCAGCTGCCATCTGAAATAAGGTCTAATGTCGTAAGGTACCGAGCCGTACCAAATCTTTCCACTAGTTCATCAACCCTTGGCATGGGGTACATGTCAAATTTTGATGTGCTATTTAGTTTCCGATAGTCATTACAAAAAAAAATGGAACCATCTGGTTTTGGAACTAACACAATTGAGCTATTCCAGTCACTGTGTGACTCTTCAATTACTCCCAATTGCAACATCTTTTTAACTTCAGCATTAACAGCTTCCCTTCTGGCCTCCGGAATTCGGTAGAGTTTCAGGCGAACACACTTCCCTGGGTCAGTATAGATGTCATGTTTCACTATATTTGTTCTGCCTGGCACTGTAGTAAATACAGAGTTCTTAGCTACAAATGTAACAACTTCACGCCTCTGTGGTACAGAGAGTTTCAGCTATATTAACCCCCACTTTATTTGGAGCAGGTTGTGATATTAAGGGTTTCTTCGACCCATTTAAAACTGCAATGTTTCCACTCACTTCTGCCAGCGTAGGGTCCTCCCACTGTGCAGCCCCAAACTTCCCACTGCTCAAATCAAGAGTAGACTATGAAACATCTTGGGCTCCGGTTCATCTCCCACCATTACCCTTGAAAAGGTACCATTTTCGTTTAACTTTACATTCTTAAATGACGGTTTCGCTTCAAAATCAGAGTCAGAAAATGGAAATATTTCATGCAATTCTTCACACGTAGCTTTTGTGCCAGTATAGGTGGCATTCCACAGATCCAAGAAATGTGGGAAATCCCTAGCTAGGACAATATTATGTTTGATATGCGGTACTACACCCACTTTATGCAAAACAGTCCCAGTTTCCATATCAAACCTCATTTCAGTAGTGGGATACTGATGTTTATCCCCATGAATACATACTATTTCAATTTCTGTAGACTTTTTATCTTATCAGGGTTTATCAGAGATCTAGAAACCAGAGTAATCATGCTCCCAGAGTCAAGCAAAGCCTGAACCTTTCTACCCTCTACTGATACCCAACATAAATGTGGGACTATTGAAGGACCCATTGACCTGGGAGCCATCCTCGCATCAGAAAACACCTTATACACATCAGTATTCTCTCCTATATTACATTGCATAGGTTCAATAGAGAGTGGGCAGTCCTTCATGAAATTACCATATTCCTGGCACCTATAACATTTACCCTGTGACTCGAATGGTCTTTGAGGCCATGTGCCAGGCTGCTGTTCTCTTGGGGACCATTTCCCTTTATTTGGATAGTCATTAGGTCCAAAGTTTTTTCCAATAGTAGAGGACTTCCCAACAACCTTTAAACCAGGAACAGTCTTACCGGTTTGGTTGCCCTCTTTAGCTTTTCCATTCTGTATCCGCTCAGCAGTAGTCAATTCTGATAGATCAACAGCCACCAGATATCTTTCAACAAGGGTGGTCAACTCACTGCCGTGCGGGAGTTTCCTTGTATGACCCACTTACGAAGGGGTGAAGATAAGCTCATTACGAAGCGGTCCATCACAAGCTGTTCAATTATTTGAGCTGCGGTATTCACATCTGGTTGCAACCACTTGCGTGCCAGGTGGATCAGATCATACATCTGTGATCGTGGCGGTTTCTCCTGATGGAATATGCAGGCAGGAAACCTTTGAGCACGTACTGCTGCCGTGACACCCAATATCAATATTTCTGCTTTCAGTTTGGCATAGTCATTAGCTTGACTTGGCTGCAGATCAAAATATGCTTTCTGTGGCTCCCCACTCAAGAATGCTGCCAATAGACCAGCCCAGTGTCCAGGTGGCCAGTGTTCTCTTTCAGCAGTCCTCTCAAATGTCAAGAGGAATGCTTCTACATCATCAGATTCTGCCATTTTCTGGAGAAAATTACTTGCTCTGATCCCGCTATTTTCGTGGGAATTTTGTAATGGAGCCCGCTGTTGGATTTGGCTGCGCTCAGTTAGAACTTGCACCTCCTTTTGGAGTATCTGTATAATCTTCTGTTGCTCAGTTATTTGCGCCGCCAGCATTCGGTTGGTCTCCTGTTGCACAACAGTGTTCTGCTGTTGGAGATACTTTTGTAACCCTTTCCAGCTTCATGCAAGTCAACAATTCTTGATCGTAGGTCTTCTAAGAGCTCTTTTCTGTGAGGCATGGTTCACATCATGCAGTGCGTCTTGAAACCAGTAAACCCAAAACTGGTGTGTGTTTTTAAAGGGCAGGGCAGCTTTCAGCAACACATCCAATAATATCACACTGATTGGACTCAAGGTTGGCTCACTCCTGGCTCCAATTAGCTCTTGGAGAAGTCATTAGGCTAGGGGTTCACATACTTTTTCCACCCTGCACTGTGAATGTTTACATGTTCTGTTCAATAAAAACATGAAAACATAGAATGTTTGTGTTGTATTATTTTAAGCAGACTGTGTTTTTCAAATTGTTGTGACTTAGATGAAGATCAGAGCACATTTTATGACCAATTCATGCAAAACTCCACGTAATCCCAAAGGGTTCAAATACTTTTTCTTGCCACTGTACCTGCTAATAAGGGAGGAGATGTAGGCAGGGGCGTGGTTATGGAGAGCTTTGTATGTGAGCACCAATATTTTGAAATGGATTCTAAAGGAAACAGGGAGCCAGTGTAGAGAATGACAGAGGGGCGAGGTGTTCAAGGTGCAGGAGGTGAGGTGTAGGAGTCTGCAGTCTGTAATGAACGCCTGTGCCAGAGGGATAATCTGGGATCTCTTAAGGCTAGAGAGAAGGAGGTTGCAATAGTCAAGGCGGGAGATAATTACCGTCCCATTTTTCATTGGCATAGCTTTGGTATTACTAATAAGGTAATGTTGCCGTGGTGTGATAAGGAAAACGGAAATTATGTACCACAATTTTCCATTTTCTGATAAAATCAATGGCAATATTACATTTCCATTCTTTATTTATGAGAATTCGGTGTCAAATGACTGTCTGATAGGAAAGGGATATTATTAATATACAATGTCCAGCTAAATAAATAAATTATAAGTGCCAAGTAGAAATTATGTATGAAAAAAATGGCATCCAAAGATTCCATAAATTCTCCAAAAATGGGTCTGAATAGACTGAACTTTCTCTTTCATTACACTCAGTCACTGAAACTGTAAATTCTCCATCTCTATTTGACAAACCGTCCTAATTGGCAGGGGCGCAGGGACCATCAAATATATGTATATTTAACCGTGTCAGTAGCAAACAACAGCATCCCAAATATATATACAATAAATCAAGCTATTTTTGCTAGCGTTTTAAAAATTTGTGACTTCTTGTATAAAAGTACAAATAAATGGCTGCGCCAAAGCTATAAATATTTATAAAATGCTGTCAGGTTTAGGAGGGAGAAGAAAAAGATGGATTGAACACAGGTGTTTATATTTCTCCTTTTTGTAAAGTGTGTTTCCAGACACGTAGCGGAAACTTATGACCTCATTTTAAATATATATTATGTAATTCTACGTGGCCTACAAAAAGCACCATAAAGTCTTTGTTCCAATACATTTTTTTTATTCTATGCCCCCAGAATTACAATGAAATCTTTATTATTTTCCAGGATTATAGTAGTGTTTCCAGCATCCAGTAAAGTGTTTATTCAGACTTGTCAACTCTACAGATCAATGCGTTCTTAAATCCCTCTATCCATTTTCACAATTGCTGATCCTATGTACTTGTAACTATAAAATCCTACAATTTGGAGGCTGTGAAGAACAAGTTGAACTGCGGTTTTCATTTGCAATCGTTTTTTTCTTTTCCTGTCCTTTGCTACTTATTTGTCAGTACACACAGATGCGTGAAAGGTGCAATGTCAACTTCATAGCATGGGAACATTTATCACAAGAAGTATCCCCGCCGATAAATATTTGCTGGTATACTAAGTAATGAATATATTCTGGGTTTAGAGCTAAAGCCAAGCATCAGATTATGCTAGAAATTTGACAGGATGTGAATGTAAGGTACACAGGATAAGGTTCATGTGTGAGAAACATTTCCATGCATTTTCCTTGTGTTTTTTCGTAGTGCAGTGATGTACCAATACCTCTCAGCTTGAAGCTAGAAGTGTTTACGAAACCTTACAAGAACAGAAGAGTCCACTTAACACAAAAGCAAACGGATTCTCAGAAGTATCTACTTTACCTCAGAGGAATGGCCTACAAACCTGTATACAAAAGAATAAAAAGAGCACAAGCCATACACATTTTCAGAAGTATTCTGACCAGGCTTGACCTTTGGGCAAACAGGGTGAATGGCAGTGTTCATCAATGGCCATGGGCTGTTCCACTTGGAATCCATTGGCCCTCAGTGGTGAAGACTACTGAGTCAACATGTCAATCACCAGACAAGACACAGCGGAATTACTGTCCTTTTTGATTACCTATAAAATATGCCTCATTGTTTAAGCATGGAAACTATTTAAGGCTCACATCCACAGACCTACCAAATTTGCCAGGTGTCATTTCAGGAAAATGGGGGGGTGGTCACTGAGGGGGCTGTAAAGCCATTTGTGTCATCACTGCCAACTAAGGGGTGTGCCATATTGATGGGCCTGTCTTAGGGTTGCCAGGTCAGCCATGTTTTCCTGGACACATTAGTTCATGCAGAGGGGAGCACAGGGAATAATGCTGCCATGTAACCAGTATAGTTCATATGCTGCAGTAAGGAAATCAAGGTAGGTCATCTGGTACTCCTCTTGGATTTACCTGCACTGCAGCATAAGTATTCTACATGCTGCAGGGTTGCATTTCCCATGCTCTGCTCCTCAGCATGATCACATTATGTGTGTACAGGAAAACATGGCCGGCCTGGCAACTCTAGTCTGCCAGGGTGATCAGCTACCCTGCCGAGCAGTCAATTAGGGCTGCTCATATATGAGCGCTGCATTAGTACAGGTGTATGGGCTTAGAGTGCCTTCATTTTAACTATTTGTGTACCACAAGTGCCATTAAACAGGAGCAGGCTGTGCTTTTCTCCTCAGTCCTGAAAGCAGCGTACGACTGCCAGATGAATGTGAAGACTGAGGGAAACCGTGTGTCACAGGAGGGTAACTTAATACTTCAAGGTGGTTATTGCGTATAATTTTATTTATTTATTTACATACTAGTTGGAAAGCCTGCCCAGAGGGCAGTCTATTATTAATACTAATTATTAATTAAATATTATTAATACTGCCCCAGCTCATGGATACTGCCCCAGCACGTGGATATACTGCCCCAGCTCGTGGATATTGCCACAGCTCGTGGATATACTGCCCCAGCTCGTGGATATATTGCCCCAGCTCGTGGATATATTGCCCCAGCTCGTGGATATATTGCCCCAGCTCGTGGATATATTGCCCCAGCTCGTGGATATATTGCCCCAGCACATGGATATATTGCCCCAGCTCGTGGATATTGCCCCAGCTCGTGGATATTGCCCCAGCTCGTGGATATATTGCCCCAGCTCGTGGATATATTGCCCCAGCTCATGGATATACTGCCCCAGCTCGTGGATATACTGCCCCAGCTCGTGGATATACTGCCCCAGCACATGGATATTTGCCCCCAAGCTCTCATGGATATTTGCCCCCAAGCTCTCATGGATATTTGCCCCCACGCTCTCATGGATATTTGCCCCCACGCTCTCATGGATATTTGCCCCCAAGCTCAGACTCCAGACCAGACATGGGGCGGCTGTTCGAATGCTCTATCGGCATTCAGACGGCCGCCCCTGGAGCTCGCAGCCGCATACTTACCTTCCCGAGCGGCGAAGGGAAAGTTTCCCCGCTTCCGCTCGTTGAAGGACCCAAGCCGCGGTCACATGGGACTCCCACGTGACCGCGGCTTGGGTCCTTCAAAGAGCGGAAGCGAGGGAACTTTCCCTTCGCCGCTCAGGGGTTGGATGCGCGCGGCAGCCGGGTAGAGGCTGCGAGCGCAGCCTCTGCCCGGCTGCTGTGTGCATCTTGTAACCGCCGCGGCGAGCGCACAGCCGGCTCGTGCCGCGCCGGTTGCATGTGCGAGCAGCCAACCGCCGCTGGTTGCGCGCATGCGCAGAGTAGGCTTGGCGACGGACACGCCAAGCCTTACTCTTTTATAGTATAGGATAAGCATACAGAATACAAGGTCAGGCTATGTGAAGTTACATGCCATGATATGTAAAAATGGAGTTGAACATATGAGCTATTATTAGAATACAAAAAGTTAATTTCAGTGGGTATTCCCGGGGTGCATATATTATCAAAATGGGATTTCATTACAAATGGGATTTCATTTGAGAAAAGTTTTAGGTGAGTACAATGCTATTTGCATCAGAGAAGGTCAAGAAAAAAGTGCTGTGTTTAAAAAAGTAAACATTTAAGTATGCATAGTAAACATAATGTCACTTTACTACTCCTTAATTGGATATCACCTTGAATATGAAATAAGATTGGGCAACCATTCAAAAGACATAAGGATATTATGGAGATGGAGATTGTCCAAAATATATTTTTGTTTACATTACAATATATGCCTTTGGGAGAATAAGGTTACTGTATTCAAATTTATCCAAGGTCATAAAGCATGCACAGTTTATGTGAAAAGTCAATAGCACACAGTACAGTCAGTCATACCTTTAAAAAGAAGTCTAAGATTTCCCCTAAAAGTATATATATTTTTTTATTTTATTTTTTATCTGACACAGGTAGTGGCAGGAAAAGTGCTATAGGTAGTGCTGTATCAACGTTGCAGGGCCTTATTGAGGAGACTCCCTTTGTTTAATTTATTTCTCAAAAGGCAGAAAAAAGGTGCTCAAATTATAAGTTCCTTTTCTTTTTTAAGTCACACTTTCCACAATAAGTAATTGTAAAGGATATCAGTGGTGGCTCGTCCATAGGGTCAGATAGGGCAGCAATCTACCATATTTTTTGGACTAAAAATAATGTAAACTATATAAAAATATTCTGTTGTTTTTGTGTTATTTAGCATGTGACTGATTCATAAAATGTGTTATGTCCCTTTAAGCAGTGTCATTGTCTCCTCGACTGTTGCTAGGCAGAGTAAAAAAATTTAAAAATATGATATAACTATTTGTCTTTTCTTTGACCTGTGTCGTGACATCTGAGAAGGGCTCTACTGGAGATCTTAGAATTACAAACCACAGCTTTATCATTCCCAGTGCTGGTCGTCAAACAAACTGCCCAAAGTAAGCTCTGTCTGGCGCATGTCTTAACCAGGCACATGTCTTAACCCCTTACTGACAAAAATGCACCCAACATTTGCCTTAACGTGCCAAATACAAATAAAAGAAATAATAAAACCAATTAATATAAAAATAAATGTGCAAAAGTAAACAAGATTCTATTTCTTTGATACACTGAAGTTCTGTAAACTCTGCGTTATTTAATATAAAATGGGTAGGATCAGCGTTCAATTTTTATTTTTTAGCAAATAATAATAAAATCCCATTTTTTACTTTTAGATGGTGCATTCCCGTTCAGTATTTGTATTGTATACCTGTGTTTTGACCATGGTTCTGTTTTGACTACTCTTCTGTTTATTGGCCCTTGCTTTTCCTATTTCTCCATGTATTGACTCTGGCTCTGTTTTGACTACTCTCTTGACATTAACCCTTGCTAATTATGTTTTACCGTTTATTGACCTTGGCTCCATTTACTGACCATTCTCTTGGTCGTATTATATGTTTAACCCTGTGTACCGAAACTGTAGCTAGAATCCCGGCTATTCTAAAAACCGGCAATATAATTTGTGCAGTGTCTGTGTGAAGGGATCAGTGATATACGTTAAAAACACACTCAATAAATAGAGCTTACAATCCAAGAGGAGAGGGGTGGTACGCTAGGTGAGGGTAAATAGAGAACCTGAAGTAGAGGGCTGCATGTTGGCTGGGTGGGAAGATGGTGCAAGAAACGTACAGTTGGGCATCATGGAGTGAGCTGATCGGCTTCTCTAAAGTGATGTGTTAGAGACTTCTTGAAGGACTGGAGAGATGGGAGAGTCTATTGTTGTGGGGGAGTTCTATAGAAAGGGGGCAGCTCGGAAGAAGTCTTGAAGGCATGAGTTGGGCTGCGGGTACGTGGAGTTGATAGCATCAGATCATTGGCAGAATGAATTGGCTAGGACGGGATGTACCTGTTAATAAGGGAGGAGATGTAGGTAGGGGCGTGGTTATGCAGAGCTTTGTATGTGAGCACCAATATTTTGAATGGATTCTAAAGGAAACAGCGAGCCGGTGTAGAGATTGACAAAGGGGCGAGAGGTGAGCCTAGCACAGGCATTCATACCAGACTGCAGAGGGAGAATCTGGGTCCTCTTAAGGCCAGAGAGAAGGATTTTACAGTAGTCGAGGCAGGAGATAATAAGAGGCTAGATGAGCATTTTAGCAGAGTCCTGATTAACGCGAACGCGAGCAAAATGGTTTTTAGGAAGAAGTAGCCCGATTTGGTTAGTGACTGAAAGTGAGGAGTGAAGGAGACATCAGAATCGAAGAGGACACAGAGGCAACAATCCAGAGAGGTAGAGGTAATGGTGGCACCATTCACCTGAGCAATCAGTGCACACAAGGTAGAAATTGATACTTTCCTCTTTTGGACTAGAACTTCCCTTTAAGAACTTTTAGGACTTTCCCATTAAAAAAAGAAAACTATATAAAGTGCACATTACATTGTTGGGATATACACAGGTATTTATATTCCCTGTATCTAGTGGTGGTAATCATGGACACTGCATCACAATATGCTAATGTCATTGTAAGCAATAGTAGGTACAACCCACTGTCGCCAGAAAAAGGATGTTCATCTAATAAAAGAAATGCCCAACCAGGTTTAGTTTATGCTTTATGATCTTGTTTATTTTACATGTCCTGCAAAATTTTATTAAAATGTTCTCTTCATTTTAGTTTTCCAAGCGGAGATAAATGTTAATATTACAATGTCCTTTGTATTTTTCTATTTTCTTTTCATCTTTGCATATTGTTTTTTTTCAGTCTCACATTGGCGTTAACAGAATGAAATGATGGGAGATACTACAGCCTCGGCGGGTTTGATTTCCTTTCTGGATTCATGATTATACAGAAAGATGAGATTTAATAGACAAAGATTTAGTATTACAGCGGCAGGAAATGTAATTTTGCGATATAGACTTTTATCTTGATCCCCTGAAATAAACAATAACACACAATGCAAGCCTACTCTGTATTACAAAGTAAACTTGTAATAGTAGATAATATTACACGATTAAATAGTTTGTGATGTAATGAAAGAATATGGTTTTCTCGCGTTCTACTTGTTTTCAAGGTTCTGAAGGATTGGTTTAGTGAGGTTATTTAATGAAAAATGCCCATGAGGGAATCTCCACAAGCTTTGTAAATGCTATCAGACTGCAACATGAGAATAGGGGTTTCACATTAAGTCTAGGAATACGGATTAAAAATATTGTAATGACTCTAGACGTGCAGCAATAAAAGTAGCCACACATCACCACAAGTTCTTTATTCCCACGTTTGTTTTTCCCTTTCTCTTCTAGTTTTGAATGTTTTACATAATTGACATGCTGAGACCTCCGTCAGTCACCGGACAAGTTTCTCTATGAATAGGAGCGTCATCCCGGTGTGAAAAGAAAGTCGAAAGTCACAATGTAACAGAGTGCACTAAAATAAGCCAATAATTAAATTATTCTAACTACGAGGAAAAAAAGCTGGCTGCGGTGCTGACACTAAACACTATGGGCTTGTCACTTTTGAAAGCCTTACGGCCAGGAAACCATTATTATGTTGTTATCTTTATGTTAAATTCACATATATTTTGTTACAGACCTTGAGCTCTATTCCATAGTTGGCGCTAACGTTAGTGTCTCGACATGTAAGCGTCAGTACCAGGATAAGTGTGTCTAACGCATGCCATCCATATTATGTTCCTGATGCTGCCCCAATTAGTAATCCGTTGTGCTTACTGTACTTTGCGCATCCTATACTTCACATGGGGGCAGAGCAGGCATTACCCCATAAGGCAGGTCAGGTGACAGCCTGAGGGCACTCCAACTGAAGGGAGGAAATTTCCCAACATTTTGGCTGCCCACAGGTATGAAACACCTTCTGCAGAGATGCTAGGGGCTAGCCCCCCCCTCAATCACTAAATAAGTCTGTAATTATGTGTGATCTAACATTAAAACTACTTGATCATACCTGATCTAACTAAAAGCTTCCAAAACGGCAAAGTGTCTGGGCAATTTTTTGATAAGGGAGACTAATGGCAGGTCCCCCCCCCCCCGGAAAATATTTGTTACTATTTAGTTTTTCTAGGAGTGATCCAACGCAAATGACAATTGATCTAACAAAGATCTAGTTGTTTTGTTACAAAAAAGTTTTGTTACAAAAAATTTGATTTGGGGGGCTAACCTGGTTGAGGTTTGAGACAAGCAAGTCTTTTTCTGGGCCTTATTTTCTTTTGCTTGGGCAAATTTTCAGGTTTCGACCGTGACTCCAATTTGGAGGAGGAGAGGGGAGGAATTAGATGTGAGGGAATGGGGTCGAACGGGCACATGGTGAGATGTGAGGAGGACAGTAAGGAATTGACTTCCTCCTCAGTGGCTGGGAGGAAGCGGCAGAGGGTAGCAGATAGGGCTTCTGGGAGTGGAGGTGGCAGATAACTATCTTGTGATGGGATGTTGCTTCTGATAGAGTTTTATTGAGGAAGAAATCTGCCAGGTCTTGAGCGCTGAAGGCAGATGAGGGGGGAGGTGCGGGTGGGTAGAGGAGGGTGTTGAAGGTGGACCAGAGTCGTTTAGGGTTGGAGGACAGTTTAGATATAAGAGATAAGAAGGATTGTTTGGCCAAATGGAGGGCAGAGGTGTATGACCAGAGAATAAACTTGAAGTGAACAAAATCAGCTTCAGAGCGGGATTTTGCTCTCCAGCGCGGGAGCATCTTTACAGGTAGCGCGTCTGGAGGGTGTGCCAGGGCTGAAGCTGGTAGCGTGGGGCCTTACAGAGTCGAAGAGGAGCAATTGTGTCTAAAGCAGAGATAAGTGTGGTGTTGTAGTGGTTAGTGGCAGCATCAGGGCAGGTGAAGGATGAGGTGTAAGGGAGGTGGTGAAGTAGGTTGGAGAATTGATGGGGATCCACAGCAAGTAGATTTCTGCGAGTGTGTGTGCAGGGTGTGGGAGCAGGGTGTTTAGGAAGTCCAGATAGGTTGAAAGAGAGAAGGTGATGGTCAGAGATGGGGAAGGGTCGACAGGTGAACTCAGAAATGGAGCAGAGGTTGGAAAAGACAAGGTCAATAGAGTGACCATCGCAGTGGGTAGGGAGGATTGCGTGAGTCCAAGGGAGGACGTGAGTGAAAGAAGTTTGGAGGCAGCAGGGGCAGAAAGATTATCAATGGGAATGTTGAAATCCCCGAGAATTAGGCGTGGAAGATTAGAAAACAGGAAGTAAGAAAGCCAGGTAGCAAAGTGGTCAAAGAACTGGGAGGTTGGTCCCGGTGGGCGGTAGATGACTGGCCACCCTGAGAGCCAGGGGAGAGAACAGGCTGATGCAGTGTGTCTCGAAGGAGGAGAAGGATGGGGGTGGAGGGAGATGCTGGTAGGTGCAGGTGGGAGAGAGCAGGATTCTGACCCCGCCACCATTTCTCTCACCCGGTCTTGGGGTATGGCTCAAGAGTAGACCACCATGTGAGAGAGCAGCAATGGAGGCCATGTCAGAGGGAGTTAGCCAGGTTTCAGTTAAAGCTAGGAGGTTGAAGGAGTTTGAAAGGAAGAGGTCATCGTCCGAGACTTTGTGTTTATATATTCTATGGGGTACTCGTTAAAAAAATTTGAAATGGTAACCCGTTACTGATGTGATTTTACCAAAAACAAAAAAAAAATCATTTGTGCAGCATCAGTGTTAACATTATAATCGGAATGAGAACAATATTACTGCATGAATAAAAAAACAAAACAAATTTTTTATTAATTTATTTATTTCTACTTTTACTTGTAACATGGTCATGCTCTGACCTTTCCAAAGATACCAAACATGACCCTCTAGATGCCACAGAGCAGGAGATACAGAGGTCCAAATATTTCTTCATTAGAGGGTTATCTGAAGATGGAGGTAAAATGACTCAAGAGTGGTATGTTCTGTAGTATGAAAGTCATAGCTGATGGGGAAGAGAGGTTTCAGCCATTTCCCTCTTTTGAGAGAATTAGTTGCATGATATGTGAATCCTGAATGTAGCAAGCCTAAGACCTTCAAAGTCAAATATCTTTGCATTCGTAGCATCATGGACATTAAATAACAGCAGCGGCATCACTAGGATTGATGTCACTCGGTGCGGTAACTCATGGTGTCAGTAACTAAGTAATGTGCCGTGTGTATGAGTATCACAGAGCTGCACGGCAACAAAGCTCACAGTAATGTGCGCTGTGTATGAGCATTCCTGGCATGCAGCGGCTGCCTCAAAGTGATAGGAGATCAGTGAGCTCTAAGCATATACAGTCTGCCTCAGAGTGTCTGGCCTTACACCCATGCAGTGGCACAGTGGTTGAGGTGTAGGAGGGTGACACTGTGACTAGGTGGTGCAGTAGTAGTGGTGTAGAAGAGACATTAACTTTGTGGCGTAGTAAAGGCAGTGACTGGGTAGTGTAGTCTACACACACACACACATACCTGAATGCCTGGTAGTCTGGCTCTGAAAGAGTCCAGGCGGTGTGAGGTGAGGGGATCCCTGGCAGTAGCACAGCTCGCCTCATTCTGCTCCTACCCGAATCCCACATGGCAGACTGACACCGGCGCCAACCACACAAAACATGGCATCAGCGTGAAGGGGGAGCTGGGATCACTAAGCCGATAAGAACATCTCGCGCACGCACAGCCTGCTGTGTGTGTGTACAAGCACACTGCATGAGCAGCTGCCGCTCATTGAGCCTGCTTGAGTGCTTGTGCACACACAGCAGGCAGTGCGAGATGTTCTGATCAGCTCCAGCCTCCACCAGTCAACTCGCTCCCGCCGGACGAAGAGTATTGCAGGCGCCAGACGCATAGTGGTGGCTTTTTTGCTGCCCCCTGGAAAGTGTCAGCCTAGGCCTTGCCTACCCAGGACATACTTGAAAAATGAGAGAAATCTCAATGTATCCTTCCTGGTAAAATACTTTGTAAAAAAAATAAATGAAAATAAATTAGGGTATCCCCCTTGGGGTGGTGTCACCCTGGTGCAGGCTGTACCCCTTTTGTGACGCCACTGACTGTGTAATTCGTAACTAAAATTAGCATTTTTCATATTTTCTCTCATGCCAGTTTTAATGCACTGCCTATGCAACACATTGATGTGGAGTAGGGAAGCCAAGTCAAGCCTGACATGCACCTCAAGTTACACGGTTAGTTAATGCCCATGATGCATTCAAAGCTAATTCAATATTTTTTAACTGGGAAATATACAAAATGATAGAATATGTGACAGTAGTTATGCAGGCAGAAAAGTTTTTCATTTCTTTAAAATAATAATGAGCACTACCTTGCTTGAAATTCATGCTACACAAATTAGACTTTTTAAAAGTTAGGTAGTGCAAATATAGAAAGGTTTGCCAGCAGGAGTGTCATTAAGAGAAAAAAAACACACACTTAATGCTTTAATGTGGCACTGAAACACATAAAGCAAATTAACTGTAGTCAGCTCCCTTTCCAGGTTAATATTGTGAGGGTAGCATATAAAAAAACACTATAAATTCACAGTACCTATGAATTCCGAGGAGAGTAACAAGCAATTACATTACGACAGCAAGGAAGCCACCCACATAACAGAGCGGTGTCTTTGTTCTCTATCTTCAAAGAACAAGGCACTTGCATCTGGATCAAATGCTTTAAACAATACTCAGACGCTCATCAAAGTGTTTTCCTTTCTACAGATATTTAATTTAATTAGTGTTAATACAGACATGGATTTACACTCCGTCTGCAGTGTACGAAGTAATCCCTGGAAACATATTTAAGAAATTAATCAATTTAATTTTTAAAAGATTTTTTTAAATTATTATCAGGTTTTTTTTTTTCCGTTTCTTTTTCTCTGTACCTGACAGGAGCGCCTCTGCTCTGAGCCGGCCTCAGCATAACTGTCACAGTGCTGTCAGTCTGATTCAAAGGTGTTTCAAGTTCATATGCCGGCATAGAGGGAGCTGGGAAACAGAAAAACACATCAAAAATGAATACGATTAGTACTGCATTAAGTATTAGATGGTGCCCACTTTGTATCACTTTTCTGTCTTTATTTGCATTATTATTATGCTGCTTTATGAAATTATAATTACAGGACTATATGATATGCACTCAATATAAAGGGATGAAAGTATCACGTGGCCGACACTTATGTCCAAAAAATGACAATATGTAAAATCTCACTGTATTGTCGATTAATGTATGCACAAATGTCATAAACATCGTCAAAGCACAATTTGCTCCTTCATTTTATTTAATAACTCCGACACAATACAAATTAGTCCCCAATTCCTCAGGCTATGTGATGGCATACAAATCTAGGTATGGATCTCTGCTTGCAGATATAAAAAAAAAGTTTGTTTCTGATTTTTTTGACATTCTCATCATTTATCCTACAAACAAAAAACACTGAGTAAAAAAAAGTTTAATAGAATCAGAAATTGAAAAATCTAAGCATGATCTTATTTGCAGTAAAAACAAAAACAACTTTTTTTTTGTTTGGCTAGAAAGAGTGTTTCATAACTAATATGGTGGGGTTTTTTGCACACACACATTGAAGCTGAGACCAAGGATTACCACTTTATCCCAGGTAATAGAAGCCGCTAAAGCTGAAAACCTGCACGAGCCGTAAAGTCTCGCTTTCTATTACTGACTCCATTATGAGTCCGCTACTATGTTAGCCGCTCAACTCTAAATCTTAGGGAGCTGCTAATGAATGCAGGCAGCAGTACTACGCACCACAACTGGTATTTTCCCTTGGAGTCCACAGGAATCCATGGAGGTTTGTGGGAGATCATGCATGCTTTATCTCGTTAAGTACTGAATTTATGTAAGCTACATTTTACGATGTTAAGGGATTTGGTTCTGCTTGAAACATATTTTGCAACAACTTTGAAAAGAAGTTAGATGAGAACGTATCAAAGACTACTTGATGATTGATCACACTATGTCCATGTGTGCATAGTTAAAATACTGTATATTGCGCCCTGTTCTAGAATTTGTTTCAGTAGGCCAGGGAGGCCTATCAAATCACTCCATTAGATCTATTTCCTGTTCTATGTCCCACACAGCCCCATGCATTCTGTTATTTACCCTCACCACTGGGTGTCATATCACTTCTCTTACATGCTAAGATCTGGAAGAGGGTCTTCTTTTCCTGTTGATCTCTGAGTGTCAAACCTATTTGTTAATTTTATGTTTATTTTACCCATTGTAAAGAACATAGAAAAATGTCGGCAGATAAGAACCTTTCGGCCCATCTAGTCTGCCCAATTACATGGATACTTTACCTAGATTTATCTTTTGTTTAGGATAGCCTTATGCCTATCCCATGCTTGCTTAAATTCAATTACTGTTTTGGCCTCTACCACTTCTACTGGAAGACTGTTCCATGTATCCACCACCCTCTCAGTAAAATAATGCTTCCTGATGTTACTTTTAAGAACTAAGGAATACGTTGTCCCTTTACAAATAATGTAATTGCATTGGTCTAGAGAACAGTAAAAATCAGAAATGGGAATGTGCACCATTTTATCAACGGGTAGATAGCTATAGGAAATATTACCTGAAATTTTAGTTGTAAATTGGCTTGTAATCGATGGACCGAATCCCTTTGCTGTGCTGGCCCTGATGGTAAAGGAATACGTCGTACCAGGATACAATCCAAAAAATAGATAAAGGGTCTCGTTTCCAGATTTTAAAACTCTTCCACTCTGATTGGACAAATCTATTTCAGGGTCGAACGAGCTGACTGCTTTGTAGGAAATCTGAAAGAGAAAGTAAAAGCGAGAAGATAGAGCGACTCGAGTATATTGAGTGAGATTACATCTACAGCCGATAAACCCCATTGATGTATGCACTGTCAGACGTTTTATGATAACACATCATATTCCTCTAGACTCTTAACAACCTGTATCCAATGAAGGAGCAGAGGAACGCAGCCAAAACCTCTCGGAGTTATTAGTTCTACTGATACAAGGGCTTGTAGCCAGATGGATTACAAACGTAAAAGATGGGGTTTGGGCTTAAACTAATGCCTTCGAGTTGTTTGCTTTTATGCTCGGAATCTATAGTTGTCTTTCTGGTGTGTCCTTCAGTAATTAGATTGCCTTAAAAGATTATGTTTTCATGATGACAGAGACATTTCTTTCAAGGTAAATTTCCCCTGAAGTGCGTGCTGCGATTTAAATGTCATATTACTGTGATATTAACCTTAGCTGCCTGCACGAGCTCTTGAATGTCTATTTCGGGCATACCAAAACAGGTACATTTTTGATAGCGCTCGTAAACCCTTTGTATGCTAGTCGATGTAATCTGTTATAGTGTAGATTAAGCAATCAGTGTTCAGCACGAGATAACTATAATTTCCGTTGCAGTAATCAAGGCAAAATTACATATTGTATTTTTTTCTTGCATCACAATTCCAATTGCGTAGATAACCTTTATATTCAAAAATGCGTTTTGCTTTTTTTTTTTCTTTCCAAATGTGAATACATTGTGAGGTTTTTTAATTTCTTTGTTTCCATCGTGTAAAAGTAAAACAGAAAGAGGACATATATATATATATAACAAAAACATGGAGAGAGCAGTCCAGATAAACACATTCAAAAACCTGCAACAACAGCTCCATGCATGAGTACATAATACCAGCTTTTACCACATGGTGAAAATTTCATAACTCTGAGCTTTGCTGAATAAAATGGTGGAAATTTGGTTCGCAATGAACGGCCGTGAATTGCTTAAGCCTGCCAACAGCGTCAATGTAATCCACCCTCTGGCAGGTCCTACTCTGCAAACCTAATGACTGCCCTTCATGGGATAAACTCACTTACTGAGGAACAAGTCCCCTTCATGGAGCTCCCACAGATCAAGGTTAAATAAAACTGGAGGAGGAGTACCTGTGGCAGGGAGGGGTGCATACCCAGGAAATACATATGAAAAACACATGGGGGGGGTAGCACTCAGCCTTAACTAAGCGTTTCAGTGCGGGTGCGTCTCAAAATAAAATACAAAACAAAAACATGGAGAGAGCAGTCCAGACAAACACATTCAAAAACCTGCAACAACAGCTCCATGCATGGGTACATAATACCAGCTTTTACCACATGGTGAATATTTCATAACTCTGAAAATTGTTCCTCAGTAAGTGAGTTTATCCCATGATGGGCAGTTTATCCCATGATGGCTTTGCAGAGTAGGACCTGCCAGAGGGTGGATTACATTGACGCTGTTGGCAGGCTTAAGCAATTCACGGCCGTTCATTGCGAACCAAATTTCCACCATTTTATTCAGCAAAGCTCAGAGTTATGAAATTTTCACCATGTGGTAAAAGCTGGTATTCTGTACCATGCATGGAGCTGTTGTTGCAGGTTTTTGAATGTGTGTGTCTGGACTGCTCTCTCCATGTTTTTGTTTTGTATTTTATTTTGAGACGCACCCGCACTGAAACGCTTATTTAAGGCTGAGTGCTACCCCCCCATGTGTTTGTGTTTATATATATATATATAATATATATATATATATATATACACAAAGCGAGGCGCACTCTGGGGCTACTACTAAAAATAAACATTTATTAGAAATAATAAAATTTACATAATCCGACATTTTGGCTCGGAACGTGCCAAAACGTCGGATTATGTAAATTTTATTATTTTTAATAAAAGTTTGTTATTTTTAGTAGTAGCCCCAGAGTGCGCCTCACTTTGTTTATTTGTATAAGTTCCATTGAGACAGCGGCACCAGGCAAGGAAATCATTATTCTGGAAAGTGCTGAACCCAGTGGACAGATATATATATATATATTGCAAGGAGAAGCGTATAGCAAGGTCATTATAACGGTAAGTAGGCTAATATTACAGATTTCTCAGCATACAGAAACCTCTAATAAACGCACACTTACACTTATGAAGACCCTGCTGTGTGCTTCTGCTAGCATTATATATTGATTGTGGCCGGAACAGTTACCACACAGACAGCTCAACAGAACAATTTACTCAAAACCACCAATACCACAACTTCCGGATGTGGAAACAAAAGATAGAAACCGGCATGATTAAGATCTACAGACCAAAACATTGAACGCAGGGCAGGATTTAAATCCCTTAAGGCTAGGGTCTGCAAACGCATTTTTCACGTCTACCGTCAAAACGGGCGTTGATGCGTCCGATCGCATTATTTCACGGAATACGCGATAGTGGTCATACGATGCGCAATTTCGGCCGTGATTTTTGACGGATCCAAACCAGGAAACTTTGGGTTTCTGTACGTTATGTAGGCTGGACATGAGCAGCGTCTGACGTCTCCTAATCACGCACACACGCAGCTATGCGGCCGCAGCGCACTCTGTACGTCAGTACTAGCGGGTCGACGTTCTTGCAAAAATGCGTTCGTTTGCTGGTTGCGTTGCGTGGCCAAACTTTTGTGCGGCCGTACTTCATGTGTGAGCCTGCGTTGTACGTCATTTGCTGCTACCACGGCCGTAATAAAGTGCGGCTAAATGCACGTTCGCACTGCGTTCGTCTGATCCCAGCCTTAGTAGGCACAGAAGAGCCTGTAGGCACAAAAATCTGGAGTGCCCCCACCACCGAAAAAATTCTAAATAAAAGTGCCAAAACTGAGGGAAATACTTCAATTTTTGCTTTGCTTTTTTCTAAAAAAAAATGGAAAAAAACCCCAAAAAACTGTTTCTCACATCAGAAGTAGGAGCAGAATCTGTTGCCATAAAAATCAAGCAAAAATTGAGCAGAATGATAAGGCTAGTGTTAACCCTAACCCTAAAACCAAGCACAAATGGTAACCTAACCCGAACCCAGATTTCTATTCCTTTTTTGATTTTTACACATTATATGGTAATATTTGCTATTATACCTGTAGAAAACACCAGACTCTGACTCACTGCCACATTTGACTCTGGGCAGTGTAAAATTCACAAATGCAGGCAGGGCTGGATTAACATAGGGCCTATTGGAGCAGCAGCTCCAGGCCAATGCCCCATAAATATTTTTTATTTTCTTCTAACGCAGCAATATTGTTCACTTAAAATTATAAAGTGAACAATGATGTTCTTCCATCTCACCATTTAATTTCTCTTGTCACCAACAAGTGTGGAGGTGATGGCACAATGTGTTATTACGCATTGCTCCATCAAAAATCTAAACCGCCGCACTGCAGCAAGGCGCACTGGTGGAACTTTGGAATTCTGCATCTCTAACCTTACACCGCACAAGGTCAAGTGAGGTGCCATTGGACAGGTCAGAGTCTGGCCTTTCCGGGGTACCAAACTTGACCATGTAAAACCTAAAAGAAGAAAAAGCAAGCAGCTTTTTTTTTAGTTATATATATTCTGTTTTTTCCAAATCAATGTCATTGTCCATTTGTCCCGAAAAAAATGAGCAGTACCACTGCCATTACTCACCTTCTCGTTTCCCGTGCTGGGAGCAACTTCAGTGTTTTATACATAGTCAATTTATTCATTAAAACACCATCCTCCAAAACAAAATGTTTTTATTTTTTTCAGTTTTGGTTTAAATTGTGTCTTCTCTCAGAAAAATGCAGTAACATTTCTTTTTACACAAGAATGCCCTACAGACTATATAACCACAAAGGTTTGGATGATAAAATGTGAAAAAACAAGTTTACATGCTGTAAACTATTGAAATCTGAATGGAAATTTCCTCACACAGTATCTGCCTGGTTAGATATACCCACATCTGCAATATTAAACAACCTAAAAAATGTTTTCATTTCACTGACTTCCAAAAAAAGCCAACCAAAATCTTCAGCTGCAGCCACATAGAGATCTGATTCTGGCCCTGGATGCAGAGATCCAAAAGCCCCCTATCTCTCATCACTACAGTGCGGCAGCTTAGGGAAGCTGCGTTAGTGCAGCACCACTTTTCAGTGAACAGCAGTGCTGCATTAGAAAAAGAAAATTGAATATTTTAATTTTATTTACTCGTTATTTTAGTTTTACATAAAACCTGGTCATGTTTGGTATCAATGGCCTTTCCAACGATACTTGGTTTGACCTTCTAGTCTATATGGTTCCGGAGGGTCGAACAATTTTAAGGCTGGGGTCAGACTAGCGCATTTTTAACGTGCGTTTAGGCGCACTTAATCACGGCCGCAATAGCAGCAAATGATGCGCAATGACGGCCAATATACGAAGTACGGCCGCACAAAAGTCCGGCCGCGCAACGCAAGTGGAAAATGAATGCATTTTTTCGAGAACGCAGAACCGCTAGTACTGACGTACAGAGTGCGCTGCGGCGGCATAGCGGCATGTATGCGTGATTAGGAGATGTCAGACTCTGCTAATTTCCAGCCTACATAACGTCCAGACGCAAAAAGTGTTTTATTGACGATCCGTAAAAAATCACGCATGAAAATGCACGTCGTCTGACAGTTTTTGCTCATTCTGTGAAAAAAATACGTCAATGCGTTCGGACGCACTTTTTGACAGTCACTGCCAATTATACGTTCGTTTGACCCTAGCCTAAATTGTAAACTTTTACTAATTTTTTTTTCTTACAGATCAAGGTGCCCCTTGTAGTAAGCACATGCCTACTTTGCCTAATTATAAATCCCGCCCAGATTGATGGATCCCTCTGTTCTGTATGGAATAAATTTATCCTACATTTACACCGAAGAACCTTTTTGGGAAATCTTCAGCGAAAATAGCAACTTGACAGGGTCACGGATTAGACAGTTTCAGGAGAGTTGACAGATTGCCAAAATAATCACTTTCCATTCTTCATTCTGCACTATGTTTGTGAGGCTACATATCATTTGAAACTTGTCTTCATGGAAGTCAATGATTTAGTAGATTTCATGCTGTTGGGTGCTGTGCCTGCACTTATTCCTGCACAATATTGTTTAACAGTCTAAATCTCATTTAACCCCTTCACTACTGAATTGAGATATCTCTGGCTTCAAAGGTACTTCAGGTACCCCAATATTGAGATAGCCTAATCTGATCTGAAGCCCAAAAGCAAATTAAATTTGTTTGCTGCAAAAAAAATTTGCCTCGGACTGCAGAAGGTGCCCCCAAAGTTTTATCCCTGTGAGCATAATGCCCAAAGAGCTAAGACTGTAAAATCACCTGCTGAAAGCTCCAATATTTCAAAGCTTTCAGCAGCAGTAAGCAGCCGATACGGGGGGGGGGACATAGACCTGCTGCTCGAACCTCTGTAACTCAATTTGGCAGTAGATGGCACCATCTACTGGCCAAATAGGTTATTTACAGTAAGAACTATTAATGTGTAATTAAAAATGATTTTACAAAAAACACTGGTTTCTGACATTGTATTGAAGGGGTTAATGAAAATTTCAGCATGCCAATTCATAATATTTTGACCTCGGTGTCTTTCTGGTTATATTGCAACAAGACCGTGGATTGACACAAGGATATTGGTAGAGCCTAGTAGGTGAGAATAGATAGCGGTGTTGTTTTTGTCAATTTTTTTCAGTCACAGCACGAATAATAAAAGGAGTTATTCAAGATCCAGTGCGTTTTCTTGCAATCTTTGCAAAGCATAGGAAGAGCAAACAAGTGATATCCAAAGGAGTGGTTGAGTGGTAATGCACGATAACGCCCAGTCTAGCAAAACAAGTGAACAGGTAATTATTGTGTGAGGACAGCCCGTAATTACCAAGCTGCATGTAACCGTTACCATACATGGCCCTATATTGCTACGTGGGCATAATGCCAGCATATGGAAATTATAGTAACTCATACCATTTGTTCAATACTGGGAATTTCAGCAATTGAAAAACAGCCTGAATCTTATCCCTGTACAGTACTGAGTGACCCCAGAGGTAAAGTTTGTTGAACTTTTTGTTACATTGAGGATGGAACTGCTCCTCGTTAGGGATGGGCTGCAGGTTCAAATCGGTTGGAAGTACGATTCAAAGATCGGCTGTTCGAAAGTTCACGAACTTCGAACTTTTCGGGACGTTCGTGGAAAGTTTGGGGGGGGGGAATCCAAAAAATGCTTAAAAGATCCTAAGAAAATCTAAAAATAAAGAGACTCTTTACTGCAGAACATAATAATAAATGATTTATTAGATATTGAATTAAAACGGGAATATTTTTAACATTGAAGCCTATGGGATTCATAAACATTTCCCACTCCTGGTTGGTCAAACATTTCCCACTCCTGGTTGGTCAAACATTTCCCACTCTTGGTTGGTCAAACATTTCCCACTCCTGGTTGGTCAAACATTTCCCACTCCTGGTTGGTCAAACATTTCCCACTCCTTGTTGGTCAAACATTTCCCACTCCTTGTTGGTCAAACATTTCCCACTCCTTGTTGGTCAAACATTTCCCACTCCTTGTTGGTCAAACATTTCCCACTCCTTGTTGGTCAAACATTTCCCACTCCAGATTGGTCAAACATTTCCCACTCCAGGTTGGTCAAACATTTCCCACTCCTGGTTGGTCAAACATTTCCCACTCCTTGTTGGTCAAACATGCCCCACTCCTTGTTGGTCAAACATGCCCCACTCATTGTTGGTCAAACATGTCCCACTCATTGTTGGTCAAACATGTCCCACACCTTGTTGGTCAAACATTTTCCACACCTTGTTGGTCAAACATTTTCCACACCTTGTTGGTCAAACATTTCCCACTCATTGTTGGTCAAACATTTCCCATGGTTTCAAATCGCGTTTAAACATGAGCAAAAGTGGTAAAAAGGAGCTTATCGCACAGCGGTGAAATGTCTCAGCTTTCAGCAGTGAAAGGGTTAAAAATTGTTGTTTTTTTCATTGTTTCCTATCCCCCAGGGCAGTACCCGGACCCCCATACACCTTTTATGGCCAATATCTTGCATATATGCCCTCTTGGAGGGCATTTTCATACGCTCGACCCCCATTGACTTGCATTACATTGGAGTTCGAATTCGAACTTTTCGGCCGTTCGAGTTCGAACCGAACACGTGGTGTTCGACCCATCCCTACTCCTTGTAGCTTCTTTACAGTAATACAGGGTGGCAGTAGTGAGGTCTCATAGAAATACTTCTTCCCCCCAAGATAGCACCAATCTTGCAAGGTATGTAAATGGGGTTCTCTACGCAAAATAAATTTTTCATTCTATCAGTGCAAAGTTGTGTATATTCCTTTTTGGGAATGAAAGGGTTAAAGTAAAGGCATTTTTCTTTATTAGCATTAGAAAACCACCAATTCTAAGATTTGTTTTTCAAGATATCCATAAAGGATGGTAGCACATTCATCGGTTTCTACCTGTAACTCGTAAATGAGTCACCATGACAATTCATTACATTCTTATTTTCGATGGCTTTAATTGCTATCCAGCTGCGTGGTGACTTACTGGTATCAGGAGTCATGTCAGGACGATTATATGTATGGTCTGAAGGGAATAAATATTTTATTAGCCTTTGGATCCTTTCTTAAAAAGAAAATAAAAAAAAATTGACAAGTCTGACTTGGCAAATCCTTCTCTGGCTTCCACTTATTGTCAGGCACTTGACGGACAAGCTGAAAGGTTCTTTTCTCTTTTCATTTTTTTTTACGCTGTGCACCTTCACATAATTTTAGAAGGCTTGACAAAAAAAGCTCAGTGCTTGAAAAAGTTCCAAGCAATGCCTCAAAATACTTCTAAAAAAAGGAAAACAAAGGTGTCTTTCACTCAAAGATTTTTCTGAAACTTAAGTTTTTAAGAGCAAAACATGACGTGGCACTAGGCTACGGCAGCTTATTTTGACAGTGCAAACACTAGAGAGGGATTTTTTGGAAATTGTTTTCCATTTTTTTTTTTTTTTTTTTTTTACTATAGTTTATTTTAGAATAATGATTTTATGTGAGGAAACCGATGAAGGCTATTTCAGGACGTTAAAAGTCATGGCAGAATTGTCCTCAACACTCAACAATTCATCTGCAGCATTCCTACCTGCCAGCTTCAGACGAACGCAATGATCACGTCCGTGTTGCCGCACATTTTAACGTCCGTCGTAGCATAAAATTATGATCAATAGAGACCCACACAGAAGTGCAGACGCACAACGCACGTGGCATCGGACACAATTTAGGCAAGAACATCAAACCGCTAGGACGGACGTACAGAGTGCGCTACATCTGCGTAGCTTTGTGTGCGAGTGATGGAACGTCGTCAGACGGACTGCATTTTTGCCGTCCAGCATTTTTGACGGACAAAATGGTTTTTCATATCATGTATCAATTTTTTTCATTTTCCGTATTAATTTTATTTCCCATCTACATCAGTCGGAAATAAAAAAAACGGACCGCATGGTGTCTACAGTATCATCAGTCAGAAAGTACGTCAGTTGTGCATGGACACACAGTGTGCTCAGAATGCGTTCGTCTGACATTCGCCTTAGCTAAACTCATTGTTCGCTCGCTGCTGTAGAAATACTTTCAGGTGAAGGTCCCTTGTGAGCTAGGAAAGATTTTTTTAGAGGCCACAAAACCTATAATTTTGTTCAATTTGCATTAAAATAAACGGTAGCTTTTTTTTTTTTTTTTTAAATTGCACCCGCTTGTTTCTGTTATAATGGGCTTTGCTGAAAGAAACTACACTGAAAGTAGATGAGCATAACCATTATGTTATTTCAACTTCTTTGTCCCTGAACAATCCATTCAGATCTGACTTCTCATCACTCACCCATTTGATTGGTGCTGCAAAGGACTGCGATAGAATATTTACCGAAATTCTACATTATAATAATGTGCTATTTTCATAGAATGTACTGGTTTATGCATGTACCCAAAACCCTAATCTATATTCCACTAAACACACTGTGATTTACATTACATTAAATTCAATCGCCTGGCTTTTTTTTCTTAGCTTTTAAAGCCATATTGCTGTTAATTTTTTATCCCTTGGATCGCGTCTTATTGAAATATCTTTCTGTAGATATATAGTTTGTTTTTTTCTATAAAGTAACATTTCTGAACGTGGGATGATCTTCAGGGAAATTGGTTCTACGATTGCTCAAAATTGCACGGAAATATCCAGATTCTTTGTTTTTCCTTCAAGAAATCTGTTATGTTTCAATTACAAATGCAGGAGTATTCACAAACTTGAATATTTGCCCAGAGTCGTGACAGCTTGCCTCGCCAATGTCTGATCAATTCACTTTTTGATCAATTATCAGTTTGCCTCTTCAATGTTGTCAACAGTGCTGGCACGGAATACTGTCATTAGTTTAAATTAAATTCTAATATGTGAAAAAACTGTTTGGTGTAGAGGGGCAGATGTAATGTGTCCTTTATATGCAAAGTCACTAATACTGTGTAAAAAATCATATTCATTAATAGAGATAGAACCCAAGTATCAGGGCCTGGATACTTGACATTATATTGTCCAGGTTCCCGTAATAATGGCATAGTACTCCAATAACAATGTATAAAATAAGAATTACATTTTTCATAACATTTGAAAAAAAATCAAAAAATCGTGTAATAGAACTTCAATCAAATGCTATGAAATTCCAAAGATAAAAAAAAGAGCTATACATCTGTATTTAAGTACTTTATTAGTAAAATCACAATAAAAATGGTATTAGCCATTTGTAAATATCTGTCAGTACATCTGTCTGTACTAAGGATTCTGTGTAACTATAGCACTTTCTATTTCATTTTATGCTGTTAGTATTAGTTTCAAAGGTTTAACTTTTCATCAATGCAAAAGAACAATTACTAGCAAAAGTTTCTTTTCAAGTGCTTTAAGTTTTTGATTCTAGCCTGCATTTAGCCCAGTTGGGATCCAGTGTGATTTCTCCACTATTACATTTATTGTATATTCCACAATACATCTTAGTAGATAAATGCATGTCACATTTATTACCTCATACAATGTAATTATCCCATACGTCTGTGCAGGTTCTCGCCATTGTAGAAAGATCTTCTCTTCAAATGTACTGCTTTGGATTGATTCAAGAGGCACAGCACTTGGAACTAGTAAGAAAAAGAAGAGACACAATGTGTATTAATACAGAGAATACCAAATGTTTTTCATTGAGAAATAATACTTCATTTATGTTCTTTTCAATTATAGGGAGGACAGCATTTGATGATTTCATAAAGCTTAATGATGACACAACGTTGTTTCAAATATGGGTATCTTGCATACCAAAAGAGGTCTATTGAAAAATGTTAATGTCATAGGTCAGTCAATATATATATATTTTTTTTTTGTGAAAGGATTTTACCAGGAAGGATACATTGAGATTTCTCTCGTTTTCAAGTATGTCCTGGGTGGCGACGATGTACCGTTAGGCTTAGGACCTATATAACGGTTACATAACAGTTAGGTGCCTTGACACTTATTGGAGAGGTTGCTCGCTGGGATCGAACCCATGACTCCACAGGCTCTCTCCATGCAGAGCGGTGACATTACCTCTTCTCCACCCAGCCGGTTGATTATAAATGCAATTATTATCGACTTAAAGAACATGTAAACTCTAAAACCATCATTGCTTGGGTCATCTACTTGACGGCTATTGTATGTTTAATAATCCACCCAACTGGTATGTTGTAGTTGGTATCAAATATTTCAATATATTGACTGACTGACTCATAACATTAACATTTTTCAATAGACCTCTTTTGGTAGGCAAAAAAATTAGCTATAGCAACACTGGGGAATTCCACACTAGTGTCTAGAAACGGGCATCACCCAACTTGATCAGGAAAAAACATATGGTAGACACCAGCTACCCAATAACAACTTTATTTGGTGTACATAGAACAAAACATCCGACCGTTTAAAAAACATATATATACTGGAAAGTGAAAACATTCATCTCACCCAATCCGGGATAAGTGACCTAACCGTGAACGATTGCCAGATACTTCACATGCACGGTATAATCACCATATATCACAGAGACTGGCAAGTACAATGCCCTTAATGCGATATAGAGCAGAGTAATTCAATGCTCTAATGGACGCAGCGTATCCACATTAATGGATTATGCTCATCAATCAACTGAATGATGGTATCAACTGTAGTGAAAATTGACAAATCTGGAAGGTATCCATCCCAAATAATGCTGGTATCCCAAGCAAACAGTGCTGTATTCCACAAAATTCCACAAGATTTCACAAAATTCGCTACGCCCTCATTGATAGGGGCAAAGACACTAGTTAACGGTAGTTAACCATACCACTAACAACTGTTAAAATGCCTTGCTTCTCAACATGTTTCGCCACCTAAGCAACTGCGGCTTTTTCAAGAGCAACTGCGGCTTTTTTTTTTATCCCCTTAAAGAACATGTAAACTCTAAAACCATTATTGCTTGGGTCATCTACTTGACGGCTATTGTACGTTTTAATAATCCACCCAACTGGTATGTTGTAGTTGGTATTATATCAAATATAATGCCGGCTGGGTGGAGAAGAGGTAATGTCACCGCTCTGCATGGAGAGAGCCTGTGGAGTCATGGGTTCGATCCCAGCGAGCAACCTCTCCAATAAGTGTCCTTGGCAAGACACCTAACGGTACATACTCGCCACCCAGGACATACTTGAAAACGAGAGAAATCTCAATGTATCCTTCCTGGTAAAATCCTTTCACAAAAAAAAAATAACAACTACCTTGCTGGAAGAGAGACCTGACTGTACACTTCCAGCCAGAGATCTTTGCTGTGCGGTTTCACTGCTATAGTATAGTATACAGTTGTGCTCAAAATTATTCAACCCCCAATGCTGTAAAGGGTTTTAGGGAATTTAGTGTACATTTGTAATTGTATTCAGAATGAAATCCTACAAGGACTTTTTAAAGAACCATATGCAACTAAAATGACATCAATTGGTTTTGTAATACAGTAGTAAATGTTTCTTTTGTGAATTCTTCATTGACACAATTATTCAACCCCTTAAAGACTACCACTCTGAAGAACAGAGGTTCATTCAAGTGTTTTCAATCAGGTATTGAAAACACCTGTGGATGTCACGGAGCAGCAATAAAGCATAATAAGCACCAATTAGGCAGCTTTAAAATGACTGTGATACTCAGCTCCTTCTAGACATTTACTGGTGTGGTTACAAACATGGTGAAGTCAAGAGAATGGTCCAGGAAGACAAGAGAAGAGGTGATTACTCTTCACAGGAAGGGCAATGGCTATAAGAAGATTGCAAAGATGTTAAACATACCAAGAGAGACCATAGGAAGCATCATTCGCAAATTCAAGGCAAAGGGCACTGCTGAAACGCTACCTGGTCGTGGCAGAAAGAAGATGCTGACTTCGACTGCTGTGCGCTACCTGAAGCGTAGAGTGGAGAAAAGTCCCCGTGTGACTGCTGAGGAACTGAGAAAAGATTTGTCAGATGTGGGTACTGAAGTTTCAGCTCAGTCAATACGGCGCACACTGCGTAATGAAGGCCTCCATGCCAGAACTCCCAGGCGCACCCCCTTGCTGTCTCCAAAGAATAAGAAGAGTCGACTGCAGTATGCCAAAAGTCATGTGGACAAACCACAGAAGTTTTGGGATAGCGTTCTGTGGACTGATGAAACAAAATTGGAACTGTTTGGGCCCATGGATCAACGCTATGTTTGGAGGAGGAAGAACAAGGTCTATGAAGAAAAGAACACCTTGCCTACTGTGAAGCATGGCGGGGGGTCAAACATGCTTTGGAGCTGTTTTGCTTCTGCAGGTACAGGGAAGCTTCAGCGTGTGCAAGGTACCATGAATTCTCTTCAGTACCAGGAGATATTGGATGACAATGTGATGCAGTCCGTCACAAACCTGAGGCTTGGGAGACGTTGGACCTTTCAACAGGACAATGATCCCAAGCATATCTCCAAGTCCACTAGAGCATGGTTGGAGATTAAAGGCTGGAACATTTTGGAGTGGCCATCGCAGTCACCTGACTTAAATCCGATTGAGAACCTCTGGTGGGACTTAAAGAACTGGAGGCTTTTGCCCATGACGAATGGGTGAAGATACCCGTAGATCGCTGCAAGACACTTGTGTCAAGCTATGCTTCACGTTTAAAAGCTGTTATAACTGTAAAAGGATGTTGTACTAAGCACTAAGATTGAATGTCACTTGGGGCTTGAATAAAACGGATAATGATGTGAGCACAGAAAAGACATTTGTGGTTATTTCATTATAAATGTTATGTTATATTTGTCTGACCTACACGTGCCTCTTTGATTTAATTGTAAGCAAGATGACTGAATGATCAAAATCAATGTCAAACTGGCCAAAACACTCAATTTCAGTGGGGGTTGAATAATTTTGAACACAACTGTATGTGACAGAGGGATGGAATATGCCATCATGTCCTCTCCTCTCCATCACACAGAGTTCAGTACAGGGAAACCATTGAAAGAACTTTTAGAATTCGCATTGGCCAGATATTCCCATTTAGACAGGCAATGTTAATATTATAATATATAATTATATTATGAGGCATATGGTCTTTATAGAGTAAATTGGACAGGGCAATGGAGAGAGACAGAAGTTTACATGCTTTGGAGAGTAACATGGGGCAAGGGTAGGAAGTAACAAATGTTTATAGCCAATGATTGAAACACAAGGGGTAAGGCTCATTATGAAAGGCAAGTTCAAGGGGGTTTGGAAAGAGGTCAGAGTGGGGAATGTAAGTAGACTCAAAGTATGAAATATGGGAATATCTTCATGAATATGAGAAATGAATAGGCAAGAGATAAGACACATCTGCAGGTTAGGATATGACAGTGGTGGGAAGAGAAACAGAGATAAAGGAAAAGGGGAGATGTAATATTAGAAGAGAGATTTAAAGACATTTACTAAGGGGGGGGACACAAAAGTGAGGATGGGGAGAGGCATTAGAAATGGGGAGACCAGAATAGGAGACTGAGGGATGAAAAGGAAGTGACTTAAGAGTTAAAACCGAGTGGCATGAATGGGCAGATAAGAGGAGGTATGGGTTATAAAAATAACTGTGGTTCTGGAGTAGGCTTCGAGCAACCTGGGAAAATGGTAAGGGCATCGCCCTTTGGTTCTGCACGCAGTCCATCTTCAAGATTACCTACACCCTTTCTCCCATGCCCTGCCTTAAGCCAGTTCTGGCACCAAGTCTGGACTTGTGAATGTATGATTTGAGAAGGGATCTGAGGCTGTGATAATGGTGGAGGGATTGATTAGGCGGAGTTGAAAGAAAGAAATACACTGAAGTATATCCTGAGCAGTGGAAGAGACGATCAACAGGTAGAGTAATGCTAAAGACAAAGGACCCATGAAAAAGCCAAGAGAAAAAATAAAGACATTTAAATACAGTAGTGAAAATTAAAGGGAGGGTGCATGGAAGAAACATGGGACGCAGTAATGGGTAGTGGAAAGACTGGAACAGGAGATGAACAAAGGGAAAAAGAGCAAGAAGGTGGAGAGTGAAACATTATCAAACATGTTACTGAATATATTAGTTTGGATTATGCTGGTTGTTTAGCTTTGTGACCTGTGTTCTCGAAACAAATTGACACATCTATTCAGAATATAGGCTCATGTGTCATATTGCATTTGTACTGGCATGCTAAGTTATAAAGAACATAGAAAAGAAACCTAAACTTTGAAAGTTGGTTGGGATGAGGCTATTCCTTGTGAAACTTTGAATGCATAAATAAATAAATTAGCAGTATCTACGATGTGCTTTTGCAGACTGCGTGGCTATAGACACATTATTTCTAATAATAGTGTGTTGCCATATGGTTCTATTCAGGGAATTGTCTGATGAAAATCTTTTTATGAGCTGTCACAGATTGTGCAGATGCAGCCACGAGAATAAAGTCTTATGGTTCAGAACATTTTTACATTGCGAGCTCAGTCTCACTGGTGCCTTTTTTCACACCATGTTCCAGTCCTAGACCTCCCTGTTAAATATCACAAATTGATTAACTGTAGCCTTTTAAAAAACTGTTGTTTTTGTTTTCTTTAAATCTGCTTATCAAATTTTTTTTTTTTGCTGTAGACATGTTTGTTGTTTGGAGCAATACATTTTTCAAGACGGTGGAACAAATGGAGAGCCACATTTTTCTATTGCTCTGTCCATCACCGTTAACCAGTAACAAAGTTATTGATCTATTAATAACAGCTAAAATAAGAAAGAAATGGTTTGTTCATTTCATACACCTTAATAAGAATAAAATAGTTTTTTCTATAATATATGTACCAAAATGGAACTGTGAACCTGAAGATTTCACTGATTTGATACAGGAATGCAAAAAACAATTCATTAGTCACAGTATCCATTCTTGATCAGAATTCACATTATTTAAGCACATTTTTTGGGATATGGTGGTATTGAATCAAAGACCTTTAAAGATTAATATGAACTAGCTCTAGTTGGATGAGAGTGCATTATCATTATAGATAGTGCACATTGTAGGTGTAAGTACCAGCTCTGAGGGCGCTCACTGAACAGTGACATATTGCATAGCTGCGATAACGTTTGCAGATATTTGACAGATATTATTTCTACTTTTCAAAATTTTCCTTCCAATGCAAGCAGTCACAAAGTGCTAAATCAGTGTTAAATGTAAGATCCAATGTTTGTTTTGAATATAGCAGACCCCAACAGGACTATGGCGATGGTTGCTGGATCATTCCCAGAGAACCAGCTGCACAAGGCAAACATCCAATACCTGCTAGGTGGATAGCGTCTTCATGTCTCCTGCCAGAACCCTGCATCCCTTTGACCTAGAAATTGATCCAGCAGCCTGCATCTGATCGCCACTTCCGAATGTCAGACAAAGCATAATGGAATTCAATGATCATTGTAAAAGTATGGGCGCTACCTAGCAGTCTTTGGGCGAAAGGTTTGGTAGGAGTCGGTATGTAAATTAGGCTAAGCTTTCTAGTCCGCACATTCAATTTAGTTTTGACATTTCAAATCCTGCCAGTAAAAAGGGTTTTACACAGATATTTTTGGGTTTCTATGCCAAAGCCATTAAGGTTAAAGCACCACAAAATAAACGTTTGAAGTAGAAAGGTCCCATTATTTTTTTTCAATTTTTTTGAGAAAGTGATTTTCAGGAAGGATACATTGAGATTTCTCTCGTTTTCAAGTATGTCCTGGGTGGCGAGTTTATACCGTTAGCTTGGATCCAATTAAATGTACCCATGGTTTGTGCTATATATAAAGTGCTGAGTGGTAGGTAAAAAATAACTGATATATTTTCCAATTTTAAAAAGTGCCTAATAAAGCCATTTTTATCTGACCTTTGGCATTACGCTAATGCTGATTGTCTGTCAAATATTTCTCTGAATAGAAGTGCGGCAATAATGCCAAATGGCATTCACTGTGAGGCTATGCAGGATTCGGCAAAATGCGCCTCTACTGGAAGTGTCTTCCAAAAATAAATAAATAAAATATCGGTTTTTGATTTGATACGTAGATACGTTAAAAAAAAAGGGTTTTTTTTTAATTGGTCCCTTGGAATTATTTATTTTTCTTCACTTATCCTGACTAGAAGCAACTATGCTGTATTAGAAGGAAGTATGCTGACAGTCTCTGCCCAATTATTAGATTTTTTTGTGAATTTACTCACCTTTGGTCCTTCGCCCCAAGCTGCTCGCCCTCTTCCACTCTGGGTCTCAAAAATCCAGAAGTCCCTGCAGCTATATAACACAATTTGCATTCCTACACAACTTGCTTGACAAGCTGCTGGCCAAATGAAGTTACACTAGTTTCAGCTGCAGTTCGTAGTTCCCTGCATTGGCTGCTGAGAGCCTGATATGTCAAGGCATTCATCAGCCAATTGTAAACAGTTTTAGCACAGGGCTAAAACTTTGGGGACACCTTCTGCAGCCCAAAAGAGAACAAAATTGGTTTACAGCTAATTAATTTCATTCACCTTTGTCTTTCAGAGCTGCAGATCGGTATAACCAGATATCGGTACCTTTGAAGTCCTGATTTATCTCAATCTTGGCAGTAAAGGGGGTTAAGCGGAGCTGACACAGAACCCTACCCAATCAGGCTAATGGTGACACCCTAGTAAATAGTTTTGATTCAAAAATGCTTATTTCACCAGGCTTGTTTTAGTAAGGCTTAGTTTTAAAACCAATAGAATGCCTCTGTATTGTAACCATATTGTTATTGTATGATGCAGTACATGCTTTGCATTTTACATAAGCTTACCATCTTCATCAGTCTGGACGATAAGTTCTTGGCTCTCTTTCCTCCCCTCGGGATTCATTAGCACTAGTTTCACACTGACGTTGGTGAAAGGTGACAAATTTGTGATTGTGTGTTGAGGATGTGTGTTTTCTGCATCCCAACTCACTTCCTCTCGTACTTGTTCCAACCCTCCAACCTGGTACTTGTACAAGATAGTGAGATTGTAACGATGGCATCTGGTAACATTATATCCAAATGGTTCCCATCGGATGGTGATTTGCCGTGACTTCATATCGACAACCTGCAGTTTCCGTGGACCATGCATTGGATCTGTAGATGGAAAACACAGATAGTCATCAAGTAACTCTTGCTCCTTGTCACATCTTTCAGTACTATTAACAAAATAATCAATCACACTCTCATGTTACTGTATGTAAAAATGGATCGTGTAGGTAAACAAAAGCAAGTATCAGAGAAATTAGTTTTCCAATGTAATCAATAATTTCTCAAGTAATGAGGTTATATTCCAAAAAAGATGTTTCACTTATTCAATCAATTGGCAGGTAATGCAGTAGAGCCAAAGAACTGGTAAATTAGTAATATAAGCATAAATGATGATAAACACTAAATATAAAAGATGGCAAGACTCCAACAATCTGTATTTTTTCTACTTAGGAACATTAAAGCTAAAACAAACGTGCATATCGCGCCAAAAATATTTTATTCACCAGAAACAGTATTTTATATACTTTGAATTACTGTGTTTGATATTGGCCACGGAATAGGTTTTTCATTCCACTTTTGCCTTTATGTTCTTTTCACGTTCAATTATAAATTAGAACCAGCGCTGTCTTCCTCAAGAGCTCGAGGAAATCTTTATGATCAGACGAAACGCGTTAAGCTTAAAAACGTTTATGGACTCTTTTTGTTTTTATGTGTATCTGCCATTCATTTTTTCAGTATAGCCAGCTGACCGAAAAAAATCGGAGGAGATCCAGTTCCCGGGAATTCCTTGTCCGTTGAAGCTGTCTGCATCTGAGCATAGAGGCATATCCTGGAGACCCAGACAGTAGTTTCGGGAGTGATTTAACCATGCCGTTTCTGTGCTTTTTTCCATATTATATGCAAATTCCTTTGGGAGTTGGTCATTTAGCTGTTTTACTCTATGAAAGTTTCTCTTTTACAGTATTTTTAGTTTTCTATTGTAAGTCATTGCTTCCATTCATTCCTCACAGCTGGTCCATGAGCTTTGCTTGTGCACCGGTGGAGGTTTCTTTACACCACAATATTTCTATTTTCGATCATTACCACATATTTATCTGCATTTAATAAATATTTAGTATACTTAAAACAGATGACGTCTCTCTACTGTTATGTACTGGTGCCATGGCTCATTTATGCACAAGTACATATCTTGAGTCGTGTATTATGGTCAGAATAAAAGTAAACTTTGTAACAAAATGTGCTAAAGAACTGCTGTACTTTGTTGCCCCTATTACTTAAGTTATAAGCTAGAGAGCTTTTTTTATTGTGCCCCAGTTCACTTGACAAACTAACCATGTCTCCCACAGAATTATCGCCATTTATGACGGGCCCCATTGGCATGACTCACGAGGTCAGCTGAAATGCTCCGCATCTACTGATTCATGATCAGAGAGCGGGATTGCTTCTCTGCAAAGTGCAGTGTTTGTCACGCCTGACGTTTAGTCAGGTAATACCTATCAATTCCCCTGACTGCGCCTGTAGCAATCCACATACACCAGTGCTTTCGTCCTGCCAGCCTAAGCCGGGTATCAAGCAGTGAAGCCTGACAGCTGCGGTTCTGACCTAAGGGAGCAGCAAGTCCATTTCTAGCCTATGGCACTTTAGAATTCCTATTTAATCAGCGATCCCAGCATCTTCTGCCTCTGCTCCCCTACCTTGGTACACAGCTCAGGAACTGACTGATAGATGTAATTTCTATGTCTGGCTCAATTCATAGCTCATTCCTTTCAAATTTACTATTTTAGCTCCTATTACTTCGAAGTTTTTTTTATTTCTTTTAAACATGTACTCACAATATCTTTGACACACTAAGGCCCCCGGCACATGAGCGTATAGGTACTGCGCACAGTGCGTCCGTTACGGACGTAATTTTTGACGGGAGATAAATGTGTTCAAACAGGGCCAAGTTAATAATTACGGACGTTGAAAAAAAAAAAGGAGGGAAAGTGAAAAAAAGAAGTATTTTGGTGTTTGGAGTTTGGAGCCCACAGGAAGCAGCACGTATTTCCCACGTCCGTCTAGCTTTTTACGTCCATGCCATTTTGACGTCCGTTGCAGTACGCGAACGCCGTGCGTGAAACAGTGCGCAGGTGCATCGTGTGGTGTTCAGATTAACTTCTTTGCAAATCTATAACGGACGTCAAATTTTGCGCACAGACGGACGCAAAAATAACGCTCGTGTGCCGGGGGCCTTAAGGTGTAATTTTGAGAACTTGCAAAAGAATATTGAAATCCAGAAGAAACTTGGAAGAAAAAAAAAAATGTGCAGGCGCTTTCAGTATAGAGTCACTGCTTCTATGTAGGGGTAAATATTTTAGGGATCATCTTCCTTTACTCTTGAGCTGGGGTTAAAGGAAGCATGGCATGATAGAATTAGATTAAGTTAGGCTATACATACAAGTTTATAATTCCCTTAAGAACAATGTGCTATTAGCTTATTAATATACAGTGTCATAATATTTCCGTTGTGATATAGTGGCAAATCGTGCCTTATATTTTGTACTTATATTTTGGCTGGCTTTGATATTTGAAATCCTCAGAGACATACAAAAATAATCAGTATAAGAAATAATAGTGCCATAAAATAAATATTAATGAGATAGTGTCCACCTACCTTCTTTTACAAAACTAACATTTTCTCGGAGCCTATAAAAATTGGCTCTATAATGATGGCCATGTGCCAACTTCTGGCATGGCACTGTCCATGGTGTTATCCTTATGTGATTCCTCAAACAGAAAAAACACAGCAAGGAGAATATCATAGGGCAGGATGTCACACTTCCAACTGCTAATTAAAATGAATAACCAAATGCTCGCTCACCTAAACTAGAACCCTCGCACTTGGCCAGAGCCATCTTTAAAGCGTGGCAAAAGTGACAGTTGCCCCAGGCCCAGTCATTGTTGTGGGGCCCAAGGCAGCTGCCCCTTGCACCTGCAAAAGCAATGGCTCAGTCCACGGCTTGGTGCCTACCTGGCACTTCTCCCACATGCATGCAGGCCTTGTTCTAACATAAATCAGGTTACGTTAGGGACAACAGGTAAAGTGAATGTCAATTTCTTTTTAGATTGTAATCTCCCTTGCGCAGGAGCCTCTTTTACCATCATTTTTTCAAGCGTGTTTGTTAGATCCTACCTATCATACAGTGCTGCTGAACTTGTTGATGCTGTATAAATAATATGTAATATTATATAATAATGTATATGTCTCCCATGTTAATCAAGCAAAAAGTAAATAAATAAATTTAGAAAAAAAGAGTAAAAATCCCTTTGTACTGCTAAGGCTAGGGTCAAACAAACGCATTATTCGCAGCGCCCGTCAAAAAGTGCGTCCGAACGCATTGACGTATTTTTTCACGGAATGCGCGAAAACGGTCAGACGACGCGCATTTTCGTGCGTGATTTTTTACGGATAGTCAATAAAACACTTTTTGCGTCTGGACATTATGTAGGCTGGACATTAGCAGCGTCTGACATCTCCTAATCACGCACACACGCTGCAGCGCACTCTGTACGTCAGTACTAGCGGTTCTGCGTTCTCGAAAAAATGCGTTCATTTTCCACTTACGTTGCGCGGCCGGACTTTCGTGCGGCCGTACTTCGTATATTGGCCGTCATTTGCTGCTACTGCGGTCGTGATTAAGTGCGCCTAAACGCACGTTAAAAATGCGTTAGTCTGACCCCAGCCTTAGACTGGAGTTCTTCCAAATCAGATAGTGTAACTCTTTGAAGTGTAACTATTTAATTACATTTACAGAGTACAAACAATTCTGAAGAGGCCACATGAAAACAATCAGAACATTTCTTGTGAAAGGGACATTAAGCACTGTGACCAGTGACAACACATGTGTTTTCTACAGATAGCAGAACACGAAACTCCAGAGGCCTGTTCAGTTCCTCAGCAGCTGCTGAGTTGCTCCATTGCAGCTGTTCAGTTTGCTGCAGCCATCCCACTGAACAGTTTGGCTGTGAATATTGAAGCAAAAGGGCAAAGGATTGCTTAATGAAAGGTGCTGTTTCTTCAATATCCACTGTTGTCCGTTTTATTACCACTTTAGTGTTAATGTTTACCATGTTCCAATAAAGATTTGGTGATTTGGTCCACCAAAACGTCAAACTGAACATACCCTTATTGGCTTATTTGCTCCGTGGAGGCGGCCATCTTTCCCACGTCACACCCAGCTGCAAGTGCTAAGTTAGCAGTGCTGAGCGCTGAACTGCAGCACAGCATTCAGTGCCCAGTTGCTAACTTAGCACTTGAAGCGGCTGAGGAAATGAACGCGCCTCTGTTGTGGTGTATGACACAACTGACTTTGAAGAATCATCTTGAGTTATGAAAGGGAAGAAATATTAGGGGAAATATTACTTACTTATTGCCCATTATGCCTAGGGGAATCATATCTTCCATAATCAAATCGCGCTCTTTATTTTTATAATCTCGTTATTTTCTCTGTTATATATGCTCTTTCTTTAAAGCTTTCAACTATACTTACTCATATGTTCAGTTTTGGATGCTCAATCTTCTCTATACACACACACATATATATATATATATATAAACAAATAAAAATTAGGCACATAATTGACAATACTGTACACGCTGTTCCTTATTCCACATTCACTTTGTAACACATGCATATGACCACTTGTTCTCACATTGCCACACTGGTTCACACAAAGTGATAAATAGACTTGTCACAATGTACTGGACAGCAGCAAATGGATGCCACATTGCATCAAGACCCTCTTACGGAGTCACGATCATCAGCTAGAGCAATAAATTAACAGTTACTTTTCCTGAAAATGTAACAGCACATTTGTCCCCAGCTATGGAATGGGGTTTACATTACTGTGTTATCAGTGTATCATCGCCAGGCACGTGGATTACATAAAGACGTGTGTCTGAGATGAAATCACAGCCTGCGCTGTTACATCTCACTTTGTAGAAACCAACAAAATAAAATCTCCTGGTGATACTACGCTTTGCAAACTCACCATCATGCCAATTTCTCTTATAAACTGGTCAGTAATAAATCCAGTTTATTGTTAAAAGGGACACTACCACTAACGTAAGCTGTAACAAGATTACTTGTACATTCCAAAAAAAAAACAACCACCTTATAAAACACATGCTGCGGTTTTTATCTCTTTGTTTGAAGTGATTGCATATTAAAAAGGAAAAATAAAGTTCGGTGTTTATCTCCCGTTTCCATTTTGTGGATTTTTCCATGATGCAAAATTTACCTAAATCATAGCACAAGTTTCAGTTTACAGCTGTGGTATAGCTACAGTAGGGAAGAGGCAATGGGGAGGAGGAGAAAATGTTTAGACAAGGGATCTATTGTGTTGTCTAAGCTACCAGAGATAATAGATGAAAGCTGAATGAGATCTGTTATTACAGTTCCAAGTATTTATAAAGCACTAACAAGTTCTGAAGTGCAGTACAGTAGGTGTGACAGAATAACAAATAAACATACATGTTAAACACACAGAACAATAGTAGAGAGGACCCTTCTTGAGCGCTTACAATGGTCAATGGTACCCCCCCGGTGATATTATTTACAGTTGCAAGAAAAAGTATGTGAACCCTTAGGGATTACGTGGAGTTTTGCATGAATTGGTCATAAAATGTGCTTTGATCTTCATCTAAGTCACAACAATTTGAAATACACAGTCTGCTTAAAATAATACAACACAAACATTATATGTTTTCATGTGTTTATTGAACATAACATGTAAACATTCACAGTGCAGGGTGGAAAAAATATGTGAACCCCTAGCCTGATGACTTTTCCAAGAGCTAATTGGAGCCAGGGCTGAGCCAACCTTGAGTCCAATCAGTGTGATATTATTGGATGTGTTGCTGAAAGCTGTCCTGCCCTTTAAAAACACACACCAGTTTTGGGTTTACTAGTTTCAAGACGCACTGCCTGATGTGAACCATGCCTCGCAGAAAAGAGCTCTCAGAAGACCTACGATCAAGAATTGTTGACTTGCATGAAGCTGGAAAGGGTTACAAAAGTATCTCCAAAAGCCTTGATGTTCATGTGTCCACGGTAAGACAGACTGTCTACAAATGGAGAAAGTTCAGCACTGTTGCTACTCTCCCTAGGCGTGGTCGTCCTGTAAAGATGACTGCAAGAGCACAGCGCAGAATGCTTAATGAGGTAAAGAAGAATCCTAGAGTGTCAGCTAAAGACTTACAGAAATCTCTGGCACATGCTAACACATCTACAATAAGGAAAACATTAAACAAGAATGGAGTACATGGGAGGACACCCCAGAGGAAGCCATTGCTGTCCAAAAAGAATATTGCAGCACGTTTCAAGTTTGCAAAAGAGCACCTGGATGTTCCACAGCACTACTGGCAAAATATTCTGTGGACAGATGAAACCAAAATGGAGTTGTTTGGAAAAAAGCACAACACTATGTGTGGAGAAAAAAAGGCACTGCACACCAACATCAAAACCTCATCCCCACTAGACATGTGCATTCGTTTTAGTACTAAAACGATTTAGTCCGAATTTTGGGATAATTTAGTTTTCGTATGACTCAAGAGATACGAAACTGCTCAGTACCAAAAACGAAAGAAACTAAAATAAAATGCACTACATTTTAGTTTCAGTCCTTTTTTGTGATATTACATTGATGAGTGAAGGAGACCAGCAATGAAGAGCACAACATCCGAAGTTCTGCACCCTCCACATGCCAATGCAATAGGATGTTCTATACAGAGAGGGTCATTAATTAATGCAGGAGGATGTTCTATACATTATACAGAGAGGGGTATTAATTAATGCAGGAGGATGTTCTATACATTATACAGAGGAGCCTTTTCTTTTTAGCCCTTTAAATCCAGTGGCTGTGAGCGCTGAGATCGGCTGCTTGTTATATTATCTCTCAGTACAATGTATCAGGCTCAGCTGTTACAGTAACTGACTAACAGTGCTCAGAGTTTCAGTAAAACAAGGAAATAATATTGTTCTAACCTCTTATATATAAAAATATTATTTACTAGTTTTACTGAAACTCTGAGCGCTGTGATGAGCAGCAGTCAGTTACTGTAACAGCTTTGCCTGACACGGGGCAGTATTACAATGTTGGTGCTAACTTAACCAGAGCTGTTGTAAACTGAAAACCTTCATAGGCTATAATGGCTCTGGGAAGTTTACAACAGCTCTGGTTAAGTTAGCACCAACTATGTAATATGGCCAACATTGTACTGAGAGTAAGAGATACTGTAACAAGCAGCGATCTCAGCCCTCTGAGGAGCCACTACAATAGTAATTGTATCCGCTGGTTTTCGGATGAATGAAATTAGTTTTCATACTAAAGAACTGAAAACGAATTTCTTTAGCAACTAAATAAATTGCATTTTAGGATTAATTCATTAGTTCAAAACGAAATTTTGTGCTGTGCACATGTCTAATCCCCACTGTAAAACATGGCGGAGGGAGCATCATGGTTTGGAGCTGCATTGCTGCCTCAAGGCCTGGACGGATTGTTGTCATTGATGGAAAAATGAATTCCAGAGTTTATAAAGACATTTTGCAGGAAAATGTAAGACCATCTGTCCGCCAACTGAAGCTCCGCAGAGGATGGGTGATGCAACCGGACAATGACCCAAAGCATACAAGTAATTCAACAAAAGAATGGCTTCAACAAAACAAAATACACCTTCTGGAGTGGCCCAGTCAGAGTTCTGACCTCAACCCGATTGAAATGCTGTGGCATGACCTTAAGAGAGCGATTCACACCAGACATCCCAAGAATATTGCTACACTGAAACAGTTTTGTGAAGAGGAGTGGTCCAAAGTTACTCCAGATCGTTGTGCAGGTCTGATCTGCAACTACAGGAAACGTTTGGTTGAGGTTATTGCTGCCAAAGGAGGGTCAACCAGTTATTAAGTCCAAAGGTTCACATACTTTTTCCACCCTGAACTGTGAATGTTTACATGTTCTGTTCAATAAAAACATGAAAACATATAATGTTTGTGTTGTATTATTTTAAGCAGACTGTGTTTTTCAAATTGTTGTGACTTAGATGAAGATCAGAGCACATTTTATGACCAATTCATGCAAAACTCCACGTAATCCCAAAGGGTTCACATACTTTGTCTTGCAACTGTACATACATTCCACACAATTCAAATCAATAGGCTGGTTAATAGGACTTCTGACCATTAAAGTCCATTCTGTGACCAATGCTCCACAGTAAGGAACAAATGCTGTAAAGATATGGGGGGGGGGGTGGGTTACAACACAAAATATCTCAAAATGGATGCACCCACTGACACATATAGAGTAAAAACACATGTACTTTGTTTTTCTCATATAAGATATCAGCAGCGTAAAATAAATAATATAAGAACATTTCATTTTTTGTGGTAGTGGCCCTTTAAACTTAAACGGCTGATTCTGCAGGGGATTAGCTCGCCCAGAACCTGATATTGTCGAAAACATCGCTCACGTTGCAGAAGTTTGGGACCTTTAGAACCTAGCTTCTACCATCTCAAACATTTACGAATAGGACAAACCCCCAAACATTGCAAAAGGGGGCCTAGATTCGATGAGCATTTATAATGGCCCAGTGCAACCAATGAACAACAATATGATAGCTGGACCAGCTTAGCTTCCTATATAGCATATTAGCATGTCAACAATTTGAGGATATAATTTTCCAGCACAATTGCATTATTTGTGTAATAGGATTTTAAAAAAGTGGAAATTGATAATGGGAATTATTAAATATTTTTTTATAAAAAACATCCCTGCACCAATTGAACAACATAATTTATTTTATTGCCTTTTCTACACCATAAGATTTATTTATTTATGAAGTTTTTTTTACCAGGAAGGATACATTGAGATAATATAAACACAACTAATTATCTGTACTTGTGAAAAGCTCTGGTTTCCAACGACAAAAAAAATTTACACTTCGACAATTCCTGCAATTGCATTAGTGCATAATTACTTTTGCGTAATCAAAGCATCCAATAAATATAAAATGAAAGGAAACAAGAAAACTTCCTAAATGGGGGGGGAGGGAATTGTTATTCCCGTTCAAGTGACATACCTCTGCGCGCTGTAATCACTTTATAATAACCCCTTTCATTTTCAAATCTACTTAGCCATCAGCTTGCAACAGACGAAATGTTGGCAGTACTTTCAAGCAAGTACACATTAGTTTTGCATTTCATGACAGGATAATTCTAGAGATGCCTGAAGACAGACAGTCATGTGTGTGAGTAATTTCCTTCATTTTGCATGGGGCAAGCATGTTTCTCGCTGATAAATGAGAAGTGGAGGAGTACAGAGATGCATTTTAATTCCGCCCATCTGCTCGAAACGCTTTCCTTAAACTGCGCTCCAGGTGCATCGGAAGATATGTAAATCAAAAGGAGGAAAATAGGTAGTTATATCATGTTTTTTCGGCAACTATGGGAAATAATTGATGTAAAGATTGCAAAATAAGTATATTTATATAGAGAGAGCTCAAATTTTCAAAGGTGCACTCGTCTGAGGCAAGTGATAATTTGACCCAAGTGAAAGAGCAGGCAGGATGGATTTCTATGTGACACAGAGGAGAGAAATACAGGCTAGTACGGACAGGGTGTGGGGAAATAGACAGGTTTCGAAGGGTATGGATAGTGTTAGTAGAGGAAATTAAGGGTACAGGGACAAGACTGGGAAAGAAACTGATTTATATTGCAGAAACACAAACGGGCTGTCAGGTCCCACGGCGACGCCGTGGCAAAAAGACCAAGTCCTGAGACCAACCCTGGTGGCAAGCTCATGTATAGCAGTATGCCTTAGCCCAGCTTTTGGTGTACTCACTGCATCAGGTGTATGTAATGAGCACTGGCTGGGTTCCTTAAAAGAACCACTCCTACATCCAGCCAGTGCTCTGTCATTAACGTCTGATCCTTGTGAAGGAAGGAAGTTCCTGAGCCCTGAGACTCTACTTTTGATTCCTGTGTACAGGACCCCTGGCTATTTCCCTGGACTTCTCTTGCTTCATCCTAGCCGGTACTGTGTCAAGACCCCCTTCTGCATCTCCCATCTCAAGACCTCCATCCACAATCCCTTGTTCCAACTCACAAGACTTTCATCATCCGGATTCCCCTTTTCAAGCTACTGTGTTTTCCCCATCATCTGCATTTGCTTTCCAAGGACTATTATTATTTATACAGATTCCTGCCTTTTTGTTTGCATCCAGCTTATTCAATATACGTTTCTGCTGTTTTCACCAAACCCTTTTTGTTGTCACTATTTACTGCATCCTGGGTTCATATCCACATCACCGGTGTTCCCAGAACCCGGTCCCTGACATGGGCTGACCATGTATGGTGCTGGTTGCAGATATTACATACGGACTGGGATAAGAACAGGTTTAGGGGTTCGGAGAAAGAATTAAAGGCTTAGGGACAGATTTAGGGGTACAGGTTCAGACTTGCAGGGCCATTTCTGGGGCTGCAGATCCAGGATTACGAGCATATGCTTGTTTAGGGGTGAAATTTAAGACTGAAGAGGAAAGAGTATTGAAGAGCATAATGTGGCGAACTCATTGTCATGTTCAAGAAACCAGTTCGAGATGATCTGAGCTTTGTGACCTGCTGCATTATCCTTCTGGAAGTAGCCATCAGTAGATGGTACACTGGTCATAAAGGGATGGACATGGACAGTAAAAATACTCTGGTAGACGGAGGTATTTAAATGATGCTCACTTGGTACTAAAGAGCCCAAAGTGTGCCAAGAAAATATCTCCCACACCATTAACCTTCAGTCCCAGAGCCTGCATTTTCACCTGGAAACTAAGCACCCATTCACCATAACCAGGACCAGCACCTTACATGCAGTACCACAATACAAAAAGAATGTGGCTCGATCCTCATCCTCTTACAAAGCACCACAATTATGGAATAACCTCCCAGACACCAAATTTTCCCTCAGTCTAAAGTCACTTAAGTGATCTCTATTAACATACCTCAATACAGAATGCACCTGTAAACATGTAACATAGTGAATATATTTCTTACATATTTATTTTCTGTTAATCTGTATATTTGTGTTGTTTTTTAATATCCTGTATTTTATTAGTTTGTATTTCTGTAACAACTAACATATCAATGTTCTTGAAACATAGAAACATAGAAAGATGTTTGGCAGATAAGAACCTTTCGGCCCATCTAGTCTGCCCAATTACATGGATACTTTACCTGGATTTAGCTTTTGTTTAGGATAGCCTTATGCCTATCCCATGCCTGCTTAAATTCAATTACTGTTTTAGCCGCTACCACTTCAACTGGAAGACTGTTCCATGTATCCACCACCCTCTCAGTAAAATAATGCTTCCTGATGTTACTTTTAAACCTTTGCCCCTCTAATCTAAGACTATGTCCTCTTGTTTTGCTATTTTGTTTCCCTTTTAAAAATACTCCCTTCCTCTACCTTGTGCATTCCCTTTACGTATTTAAATGTTTCTATCATATCTCCTCTGTCTCGTCTTTTTTCCAAGCTGTACATGTTAAGATTAGACATGTGCACAGCACAAAATTTCGTTTTGAACTAATGGATTAGTACTAAAATGCAATTTATTTAGTTGCTAAAGAAATTCGTTTTCAGTTCTATAGTATGAAAACTAATTTCATTCATCCGAAAACCAGTGGATACAATTATTATTGTAGTGGCTCCTCAGAGTGCTGAGATCGCTGCTTGTTACAGTATCTCTCACTCTCAGCACAATGTGTCAGGCAAAGCTGTTACAGTAACTGACTGCTGCTCATCACAGAGCTCAGAGTTTCAGTAAAACTAGTAAATAATATTTTTATATATAAGAGGTTATAACAATATTATTTCCTTGTTTTACTAAAACTGAGCGCTGTTACAGTCAGTTACTGTAACAGCTGAGCCTGATACATTGTGCTGAGAGATAATATAACAAGCGGCTGATCTCAGCGCTCACAGCCACTGGATTTAAAGGGATAAAAAAAAGGCTCCTCTCTGTATAATGTATAGAACATCCTCCTGCATTAATTAATACCCTTCTCTGTATAATGTAGATACCATCCTCCTGCATTAATACCCCTCTCTGTATAATGTATGCAACATCCACCTGCATTAATTAATACCCCTCTCTGTATAATGTATAGAACATCCTCCTTAATTAATTAATGTCCCTCTCTGTATAGAACATCCTCCTCAATTTATACCTTTCTCTGTATAATGTATATAACCTCCTCCTGCATTAATACCCCTCTCTGTATAATGTATATAACATCCTCTTGCATTCATTAATGCCCCTCTCTGTATAGAACATCCTACTCAGTAGGACCTACTGCATTGGCATGTGGAGGGTGCAGAACTTTGGAATGCAATGCTTATCCAGCACAGGAGAGGGAACTTTTACTTAAACTTTGCATCTCTGTGGGCGAGAGAGACAGGAATATAAAAGCAGGGGAGAGGGCAAGTATTAACATAAATCAGTCTGAAAGCTCAGAGAAGAGATGTCTGGTGCAAATTTATTTTTATAATAAAATTAAGCACTTTAAATCCAGGGAAAACATTCAAATAAATCACACTGACAGCTCATAATAACAGAGTAACTGTGAGTTGGATACTAAATGTATCAGACGTAAAAAACCCTATATAACAAGCAGCACTGAGAGAGGAGAGGGACTTTATATAAAATGTGTATTATAGATCAGGAAAGGGGGATAGTGCTCCTGGATAATATAAAATGTATCATACCTAAGCCCCTATTATGCAGAGCGGGAGGGGAGATAACACACGATTTATAAAGTCCCTCTCTTCTCCCAGCGCTGCTTGTTATTAAGGGGTTTTTACTATCCAGCCCTCCTCTGTCTTTAGCTTTCAGTGTGATTTATTTTAATGTTTTCCTTCTCCAGCTGCTTTTATCATCTTGTCTGCCTCATAGACATGAAAGGGTTAAGTAAAGGTTTCCTCTCCTGTGCTCGCTGGCTGTGCTGTGAATGAGTATTCTGGAGCTCTATCACTGTCAGATTTTCGGGTAGGGGTCTGGAAGGATTACGCATACAAATCTTTTCTGTAGCTTTGCGATGTTGCACTCTTCATTGCTGGTCTCCTTCACTCAATGTAATATTACAAAAAGAACAAACTAAAATGTAGTGCATTTTATTTTAGTTTCTTTCGTTTTTTGTACTGAGCAGTTTCGTATCTCTTGAGTCATACTAAAACTAAATTATCCCAAAATTCGGACTAAATCGCTTTAGTACTAAAACGAATGCACATGTCTAGTTAAGATCATTAAGCCTTTCCTGGTAACTTTTCTCCTTCAAGCCGTACACCATTTTAGTAGCCCTTCTCTGAACTCTCTCTAAGATGTCTATATCCTTCTGGAGATACGGTCTCCAGTACTGCACACAGTACTCCAAGTGAGGTCTCACCAGTGCTCTGTACAGTGGCATGAGCACTTCCCTTTTCCTACTGAACCCAGGACATACTTGAAAACGAGAGAAATATCAATGTATCCTTCCTGGTAAAATAGTTTACAAATAAAATATATAAACAAATAAATAACCTTCAGTCCCAGATTCTGCACTGAAGCTGGAAACGAAGATATTCTGCAATCAACATGTCACCACCACTCCACACCGCAACCTTTGCTATAATCCTACTGTTCATATTTTAGGTTTACATTTATGTATTCATATTTTTGCGGATTATTTTCCTTGTTAAACTTTTCCCTCCAAGGCAGGATGAATCCATGCTTTCATGTTGTTTATGCCAAATTCTGACCCTACCATCTGAATGTCGCAGCTGAAATCGAGACTCATCAGACCAAGCAACATTTTTCCAGTCTTCTGTTGTCCAGTTTGGTGAGCTTGTGCGTATTGTAGCCTCAGTTTCCTGCTTTTAGCTGGCAGGAGTAGCACCCGTGTGGTCTGCTGCTGCTGTAACCCATCTGCATCAAGGTTCAACATGTTGTGCGTTCAGAGATTGTATTCTGCATACTTTGGCTGTAACACGTGGTTATTTGAGTTACTGTTGCTCCACGGGGATTAAATGAGAAATTAGTTTATTCCCCATATTTGGAGAGATGCTGTACATGTGAATAGGTTTTATACATACTCCATTTGTGTTTTGGGGTTTTATGGTGGGATGAATTGTCTGTCTCACCGCAAGCTGAATGATATTGTATGTCGAGGATCTGAGCTCAATTTGGAACAAAGTATTTGCTCACAGAAAGTATTAATAGGTGTGGTTTAAATTTAATGGTTCATTTAGTCACAGATCATTAGGAGCCAGCAAATTGTGCCGACTGTTGCCATGACGACTGAGGGGCCGGCAGTATGTGCAGACTAGATGTATGATTAAGACCTTCGGGTCGAAACGTCACACCTTTTTTGTCTGATGGGGTTTGCTGTCCCCGAATAAATATTCTTTTTCACTCGTTCTACTGGAGATCCCACGCTTTCATTTTTGCTTAGATGTAAGGTCAGTCAGAATGGGTTGAGGGTGTATTGGAGCAGCAAACTCCCGACTATGTAAGACCACATCCCAGCCTCAGGCAAGAGAACACAGAGTAATGCAGTCCTTGTATATGCTTGTTGACCCCTCAGGTACAAGGCATGTCATGTCTACACACTTGGGGTTGTCCCAGGAATCCGTTTTTTATTAAATTGTGCATATATTTCCACAATATACTGGTGAGCCAGACAGGGCATATATCATCAACATACTGTGGAACCGAGTTGTAGCTCCGCCCCAAATGTGGGTGGTCGCTGTTCCCCGGTGTGGGAGTTGGATGGAAGGCGTGAGTGGACTCTTTTTCTTATAAATACTTGTGTGGTGTTTTATGGTTCATGAGACCTGATGAAAGCTCAGTGGAAATGAGCTGAAACAATCGTTGCCGTTTTTATTGAACCAGATAAAGTTTTGATGTTTCTTATGAAGACCCCGGAGTGCTGGCTTTTGAGGAGATACAGGAGTAAATATATATATATATATATATATCCACCACAACCCATATAGATACTGATTTGCCTACGGGTCCCAAGCATCCACTGCAACTGGTCATCATGCCTAGCTCCTAGCTGATGAGGGTCCAACAAACCCGAAATAGCGCTGTCCTAGGGTGACTTTGACCAGTTGCATAATCTTATCTCTCCTAGAAAGCCACAGTGTGGCATAGCATTGATTGTAGGGTTCTGTGTAATAACAGATCCAGGATGCATAAAAGTGAGAAAGGGGTCATTTGCATATCCTACCCAGAATTCCTTGCTGCACATGGGAAATGTGGTACAGGAGCTCTGGGATGCAATTCATCGAATTGCTGTGATGTGCAGGTGACTTCTGCAATAATAAACACAATATATATATTATATATATATATTGTGGTGGAGGGCAAAAATGAGAATAAAAGCCTCCACACTGCAAATAATAACGTTTATTATTGCAGAGGTCATTTACACATCCCAGCAGTTCAAAGAACTGCATCACAGAACTCATGTGCTACATTCCCCATATGCAGCAATATATATATATATATATATTTATTATATTATACACACACACACACACACACACACACACACACACACACACACTTCTAAACCTTAGCATTTGGCATATTTTATACGGGTTTACAGATACAATATGTTCAGGAGTTCATATAACCTAATACTAAGGGTTATAGAACTTAAAGAATGACTAGAAAATAGTCTGAATAAAAATGTTGATCATTCCCAACTCTATGGAATACCCAGTGGCAAGTCGCTTCCACATCGGTGTTGCTTGCTGTTTGGTTCAAAATATTTGCGCCGTTTCCCATAATCTCTGTTGTTTCAGTTTCTACTGCATTTTATCTCAGTGGAATCATACTGGTCACGGATGATATTTGAATTTTGGAACATTACATATATTTTTTTAACCATTTCAATCCTAAGCATTTTTGTTGAAGAAAAAAGTAGCAATTTATAAAAAACATTTGATGCATAGTGAACCCATTAAAGCAGGGCAAAAAAAAAAACATTTGAGGGTGGGCTGTTCTGATATAGTTGAAATATTAAACTTTGTACCTTTTTTACGTTTTCATTTATTTCTTTATTATTACAGAAATATTGTTGGACTGAAACTTAGCTCTGTTCCACTCAGGCAGCATTATGGAGTGATCTGGTGTGAAGGGTAACAGCCCAATTTGTTAACATTAAAATCTCACATCTGCTTCTAGTCCTGTTGTGGCTCAGCCACGTCGAGAGCCTTGAGGCCCTGTTCACACTGTGCGATTTAACTTGCGGATTTTGCCGCAACGTCGCAACAAAATCCACGCAACGTCGCGCTGTGTAGCTTCTCCAATGCATTTCAATGGAGCGGTTCACATCTTGCCGCGCGACGTCGCATGTCGCAGAAACATGTCGCAGGTACATGACCCTTTTTTTTTGCGATTTGCTATCTGCGATTTTGCTATTTTGTATTGGTGGTGCTCTGCAAAAATCGCACAAAACAGTGATGTCGCGTGACATTATCGCACCATGTCGCGAATATGAAAATCGCACAGTGTGAACGGGGCCTGAAACACAGAGTATGGTCCGTCTATTTCCCTTGTGGATAAAGGATGCCATTCTGGATGTATTTTTTTTTTTCTTTTTACTGGAAGGTGTAGTTTCATGGACAGCAATGCTACCAGAATAACAATCCCTCTATAATATACATTACACAGCAGAGATGTTTGTACACCCAGTCTACCTTTCTTACTATTGTAACTATTGTAGAATGGGTGAAATCCGTTATCCGAGTATGTCAGACACCCAAATTGGAAGCAAATATACTGCCAGCCAGGTTATGTTTGCAATGTTGAGGTTTCATTTTCACTCACATGCTTTATTGAGCCTTCATTAAATGATACAGAAAAGGAAAACACAAAAAAGTCCTACAATGTCATAGAGATCATTTCAAATATTTTGAAGAGGGTCACAAAAAAGAAACTGTAGAGGAATAAGATCTAGGAAATACAGAAATTAAATGTCACATGAAGGCATTGATGGGAAGAAGAGAAAACATACAGGTCTATTCAATAAAGGTGAAACTCAGGAGAATTGTAAGGAGAAGTGAAAAATTCGAGGTCAAAATAGCAAAACCAGAACGATTCTCCCATTTATCTCACTTTCCAAATCGGCTATTTGGTCTAGATTGTTCTCTTCTCCTGCCAATCCTCCTGAGTTTCACCTTTAGTGAATACACTTGATAGGCTACCAAAGAAGTGAAGTGTAGTGCAATTGTAGAAGAATTGAAGTAAATAATAAAAAAAAGAATACGTAACGAATAAAACCACAGCATTAATTAGACTTTGTATAGAGTAAAAAGAAACACTTACTACAATGATCACACTGTGAATAAATATGCATAGAGCCACTGAGAAGATATTTAACCTCCCTGGCGGTCTAATTGTTATGAAAAACTGCATCTAAAAGTGGTCCATCCCCCCCCCCCAGCGGTATTCTCGAGTGTGGCTCGGGGTTAAATTCCAATGTTGGAAGCGGTAACCCCGAGCAACACTCGGGATGCCACTGTATACATCACCTCTCCCTGCACTCCCTCGATATCCCCAGCTGCCTCCTCCGGCGACTGCGACCTCATTACTTCCTGGTTTCCTCCTCGCGAGAAGGAATCCAGGAAGTAAAATACCGCGATCGCCAGAGGAGACTGCAGAGATCAGCGAGGGAGCGCAGGGAGAGGTGATGTATCCAGCCCGAGTGTGTCTCGGGGTTACCGCTCTCAGCGGTGAAATTTAACCCCGAGACATACTCGGGAACACCGCCAGGGAGGTTAAAAAAGTGCTCTTTCTACCTTGGCATGCCAGAACTCTGTGAGTCTTTTTGACTAGTTGTTGAAATTAATATATTTTATTTATAAAGAGCCCACATATTCCACAGAACTATACATGGGTACTATAGGTGCAAGACAATCATAAACTACTTTGAGACAGAAGAAACTGAGGGCCTTATTCCAATGGGAATTTGCAATCTAGTTGGATAGGAGGGGTGAGAAGCAGGCGGAGAGGACTGCAAGATGAGAATGATGTGATTACAGTGTCTGAGGATGGCAATAATTGGGTAAATGGAATGCATGAGTTAAAGTGTTGGGTGATCGGCATCCCTGCACAGAAATATCTTTAGGCCCTGTTCACACTGTGCGATTTATCGCGCGGATTTTGCCGCGACGTCGCAGCAAAATCCGCACGACGTCGCACTATGTAGCTTCTCCAATGCATTTCAATGGAGCTGTTCACATCTTGCCGCGCGACGTCGCATGTCGCTGGTACATGACCCTTTTTTTGCAATTTGCTATCTGCGATTTTGCGATTTGTATTGGTGGTGCTTTGCAAAAATCGCACAAACCAGCGACGTTGCGCGACATTATCGCACCATGTCGCGAATATGAAAATTGCGCGACTTTCAAATCGCACAGTGTGAACAGGGCCTTAGTGTTCCACTTTCCAAATGGGGATTTTGTACTCTCAGGATACACTTTCTAATGTGCCCCTATATGTTTGATAGTTTGTATATTAACTTCTGTTTTATTGTCCTTCGGTCGCTACAATCATAAAAAGTAAGAAGTTATTATCTTCTTAATGAAAGATTAATAAAGGTTACTTTTATTGATACATTTATCAAGGCAGCAATAAAAAAAAGAAGCATGCACATAAACACATATATATGTTTATTATTGCAGAAGCCATCTGTACATCACAGCCATTCAAAGAACTGCATCCCAGAGCTCCTGTGCTACATTTCCCATATGCAGCAAGGAACTCTGGGTAGGAAATGACCTACTGTATGTCTCACTTTTATTGCATCCTGGATCTGTTTTTGCACAGAGCCCTTTAATTAATGCCATGCCATATTATGGCTTTATTTTAGCAGAGATCAAGTATATGCAACTGGTCAAAGCAACTCCTAGTACAGCGCTGTTTCAGGTTTATTGGACCCTCATCAGCTAGGAGCTAGGCATAACCAGTTGCGGTGGATGCTTGGACCCGTAGGGCAAATCAGTACTTACAATGGTTGTGGTGGAGGACAAAAAGTGAGATAAAAAGCCTCCACGCTATAATGGTTATGTTTATTATTGCAGAAGCCATCTGCACATCACAGCAATTCAAAGAACTGCACCCCAGAGCTCCTGTGCTACTGTACATTCCCCATAGGCAGCATATACGTTCACAGGTGCCCCACTATGGCAGCTTATAAAGTCCTAGAGCCTGCCGGGGAGCTCCAGGGTGAGTTGATCCTGAAAGTACATGTTAGATAGGACCTGTCAAAGATGGGGTACATTGGCGACTGTGAAAGGCTTAAGGAAATTAGGATCATAACTTGTGAACTGAATCCCCATCATTTTACCTCAGTCAGGTTTTTTTGAACATTTTTAAAACGGTCTTTTTTTTTTGCCACAGAAAATGATGGAAGAAGGCAGTCAATAATATGGAGTGCTCTTTCTTTGTGTTACGCATATATATATATATATATATATATTTATGAGAGACCAGGTAGTGCATGCTATCTTTTCATTGTGGATTATTACTTTTATATAGATATATTTACACACACACAAAAAAGTCACCTATTGGAGATATACAGTCAGGTCCAGAAATATTGGGACATCGACACAATTCTAACATCTTTGGCTCTATACACCACCACAATGGAGTTGGAATGAAACAAACACAATGTGCTTTAACTGCAGACTGTCAGCTTTAATTTGAGGGTATGTACATCCAACTCAGTTGAACGGTGTAGGACTTACAGCAGTTTGCAGATGTGCCTCCCACTTGTTAAGGGACCAAAAGTAATGGGACAATTGGCTTCTCAGCTGTTCCATGGCCAGGTGTGTTATATTCCCTCATTACCCCAATTACAATGTGCAGATAAAAGGCCCAGAGTTTATTTCAAGTGTGCTATTTGCATTTGGAATCTGTTGCTGTCAACTCTCAAGATGAGATCCAAAGAGCTGTCACTATCAGTGAAGCAAGCCATCATTAGGCTGAAGAAACCAAACAAACCCATCATAGAGATAGCAAGAACATTAGGCATGGCCAAAAAAACTTTTTGGAACATTCTCAAAAAGAAGGAAAGCACCGGTGAGCTCAGCAACACCAAAAGACCCGGGAGACCACGGAAAACAACTGTGGTGGATGAATGAAGAATTCTTTCCCTGGTGAAGAAAACACTCTTCACAACAGTTGGCCAGATCAAGAACACTCTGCAGGAGGTAGGTGTATGTGTGTCAAAGTCAACAATCAAGAGAAGACTTCACCAGAGTAAATACAGAGGGTTCACCACAAGATGTAAACCATTGGTTAGCCTCAAAAACAGGAAGGCCAGATTAGAGTTTGCTAAACAACACCTAACAAAGCCTTCACAGTTCTGGAACAAGATCCTATGGACAGATGAGACCAAGATCAACTTGTACCAGAGTGATGGGAAGCGAAGAGTATGGAGAAGAAAAGGAACTGCTCATGATCCTAAGCATACCACCTCATCAGTGAAGCATGGTGGTGGTAGTGTCATGGTGTGGGCATGTATGGCTGCCAGTGGAACTGGTTCTCTTGTATTTATTGATGCGACTTCTGACAAAAGCAGCAGGATGAATTCTGAAGCGTTTCGGGCAATATTATCTGCTCATATTCAGCCAAATGCTGCAGAACTCATTGGACGGCGCTTCACAGTGCAGATGGACAATGACTCAAAGCATACTGCAAAAGCAACCAAAGAATTTTTGAAGGGACAGAAGTGGAATGTTATGCAATGGCCAAGTCAATCACCTGACCTAAATCCCATTGAGCATGCATTTCACTTGCTGAAGACAAAATGCCCCAACAAGCAGGAACTGAAGACAGTTGCAGTAGAGGCCTGGCAGAGCATCACCAGGGATGAAACCCAGCGTCTGGTGATGTCTATGCGTTCCAGACTTCAGGGTGTGATTGACTGCAAAGGATTTGCAACCAAGTATTAAGAAGGGAAAGTTTAATTTATGATTATTATTCTGTCCCATTACTTTTGGTCCCTTAACAAGTGGGAGGCACATCTGCAAACTGCTGCAAGTCCTACACCGTTCACCTGAGTTGGATGTACATACCCTCAAATTAAAGCTGACAGTCTGCAGTTAAAGCACATTGTGTTTGTTTCATTCCAACTCCATTGTGGTGGTGTATAGAGCCAAAGATGTTAGAATTGTGTTGATGTCCCAATATTTCTGGACCTGACTGTATATACACTATATTGCCAAAAATATTCGCTCACCCGTCCATATACGAGTCAAGGCAGGTGAGCGAATACTTTTGGCAATAGTGTATATTCTCCCTTTCTTCCTATTGTATTGTTTACAACAACTATGTCCACAATTATTCATCAACAGCACTTTTTGGGAAAGCGATGAGGTCACACATATGTATGCTTGCTAACTGTCCCATAGAAAGGTCAGGAGTTCAGTCAAATACTGGCCTGAAAAAAAATCAGTTAACATGGGGTTTGGATGGATACCAGGAACTGCTGTTTAAAAAGGAAATATTGGGTTTCTTTTAATGAATACATTTTTAATGCATCCTGTCTATAAAAAAAATCTAATGAACAGAAATTCAGATAAATAGTTCCTAGAGTGTAACTTTAATGAAAATGTGATCATAAAAGTGTTACTTTTTCCTTCAAATGTAACTAAACAGGTTTTCTTTATTTCAGCTTAGATACCAGGTTTTTATACATTGATCCACTGTACTGAATTTCATCTTGCAATCAACAAGTCTAGTCTTTTATGTTTACTTGTAAGAGTTTCTCACAGCTTGGAGACAATCTCTAGTTTAATTACTGTACAGAGCAATGTCAAACAAAACACTGACAGGGGATGGTAGTGTGTTAGCCAGTAGAATAGATTCTGGCTCTCCTTCACAGCACAGAAAGAGATTTTTTTTTTTATTGATGGCTAAATACAGAGGAAAAGATTGAAAGTGTTTAGAAGGTAAAAGGGAAAAAAATGAAAATAATAGCAAATTCAAATCATTATAGAGGAACTGAACCATTATGCCTACAACATTTTATAGGCCAAAAGATAAATAAAGTCAAGTAAGGATTCTGTTATTTCAGAGAAAATATTTTTTCAAGTTTAAAGCACATGTGAAGTTCTAACGGCTCCGATGGTAAATGTTGCATTTCACTTATATGCTACGCATTTTGGCAACATAGCCCCCTCTCAAAGTTCTCCTTTCCTGTCACGTTCTTGTCATCCAGATTTGCTTAACACAAAATACAGTAAGTTATATATGATTGAACATGATCTGAGACCCAGAAATAACTCCATACCTCCAGATTTTTCATGACCTATACACAGCTAAAGTTGAAAACTGCAAATCACAAACTTCACGGGACAGTTTAGTCTCTGTGTGACCACTTAAATGAATTTATCTGGTCAAGTGGCAAAAGTATTCCCCCTCTTCACTCCCCTAGTTTCCCCTTGCTGCTGGAATGGAGCTTCCAAGGAAAGGATCTACTTCTACCCCGGAGGCTTGTTGGTGTAAGCAGTCAGAACAGACTTCTATTGACTACATCTTCTAGGACCAAGATCTTTGAGTAGGGGTGGGTTGGATGAATGTTCAAACAGCTGCCTCCATAATACCTTGCAATACTTCTGCAATAGTTAACAATTGTTTCCTTTTTGCCTACAGCGTTTCTTTAAAAATGAAAAAGTGAATCCCTTTCTAGGTCATCAGGCCTGATTGCTAGATGGCCGCATGGACCTTTAGGTCTACAGTACAGGGAATGTGATCCTTTGGCTATAATCGATCTTAATGCTTAAAACAGTATGTCAAGATGTAAACTCCCATAAGGATCATCCAAGTGATCAAATACATATAAGAAACAAATATCACACTCTTTCAATGCCAGCCAATATGGTTTGCCCCTTCATGTTTCTCTTTTGATAGTAACACAATTTACTCCTAAACTTGCTGGCACTTTACTATTCTTTAGCTCAGCGCCAAACAAGGATATCATCCGGGTTTCATGCATGTCTGTAATCTAGAAAATCCAAAAACAAAAGGTGATAATAATGGAGGATGAATCCTCAGCTTTTATATTGTGGTACTGAAGTCGACTCCCAGGAGGTGGTCCACCGCGCCACAAAATAGAAACTCGATAAACACGGAGGCTCCAGTACTTCTTCGATGCAAATACTCTGAGATAGGAGAACCAATTTGATGTGGAACTTTGTACTTTTTCTCCACGGTAAGGAATGAAGAGTAAATCCAAATAAAATTAAGATCTTTTATTTGGATTTACTCTTCATTCCTTACCGTGGAGAAAAAGTACAAAGTTCCACATCAAATTGGTTCTCTTATCTCAGAGTATTTGCACCGAAGAAGTACTGGAGCCTCCGTGTTTATCGAATGTCTAATCTAGACAAAAGACTAGCGATTACACTAGATGTGGGAAAACTTAAGTTTATATTACTTTTGATACATTCACCAACATAACATTTGTAAAAAAAGCTCAATCAAATGTTAACCCATTACGTACGTTCAAAATCTTACAAAACACGCGCATGCAGAGTGCGGACAGGGCATACCTGTTACGGTGGCGGTACCACCAGGCACGCACCAAGGTGAGGCCCTGGTTCCTGAGGGAAGCCCCTATGTGCAGAGATGAACTGTAAACAGCAAGGACAGGTGAAAGCAACACGGGGTTAACTAAGGCTAGGGTCAGAGTGGGGCAGTCGGAACGCGCGTGCAGGCGCACTAAATCACGGCGGCAGTAGCAGCACATAACGGCCAATGACGGCCAATATACGCAGTACGTGCGTACAAAAGTGCGCCGACACCACGCAACCGGCAAATGAACGCATTTTTATCAGAACGTGAAACCGCTGCTACTGACGTACAGAGTGCGCTGCGGCCACATAGCGGCGTGTTTGCGTGATTAGGAGACGTCAGACGCTGCTAGTGTGCGGCCAACATAACGTTCAAACAGCCGGATTTCCCTAGACTTCTTTTACCCCACCGTCATGAAATACGTCCAGAATTGCGCATCGTCTGACCACTTAAGCGTATTCCGTGAAAAAATGCGTGCGCACGCATCGACGTACATTTTGACGGTGGCTGCAGAAAATGCGCTCATCTGTCCCTAGCCTAAAGGCCTCTGTACGGCAATACCAAAGATGCCCTGCACTGAAAGGCCGGTCTTTAGTATAGCCGGATCTAGCTTAAAGGAAAGTATTACCTTGAAGCCGTACAGAGTCTTTTGTTGCATGCAGATGACAGGGTTTCCTGGAAACGGTACAGACAAGGAATATACTATAGAATAGTCACATAGAGGAAAGCCAAAGGTCATAACCAGAGAGAGTACGTCATACAGGATACAGGAATCAGAACCAGAAGGGAAGTCAGCCAAGCCAAAATCGGTAACAGGGGAATCAGAATAGAACATAAACAGCAAACCAAAATACAGCAATAGACATAACTAAATACACAGAAGGAACTGACATAAACTTGAACAGAATAACAGAGGCATAAACTGAGCAAGGATATACAAACTGAGGATAACAGAAACGCAGCAAGGGGCTCTCAGGACACAACTAGCAAGGAGACCTGGCAAAGTAAAATGACCCAGCAATGTACCATAGGTACATTTCTCTAATATAGGCAGGGGAATCAAGGCAAGGATCAACAGGTGAGCAGAGCACAGAACACCAATTAACCCCTGGGTAGCCACCCAGGAATTGGCAGCAACAGAAACACAAGGGAAAAAACACAATTACAAATACAGAGGGCAGGGAGACAGGGTTGGCAGCATGGAACATAACAATACCAACACATACCCAACCAGTGTGCAAACCAATATTTTCCAGCACTTTTTCAAAGCCCAATTTCAGCACCACCAGCTTTTGATTCTCTGATAAATCTTAGTATAATTTCAAAATCTCATATTGCGGTCTACATCTTGCTTCTCCTTTTCAATCTGCTATCACTGTCTAGTGATTATACCCAATAGGGGTGGCCCCCACACATCCAATTCTTTGCCCACCATGTAGCTATATGTAATATATAAAATAACGTGTACTTTGTGTGTCTGAAGATGGAAAAAAATCCATAGAATGCACAAAACGTACAAAGAAGCATGTGCTCTGCATGGTAAAATTCTGTGTACTATTGAAAGAAATAGGCTCGAGCTGTATGGGGCATTTACAGATAAATCTATGTTTTTTCGGCCTACACACTCTATTAACCAGACCTCGCTTGGAGCAATGTAATACATATTCACAGCTTGCCAGAATACAGGAACAGAAAGTTTAACACAGAGAGAAAAGGCAGTTTGTGGAAGCATTCTGTGTTGGTAATGATTTCAATTGGCATTCTATATCCCGAATAAAAGGAAACTTCAATATTAAAAGTGAAAATAATAATAAACTGTGAACAAATAGAGAAGCACATAATATCAAAAAAATGGTGCAATGTGTATATTGATAAAAAATAAATATATGCTGCACTTTGACTTTCTGAAAATACAGCCCTCGTCAAAGTAAACCTTGGTCCCATGTGTCTATATAATCCACTTATGAATTGACTATCCATACAAAACACTCACAAGCCGGGATTAGCAGGCAGTGCTGCTGAAACTGAACTTCATTGAATATCCATGTGGTTATAGCGTCATAAACTCAGTTTATTATCGGAGGACCCTATTCCCCTGTTGCCAGGGAAACGAGACAGTAACTTTAAAAAGATGGTACAAGCCGATTTTACCTAATGTCTCTCTTTTACCGCACCAGTGATGCTATTAGCGGCTGGCTGTGAAATGAAACACAGGCGCAGCCCAATTCCAGCAGCGGTGACGCATACCGTCGCAGATATCGGCTCCTGCATTCCATAGAGATCCAGTGTATCCCAGTTGCAAGCTCACTCTCACAGGATTGAGCAGGAGTGCCACCAAGACCTATTTGTTCCCAGTCTCCTGCTACTCGCTGGCAGAAGACTGGCAGAAGTGGCAGAGACTGCTGCCCTCTCCACCGTGAGATGAGAGGCGAGAATGAGCTTTTTTTTTACCTTTATTTTAGCCCTGATCACATAGAACTAATTAACAAATTGCCAAACTACTTTCTCACTTATCTGTGATTTATAAAGATTTTTTACTAGTGCAGGCCCCACTTTGTGACATACACATTATTTTGTGTGAAAAAGAATAGATTGTAGAGAATGCACGTTTCATGTAATTCCGTTTACGGTTTGTATATTGAAAAATCATCTCTTTAATAGAACACCAATATATCTTTTTCAATAGAGCACACCAAGAGGAGTCACCAAATCAAACCAAGTTTTGTAACTTCAGCAACTACCTCCTTGATATCTGCTTAACACAGAAATTGGTGAGTTTCGAGAGAACCAAATCGCGACGATACAGATCTTTTAGTAATGTGTCATTATTTTGTTACATGGAGTTAAAAAACAAAATATGAAAGACTTTTGACTGATTACTCATTTATAACATCTAGCAAGTGATATGATTGCTGGACATATTTGTTTTAGGACACTAACGTTGTAGGGAGTCGGACTCTAAGGCAGTTTTCATCCTTATCAGGATGAAACCTCCTATGGGCAGATATCCATTGATTGACCATCTGGGCTTGAAACACTAAGAGCTATATTACAAAGTTGGTACTAACTTAACCAGTGCTGTTGTAAACTTACCAGAGCCATTTTAGTCTATGGGCTTGTTAAGTTTATAACTGGTGAAGTTAGCATCAACTATTGTCCGAAGATGGCAAAGTCATCAGTCAGGCCTTTTGCTATGGTGTGGGACCCTATCTTGATCATGACCCTGTTATGCTTTGCACTCTTGACACATGAATATTATGCAGTATTCTTCGTCAAAGGTACTGTCTTTCACAAGTTTAAGTTATATACATTTATTATATCTATCTAGAATGACTTCACTCAACCGGACAACACATTTTTTCATAAAGGTGCTTCTGAGACCATTTACCACAACATAAAGCAAAAAAAGAGAAAAGTCCTCGTGCATGCAGATCCCAGCACGTTGGTGAGTGCTTCTCAAATACTTCTCACTTGGACCGGTCCTGAAATACAAGAAATAAATCGCACATAGCATAGTATATTCTGTATAATGGACTCTCCAGTATCCCAGCCAAGAAAATTGCTCACTTTTTTTAAAAGTCCAATTAGCAGCCGGCTCTGAACTATAACAGCATGAACACATATGTGTAAACAGTGCTTTGAAAAAGACTACGGTCGAAACACGTTGTGCAATCTTTTATTCATTAAATCTGGCCGGTTTATGGCCTTTTATACATATGTTCACCGAGCCGTCTTCCACCAGGATCTAACTTCCTCCTTTGAATAAGGTGTCCACAGCCAATGGAATAAGGGGAAATCAAACAGAGCGGTGAGACCAGAAACTGTTTACACATATGTGTTCAGGCTGTTATAGTTCAGAGCCGGCTGCCAATTGGCTCTTGAAAAAGTGAGCAATTTTCTTGGCTGGGATACTGGAGGGGTCCATTATACAGGATATACTACGCTATATGCAATTTATTTCTTGTATTTCAGAACCGGTCCATGTGAGAAATATTTGAGAAGCACTCACCAACGTGCTGGGATCTGCATGCACGAGGACTTTTCTCTTTTTTTGCTTTATGGTATAATCAAGTGATCATATACTGGGACTTTCAGCAGCTGTTTACGATCCCTTTAATTTTGTGAATTCAACCTGCGCTACTGGTACTGTTTTCCACTCCATTTACCACAACATACTGAACAGAGATTTATATTCTTTTTCAATATGAAGGTACATTCCAACATCCCCCCCGTGCAGTATACTGTGGTTCTTTCAACTCTCTGATGATGTCATATGCTCAAGTTATTGTAGAAACTGTAATTTTAGTCTTATGTATATAATCTGACAGATTAATATGAATTATATCTCAACATAAGGTAAAGGCATTATTTTCAAAGGATGTCGACTGATACAGTTCAAGCAGTTGCGGGTGGTAAATTACAGCACCTTCCGTAGAGTCGCAGTTTCTGGACAACGTCCAAAAAGCAGATCAGATTTTTTTTAAATATTTTTTTTTACTCTGCCAAGCAATGGTAGAGGAGATAAAGGAAGAAGAATAACAAGGGACATAACACATTTTATCCCACACTTGTTAAATTACACAAACAGGTAAAAAAAGAATTAGATTAGATTATTAAAGAAATTGTAGGGCACTGCCCTAATTGTCCCTATAGATGAGCCTCCAATAATGTCTAGTTATAGAAACCATAAAATAATATTGTGAAAAAAATAATATATAATGAAGAAAAATACAATCTTCATTATATGTGGTAAAAAGATAATTAGCCTTTAGTATCTAGAGGAACTGGGGTCAGAGTAGTATTTCATTTAACTAAACATCTACAGAAAGCCAGAAACCATATATGTGTACAAAACACACACACAGACACACTTTCCTTCCATTCCTTTAACTGCCTGGGTTCAGCACTAAATGAGCAACAAACGTGGAAAAAATACTTTAAACAGTAATTTCACTGTATATGATGCTTGTTCCATTGGTTATTATTTATTTTAATGCATTTTGTAACTGACAGAGTAACTCATCTGTTTGCTGCGAGAGTAACATGGCCTCAAAGCATCACACACACACACACACACACACACACAAAAGCCCCCACTGAGCTTAACACTTGTTTTTCATTTCCAGGAATTGATTTTTTCAGTCCAGTCAACATATTTCATTGGAATAAACTGTTAGCGCTATCAGCATCAAGTATTGATCACTGTAACTCAGAGATCCCCACCTGAGAATGTATAACCTTAATTTCCAGCAGGTTACATTGGTTATCTCCAACTGGCTGGAGATGTAAGAGAATCATTACATAGTCCGAAATATCCGCTGCCAGATTCTTGTACAGTGATGGCAAAACAGAGAAAGAAAGAATGCTAATAGTTATACAACCTGCGTGATCACAACCTATGGGGATTATTCACTAATAGGCATTTATTGTGGCTGTAACAACGGCGATTTTCACCATTATTGCCAATACCATTAAATGACTTTAGCAGCTAGCAGATAAACCCATGGTATTAAAAAGCTAATAGAAAGAGCCAACTATATATTAGTAGATGCCTGTTAACTAGTTTTTAAAATAATATTAACTGCTATAATTCGACTGAAGCTCCTGTTATGACGCATTTTGTAATGAAAATAGAACTTGTTATAGTATAAGGAAGGAATGAAAGAAATTAAGTAAGTAAAGGCAGGAAAGAAAGGAAATAAAGAGAACACAAGGAAATAAAAGAAAGAACTGTGATGGTTCTTATGAAACATACTTTCCTATTTACTATAAATGTATTGGTCACATAAAAAACAGTAACTGTAGAGAATACAATTAGATTTCATTTCAAATATAAAAATGCTACATTGCATTGATAGCCTTCAATGTTCTTTTGCATGACTGCATTCAGAACCAGTAAAAGAAGCCCAGACAACTCTTAAATAAAACGACCTTGAGATACCATAAACTGAAATGAATAATAGATAATCTGGCTGCTCATTGAGACACTAGTAAAATCAGACCTGAAATGAAAACATAAATATTATATGTTTTGGAAGTAAATTTTCCTATATTGTGCACAACAGGTGCTTGGGAGAAATTAACCTTTTTTATACAGTAGAGAGATGAGTAAATGCATTGAGACAACCACATCAGTAACACACCATTAAAGAAAAGATGTACAGGGACATCTAAAGAATGTCGGAAAGATGGATCAGCTATTTAAGGCACTTGAGCACCTTGTGTACAAGGTTAAATTCCAAGCAGGCTTTATTTGAACTCTATTTCTCTGTAGATTGAATAATTAATACTTCTAAGAGCATATACAACATGTACTAGTATTCCATGAGATATTTTATGTGAAAGTAAAAAATTGTTTACTAAATATATTTAGTAATAAATAACTCTCTTGGCAACAACGTCCAACGTTTCCATATTCTTCAAAAAGTGAGCTTTATTGCAGGAATGAAACCTCAAACTTTTAAGGGATTCATGCAAGTTCACAACAAAATAGAGGATGGTCTTAGTAGACATTGGGGTTCCGGCTGGGTGGAGTAGAGGTAACATCACTGCTCTGCGTGGAGAGAGCCTCTGGAGTCATGGGTTCGATCCCAGTGAGCACCTCTCCAGTAAGTGTCCTTGGGTAAGACACCTAACGGTACATACTCGCCACACAGGACATACTTGAAAACGAGAGAAATCTCAATGTATCCTTCCTGGTAAAATCCTTTCTCAAAAAAAATAATTGTCCAGCTGGCAGACTGGGACGATCAATGGGTTTTACCAACCACCCCAAGAAGAGTTATTTGACAAGTCCTGTTCCCTGAACTTTGCTGAATGATTCAGAGCCTTGTTGAGAGGCGGTCATGGTATATTATATGTTCAGGAGTGTCCACAGGGTGTTTTACTACAGACAGTCATCTGCAGAAGGTGCAGACCCCTAGCACGAACCTACAAAATAATCATACCACTGACCCTGCCCTTTTGCAAACCAATCACAGGGATCTAGTCGAAGCCCGTTAGCACAGGCCTCCTCCTTGGGTTGCTATCTGGTTATTCATTCCCATTCTTCAGGATTGCAAACCCAAGTCTTGCTCAAAGAGGAAAAATAATCTGATGCCCGTGTATTATTATCACTGAGTGACTAGCTGACACATTGTGATATGTCGTGACAGGAATCTATTTTTTTTTCCAGGAAACTTTATTTGTAAGGACATTTCTGTTTCCTATATACACTGTTTAAAAAGGAGATAGTAAGATAAACTGCAGTGATCAATTCTGATCATAAGCATTATAGCTGATATAAAGCTGTTGCTGTTATTTTTACAGGCAAATAAAAATTGTGGCAATTTCACCTCAAGATAACTCATCTTAAACAAATGGTGTTCATATAGTAAAGATTCCAGACTTCTTTTTTTATCTTTGCTCAAAACTATAAACATGGCAGAAAGTCAATTTGCACAAGCAGAATGTTTTGGATGAACATGTGCTTCTAGAAATCAATAAATTTGAAAAACAAAAAATTATATTGCATTTCAGACAGGTCTCTAAGGCAGTTATTATGGCCTTGAATTAAAGGATGCCGGTTACATATGTATATATGGAATCATATACACACGTTTGACTTTTTGTTATCTTTTTTTCAATGTCAAAAGGACTGTAAAGAGAAACAATGTTATTTTGTATAAAATATACTGTATATTCAATTGTAATTGTCAAATTAATTTTATAACAGTTCTTACACCAGTCAATTTTGGAAATCAATGATGTAATTCAGAAGGATCCATGTGTTTCCTACTCCTACAAGTGTTTTAAAGAAATAGATGGCAGCTACTGCCTCAAGGAGAAAAAACTTAATGTACTGTAACGAATAGAGCAAAATAAAATAAAGCAAGATTTTTCGATAACCTGCGAATGATTTCTCATGCTTCACTCTGTGCTTGAATTGCTCACCTCCGCGTGGAATCCACAGAGGAAGCTGGAATCCAAGGCAGACATTAACATGACAAAGAAAGCCGATATATCTTAAAATGTGATACCTTATTGCATCCACTTATTGATTTAGATATAGCCCAACGTCACATTTATCAAACGATGGCTTTTGATAATAAAAAAGTTTCTACTTACTAAGAAAAGAATGGAAAATCATACTTGTAAAAGTCAAACACTCAAAGATAGACTTTAATACCGGTCTTTCAACAAGTGCTTTAAATTACTTTTGTGCTAGTCCTAGTCTTGGGTTCATCCTAGCGGAGTCAGCTGGAAACTTGCATGTGCCCATTCCGCATTTTAGGTTACCTTATTAAGCCACACGCCCAGTAGCTGTGAAGCCAACAGCATATAAACACTATATAAAAGTCAAACAAAATAAGGATGCTCAAAGGTATAAGAGACACAAAGAAAAGTGATCCTGAAGGACAAAAATGAACCAGATTACTGGAGAAGACAAAGCCTGAAAGAAGAACTTGAAGAGATGCAAGAGTTATAAATGCTAGCAGAAGCTCAGAAAATAGTTTAAAGAAATAAGTGTTTGCAAGTGCTTATCACATATTGCCCTGTCTCAGGAGGGCTCCACCATAGGCATGGCCAGAGAGGGCACCGACTGGAGGAATGGATCTTGCTTGTCCATCATTTAGGTCCTTATTTGCACTTTGTGGGTGTCTCCTACTTAAATCATGATAATTAGCATTAAACTGAATGCAAATATTTACAGTTAGTTGGAAATTAATGTACCATATATCTATGGGCTGTGCATGCCTATGGTCTACATATTATGTGAAAGATAGCAGCATTAGCAGCACAACATGGGTTCTGTATTGTGTCTTTTATTAGGTGCTTACATAGCGAGGAGAGAGTAGTGATGCTTCTGCCATATGGCTTTTCTCTAACAGAGAACAGCCGGATAGCCGAAACGTTGCTGTCGGTTTCCTGGTATATGAGCACCTAATAAAGGACACAATACAAAACCCATGCTGAACTGGTGCTTCTATCTTTTGGATACAGTTTGTGGATGTGGCGATTGTGGTTATCTTCAGCACTGCAAGGTATTTCTGCCCCTATATTAATGGGTACAGTCTCTTTTTTTGTTTTCTCTCCATATTATGTAAGTGTATTATATGAGGCCATGTATTCTAGTAAGCCACTGGAAACCGCTCCATATAGCCCTGTGGTGGCAATACTTGGCATCCTACATGTTTCTGAACTACAGGAGCCATGACTCTCAGCCAGTCTTATGTGTGACTAAGCATCATAAGACATTTAATTCATGCAGAACAACTGGGGTGCCATCACTTATATAGTCTATAGTCCATGTACAAGGGAGTGTTTAGGAAATGGGATCGGAGCTTGGTAGTCGGCAACATTGTACTCCTCCAATCTTTTTGATCATCTCTTGAATATACAGTACGTTGAAAAGTAAAATTGTACATACCCAGCATGTTTGTTGGTTGTTTTTCTCAACCAGTACTAATCAGCATCTTGCACGATAGCCCCATGTACCCTTTAACCCCTTAAGGACGGGGGCAATTTTGCAAGTTCGGCACTCTTCGAAAAGTAGAAGTGTGCTGAGCTCATTTTGACGGTTTCTGCTCATCATGTTTAAACGCAATTTGAAGTCATGTTTTATTGTACGACCCAGACAATGTATATTCCCTTTTTTTCGGCAGACTCCACAGATTCATAATATATTATTATATGTATATGTCATGCCCTACCAGAATGCTATAACAAAAAATTTAGTTTTTCCAGTTCTTCCAGTCTCCATTCTTATAGATTATAAGGATAGGACACGGAGATAGATGTAGGAGAAGGGCTAGTGAGTGCCACCTAGACTTATTGTCTTATGTTACCTATAGTAGTGTGATTCAATCTACCAAGCTATTCATAGACATAAAACAGAAACAGAAAGGCAGAGGATATCTAATAAGGTAAACAAGAATATAAAATTCAATCACCACAGATAAACTCCATCAATTCAGTTCCATCAATTACCACCGTACGTACACACTGCTGAGCATGAGGAAGCTGGCAATTTGGATTTTCCTAGCAAAGGGTAGGGGAAAGACTTAGCTGAAAGAGCATTGAAGCTTTAATATATTTTACTGATATTTCACATTTTTATTGTCTATGGATTAATCAAAGACTAGTCGATGCAAGCTTTTATCGAAAAAATATATTTTATTATTAGGCATGGATGTTGTATTGTGTACGTTATAGCTAATGTGATAAAAACCAACCTCTCCGCATTCAAACTTGATATCAATGTTTAACATAAAGATAGGGTGGGTTTTAGGGAATCCTTAAGATCACATTAATCAATATCATATTTATGGATACTTAATAAGGAAACTTATGATTGGAAACTAATAAAAGCTTTTCAGTGCGTGGACCAAAAAGGGAACTCCTTTTCCCCCTTCAAAAAATAGTGGAGGACCTACATCCCCACACAATCTAGCTTGAATTGACCCCTTAAACCAGTTTTAGAATGATGTTAAGAGTTATGTAGAGAGTGTGTGCGTCAGGGGTCAGAAAGGGATGCAGAGGGGTCGAGAAGGCTTAGGGCCCTATTCCCTAGGGACGCTAACTGTAGCGTTCGGGTGAGTAAGCGTTAACACCAGGATAAGTGACTTTAATGCAATCCACCCATATTACATCCCTAACGCTAAACCGTTGAAAAACTTGTTAGCGCATCAGTGATTGCAGTAGCTTGTGTGAGCTTACTGTACTTTGCGCACCCTACAGTATACTTAACGCAGGGAGCGCAAACAGTAATTGGTGTTAAGACTTTGTAATATCTTACAAACCCAACACTAATGTGTTAACCGATTTTTTTTACTGGCACCCAAAAGCTGGTGCTGAGTTCGCTTTTGCAGAATCAATTAGCACCAGCTAAACCCTCCCTCCAATAAATCAGATACTCACCTCTCATCCCGCAGCCAGAATAGCAGGCCCAATCCGCTGCTTCCTGCCGTTGGGAGCAGAGTGAGCCTGGGGACAAACAGTCCCCAGTCTCCCTCCGCGATCAGTCCACGGCACTGAGCGATCTTGCGAGAATGAGAACACACAGGTCATGCAGCCCGGAAGCAGAATCCTACATTCAGTCCTATGGGCTCCAGGAGATGTTACGGCGGGTAGTGTATGGATACGGGGTGAGTTGCTGAATCAGCGACTACCTTGGAATCTCACACTAATATGGGGAGGCTACAGGTAAACCTGTAGGTGCTCCCCGTTAGCGTCCCCATTTTAGTGTGATTGACGGAATAGTGCCCTTAATGTTTAAACCAATTCATTTCCCTCTACCAGTTTTTAATGGGATTGTACCTTTAACTAGATTTTAAAATGTGCTGAAAGCTGTAGATTATGATGGACTGTTTTCAGAGCTCAATCATGAGCTAAAAGCTGATAACGGGAAGAATTGTAGATACACAACTGGCTGGATAATTAAATTCTATTTAAATGTCTACGCCTTAAAAGTGATATTCTGCTTATATCTAATTTGTTAAACAAAGGGGAAAAATGAATACAAATCAACCAATGGCAGATTAAATTGTGAAAAAAAAATGCATGAAGAATTAAAGGCAGATTTGTCATGTTCGAGACTTAAATAAACCTCTCCACATGTTATCAACATGATCACTCAAAATCTTGAGCAATCAGAAGTTGCTTCATTCCCATTCGCTCACTTTATCTGCTTGCTTTTGTTTTTTTTACATTTCTGTAGCTGAATTGAAGCATAATGTACCCATAAGAACCATTTCTATCCACAGCCCTAATTACTCAGTAAGATACTTTTATATTTTTCCCTTAAGTGTGACAGCACACAAATGTTTGCTTTCTTCGTAATAAATGAAAAGCTGATGTTAATGTCAGATGTTCCATTAGTTCATCAGTGCTTCATTCAAGACTTTGTCCTAAATTCAGAAAACATACATAATAGAAGAACAGTCACAACAACTCCATTAAACTCTGCGAATAGCTCATACATGCAAGTAAGTGGAGCCATTTTTGGTACATTGTATATGCAGATGAAACACAAACAAGACTTAAATTACCTCTTGCGGTGTTTCAAAATGGTTAATGTATTTTGATTGCGGATGCTTTCTTTATATACAATATTGTTTTTAATGTTCTAAGAAATAAAAAGTAGATTTCCAACTGCACAGTACAGCGGAATGGGAAGATGATGGAAAACAGATACAGTTACAAGTACAAGCGCTAACAAGTTCGGTAGTGCTGTACAATGGGAGACAGAATAACAAATATACATACAAGTTAAACACACAACAGTAGGAGAGAGGACTATGCTCAAGAGCTTACAATCTAAGAGGAGAGGGTTGATACACTAGGTGAGGGTAAGTAGAGAACATGAAGTAGCGGGGTGCATATGGGCAGGGTGGGAAGAAGGAGTAAAAGATGAACAAAGAGGGGATTAGTGAGTGAGATGATCGGCTTCTCTAAAGTAATGTGTTTTCAGAGACTTCTTCAAGGACTGGAGAGACGGGGAGAGTCTAATGTTGCAGGGGAGAGAGTTCCACAGAAAGGGGGCAGCTTGGGAGAAGTCCTGAAGGTGGGAGTTACAAAAGCTTAACTATATGGGTTATTCAGAGAGTTCCAAAATTTCATCTAAATTTCAGTGCTCTCTCCCTCGGCGCACTTCTGCACCCTTAATTCATCTACCCTACTGTGAATTAAGCATTAACTGCAGGGTCCCTGAAGAGCGTGGAATCGATGCCCCGAACGGCAATAAACCCACCGAACACAGCCGCAAACCGCCAAAAAGAAATAATAAAAAAAAACTCCGAATCGATCCGAAACCCCCCCAAAAAACGCTGAATGCATCCAATGACCCACCAAACAGATTGTTGAATCAACCCACAACACTCAAGAATGCATCCAGCGATCCGACGAACAGACCGCTGAACCGATCCGGAAAAAAGCAGAGCAGCCACCGAACAGGGGTTAAAAAAAAAAAAACTTTCAAAAAGGTGTAATAAATAAATAATGAAAATGTCTAGAAATAATAAATAAGGTCCTATGCATAACAATAAAAAGTTTTGTTACAGAATAATAATAATAAAAAAACGGAATTAAAAAATTCACCAAACAATCCAAAAAATAAGAGACTTTTTGCTGCAAGTGAAAATAATAAATGGCTGAATATTTAAGAAAAACAGGGAATTTTTTTTACACTGAAAACTATGGGATTCGTCTGTGTTGAATGGAACCATCGAAAATCAGGGCATTTCACTGAAATTTCGGTGCTGTTCAGTGTTTTCTGAATAGATTAACCATTACTTCTCTATGGGGAATTTCACTGTTGCTGAAGGTCACTGTATTTCGCTGGCAATTAACCAATATTTGGCGAATTGCCAGCTTTTTGAATAGCCAAATGCCACAAAATTGCACGCTACATGGAAATTCACTGATCAGTGCCATTCGGTGCTCTCTGAATAACCTCTTATATAGTTAAATTATTGAAAACAGAGTTGAAAGGGTAATGCATGTTTAATGCTTCTGGTCTTATTGTAAAATTATCTTTATGAAACATTACTGTGGTCCCGGATTTTATATTGTCTTGAGTTTTCCAGTACAAAACAAACAAACATGCTGATATACAGTATTGTTTACACATTGATTCTTATTTCTCTTTATATGTTGGCTTCTGTGTTACTTTACATTTTCTTGCTTCGTGAAATCTCATTCACAAGGCACTCACAATCCCAAGGGCTGCCGCAGCAACAATAAATCGAGTCATTATGGAGGATGTTCAGGGGAGTAACACCATTTAATTGTTATGAAAATGTGATGCTCTCAGGTGGAAGGAAATGTCAGAAACGATTTTGGTTAGAAAGATCGTGAAACAAAAATGGTCAAAGGTGTATGTAGAACCCCATTGTGTTCCTGTTAAACTCCAGGATCAGAACCAGCCTGTTATTTAGCCCGTCTCTTCTATGTCCCGGAACCATGCAGAGACCAGCGTCCACTTTCCAGACCACAAGACTGGTAGCCCAAGCATTATAGAGAGGTGACCCAGAGGAGCAGAATCCCCATTAACAAGAATCAGAAAGACGCTTTTTGTGAGTGACAATGTATGACTTTTTATTATTTCCAGAACTTCCATTATATTCCCTTTCAACAGTTATTTAAGACACAAAACCAAACAAGAGAATAATGTGATTAAAGTTACAATACCACTTACATAACCGGTGACAAAACTACATGTGCATTACAAATGAAAGAAAATCATTATAAAACACATGCTGCTGGGTTGTTTCTTTGTTTGAAGTAATTGCATGTAAAAAAGGAAAAATAAAGTCATTTTTTTTATCTCCCGTTTCCATTTTGTGGATTTTTTCAATGATGCTACATTTGCCAAAATCTACACAAAAACTTTTACTTTACTGCAGTGATTTATCTAATTGAAAGGCAGCACTTTGTATATCGTTCATCAGGCTACCTGAGATAGGAGATGGCAGCTCAATGAGATATGACAGGGAGCTTAAAAGACTTCTGATCTATTCCCTGGTGATGTCCTTTGAATTCATGCCGCTCAATGTAATGAGATTAGAGACCGTGATCGACAAATAGACTCCATTTTATGGCCATTGCCACACACTGAGGAGCAAGTGATGGAAAAATACTGTGGGACGGGGGTGTTAGTTTAGAACACAAAAGATCACAAAGTGTATCCACACATATAAAGTAAAATATTTTCTTAACTAAACATACAAGAGAAAACCAAAGCACATGTAAGATATCAGTGACCTAGAATAAACACAATAAGGACATTTTTTTGGTGGTAGTGCCCCTTTAAGTAACAGTACAATACACACTCCTTCCAGACACAGGTGTAAACACAAGCAAACACAAGAACAATGGTCACACACTCTAATCACATCATACACCATCACATATCTTGACAGTGAAACAATCATCCAGGGAAACAGAGGCTGATGTTTTTGGGACCATTTAGGCTAGGGTCAGACGAAAGCATTTTTCCCCGCGAACGTGAAAAAGTGCATCCGAACGCATTGACGTATTTTTTCACGGAATGCGCAAAAACAGTCACATTTTCGTGCGTGATTTTGTACGGATCGTCAATAAAACTCGTTCTGCGTCTGGACGTTATGTAGGCTGGACATTAGCAGTGTCTGACATCTCTTAATCACGCACACACGCCGCTATGCCGCAGCTGCGCACTCAGTACTAGCGGTTCTGCGTTCTCAAAAAAATGCGTTCAAATTCCACTTGCGTTGCACGGCCGGACTTTTGTGCGGCCGTACATCGTATATTGGCCGTCAATACCCATCATCTGCTGCTAGTGCGGCCGTAATTATGTGCGCCAGAACGCACGTTAAAAGTGCGCTGGTCTGACCCCAGCCTAAAAGGTGGAGGGGTTTCTGTCACAGTGTACATTATTATATTCCCACAGGACAACAAAAGCCTGTTGTTGCAAGCTGGTTACTCATGCAGTACGCTCATCTCTAGAATGGATAAGTATTACTGCTTAATCCAGAACTCAAGACAAGACGGGTTTCTCTGAAAACATTGGTATGTGCCAAATGTTACTTCTTTTCCCATTAATAAATGTATCAATCACCTGATAGTAAGGGACTTTGAACAGGTCGATGTTCACTAAAGCAGTGATGATGAACCTTGGCACCCCAGATGTTTCAGGACTACATGTCACATGATGCGTAGTCACATTTTAGGCTGGCTGAGCTTCATGGGACATGTAGATCCAAAACATCTGAGGTTTGCCATCACTGGTTTAAAAGTTGTTTTTGTTACCCCCAGATTTAAAAAAAGTCGCTGCTATAGTCAGAATGTACAGTTTACTAAGATTATGTGTTAGTGTACAAAGAAATGGATATCCTGGAGAACCTAATCTACTAAATGAGACATTCAATGTTAAAAATAACATCAATATGCACATTTAACACCAGCATGCAAGATAGGTCAGCAAAGTAATACACCAACTAAACAACATGGGTAAACACGATTGTAGGGTTGTAACCTTGCTAGGGTCATTTCACACAAGTTGTGATTGTGTTTTGTACTACAGAAAAAAAATGAATATGAATGTATTCTCCCCAATTTAATGTTACACATTATTATTAGTATCACTTTTATTATTTTGATTAAGATTGGTTTAACGCAAACTATTTGTAATTTTGCCAGGCCTTTCCAATAAGTCTAATGTTCTGGAGCGTTATCTTCCATTAGAGATTTGCAAGAAACTGACTCCAAGCTGAAAAAGCAATGTTCATTTTGGAAATTGGTATTTTCTTCCTTGGAATTCTTCATGCAGATCGAATTAAATAGATCAAACTTCTATACACAGCCAATGTAGAAAAATGTATTAGGCCGGGGTCTACGAACGCACTATATGTGCCCGTACTGACATGCCTCCTGTTGTCTGTCACAGCGTTGTGACTAGGGATGAGCCGAACACCCCCGAGTTCGGTTCGTATTTGAACCCGAACTTTCCAAATGTTCGAATCCGAACTCGAACTCAATACAAGTCAATGGGGCTGAAAATTCGAAGTTTAGAGTGCCCTCCAAGAGGGCATATATGCTACATATTTGTCATAAAAGGTGTATGGGGGTCCGGGTAGTGCCCTGAGGGACAGGAAACAAGGACAAAAAGTAAAAAAAAAATTTTTAAAGGGACAGTGAGTTTTCCATGAAATAAGGGTTAAAAATAAAAACGAAAAATTCCTTCAAATATCATGCCTAGGAGGTCCCCATAACCTGCCCATGAAGTGGCGGATTTCTAGGATGTATAGAGACACTTAAAAACCAAAAATTTACGTTTCAAAAGATGGTAAATGCTTTTCCTTTAATCTATCCATAAACCACTGCTTTAAGGCGGCAGTCTGTATGAAAAGAGGAGACATTTTCGGACACGTAGAATAAGTTTAGTGATTTTTTTGGCTAAATTATTGTGAAACTTATGCAGGCTTTGGATGAAAGTAACAATAGGTGCTTTAAAATTGGGCCTTTAGCGTCGGCAACAGTGCCATCACACCGTAACCCCTCTGAGGATATGAATCTGATACAGGCGTCAGTGACAATGCATCCAAATATTGTGCTTTTGGTGCGAGGCCTGCAAGTACTATCATACAGTAACCCCTCTGTAGTATTGTGGAAGAATGCAAGGGTGGACCTTGCACTCCTATATTAAAAAGATATGCATCTGTTAAAGGCGTCAGTGCGCCCAGATATTGTGCTTTGGGTGCCAGGCCAGCAAGTGCATTCATACAGTAACCCCTCTGTGGTATTGTGGAAGAATGCAGGGGTGGACCATGTGGTCCTATATTAAAAAGATATGAATCTGGTAATGGGCGTCAGTGCACCCAGATATTGTGCTTTTGGTGCCAGACTGCCAGGCCAGCATGTACCATCATACAGTAACCCCTCTGTAGTATTGTGTTAGAGTGCAGGGTTGGACCCTGCAGTTCAAAAAATTTAAATGATATAGATGTGACACAGCGTCATTGCAGCCAAATATTGCGCCTTTCATGGCAGCAAGTGCCTTCACACCATAACCCTTTTGTGGTATTCTGGAAGAGTTCAGTGCTGGAGGTTTTGTGAATGCAGAAGACATCCCCGATCTATTCCGTTACTTCAGCATCAGGGGATTGATAGCTGCTGATCCAGGACTGATTCATTTTTATAAATGTCAGCCGGTCTACAGAGTCGGTGGACAGACACACTCTTTTGTCTGTGACAAAACCTCCAGCGGCACTGAACGTCCTTTCAGAAAGCACGCTAGATGAAGGGCAACCTAGTAGCTGCATAGCATATTGGCTAAGTTCTGGCCAGTGATCCAATCTCAACACCCAGTAAGCCAGTGGATCATCTGCTGGAAATGTATCCAGGTCTGCCCTTGCCCCTAGGTAGTCCTGCACCATATGGTGAAGACGCTGGCAATGGGTGCCTACATTTGACGTCCCTGGGCATCATGGACTAAAATTTTTTAAAAATGCATCAGTCAAGCGGGCCTGGCCTTCACCACTATTCCTCTGATCATCCGCAGCCTCAGAAGCACATGTGTCATCACTTTTTAACCTACCAGTGCCTGGAAAGGTGTTACAAAAGTGTCGCTTAAGGCTAGGGTCAGACTGAGGCAGTGCGAACGCGCGTGCAGCCGCACATAATCACGGCCGTGCTAGCAGCAGATGCCGGGCAATGACGGCCAATATACGAAGTACGGTCGCACAAAAGTGCGGCCGCGCAACGCAAGCGGCAAACAAACGCATTTTTTCGAGAACGTGAAACCACTAGTACTGACGTACAGAGTGCGCTGCGTCCACTAGCGGCGTGTGTGCGTGATTAGGAGACGTCAGACGCTGCTAATGTCCGGCCAACATAACGTCCAGACCCAAAAAGTGTTTTATTGATGATCCGTACAAAATCACGGATGAAACTGCGCATCGTATGACCGCTATTGCGTATTCCGTGAAAAAATACGTCCATTCGTTCGAACGCACTTTTTCACGGACAACGTGAAAAATGCGTTAGTCTGACCCTAGCCTTAGAGCGTCAAGTTTTTTCATCCTGTGCTCCCTCTGTGCGGGCAGGATGAGCTCTGCAACTTTACCCTTGTATCGTGGATCAAGAAGGGTTGCCAACCAGTAATGATCCCTCTCCTTGATGGCACGAATCCTGGGGTCCTTTAGCAGGCTTTGCATTATAAGGGAGCCCATGCAGCATAGGTTGGAGGTGGCATTAGCTTCCGAGTCTTCCTGGTCAATGAGGATGACCCCATCGTGCACTTCCTCCTCCCAGCCACGCACAAGCCCTTGTGTTTCTGGGCACACCAAACCCTCCCTTGAGGAATCCCCACCTTCAATGTCCCCACTACTTAAATATTCCTCCTCCTCCTCCTCCTCATCCTCCTCCTGTCTGATCTGAGTAGGACCTGCTGGAATGCTGTCTGCGGAAAGACTGGGACCTTCAGAGATAGGGAAGGCCTCTTCCTCCCGCTGCTCTGCCTCTAGAGCCACATCTATAATTCCCTGCAGAGTGTGCTCCAGCAGGAACACTAAAGGAATTGTGTCACTGATGCATGCACTATCCCTGCTCACCATCCTCGTTGCCTCCTCAAATGGTGACAGTACAGTGCATGCATCCTTGATCATCAGCCACTGCGGGGGGGAAAAACAAGTTGACCTGAACCTGTCCTTGTGCCATACTCACACAGGTACTCGTTGATGGCCCTCTGCTGCTTGTGCAGACACTGCAGCATTGCTAATGTCGAGTTTCACCTGGTGGGCATGTCACAGATCAGACGGTTTGTGGGAAGGTGGAATTCTCTTTGAATTTCTGCCAAGCGAACGCTTGCTGGGAATGACCATCTGAAGTGGCTGCAGACTTTTCTGGCCTGGCTGAGAAGCTCTGCCAGCCCTGGGTACTTGGTTAGGAAACGCTGTACCACTAGATTTAGGACGTGTGTTAGGCATGGTACATGCGTCAATTTACCCTTGCGTAGGGCGGAGAGAAGGTTGCTGCCATTATCACAGACGATCATTCCCAGCTGAAGCTGGCGTGGTGTTAACAATCTCTGCACCTGGCCCTGCAGAGCTGACAGAATTTCTGGCCCGGTGTGGCTCCTGTCCCCTAAACAAACCAGCTCAAGCACAGTATGGCTTCTTTTTGCTTGAGCCATTGCGTAGACCCTGTCAGGCGTCAGTTTAACTGCCACTTCGCCAGAGACACAGAAGGAGGAGGAGGAGGAGGAAGAGGGAGAGGTGGTGGTGGAGAAGACAGACCTCATACAAGCAGCTTTCTGGAGGCATGGTGGATGAACAAGCTCCAGCACAGAGTCCCGTCTTGGATCCCTCCCAGCTGCAATCAGAGTTACCCAGTGTGCCGTGAAGGAAATGTAACGACCCTGTCCATGCTTGCTGGACCACGTGTCTAAAGTCACATGCACCTTGTTGCTGATTGCCTTTCCCAATGACTCGATAACATGGTCTTCCACGTGCTGGTGTAGTGCTGGAATGGCCTTGCGTGAAAAGTAATGGTGTTTTGGAACCTGCCACTGTGGTACAGCGCATTCAGCAAATTCACAGAAGGGAGCAGAGTCCACCAGCTGGAAAGGCAGCAGCTGCAATGCGAGTAATTTTGCTAAACTGGCATTTAGACGCTGTGCTTGGGGATGGTTGGGACTATATTTTTTCGTACGTTGCAGCAGCTGCGGCAACATAATCTGACTGCATAAATCTTCAGCTGATGGGATGCTGTCACATTGTGAGGAAGGACCTGGTACATCCATTACTGTAGCATCATCCCTGTAAGTGGAGGTTGTAGGCAAAGACATGGCAGGACATACAGTGGGGGTAGAGACAGATGATGAGGAGGAGGACCTACGCAAAGTTTTGCGCCAACGGGATGTGTGGCAGGAGGTCATATGTCACCTCAAGCACGTGGTACCCAAGTGTCCGGTGTCTTTCCCACGCTTAAGCCTCATCTGACATAGATTACAAATAGCAACGGTGGGGTCTGCTGCACATTTCTTAAAGAACTCCCAGCAGACAGCAGAGTTTCTGCGTGTGTGCTTTGAGACAACAGCGCTCTGCACCGGAGCAGCTCTGACATCTGATGCCTTGGACTGGCTAGTGCTACGGTTGGTCATAGAGGATGTTGTGCCTCGTGTTTGCTGTGCCTCCTCCTCCTCCTCCCCCTCCTCCTCACTTGATTCCTCTGTTCGACCTGGCACCCAGGTGGAGTCCGTGACCTCATCATCAATGTCATCTTCACCCCCTATCTCCTCATCACTGGAGCCAACTTGGCAGTATGCTGCAGCTGCTGGGGCAACGAGTGCCAGTTATTTGTGTGTCATCACTGGCACCCCCTTCCTCTAGGTTGATTATACTCTCTTCCTCAACTTCAGAGATTGAATCAGAGCACTGTACTTGCTGCGCATCCTCAAGCAGCATGTCACTGTCATTGTAGTCAAACAATTCAGCTGACTCCGTGTGTGATAGCGAGGCTACGGCAGGAGTAGCTGTGGACATGGAGGCTGCATTAGATGCTTTGGCAGCTGAGGTGGACTGTAAAGCACTACAAGCCTGGCTGGCAGAGGACTCGGAGGATGAGGACGGCCTGGTTAGCCAATCCACCAAATCCTCTGTATGTTGCTGCTGCTTAAGAAGACGGCCAGCATCAGTTAGAAAGGACAAGCCTGCCCCTGCAGAGGATGCACCACGTCCACCGCGACCAGAGGCACAGCCTCCCGACACAGGGGCTCCTTGCCCTCTTATCTGTGTTTGGGAGCGTCTGCCTGTCCTTTTTGTTCTTTCAGACATGGTGAGTGATATATAGATTAATATATACAGAACTCTGATTCAACTCAGGTATAACTCGGGGAGACACCCTGATAGCTGGCAGCCAGTGACAAGACACAGATTACAATTCCCTCCTATAAATCAGTGTGACCCCCTGATGGGTGGCAGTGAGAAGCCACAGATTACAATTCGCATAAATCTGCTAGAAGCATGTGGGACCCCCTGATGGGTGGCAGTGAGAAGCCACAGAATACAAGTCTCAGAAACCTCCTATGAATCAGTGTGACCCCCTGATAGTTGGCAGTGAAGAGACACAAATTACAATTCGCATAAATCTGCTAGAAATATGTGGGACCCCCTGATGGGTGGCAGTGAGAAGACACAGATTAAAAGTCTCAGAAACCTCCTATAAATCAGTGAGACCCCCTGATGGGTGGAAGCCAGTGAGAACACACGGATTATAACAATTCCCATATATTTTGTAGAAATTAGTGACCCCCAAAATACTTGCTGGCAGTGACAAGAGACAGATCACCTCAATACCCAGATATTTTGTAAAAATTTGTGACCCCCCAAAATACTGCGTGGTACTGGCAGTGAGTCACAAGACACAGATCACCTCAATTCCCAAATATTTTGTAGAAATTAGTGACCCCCAAAATACTTGCTGGCAGTGACAAGAGACAGATCACCTCAATACCCAGATATTTTGTAAAAATTTGTGACCCCCCAAAATACTGCGTGGTACTGGCAGTGAGTCACATGACACAGATCACCTCAATTCCCAAATATTTTGTAGAAATTTGTGACCCCCCCAAAATACTACGTGGCAGTGACAAGAGACAGATCACCTCAATTCCCAAATATTTGGTAGAAATGAGACCCCCCAGTAGCGTGGCAGACCGGCAGTAAGTAAGTAATCTCCTCTCAAATGTGTGCAGAAACTCTGTGTGGAAACCTTATATAGTGTGCTGCGGGACTTAGCTCTGTGAGCCCATGATTGAGCCGTGATTGGCATAGTGTTGAACCTGTCTTGCACCAGACCAGTGGTCAGGTGCAAGGCTGTAGCCAATTACCAGCTTCAGGCCAGTGGGAAAGTGCATTGTGGTGCATTGTGGGCGAACACGCGGCGAACACCCGGAAATGTTTGGAGTTCGCGAACAAACGAACAGGCTATGTTCGATGCGAACTCCTAACCGTCCGAACCGAACAGCTCATCCCTAGTTGTGACGCTTCGACGATGCCGGCCACACGCTGTAACGCGTGCATGAATTGCGTGTGCTACAGCAGATGTGGTCAGCGAGGTGGCCAGGCGGGTGACAGAGTGGAAGGAACGTCCACTCTCACGAACGTTTTTTCCGCTCTCAAGAACGCTTGTCTGACCCCGGCCTTAAGAGGTCTTTTCTCAGAACCCTTTGATGCCAAGCACAGTGTTAGACAAAGTAAAATGTTGATATGAATTCACTTGGTGGAGTTTGTTCTCAGTAGAGCTAGTAGTAACTAATGAGATTTAGGCTAGGGTCAGATGAGCGCATTTTGTACAGACTGTGCGTCCGTGCAGTACAGACGTACTTTCTGTCTGACAACAAGGTAGAAACATAGAAACATAGAAAAATGTCGGCAGATAAGAACCTTTCGGCCCATCTAGTCTGCCCAATTACATGGATACTTTACCTGAATTTATCTTTTGTTTAGGATAGCCTTATGCCTATCCCATGCTTGCTTAAATTCAATTACTGTTTTGGCCTCTACCACTTCTACTGGAAGACTGTTCCATGTATCCACCACCCGCTCAGTAAAATAATGCTTCCTGATGTTACTTTTAAACCTTTGCCCCTCTAATCTAACACTATGTCCTCTTGTTTTGCTATTTTGTTTCCTTTTAAATATACTCCCTTCCTCTACCTTGTGGATTCCCTTTACGTATTTAAATGTTTCTATCATATCTCCTCTGTCTCGTCTTTTTTCCAAGCTGTACATGTTAAGATCATTAAGCCTTTCTTGGTAACTTGGTAACTAAGGTTGGTAACTTGGTAACTAGGTAGTGGCCACATAGGCCACTAGGTAGTGGCCACACAGTCCGTTTTTTTCACTGACGTATTTTTTGACTGATGTAGCAGGGAAAATAAAATGAAGAAAACATTTTCTCCATCAAAAATGCTGGACGTATAAATGCAGTCCGTCTGACCAGCTTCCATCACTCGCACACAAAGCTTTGCGGACGTTGTGGATGTGGCGCACTCCGCACATCCGTCCTAGTGGTTCGACGTTCTTGCTAACCTGCGTCCGTTTGCCACGTCCATAGTGCGTCCGCGTTTCCGTGCGGACGTACTTTGTGTGTGTGCCTTCATTGGTCATGATTATCTGCTACCACGGACGTACTAAACTGCGGCTACACGGATGATAACACTGCGTTCGTCTGACCCCAGCCTAAGTGACAATGCTTTTTTCCAGAATTAGCCACTGTAATTCATTTGAACCAGTTGATGGCCTGCGACATACATGATAATAGCATATGGGTACAATGACAACCTATGGCAGCATAACAGTCTTGGCATGCACCAGCAACATATGACCCTCTGAAAATATGAAAGTTGTGTCTACAGCGGTACAGACTCAATGAGGTTACTTGTGCTTGGTGATCAGCGAAATACAAACTATCTATTCTACTCATGATATATGTAGCTCCAAGATATTCTTCTTTGTTACCTAAACATCATCCACCACTATTTTTAAGCATTTAGTGTAAAATCTAAAAGTTATTCACCAAACAAAGCTTACAGATCTTCAAAGCTAAATTAGATTATTAGACTGACTAGAGTGGAACTACATACCCAACATAAGTCACTATAAACGTTAACTGCATTATCTCTAAGCCCAAACCAATCCATAAAGGGACATTCTAGACACAGTGTCCACTCAGCCTTATTTGGCAGGTCACAGTGCTCTAGGTGTCCTCATACCCGTCCACCTGATTAAGCCATCCGAGTACAAGGGTGTAGCTCTGTCTTGCAGCTGACGATCAGATAGCACTGATACCCAGCTTCTCTGGACTTCCAGTAATAGCCCATTTTCTCCTGCCAATGCCTCTCAATGCACACGCATAGACCTCTTAGGCTGGGGTCAGACGAGAGTGGACGTTCTTCCACTCGACGCCCCTCTGGCCACCTCAATGAGCGCAGTTAGTGTGCTCCTATTGAGGATCGCGCTTTGCAGCTCTGTCAACGCGAGTCCTGGCGCTCTGACGGAGAGGCTTCCTAGACATCCGCATCACGGCCACTGTTGCACACGCAATTCAACGCTGCAACGGACGCCACTTCAGTATGGGTGCACCTAGCGCTCTCGTCTGACACTGGCCTTAGGGGGGAAATATTACGTAACAGTTGCTAAATAAAATGTGTAAACTCTTGAAGGTAACGAATACATTTTGAATAGTGGCAGTTTTTATTTCTCATTCCTTAAACCCCAAAGATAACAAATATTGATTTCCGCCAGTACAAAAAAGCATGTATCTCTATAGAACATTTAGCAGGTGACATACCTCTCTTCACACAATGTGCCAGGACACTCATCACAAATAATAGCTTGCCAGCACATGCAAGGCATTTACTATTTTTCTATGGTATCATGTAGAAAACTGCGGTACTCGAAAGGAATCAGATCAGATGGGTTGAATCCCAACTCCATCAGCACCATCAGTAATGTGGTGAGGATGTCAAATTAGCATGACTGCATGCTAGGATGATTGGAAATCTAATTTTAGGTTGACATGTACTCTTTGTTCATCGAGTGCAGTATTAGTATGCTCGATTTCTTGGCAACACTGATTTAAATGAAGATAATTAATTGGTACCCAAGAGAAAATTCACAGTTAATACATGACAGTTGGAAGGTATGTGTTATATAAAGAGAGCTAGTGAAGAGTCAAAGGGAAAATGTCTTCCTTCCCTGTATTATAACATATGCTGTAATGAAGGTGCACTCAACCTTGGCCCTCCAGTGGTCTTGGAACTACATTTCCCATAAGGCACTGTTGAAATAATGAGTGGCTTAGTTTTTGGAAGATGTAGTTCTGAAACCTCTCGAGGGCCAAGGTTGAGCTCCCATGCTGTAACACAATGACTGCAGGGACGTGCAGTCAGGGGTGGCAGGTCCTACCCTGCCATTCCAGTAAATTAATGTGCTCATTGTGCTGTAATGACATGTATGTATATTTAATCTTTTAAATAAAATGTTATTGAAAAAAGTTCTCATACTCACCTCTCCACGCTCCCTCGCTGTGCTTCTGTCCTCAGCTTTTTTTCCCCCGTACTTTCAGTTTGCTGGCTGCTGTGTAATTCACTACACAGACAGCAGGGACAGCACTGAGCCAGCACAGCCTTACCAATTTGTGCAGCTAAACGCTACGCTAATTGCATAGCTCAAGCTGACTTCCTGGTTATACGCTCTTCAGTGCCTCCAGTGGCACTGAGAGCAATTGAAAGCTTGAGCCAGTGGGAAAGCTCAATTGGTCTCCAGCAATGCTTTTTTTGTTTTTAAAACGCGCCCCCCCCCATGGGAGGCAGAGCTCCCCATGGATTGACTGACGCAGTACAGTCATGTGACTGTCCTCGTCAGTCGTGGGGGGGGGCAGGCAGGCAGAGCTCAGCAGTCAGCATGTGTGTAATAGTGCCCTCCATTAGTCAGTATTGTAAGTGCATGCTCTTAGAACTAAAGAACAATATGCAAACTTTACTTTAAAGTAAAAGGTGTAATAGCGCCCTCTATTAGTCAGTATTGTAAGTGCATGCTCTTAGAACTGAAAAAAAAATGCGAACTTTACTTTCTAAATAGTGAAACTCTATTCTCCTATATAATAATCAAATGCGTAAATTACGACTGCGTAACCCTGTGTATATCTGGCTCTGATACTAGCCAGTGACTCACCAGACACTGACCTCACCGCACGTCACTGAATGACTGTATGTTGTCTTTTATGGATAAATTTCCTTTATACAGGTTTACAGCTGGTTGAGAGGGAGGTGGTCTGGTTAATATCTCAGTCCCTTCAAGACAAATGCCCCTTCTTCCACAAGTTATAAATATCAATAGCACAACCCTCTGTGAAAAATGGTTTTAGTGGTTGGTTGCTTGCTTACAGTTACCATTATAGTGTAAACAGCGGTGCACAATTTATCTCAATGAATATTTAACTACAACTTCTTCAGTTTTAGATGTGTGCTCTGTATCATCTTGTAATATCTCATACACAGTGAAAAAATGTGTTCGTTACTGATCAAACTAAATACTTTGTCATAATAAAACATACCCATTTCATAGCCATAATCTGAAAGAAATAAAAATATTATTAATCAGGTTTCTGAAATGATATATAGCTTAATATTGCATGCATTGACAATATTCTCATATGAATCCTTGCCTGATTAAAAACAAAACACATGTTATCATTCCACCTTACTTTCTTCTGATTACAATTTACACGTCCAGCATCTTGTGAGTGATCATCTCTGGGTTTATGGCCATTGCTGGTAGCTCATCCATAATTAATTGTCTCCACATTTTCAGAGAGACATAGAAACATAGAAAAATGTCGGCAGATAAGAACCTTTCGGCCCATCTAGTCTGCCCAATTACATGGATACTTTACCTGGATTTATCTTTTGTTTAGGATAGCCTTATGCCTATCCCATGCCTGCTTAAATTCAATTACTGTTTTAGCCTCTAGCACTTCAACTGGAAGACTGTTCCATGTATCCACCACCCTCTCAGTAAAATAATGCTTTCTGAGGTTACTTTTAAACCTTTGCCCCTCTAATCTGAGACTATGTCCTCTTGTTTTGCTACTTTGTTTCCTTTTAAATATACTCCCTTCCTCTACCTTGTGGATTCCCTTTACGTATTTAAATGTTTCTATCATCTCTCCTCTGTCTCGTCTTTTTTCCAAGCTGTACATGTTAAGATCATTAAGCCTTTCCTGGCAACTATTCTCCTTCAAGCCGTACACCATTTTAGTAGCCCTTCTCTGAACTCTCTCTAAGATGTCTATATCCTTCTGGAGATACGGTCTCCAGTACTGCACACAGTACTCCAAGTGAGGTCTCACCAGTGCTCTGTACAGTGGCATGAGCACTTCCCTTTTCCTACTGCTAATACCTCTCCCTACACAACCAAGCATTCTGCTAGCATTTCCTGCTGCTCTATTACATTGACTACTTACCTTTAGATCCTCTGAAATAATAACCCCTAAATCCCTTTCCTCAGATGTGGAGGTTAGGACTGTATCAAATATTCTATATTCAGCCCTTGGGTTTTTACGTCCCAGGTGCATTATCTTGCACTTATCCACATTAAAACTCAATTGCCACAGCTCCGACCATTTTTTTAGTTTACCTAAATCATTTGTCATTTGGCTGATCCCTCCAGGAATGTCAACCCTGTTGCAAATCTTTGTGTCATCAGCAAAAAGACATACTTTTCCATTAATACCTTCTGCAATATCACTAATAAAAATATTAAATAGAATGGGTCCAAGTACTGACCCCTGAGGTACCCCACTGGTAACAAGACCTTGCGCCGAATAAACTCCATTTACCACAACCCTCTGTTGCCTGTCACTCAGCCACTGCCTAATCCATTCAACAATATTGGAATCCAAGCTCAAAGATTGCAATTTATTGATAAGCCTTCTATGCGGAACAGTATCAAAAGCCTTACTGAAATCTAAATAAGCAATGTCTACTGCACCACCTGTGTCTATTATTTTTGTTACCCAATCAAAAAAAATCAATAAGATTAGTTTGGCATGATCTCCCTGAGGTAAACCCATGTTGTTTCTGATCCTGTAATCTATGTGTTTTTAGATGTTCAACAATCCTTTCCTTTAACATGGTTTCCATTAATTTCCCCACTACTGACGTAAGACTAACTGGCCTATAGTTCCCCGATTCCTCCCTACTACCCTTCTTGTAAATGGGCACAACATTTGCTAATTTCCAGTCTTCTGGGACGACTCCCGTTAACAAGGATTGGTTAAATAAATCTGTTAACGGTTTTGCTATTACATCACTGAGCTCTTTTAATAATTTAGGGTGGATCCCATCAGGCCCCATTGACTTATTTGTCTTTACTTTAGACAGCTGCTGTAGAACCTCCTCCTCTGTAAACTGATATGTAATTGTCTCGTTAGTGTTTCCTCCTAACTAAGGTCCCTTTCCTTCCTTTTCTTCTGCAAAGACTGAACAAAAATATTCATTGAGGCAGTCAGCGAGACTTTTATCCTCTTCTACATACCTTCCTTCCTTTGTTTTTAATCTAACTAATCCTTGTTTTACTTTTCTTTTCTCGCTTATGTATCTAAAAAATGTTTTGTCCCCCTTTTTTACTGACTGAGCTATTTTCTCTTCTGCGTGTGCTTTGGAAGCTCTTATAAATTGCTTTGCCTCTTTTTGCCTAATCTTATAGGTTTGCCTATCTTCTTCACTCTGAGTTGTTTTATAATTATTGAATGCTTTCTTTTTGTTCTTCACTATTTTGGCCACTTCTGCAGAGTACCACAGTGGTTTCTTCCCTTTTTTGTTTTTGCTAACAAGTCGAATGCAATTGCCTGTGGCCTTCAATAATGCTTCCTTTAAATAATCCCATTTCTCCTGGACTCCCTTTAAACTCATCCAGTCTGATAATGACTCCTTCACACAAAGTCTCATTTTAGAAAAATCTGTTTTTTTAAAGTCTAAAACTTTTGTTTTTGTGTTGTGCGGCTCCATCCCTGTTCTTATATTAAACCATACTGACTGGTGATCACTAGATGCCAAATTTTCACTTACAACAACGTCCGATACCAAACCTCCATTTGTGAGTATTAAATCCAATATGGCCTCTTTACGGGTCGGCTCCTCAACTACTTGTGTTAGAGATAATCCCAGTAGGGAGTTTAGAATATTTGTACTCCTGGTGCACCCAGCCGTTTTGGTTTTCCAGTTCACATCAGGAAGATTAAAGTCCCCCATGATAATAACTTCCCCCTTCATTGCCATTTTGGCTATTTCCTCAAGCAGCAGATTATCTAGCTCTTCTACTTGTCCAGGGGGTCTATAGATCACACCTACACGAGCTACTGTATGATTGTCAAATGTTAGCGTAACCCAAACTGACTCTATGTTCACCTCGCTCACTTTTATTTGGTTCGTTTTTATGTTGTTTTTCACATACAGGGCCACTCCTCCTCCTTTCCTACCTTCTCTGTCTTTTCTATATAAAGAGTACCCCGGTATTGTTATGTCCCAGTTATTTTTCTCACTGAACCATGTCTCAGTAACCGCAACTAAATCTACTTTTTCAGCTGCCATCATTGCCTCCAGTTCATTGATTTTATTGACTAAACTGCGAGCATTTATAGACACGACTCTGAGCTTGTCATTTTTTTCCCCCGCATGTTGCTTGCACCCTCCGATTTAGTTTTGGGGACAATCCGGCAGATTGTTTTATACCCTTTTGTCCCCCCTCCTAGTTTAAATATTTCTTTGCGAAACCTTTGAACTTCTCACTGAGAACATATGTTCCCCTATGAGTAAAATGCAAACCATCTTTTTTATACAGTTCCTTTCTGCTCCAATTAGAGCTATCATGGGACACAAAGCCAAATCCTTGATCTCGACACCATTCCCGAAGCCACAAATTAAATTCCCTATTGCACATCTGCCTACCCTGAATGTTATGCACAGGCAAAACTTCAGAGAATGACACAGTGGACGCAATCTGCTGTATTTCACCTCCAAGAACACAAATATCTTCCTTAATCTCAGAAACCTCATTGCTAGCCAAGTCATTTGTCCCTAGATGGACTAGAACATCCCCTTGCTGCTTTGCTTGTTTGACATTATTGAGAATACGTCTCTTGTCTTCCTGGGGCTACTGCTCGTAGAGACATCTCACCAAACCACTACTCTCCAGCTCAACACCTCTTATGATAGAATCACCCAGCAACAATTGCCTTCTATCATGTCCCACCTTTTCCTTATTGTTCTTGGTTGCAGTCCTGCATACCTTAGGCATAGGGGATGGTGGTTCCTCAACTATGGTGTCTGAGCCTACTTCCGTCTCACCACTACACTCTGAAAGTGCCTCAAAAGAATTAAGAAGAGCCACAGACTGTGGGACATGCCTTCTATCCACAACTCTAAGTCTACCAGATCCTACAGTAGTCCATCTGCCACTCCTAGGAGGCCTCTGTGGCAGTGGCTTTGTAACAGTCATAGCCATAGCCTGAGTTTGTGTAACAGATAATTTACAAATCTCAGACTTCAAACAGGCAATTTCCTGCTGCAATAAAGAGAGCTGCCTACATATCAGGCACACTCCAAACCTCCAAAAATTGGATCCCATCCCAGAGCTAAACGGCCCTATGGGTCAATTGGGTAATTTTATGAGTTTGGTTAAAAGAAAATGACAGATGTACTGTTTGGTGAAAAAACTAGACTGGAAGTATTGTTTCTGTACTGCTCTAAATAATTTAATAAATTGTTGCTCTTCAATTTGTTCATGTTTGTTATTGATCAATTTATTGGTTTTTGATCTTGGCTTGTCCACGGTGTACTCTTATTTAATCTCTCTATGACCTTGGCTTGTCTGCATACCATGGGCCATATTATAAAGTTTTTGCTATCTTAACCAGAGCTGTTGTAAACTTACCAGAGCCATTACAGTCTATGGGGTTGATACGTTTACAACAGCTCTGATTAAGTGAGCACCAACTTTGTAATACTGACCCATGTCTTCCATTTTGTGACTACAAATTGTTTCCTCATTTCTACATTTCTCCTCTCTCAGAATTGGGCTGGTTTCAGATTACCCTATGGTATTTACCTGGCAATAACAAGGACAAGTTTCCTTTTAGGGAAATTCATTCTTTCTGTGGATTATGTTTACATGTGGTGCATAGGGATGGGTAGAATGTAGCCAACATTGGGCAATATTCAATATTTTACTATAACATTGGGACGCTAATGGGGAAAATCTGTGCCTGAATTAATTTGGTTATTTGAGACATCAGCATGTTCAAGTGTGCTGATGTCTCCTCCCTAAGACTGCTCGCGAAGCCAGAAGTTGTTAAGGATAAAGCAGATGGATTGGATCTGCGTGCACAGCCTGATAAGTCGTTGTGCACAAGCACTACGGGACTTGTGTATGCCAACAGCATAGGTCTGATAGCGCTGAGCAATTTGCTCCCTTAGGCTATGCAAATTGCCTGAGGGGTGCAAATTGCATAGAAAAGCTTGAAGACTTGAGGGTTTTGAAGTTTCCAAGCGGGACGGGAGATGGGGAGGAGGGGAGGACGGGAGATGGGGAGGAGGGGAGGACGGGAGATGGGGAGGAGAGGAGGACGGGAGATGGGAGATGGGGAGGAGAGGAGGAAGGGAGGAGGAGCTGCACGCTGCGAGGGAGAAAAAGGCAAGTAAAAAAAGGAAAAAAAATAATTGTATAGGTAACTAGTGGGTAATGCCAACAGCCTGTGCCCAATTATTTAAGGAGAAAAACGGGATTTTTTTTTAATAGAGTATTTCTTTAATCTACATGTTCACATGTAAAGTACTTTTAACACCAAGCAAAAAGTGTATAAAATATTACTGGAATATGATTTTCTTTTGGATATTTCAATAAATAAGCAGGATCACGTTTCTTGTTGCACCAGCAGCATTATATACACAGGACAAAACAATACCTGCAGAGTAGAAACGCTGTTGTATGTGCAATTTCTTTATTTTCTGCCTGAATAAAGTGCTCCCAGTGACCCCCAATTTTTTTTATTACTGTTTCATTATCAATTGTTTGAAAACTGTTTATAAGTGATGTTGACTCATATGTAGATTGCGTCTTGATTCTGTTGGTTTTTTTTTTTAAAAAAAGAAAGAAATAACAGAGGTCTATATGTCAAATTATAACGAGAGAACTCAAGTACAGCAAATCGCTGGATAAAAGACTGAAGAAACTAAATAAAACACACAATTATTATTGAACCTATTATACATATTTTCCATTCAAGAACTATGGTAAGGCAAGAAATACCATATACTTGGCTATAGATATAATAAAAAGTCCTAAACCAAATCACTTTATAATGATGACATGTAGTATTTCCTGTTTTAATGGGAAGTAGACATTAATGGAAATATGGTGAAAATAAAACTGAAAAGCCCTTAACAGCAGATCGGTGAGGTAATAAAAACCCACATGATAGATTTATGAACATCAGACCTTTGCATATCACTTCTCTACATCCGTGACACTAAATGCTAAGAATTTCTAATACCAAAAGAGAGAAATAAACCCTCAGCACAGCTCAACTCCACAGAGTGCAGTCAGGGATTTAGTAGAATTTGAAAGAACTATAACAATTTATTTTCAGCTAACTTTTTATATCATAGCAGGTCAATGAACCCATTATCCAAGGGGACTATCAGAAGACACGGATTATCGAAAAAATCCATAGGAACAGAAATGTTAAGCCAGGGTTTGGAGACTACATTCAAACACACAGCTCACACAGTTTTCAGTCAATATTAGCATTAAGGCTCGGGTGGTCATTACAACCCCATTAGTGAAAGAGATCATTGAAAATGGCAATTCTGGAAAAAATGTAGCTGAGAAAATGGAAAACAACAGTTTGTTCCACAAAGGCATGAAAATCTGATTATTTTATTGGCTTTTAAATTACAGTATCACGTTTCACATCATAAAAATTATATATAAGGTAAAATGTGGTTTCCAGGTATAGCATTTCATTATATAATATACATATGATCAATCCTGAAAACGACATCTACTTTCATTACTACATTGTGTCACCTAGTAGCAAGGGCTGGATTTACATCTCAGGAGCCGATAGGCACAGAAATGGTGAGCCCCCCCCAAAAAATAAATAAATAAATCCAAAAGTGCCGAAACAATTTTTTTAATGTTTGTTTTGGGGGAAACCAATTCTAAAATAATATTTTTAAAAGAAACTGAAAACGAGTTTCTCACTATGCTCATACCGAAAGAAGGAGCAGAATCTGTTGCCTTAAAATGAAGCAAAAATGGAGAAGAATGTTAGGGCTCGGGTTAACCCTAAAACAAGCACAAATGGCAACCTTAACCCAACCTTAATTGCTAAGCCCATCCCTAGAGAGTTGAGTATCGGATTTATTGGGGGGGGTTTATAGAGGGTGCTAAATCATTTTGCAAAATGAAATCAGCACCAGGCTTCAGGTGGTGCTAAAATTTTGTTTAGCTCATCGCTGCGGTAATTTGCACTAGGACTTTGTAATACTTATCCTAACAGTAACTAGTGATTGCACTTCCCCATGTTAAGTGTAGGATTCACAAAGTAAAGTAAGCTCAAGCAATCACCGATTTGTTACTGATTTTTTACGGGTTTAGCATTGGGAAGGTAATAGAGGGGGCAAGCATTAAAGTCACTTACCCTACGTTAACACATACCAATTCAAACGCTATAATTAGCATTCACTAGGGAATAGGGCCCCTTGAGTTTAAGATAATCCAATGTGTAATAACTCATTGCACCATTACCTCCAAATTTGCTCCCAGCGTGGGAAGTGAGGTGAGTTAGTGCAGTGACATGGTCTGCTTTATAATTAAAAACACATATTGCCAGCATCTTAAAACATAGAAAAAAGTACAGTTTGCATTTCATTTTGATTTTTTTTTTATATTTACACATTATTTGGTCAGTTTGGTATCATTTGAAAGGCCAAACTCTGACCTTTCCAATAACACCTCAATCAACCTTGTGTGGTATAAAAATCAGAGATGCAGGGTTCCATATTCCCCCTGTCCCTCCTCATTGCAGTGTCACAGCCTAAATTGTTGATGAAAAAATGCATTGTGCCATCACCTCCACACTTGCTGGCAGTGTGGGAAATGAGGTGAGCTATTGTAGCATCACTGTTCACTCTATAATTGTAGTGCTGCATTAGAAAAAGAAAAAAAGGTTTAATTTTATTTGTTATTATGTTTGACATCATAGGCAAGGCCATAATCTGACCTTTCCAATGATACCTTAAACCAGGGGTCAAAATTTCCACTCGCCTGCTCGCATTTGGCGAGTGGAAATTAAGGGTGGGCGAGTGGAGATGCACACGCAGGCAGCACGATAAAGTATATCGTTCTGCCTGCGCTGCGTATTCCAGTGGCAGCTGTTTTTTTGTTGTTGTTTTTTTTCATCCCGTCTCCCCAAAGCAGCATCAGTGAGAGTGTAGCATGGAGAGAAAGAGGGCACGCCGGGTACAGCATGACCAGAGATGGGAAACATCCGGCGTGAGGAATCAATTGGTCCTCAAAGTGTCACAACAGGGAGGTGTAAATTCCCTCTCCTGCCCCCCTTTTACCAGTGTTACATGCTGGATGACCCTTCACGCTGCGCTCCTCCTGTTCCGGGCACAGCGTGAAGGAGGACTCAGCATGCCTCAGCGAGTGAGGGAAGCGGGGATTATCCCCGCCCCCTCACTCTACTACTCGCGATGTCAGGTAAAGGGAGGGGGATGAATTGCAGGGGAGGGGAGGGGGTGAAAATTGCAGGGAGTGGGAGGGGGGTGAAAATTGCAGGGGAGTGGGAGGGGGGTGAAAATTGCAGGGGAGTGGGAGGGGGGTGAAAATTGCAGGGGAGTGGGGGATGAATTGCAGGGGAGTGGGGATGAATTGCAGGGGAGTGGGGGGGGTGAATTGCAGGGGAGTAGGGGGGTGAATTGCAGGGGAGTGGGGGGTGAATTGCAGGGGAGTGGGAGGGGGATGAAAATTGCAGGGGAGTGGGAGGGGGATGAAAATTGCAGGGGAGGCGATGAAAATTGCAGGGGAGTGGGAGGGGGTTGGAAATTGCAGGGAGTGGGAGGGGGTTGGAATTGCAGGGGAGTGGGAGGGGGTTGGGAATTGCAGGGGAGTGGGAGGGGGTTGGAAATTGCGGGGATGGGAGGGGGATGAAAATGCAGGGGAGTGGGATGAAAATTGCAGGGGAGTGGGATGAAATTGCAGGGGAGTGGATGAAAATTGCAGGGGAGTGGGATGAAAATGCAGGGGAGTGGAAGGCGGGTTGAATTGCAGGGGAGTCGGGGATGAAAATTGCAGGGAGTGGGGATGAATTTGCAGGTGAGTGGGGAGGGATGGAAATTGCAGGGGAGGGGGAGAAGAATTGCAGGGGAGGGGGAGAAATGAATGCAGGGAGGGGGAGAAATGAATTGCAGGGGAAGGGTGTTGCTGTCTATCATAATGTTTATGCTTTAATAAGAAGAATCAGTGATAGATTTGTGTAAAGTTGTAATGTATGGTACATTAGTTATAGTGGAGTGTAGCACCATCTAGTGTCCTTTTGTGGTATTACGGCTGTTAAACCATTTCATATATATTAGTGAATGTATAGGAAGGAAGTTATCATTAATCAGAGAATGCTGGGTAGAATCTTGACAGGAAGTGAAGCATTCACCATTTTGTGTCTGAAAGTTATTACTGAAGCGAGGCATGTGTTTCTCATCCATCGCCATCTACCCCTAGAGAGCTAAAAAAGTAAGTTTACTGTATCATCTGGTAATGAAAATGCTGTTATGCATGTAATGTGATGTTTATGAAGTTTGTTTTTACTGTATTACAGTTTCACCTGGCTTGTCTTAATAAATCTGTGATCAAAATAAATATGGTATCCAAGTTTGTGAGACAAGAAGGTTTAGCTCGATGTCTTCGGACAGAACAGTGAAATTTTTGAGCCGACCTCCGAGAGGAAGATAAGCTGACTGCGAAGTCTGTACAGCCCGGGGCTACACAGCATCCATACAGTCAGAAACTTTAAAGAAACATACCTGCGGCAGGCGAAGCAAGCAGCCAAGCTACACAGAGGCGCGCAGCGTCGTCACGAGCGGTCTCTATACAGCAAGACAGTTTCTTCCCCGCAGCCATGCCTCACAGTGAGACATCTTCAATCAAAACAAGATCACAAGCAAGCTCATCCAAGTCATTTGTCGCAAATGCAGCAGCCATAGCCCGTTCGAAAGCGGAAGCAGCAAGAGCCAGGGTCGCATTCGCAGACCAAGAGCTACAGATGAAAAAGGCAAAGACCGAGCTAGCTCAGCAGGAGACGTCCCTGAAATTACAGCAAGCTATCTTAGAAGCTAACATGGAGAGGCTGGCAGTGGACCGAGATGTTGCCGTTGCCATTGCAGAAGCAGAAGCATTAGAAGCAGCTGTCTACATTGAGTCAAAGGAATGTAGAAGCATGCCGAGTTTAGAGGAAGAATCAAGATGCAACGCAACGAACCTCAGAATATGTCCACCAGCACTATAACCCAAGCAGCATCCCACAAAAAGAAACCAAACAGGACGTCGGTGAGTCACAACAGATAAAGCAAAGACGAGACGACCTCGGAACCCAGTGCGACAAGCAAGAAAGGTCTGACAGAGTGCCAGACTTTCCCGTCCCAACCAAACCTTCTATTCCACAAGGTACACAGCCTTCATACAACTACCAAACACCTGTCTTCACTCCAAAGGTGTATGCAACGAGTCCGTATGAAATGCCAACCTTAAGCAGGTATGAGCCCAACACACCTAAAGAGGAGACTTCTATCAGGTATGCCTATACACCGCACCAAAATACACCAGCAACCTACTCCAATCACAATCAGGCTACTATAGACTTTGCAAAATTCCTTGCGAAACGTGAGTTAGTTACCCAAGGTCTTGTCAAATTTAGTGATCGCCCTCAACACTACAGGGCGTGGCGATCCTCTTTCCAGAGTGCTATTCATGGTCTAGATCTATCCTGCAGGGAACAGATAGACCTCCTAGTAAAGTGGCTCGGCAATGAGTCTGCTGAACAGGCCATAAGGATCAGAGACATTAATATAAATCACCCTGAGATAGGCCTTACAAACATATGGGACAGACTGGATAGGTGTTATGGTTCACCAGAAGCTATAGAAATACACTGTTTAAAAGGATAGAAGACTTCCCAAAAATGCCCAGCAGAGGTTATCAAAGGCTCAGAGAATTCAGTGATCTGTGTATGGAGTTACGAGTGGCTAAAGCAGAAGGAGACTTACCTGGCCTTTCTTATCTTGACTCTGCCAGAGGGATTCACTCCTTAGCACAAAAGCTTCCTTATGAGTTACACGAAAGATGGATCACTCATGGCTGTAACTACAAACGAGATCGCAATGTGCCTTTTCCACCCTTTAGTGAGTTTGTAGACTTTGTAGACAGACAAGCAAGAATGAAAGATGATCCCAGTTTCATTTTTCCAGTGTCTTATTCCACTTCTTCTTTGGCCCCAAACAACCCAGAGCTCCAGTAGCCGTGCACAAAACTAACATTTCTTCCCAAAGGTTTACAGAGTCTCAACTAGAGGATCGAGACAGCGACCCTACAAAGTTCTGCCCTCTACATAAGATGCCACATCCTCTACAGAAATGCAGAGCCTTCAGGACAAAGACTATCCAGGAGCGCAAAGCTTTCCTCAAGGAGAACAACATTTGTTTCAAGTGCTGCTCTTCATCTACGCACTTCGCCAAGGACTGCAAGGTCAGTGTCAAGTGTACAGAGTGTGGCAACACAGAGCACAACACAGCTCTACACCCAAGGCCTACTCCAAGAACCTCCCACCTGTGCATGGTGACACAGAGCAAGGCAGGGAAGCCAAAGACTCTAGTACAGACGCCATGGCAATCACTTCACAGTGTACTGAAGTCTGCAAAGGAACTACAGGCGGCAGATCCTGCTCCAAAATCTGTCCTGTGAGAGTTTACCCAAAAGGACGCAGAGACAAAGCGGTCAAGCTCTACGTCATTTTGGATGATCAGAGTAATAGGTCACTAGCGAGATCTGTGTTTTTTGACATTCTAAACCTTAAAAGCCCGAGCAGCCCTTACTCCCTTAGAACGTGTGCAGGTACAGTGGAAACGGCGGGGAGAAGAGCTGACGGGCTACAAATTGAATCTATGGATGGTAAGACATGCCTACCCTTACCGACCATAATAGAGTGCAACCATATGCCAGACAACAGGTCAGAGATTCCCACACCAGACGCAGCAGCTCACCACACTCACTTAAAGCACATAGCACATCTCATACCAGAACTAGACGATCAGGCTCAGATAATCTTACTTCTTGGGAGAGATATCTTGCAAGTCCATAAAGTTAGAAAACTGATAAACGGTTCCCAAAACGCCCCATATGCCCAAAAACTAGACCTCGGGTGGGTCATTATAGGTGATGTTTGCCTAGGGGGTGCTCACAAACCGGCATCTGTTAATAACCTGCTCACTAGTACCTTCGAGAATGGTCGTCCTTCTCTTCTCCAACCCTGTCAGAATCACATCCTCATAAAAGAGCTACCACACAACAACACCTACGACGACGACCAAAATGACTTAGGAAGCACAGTGTTTAAGAGGACAAAGGAAGATGACCAGGTAGCAATGTCCATAGAGGATAGACTCTTCTTAGAACTTATGGAAAAGAGTATAGAAAAAGATGTGACTAATAGCTGGGTTGCACCTCTTCCCTTTAGACCTCAAAGACGACGTTTGCCTAACAACCGAGAACTAGCACATAAACGCCTCTCGTCCCTAAGACACAATCTCCAAAGGAAACCAGAGATGAGTGAACATTTCTTTTCCTTCATGGAGAAAATATTCCAGAACGGTCATGCTGAGATAACCCCAGACCTCAAAGACACAGAAGAATGCTGGTACTTACCCATATTCGGGGTTTACCACCCTAAGAAGCCAGGGCAGATTAGAGTGGTGTTTGATTCTAGCGCCAAGCATGAGGGTGTCTCTCTAAATGATGTCCTTCTCTCGGGCCCTGACCTTAACAACAGACTGTTAGGGGTGCTTCTTCGCTTTCGCAAAGATTCAGTTGCGTTCATGGCAGACATACAACAAATGTTCTACTGCTTTCTTGTTAAAGAAGAACACCGTAACTTTCTGAGATTTCTCTGGTTCAAGGACAACAACCCTTCTGGAGACATCACAGAATACCGTATGAGGGTACACATATTTGGCAACAGTCCTTCCCCTGCTGTTGCTATATATGGCCTCAGACACTCTGCTAGAGTAGGCGAGTCAGAGTATGGGTCAGATGTCAGACAATTTGTAGACAGAGATTTCTACGTAGACGACTGCTTGAAATCACTGCCTACAAATGAAGCCGCTATCAGTCTCCTCAAAAGGACTCAGGCAATGCTTGCCTGTTCCAACTTAAAACTTCACAAGATTGCTTCCAACAGTAGAGAAGTCTTGGAGGCCTTTCCTGTCGAAGATCGTTCTAACGAGTTAAAGGACTTAGATCTAGGCACAGACTCACTTCCCATGCAACGCAGTCTTGGTTTGCTATGGGACTTAAAATCTGACACCTTTACCTTTCAAGTAAACACAGAGGAAAAACCCTTTACCCGTAGAGGCGTCCTGTCTACCATAAATAGCCTGTACGATCCTTTAGGTTTTGCAACACCTATCACTATCCAGGGTAAGGCACTACTGAGAGACTTGACCTGTGAGTCGTTAGATTGGGACCACCCTCTCCCCACTGACAAGAAGAACCTATGGACAGAGTGGAAGGACTCACTGACAGTTTTATCTAACCTTAACATCCCACGCCCATATGTCCCTCTGTCATCTGAGGACTATCAGACGCAAAAACTTTGTGTGTTTTCGGATGCTTCGTTAAGGCAATTGCTGCTGTAGCTTACCTGAAAACCATAGACAATAAAGGACAATGCCACATAGGGTTTGTAATGGGGAAAGCCAAACTTGCACCACTTTCGAGCACACCATACCCAGGCTGGAGCTTTGTGCTGCAGTTTTGGCTACAGAGCTAGCTGAACTAATTGCAACAGAGATAAACGTAGAAATTCAAAAAGCTGAGTTTTATACAGACAGCAAAATAGTTTTGGGTTACATCCATAATGAAATTAGACGTTTCTACGTCTATGTCAATAACAGAGTATTGAGGATAAGGAGGTCTACCCTCCCAGAGCAATGGCATTTCGTGCCCACAGACCGTAATCCTGCAGACCTAGCGACCAGATCTGTAGCAGCCAGCCGCCTTGAGAGTACTTCGTGGTTCACAGGTCCCACCTTTCTACGCAGTACCGACTGTAACATTAAAGACCCCGCCACATTCGAGTTAATAGATGCAGACAAGGATCAGGAAATTCGCCCTCAGGTATCTACTGCAGTTACAACAACTTCTCTTAACCAGTTTAAAACTCACCGTTTCAATAGGTTTTCCACCTGGAGGTCATTAGTTAGAGCTATTACTTGCCTGAACCACATAGCTCAGTCCTATAAACAAAAACCACTGACTCCAGACAATTGCAGAGGTTGGCACCACTGCAAAAACGGCTACTCAGCGACTGACCTAGAACAATCTAAAAATTGGTTAATATCTGTTGTACAAAGAGAGGTCTTTGCTAAAGAAACGTGGATCTTCAACCCACCTCACTCTTCTCACATGGGAGGTGTCTGGGAGAGGATGATAGGCATAGCCCGCAGAATTCTTGACTCTATCTTCCTGCAAGTAGGAACTGCAAGGCTTACTCATGAATGTTTAGTGACCTTTATGGCAGAGGTTACAGCTATCATTAATGCCAGACCTTTGACACCAATTTCAAGTGACTTTGAAGACCCGGTGATCCTCACACCCGCCATGTTGCTCACGCAAAAGACTAATCTTGCCGGTGCTCCAGCTGGAGAGTTTTGTGAGAAAGATCTTTACAAGCGACAATGGAGACAGGTACAAGTTCTTGCCAATACCTTCTGGAGCCGGTGGAAGGAACAATGTATATCTACTCTACAAGTGAGGAGAAAGTGGCACACTGGAAAGCCCAATCTTAAACCTGGAGACGTTGTGCTAATGAAAGACTGTCAGACGCTAAGGAACATGTGGCCTTTAGGTCTGATCACCAAAGTACTCCCAAGCAAAGATAATCGTGTCCGTAAGGTCGAGGTCAGGACCTTTCAACAGAATGAGGTTAAAGTGTTCTTAAGACCAGTGAACGAACTTGCTCTGTTGTTTTCTATGGAAGACTCTGCTAGTGACGTCGTGTGACGTCAGACGGGGAGTGTGCTGTCTATCAGAATGTTTATGCTTTAATAAGAAGAATCAGTGATAGATTTGTGTAAAGTTGTAATGTATGGTACATTAGTTATAGTGGAGTGTAGCACCATCTAGTGTCCTTTTGTGGTATTACGGCTGTTAAACCATTTCATATATATTAGTGAAAGTATAGGAAGGAAGTTATCATTATCAGAGAATGCTGGGTAGAATCTTGACAGGAAGTGAAGCATTCACCATTTTGGGTCTGAAAGTTATTACTGAAGCGAGGCAATGTGTTTCTCATCCATCGCCATCTACCCCTAGAGAGCTAAAAAAGTAAGTTTACTGTATCATCTGGTAATGAAAATGCTGTTATGCATGTAATGTGATGTTTATGAAGTTTGTTTTTACTGTATTACAGTTTCACCTGGCTTGTCTTAATAAATCTGTGATCAAAATAAATATGGTATCCAAGTTTGTGAGACAAGAAGGTTTAGCTCGATGTCTTCGGACAGAACAGAGGGGGAGAAATGAATTGCAGGGGAGGGGAGAATGAATTGCAGGGGAGGGGGAGAAATGAATTGCAGGGGAGGGGGAGAAATGAATTGCAGGGGGAGAGAGAAATTAATTACAGGGGGAGAGAGAAATGAATTACAGGGGAGAGAGAAATGAATTAAAGGGGGAGAGAGAAATGAATTAAAGGGGGCCCTTGGCAGAACTAACCTCTCCCGTGAGGGGTCATAATTGGTGAAATGGTGGCGTAGGCGTTTGAGGTTCAGCAAAATTAAATATATCTATTTATAAAGAAAGATGAGTGATACGGAAGGTGCAAAAAACGAAATGGGGATGGAAGTATCGCACACGAATTTTAATGGATTCATCTGTATTAGCATCCAAGGGGGAAAACTGACTATGGGGTCTTCTAACTTCTTATGATAATCTGGTATACGAACAATTAAAAGAGAGTATTCGGTTCCACTTGATATATCGGATGCATAAACCTCAAATTAATTTTGTCCTAAAAACTGTTGGAGAGGAGTCTGTACTTAATGGAAGATATTACTTGGATCTGATGTCTGGGTATATATGTATCTGGCGTCTGAAGTCTGGGTATATATGTATCTGGCGTCTGATGTCTGGATATACATGTATCTGGAGTCTCCGTCTGGTTAAAGTTATTTATTTTTGTAACTTTATTCTGAATAAAACCTTTAACAGTATAATTTCATAAGATAATTTAAGAGGGTGTGTTTAGGGGCGGAGTTCAGAGCAGGGTAGGTGGGGCAACTGGTGGCGAGTAGCTTTTAAGGTCTGGCTAGTAGCTTGGGACTTGAAATTTTGAGCCCTGCCTTAAACGTCGCTCTAGCCTGTATGGCTCCAGAGATACAGGGGTCTAAATATTGTAAATAGTATAAATTATTTTTTCTTTGCAGAGCAAGGCGTCCCCTTGTGGCAGGCGCCTTTAGGCACATGCCTACTCTGCCTAATTATAAATTTGCCCCTGCTAGTTTATAATGTCTTGGGTTCTTATACCTCGGTTTATCCAGCCTTTTTACAAACAGTATAAAGCCATTTCTTGAAGTTCTGAATATATGACATCTATGAATGTTATATATAAAGAATTCTGTAATAAATTTATAATACACACGCAATTAAACACCTGTAATAGAAATGTTCCTACTACTGAATGTTAATGATCAACTTGGCCTTGCTTCAAGATTTTGGAATTCCTTTTACTAGACATGCTAGAGACTAGAACAGAGAACCATATTCATAAACTATTTTTTTCAATTATATCTTTACATTTGCTGCACAATCTACCACAAATTAATTGTATTAAATTCTTAATTCCACAATGCCCTTAAAGATAAAAAATAATTATGTGTGCTATTTTTGAAAGAATTTCTAAATGTAACCTCAATAACTCTTTGGTCCACTCCTGCCGTTAACATAGTGGCTGAAGACGATATGCAGGTCGGCTCCAGTCGACATCTCAATGGCTGGAAAAGCGATTCCCCTCATAAAAAATCTCAGAAATACCAACTCCTGAAACCTAAACTAAACCCATTAATAAATCCCTTTTCCTTACCTCTCAACCCATGGGGGAGAGGGTGGCATGATCAACCACTTCCTCTTGCAGGAGATTGGTAAAATAGTTCCCAATGTCCCTCTGCACTTCATCCGCTGCTCCTGCGTAAATCTATGAGCACGGCAGGGATACGTTGGGGTCCATGGAGTCCTATTAACTCCAGATACTGGATGCGTTACTGCCGTTATCAATCTGCTCCTCCATTTCATTCCAAGGCCAGCCACTAATGAAGCAACCGGATCAGAATAGGAACGTTACAAGGGAGATGGCGACGAGGAAAATAAACTCGCAACACTTTTTTTCTTTACAGACTCCATGTTAGCATTAAGAGGGTGTGTTTAACTTTTAAGAGATTAAAAACACACTCAGACATGCATTTTAATACGCATATAACCTCCTTTCAGTATGCTAGTCGGCCACATGCAATTTCTCAATCAAAGAATGATGGTTAGTCTCTAGAATAACTTCTTAAGAGTGAAGCCACTGCAGTATTTCAAAGGCCTAAATCAAGAAAGCTCTTCATCCTATGTAAGCAAAGTTTCAGTAGATTTGTTTGGAATGACCTTGGAGAACCGTTCACCATTTGCAGTCTCCAGTATGCAAGTTTTAGTCTTCAAGTGTTATTCTACTGCCTATTTCATAGGTACGCAATCCCAAGCACTTAAAATTTTCTATAGGATGAAAATATTTTACTTTAGGAGTTTCCTTATTTGGTTCGAAACACTTCCCACAACATTCTGTAGAACGGAATAGTGCAATATTTCTCTTTTAAAAAGGGTTATTCTCAGAGTGCACCGAAATGACACAGACATTTCAGTGCGCACCTGTTCGCCGCACTTCGACGAGTTAAATTTGGCGACTCTGCGGTTAATTCAGCAGTCCCAGCGGGGTCACCGAAATGTGGCGAATTGACCCGACGAACTAATTGCAAAACTGCCGCAAAACTGCTGAATAAAAAAAAAGTAAAATTTTTAAAAAAAAGGAAAACCACTGAATCAATCCAAAAAAAAGGCGAAAAAACATGAATCCAAAAATTACCCAAATGCATCCGACGATCCGCCGAACGGACCGTCAAATCGATCCGAAAAAGCCAACGACTTGCCGCCAAAAAAGCAGATAAGCCGTTTAAAAAACACGTCATTTAAATAAATAAATAAATATCGCAGAAAAATGCCTGAAAAATACTAAAACATAAAGAGACTTTTTTGCTTCAAATGAAAAGAATAAATATTCTTTTAAAGAATAAATAATATTTAAGAAAAACAGGGAATTGTGTTTTCATTGAAACATACAAGAGTCACCTGTGTAACCCTGTTGAATGAAACCACCGGAAATCAGGGCATTTCAATGACTTTTCGGTGCTGTTCATTGTTCTCTGAATAGATTAACTATTACTTCTTTATGGGATTTTCACCGCTGCCGCTGGCAATTCGGTGCTCTTTGAATGACCCCTTTAGTTTTGCTATACATTGCATAATATAACAGATTTTAAAACCATGCGCTTTAGACCCTCTAAAACTGTTTGGCAAAGGCAAGAGAGGGTGAAATGCTCCAAAAATTGCATTATGTTACAGAGCAGGTTTGCATTGACATATCTGAACTTTACGGAACATGTTCCAACCTGTCATTGTGAAGAACCCCAGGTACAGACACACCTTATTATGTTGACTGGCAGTCAGACTATTATTATGGGCAAATATAGGTCAGCAACAAATGTGGCATTTCACTGACCCTTTCTGTGAAGAACAGGTATTTATTTCTGTAGTTCATTGTTATTAGGTTTAGAATTCTGCTTCATTGTCTGCTGTGAAGTACAACGCGCTCTCTTTAGAGATTTCCAAAATGTAAACATCAACTGCTATAGGATTCAGATTTGTAGAATAAAACATTTAAAACTCTGCATTACGTAATGTTGGGAAAAAAAATATCTTTATACTTAGGGGACATTTAAACTATTCTACAGGGTTTGTTTTCTTGCACATCCTAATGGCTTTGTAGCTTATCTTAAAATATACTACTGATAGGCTTTGGGACCACTTTAGAACTCTTCATGGATTGATTGCCTATATCTGAGGAAGAGGGTTGATAAAAAATATGATCTGCAGCTCCTAGTCTTTAGAAAGCGGAGAGGCTGAAAGGCATTGATGCAGTTGCCCAAAATTTGTTGCACTATAGTGACATATAGGTTATGGCTTTTTACTACAGTAAGCTACAAACTTTGGTTGTTCTATGGTTTATATGGTCAACAGCCATTACAGATTTACACACAGAGGTTGAATTCAGCGATCCATTTCAGCAATTTATTACATGCACGGAACTGTCTGCAATTCTTCAGATACTTTTGGAGTCAGTTCTATTACCATCAATCTCCAATAGACATACCTGTGTCTTCTCCATCTGCAGAGACCCATTTCAAGTGAGAAACAGGTCGACGTCGCAATGTAGACTGATAGGAGTTATGGTACCTTAGTGTAGGCTGCAGTGCTCCCCTATTCAGAATATACACATTTTCAGTTGAATTAGTTTCTCCGTTTGATGAATTAACTGCATTGAATACAGAGATGTAGTGTATGCAGCTGCCCTGCAAACACACCTTAATAAACTTACTACATTGTAGAACTCATTCTGCAGCTTTGTGATACAATGTAACTACATGACCCACCATTGTAACATGTCAAAAGAGCTAAACAGACCATCGCGTTAGCGCTATCCCGAGCATCCATGACCCAAATTGGACACTATGGGGCAGGCTGCTGGACACAGTGCCTGCCCTGTAATCCACTGGGAAAATGGGGGCGCTAGGAGGAGGTTAGCGAATGCTAAATTTTCCCCTTAGCATCCCCATTTTAGCAAGGCCCAAGTGATAGGACCCCTGTCGTTTAAGAGCTTTTCTGGAAAGCTACCACCCTACCTGATTAGACTGGTTCCCCCCAGCAGTTCTCTCATCCTAGAACCTCTGATCCAGGACTTACACCTTACCTGCAGTACCACAATACAAAAAGAAAGTGGCTCGATCCTCATTTTCCTACAGAGCACCACAATTATGGAATAACCTCCCAGACACCATCAAATCTTGCCCCAGTCTAAAGTCCCTTAAGAGATCTCTATTAACATACCTCAATACAGAATGCACCTGTAAACATGTAACACAGTGACTATATATAGAATGCACCTGTAAACATGTAACATAGTGAATATTATTTTTACATATTTATTTTCTTTGTTAATCTGCATATTTTTATTTTGTTTTTAATATCTTACATTTTATTACTTTGAGATTTCTCTCATTTTCAAGTATGTCCTCCTTAGTTCAAGAACATTGAATTTTTACAGTAGGGTACAGAAATACAATGTATCCTTCCTGGTAAATGTAAAATACTTTACAAATAAATAAATGTTGCATTTTAGCAAAATCAAAGTGTGGATAACTATGGTTTATTAACTGCATATACTGCTATGCAATAGTGATACAGATGTATATTCAATATTATGTACGTTAAATTTTTGTTGCATTGATTATATATATATATCGGATTATAAATTTAAAGTGTTCTGTATGTTCTGACATGGCATCATTTGTAACAGCGTTTCTCAACTCTGGTCCTCAAGTATTCCTAACAGAGCAGATTTGCCAGGTATCTGGAGCACAGCACAGGTGATGTGATTTGCTGCTCAGTGAATGCAGTATTCAGTCTGTATTCTCCCCAAGGTAATCCTTAAAATATGCCCTGTTAAGGGTACTTGAGGACTGGAGTTGAGAAACCCCGAGTTAGAAGACACGGTTATATTTTACATTGGTCATTCTTGTTATTTTAGAAATTTATGCTTTAGAATCACCTGTTCTTGTAATTTTGTTCATTACAAATTTATGTCCAACACCTTGTATCCTCTGTGGCAAAATGTGAGTGCACCATTCCTCACGAAGGTTCATCACTGGAAATCATCACCACCAATCAATACAACATATGGAATCAAAGGCCCATAGTTCATCCTGAAAGGAGTGTGTACTTTAACTTGTTCATGATGGCATGAACGTGTCTTTATAATGTTGTGTGTCACATACTACTATACTTGAAGCTATAATGCAACAAGGTAACCCGGCTGGGTGGAGTAGAGGTAACATCACTGCTCTATAACTATTGAGACTGCGGAGACACAGGTTCAAATCCAAGCAAGAGCACCTCTCCAGTAAGTGTCCTTGGGCAAGACACCTAACGGTACATACTCGCCACCCAGGACATACTTGAAAACAAGAGAAATCTTAATGTATCCTTCCTGGTAAAATCCTTTCTAAATAAAAAAAACTAAAAAAAAAAAACAGTTGATTAAGTAGGTGAACCATTGACAAAATTCCAGATTTTTGAGATACATTGGATGTAATGCAATATATCTACTGCCTACTCCACTATTTGCACTAGAATTGTGCTGCGTGTATGGCCGAGTTAAAATTATATTTATTTTTGTTCAATCACAAGCTCCACAGGAACTCTATCAATCACTTACGGATCCCTAGAGTGCTTTGGGAACGTGCTAGAGGGAGAAATTATTTAGTTTGCTATGAGTGCAAAGCGGTTTATGAGATATACTATTTTATTTCTGGTGGCTAGAAAACTAGTATGTACATATACAGTATTTTTACTTAGGTTTTTATGCAAACTACTTAGATTTCCTTTCAGCGGTTTTAAAACCAATGATCAGTTGAGGAACATCATCTAATTTTGACATTTTGGTCAAAATGGTCTCATACACTGCAATTTACCCTCACCCCTTTGTGTCACCCTTCTCGTGGATGGGAGGATTGCCAGAGCAGGGTTCTCTTCAACCATAATTCTCTGTGGGTCAAACGTATTTTTGAATTTTAGGTTTGTTTGTTCCACCCATCTTACAGTGCTATGGACTATGCTGGCCCTTTATAAATAGTTATACATGTAATTGAATGTGTTGTTGGTTCACTGAAAAAATTACCATATAATAAATAATCTATTTTGTCCTCAATAATGAGCTCCTGTCATGAACGGGTTGCGCTGGGGTTGCAGGGTCAAGCCCAGGTGTGGTGACAAATGTGGAGTGAGGCAGATTTGCGAGGTAAGACAAGTAAACAGTTTATTACACGAGGATAAGCACAGCAGGGATAAACCAAAAGGGAGCACTGAACAATGTATAACTTATACCAGGTGACTGGGCGAGACAGGAATGGGACTGGCGTACAAGGCACAAGTCACAGGATAGGGTGCACTAGGTGGACAGGACAGGAACTGGACTGAATATAAGCAGAATGCTTTAACAAGAGACAGAGGGGCAGGACATGAAGAGGGTTGACTGCAACTGACAAAAACACAGGGCAACTGGGGAAACACAAGGAAACTCACTGGAAAGACAGAACAAAGGAGGGGGCTGAGGACCAGGAAACACGATGGGTAAAAGTCCAGGCAATATGGGGAATCCGGCAGGGTATCCAAAAGTGGAATCCAAATAACACGTCAGAGTCCAGGCATAGGTCTAGGCGGGCGGCAAGCAAAGCGAGAGTATATCAGAGTCCAAAAGGAAGAGGTCGTTACTAAAACAGGGATGCTAAGGGGAAGCCTGCAGGTGCAGGTTTTCCATTTTAGTGTCCCCGTTTTAGCGGTAGGAATGTAATATGTTGTGTATAAGCAAGAAACATTTTGGGGTAAAAAAAAAACATTAAATAATCTATGCAGATGTTATATAATTTATATTTATATATTTTCTCCCTTTCATATTTTCAGTCATGAATTCTAAAGGAAATCTATCAACCCATGGGGTTCTTTGCAAACTTGGTTGATAAAGCATGGTATAAGAAGAATTAGGCTGTGAGGATTTTTAGAATGGAGATATATAGGCTTGGTTTAGGATTAAGATGATTTGGGGTTATGCCAATGAAGCAACTGTATACACACGGTGACTCACAGACAAGTGAGTCACAATGAGCCCTGATATGATTTTGGAAGCATTTTCTTCCTGAATTCCAAAAGGTCAGGTGTCAGCATCCCTGACCCCCAGATGCTTTGGAACTACATATCCCAAGATGCCTAGTTAGCTCAAAGAGTGCATGGAAATTATGGGAAATGTTTCAAAACACCCAGGGTCCAAGGATTGATGACACCTACACTAGGGAATCAACAGATGGTAACAACTATTAACATAGTACAGACCATCCTGCTTTCCTAACCCAACATTCCACACTGACCTATTAAATCCATTCTAAGTTTTCTCTGCGGTTCCAACTTTCTTAAATTTAGTATCACAGGTCTAAAACAATAATCCAATTTAGGGTTTATAAAGGATTGTTATTACCTTACATGCATATGCTTACATCCATTAGCTTCAGTATATTAATTATTAACGCTCTTAATGACTTACAATATTAGTTCTTTCCTCTACTGCTAGCGACATTTTTATTTATTAGCCACTGAATAATAGTGCATGGAATGCTTACATTTATAAAATATGAAGGCTTTTTAGGACTTGTATTATAATATTGTCCACAATCCTATTTTACATTAGTGGTCTTTATGCGCGGTTATGTGCTGCAATGGTTTAATATGACATTTTCAAAGCAGTAAAATAGTATAATTTAAAAAAGAGGAATAGGCATAACCCGGAGCCAAATAACACTATACAATCCTAATTACCTTGTCGTAATAAATCTACTCTATAGAAATTAAAATCTCTGAATAGATTATAACCTTCCATAGAAGAAATAGCTATAATCTCAATTAATTTTGGTGCTGCTGCTTTTAATAGGAACACCTAGAAGAATGTTAAATAACTTGCAAAGGGAAATGCATAAATCTGAATCAAATAACTTCAGGAAGTCTGTAAACATGAAATCTGCAAACTTAATATTAAATCAATATACAATTTTCCACTACAGTACATATCTAAAAATGAAGAATTTGAACAGAACTTCAGACATTAAATAAATGAGTAGATCTGACAAAGCTAAGGTATGAAGCCTTCAGTGGTGTCGACTGGAACTCTATGTAACGGACAAGTTGTGAGACTTACACCCCTTTCCTCCTCTATTCTCCTGTTTGTTCAGTCTCCCATTTGTCCTCTTCCACTTTTTGGATTTATTCCATTCCGCCTTTTCTCCTGACTTCTCTCACTCCATCTTTTGGCTCCTGCCATTTCTGGTTTTGCCCTTGGCTGGCTGTCTTCTGATTTCCCACCTGGATGTCCAGCCAGTTATTGTGGCCTCTCCCCTTTCTCCATGCGGTTTCATTCTGTTCGGTTTCCTTCCCCTACCTGTCAGAGGTTTTGTGAGTTCCCGCGTCATAGTTTTGTCAGTTACTTCTCTTAGTCCGGTCTACTAGTTTGTGTGCATTTCTTTCAGTCCTGTTTGTCTCGGCTTTTGGTTTAGTATTTACGGTTTCAGTTTGTTCTGACCTCCCTTTAGTGCCTGTTTATTCCTTATCGCTTTCTATTACTTTTTCTGATATTCTCGTGTACTTCTCTAACCCTTAGATTCTGATTAAAACTATCTACCTGCTGGGCAGGACTTCTTACTCCCAGACTCTGCCTGGTTCAGTGTTCCCCTTTTTCCATACCTCTCCTGTCTTTGACTGCCAGCCATTCAAGGACTGGTGTTTACCTTCCATATTGCTATCCCTACCTATATGGTCACCATCTTACTTATTGCCCGCAGTTATCGAGCCATGCTGTGTCCTCCGTACCCATTACAGTCATCCTGGTTCCTGTGTACCTGGAGACGTAACGGTGGCTTCCAGTTCTCAAACTCTATACTTTCAATCAAGGTATTGCTGCTGAAGCTCCTGGTGATCGTTCTACAGCAGGAGTGGGCAATTGTTTTGGCTCGGGGGCCACTTTGAGGGAGCGGAGGGCCGTACTTGCCCCCAGAACTAATTATAACCAGACACTTTCCCCCAGAACTAATTACAGCCAGATACATGTCCCCAGAACTAATTATAGCCAGAAACTTTCCCCAGATCTAAATACAGCCAGACACATGTCCCCAGAAAGAATTATAGCCAGACACATGTCCCCAGAAAGAATTATAGCCAGACACATGTCCCAGAACTAATTATAGCCAGACACTTGCCCCAGATCTAAAAATACAGCCAGACACTTGCCCCAGATCTAAAAATACAGCCAGACACTTGCCCCAGATCTAAAAATACAGCCAGACACATGTCCCCAGAACGAATTATAGCCAGACACATGTCCCCAGAACTAATTATAGCCAGAAATATGCCCCCAGAATTAGTTATAGCCAGAAACATGACCCCAGAATTAATTATAGCCAGAAACATACCCCCAGAACTAATTATAGCCAGGCAGAGACCCCCAGAAATATACTTATCCAGCCTGCATACCTCAGGAACGCGTGTTCCTCCGAGCTCAGGCGTGCTCCTGCATGCAGCTGCCTCCTCAGCCGGGCCCTTTGCAGGCTGTGACGCGATCTCGCGAGATCCCGGCTTTAGACCGCATCACAGTCTTTTAGATGGCTGAGGAGGCGTCCACGTGAGGGATCATCATGCAGGGCTCGGAGGGAACACGTGGCCCGGGGTTGCTAGAGGAATGCCCCGGCTGCCCACAGCGGGAGCCTGCATTCCCGCAACGTTCCCGCTGCGAGAGAAGTGCGGGAACGCTGTTCCCACAGGACTCGAGCCCTGCTTGGCGGGCCACAAAAAACTCTGGCGGGCCGCATTTGGCCCGCAGGCCGCAATTTGCCCACCCCTGTTCTTGAGGATTCCCCTTACAGCTTGGGACTACATTACCCAAGATCCTCTCTGCTCAGTTATTACCCATTTTGTATTTTTGGACTTTCTTTTGTACAAAGACTGCTTGCCGTGTAATTTTCAATACACTTCTTCCCAAACCACTGGCAATAATGATCCTGCTATCTAGTGAAATTCCTATTGTCTTCCTCAACCCCCAATCCCTCTAGACTGTAAACTCCTATGAGCAGGGCCCACTACACCTCTTGTTTCCATCTTACGTCCGTTTAGTTGTATTTCATTCCCTTTGGTTATTGTAAAGCGCTGCGGAAACTGTTGGCGCTATATAAATGATGACAATAATATAATAATAACTTATATTCTTTGCTTACAACTGCTTCCTCAGTTTGCCTGTTTTGCTCACCCCCATCGCTTGGGAAATAATATATATAACCTATAGGCCACACCATGGTTCCATCCTGACTCAGGCCTGACACAAGTGCATTGATAGATGGTGTTTATAAAGCAGGTTTGACTCTGCACCCCCATAAACACAGCCAAAGGGCTTCACAATACTTTAATTTCTAGCCATTATTAACAACCGGAAAAAACAGTGATCTTTCTACTCTACTGGCTTGGAGAAATAACCAAGTTGCCACCAATCTACTTGAACAATATGTAAGTGTCATACAATATTTCAAGGTGGGAGTAAGAAAAGAAACTATGCTAACATACTATAGGCCAATTAGAGATCCTGCAGCCTACTATTCCCCCCCCATTTGTTCAAGTGTTCATCTTCATGCTATGGCAGGTGAAGGAGTGCATTCACAGTGCACTATGATATGTGTCTTCAACCATTCAAAGTTTGGCATCTTCTTAAAGGTGTATGAACTGGGGAAAGAACACCCCAACTCTTGTGGTGCTGAAGCAGTAGAGCAGAACAGCAGAAATAAGTTCCAAAGACCCATGTATTAAATCAAAAGTGGATTTATTCCAGCACCAAGGACGACGTTTCGACCAGAACTGGTCTTTGTCAAGTCTGTCCAGTACAATTATCCTTGCTTGCTCAACTTCAATTATCTTTGCGAAGCAGTAGAGCAGACCACCATAGTAAATTTAAAAATTGCCATATGCTCCACCATCATGTGGGGACTTTGTCTCCGAGAAGGTTGGTCCTCAAAAGTTCCCACTCACCATTCCTAAGGACAACCTTAAATTTAGTCTATATCATTGGGGTTTTATTTTAACCCTTTCTCTTACAGTATGAAGAGATGAAGTGGAAAAGGTTACAGCTAATTATTTCCATTACCAAAGCTATTTAAATGGTTCAAAACGTTATGCTTAGGGAGAAAATAGTATTTATATATCTATTGTGATGACCACAGTCCATCAATGACACGTGGATGGTGTGATTCTAAAAGGGGTAACAGCACTAATTCTCTGGTCTTACTATCCGTGCCATGTAAATCGGGGCATAGGGTGATATGATAGCAATTATAACCCCCATATGAATTTATTTTACAGTACTGGCACTAATTTAACCCCTCCACAGAAAACTGAATATTTGTCCACTGGCTACTAGTACTTCCTGGGGGCAAATACGTTATTCTGTGATTCGGTTTCCCCATATTTCCTCAAGTTGAACAACAGCAAGAATGAAATACAGTTACTAGGAATTGAAAGAAAAAAAAATTGTAAGGACAAACTTTCTTTCCATGCACAAGTCTTCTACCCACTTTCAGGGCCACAAGTTACGCCAAACTAACCCATCCCCAAAAACCATTCCTAACACTAACCCGCAATATCACTATTTTTGTCGACACGATCAAGACTGAGATAGGGGCGTCTTTAGTTACCCTTAAATATACACCAACCCCATCCAGTCCCAACATTTGTAATTCAAAGAACCAAATAGGAAAAAACGCTGAAGCAAACGTCCATTAGCGCTTCGATAAGGAAGGTATTCCATAGTGCTAGCGCTAATTACCGTAGAAATGTGGACCCGCATATTTTACCACCTCCTAAAATATGGCGCTACATAAAAACATAGAAAAATGTCGGCAGATAAGAACCTTTCGGCCCATCTAGTCTGCCCAATTACATGGATACTTAACCTGATTTCTGCACCAGTCATGCTTTAGACTTCGATAGCCAAAATCTGGTACTCTGTGTGACACAGGGTTATTCAGAGTGAGGTGAAAACCAGGAGAATGACTGGGGAAGTGAAAATTCTAGGTCAAAATAGCCAAACCAGAAAAATTCTCCCATTTATCTCCCTTTCCAAATCGGCTATTTTGACCTAGAATTTTCACTTCTCCAGGCCTTCTCCTGGTTTTCACTGCTCTCTGAATAACCCTGATATTTTCACTGAATTTAAACCCCATTTGTATTCAAATTAACTATTGTCTGTGGCGAAGTAAAAAAATAATAAAGGTGAAACAAAAAAATGATGGATGTGAAATACTGTTGAAACACACGGTGACACAGAAATCTGCATATCTATCTGAAATAAAGATTGATTTGAAATAGATTTTCAGCTTTCCAAAGTGGCCTGGCAAGTTCAATTGGCAGAACATAGAGGGTCCACTAATTATGAATAAAACTTAATCTCTTCAGGTCATTCAAATGTCAATACTTGTCAATATCTTTTAAGTCCCATCAAATGTTAATACATTATGAAGCACAGGTTAATGTTTTGTAATCGTTACAGTTGCCACATTAACGAGACGGCTGAAATAGTCGGATGCACTGTGTTCCATACCGTGTGATGAAAGCAAGTGCTCTTTGTATAATTATGTAGACAAGTGATGGGAAGGTATCAAGCAGAGGAGAAAGGTGATTGGCAAATGACACAAAAAGCTATTAATGTCACTGCAAATCAATAATAATTAGACGTTTAAAAGCAAATATGAGAGACTGTTAATTGCCATCTATAGGATTTTCCAGGCTATCAAGGGACAAATGCCAAGTAACAACAGACCTTACTAGCTTTTTTCAACACATTCACCGTTTTTTCATTGAAACAGATTACAATACAAGCATCACTATGAAATTAATTGAAGACTATAATGATCAGCAGGGACCTATTTGGCCAAGAACTTGTATAAAAGCTGCATATCTCCTCTCCAATTAAATTTATGTGCATTCATGCGCCAGTGGGTGCAGATGTATAAGCAAACACACAGTAAACATTCCCATTATTTGATAGCAGTAATTTCTAAATATGTGTTTTAGGGTTTCCTCATAGTAAACTAACATTTAAAAATTTTGTTATCACATGTCAATAACATAAGTATTACCATTGCGACAGACCTTTTCTCTGAAGCAGTATTACTATCTATTTGCTGATATGCTTACAGTATTGTAACTAAACTTATTACAATTATTAAGTGGTATTAGGTTTCTGCTACTATTCATGATTAGATCACACATCTCGAAGCCAAGATTAAATCCCATGTTAGCACTGTTAGCATGTTCTCGCCCTGTCTAGGTATAGTAATTAAACTTTTATCATTAAATGGAACTACTAGTGATGCCATCGGAATGAGGCTTGGAAATGTCATTGTATTTGCATGTTCTTGGAGCATGGTTCCTAAAAGTGATAAAAATATCCAAAGAACAGGCAGATGCATATATACGGATATATATATACACACATATACCAAGGACATACTTGAAAACGAGAGCAATCTCATTGTATCCTTCCTGGTAAAATACTTTATAAATAATAAATGTTTCAACAAACCAAGGGCAATTTACGGGTCTTCACATAAATGGCCAATCTTTATTGCGAATCCACCAATGTTTCAGGTTGTTCGAGCCTTTATCAAGACAAGGGTGAGGGGCTATACACTGGCTGGGTGTCGGCCCAAGAAAGGGAACATGTTTGCTGCTTGGTGAGTGTATGCAATTGTTTCTATTTAAGCTTTCTTTGTATATGTTTGTATGGTCTCTTGATAACAGCTGGAGACGAAACATTGATGAACTTGATGGACTTTTACGTGAAGACCCCTCACCCGCCGCTCTGTCTCTGCCGCTCCCCTCTGCGAGTCCCTTCACTGGCTCCCCATCCACTGCAGAATTAAGTTCAAAATCCTTATCCTTACCTACAAAACCCTCACTAACTCAGCTTCCCACTACCTGTCCTCACTAATCACCAAATACACCCCAGCCCGCTCCCTGAGGTCAAACCGTGACCTGCGCCTAGCTTCTCCCTGCATCACCTCTTCCCATGATATACTGCAGGATTTCTCATGCGCAGCCCCCACTCTCTGGAACGCTCTCCCTCGTACTGTCAGACTTTCCCCTAACGTCTCTTCCTTCAAACGCTCCCTTAAAACATTCCTATTTAGGGAAGCCTACCACCCAACTCACTGACGCAACCATCAATCACTCTCACCTTACAGTCCTCTCCTCCTGTTTCCAACCCCAACCCTCCTAGATTGTGAGTTCCTACAGGAATAGGGCCCTCATCTCCTCTTGTACGGTTTGTCAAATGTTGTTCAATGTATTGTAACCCTGTCTATACTGTGCTTATTGTACAGCGCTGCGGAATATGCTGGCGCTTTATAAATAAAGAATAATAATAATAATAATAATAAAGACCCTTGAGTGCCCTCTGTCTAAACTATCTGCTGCGGAGGTTGCTTGATATATATATATATATACACACACACACACACACACACGAAACACCAAGAAAGAGCACTCCATATTATTGACCACCTTCCATCATTTTCTGTGAAAAAAAACACAGTTTTGAAAATACCCAAAAAACCTGACTGAGGTAAAAAAAAACTTTTTAAAAGTTTTTTTTTTTTCCCCACAGAAAATGATGGAAGAAGGTGGTCAATGGTATGGAGTGCTCTTTCTTGGTGTTTTGTATTTGAGGTAGTAGATGCACCCGCTTAGTTTTGAGGTTGAGTGCACCCTTTTGCTGTTTTGTATTTTATATATAGGGAGCTGACAACTCTCATTTGGTTTGCATCCCTCCCTGTTCACAGGTGCCCCACCATGGGAGCCTATAAAGGCCTCGAACTGCCAGGGAGCTCCAGGGTGAGTTGATCCTGTAAGTGCAGACTCGGTCAAGTTCGATAGGACCTGTCAAAGATGGGGTACATTGGCGACTGTGACAGGCTTAAGCAAATTATGATCATAATTTTGTGAACTGAATCCCCATCATTTTACCTCAGTCAGGTTTTTTTGTGCAATTTTAAAACTGATGATGGAAGAAGGTGGTCAATAATATGGAGTGCTCTTTCTTGGGCCCCTATTACATTCTTCGTGCAATTTCGTTCGCGCATCACGAATTTTGTTTGCGCGCATCGTCTAGCGTTATCGCGCAAAAATTAACGTGTTATTCCAATCCGAACGGATTTTCTCATACGTCAAAAAATAACGTTCGTAAAAACGACGCGCAAAACGAAGTGTAATACGTGCACATTAACATAGCGCACGCAAATCAGTGTGCGGACTGTTTTTTTCGCGGGATTCAGCCAATCAGAATTAAGAACCTTAATTGACATCAATTTACCTTAATTGACTCACTTAAGTTTTTGCGCCTGTCAAAGTAAATCTGAGTATACATGCTGCAGCAATAATAAAAACACGCACAAATTCACAATTTTATTGATTGGGTATGTGTAGAATGTGTAACTATACTGTGCTGTATTTTTTGTTCGTGCTGGTGTTTTTTGTTTCGGCCAGAACGTTCCGATTTTCAGTTACCACCAGCTTTTCAAAGACATTAAAATTATGCGCGTAAACGTCATTCGTAAAAAGATGTGCATCTATTGAAATACCATCCGCATACCAGCGCACGAACGAATTTGCGCTCACAATGTTAAGTATAGGACGCGCACAGTTCATAACGCTCGCGCAGGTCCATCCACGTTAAACAATAACACGCATCGTTTGCGCGAAGGTTGTAATACGACGTTCAGCGCAAAGGGGTTTGTCCTTCACGCAAATGCGCATGCAAAACGCACTGCGCGAAGAAAGGCCTTGGTGTTTTGTATTTGATGTCTTAGATGCACCCACTTAGTTTTGAGGTTGAGTGCAAACTTTTGCGGTTTTGTAATTATATATTATATATAGCACCTGAGCTCTGCAAGCGGTTCTCTGAATTGCTGAATGTGAAAAGGTCTTTTACAATTCTAAACGTTATTATTTGCTATGTGGAGGCTTTTAATCTCACTTATTGCCCTACACCATAACTTATCTGAGTATATACAGTAAATCGAGAGAGAGAGTGAGAGAGCACGAGAGGGAGAGTATTAAGTGTTAACGGTGCATCCCATATTTCAAATAAATGTTACAGTACCATTTTATTCAACAAAAAAGGCTTGGTGGTGTAAGAGTTAAGTCCCAACTGAATAAGGCTAGGGTCAGACTAACGCAGTATTAACGTGCGTTTAGCAGCACTAAATCACAGCTGTGCTAGCACCAAATGACGTCCAATGCCGGGCAGCATACGAAGAACGGCCGCACTGCAAGTGGCAAACGAACGCATTTTTGCAAGAACGTGATACCGCTAGTACGGACATACAGAGTGCGCTGCGTCCGCTAGCGGCGTGTGTGATTAGGAGACGTCAGATGCTGCTAATGTCCGGCCAACATAACGTCCAGACACAAAAAGTGTTTTATTGATGATCCGTACAAAATCACGGACGGAAATGCGCATCGTATGACTGCTATCGCGTATTCCGTGAAAAAATACATCCATTCCTTCGAACACACTTTTTCACGGACAACGCGAAAAATGCGTTAGTCTGAACCTAGCCTAAAGAGAGATTATCACATAAAAGCATTACCATTTTTTTTAAAAAAAAAATGAATATAATCACTAAATGGCTGTAAATGCACAACCACTTAAGAGAAGGTGTTTTAATTTAATGCAGAAGCCTGTATTTGTGTCTCAACTGCTTCACTACTACGATCAACTATACTCAATCTGCCAGGCACCTATACTCAAGTATAGTCCATGCAATGTTCCACACGAGAACTGCAAAGGAGTTTTGTTTATTGCTAAGAATAATGTCATTTGCATTTGGACTCCAGAACATGCCCCTAAAGGTTTAGCACTGTGGACATGGTGCCAAAGGGGCCAACACTTTTTAAAACCAGCTGAGAAACGGGGCTAAGTGACTGCTCTCCAGCTTATCCTGCATACAGATCTGAACGGCAGTAACTCCTTTTGGCCAGCAGTGACATCTGTCTGAAAATAGGTTATTACAGTTAGAAATACATTGTGTATATTCCCAAATATGTCTCACAGTCTAGTTAATTAAAAATAATTTTAAGAAAAACAAACTTGTTCCTGACAGCGGTTTTCTGGAAAATCCCTTGCTAGTGAAGGGGTTAATTATTTAAACTATTCTTTCTACGTGGCTCTTTGTTACAACTTACATGGTAATCATGAACATGTTTTAAAATGTTACAACCTCTTTAAAAGCCAGTGTTTTTTTCCGAATGCACCCATGTATATAAACCTTTAGATAGAATTTACAGCTACGTAACCCTTCTGTTTCTACAATATGAGGCTCTAAACAATTGAACTTTTCATTTGTCAAGAAAGAGGCACGTGTTTGATAATGGAACCTTAATTGTAGTGCCATTTTAAACAGTTGTCATCATACGCATTGCTAATGAAGCATAGGTCACAGAATAGAATCTTTTTGTCATTCGCTTGGTCAAACATGCCAGTTCTAATAAACCAGAAGGTCACTCTAAAAAATTAAACACTACAGGAAGAACTGATCAAACTTTTGCACAGTTTGGTGCCTGTTCAAATCGTTTATAGTTGTTTTACACTTGGGAGATATTTAATTACCTTTGAAAAGCAGAACAAGGAGATGGACAGCAGGAGAACGATGTGTAGGAGATACTGAGTTTACAAAATGTCACTGCCAATTGAAGGGGATAGCTTATAGTGGGAAAGTGGCTGTTGCGATTTCTATGCATCAGGCTGTTTGTTGAACACTGTAAAAAAATATGACTACTTTTGCTGTACATAAGGCTGTCACAACGTATGTATAGGTAGTAAAGGTGAAGTTGCAGAATATCCATTAGTAATAGGTCAAAAGATATCAAACTAGAATAATTCTGACATCCATAGAGGTATGACAATCACTTGCCTAATGTAGCCACGTTTTCCAACCGAAAACAGATATCAGCTAAATGAGACGAGAAAGGGAGCTTAAAATACTTCTAATTTACCCCCTGGTGATGTCCTTTGCATACATCCCACACAATACAATGCTGTGAGTCGGATTCCATAACTACAGACTCAGTAAGTGCCGGCTGGATGGAGTAGAGGTAACATCACTGCTCTATAACTGTGGAGAGAGACCGTGGAGTCACAGGTTCGATCCTGGCAAGAGCACCTCTCCAGTAAGTGTCCTTGGGCAAGTCACCTAACGATACATCCTCGCCACCCAGGACATACTTGAAAACAAGAGAAATCTCAATGTATCCTTCCTGGTAAAATCCTCTTGCCCAAGGACACTTACAGGAGAGGTGCTCTTGCTGGGACCGAACCCATGTCTCCACAGGCGCTCTCCACGCAGAGCAGTGATGTTACCTCTACTCCACCCAGCACTTCTAGAAGGTCCCCAGACAGTCAATATGTTCATAGCAATAGTGTCACGTATCTCCTATATATGTCTGATAAATGTACACAGACAATCTATCCTACACTGACGGTCCTTTAAGTGCCTGGATTTCTAAAGCCATCTCGAAGATATAGAAAAAAAAGACAGAACCAAATATCAAATGCCAAATCGAAGTACAAACCAAAAATACCAGGTGTTATACCAGGATGGCTCATAAACCTGATACATGGGGTTAATACCAGGATGGCTGGTAAACCAGTGACCAGGGATTAATACCAGGATGGTTTGTAAACCAGTGACCAGGGATTAATACCAGGATGGTTTGTAAACCAGTGACCAGGGATTAATACCAGGATGTCTTGTAAACCAGTGACCAGGGATTAATACCAGGATGGTTTGTAAACCAGTGACCAGGGATTAATACCAGGATGGTTTGTAAACCAGTGACCAGGGATTAATACCAGGATGTCTTGTAAACCAGTGACCAGGGATTAATACCAGGATGGTTTGTAAACCAGTGACCAGGGATTAATACCAGGATGGTATTGGCTATTTTGACCTAGAATTGTCACTTCTCCAGTTATTCTCCTGCTTTTCACCGCTCTCTGAATAACCCTGTGAATGTTTAATCCCGAGGTGAAAAATAACATTGCTTTCGATTTTTTTCAAACACCAGTTAAATGCAGCATATTAGGATGTTTTAGGAGGGAAATTAATTCTCAAATCTCAATCAGAAGCAGACACCACCCCACCCTCAGTATATTGTACAATGTATCAAATTGATTACCAGACTAAAAACACCTGGTGTTATGCCCGTTTGTGAACAGAGGTCATTCAGAGTTGATAATCTTTCCACGTGCACATTAGTTTTTAATTCAATATCTAATAAACCGTTGCTTATAATATTCTGCAGTAAAGAGTCTCTTTATTTCTAGATTTTTTAGTATTTTTTTAAGCATTTTCTATATTTTTTCAAAATTTCTTTTTTTTTTTTCGAACCCGAACCGAACACGCCCAAAAAGTTCGAAATTCGCGAACTTTCGAACTGCCAAAGTTCGGGTCGAACTCCGAACCCGAACAGCTCATCCCTACTTGTAAACCCGATACCAGGTGTCTGATGCAAGGTTGAATTGTTAGCCAAGTGTCAGAGGTCAAATGCCAGAGTGAGTTGTCAGCCAGGGGTCAGATGCCAGAAACGGGTCGTCAGCCAAATGCCAAAGGTTAACAACAAGAGGAATAGTCAGACAAGCCAAGATCATACACAGGTGACCAAATGGTGCAAAATACAAAGAACACACTGAGAGGAGTGAAAACTGTCAGGGCAAGGGACCAGTATTCAGGCATCGGTTTTTAAACTTGGCGGGCGCCGCGTCATTACGCTGCGCCCACGACCCACATTCGGCGGTTACTTCACTCGGCGACTGGCCAGCGAGCAGTGAGGATGGTGCTGCCGGGACACAGGACCAGGAACACGGTACGCAGCAAATAGTCTCAACCAAGTGAATATAATAAAGAAGGAAAAGTTCTAAAACTAGTAGACCTATTAGAGACATTTTGAAAGTTGAAGCAGAATGTAAGGGCTATATTACGAAGCTGGTGCTAATTTAGGCTAGGGTCAGACGAGCGTGATTTCTACGGACTCTATGTCCTTGCACACGGACGTACGTCAGTACGGAAGACACAGTAGTGGTCACACAGTCGGTTTTTTTCACTGACGTTTATTTTTTGACGGATGTAGGAGGAAAAATAAATTAAAAAGCAAAACCATTTTGTCCGTGAAAAATGCTGGACGTATAAATGCAGTCCGTCTGACCACGTTCCATCACTCACACACAAAGCTATGCAGAGGTTGCGGACGCAGCGCACTTTGTGCGGCCGTTCTAGGGGATGTACGTTCCTGCCTGCCTTGCGTCCGTGGGCCGCGGCCGTTGTGAGTCCGCAGTTCAGTGCGGTCGTACTTCGTGTGTCGGGCTCCGATGGGCTGTCATGCTATCACGGACATACTTTTAGGCGCAATCACGGACGTGAACACTACGCTCGTCTGACCCCAGCCTTAACCAGAGCTGTTGTAAACTGAAAACCTCCATAGGCAATAATGGCTCTGGGAAGTTTACAACAGCTCTGGTCAAGTTAGCACCAACTATGTAATATGGCCCTAAAAGTCTAGATGGCGAACGGATGACATGGAAATTAATGAAATTGTCCCAGCTCATTCAATTATCTCCCACCAAGTATACAAGAGGTACTTTGCACTTGTGGGCTCTGTTAAAGTGTCTTTTTATGGATGCTTTTCACACTAGCAGGGTTATCCAAAGAGATTCGAAAAGTCACCGCACGTTCGGTGACTTTTCGTTCTCTTCAATTCGGTTCCTTTTGCCGATCCCATTTCGGTGACCCTGCGGTGTATTCAGCAAACACCACAGGGTCCCCGAATTGCAGGGAAAAGCTGCCGAAAACCTGACGAAAACTAACCGAATGCACTATGAAAACAAGCAAAAACATCTGGATTAACCTTCGAACAGGAGCCGAACAGGAGCCGAAAAGGAGCCGAATCACACAGAGCCGAAGCAGCTGTGACGTAGAGGAGGCAGTGAATAAATTAGAAAAACCATTTGTATGAATCTGGGAAAAAGAAACGCTGTTTGCAAAGAAACTACTGAGCGAAAATGTCTGAAATTTTCACAGGAGGTCCAGGGAATGATAATAAAGAGGGCTGTTACAAAAAAAATAAGCAAACTGAAAAAAAATCAAAAAAAAAATCGGACTTTTAATTTTTTTTTAAAAAATTCAGAAAAATGCTTAAAGTATCCTAAAAAATCTATAAATAAAGAGACTTTTTGCTGCAGAATTTTATAATGAACGGTTTATTAGATATTGAATTAAAACGGGAATATTTTTAACATTGAAGTCTATGGGATTCTCCTGAATAAACTTGCCGAATTAAACCACCGAATGGCAGGGCATTAGGGGAACCTTTCACTGCTGGTTTGTGTTCTCTGAATAGCCGAAGCAGTGCTTTTTCATGGGGATTTCACTGCCCTCGAACAGGGACCGAACAGGCACCGTATGTGCAGGCAATTCGACAGGATTTGGCGAATTGCCTGCTCTCTGGATAGCCGAATGGCCAGGAAAGGTAACCGAACCCTGATTTTCAGCGTTCGGTTACCTTTCTCAAGCAATTCGAATCTCTTTGGATAACCCTGTAGGATACCAGCAATGTTTCAGCCTACTGGTATTTGTCAAAAACCACTGCAACAAAGACCATGAGTGCTGGAACTTCTTGGTGTCTTGGACCTCATTCTGGAAGTTGCAAAAACCTACATTAACCCTTTCGCTGCTGAGGCATTTCACGCCTCTGTGCTGAGCTCATTTTTACTTGTTTCTCTCATCATGTTTAAACGCGTTTTGAAGCCTTACATGATCTTATATGACCCAAACATATTATATATCGTCCTTTCCGGCAGACTCTACAGATTCATAATATATCATTATATGTATACGTCATGCCCGTATAATATAAAAAAAAAATGCAATAAAATTTGGATTTTCACTAATGTACAACGCGTAAAGTGTTTTTTTTTCACATTTTAACATACGAGCAATTGCGGTTATATTTTGTATGGGGTGTGCTTTTTAAAAAAATTAGAAATGGGGTCTCGTTACATTTTTTTTGGGGGAAAATTACACGATTTTTAACAAACGCACCCCAAACAAAAATCGTTAGTGCAGCATCATTGTTCACATTATAATTGAAGTGGGAACAATATTGCTGCATAACAAAACAAAAAAACTACTATTTTTTTTATATATTTTTTTATTTTTACTAAAAAAAACTTTCTACATGGTCATGTTTGGTATCGTTGGAAAGGCCATGCTTTGGCCGATCAAACGATAGCAAACATTAACCCATAGCTGCCATGGATCGGGAGATAGGGGGTTCCAATGAACCCCCTATCTCCACCATTGCTGGCAGCTAGGGGTTAACTCCAGGACTGGCCTCATCGTGCTATGCACGATGAGATCAGGGGGAGTTCCCGGAGGCTTGGCCGACATCCAAGATGTCGGCCAGCTCCGGAAGAGGATTACGATCCGGGGCTTTTCGGCGCCGAATCGTAATCCGGCTCCCCAGGGGTTAATGTCAGCTACCGTTTGGAAGGGCAGGCTGTGCCCTTCCAAACAGTGCCTGCCTTAACCTTCTGGCCCCCGGCAATTGGGAGGGAGCGAGGTCCGAAAGACCGCCCCCCTCCCTTTCAGGTGCCTCCTCCGCACTTGCGGAGGGGGGGGCGCCTGAATTAGATGTCATCGCGCCACCGTGATGACATGTAATGGCCCCGCCGGGGTCCCTGAGTGCCGGGCTGACATCCAAGAGGTCAGCCAGCAATCGACCGGAATCCCGGCCAATTGCTGCCTCCTGTGCTAGGACGCGCTCAGTGCGTCCATAGCACAGGAGGTGCACTTGGCAGGACCTGCTGAGCGCGTCCTTAGCAGCCAAGTGGTTAATGGCACAGTGGAACGGATCTACCCCTAATTGGATCAGTGCCGTCTAAACCTATTTCTTCTAATCAATCCCCCCCAAGTCACACAGGAATCTTTGATGGGGGAGGGCTGGCAAATGGGTCAATGATGGTCATTCCTCCTGGGACTACTTTAATCGAACGTTTGGGAGCAACAAGCATAAACAACCATTCTTCTGCTGATTAAATGCAGTGTGAGGTGCGATGGATGGTCTATACACACAGAACTACATGAGAGAGTTTGTATTGGTCTTCTGCCCTTTGAGCACTGCTGCTTGCTCTACCTGTGCTAGTTTACTGTTAGTCAACCCTGAGCATAAATGCCATTGGGTCTCCTGAATGAACATGGACTTTATTTTTTTGCCAAAGACACAACACCAGTGATTCCTGTTACATGTATATTAACTGACTTTTTTTATATAAGTTTTGAATTCGTTTGTTGCAAAAGCTGTTAATGATGAGTCCATGTTTTACTCCAAGAATGTTAAAGAAATCAATAATCTATTAAGACTTCTTTTTCAGAACATTCAGAACATTTATGCTTCTTGATGGAACACCAATTTGTTTAATTGATTCATGAATAAAATAAAATAGCAACAGCTAATGAAAATGAGAAAATAAAAACCAATTTAAATAAACCTATTACTTGGAATGAAATTATGTATTTTAATAAAAGTGGCTGAATTGCCTTGTGGTTAAAAGTCCTTGTGTTTGTTTTCCTTGGAGTAGAGACAATGCAAGTCACTAGTATTAAATAGAATAAAAAAAAAAAAAAAAAGAAAAGAAAGCTCGATTTTGAAAATGCTTATTTTACCTTGAGAAGAAAAAAAATCAACTTTGGTTTAATAGTCAAACTTGTGTCGTTTAATAAGAGAGTCTGAATTGTTTTGTGGTTAAAGTAGGTGTTTGGAATGCAAAACACGGATGATAAAACAGAAGAGAACACTCAATGTGTTCATATATCGTTCTTTCTGTCTGCCTCCCTGTCTGTCTCTGGAAGGGCTTCAGCAAGCGTCGGCACAGACGCAATGTGACAGCGACACAAAGCTTCCGGTCTCCTTCACAATGCACTCGGATTGAGCCTTGCAGTGGAACATTCTGGCCTGGAAAGCGGGGATCTGCCGAGCTGCAAGACCGGGGTCACATAAGAATGTATCGATGTTACACAACCTGTCCTGATCACTGGCGCATCGGGTTGATGGCATTAGGGGGACCAAAGGTTCCTGCCTATGCGAACCCTGAGGCTAGGGTCAGACGAGCGCATTCTGTGCGGACTGTGCATCCGTGCAAAACGGACGTACTTTCTGACTGACAAGGTAGTGGCCACACAGTCCGTTTTTGTGACTGACGTTTTCTTTGATGTAGAAGGGAAAATAAATTAATATGAAAAACATTTTGTCCGTCAAAATGCTGGACGTCAAAAATGCAGTCCGTCTGACTTTGTTCCATCACTCACACACAAAGCTATGCAGACGTTGCGGACACAGCACACTCTGTGCGTCCGTTCTAGCCTAACTTGCATCTGTTTGCGGCGTCCGTTGTGCGTCCGCACTTCTGTGCGGATGTATTTATTTATTTATTTATAAAGGATTTTACCAGGAAGGATACATTGAGATTTCTCTCGTTTTCAAGTATGTCCTGGGTATTTCATGTGTGGTCTCTATTGATCATAATTGTATGCTACCATGGATGTTAAAATGTGCGGCAACATGGACGTGAACATGCGCTCGTCTGACCCGAGCCTAAACTGGCGAGTTCAAATGGAAAGGGGGGGGGGAAGAGCCATAGAGCGACTATGTAGAGGAATCCTGCCCTCTGTCTTTCTGTGTAGCTGCCCGTCAGCCTTCTTATCTGTCATCGAGCTAAAGACTGATGGCGCTTTATTTTGCCATTTACCTGTATTATATATATATTACAGATAATTTGTAGAGTAATTGATTTGTAACAAGAATTTAACACTCCTTTCTAAATATAGTCCAAGAGATAACTCGGCACAGGCCACTTTCACGCTGTGTTTACATTCCCACTAATTTGTTTAACTCAAATATGCAGGTGTGGAAAAGTGGTTCGCCTGCGAGATTAGTAAATTAATTATTTCCTACCATAGAAATAAAACTACTAACGTGCCTTTGTACCATACTAATTCCACTTAAAGAGCAACATGGAAGCATAAAATTACCATATAACGATTAACGATTCAAATAATTAGCAGAAGATCAAATCGTTTGTTAAATACAGGGTTTCCTGTTCTAGAATGCAATCACTCAACCGTAATCAACCAAAGCCTGAAAAATGTGATATTTGTGAATTTGTTCACTCCAAACGGAACAAGAATTCAAGTGATCTCATGTTCTAACACCTATACAATAAAGGTTTATTCTGGTGCAAGCTTTAAGGTGAGTCTTCGCTACAAGGAGTTATATTCTTTTAGGGGCATTCCATGGCTTGCAGACCTCGTATTTATTTGGCTCGGTCACAGCAGGGGGTGGGAGATTCTGGAACTGTGTTCAATAATGAGGTGGAGTGAAATCAGCTCACAGAGGAATAGAGGCAGAAGGATGGAAACAGAAAACAAGTACAAACTGCACTTTGAGCTTTACACTAACTGCCTGAGTAGCCTTCTGACCTAGGAATGTTTTAGCAAATGTATCCAAAGTTTAATTGCCGAGAACATCCATGGCACAGCCCACTACGACCACATTAAGTTGATAGGGTAATGGTAGCTAGTGTGTCCATTTAAAAGAAATACCAACTCCTGCAATTTTTTTGGAACCCTGTTTCAGTTAGACACTATTGTCATTATTGCCAATTACTATAAAATTAAACAATAGGCAATATTTAAAAGTTAGTGCTAACTTAACCAGAGCTGTTGTAAACCTACCAGAGCCATTATAGTCTTTGGAGTTGTTGGGTGCTTTTACAATCTTCGCATTGAAACGCACGCGCAACGCGTGAATTTGTGCGCCATGCGTTAAATGTTAACGCGCGTAAATTAACACTGGAATTACAATCCTCGCGCATTTTTCATCAGTCGAGCAATAACGCGCATAAAACGGATGTGCACAAATATGCGCGCAGAAATCAGTGTGCGGACTGTTTTTTCCACGTGATTTAGCCATTTAGATTTAAGAACCACAATTGTCTCACGTTAAGTTTTTGCGCCTGTCAAAGTCAATTTGAGCATATACAGTATTCTGCAGCAATAATAAATGCACACACAACTTCTCCATTTTATTGGTTTGGTATGAGTAGAATGTGTAACTATACTTTGCAGCATTTAAGGCTGGGGTTAGACGAACGCAGTGCGAACGCGCGTGCAGCCGCACTTTATCACGGCCGTAGCAGCAGCAAATTACGTCCAGTGACGGGCAATATACGAGGTACGGCCGCAAGAAAGTTCGGCCGGGCAACGCAATCGGCAAACAAACACATTTTTTTGAGAACGTGAAACCGCTAGTGCTGACGTACAGAGTACGCTGCATCCGCTAGCGGCGTGTATGCGTGATTAGGAGATGTCAGACGCTGCTAATGTCCGGCCTACATAACGTCCAAACGCAAAAAGTGTTTTATTGATGATCCATACAAAATCACGAACGAAAATGCGCATCGTATGACCGCTATCGCGTATTCCGTGAAAAAATACGTCCATTTGTTGGAACGCACTTTTTCACGGACAAGAAAAATGCGTTCGTCTGACGCTAGTCTTATTTTTTTTTGGGCTGGTGTATTTGGGTTCGGCCAGGTCATTCAGATTTGCCATTAACACCAGCTTTTAGGAGTTGCTAAAATTATGCGCGCAAAGGCTGTGCGTTACAAACTGCGCATAGATTGTAATACCATCCATATACCAGCGTTCATGCGCGTTTGCGCTCCCAATGTTAAGTATAGGACGGCGCAGTACAGTACGCTCGCAAAGGGTTCACGCAGGTTCACCCGCAGTAGACGATAACGCGCGTTTGTTGCGCGCACTCTGTAATACGACGTTCAGCGCAAAGGGTATTAACCCTCGCGTTAATACGTTTTTGCACTGGCGCAGACGTTTGCACGAAGATTGTAATAGGGCCTGTTAAGTTTACAACAGCTCTGGTTAAATTAGCACCAACTTTGGAATACTGACCCATATAGGATTTAAAGTTTGCAAAAAAAAAAAAATCATTTCTTAACCTGTAAATTCATTTGGCTGATGGCACCCAAAAATTTATTATATATGAAGTGCAAAGCTGAACAAGAATTGTAGCACATTTATTCCTTTGTTTTTTTTAACATTAAAAAGAAGACAAATGTCTAACTCTAAGAAAGCCATCCATTCTCATCATTTATCCTGACTTCCGTTTCTCTATTCGGCTAGCAGCGTGAGTATCTGCATGCCTGTGTCTTCAGGGCAAAGGAGTTATTGATTCTTCTAGTTGAGGAATGATTGCAGGACCAATATTTTCCTCTTTCCTGTTTGGCTCACGTCCACGAGTTGGTAATGTACGCTCTGGCAGAGCGTCTGAAAAGTATAATGAAAAATGCCACCCAGCAGTTGAATTTGTGGTACAGGAGATGAGTATTGTAGACTGAAGGTCATTCCTAAAGTTATGCAGTCACTTGGTGTGATTTATTACAGCAGGCAGGTGCGTATGAGATTCAAGTGATATCGCGGACAGTTGTGTTGATTATACTGACCAACGTATATCTACTTTCAATGAGCACGGGAAAACAAGGAAATTGGCCACTATGGTTTTAAATAGACCTCTGGCAGAAAAAACAGACATGCATTTGACATACCCTAATAAATTAATTCCTTAACTAACCCTTAATTCTAAAGATTAAAAGTGAGACATATTGTACATATAACGCATTATTAAGCTTTATTCTTAAAGTGCCACTTTCATGCGTAAAATTACTTTTGTCCATTTGACAGGGCACCTCTACCTTCATATAGATCAGGGGAGTTAGGAGTTTAATTTTCCTCCCACATGACTGTGGCATGCCGCAGTACGGTAGACTGTTGAGAGCAGAGAGCCGGCCTACAGGACAACTCTTTGCTTGCTGCGAGTGCTGTGCTTTCTGCCTGTCACGATCTGATTGACATGCAGCGCAGCATACTTTTCATGCAGGGGCTGTCCTGGATGCTCTCTGCATGCTGTTCTCCCTCCTCCAGCCAAAATGAAATTGGCTCCGGGAGAGGGGGAGAAAACATCAAAACGGAATATTGCCTTTTTTTACATTATGTACAGTTGTGTTCAAAATTATTCAACCCCCAATGCTGTAAAGGGTTTTAGGGACTTTAGTGTACATTTGTAATTGTATTCAGAATGAAATCCTACAAGGACTTTTTAAAGAACCGTATGCAACTAAAATGACATCAATTGGTTTTGTAATACAGTAGTAAATGTTTCTTTTGTGAATTCTTCATTGACACAATTATTCAACCCCTTAAAGACTACCACTCTGACTCTGACTACCACTCATTCAAGTGTTTTCAATCAGGTATTGAAAACACCTGTGGATGTCACGGAGCAGCAATAAAGCATAATAAGCACCAATTAGGCAGCTTTAAAATGACTGTGATACTCAGCTCCTTCTAGACATTTACTGGTGTGGTTACAAACATGGTGAAGTCAAGAGAATGGTCCAGGAAGACAAGAGAAGAGGTGATTACTCTTCACAGGAAGGGCAATGGCTATAAGAAGATTGCAAAGATGTTAAACATACCAAGAGAGACCATAGGAAGCATCATTCGCAAATTCAAGGCAAAGGGCACTGAAACGCTACCTGGTCGTGGCAGAAAGAAGATGCTGACTTCGACTGCTGTGCGCTACCTGAAGCGTAGAGTGGAGAAAATTCCCCGTGTGACTGCTGAGGAACTGAGAAAAGATTTGTCAGATGTGGGTACTGAAGTTTCAGCTCAGACAATACGGCGCACACTGCGTAATGAAGGCCTCCATGCCAGAACTCCCAGGCGCACCCCCTTGCTGTCTCCAAAGAATAAGAAGAGTCGACTGCAGTATGCCAAAAGTCATGTGGACAAACCACAGAAGTTTTGGGATAGTGTTCTGTGGACTGATGAAACAAAATTAGAACTGTTTGGGCTCATGGATCAACGCTATGTTTGGAGGAGGAAGAACAAAGCCTATGAAGAAAAGAACACCTTGCCTACTGTGAAGCATGGCGGGGGGTCAATCGTGCTTTGGGGCTGTTTTGCTTCTGCAGGTACAGGGAAGCTTCAGCGTGTGCAAGGTACCATGAATTCTCTTCAGTACCAGGAGATATTGGATGACAATGTGATGCAATCCGTCACAAACCTGAGGCTTTGGAGACGTTGGACCTTTCAACAGGACAATGATCCCAAGCATACCTCCAAGTCCACTAGAGCATGGTTGCAGATTAAAGGCTGGAACATTTTGGAGTGGCCATCGCAGTCACCTGACTTAAATCCGATTGAGAACCTCTGGTGGGACTTAAAGCAGTTGCAGTGCGCAAGCCTAAGAATGTGACTGAACTGGAGGCTTTTGCCCATGACGAATGGGCGAAGATACCCGTAGATCGCTGCAAGACACTTGTGTCAAGCTATGCTTCACGTTTAAAAGCTGTTATAACTGTAAAAGGATGTTGTACTAAGTACTAAGATTGAATGTCACTTGGGGGTTGAATAAAACTGATAATGATGTGAGCACAGAAAAGACATTTGTGGTTATTTCATTATAAATGTTATGTTATATTTGTCTGACCTACACGTGCCTCTTTGATTGAATTGTAAGCAAGATGACTGAATGATCAAAATCAATGTCAAACTGGCCAAAACACTAAATTTCAGTGGGGGTTGAATAATTTTGAACACAACTGTAGGTCAGAGAAAAAATTATGCCCTATATGAAAGGTAGAGGTGCCCTGTAAAATAGGAAAAAGTCAAGTGCACTTAATTTTACAATGATAAAAAAAATCAGAGCGAGACCAGATAGCTGAAACAATGTGTCAGGGTTCGCCAGGTTGTAGGGATGAATGAACCCACTATGCAGTGATTAAAAGGGCAGTCACGGGATTTAGTCTAAATGGGGTTTATTACTATACAAAGGATAATATAAGTGAAGAGTGAGGCATGAATAAGGCTAACTAAATACAGAGGAAAAGCACAGAGAGACAGGCCAGGAATGGGGTTGACCAAAGAATATACAGAACGCAAGATAGAATCAGAGGGACAAGACAGGAAGAGGGATGACTATAGAAACACAAAAGCAAGGCAAGAAATAAATATACACAAAGAGAGCTTACAGACACCGGATAGACAGGGTAAGGGCTGGATAACAGAAAGGGCTAAAAGGTAAATAATTTGCAGGGGCTGAAACAAGAGTCCAGAGATAATAAGGGCAAGATCCGTAGCAGAGGGTGTTGGAACAACAGGAGGGTTCCTTGGAGGCAACAGCTGAGTCTTTAGGAAACAGCAGTAGGGGTCCTTAAAAGCAATACCTGAGTCCAATAACTTTCAAGGGTCTGGTATATAATGGTGCTTAGGGAGAGCAAGCTTCTTGGTCCTCAGGCAAGCTGAACAAAATAATGAAGCAAGGTCTCATGGGTGTTCCACCCTTAAGTAGGGACAGATAGGGTGAAGGGTTCTGAGCACCTGTGTCTGCTATGGTGTGTGGTAGAGTCCAAATCAGCTAGGACCACGATACAAAGGTAACTTAACACGTAGTAACATGGTGGGAGGGAGGGTTTTCTATAGCACCCACCACTTTCTTGGTTTACCTACAATGCCCATTTAATCTATTTTGTCTTTTTTGAGATCATATTAGGTCCTACAGAAAGTATTGCATTTGTAATTTTCTGTTGATGCTCTCTAATGCGAGGATTGTACTTTTCCCCCCTTTTTTTAGGTTTCTTTGATCCATCATGTGATCCATCACAGCGCATGACCCTCCCCTTATAGTTTAGCAAGTTGATTTAGTCTTCCTAACCCTATGCTTTCAGAGATTTCTGGAATTTGTTATTTAGGAAAGTCTTTATTTGAAATTGCAATGCCAAGACCAATTTTGAGAGAATGAAGACTATTTCTCCATGCTTTGGCAGACCTTTCCTAATTAGCGGTAAGTATTAAATTCTGTCGAGTAGTTCTCTTGCTGAATACATTGTCCATAGGGTTTTTGGAGGTCTGCTGGGATGACAATTATGCAGCACATTCTGCGTGAATGAGTTCAACTCCAAGCAGCTCCACGTTTCTAAACATCTGACTCTGCTCTTTTGAATGTGAAGGAGGTTTGCCAGGCCTCACAATTTCCTGGGCTGCAGCTTACAATTATCACTGTCATTAAACAGGTGCACTGACTCTTCCTTTAAAATCAACTCCTGTTGTTAATTGAAAGGAGTACGTTTGAGAATGGCAGTATTTTACTCCTACCTTCTTTAATTGGTTTGTCATTAGTTTATCAGCATCCACTAACCCCATTAGTGGGCGATTAGTCTGTCGTTTAAAGGCTCCAAACTAACAATTAAAGATGCCAGAGCTCAACATCACCAGATAGCAAATGGTACTTTTAGATAATAAATGCAAAAAAGAAAAAAAGAATATGGTACATCCATATTGTGGTGTACACATACAATTAAAAGAAACATTAGAAAGTTTTCTGTATTTATTATAAGATGCATATGTATTTATTATTCGTCTTACTACTTTAAAATTCAGAAGAATTAAAAAAATAAGGAAAATATTTCCATATTAAATAATAGAGCTATATTTTGCAGAAAGGGGGGGGGGAGGATTGCATATATAGAGGCCAATATGGTATCCAAAATCAGGGACTAAACCCTTTCTCATATACTGTATAAACCAACACACAACAGTTCAGCCCCAAAAAGAATACCGTAACAGATATACAAATTAACGAGTAATTAATTATCCCTGATAAGTGTCCACCCTCCATATTATCCTGTGACCACTAGGAACTTGGTTTTAGTCTAGGATCCCATAATCCTATGGACCAATATACGATCACTAGTTCATTACACATTATATGTATTTTTATTATTATATGTCTGTGTTCATGTGTTCTGCGGATCCTCTTTTTTCATTACAATAAACTTTGGCTAATTGAATGTACTCATTAATTTGTATATCTCTTCTTTTTATGATGCTGAACTGTTGTTCAGCATCTTGCGATTTGAGCTATATTTACCAAATTAAAAATATAGCTAAAATATGCAGTCCATGCTAATAAACCCAAGTCATTTTGGAAACAATTGTCTGTCACAAACCATTATTATAGAGAACAAATACAGTAATTCTGCACACTGACAACAAGAGAGGTGCAATCTCAAAAAACAGAGGCTTCCCTATAAACCTCAATAATCAAATAAACTGCAAAGGAGAGATGCACTCTAGTAGCAAAAGTAACCAAACTTTATTAATAAAAAAAACGATAAACATTGACATACATATTGCTTGGAGCCCCAGAGTGAGAACAATATAAGCCAAATAAAGAACTTATATGTACTGGCTCTAAATCACAATCACGGCACATATATTAGCCCAAAAAAAAGGGAAAAGCTACCAACGCAATAAACAAATACAGACATAATATAAACAAGAAAATACTTATTCTTATACCCAGCACTCGGAAAAAAGGTATGTGCAGAGAGCGGAACCAGAACCCCAACGTTTCGACTAAAGAAAGTCTTTATTAAGGGATCAAGACCAACCCCAACCCCATTATTGCCAGGCCTTACCTTGCGGAGACGTTTACTGATTTCATGAATTTGTCTTTCTACCCACGTGTAGAGGCAACACAAATGAGGACACCTCATTATAAACCATGCAGCCTTTGGAGGCCTGAGATTGTGAGACAATTTGTGCCACTGATATGTTCACATCCCCAAGGAGGGGCATTTCAGCTTGGTGTGCATGTACAACAGATGCGTGGTCACGATGCTAGCAACAGCTGAGCTTCTGTTTTGATGGTTTCTGCAACAGTATGCAGGGCCAGTGCAAGCATTTTTGTCTAGTCAAAGGTGCGTTTTGGTGGCCCCGCCTCCATTCATGTCATGTCAAGCCAATCAGGATAGATGTGCCATAATAATCTCTATATATACACAAATACATATACACACACTAGGGTTGCACCGATACCACTTTAAGACCGAGTACAAGTACCAATACTTTTTTTTCAGGTACTCACCGATATTATGCCCACTCAGATATACATATACAAACCAGAACACGCCCAGATACATATATACAAACCAGAACATGCTCAGATATATATATATATATATATGGTCCTTGTGGCGCAGTGGTGTACTATAAATCGTATAAACCCTAGCCTGATATTAGGCCCTACAGGTGCTCGTACTAGAGTCTAAGATCTAAAAATGTCGCCAGGAACCTTCAGGTCCCGAGAGACGTACAATTAAAAATGATTAGTGCAAATTACAATTGATACATAAATGTAGTAGCAAAGCCGAGAGACATGCAAGGATTATGTATAACAATAAAGTGCATGTGCTTATGAAACCATTCTTAAGTAAAGTGCATACACAGGTGGTGCGCTAAAAGCGCAAATTGCTGATAGTTCTTTGGAGGGTTGTACAGTCAATAAGTCCTAAGCCACAGTAAAGTGCACATGCAAAAGTGCAAATAACATGAAATAGAACCGGAAAAATTTTGTGGCCACTAGTGGTTACACAGCGTATGAGCCGTGTTGTAGAGATAAACGGTCCACTGCCACAGCTTCTCTCCTCAATGGGTGGTTTATATAAGGGGAGAGAGAAGAAAAAAATAATAATAGTGCAGACTGCTTCAGGTATTTATGGTGAGGATAGAACAAGAATCTCACTCACGGATTACAGAGCCTAGTGTGTCCCTGGCTCTGGGTTGAAGCGCCTCACACCAGATATAGGGTGGCGTATCCCTTCTTTGTCCTACGATTGGCCTCAGATGAAATACAAGCAGATAGACAGTGACCCATAGGGTAACACATTCGATAAAAGTGGCAGCAAGTTAAAAAGCTGATCAATTTCACTCACCAATGGTGGAGCCTCTGTTTTCTCAGGCTCGGCTTGTAAGCATATGGTACCATTTAAATCGGTGTGTACCTCACCTCTCTCGCCTGGAACGTCTGTTTCTTTCCTTCTTCTATGCTGGTACTCCACCTCCAGAAAAATTTAGGGAGGAAAGAGGGGGGAAAGACCAGGGTAATAAACTAGACGTGGCTCTTGTGGAGCAGCTTCCACAGTCTAGATGGTCTTAAATGAATAAAAAATCAAAATAAAATTAAAAAGCTGAGACCCAAGAATAAAAACTTCAAAGGGTTTATTAGCATTACATAAAATAAGTCAGGGGGGGGGATTACACTGAACGCGTTTCGGCACTTAACCTGTGCCTTCCTCTAGCAGTGTGGTGTATGGGGGTAAAAGGGAGAGTGCATTGGCTAATCACTTTTTATAAAAGGGGCATTATTGAGTACACCTGATTTAAGTTTCTTCCTTTTGGTGCATACTTCCGGGTTTGAGGTCATGTGACCTCTATTGAGTCTTTTTTTTTTTCCATTATTTTTTTTTTCCTCTTTCTTTTCCTCTGGCACCGCGGCCATCTTGTTTTTGCGTTCCAGCGTGGAAGCTCCGCATTTTTGCTATGTTTACATCCACAATCATATGCTACAGTAAAAAGGAGGCATAGCGGCGGTCTGCAGGGGGATAATGCCCCTTATCTCATGCTGCCTGCTCTGTCTTGGTCCCTGGAGGACCTAATGCCAGTACATAGTGGAAAAATAACGTCTTAAAATACTTATCCTTAAATGTGTTTGGTGCCGCAGATATACTTATTCTGCTAATATAAACAAAGAGTTGCCTATCTCAATAATGGAGTTGGGTAATAAGTGTATTTAAGAAACCTGTTGGGCAATCTTCAAATGGGTATTAGCTATTACAGCTTGGTGGATGGTTTACATAATGATCAAAACAATTATGGCCTTTATGATAAAAATGGAAGGATATTTTACATACAATGTGTACATGCTTCTAAATTACAGTTATACAAAAATTAAAATTAAAAATTAAAAAAGACATAAAATTTCATGGACCCTAAAAAGGCTAAAACCATATCAGCAAACTGGGGTCTCTGTTGAGGTGAGAGTGAGGAATAACTTATGTGAATAAGTATAGGATAAATCCATTTTGGCAAAAATCATGTACTCTAAACTAATGGATTATAAATAAGAATAATGGATCTATATACTATATAAAATAGGGTTAATTACATATATAATATATAAAAGGGGGATGGATGTAAAATACTATTAAAATACTATTGATAACTAAGGTGTATACTGGTATACGGTATGCGTGCAACGGGTTTGTGATGAGTCATTGCTTATCAAGGAAGATTTATGTACCATACTAAATGGAAGGATACTCATATGGCGGGGGGGGATAGATACCGAGATGAGAAGGAGAATAAGGTGCACAGCGAGGGGAAAGGATATGATAATGTACGGGAAATGGTAATGTATTACATGGGTATAAGAATCCTGCTAAGTGTAGTCATCTGTATATTGTCAGTTCAGAAAATGGCACAGTTCGAACTCTGCGTTGAGACCTTGAGGTTGGAGCGATCCCATCTTGAAAATCAGGCTCATCTCTTCCTTACCGATTATCTGGTTGAAATTACCGCCTCTCCAGGGTGCTTCAACTTTCTTGATGCCTATGAACTTAAGGCCTTCAGGATTCTGGGCATGCTTAATCTTAAAGTGTAGTGAGACGGTATGTTTGTCATAGCCCTTCCTTATATTTCGAATGTGCTCCTGGATGCGAAGGTTCAGTGGTCTAGTGGTCCTCCCCACGTATTTGGAGACCACATGGGCATATCAGTAGATAACCTCCTTTATTTTAATACTCCCTGTGTTGCCTCCTACTTGTGTAATGATCTGCTTCTGACCACTCGTATTGCGGCAGTTCAAACAATTAACGCATTGGTGGAATCCTTTCTTTATACCAAAATGGTTAATCTTCTTGGTTTTCTTGTGCGTATGTCCATGTGCCAGCTTCATCTTCAAGTTGCTTACGCCTCTACAAATCAGTCTAGGGTTCTCCGAGAGGGTATTTCCTTCAGTAGGGGATCTTTCCGCAGGATATGCCAATATTTTCTAACCGTCTTTCTTATGGTTTTGTTTTGAGCACTGTACGTGAAGATAAACGGGACATCATCTGTGTGCCCCAAATGTGTATTGATTCTCTTTTTTAACAGGGTGTCCTGGTTTATGTCTCTGATGTTCTGGCCAATTCTAATTTCTCAGGAGAATATCCTTTTTGTATGAAGTCTGAGTTTTTCGGATTGTGATTCATAAACGCTTTGATCTGTGCAGTTTCTCTTAATTCTTAGGAATTGTCCTTTGGGGACTCCTTCTAGCCATTGGGGAAGATAGCAGCTTGTTCTTTCGATGAAGCTGTTGACATCTACCTTTTTAAAGAATGTCTTTGTTTTGATCTCCCTTTCCTCTATGTATATATTAAGATCCAAAAACTCGACCTTGTCGCTACTCCACACTGTTGTTAATTTAATGCCTCTATTGTTCTCATCAAGCCGTGTTAGAAACTCTTGCAGTGTTTCTATTCCACCTTTCCAGATTAAAAAAATGTCATCTATGGATCGCATATTAGGTTATCCTGATACATAGATAAAAAGGAATCTTCCCAGCATGCCATGAATAAATTTGCGTAGGATGGCGCGAATCGTGTTCCCATCGCCATTCCGTTCTGTTGTAGATAAAAAATTTCTTCGTAATAAAAATAATTGTTCTCTAAAATAAGTCTAATTCCTTCCAAAATAAAAACGATCTGTTCTGGCTGTAAAGTGTCTGCGTGCTTCAAAAAATACTCGGTAGCTTCTAGTCCTTTCTCATGGGGTATAATGGTATAGAGTGCTTGCACATCACTTGTCACAAGCAAAAAACCCTCCTCCCATGTAATACCTTTCAGGACTTCTAGAACATCTCTCGTATCTTTCAGATGGGATACAGTACTTGTGACAAATGGTTGTAGTTGCTGGTCTAGATATTCGGATAGTCTACTAGAGACAGAGCCTACTCCAGATACGATGGGTCTGCCGGGTGGTTTCTCGATGTTCTTATGTATTTTCGGGAGAAAATAAAATACTGGAACTCTTGGATGTTCTACTTTGATATACTTAAATTCTTTATTGTTTAGTATTCCCAGTGCATATCCCTGGTCGATATAGTCCGTGAATCTCTGTTTAATGTCTTCTGTAGGATTCTTGTTTAGTCGTTTGTAAGTGGTAGTGTCACCCAAAATCCGATTGGCTTCCTCTTTGTAATAATCGGCCGTCATGATCATCGTGCCTCCTCCTTTATCTGCTGGTTTTATTTCAAAGTCTTCATTTGAAGTAAGTTCTTTCAGTGCCTCCTCTTTTTTTTGTGAGGTTGTCTGTTCTTTTATTGATTTTCATCTTTTCCAGGTCCGCCAATATCATATTTTCAAACGTGTTAATTTCTTGGGAGACCATAGATTTCGGGAAGAAAGTGGACTTCTCTTTAAGGGTGGTGTGCTTGTAAAATTCCATGGTGTTGGTTCTCTCCACGGGGTTCTTTAGAAAATATTTCTTGAGGCATAAGTTCTTTTTGAATTTCTGCATATCTATATAGATGTCAAAGGGATCCATATGGGTTGTGGGGGCAAATTTCATGCCTTTCTTTAGCAGTGTAGTTTGAGCCTCTGTGAGTGCTATGTTCGTTAGGTTGTATATCCCTCCATTCCCATCTGTTTCTCTTTCTTTCTGCTTACGTCTTCTGGTCCTTCATGCTCGGCGCCCTCGTCCTGGTGGGGTCTTTTCCTGGTGACCAGCCTCTCCTTATGGTAGTCAAATCTCTGCGTGCTCGGGATTGAGTCTCGTGAAAATCCTGATGTCCTTCGAGAGCTTGACATCTATTCTGAGTGGTAACGGTGGGGGGTTTCCACTCATTTTCAAATATTCCTCTTTGATTCCCTCTCCAGTTGCTTCTTTGTGTTGGTCTATTCCTATGCTCATAATGTTGGTTGTCATATACGGGTCTTGCGTGGACATATTGGTTCTCTTCTCTATTGTATTTTTTTCTTCTCTCTCCCCTTATATAAACCACCCATTGAGGAGAGAAGCTGTGGCAGTGGACCGTTTATCTCTACAACACGGCTCATACGCTGTGCAACCACTAGTGGCCACAAAAATTTTCCGGTTCTATTTCATGTTATTTGCACTTTTGCACGTGCACTTTACTGTGACTTAGGACTTATTGACTGTACAACCCTCCAAAGAACTATCAGCAATTTGCGCTTTTAGCGCACCACCTGTGTATGCACTTTACTTAAGAATGGTTTCATAAGCACATGCACTTTATTGTTATACATAATCCTTGCATGTCTCTCGGTTTTGCTACTGCATTTATGTATCAATTGTAATTTGCACTAATCATTTTTAATTGTACGTCTCTCGGGACCTGAAGGTTCCTGGCAACATTTTTAGATCTTAGACTCTAGTACGAGCACCTGTAGGGCCTGTAGGGCCACCAGGACCATCTACTGTTTTCTCTATTACATTTGCACATTTTGTTGAGATTATGTGCAACACCTCGTAGGCTGCAAACCCAAAATTTATATCTATAAATCATTGCCTCCACAGAAAACCCCCCAACTATATATATATATACATACATACATACAGAGACCTCAGACCAGAACATGCCCATATATATATATATATATATATATACATACAGAGACCTCAGACCAGAACATGCCCATATATATATACAGAGACCTCAGACCAGAACATGCCCAGATACATATATATACACAGAGACCTCAGACCAGATCATTCCCAGATACATATATACAGAGACCTCAGACCAGAACATGCCCAGATACATATATATATACAGAGACCTCAGACCAGATCATTCCCAGATACATATATACAGAGACCTCAGACCAGAACATGCCCAGATACATATATACAGAGACCTCTGACCAGGTGCCTGTCACGTCTGTAAAGCCAGGGGTCAAGGAGGGGGGGAGTGGATGGTGGACCATGAGGAGGGTGACCGTGCAGCTGACCTGGCCTGGCTGGCATCAGCTGCCGCAATGACCGATGGGGACTGGGAGCCGCCATTTCAGGTATAAGTGCCCCGGCCCAGCTAGTCTAGCACAGGGGCGGATCCAGACACAGGTTTCGGGGGGGCATTCTACCAGTTTTGGCCAAGATCTGGTGTTGGGTTCACAGTGACAGGTGGGTATTTTTGCCCCCAGCTCACATGGATATATTTGCCCCAGCTCACACATGGATATATTGCATCCAGCTCACATGGATATATTTGCTACAGCTCACACAAGGATATATTGCCCCAGTTCACATGGGTATGTTTGCCCCCAGCTCACATGGATATATTTTGCCCCCAGTTCACACATTGATATATTTTGCCCCAACTCACACATGGATATATATTGCCCCCAGCTCAAAAGAATATATTTTGCCCCAGCTCACAAATGGATATATATTGCCCCCAGCTCACACATGGATATATTGCCCCCAGCTCACACATGGATATATTGCCCCCAGCTCACACATGGATATATTGCCCCCAGCTCACACATGGATATATTGCCCCCAGCTCACACATGGATATATTGCCCCCAGCTCACACATGGATATATTGCCCCCAGCTCACATGGATATATTTGCCCCTGCTCTCATGGGCATATTTGTCCCCTGCTCACATGGGTATATTTGCCCCAGCTCACGTGGGTATATTTGCCCCCTGCTCACATGGATATATTGCCCCTGCTCGCATGGGAAAATTTGCCCCAGCTCGCATGGGAAAATTTGCCCCCAGCTCACATGGGTATATTTTCCCCCTGCTCTCATGGGTATATTTGCCCCCAGCTCTCATGGGTATATTTGCCCCAGCTCAAATGGGTATATTTGCCCCCAGCTCAAATGGGTATATTTGACCCCAGCTCAAATGGGTATATTTGCCCCCAGCTCTCATGGGTATATTTGCCCCCTGCTCTCATGGGTATATTTGCCCCCTGCTCTCATGGGTATATTTGCCCCCTGCTCTCATGGGTATATTTGCCCCCTGCTCTCATGGGTATATTTGCCCCCTGCTCTCATGGGTATATTTGCCCCCTGCTCACATGGTATATTTGCCCCCTGCTCTCATGGGTATATTTGCCCCCAGCTCAAATGGGTATATTTGCCCCCAGCTCAAATGGGTATATTTGCCCCCAGCTCAAATGGGTATATTTGCCCCCAGCTCTCATGGGTATATTTGCCCCCTGCTCTCATGGGTATATTTGCCCCCTGCTCTCATGGGTATATTTGCCCCCTGCTCTCATGGGTATATTTGCCCCCTGCTCACATGGGTATATTTGCCCCCTGCTCTCATGGGTATATTTGCCCCCTGCTCTCATGAGTATATTTGCCCCCTGCTCTCATGAGTATATTGCCCCCTGCTCTCATGGGTATATTTGCTCATTGCCCCAGCTCTCACCTCTCTGCTGCAGACTAGTGATGCCAGCACCGTTCTTCTACTACTCCCCACGAGGCGAGCGGCGGCTGGCAACGCAGCTTTGCCGCTCGCCTGGGATGGGAACCATGTGACCTGACCAGCTGAATTCTCGCGAGATCGCCGCTTGTCAGGTCACGTGGTTCCCATCCTTCCCAGGTGAGCAGCAAAGCTGCATTGCCAGCTGCCGCTCGCCTCATGGGGACTAGAAAGTATAACGCTGGCGGCGATTTTCTCACCGGATCCGCCCCAGGCCAGCGCCCCCTCAAACCTGGCAGAAGCCAGACAGTAAGGCGGCCGCCTGTGCCGCCTTACATTAGCGCCAGCCCTGACAGTATGTTTGAACGGCCACAGGGTGACAGGCTGTCTGGTGGGGCAGTCAGTCAGGGCTGCTCATACACGAGTGCTGCATTAACACTCGTGTATAGGCTTAAGAAACCCTGATTTCAAACTATTTAACCTCCCTGGCGGTATTCCCGAGTGTGACTCGGGGTTAAATTTCGCTACTGCGAACGGTAACCCCGAGCCACACTCGGGCTGGATGTTTACTCACCTCCTCCTGGCTCCCTCGCTGTCCCCCGCAGTGTGATCGCGGCAAGCTGCTTCCTGGAAGGCTCCCTGCGAGTCACATGGTGCAGGGTGGGCGGGAACCATCAGCAAATTTATTAACAATTCATAGAATACTGTAATCCAAAGTGTAATGTTTATGAACAGCCACTGGGTGGCAGTACAGGATAAGAAATAGATCATACATCGTCTCACCCTTGCTTGCAGACAGATTTCAGTGTTTTTTGTTGTATTTTATTGAATATCATTTATTTGCATTATTTTGGATAATTATTTTTGGGATAATAAATTATTATATCGTGTTTCAAACTTTATCGGATTCAGTGTATTTACTATTTATTTTTTATTTATTTATTAATTTATTTATTTATAAAGGATTTTACCAGTAAGGACTCTTGATTGCACGGATTTCAGTGCGTGATTCCTAATTATTACAGGCTAATTATGTACTAAAACACGTTTCCTTTAAAAAAAAAAATTTAGACACTTTTAGACACGAAATTTTGAAAAAATTAGACCGCCAGGGAGGTTAAGCACCATGTGCACCACTAACCAGGTCCACACGGTGCATTTCCCGCAATTCTCCAAAGCACCAGGTGAATGAAAACCTAGGGCCATTGAGTGTCCGGGAGGAATAAGGGAAATCCGTGTGACACACAGCCAGATCTGTTAGTGCAAGAGCTTTTGCAGTTTTACTTAACCCCTTAAGGATGGGGGCAATTTTAAAAGTTCGGCACTCTTCGAAAAGTAGAAGTGTGCGGAGCTCATTTTGACCATTTTTGCTCATCATGTTTAAACATGGTTTTAAAGGGACACTCTAGGCAACATGACCACCTAAGCTTTTTTAGGTGGTCATGATGCCCAGAGTATGCTGCCCTCTGTCCCCCTCCCTCCGCTCAGCGGTTCAGCTGTAAATGCTGAAAACAGCTGAGAGAGGCGGAGAACTTTACTCCGCACTCCCAGCTGTCAGTCAGCAGAGCGGGAATCATATTTCCCGCTTCTGCCGACTTTTGCCGAGTAGGAGACGTCATCGCGCTTTCAGCACGATGACGTCTCCAACTCACCGCAGAAGCTGGCAGCTCCCTCTGAGGGTTAGTGTTGCACGCATCCTCTTGCGCGCAACACTAATCCTCAGAGGGAGCCGGGAGGAAGCCTGCCGATTGGCTGGTTTACGTGAGAGGCGCGCATGCGCGCTTCTCACGTAAACCAGAAGGCAAGAAGACTCAAGAAGGACAGGAGCGGAAGAGGAGGGAGGTGAGTATATAAAAAAAAAAGACACCGCTGGAAACAAGAGGATTTTAGGGTATTACAGTTACAAAAAAACAAAAAACGAACGATTTATTAAGGGAGTAGGGATAGATTAAGGTTAAAAAACGGGGGGGGGGGGGATTTTTTATTAGAGTGTCCCTTTAAGTCACGTTTTATTATAGGACTTGGACAATTTGTATAGCCTTTTTTTCGGCAGACTCAGCAGATTCATAATATACTGTATCATTATTATATGTACACATCATACCTTGTCAAAATGCTGTAACAGAAAATGTAAAAAATAAAATGTGAATTTTCAATAAAATTTCAAATCATCCACAGTGTATAACGTATTTTTTTTCACATTTTATCATCCGAGCCTTTGCGTTTATATATTCTATGAGGTACGCTTGTCAAAAAATTAGAATTGGGAACCCGTTACTTTATTTTTCTGAGAGATTACGTGATTTTAGCTAATTCCAAAAAAAATCATTAGTGCAGCATCATTGTTCTCATAAGTGAAATGTGAACAATGCTGCATTAATAAAAAAACAAAAAAACAACAAAAAAAAAAAAACACAATTTTTTATTATTATTTCTTTTTTACTTTTAACATGGTCGTTTTGGTGTAATTGGGAAAGGCAATGCTCTGGCCTTTCCAGTGATATCAAACATGATCCTCTAGCTGCCACGGATGGGGAGATATGGGGGTTCAAAGAACCTCCCTATCTCTACTACTGGATTTCCTTAGGAAATCCCTGGCCAGCTAGGGGTTTCCCAGTTAACTGATGTCATTGTGCCACACCCGATGAAATTAGTGGATGTGGGGAGACCCGGAGGTGGGGTTGCCATCCAAGATGGTGGCCCCCACTCGAAATAGGCCACAATCTGGCATCAATTGGAGCTGGATCACGGCCTTACTGCCAAGGGGTAAATGCAATGCATCCCTGGAGAGGTTAGACTGTGACCTTTCCAGGAATGTCTGGCATTAGAGGGATCCAAAGACTCCCCCCTCCCCTTCAGATGCTCCCCCCTGCTCCGGTGGGGGGTGCCTGAAATGGACAACATCGCACTTGGCGTGATGATGTCAGTGTGCCGTGAGGGCATAAAAATGCTGATCTGACTGCATGGAAGTCAGATCAGCGTTGGAACCGCCGGGAGAGGTGTGTATTCCGTCCAGCACCGTTAAAGCCCGCTTAATGCAGGACATAATATAACATTCTGGGACAGAGCCAAAAATCAGCATATGGCCACATTTATCATTCTACCATACACCAAAGACTTTGCAGTGGGTCCGTACGAAAAAGCTAAATGTAAAGGATGCATGTCTAAATTTTTTTAGTGCGCTTAAGTGCTTTGTGGGTGTTCCAGCATTTCCCGCGCCTGATCTGCAGATTTTGCAGATGGAGCTGCCAGACCACAAACAAAAAGAAAAAAAAAACACTATAAATAGCACCTCTACCCCATCCATATCTTTGTAAACCACTGGGTGCTCATCTATGGATTCCTAGCTGCTGGGGAGACTGAGGTCTATATTTGCCTTACAATATTTTACTCTTTACCGTGTTAGTTATGGCTATTGCTGACATTTCTGAAATGATAGCCAGAGCCCTTTGACCTATTCTCAGATTTATATTTTAATTAATGACATTTATTTTGAATTGCATGTAGCATATAGTGACATGTTTTCAGACTTAGATGTCCATTAGAGGCAGCTCTCTGAGGTAAAATGAATTGTTAGGCAAGAGCTTGGAACATGTCTCTCATCAGCATGTGATAAATATTAGCACGCAATCACCTCTTTGGCAGGATCACAGGAGTGTGCTAAAGCGAAGAACTGCCACCACCCTCAATGCACGGATAAAGACTAATTTATAGCTTGGAAAAGAATAATGTCTTAGACCTCAGTGAAAAGTCCAAAATAACAAAGAAAACATGGATGCTATCGAGGTTATTCACTGAGCAGTGAACCATTAAAGAAGTGCAAGGGAATCTATAATGTTATTATGAGAGATGGAGACTCATATAATGCCTTACTTTCTTTACTGAAAAATCCTAACAGCAAATTCTAACATGTAAAAACATTTATATGCCTGCTAAAACGGTACACTCCAACTCAAACAACTAGTCCCTCAACAAACCAGGGAACCCCACTGCATAGAGACCACGAGGCTTATGTTCCAGTGAAAAGGCAGCACGCAGATGTCTGCCATTTTCTGTAACTTATTCATTGTGGCTTTTCAGTTGCATGAGAGGTTGCATTAAGCTTATGCACCGACCATTACCTTCGTATTCTTTCACGGTGGTTAAACACATCTCGTAACAGCCGATTTTCCTCTAGCGATTTGTTCTTTTCTTTGAAACATATATGTGATGGTAAGTGGTGGCTGCAATCGCTTGCTAGACAGCCATCACTTTAAAACGTAAATAAAAGCATATCAGGGTCTGAATAAGCCCCCATAGCAACATATGCCAACTACTTCCCTTGCTATAAAACAGTAAGGTGGCCCAATCAGACATTTTTTATAAGCCCCCTCCCAAAAACCAGCCAATCACAACCTCTTGTTTGCCTCAATCTGTTACCAGGAAAATCAACCAGTCAGAGGACTCTCTTCTAGGTGTTGGAAGGCTGCAACATGAGCAGCCATTCTCTGTGGGGTTCTTTGTTGGGGCCCAAATAGGGTATTAGAATGAAGATGTTGAAATGTAGGTATAATTATTTTTTTTACTTTTTCTCCCTTCCCTTTTATTAGAATGAGAAGCACAAGTCATTATTCTCCACCACAACATGTCTATTACACCCTATCTGGCACCCATGGGTAGGTTGCCCCCGGACTTGTATTAATTGCCCCTCCCCATCAAAAAGATGGGAGCGACATCAGTGAGTTAATCCTTCTGACCCTTGGCAACATGCCTTGATTAGGTTTCTCCAAATTTAAATTAATGGGTGAAATTGGAACAAACTGGGCTGTAGCATGGACAATTTTGAGACAAATAAAATTGTTCGAACTTTTTGGATAATTATATTTGCATGACATATTTTTAATGTGCCCAAATTTAATTGATGGTAATTTAATAATTTGTGTGTGAAAGCAAACTGAAATTGCATGAAATTTTGGTGCCCCTCTCTGTGTTTCATCGCATTTCTTCAATTCCATTTTGAGTAAAATACTTTGAATTCGCTATTTAGCAGCTGGTCACCTATTTTGAACATATTTTGCCAAAATGTCCAAATTGTACCGATAAACGAATTGGCATTAGTGAAATCCGCTAAACTGAAAAAAAAAAGAAAAAGGGAAGACTCTATTCTCCCAATAGGATTATAAATAAATAAGATGTGTCCACGCAACATGTTGAGGACACCCTCCACACGTCACCGGGTTTTCAAAGCAAAGTGGGAGACCTCGACCACTCCGGTCTGAGTCCCGCGGTGGTCTGACTTCCTTGAAGTCATGCCATTCTGTGGGATCCCTCCCGATGCATATACAGTACTTCATCGTACAAGCACTCAAAGTGGTGAGGTGGGGGTCTTTGGACCCCTCTATCTCCTCAGCCAGAAGGGCTAGAAAGACAGGAAAGGTCACAGTCTGAGTTTTCCTACGATGCCCCTCTTAAACCCCTGAATGTCAGACAATGTGCTGAGCAAGTCCTCCACTAGGGTGTGGAGGACTCGCACAGCTTGTCATCCCAGTACCACGCTCCAGCGCCGATTGAGGCCTTCACCCGGAGGGGGCTGACATCTTGGACTTCCCTCCCTAGCAATACCTATTGTGGAAGTATGGGGGTCCTTTGAACTCCCATATCTCCTACTCCATGAGAGCGAAAGGGTCATGTTTGCTGTCATTGGAAAGGCCAGAATATGGCCTTTCCAATAATACCAAACATGACTAGGTTATACAGTATGTAACAATTAAATATTCTTTTTCTTTGTTCCAAAGAAATAGCATTGTCCAAATGTCACGTATGGAATGAATGGAACTGCCATTACTCACCTTCTCATTTCCCACGGTGCAGGCAAGTTCATTACTTTACACAGTCATTTTATTTGTAAAACACAATGCACCAAAATACATGGAAAATTTTTTGGTTTTCCCAGTTTCAGTTAAAATTACGTGTTTTCTCAGAAAACTACAGCAAGAGGTTTTGTTTTCTATTTTCTTTAATAAGAGTACCCCATAGAATATCTAACCGCAAACAATTGGATGATAAAATGTTAAAAAAAATATTTTACAAGCTGTAAAGGATTGAAATCTGCATGGAAATTCAATTTTTTAAATTTTTTTTACATTTTTGCTTTAACATTCTGACAGGACATGATATATACAGGGCCGGATTTGCATCTCAGGAGCCTGTAAGCACAGAAATGTGGAGCGGCTCTAATACACCCCCCCCCCCAACAGCAAAAAAAGAAACATGCCAAAAATTACTTAGAATTTTCGTTTTGGGGCAAAATAAAAAAAAAAAATCGGAGAAACCGTTTCCTCATTGCTTTCAAAGCAAAAGAATGGGCATAATCTGTTGCCTTAGTTGAGTTAGCGCAAAGGCACTGTTTGTTTTATATGTAGAAGTATATACAGGTGAAACTTGAAAAATTTGAATATCGTGCAAAAGTTAATTTATTTCAGTAATGCAACTTAAAAGGTGAAACTAATATATGAGATTCAATACATGCAAAGCAAGATAGTTCAAGCTGTGATTTGTCATAATTGTGATGATTATGGCTTACAGCTCATGAAAACCCCAAATCCACTCTCAGAAAATTAGAATATTACATGCAAATCAATAAAACAAGGATTGTACATAGAACAATATCGGACCTCTGAAAAGTATAAGCATGCATATGTACTCAGTACTTGGTTTGGGCCCCTTTTGCAGCAATTAATGCCTCAATGCGGCGTGGCATGGAAGCTATCAGCCTGTGGCACTGCTGAGGTGTTATGGAAGACCAGGATGCTTCAATAGCGGCCTTCAGCGCTTCTGCATTGTTCGGTCTCAGGTCTCTCAGGTTTCTCTTGGCAATGCCCCATCGATTCTCTATGGGGTTCAGGTCAGGCGAGTTTGCTGGCCAATCAAGCACAGTAATCCCACGGTCATTGAACCAGGTTTTGGTGCTTTTGGCAGTGTGGGCAGGTGCCAAGTCCTGCTGCAGAATGAAGTCAGCATCCTCATAAGGCTTGTCTGCGGAAGGAAGTATGAAGTGCTCCAAAATCTCCTGGTAGACAGCTTTGTTGACCCTGGACTTAATGAAGCACAGTGGACCAACACCAGCAGATGACATGGCTCCCCAAATCAAAAGACTGTGGAAACTTCACACTGGACTTTAAGCATCTTGCAGTGTGTGTGTCTCCATTCTGCCTCCATACTCTGGGTACTTAGTTTTCAAATGAGACGCAAAAGTTGCTCTCATCAGAAAAAGAGGACTTTGGACCACTGAGCAACAGACCAGGTCTGTTTTTCTTTAGCCCAGGTAAAACGTTTCTGACGTTGTTTGTTGTTCAGGAGCGGCTTGACAAGAGGAATACGACATTTGAAGCCCATGTCCAGGATCCATCTGTGTGTGGTGGAGGAGTTTAAAGGGAGTCCAGGAGAAATGGGATTATTTAAAGGAAGCATTATTGAAGGCCACAGGAAATTGCATTCGGCTTGTTAGCAAAAACTCAGAGTGAAGAAGATAGGCAAACTTATAAAATTAGGCAGAAAGAGGCAAAGCAATTTATAAGAGCTTCCAAAGCACACGCAGAAGAGAAAATAGCTCAGTCAGTAAAAAAGGGGGACAAAACATTTTTAGATACATAAACGAGAAAAGAAAAGTAAAACAAGGATTAGATTAAAAACAAAGGAAGGAAGGTATGTAGAAGAGGATAAAAGTCTCGCTGACTGCCTCAATGAATATTTTTGTTCAGTCTTTGCAGAAGTAAAGGAAGGAAAGGGACCTCAGTTAGGAGGAAACACTAACGAGACAATTACATATCAGTTTAAAGAGGAGGAGGTTCTACAGCAGCTGTCTAAAGTAAAGACAAATAAGTCAATGGGGCCTGATGGGATCCACCCTAAATTATTAAAAGAGCTCAGTGATGTAATAGCAAAACCGTTAACAGATTTATTTAACCAATCCTTGTTAACGTGAGTCGTCTCAGAAGACTGGAAATTAGCAAATGTTGTGCCCATTTACAAGAAGGGTAGTAGGGAGGAATCGGGGAACTATAGGCCAGTTAGTCTTACGTCAGTAGTGGGGAAATTAATGGAAACCATGTTAAAGGAAAGGATTGTTGAACATCTAAAAACACATAGATTACAGGATCAGAAACAACATGGGTTTACCTCAGGGAGATCATGCCAAACTAATCTTATTGATTTTTTTGATTGGGTAACAAAAATAATAGACACCGGTGGTGCAGTAGACATTGCTTATTTAGATTTCAGTAAGGCTTTTGATACTGTTCCGAATACAAGGCTTATCAATAAATTGCAATCTTTGAGCTTGGATTCCAATATTGTTGAATGGATTAGGCAGTGGCTGAGTGACAGGCAACAGAGGGTTGTGGTAAATGGAGTTTATTCGGCGCAAGGTCTTGTTACCAGTGGGGTACCTCAGGGGTCAGTACTTGGACCCATTCTCTTTAATATTTTTATTAGTGATATTGCAGAAGGTATTAATGGAAAAGTACAGTTGTGTTCAAAATTATTAAACCCCCACTGAAATTGAGTGTTTTGGCAAGTTTGACATTGATTTTGATCATTCAGTCATCTTGCTTACAATTAAATCAAAGAGGCACGTGTAGGTCAGACAAATATAACATAACATTTATAATGAAATAACCACAAATGTCTTTTCTGTGCTCACATCATTATCAGTTTTATTCAACCCCCAAGTGACATTCAATCTTAGTACTTAGTACAACATCCTTTTACAGTTATAACAGCTTTTAAACGTGAAGCATAGCTTGACACAAGTGTCTTGCAGCGATCTACGGGTATCTTCGCCCATTCGTCATGGGCAAAAGCCTCCAGTTCAGTCACATTCTTAGGCTTGCGCACTGCAACTGCTTTCTTTAAGTTCCACCAGAGGTTCTCAATTGGATTTAAGTCAGGTGACTGCGGTGGCCACTCCAAAATGTTCCAGCCTTTAATCTGCAACCATGCTCTAGTGGACTTGGAGGTATGCTTGGGATCATTGTCCTGTTGAAAGGTCCAATGTCTCCCAAGCCTCAGGTTTGTGACGGACTGCATCACATTGTCATCCAATATCTCCTGGTACTGAAGAGAATTCATGGTACCTTGCACACGCTGAAGCTTCCCTGTACCTGCAGAAGCAAAACAGCCCCAAAGCATGATTGACCCCCCGCCATGCTTCACAGTAGGCAAGGTGTTCTTTTCTTCATAGGCCTTGTTCTTCCTCCTCCAAACATAGTGTTGATCCATGGGCCCAAACAGTTCTAATTTTGTTTCATCAGTCCACAGAACACTATTCCAAAACTTCTGTGGTTTGTCCACATGACTTTTGGCATACTGCAGTCGACTCTTCTTATTCTTTGGAGACAGCAAGGGGGTGCGCCTGGGAGTTCTGGCATGGAGGCCTTCATTACGCAGTGTGCGCCGTATTGTCTGAGCTGAAACTTCAGTACCCACATCTGACAAATCTTTTCTCAGTTCCTCAGCAGTCACACAGGGACTTTTCTCCACTCTACGTTTCAGGTAGCGCACAGCAGTCGAAGTCAGCATCTTTCTGCCACGACCAGGTAGCGTTTCAACAGTGCCCTTTGCCTTGAATTTGCGAATGATGCTTCCTATGGTCTCTCTTGGTATGTTTAACATCTTTGCAATCTTCTTATAGCCATTGCCCTTCCTGTGAAGAGTAATCACCTCTTCTCTTGTCTTCCTGGACCATTCTCTTGACTTCACCATGTTTGTAACCACACCAGTAAATGTCTAGAAGGAGCTGAGTATCACAGTCATTTTAAAGCTGCCTAATTGGTGGTTATTATGCTTTATTGGTGCTCCGTGACATCCACAGGTGTTTTCAATACCTGATTGAAAACACTTGAATGAACCTCTGTTCTTCAGAGTGGTAGTCTTTAAGGGGTTGAATAATTGTGTCAATGAAGAATTCACAAAAGAAACATTTACTACTATATTACAAAACCAATTGATGTCATTTTAGTTGCATATGGTTCTTTAAAAAGTCCTTGTAGGATTTCATTCTGAATACAATTACAAATGTACACTAAATTCCCTAAAACCCTTTACAGCATTGGGGGTTGAATAATTTTGAACACAACTGTATGACTTTTTGCTGATGACACAAAGATTTGCAACAGGGTTGACGTTCCTGGAGGGATCAGCCAAATGACAAATGATTTAGGTAAACTAAAAAAATGGTCGGAGTTGTGGCAATTGAGTTTTAATGTGGATAAGTGCAAGATAATGCACCTGGGACGTAAAAACCCAAGGGCTGAATATAGAATATTTGATACAGTCCTAACCTCAGCATCTGAGGAAAGGGATTTAGGGGTCATTATTTCAGAGGATCTAAGGGTAAGTAGTCAATGTAATAGAGCAGCAGGAAATGCTAGCAGAATGCTTGGTTGTGTAGGGAGAGGTATTAGCAGTAGGAAAAGGGAAGTGCTCATGCCACTGTACAGAGCACTGGTGAGACCTCACTTGGAGTACTGTGTGCAGTACTGGAGACCGTATCTCCAGAAGGATATAGACATCTTAGAGTTCAGAGAAGGGCTACTAAAATGGTGTACGGCTTGAAGGAGAAAAGTTACCAGGAAAGGCTTACTGATCTTAACATGTACAGCTTGGAAAAAAGACGAGACAGAGGAGATATGATAGAAACATTTAAATACGTAAAGGGAATCCACAAGGTAGAGGAAGGGAGTATTTTTAAAAGGGAAACAAAATAGCAAAACAAGAGGACATAGTCTTAGATTAGAGGGGCAAAGGTTTAAAAGTAACATCAGGAAGCATTATTTTACTGAGAGGGTGGTGGATACATGGAACAGTCTTCCAGTAGAAGTGGTAGAGGCCAAAACAGTAATTGAATTTAAGCAAGCATGGGATAGGCATAAGGCTATCCTAAACAAAAGATAAATCCAGGTAAAGTATCCATGTAATTGGGCAGACTAGATGGGCCAAAAGGTTCTTATCTGCCGACATTTTTCTAGGTTTCTATTGATGCACTGACTGCAGCCCTCAGTCCACTCCTTGTGAAAGTCCAACACCTTTTGAATGGCCTTTTCCTGACAATCCTCTCCAGGCTGCGGTCATCTCTGCTGCTTGTGCACCTTTTTCTTCCACACTTTTCCCTTCCACATAGCTTTCTATTAATGTGCTTTGATACAGCACTTTGGGAACATCCAACTTTTTTTGCAATTACCCTTTGAGGCTTTCCCTCCTTATGGAGGGTGTCAATGATGGTTTTCTGCACAACTGTCAGGTCAGCAGTCTTTCCCGTGATTGTGATTCCTACTGAACCAGACTGAGAGACTGTAAGGATCCCTGGCTGTAGCCATCCTGCAACTCCCCCTGGTGGTTCTTTCCAGCTTGTTCCTGCCCTGCAACCAGCAACCAGCATCCAGCATTGTATGTGTTAATGCACCAAACACACGTGACTGACATAATAAAGGGCTCTGCCCCTCTCTGACCCATTGCTGGTTCATACAGCTCAGGCTCACCAAGCGTGAAGACCTCTGCTATCACTGCTACTCTGATTCCTGATCCTGACCCCCCATCTCTGGTTCCTGCTCTGCAATCATCATCCACATCATCTTCAGCTATCTACCTGGTCAGTCTGCGTGTCCATCCACTACCCTGATACTCTGCTTATCTGTGCAGACCACTGCACGCAGGGCTCATACTCCCCTCTCCCCCGGTGCCACCCTGGTACCATCCCGAGTCCCTGACAGAATGAACCAGCCTAATACCAATGAGCCCGCAGTGCTGCACTTACTGGTGGAGTTGCTTAAGACCGCCTTCCAGGAGCTATTCAAAACCCTAGCTGATCCCTGGTGCAAATGCTGCAAAAGATTCTGGGCACCTCGACTAAGGTGTGCGCTCCTCCTAACAAACATCATGATTCCCTGTCCCCTGAAGAACGTGCCAGGAGACTGGCGGACAATCTCTGCCTGTATTGCGGGAAAGGATCGCATTGGATATCTGATTGCCCAGAAAAACCCCCCAGATCTACAGTTGTCAAGCCAGCACCTGTGTCAAAATCTGCTGTTCGCTCCAAGCATGCTCCTGTGTGTAGAACTCTACAGCGACCTCAGGCTCCCACTCCTGCTACAGGTACTGTGTCTAAGAGACTTGCTGTCCCTAAGCCGGTACCCCTACCCAAACCGGCCCCCAGGATAACTCTGGAACCCAAACTCCCTGTACCCAGACCTGTCCCCAGAAAGTCTATGCCCGTTGTGCCCAGAAGAAGGGTGTCTCCGGAGTTTACCTCTGAAGACGATTTGGAAAACCCTATGGAGACCATCATGCCCGGAATCAGAGTCTGTAATTCCTGTGGACTTTGAAAGTACGGCGATGGAACCAGAACCTCCAATCCCTATGGAGATTAACTACATCCAGGCTCCGGGTGTAACAACCACTCCCACCACTCTCAGCCAGCAAGACCTGGCGATCGGTGAAGTGGACGGTACTGGCTATCACTCTCTGGATGACTTCTTGCCATTTGGCCGCCTCCCCTCAGAGTATTGGGATCCAGACCAGGTACCAAGGGGTACCACCTGGGATACTTATTCCACCAAAGAGGAAGAAGAGGAGACACCTACCACGATGCCATCTTCTTATGTGGGCACCAGATTCAACGGTGACTCTGCCTCCTATTTCTCGCCCTCTGTCGCCAACGCTAGACGGGCAAGGGGCATTCCTGCTGCTCCAGAGTCCTTACCTGAGGATACGGTGCAGGGCACCTACGAAGTACCTACCTTGGTGCCATCCGGGTATGTGGGCACCCTCACCTCTGATACATCTGCTGGCAGTAAGAACTCTAGATCCAGAGCACGAAGACAACAAAGGAAGAACCGTCCCCAGACTGGTGTTACAGACCTCCCCGTTGACATGACCCGGGACCTCCCACAGGCTACAGCTGTCCTGATGCCATCTCTCTATGTTGGCACGGAGTTCCCTGGTGACCCTGCTTCCTACCAGTGTCCCTCTGTTCCTAGGAGCCCACAAGGCCAGGACACTTGTATCCATCCGGAAGCCCCACCTGAAGACCCGGGCGGCTACACTGTGCAGGGAACTTTTGTTTTACCTGTCCGGGACCCTATATCAGGAACATGGACGGTGCAGCCTATCCACTGATGCCGGTATCCTGCCCACTGAGGTCCACAGCAAGTTCTTGGTCGCTGCCCTGCATCCTGCAGGATCTCCAGAAACTGCTGCCCTGCATCCTGCAGGATCTCCAGCGGTCACCCAGAGGGTGCCCGTGAGGGGGAGGTACTGTAAGGATCCCTGGCTGTAGCCATCCTGCAACTCCCCCTGGTGGTTCTTTCCAGCTTGTTCCTGCCCTGCAACCAGCAACCAGCATCCAGCATTGTATGTGTTAATGCACCAAACACACGTGACTGACATAATAAAGGGCTCTGCCCCTCTCTGACCCATTGCTGGTTCATACAGCTCAGGCTCACCAAGCGTGAAGACCTCTGCTATCACTGCTACTCTGATTCCTGATCCTGACCCCCCATCTCTGGTTCCTGCTCTGCAATCATCATCCACATCATCTTCAGCTATCTACCTGGTCAGTCTGCGTGTCCATCCACTACCCTGATACTCTGCTTATCTGTGCAGACCACTGCACGCAGGGCTCATACTCCCCTCTCCCCCGGTGCCACCCTGGTACCATCCCGAGTCCCTGACAGAGACCATTTAAAGGCTCAGGAACGCTTTGCAGGTGTTATGGCTTAATTAGTTGATTAGAGTGGGACACTTTGAGCCTAGAATATTGCACCTTTTCGGAGGTTGTGGATTTGGGGTTTCCAAGAGCTGTAAACCAGAATCCTCACAATTCTGACAAATCACCGCTTGAACTATAATGCTTTGCACGTAATGAGTCTGTCTCATATATTAGTTTCACCTTTTAAGTTGCATTGTGCGGTGTACAATTCAGAGCTGGAGGTTCCAATTGCCCCTCGTCTCTACTCACTACAGTCTCCTCACTGAAGTGCCACAGTCTGGGTTGTCGATGAAACAATGTGTTGCATCATCAGCTCCACACATGCTGGCAGTGTGGGAAATGAGAAGGTGAGCTAGCGCAGCATCACTGTTCACTTTATAATTGTAATCTGAATAATAGTGCTGCATTCGAAAAAAATAGAAAAATATAATTTTATTTGATATTTTTACATAAATCTACCCGGATTTTATTTTGATTCACTGGAAAGTCCTTAATCTGGCCTTTCCAATGACACCTCTAATGTCCCTCTAGCCCTTAGGGCTCCAGAGGTACAGCGGTCTAAATGAGTGTAAAAAACAAAAACGCAAGGCGCCCCCTTGTATTAGGCACCTGTAGGCACATGCCTACTCTGCCCAATTACAAATTCGGCCCTGTGCATACACATATAAAAATGGTATATTATCAATTTGCATTTTCAAGTCTGGGTCCTGCAATAAATCATTCATGACTTCAAATCGCATTTAAACATGATGAGCACAAAACTGTCAAAATAAACTCATCAACAGTGAAGGAGCGAATCCTGTTTAATTGAAACGAAAATCAGGGCATATTTGACTAGACTTTCAGTGCAATTCAGCGTACTGTGAAACAATGGTCTTCTATTGGGCAATTGTGGTGCCACCGAACACCGCCGAAATGTGTCTAATTGCGCAGTATTTTGCTGTCAATCGCTCGGTGAATTGACAGCCTAGTGAATAGACAAATGAACCCAAATGGGGAATTTCACCATTTGGTGCAATTCGGAGTTTAGTGAATAACCTCTTAAGAATAAACACTGTTTTTACATTTAGATGCATCCTGGAACTAAACAGATTGTTACTTGGCAAACCAGTATTGTTCGACTTGAAAATATACAAATGTTTTTTTCTTGAATCTTTACTAGTCTTATTAAATATAACATTTTCTACTACAAAAGAAGAAAAGTTGTGTTTTTAAAAAATAGTTTGGACCACATTTAAACAAATGTCAAGTAGACCCTTGCATTTAGTCCAAAGCCCCTCTTTTGAATATCAAGTCTTTGAAAAATTGTCCACTTTGACAAGAAATGTAGAATAATGGTCCATTAATATAAAATGACTGGATCACATGCTGAGCAGCACTTCTCTAGAGTAATTTTGTGTCTTATTTCTGAATACATTGCAGAATAAAGTTTCTTTGCTATTCTATTAGCTTTTGCACATTCTTTGAGGTTTTCAGTATGCAATCCTTTCCTAAATAGCGCATTTATACACTAAGGAGATTATATATAAATTACATCCTGCAAAGTAATAAATCAAACGTAGTTGGTTATTAATGGTCTTCTTAATAGCTTCAATTTGCATAAAAATATTAGCCTTAATTTGTGCTATTTAATTATACAAACATATACTCTACTATATTTCCTGCTATTATTAGAATTCTTATTTAGTGCGGTTTTTCCTCATTGTTTGTGTCTGCTTTGTACACAGTCAGGGTTATTCAAAGAAATACGAAAAGTCACCGCACGTTCGGTGACTTTTCGTTCTCTTCAATTCGGTTTGTTTTGCCGATCCCATTTCGGTGACCCTGCGGTGTATTCAGCAAGCACCACAGGGTCCCCGAATTGCAGGGAAAAGCTGCCGCAAACCCGACGAAAACTCACCGCAAAACCCAGCGAATGCACGCCGAAAACTCTCAAAAACATCTGGATTAACCTGCCGAAAACCACAGAAAAACCTGAACTGGAGCCGATCGCAGCCTTCGACACAGCAGAAGAGGCAGTGAATAAATTAGCAAAACAGTTTGTATGAATGTGTGAAAGTGAAACGCTGTTTGCAAAGAAAAAAACTAAAAAAAATAAAAAATTAAGAAAAATGCTTAAAATATCCTAAAAAATCTATAATTAAAGAGACTCTTTACTGCAGAATTTTATAATGAACGGTTTATTAAATATTGAATTAAAACGGGAATATTTTTAACATTGAAGCCTATGGGATTCTCCTGAATAAACCTGTCAAATTAAACCACCGAATGGCAGGGCATTTCGGGAACCTTTCACTGCTGGTTTGTGTTCTCTGAATAGCCGAAGCAGTGCTTTTTCATGGGGATTTCACTGCCCTCGAACAGGCACCGTATGTTCAGGCAATTCGCTAGGATTTGGCGAATTGCCTGCTCTCTGGATAGCCGAATTGCCAGGAAAGGTAACCGAACGCTGATTTTCAGCGTTCGGTTACCTTTCTCAAGCAATTCGGAGCTCTTTGAATAACCCTGAATGTGTATTTGTGATAGTGTGTGTGAATTTGGGTAACCAAACACACATTTGATTTTTTTCTATATTTCAGTAAGCTCTGCTATATTCTTTAGTGTAATTTTTTACCGTTTACAATAACACTATTGTGAATTTATTTATTGTAATAGTCATTATTTAAGTGATAAGTGAATGAACTTTGTTAGTTTTAAGCAAATACCCCGATATTTTATCTTGTTAACTAGATGGCCACAATAGGTGGATTACAATTATTAATAAAAAAAAAATTCGGTGGGGCTTCATCAATTTAGCCATTTATGCAGGAGAAGGGAGACGGCAAAATAATAAATATTTTCTTTTCCTCGTTTTTAATTTCCTTTTTCTACTTTTTGTCTTATTGTGCAGACATATTTTATGTTGTATGGAAATATTTTACGATTGTGTAGAGAGAGAAAAAAGGATATATCTGCAGTGTGTAAAGTATGTACAACAATATATACGGTTTTTGATTATATATAACTCACACATACAACTCAATTTGTATACAGTATGTATGAATATATACAGTCTGGCAAAAAAGTCACACACTAATATTTTGTTGGACCACCCATAGCTTTGATTACGACACATATTCACCATGGCATCATTTCGATAAGCTTATGCAATGTCACGAGAGAAATCTCAATGTATCCTTCCTGGTAAAATCCTTTATAAATAAATATTTCCATCCAGAGTTGTAACAATTTCTCGACAAGATCTTGTATTGATGAGGTTTTCCCTAAAACATTTATGATTTTAGCCTTACGTTTTGTAAGTTACAGAGCGGAGATACGGAAAATAATTTTCAGGTAATATCGGAAGAAGATGTGTACTTTGGTACTCTGTTATTAACATGACAATAGAGTAGGGAAAAAAGAGATAAAATAGAATTGGGAAGAGAAGAATTTCAGCTCACAGCAACTAAAAGCTTTAATTCTCCAGGAAAAATGCCACAAAGTATTACTGTTATTAACACAAAATTACTATAAGGCTAGGGTCAGACGAAAGCATTTTTCCCCGCGAACGTGAAAAAGTGCGTCCGAACGCATTGACGTATTTTTTCACGGAATGCGCAATAACGGTCAGACGACACGCATTTTCGGGCGTGATTTTGTACGGATCGTCAATAAAACTCTTTTTGCGTCTGGACGTTATGTAGGCTGGACATTAGCAGCGTCTGACATCTCCTAATCATGCAAACACGCCGCTATGCCGCAGCTGCGCACTCAGTACGTCAGTACTAGCGGTTCAGCGTTCTCAGAAAAATGCGTTCAAATTCCACTTGCGTTGCACGGCCGGACTTTTGTGCGGCCGTACATCGTATATTGGCCGTCATTGCCTGTCATCTGCTGCTAGTGCGGCCGTAATTATGTGCACCAGAACGCACGTTAAAAGTGCGCTGGTCTGACCCCAGCCTAAATGGATCTTGTGTTCTGAGTTTGCTACAACATTGAGTTTTTATGCTCCACATTATTCAGAATTTATTGTGTTTTCAGCATAATCCATTTCCACATAGATATACCAGTGGATTAAATAAAAAACAGGATTATACCAGGAGTAATGGTACGATATACGATCTGGCCCTGACATTGAAACAACTTTATTCTATGGAGTTTAAAATCCAAATATCTGAATCCGGGAGGTCTACTCTGGCCATATTATATGTTGTGTATAACTGCGTACAGCTCGTGTAATGATCTGACCGGTTAACGAGCAGAGCATCTGTAGTTCAACAATATCTGAAGCGTTCTAGGGCACATGCTGCTTGAACCTTCTTGTACAAAAAAGCTACAGTTTTTTTGTAGACTCCATTTGGGTGTATTTTGGAGTTTAAAAACAATAAGCGTTGAATAATTAGAGGTTTTAACAACTTGAATTGTTTATTTCACTCATTCTCAATTATCAGCAATGACCGTTTTAGAAAAGGTGAGATATTATGGACTTAAGACTTTGTATTCAACATACATTGCAAAACCCATAATTAGTAAAGGCAAATTACACTATAATGATAATACATTGTGTCAATTGTGCTGTATACTTTCTCAAATCCCCTTTCATGAACTTTATTATATATAATATTAGTCATGTTTTGAAGAGTAGGAGTTGCTAAATATACAGAAAGAGCCAAAAAAAATTAAAACTCAAAAAGGCACGAGAGAGAAACCAGATTTGATCTTCCTGTAAGTTGCCTTTGCCATTTATCCATTTTTTTCTGCACCCTCTCTCCTTCCCGTAAAACAGTATAAAACAATTAAGACATAACACTTCCTTAGATTATTTAGCATAGTGTACATTAGGCAGCTGTTAATAACACAAGTATTCGAACATTAATTATTTCAGTATACGATTCCAGTATGATTACATTTGTTATAACCCTGAATGATTTCAAGGTCATTGTGCTGAATGATTAAGGCTGTGCGAAGAATAATAACTACAGTTAAGCTTTCTGTTTCTGTAGTCAATACAAGATTAGTAATAGGCACCATGTGTCTCCAATATATATATATATATATATATGCATATGGGGAATGTGGCACAGGAGCTCTGGGATGCAATTCATCGAATTGCTGTGATGTGCAAGTGGCTTCTGCAATAATAAACACACTTATTATAGTGTGGAGGCTTTTTATCTCACTTTTAGTCCTTCACCATAACCATTGTAGACACTAATTTACCCTACGGTCCAAGCATCCACTGCAACTGGTCATGCCTAGCTCCTAGCTGATGAGGGTTCAACAAACCTGAAACAGCGCTGTACTAGGAGTGGTTTTGACCAGTTGCATGAACCTTAGCTCTGCTACAAAGCCACAGTGTGGCATAGCATTGATTTTAGGGTTCTATGTAATAACAGATCCAGGATGCATAAAGGTGAGACAGAGGTCATTTGCACATCCTACCTCGAGTTCCTTGCTGCATATGGGGAATGTGGCACAGGAGCTCTGGGATGCAATTCATCGAATTGCTGTGATGTGCAAGTGGCTTCTACAATAATATACACACATATATATATATATATATATATATATACACACACACACACACATATACACACATATATATAATATATATATATATACACACACACACATATACACACACATATATATATATATATATATATGTTTATTATTGCAGAAACATTCTCCACATCATAGCAATTCAAAGAATTGCATCCCAGAGTTCCTGTGTCACATTCCCCATATGCAGCAAGGAACTCTGGGTAGGATATGCAAATTACCTCTGTCTCACTTTTATGCATCCTGGATCTGTTATTACACAGAACCCTAAAATCAATGCTACACCATATTGCCAAAAGTATTCGCTCACCCCTCCATATGCGAGTCAAGGCAGGTGAGCAAATACTTTTGGCAATATAGTGTATGTCATACTATGGCTTTCTAGCAGAGATAAGAAAAGCCATTGTATGGCATAGCATTGATTTTAGGATTCTCTGTAATAACAGATCCAGGATGTATAAAAAATTGAGACAGAGGTAATTTGCATATCCTACCCAGAGTTCCTTGCTGCATGGGGAATGTAGCACAGGAACTCTGGGATGCAATTCTTTGAATTGCTATGATGTGCAGGTGGCTTCTGCAATAATAAACACACTTATTATAGTGTGGAGGCTTTTTGTCTCACTTTTAGTCCTCCACCACAACCCTTGTAGAATAAATTATATATATATATATATATATATATAAACATTGACAAGCCATAGTAAGCTCCATTTGTTTAGAATAACAGTTAAACAGTAACAGTATATACATGACTCAGAGGTCATCATTTAAATTTCAGGTCACTTACCTGCACATTTAGTTCTTGTTCTCAATGCTGGACCTGGAGAGCCAGTCCCCCCTTCTCCTGGCCTTGTTAAGAGGACGCTAATCTCATATTCTGTGTCTGGATCGAGATGTCCTATCTTATAACTAGAAGAATCCACAGGCTGAATGTCATACCAACTTCCGCTAGTAGTTCGATACTCTACTTCTCTCTGAATGATAGGTCCATCTCCATTAATCGAGTTTGCATTAAGTTGAATCCACAAATAGGTGGCTCCGACCGATGAAAGCTGAGGTGGGGCAATGGGAACAGGAGGTTCTGTGAAATGGGAAGAAGAAACAAAAGTTCTTATGATTGATATGACATTCTTTCTAGATTGGTGTAAAGCAGATAAATTTGAGTTGCAACAGCAAGAGATAAGATTTACATTTAAATGGAACAAAAAAATCAGTTAACTATTAACCCCTGCAAACCCCTATGTTTTTTTTTTACCTTATGCCATGGTCTCCTCAGGACTCTTCCAGCAGCAAAACTTTCAGTTTGTACAAACAATCAGCTGCCTCACCAAATCAGCCAAATCAGGCTAGGATCACCAAATCAGCCATGTTTTCCTGGACACATATAATTTATTCATGCTGATGGACAGTGCATGAAAACAAATGCAGCCACGTAGTATATAGAATTCATATGCTGCAGGTAAATCAAAAGGGAATCCTAGGTGACCAATCCTGATTAGGAAATGGATTGTCCTCTTCAAGCATACAAGTCAGAAGTCGGCAAACTTGGCCCCCAGAAGTTTTGGAATTCCATTTCCCATGAGGCTCTGCTAATTCATTAAGTATCTGACACTCATGGGGTCATGGGGATGTAGTTGAAAAACATCTTGTGGGCCAAGGTTGCTGATACCAGATATAAGTTCTAGAGGTCTTCTTCTGCATGAATTAGTAATATGTGTCCAGGAAAACATGGCCAATCTGGAAACCCTAGTTGCTCTCAGAGTTGCTGTCACTCCTCCAACTAGCTTTGACTTAATTTGGACTCGTAGGCAGGAAATAAACTTCTACTGGTGATTAACAACAAGGGGTAAGCCTTCTGCTTCAAAAATCTGTCACAGTGGACAGGGAGAGCAGAAGACGGGGCAGGTTTAAGGGTCTATGAAAGAAAGAGTGTTCCTTTTAATAAGGACTTACTCTACATTAAGGCATGAGATATTGCACTGATCTATCTGCATCGTTCACAGGGTGTATTATTAAAGTAGATCAGCAGAAGGAAGCTTTTATAACCTTGTCGGTTACACTCTGACAACGTGGGATAAATTAAAAGTACAAACGCAAAACCAGTAAATCAGTGATTTTTTTTAGATTTCATTATTTAGTTTGTTAAAAAGGACAGCTTGAATATGTTATTATTTAAATTAGAGGTTGTGAATACTCTGGAGCTGGTATCATAAGGTCTTAATTGCTTTCCACATTTTACAATAACCACTGAGTATACCCACAAAGTGAATGCTCATTAGCAGTGGGCCATTGTTTTTTTTTAGTGACTGAGCTTATATTTTGTGCCATGAGCCATGTATTGACTCAGATCAGAATCATTTAACATCAATTTAGGTGATTAAGCGATTTCTTGAACCAGGACGTGATACAATGCCTTCACCGAGAACCCTTAGGCAAATGTGTACCCATGCTTAAAGAACAGTTAATTACTTTCAAGTTTACCTCTTAATTTAGCCGTGTTGAACTGAAATGCAACATGAGGGGCAAGGTCAAACGAGCTACTAGATACGCCAATTAGTCATAGTGCTACGTTTTATTTTATTGTGTATTCTCATGGGGCACTATAACATGCCCGCCAGTACTTAGATACCACAAGGCAAGGTAGTATTGTTATGGACTAATGGTGCAAAGAGCCAGCTGAAAGTAATCACTTTATATATTATTATATGAAGAGCATTTAGCAAAGTGCACAGCCAGATTTATTGTCAAAGTATTTTTTTTAACATAGAAATTATTAAATTATGCTTTTTTCCTTCTAGGTTTCCCCCCCCCCCCAAATATGTAAACCTTCTACAATTCTTTCAGATATGACTGTTGAGAAAATATTGAGGCTATTTTATCTCACTGGTATCTCCATCTGATTTGGAATAAATGCATATTATTTATACTTAAGTAATTATAATTAAATTATAAACCGACACAAGGGAAGAATGATAAAACATTGAACAAAATGAGGGCAAATATCAGAGAAATGGTTTTGCTAAAATAAGGTTAATTACAAAATGAGATTTAAAGTGCACCTGTCATGGGACAAATTACTTTTCCCCATTTGACAAAGCATTTATATAGATCAATGCAAAAATAGGGAGATGTTCCATTTTTAAGTCGTCTCCCCCCCCCATGTACACATGACTGCGGCATGCCATGGTGAGGAGGATGGCTGTGAGATCTGGCTGACAGATTGTGAAAGGCAGAGGGCTGACCTAAGTGACAGGCATCAGAGCACATTAACTGTGCAAGGGACCGTCCTGGACTGACTGCTCGCATTGCTCCCTCCCCCTGGCAACATGGCACCAACTCGTGGAAGGGTAGAAACTTTAAAATCAAAATATCTCCTTTTTTACATTATATAGGACTGCAAAAATTAAAAAACGCTGCCCGATATAAAGGTAGAGGTGTCTTATCAAATGCGGAAAAAGTTATTTTGCCCATGGAAGGTGCATTTTAATATCATGCCGGATTTATTCATTTTCAAGAATAATCTAGATTTTGTTGATCATTTACTTCTAATACTCTAATGTCATCCTGTTATTGCAAGATTCCTATGTTACAGTGTGTATGGAGTGTCCCTTTAATTTTAATATTCAGCACTTCCTGATTAATTTCACCAATTGCAATTTAACCCTGTGTTAATATGTATACTGTATATTTTCATCCAAGTCAGAAAAGTCACAGGAGAGTAATTTTTATTTAGATTTTTATATATGTTTTAATGCACAATAACGGCTGTGGAGTCCAGTGGCAAACGTCTCTGCCCTTTGACCGTGGAGAAGCAAGTCAAATCCTGTTCACCAAATCCATCCAATACAACTGTGGAGAAGCAAGTCTAGACTTTACTAGAAGCGGGTTCAACCTAACCACCAGGTCGCTGCTTTACAATCATGGAAAGACGACACGATCCCACTCAGAAGACGCCACCAGCGAGTGTCCTTGGGCAAGACACCTAACGATATGGATGCACCTACCTCACAAAATACTTGTACATCTCATAGATTGTAAATTCCCTTGGGAACAGGGTCCCCTTGAATCAAGCCGTTAGAGATGGCACTCCCTTTCATCGCAGTGTCCCTTTAAGCAACCAGTTACATTGTAACTCCATGGAGGGGATGCTCGTGGCGGCGCGTTAACGCTGCCTTGAGCATACCGGGGCTTAGTGCCACGTTACGGGGCAGGCTGCTGGATTAGCGCATGCCCTGTAATCTCACTCTAAAGCGGCGAAGTTATGGAGAAACCTGCGGGCGCAGGTTTTCCTCCTTATTGTCCCCGTTTTAGCGTGAACAATGTAATATGGCCCTTAGAAACCATTGCTACCAACAACCAGTTCTAATGACAGTTACATAAAACTGATAAAAGGTGGGCAAACCAGGAAAGAAAGAAGATGAAAATAAAAGTGCTGCACGTTGTCCTTTATAAAAGAAATTAGGACTCACCAGTGGAATTATTATAGGCACTTTGAATTAAGAAGTACATTCATTAGAATTTCTGTGCCTACATTTGTAATCGTTTATTAAAATGTTATCATATAGAAGAAAAATGTAGACATTAACTTCGGCATAATTGACTAGACTATATGATAATATATTTTGCTATAAAAGCACAGCTCCAGCGATATTCTTCAAGAATCAGTGTGTCCTTTAATGTTTTAGAGGACAATTTAACTGGCATTTTCCTAATACGTCTGGAAAACTGCAGATTTGAGACGCCGCAGTCTTAGTGGGAAGCTTTATCTTTTAATGTCATAATATTTTTCATGTTTGTGATAAGTAAAACATTTTATCACTAAATAAAGCTTACTCAGTTCTTTAACCAAACACAAAGAATACGATTTAGTCACTTTTCTTTCAAGAAACACAAAGGATACTGCAGATCTCGCCATTTCAAAGAACAAATAAGAACCCGATATTTCAATAAATGATTTCAATGCTTAAATAAGAGCCAGGAGTCTGATATCATCTTAAATCCTCCTTCCGGCTTAAAAAATGACTGAGCTGCAAAATGGAAGAAATGCTTTATTTTTTTAAGTTTTCATAATTTTTCTTTATGACTTCTAAGAAGCAACAAAGTTTAGTTGGTGAAATAAAAGAAGAAACAAGCTGAGCTTTGAATAGAAATGGGTCAGAGGTACTGCAGGTGTCTCCCCCCATGTACCCTCTGTTAAATACAAGAAGAAAACATCTACTTTTCTAAAAGCCGCAAGACACCTAGGTTCTCCTCACTTGAACTCAATAAGCGCTCTGAAATAATCGGATGCCTTTTCAAACAAAAAAACATTCAAGTGCTCTTTGTCTGGTTAATAAAGCACCTGTGACCAGGCGGGTATTAGAAAAGTTTAGTCTGTGAGCCATATGTAGAAGGCGAATATTGATTTTAGTATGCTGGTAAAAAGCAGATTTCCCTTCTGGTACTCTTTTGTCCCAAATTCTTTTCAATAACACCCAAAAGAGAAAAGATAAGAATTTAAATAGATATAAAGTACAACAGTATAACATTATAACAACATGGATGAAATCCGAGACTGAATTTAAAACAATACGTTTATTAAATAACATCAACGATCCAACTTTTTGGCTTAATATGAGCCTTTTTTAAGAGTTCTTTCCATTGAAGTACAGGTAGAATGAACTAGCACACCACCTTTAAAGAAACATTGAGAGCAGGTGCACCAAGACATGGTGAGAGCAACTCACACAACCCAATCCAAGAACAAACGGGGAGGACCAGGCACTGGGTCATCAAAAATGGCAACATTTCAGCTCTAGGAGTATGAGAAAAGCTCATGTAGAGCCGAAACTTTGCCAATCATTTCCTATAAATCTTACGCTTTTGGAGACTGAGAGCCAGGTCCTCCTCCTTTATACTTTGACTTTGCATTGAAGGGACTGGCAAGAAATATGAATACAGGAATCCTCTCGGTTATAGAAGTCTTCATTGTATTCAACCAAAAAAGACCTAACCATTTGTGACATGACTACGTTAATTGATCAAGTAGTGCTTCTTGAGTGTCATAGCTAACCAACGGTTTCTGCTCTGTTTCACAAGTCAATTCTACTAAACTCACACTGTTCTGCATCAACTTCATAATAATTTGTGAAGAGTGTTTAAATATATGTGAAACTGCAAAAAAATGAGTATTTTTTTTCCAAAAAGTGTCCCCCCCTCCCCCATAACCCTAATTTTTGGAAATGGGAATAGCAGAAGACCAGTTTATGGCAGCTGGAAAATAAATCTCATAAATTACATATAGAAATACAATTATAAAACTCAAATTGCTATATGCGATCCTGTGCATTTTACTCAACAGCAATATAAATGGCTCAATATACACCTGCTTGCAGTTATATCATACCAAAGTGGAAAATAGACATATCTGTGTCGTTTAATTACATATCTCTACTCATTTTCTAAAACTGCAATTTCAAGGTTTTTCTTTTTTGTCTCGAGACATATCATTGAAACAAATGTAAAATAAGAGAATGCAAAGAGGTAAAATAAGCATAAGAGAAAGGAGTAAAAAAATGAGTCGAAGAATTGAGTAGCCAGTTGATGGGCTAGTAGAGTACTCTCTGTCCATGTGCATAGGGTCAGACGAGCGCATTCTGTGCGGACTGCACGTCCGTGCACAACGGACGTACTTTCTGACTGACGCCAAGGTAGTGGCCACACAGTCCGTTTTTGTGACTGACTTTTTTTGACTGATGTAGAAGGGAAAATAAATATGAAAAAACATTTTGTCCGTCAAAAACGCTGGACGTCAAAAATGCAGTCCGTCTGACATTGTTCCATCACTTACACACAAAGCTATGCGGAAATTGCGGACTCCACGCACTCCGCACGTCCGTTCTAGCGGTTTAACGTTCTTGCCTAACTTGCGTCCGTACTTCTGTGCGGACGTACTTCGTGTGTGGGTCTCTATTGATCATAATTGTATGCTACGACGGACGTTAAAATTTGCGGCAACACGGACGTGAACACTGCGCTCGTCTGACCCGAGCCTTAGTCTTCTAATTTTGTGCTGCTGGTATACTGTAAAAGATTTTCATGGGTGAATGTTTGAGATTTGAGTTTCTGTCAGAGTCAGCAGTGGCTCATCCATAGAGGCACAAGGGGCAGCGCCCTACCATATTTATTGGAATAAAAAAAACATTAAAAACTATATAATTTTTTTGTTTTTTCATGTCATGACAGACATGTGCCAGATTGATAAAACGTGTTATGTCCCTTTAAGCAGTGTCATTGTGTCTCAACAGTTGCCAGGCAAAGTAAAAAAAAAAAAGAAAGAAAGAAAGAAAAAAAGGATTACGTGACTCTCTCTGACTGGCATCCAGAAATCTGGTAAGAGCTACCAGAGATTTTCAAAACAGGATCCGCTGTGTTTATCATCCCTCCTGCTGCTAGGTAATTGAGCTCTGCCAGATGGTCAAACAAACCATCCATAAAAGCTCTGGTTGAGCCTGGAATGAAAATTAGCTTCCTGCTATACACACAAGGTGCCTGCCTCATCCCCTTTATGTCTGAAAATGTACCTAACATTTGCCTTTACCCCTTAAGAGCGGGGGCAATTTTACAAGTTTCGCACACTTCTAAAAGTAGAAGTGTGCTGAGCTCATTTTGATCGTTTTTTGCTCATCACGTTTAAATGCGATTTGAAGTAATATTTCATTACACGTCCCAGACAAATTAGATGTAATTTTTTACGGCAGACTCGGCAGATTCATAATACATCATAATTATATGTATATGTCATGCCCTGACAGAATGTTGTAGCAAAAAAAGAAGAAAAAAAGTGCATTTTCATTAAAATGTCAATCATCTACAGCGTATAATGTAATTCTTTCACGTTTTATGATCTGAGCATTTACGGTTACATATTTTATGGGGTGCAATTTTTTAAAATAAAAAAATAGAAATGGGAACTCGTTACTTTATTAAATACACGATTATAGAAAAAAAACAACATTTTTCGTTCATGCAGCACTATTGTTAACATTATAACTGAAAAGTGAACAATAGTGCTGCATTAATAAAGTAAAAAATATATATTTTTTTATTTGCTTACTTACAGCCTAGTCATGTTTCGTATCATTGGAACGATCACAAACATGACCCTCTAGCTGCCACTGAACTGGAGATACAGGGGATCATATCCCCAGCATAGGATTTCCTTAGGGGTTCCCCAGCTAACTGACATCATTGCGCCACGCTCGATGAGGTCAGTGGATGTGGGGAGACCTGGAGGCAGGGCTGACATCTAAGATAGAAATCGTCCGCAATCCGGTGTCAATTGGTGCCAGATCAGGGCCTGATGCGTAAAGTCTTAAAGAAAGGCATCGCTGGAATTCTGGCAGCACTATCATCTGCCACCAGTGGTATTGTTTCCTGTAGTCTATAAGACTCCATTGAATAATGGGCGCTTGGGAACTGCTCATTATTCTCCTGCTTCTACTACATTTATGTTTCCTACTCAACGTACAGGAAGCCTAAATGTACCATTAGCCAAAACAAGAGTTGCAGCTCCCCTTTGATTAACCTGTCAGCGATTCGGAGATGATCTGTGTGGAGCGCTATCATCTCTATTAAGTTAACGCTAACACTCATTTATGTGAGTGCTAGCGTGAAGGAGGTAATAGAGCCCCAACTCTTTGATAAAGTCCATGGGCCCGTTTACATTCTTCGCACACAATTTTGCACGTGTGCAAAAACGCATTAACGCGAGGGGCAAAACCCTTTGCGCTGAACGTCGTATTAAAACGTTCGCGCAAAAAATGCGCGTTAACGTTTAACGCGGATGGACCTGCGTGAGCGTGATGAACTGTGCGCGTCCTATACTTAACATTGTGAGCGCAAATGCGTTTGTGAGCTAGTGCGCGATTGGGATTACAATCTTCGTGCAAAATTTTACGCACAATGTTCGCGCACATGATTTTAACGTCTTTGAAAAGCTGATGGTAACTGCAAATTGTAACAACCTGACCATACCAAACTGTGGATTCACAACGGAGAACGTCGATGCGCACGGCATGGCCACCAAGTATGTGTGAGCGTGACAATTGAGTAATCTACTGCACCCAAACCATAAAAATGGCATGTCATCCCGACGTGTACACCTGAATAACAGGCTGTCTGCCAGGGCTGTTCATTCACAAACACTGTATTAATGCTCATATGTGGGTTTAAAAAGCGCGTAAAAAAAATATGATGGACTCGCATCAAAATATGACGGACTCGCGTAAAAAAATTACGGACGCTCGTCAAAAAATGTCAGATGCGCGTCAAAAACACTACTTTGCGCGCCGGTTTTCTGAACGTTATCTTTTGACGGATGAAAAAATGCACGAGGATTGTAATACCACCGTTAATTTTTGCGCGTTAATGCTTAATGCTGTGCGCAAAAAATCCTGCGCTGCGCGAGCGTTTTTGCCTTAGGAATGTAATAGGGCCCCATGTGTTCCAGACTTCAGGCAATCATTGCCAGTAAAGGATTCTCAACAAAATATTAAAAATTAATATTTTATTTGTGATTATATTAATTTGTCCAATTACGTTTAAGCCTCTGAAAATCGGGTGGGGACTGCGTATAAAAATGTTTGCAGTACCTAAAATTTGTACTTCTTTACATTTATGTTCAACCCCTTGAATTAAAGCTGAAAGTCTGCACTTCAAATTGATTTGGATTGTTTTTGTTTTAATTTTATTCTGTGGTATACAGAGCCAAAAGAATGAAAATTGTGCCCGTGTCCAAATATATATGGATCTAACTGTATTTTACAAAAACATTACACTATGTTTATGGAGAGTTTGTGGTCTATCATGACATCTGAGAGAAAAAAAATCAAACATGCTTTTTTGAGTAAAACGTCTGCACTACATCTTTTGGTTTACGTCTTTTCAGGACAGGGTTCTGTTGGTAGGTTTTATGCAGGACTGAATAGGAAAAATGAAATAGATTTTCTAATACACAATGCTTCTATAAAAGTCTCATAATAGTCTAAGATTTTCTATGCTGTATATGCAGTGACTGCTTTTGTTTCCATTTTGTTTTGTTGAGCCACATTCCTACTTATTTGACATTTTGGCTTTATAATGGCACATACGCCACTCAAGCACAAAAGCACGCTGCCTTCCCATCATTCCAGGAAGTATTTTTTAATAACAGAATTCTATAGTAGCGCTTATTATTAACATTCACTTTGATGAAATACGTTTCTTTCCAGTTGGTTTACAGTATTCAATAGCATACCAGGTTCTTCAGAATGACTTAAAATTATGGAGGATGATGGTGATTGATGTTTTTATTCAGTGCGTCTCTGAAAGGACCTCCTCAAAACATTAATTCAAGCTTTACAGTGAATTGAACTTTACAATGCAACCACTGACTGCCAGCATAATAGCCACAGCAAACTGTTGAAAGTACATTATTTTATTGATCTGTACAGGTTATAAAATTTCTCCTGAGGTCTGTGTTTAACAGCCAGAGCCCAAGAGAAACTCAAATCATTGTGATGATTGAGGTCATAGATGGGGATTGCTGTCAAGACTACTGGGAACAAGAATTTTAAGGGTATAATAAAATACTATGGACCCTATTCCATTTTTGCTGTTAACTGCTGGAGCCTTTATGCATAACGGCTCCAGTTGCTCTTTCAACCTTGCCACAAGCTTTGCTTGTGGTTCAGTCACTGCAGCGCGTTACCACAAATTAACATTGTTTATACTTTGTATAGGAGCTGCTAATTTGTGCCTACATGGAAAAGTATGAGCTATTCCAAGGTTGCTCATTCTTCTCCTCTGGAGTCAGTGTTTCTCAAAGAGATACTGACTCCAAGAACCTCATGTTAAGTGATTTTGCAATATCCCTTAACACAGAAAAATATAGTAGCCAAAATATCACATACTTTCGTCTGATCCCTTAGTGGTTAGGGCAATGCAATCCACAGTTTTCCTCTCGCAGTAAGGAGTGGAACAAGTAGTTCTCAGTGTCCCATGGCTCTTACACACTCCTGGTAGTGCAAGCTCACACAGATCTCGCAGAAAAGTCGTGCTGGGCTCCATGAAGTCCTATAGACTCCAGGAGGCGATGCTAGTGGAGGTGCTGCTGCAGTTATCAGTTTGCACCTCCATATCATATCGAGTTCAGATGCTAACAAAGTAGTTGGGGCATGATATGGTAAAAAGGGAGGCAGAAAGAGAAATTGGCTTTTGCCCCCCCCCCCTTACTGCCGGCTCCCATTTGCCAGCAACCATGGAATCAAGCCCTGTGGGTATAGTTTAGTCATAGTTTTGTTTGGTGTTTTCAGTCACAAAACCTTTTGCTTAATACATTATCTACTTATTAGAGTGTGGTTGTTCAACAAATGAGAGTTGGGATATACCCCCAGGTGGCATTTTTGTTTATTCTACCTTCTAGGGTTCTCTACCTGAGGCCTGGGAGTTGGACGGTTCTGCACAGTATTTCAGCCATTCTCATCATTGCACTCTTCTGTATATTCTGGACAGAGATCTCAAACATCCCACCTGTAATCTGCTGAAGCCACTGTTCCAAGTTAGAGTTGGAGGTTACAGCTCCATGCTTCTGTTACAGCTCAGACTATTATATTACTTCCTTCACTCTCCACATACTTTCTAATTCTTTAATCAAACAGGAGAATGCTATTATATATATAAAAACAAACCAGGATTTTTCTGGCTGCCAAAGCACCTCAGTGGTCAAAGTGGAGAAGTTGCCACTGGTGGTTCCTTTGAAGTTGTCTAGAGTTGTATCTACGGTTTTCAATGTTGTTAGTATTGGAGTCCAATGGAGACAACTACTTTAAATTAGCTGAAGTATATGTTGCAGAGCTCCCGGTGTACACACTGGCAACTGCAGCAGGAAGGACATTGCAGCTCTCCCGATGTGATCCAATTCCGCCAAACCATCGGAATCTCATGGATTCTAAAATCCAGACGAATTAGGAATGTTCAGGGTCTAGAACATTACGGATCAAGGGTGCCTGATCTCTATATATGAATAAGAGTATATTAACTTGCCCAAGCACATAAAAGTCGGTTTCATTTGTTTCATGTTGTGTGTCCGAAATATTTTTTGTGTTTTTACACAGTCTGCCCTCCACTGACAAATGTAAGCACCTGTATTGATTCTCTGCAAACTTAAGATGGGGGAGCTTCTAAAACACAGCCAAAAGTAACTTTTCAGAAAGCAAAAAAAACATAAAAAGTCAACTAAAGATAAACACAGATTTTAAATTGTAAGTTACCTTTGACAACCAATTCGGCGTAGTTTGATACGCCAACTCCGCCTTCTGTTCGAATCATGCAACGATAATTGCCAGCGTCTCTTTTTGTTGTGTTCACTACGTTGAACATAGCCACAAATCGGCGATCGTTATGCACTTTTATTTCCTTTAAAGGAGCATCCCTTCTGTTGGCTCCCTATAATGGGAAGAGAGAGACATTTATTTATTCATTTTTTGGGTTTACACATAACTAAGTACTGGATATTCACATTTCTATTCCATGAAACAGATGTTGCTTGAGAAAGAATACTTGATTGATTGCATTGTTCTTAGACTGTTTGCCCTGTTTTATTTCTAGACATCCAGCTGGCAGCATTTTTTTTTTAAAAAAAGGTCTATATTTATAAAAATAAAATAAATATACAAGACATTTTTAAGTATTTCTGGAGGGTAATTGTAAAGCAGGGAAAGGGTATTCAGATCTAACTAAACCCAAAGGATTACAAAAAATGTTAAAAAAGGAAACCTCACACTGACCTGGATAGCTTTCACCTATACTTCTAATGGGGAGAACCTAACAACCGTCACCCAGAGGAATAGTTCTCAATGAATTTACCTTCCTTGAGCTGGAATCCTCTTATGAGCTATCTTGTCTTTAATTCAGATCTAGCAGCAATATATTAATAAGTTAAGCCCTTTATGGGATAAAGGGGTTTCAAAGTTTTTCATTCAATTCATTGTTGGTATACTTTTTTTCTTTATTCTTTTGTTTCAAGCAAGAGAACATTATACAGTGTACAAGGTAGAAAGAATCCATGGCCAGAGGTGGCTCTCTAATTAGGCAAAATAGGTGGCAGCCTAAGGAATTGCTCTTACTAGGGCATCAATGATTTAATTTATGTAAAAAAAAACATTGTACTGGCATTGCACACAAATACACCTGTGTATTCACATTCACTTGTCTATCAAGAGATCAAATTAGATTTCTTAAAGCAAATTTATTCGGATTATTTCTAAATTTTGTGCAAGAAGACCCTCACATCTGAGCGTGACTTAAGGCCTCATTGACCCTAGAGCCATCACAGCCCTTAAATGCTCATGCTACAACTGCTGATTATATATAATAGAACAGAATTTCAAAACAACTGGAAGGAGGGGGGGAATAGAAGAGGAATAACCGTAAAAAGGGTGGCATCAAAATATAACATCAGTTGTTTAACCCCTTCACTGCTGAGGCATTTCACCGCTGTGTGCTGAGCTCATTTTTACCGCTTTCGCTCATCATGTTTAAACGCGATTTGAAGCCATATTTTAATAAATAACCCAGACATCATATATATTGTTCTTTCCGGCAGACTCCGCAGATTCATAATATATCATTTTTATATGTATACGTCATGTCCTGTCTGTATATTATAACAAAAATACAATAAAAATTGAGTTTTTAATCATCTGCAGTGTGTAAAGTGTTTTTTTTCACATTTTATCACATGAGCGTTTGCGGTTATGTTTTCTATGGGGTGCGCTTGTACAAAAATTTGAAATGGGGACTGGTTACATTTTGTGGGGGGATTTACGTGAATTTTAGCAAACACACCCCATAGAAAAAAATCATTAATGCAGCATCATTGTTCACATTATAATTGAAATGTGAACAATATAGCTGCATTAATAAAAACAACACACAAAAAAAACATGTTTTTTTTTAAATTTATTTATTTTTATTATAATTTCTTTTATTATTTTTTTTACTTTGTACCTAGTCATACTCAGGCCTTTCAGTTGACACCCTCCATGACCCACTAGCTGCCACAGTTCTGGAGATATCGGGGTTCCCCTGGCAGCTAGGGGTTCCCCGGCTATCTGACGTCATCACGCTATGCATGATGACATCAGGCAGCGAGGGGAGACCCGGGGGTGGAGCCGCCATCCAAGATGGTGGCCCCCACCGGAGCTAGGCTGCAAGGCGCTGAAGTGCAACCCGGCGCTTGAGGGGTTAAAGCCAGGCACCGCTTAAAAGGGGAGACTCTCCCCTTTTAAGCGGTGCCTGGCTTTTGGCGCTGCTCCTTTCCGATCGGGAGGGAGAGGGATCCGAACGGATCCCCCCCTCCCTTCCAGGCTATCTCCCGGCATTGCCGGGGGGGGGTCGCCTGGAAATTACGTCATCGCGCCAAGCGCGATGACGTCATTTACGCCGGGAGGAGCTTGACTTCAGCGTCTGAGGACGCTGAAGTCAGAACACCGCGGGACCCCGGACAGAGAGGTGAGTATCTCCGCCGGGGGTCCCGCACAGCTGATGACATGTGGGGCACGTCCTCAGCATGTAACGTGCATCAATGAGGACGTGCCCCACACGTCTTCAGCAGTGAAAGGGTTAAGACAATGATTCAAAGCCTGTGTACCGAAAGCATGAGTTTGCATAGCTGTTAAACCGTCTTCTCATTTGGCCCAGCCCATCTGATGGGAGGGTATGGTATTGCGTAGTTTTGCCCTTAACGCACTCATTACATATGTATCAGAAACTTTCTGTAGGTCATCGTTCATAGGGGGAAGTGGACCCTCGTGCCGTTTAGTGATTATTAACCCGTGGGCCGCTATGTGGTAAAAATTTCTAAAAACACTCTCTTATCCAAGGAGTTGCATTAAACAAAAATACATCTTAAAACTTTTACCAAAATTATAATTTTGGGTATGAAAATCATCCAGTATATTTATTTGGAATTTACAACGAGCTAGCCATTATCAGGTAAGAAACATGTTCAATTTTACATCTTAGTGCTTGATTTGGTAACTAAACAAATATAATTTAAGATATTTCTGGTATCTTTGATTTTGGCTTGTTACACTATGAGTTTGCGTACAAATTCTCAGTACCCAGAGAGCAGGCAAGCTTAGTTTAAGCTATCTTTTCACTTCATTGGAGTTAATCATGGTCAGCCAACCTAAAACACTTGAACAGCGATGACAGTTTAACCTCCCTGGCGGTCTAATTTTTTCAAAATTTTGTGTCTAAAAGTGTCTCAATTTTATTTTAAAGGAAACGTGTTTTTGTACATAGTTAGCCTGTAATAATTAGGAATCACGCACTGAAATCCGTGAAATCAAGAGTCCTTACTGGTAAAATCCTATATAAATAAATAAATTAATTAATTTAAAAAAAATAGTAAATACACTGAGTCCGATAAAGTTTGAAACACGACATAATAATTTATTATCCCAAAAATAATTATCCAAAATAATGCAAATAAATGATATTCAATAAAATACAACAAAAAACACTGAAATCTGTCTGAGAACAAGGGTGAGACAATGTATGGTCTATTTCTTATCCTGTACTGCCACCTAGTGGCCGTTCATAAATTTTGCCATTTGTATTCAGTGTGTTTTGTGAATGAAGTTTGCTGCGTCCAGCCCCCCTGCATCATGTGACTCGCAGGGAGCCATCCAGGAAGCAGCTCGCTGCGATTACACTGCGGGGGACAGCAAGGGAGCCAGGAGGAGGGGAGTATACATCCAGCCCGAGCGTGGCTCGGGGTTACCGTTTGTGGTAGCGAAATTTAACCCTGAGTCACACTCTGGAATACCGCCAGGGAGGTTAAGCAAAAGGTAAGTGGTCATGATGGCAGGAGTTTACCCCTCCTTTTCCCCATCCCAGCGGTCTCTAGCTGGTGGGAATTCACTTCAAACTAGAGGATTTAGACTGCCTAGAAGGCTGTTGTAACAGAAACTGGGGATGACTTGTCCAAAGTTTGAGAACCAGACCTGAACCCATTACAGCATCATCCCGTCTCCCTGATCAAGCAGATCTGCAGCACCTTTCCTTTCTCCACAACTCTCAGAAGATTAAGTGCTTTTAACACCCGGTAGCTCTCCCCAAACACGATTTACAGGGAAGTGAAGGGAAGAATAATCCTGTTTAATCCGAAATGGGGACCAGTTTATATGGGAAAACAAGGATGTGGGAAAATTGCATAATCAACAGAGTACTTTATCTACATGAGGGGGGATGAGAATTCCTTCAGGAGATGAAGAAACATTGATCAGTATACAATAGACAGGATTAGCATACAATCAATATCAAAACAACAGAAGATCAGACAAGGACAGACAGGACAGACAGCACTACCTATAGTTCTAACTAGGATTACTTAAACCAAATTCTTAACACACAACTAGTTTTAAGGTAGTATATACATTTAACATTAACCCTTATATGTCCACTGTCTGTTGTCACCTTGGTCTGTGGTCCCTTGGAAGGAGGCCAGCATCTACACTTCTCTAACGGACACTGAGGCCATATATCCAATGGGCACCAAGGCCATGAATAGCGTGGGCAAGATTGAAAAATGTGCCATGGAGGGAGTTTTGGTTACAACTGTCAGCCTTTCGTCCAGGGACAACATTCATGAACCGCTTCCTCTGAAACCAAAAACTACACACTGACATGGTTTAAAGAAGAGTCGGTTGGTCAAACATTTATTAAGCCAGCGGATTCCATAATGCCTCTCAATGCATCTATATTGAGAGGCATCTAATTGGTTGTGCCAATCATCAATATAGCCTCTGGTTACTTCCTGCAGCCAGTAGAGTTGACAAAAGACCAACAAGATTTTAAACACTACAGGCAAAAACTTACAGGGTTATCCAAAGAGATTCGAATTGCTTGAGAAAGGTAACCGAACGCTGAAAATCAGCGTTCGGTTACCTTTCCTGGCCATTCGGCTATCCAGAGAGCAGGCAATTCGCCAAATCCTGTCGAATTGCCTGAACATACGGTGCCTGTTCGGTGCCTGTTCGAGGGCAGTGAAATCCCCATCAAAAAGCACTGCTTCGGCTATTCAGAGAACACAAACCAGCAGTGAAAGGTTCCCAAATGCCCTGCCATTCGGTGGTTTAATTCGGCAGATTTATTCAGGAGAATCCCATAGGCTTCAATGTTAAAATATTCCCGTTTTAATTCAATATCTAATAAACCGTTCATTATAAAATTCTGCAGCAAAAAGTCTCTTTATTTATAGATTTTTTAGGATACTTTAAGCATTTTTCTGAATTTTTTAAAAAAAAATTAAAAGTCCGATTTTTTTATTTTTTTTTCAGTTTGCTTATTTTTTTGTAACAGCCCTCTTTATTATCATTCCCTGGACCTCCTGTGAAAATTTCAGACATTTTCGCTCAGTAGTTTCTTTGCAAACAGCGTTTCTTTTTCCCAGATTCATACAAATGGTTTTCTAATTTATTCACTGCCTCCTCTACGTCACAGCTGCTTCGGCTCTGTGTGATTCGGCTCCTTTTCGGCTCCTGTTCGGCTCCTCTTCGAAGGTTAATCCAGATTTTTTTGCTTGTTTTCAGCGTGCATTCGGTTAGTTTTCGTCAGGTTTTCGGTAGCCTTTCCCTGCAATTCGGGGACCCTGTGCTGTTTCCTGAATACACCGCAGGGTCACCGAAATGCAATCGGCAAAAGGAACCGAATTGAAGAGAACGAAAAGTCACCGAACGTGCGGTGACTTTTCGAATCTCTTTGGATAACCCTGTAAGTCACTGGGGTCTGAAATTCATCTTGGAGTACAACAACTACTATCTTCACTATTTTCGGGTTTTTCTTTATTTCTGGAAACTACTAGAGCTTATTTTCCAACACCTATACAAATAAAAGACACAAGAAATATTTTGCCAGCAGTTAATATCTACACTTGGACTGCAGTTGTGCCTATGACATGAATATCAATATAGAAAAAAAATAACAGGGAAATTTTGTTTAATGTTAGAAATGCAGAACAATTTAAGTAACAATAGATTTTTAATTTTTATATTTCTTTATTGGCCTTTTTTTTGCATAAGAACAAAATGTCCTGAATAAGTGGTTGCTTAGATTAGAAGACAATAAGTATTAACGAAGCATATCATAAACCCAACTATTACCAACAATGTCTTTTAATTTGTGCTGTGATAAAACTAATGAGGCTATTGTTATGGAAATTCATCTTTTGGCAAACGTACCCACATGATTTTAGAAGCAATTGTCTTGCTGAAAAAAAGTTTTTGCAATCATCAATTAAAAACATTGAGATTCTAGATGCTTTTATTATTTTCTAGCTTAAATATATTTTACATGATGTAAATTGACATTGTGCTGACATATATATATATATATATATATATACACACACTTAAATATCCTTGTACCCCTGTACCTAAATTTACAATGATGAGGGTACACAATAAAAATGTAAAGTTTAAACATGTTTAAATCCTACTAAGGCTGGGGTCAGACGAGCGCATTTTTAACGTGCATTCTAGGGCACTTAATCACGGCCGCACTAGCAGCAAATGACAGACAATGACAGCCAATATACGAAGTACGGTCGCACGAAAGTCCGGCCGCGCAACGCAAGTGGAAAATGAACGCATTTTTTCGAGAACGCAGAACCCCTAGTACGGACGTACAGAGTGCGCTGCGCCCGCTAGCGGTGTGTGTGTGTGATTTGGAGACGTCAGACCCTGCTCGTGTCCGGCCAACATAACGTCCAGACGCAAAAAGTTTCCTGGTTTGGATTCGTAAAACATACGCACGAACATGCGCATCGTACGACCGTTTTCGTATATTCCGTGAAAAAATACATCAATGCGTTCGGACGCCCTTTTTTACGTTCGCGTGTAAAAATGCTTTCGTCTGACCCTAGCCTTAAAGTTTAGAAAATAAAAAAATATCTTAAAACTAAAAGAAAAATCAACTCTGAGCAAACTTCACTGACATTTATATCCAGGCTGGCTCGATGGATAGTGAAGTGTCTGAGGAAATATATTACTAAAACTGGATTTTTCATATGCGCGGGACTATTGTGACTATCAATGAATTCTATAGGTGTTAACGTGTATACCATCATTATATTGCCAGAAGAGTGATAAATTAACGGAAGGATTGGGGGAATAATTGCAGACAATAAATAGGTTCTAGTGTCCTTCTGAGACTCGGGGGGGGGTATGTATACACAAGCTTGTGCAGGGTTGTGCTATACTCCATGGAGTTCTATGGACTATTCTATTTTTCATTTTGGCTTCCTGTTACCGACAAGGGGCCCAATCCACATCTGAAGAATAGATAACTTCTGAAGACCTTATAGCTATACATTACAGCACCAGAAATTATATATCAGGAATCTCTATTCCACTTTTGGCATAAGTGTCTCCCTAGCACGCCCTTCCATTGCGTGTCCTACTGTAAATTAACATCTCCTATACTTTGTATAGGAGGTATTCATTTGTGCCTTGGAGCAAGAAGAATGAGCTATTCCAATGGAGCTCTTTCTTCTATCTTGGAGGCGATGTTTCTAAGAGCAATACGGTCTTCTACAACCTGGTGTTAAGTTCTTTTACGAACGCAAAAATCGCGTAACACACTTAACTAACCCCAACTTTTAAATCCCATATTCTATTATGCCAGGGTGTAGCGGGTGGAGCAATACACAGCTTCCTCCCATTAGGAGCAATTTATCTGCATCTCCTGTGTGAAACCACGAATGAGAGCCAGTGGCTTGGACACGATGGGCTCCTTGTATAGGCTTGAGGGAAATGACATGTAAAATCTGCTCACGAAGATATTTTAAGGTAGTTTCACTTTCTGCGCAAGCTGTGGAATAGGGCCCATGGTCGGCCTCAGTAATCTTTAACCAAGTTCTTAAAGGCAAGGCAACACTTCTCAATAAGAAATCATACGAGATTACAAGTTACTTGAAGTCGGATGGAGAGCTTGGTTTTTAAAATCAGTAATTTTGGTGGAATACTGGTGACATTTCTGTACTGTTTATTATTAACACATATTTCGTCTTAATCAAAATTTTCTTAATCAGGTCAAAATTATTTTTACACAGCACTTCTATGTATTAATCTGGTTACTTAGGTGCTTCCCAAATTCCATGTCTGTGAATTTAATCCACGAAAGTAAGTGCTTACATTACAAATAAGTACTTTTACCAATGCAACAAGGGATTCAAATGACCTCTGTATCAGCAGATTCAATTTTGAAAATGGCGAGCTAAACTCCCAAGGGAAATTTGGCCGGCACAGTAAATTATTATGTGATTTAGAAGATACAAATGTTTTAAACAAAATGATTTCTGAGAACAGATGACAGTGTTAAATACTTCATTGGCACAAACTATAATCATTTATGAAATGTTCAATTTTCTAAAATGGGATGATGTGGTCTATTAGAAAAGTGGAAAGCGTGTTAATCTACCTGGATGGAAGGTAACAGACCATTGACCCAGACTTCCCATAAACCAGCAGTTACCAAGTTGATGAGTTCTACAACAGTCAGATTGATTTACATTTTCCCCCACAAAAAATAAACCTTAGTTCTGGAGTTTCAATTTATTTAAAATTATGAGTCTGATTACTGCTGCAACTATTGCTGAAACTGCATAATAAGTAGATTTTTTTTCTAGTAAATTGCTACTCATGTGTTAAGATCTTAGGAGTTAGCACATTGCACAAAAGTAGCTATAAGTCTAATTTGCATGAGAATAACCTCATTTTGGTTGCAAGCTGCACAAATTAAGATAATGTAATGCTTTAAAACCACACAATCACTTACACCGCATCTTTTGCTTAACCCTTTGACAACCAATAGCAATCATTACCTAGAAGCTTTTGAGGATAATGTTTAAATAGCTCAGATCTTGCTTTTCATGGCAGAATGTCAAAGCTACACAACCCCTCTGAGTACCTTTAACTACAGTTCACACAATGTGTGATAATCCACTGCTCAATGAAAGGTATAATCTTGTAAAAGCACAATCTTGACAGACTTTTTCTCCAAGACCACTCTATCCATGATCTACCAGGAATCATCATCAGATGGCAAAGGGTGTAAGATCTACAGGTCTCCAAGAATCAATGGTCTAAAATATACCTTTCTAGTGAGCAGAGCACATTATGCTTTGTGGGATTAACTGCTACCCATAGGTTCTACACAGGAATGATGGGAAAAGGTATTTATTGTGCCAGAGGTGTGGGTTGCATTGGGGTCAACAATGCCTATTTGTTGGGGATGTTCAAAGACTATGGAATATTGGAGACAGGTTCATGATGTTATCTCTGGCTTCTCTGACCCGTCAAACTCAATGTGTCCTCCTCCATCACACCTCCCTATTATTATTCTTTATTTATAAAGCGCCAGCATATTCCGCAGCACTGTACAAGAGGCACAGTATAGACAGGGTTACAATACATTGAACAACATTTGACAAACAGTACAGGAGAAGATGAAGCCCTATTCCCGTGGGAACTCACAATCTAGAAGGGTTGGGGTTGGAAACAGGAGGAGAGGACTGCAAGGTGAGAGTGATTGATGGTTGTATCAGTAAATTGGGTGGTAGGCTTCCCTAAATAGGAACGTTTTAAGGGAGCGTTTGAAGGAAGAGAAATTAGGGGAAAGTCTGACCGTATGAGGGAGAGCGTTCCAGAGAATGGGGGCTGCGCCCTATCTATTTTTATATACAAAAAGTAATTATTGCAATAGTCTCCTGAACACTTTGGGAAGTATAAGTCCTTCTCTCTCGAGGAGCCCATCTTCTCTGCACGTCCCGACGGCAATTAATGCTAGCACATTGTAATGCTTATCGAAGCGCTAATCAATGATTGCGCTCCCCGTGTAGAGTATAGGATGCGAAAAGTACAGAAAGCTCACGGAAGCTAGAGCAAAAAGCGATGCACTAAGTAATTTCTTATGGGTTTAACGTCCGGAAGGTAATATGGAGGGGTATGCGTTAAGGGCACTTATCCTGGCGGTATTGCTTATACATCTGAATGCTAACGGTGTACACTAGGGAATTGTGCTCTCAACAGGCAAAGGAGAATACCATGAACCAGGAAATCTAATGTCTTAGGTTAAGAAATAACAAATTGCTGTAATTGATTTAAAATCTTATTAAACTTATATTAATTACATTTTGATTTAGCAGTCGATTAAATTGTCAAACATTTCATTGTGTTGAAAAAAGTATATTTCTATAATCTAAATTTCCATGGTGACGAGCTTTCCCTAAATCCATTTTTTTATTCTCTTTACCCTCAGTATAATTACACACTGCAAGCGAGATATAAACACCTTCATTAACATATGCAATAGAATTATTTTTCTTGTTTAGTCAGTCTATACAAAAGAAATATTATCTCCATTTCAATGCTAGCTTGTGTTGTCAGCAGATGTGACAAAGAAAATCCAAGCAGATGGGATACATCTGTTAATCATGAGCCATCATCATTAGTGCCATCATCACATTTATTTGGGGGTATGTTTATTCACTTATTTATTTATTTTACACCATCAGCTAATGAGAACTTCACAAACTTAAAACATTGCTATGTAATGTGCCATTTCTGATAAATATATATAAATTATTTTTATGAATTCAAACATACAGAGCGGGGATAGAGAGACACTATAGCGTCTGTGTATTCTGTATTATCTCCATGGAGTATGCTCCATCTCATTTAAAAAAATAATTAATCTCTGAAAAGAATAATGATGTGTTCATTATACCTGTATCATAAGTGTTGTCAATCAATATTCATGAAGTTGGAAAGTGAGTTCAATGTTCTCTAAATAGCAAGTTGTGGAGGCCAGAAAAAATACATATACAGTTATATAGGAGTGTGTGGCGTAAGATCTTGCAAACTCTGCCAGATCTTGTGAGAGCGTGGCCCCAGCAGAGCTGCGTTACAACCTTCACATGCCGGCGGCCACTCACTGGAACATAGCCAGCTGGAGGGGTCTGGCAGAATGCTGTTAGTGCATTCTGCCAGCCACCCCAGCCCTCACATACTGCCCGGTAAGAAAACCCAGTGCTAGCCTCCGGTATTGGTAGACATATCGGGGGCATTTGCATGAACACAAGTACTCATGCAAATGCCTGGTTTTGGTGCATCCCCTAGTATAAACCCATTTTTGTGTGAATTTTGCCATATATGTATATTTTAAAGTGGCAAACATGTTTAAAGATAATTATAGGGGTTATACACTAATCTCTGAATTTGCCAACAAATTGCACCGAACGGTGAATTTCAACATTCGGGGCAATTCATCTGTTGACAAACCTGTCAATTCGTCAAATATAGGCGAATTGACAGCAAAGTAATGTGCAATTCACATTCGCTGCAATTCGGCAGAACCAAAATTGACCCCATAGAAGATTGTCATGTCTTCTATTCACAGAACACTGAACTGCAACGAAATTCCTGCGAAATTCCCTGATTTTCGGTGTTTCATTTCGACAGGTTTAAACAGACGAATCCCATAGGATTCAATATAGAAACCTAAAATTCTAAAACGTTTTCTTTTAAAGACAGTTTATTCTTTTCATTTTCACAAAAATCTATTTTTTATGTTTTAGAAAACCTTTTTGTTTTTTAGATGAAATGTTTCCCAATTTTTTAAAAAAGATGTTTTTTGTTCTGTAACAGACTTATTATTTTTTGCATACAATTTCAGTGCTTTGTGAATAGACCCTTATACACTACAAAAGAGATACTCATCAAATATCTATCTGTATCTACCTTTCAATCTGTCTCGTCACTATAGGGTTTATTCAGAGAGCACAGAAATGTCACCGATATTTCGATGCTCCCTCATCCCTGCACTTCGGAGAATCAGATTCCCCAACCCTGGGGTGAATTCAGCATTGACCGCAGGGTCCCCGAAGTGCAGAGAAAAGCCGTCGCAAGACCGTTGATTTAAATAAAAATAAAAAATGCCGCAAAACCACCAAAATTATTGAGGATCCGATATGCCGCAGGGAACCCACAGAAATTTATTTATCCTGATAAATTATCAGATCGGATCCGATAAGCTGCCGCAAACCCGCCGAACGCATCTGGAAAAATCCAACAATCCGAGCACCGCACCGACCAGCCGCTGGAGAAAGCCGACAAGCAGACGAACGGGGTAAAAAAAAAAAAAAAAAAAATGTGCCAAATCTGAAACACTGTTTGCAAAAAAACTACTATGAAAATGTCTGGAATTAACATAGAAGGTCTCATGAATAATAATATAAAGGTCTGTTACAGAAAGAAAAAAAAATTAGGAAAAAAAATAAAGACTTTTTGCTGCAGATTAAATTTTTTTTAATTTTTTTTGGAAGGATTTTACCAGGAAGGATACATTGAGATTTCTCTCATTTTCGAGTATGTCCTGTGTGGCGAGTATGTACCGTTAGCTGTCTTGCCCAAGGACACTTACCTGAGAGGTGCTCTTGCTGGGATCAAACTCATGTCCCCACAGGCTCCCTCCATGCAGATCAGTGATGTTACCTCTACTCCACCCAGCCCATGGGGGGGGGGGGTTTCAGAATTTCATCCTTGGATCCAGGCAGCACAATGTCTTGTGCTGGCCCTGCTCCAGTCCATATAAATATATTAATCCAGCCCTGTGTGTTTGAATATCGGAGTGGGCCGGTCTGGATGAAGTCCAGGGCTGTTTTTTTGTCCCAGTCCAGCCGTGGTAGAAGGGCATGCAAGGTTTAATAGATATAGAATAAAAACTGGAATATTTTTAACATTGAAACCTATGGCATTCGCCTGAGTAATCCTGCCGAATGAAACCACCGAACATCAGGGCATTTCACTGATGTTCAGTGTTCTCTGAATAAATTAAGAATTGCTTCTCTATGGGGGATTTTTTTTTTTTCGAGAAAGGATTTTACCAGGATACGTTGAGATTTCTCTCGTTTTCAAGTATGTCCTAGGTGGCGAGTATGTAAAATTAGGTGTCTTGCCCAAGGACACTTACTGAAGAGGTGCTCTTGCTGGGATCGAACCTGTGTCTCCACAGGTTCTCTCCACGCAGAGCAGTGATGTTACGTATACTCTATCCAGCCGGTACATTGCCATTGAACAGGCACCGTAATTTGCAGTTAATTCGCCAAAATTTGGCGAACTGCCTGCTTTCCGAATAGCCAAATGGCCCCGAAATTGCACCGTACGAGGAAATTCACTGTTCAGTGCAATTTCGGGGCCAGATTGGCTCTTTCCGAATAACCATGCATGTAAAAATCTCTTTCTGTAGATCAGTATAAAGTTCACACGAGTAATGATTAACGTTAAAGAATTGCATTCGCACATCTATGCTATTCCTATCCTATAACAGAATGCTTTATCTTGCTATGCAGGAATAGAGAAAAATAATTGAGACCATTTGAAAAATAAGCCTAAAATTATATATTATATAAATTTAATTGGCTGAAATGATGATCCCACAAAAGGTTTTGACTTGCTGTAAATTTATTATGGTCTTCATTTCATAATAATAATAAAAAAAAATCAATTAAGAAAGTATGGGGAAAAACATAACATGTATGCAATCTTTACAAAATATCCAAGGGTTTATCCCAGACCAAACGATGGAATAGCAGCATTCTGATCGAGCAAACAACATTTAAGACCTGCAGCTGAATAATGGAATTGCATATTTCCCTTATACAAGGTTATGGACTGCTTACACTGTGTGTGCATGATCATACACTAGAGTTTATTGATTCTGCCGGATTCACAGATGCATCATGTGTCGCATATCTGGCTGCAATCAACATGAGATTAAAGGTTCATATAAGGGAAATCAGCAAGCTGGAAAATAGTGTTAAGTCGGCTGATCTATAAGTAGCATTAGCTGATCATCAGTTCATGGTATGCCCTGGGTATTAAGATAATTAAAGGTTCATGTCAGTTAAATAGAATAATGTGCAAACAGAAACCACCATTGCCACAGACCTTGTCTGGCTTAGGATAAATGGGTGTTAAAGTACCTTCTGGCTCCAGCGAATAGAGTGGCACTTCTGGATAGCACCAGCTGGCAGACATCTGTGACTACGATTTTAAAAATTATAAAGGTAATCTACAGACTGGAACCTTGAAGTGATTTCTGCTTTATAATCTTTCCCCTTTTAAGGTCCACATAAACATCTTTTTTTTTTTTTAATTTAATAATAACAGTAAATAAACACCAGAATAGAACCCACGGTCTTTATGCCAGTTGTAAATGTAACATTAATATTTCTAAATACATCCAAAGTCAAAACCAAAACACAAACTTTACAAAAAATTAAATAGCACTTCATGGGGTTCTGTTATCAAACACTGACGATTATACAGCTTTTAAAAACAGTTTAGGTCAGTGATGACAAACCTTGGCGTCATGGATGTCCCATGATTCTCTGGTAGCCCATATTCAATCTTGGTGAGACAATAATCAGTGTAGTCACCCAACAAGAGACACCAGTTTGCATTCATAATTAAACACCAACGTTTTGGTAAATTAATACCGAATTTTCTGTTTCTGATTCTCTCCAGACACTACATAAAGTAAGATATACAGGTCTATTCACAGGAGGGGTTATTTAGAAATGTTGCCAAAATGTCACCGGACACTGACATTCAGCGTACGGTGACATTTTGGGGCCATTCGGCTATTCAGAGAGCAGGCAGTTCAAATTGTGGCGAATTGCCTGCACGTACGGGGCCTGTTCGACAGCAATGAAATCTCCATAGAGAAGCAAAGGTTAATCTATTCAGAGAACACTGACCAGCAGTGAAAAGTTGTCAAAGTGCCCTGCTGTTCGGTGGTTTCATTCGCAGGTTTATTCAGGCGAATCCCATAGGCTTCAATGTTAAAAATATTCCCGTTTTAATCCAATATCTAATAAACCGTTTATTATTTTATTCTGCAGTAAAAAGGCTATAGATTTTTTAGGATTTTCTAGGCATTTTTTGGCATTTTATTTGCATTTTATTAATCGTTTTTTCTATACCAGATTATTGGGGACTGCATGTCCGTGGGTTCCTAAATGAAACATTTCCAGACAGGTGGATTGGAAGGGGTGGCCCAATTCCCTGGTCACCTCATTCACCAGATTTCCAGTGGCGTAGCGTGGGGGGGGGGGCTGGGGGGGCCGTGGCCCCGGGCGCAGTTTTCTTAGGGGCGCATAATTTCAAAAGAAATTTGCGCCCCTAAAACTTGAGGCCCGGATTGACCCGCCAGGCCCTCGGGCGCCGCCCAAGGGCCCGCGGGTTGAGGGGACCCAGATGCCGGGCAGCGGGAGTGCCTGCCCGGTCCTGAACAGTGAGTCCGTCCGTGTTGAAGGGGATGCGGCTGCGTGCAGGCGCAGCCGGTCACGTGGTCCGGCTAATCAGGTGGTACTGAGTCTCTGTACCACCTGACTGGCCGGACCGCGTGACCTGCGCACGCACGCAGCCGCCTCCCCTTCAACACGGACGGACTCACACGCTGTTCAGGACTGGGCAGGCACTCCCGCTGCCCGGCATCTGGGCCCCAACCCCTGCTGGATCCGGAGCTGAGGCAATATCCATGTATGAGCTGGCTGTCACTGGGGCAATATCCAGTTGAGAGCTGGGGCATATCCATGAGCTGGGGCAATATCCATGTGTGAGCTGGGGCAAATCCATGAGCTGGGGCAAATCCATGAGCTGGGGCAATATCCATGTGTGAGCTGGGGCAAATCCATGAGCTGGGGCAAATCCATGTGTGAGCTGGGGCAAATCCATGTGTGAGCTGGGGCAAATCCATGTGTGAGCTGGGGCAAATCCATGTGTGAGCTGGGGCATATCCATGAGCTGGGGCATATCCATGAGCTGGGGCATATCCATGAGCTGGGGCAAATCCATGTGTGAGCTGGGGCATATCCATGTGTGAGCTGGGGCATATTCATGTGTGAGCTGGGGCAATATCCATGTGTGAGCTGGGGCAATATCCATGTGTGAGTTGGGGCATATCCATGTGTGAGCTGGGGCAATATCCATGTGTGAGCTGGGGCAATATTCATGTGTGAGCTGGGGCAATATTCATGTGTGAGCTGGGGCATATCCATGTGTGAGCTGGGGCAATATCCATGTGTGAGCTGGGGCATATCCATGTGTGAGCTGGGGCATATCCATGGGAGAGCTGGCTGGGGCAACATTCATGTGAGAGCTGGGGCAATATCCATGTGAGAGCTGGGGCAATATCCATGTGAGAGCTGGGGCAATATCCATGTGTGAGCTGGGGCAATATCCATGTGTGAGCTGGGGCAATATCCATGTGAGAGCTGGCTGGGGCAATATCCATGTGAGAGCTGGGGCAATATCCATGTGAGAGCTGGGGCAATATCCATGTGAGAGCTGGCTGGGGCAATATCCATGTGAGAGCTGGCTGGGGCAATATCGATAACGTGTCCACAGGTTGGGGGGGGGGGCGCACAATTCTTGGCTGGCCCCGGGCGCTGACAACCCACGCTACGCCACTGCAGATATCACTCCCCTCGACTTCTTTCTATGGGGTTATGTTAAAGATATTGTATAAAACAAAGGTACGGGACATCATTAATCTAAAGCAGAGGATCACTGTCACTGCCACCATTGATGAAGGTATGCTACAGCGAACATGGCAAGAAAACGAGTGCCGTCTTGATGTGCTTCGTGCAACCAATGGTGCGCATATAGAGGGGTATTAAAGGAGGCAAAAAAACCTTAAATATATATGTAATTTGTAAGAATTTTCACTTATCTGTCTTTTCATTTACCTTTGTAATAAATTTTTGAAATTGTAAAGAGACTTTATGGACACTAATATATATATACACACACAATAGTTCACTGTCTTTATAGAAATTCTCCTGATGAAGTATATATTAAACAAAACACGTTAAGCAAGAGCAGGTATGGTTTGCTATGTAGCAGCCTGTGGTTTCATTTTGGTTAGTACTCGCCCTTATAGAGGTGCCTTGACGTTGGCGGGCAAGCTAGTCTTATAATGGCCATTGATAAGAAACCAAACCTCTAATTGTGTTTAGTTTCACACGGTATAATGGGAGTAAGCGCAGATGACATTTTTTTCTTTGTTATGTTCTACACATGTTGTTGGGCTGGATGCATTTGGTGGTTGCAGCCAACCCTTCGGGGAATAGGCGCGACCCCACCCCTCCTGTACTAAAGTTTATACATATATTTGAATCATCTTGTGGAGAGAAGACTGTTCCATGGGTGCTGATTTTGTTTGTTATTTTTATAGGTTGTTGCAGGATAGCCAGGATTGCCATTAGAAGTTAGCCTTTTTTGTGTTATATATATATATATATATATGTATTTCTCAACTGAACGTCAGTAAATGCTGGTTCACTAGAGATTATCAAGGAATCACCTCAAACATTGCTCAAGAAATAAAAACTCATGTTAACATCCGGTATCAAGATTTACCTGAAGCCATAGTTGGTCACTGGATGTGGCCTTTCCATTTGCCATACATACAAATGTGGCGAACTGTCCCGCATTAACATCCACATTTTTAACACGTATAAAATGAGGTGTTTTGGCTGTAAAATAAATAGAAATTTATTAAAATCATGAATATATATGTGACAAACTTATTTTATGCATCAGACTGTAGAAAATGCAGTTATAGGTTTAATACTGTAGATGCTCGAGTATACCGCTAGATTTTGGTGACAAACATTTACCTTAAAATTGGAGGGGTCGCGTTTGATTCGAGACATCTGCATCGCGTGTGAAGAAAAAAAAGCAACAACTTTCCTTGCTCTGGATCCCAAGTCTCCCGGAAGTTCCGGTAGTCTCGCTTAAGTGAATGCGGACTCCCTGATGCTTGCAAACACTTCAGAAACTCCCGGATTCGGGAGAGGTGGGATCCATCATGGCCAGAGGGCATGCTCGGTTTAAGCCAATCATTCACCTTGCTCACCTACGCCGGCCATCTAATCGCTAGTAAAGAAGTTGGCTGGCGGCTTCATACTTAGTAACAACTGCAATCATTCTAGAGCACAGCACCCTGGCCTGAGGAGTAGCCTCACTGTGTTAATTGAAATCCTTCCAGGTTCTCTTGTTTACCGGTACAGTAAAATTTTGTTCCTCGCGTTATATTCGAGTCTTGAGTATTCTCTCATTTCCATAATAAATCTCTATCCATCGCGTTATATTCGGGTCACGCTATACTCGAGTATCTACGGTAATACAATAGTAAAAATGATATAGATAATTTTTTTATAATATTAAAAATTTCTAGCTGGTATTATAAAATGTTATTTTACAATCTAGCAACATCTCTCATAATGAATTTGTATAATTTTAGGTCGATTGCTCAAGATACTTTCACACAAATAATAGTTCTCGGTGCATGACACAGATCTAACTTTGTCAATATATATTTGGGAGCGCAACGAACATTGTCATTGCATTAAATTAATTAACCAGACAAATGTATGACAATGCCATAATTATATATATATATATATAGTCACGGGTAAAGTCTGAAATTGGGTAAAGCTAACTTTACCCAGGTAATCTGTGGACTACTCAATGCCCCATGGGTAAAGGTGATTTTCGGGATAGGGTTTAGGGTCAGGGTTGGCCATGGATTTGGGTAATCCGAGATTATACACCAAGACACGGAGGCTTCATATTATGCTTAACTCTCCTTTACTGAACCATAGCAGCAAAGAAAAAATACAATAAAGTTTTTAATTTGGGACAATGAAAAAAAAAGTTTTTGTATTCAGAACAGAAATTGTACAGAACCAATAAGAATAGGACAGTCCAAACAGTAGCCAATCAGCAGTCACCAGCGGGCATAAATTCCTGGACTGCGCTAACCACGTCCTCTTTTCTTTGCTGCCATACAGCTAAGTACTTCTCTCTGTTACTACTGCAATTATTTGCTTTAGTGTAAATATATATATATTCTGTTTGTTTAAGGCGCAATTTATCGCCGGTTTTGTATTCCCTCAGTCCCGTTTTTTTCATCTGCGGTACTTGGTGGGGAGGTTGCCGCCAGCTGGTGTGCGCGTTGCTAGGGAGCAGGACGCTCTCTGGCCGCGTTCATTAGGGGTGGTTTTCCTTTCATCTTTCTTCCTTTCTAGGCGCGGCCACATTATCTATTCACTCAGCGGCCGGCGCCATTTAGCATAAGGGGCGCGGTTTCGCGCCATTTTGTAGAGGGGCGTCGACTTTCTCCTCAGGTTGCTCCCTCACACTGCGGGTTCGCGCTGAGAGAACTGGCAACATGGTTTCAGTGATTTTCACACTACTACTGTCTCTGCAATGTCGGGTGAAGAAAGCCCCATGACTTCTAAACAGAACTCCGCTTCTGCGGAGGTGATGTCTGCTATTGCACTTATGTCCTCTAAGTTTGAAAATACACTTCTAAAAGGTATTTAGTGCACAAAATGCTGACCGACAAAATTTGAACTCAGAATCTGCAAGACCAAACACCTCAGCCCGTGAGGGTCGAGTACCCTTTACTCCTTATGAGGGAGTTAGCCGTCTCCCTAAAAAAACGGTTATAGAAAAGCCTGGTAAAACCCAGATGCCAAAGAAACATACTTGCAAGAGTGACAAGTCACGCAAGCGGAGGCCTACCCACGAGGCCAAAAAACGCGGGTGGAAACGGGCCAGACGAGCTGATATGAGCTCAAGCAGTTCTGAGATTTATAGTTCAGGGGCTGAAAAAAGTGACGAATTTTCAGATTCCAGTGATTATGAGTGGGCACCGGGCGACTCGGAAGGCTCCGTTTCGCCTCAGGATGAGGCAGCCCAATTAGATGCTCTGGGGCGAGCAATGTTTGTTCCGGAACTGATCACACATCCACGGTCATCTGAATGGGCTCCATTGGAGCATGTGACGAATTACATTGAGGGACGTATCCGCAAACCATTTGACACAAAGACCCGCAACAAAACTAAGGCTGAATGCCCACGACCAATATTGGCCTCTGAAGCTGCTTCGGCACCGGAGGTTACTGAAGATATAGTTGAATTCCTCCAGAAGACTGGTTGAAACCCCAAGAAGGGTTTGGAAGCGACACTTAAGGCTGGGGTCAGACCAGCGCATTTTTAACGTGCGTTCTGGCGCACTTAATCACGGCCGCACTAGCAGCAAATGATGGGCAATGACAGCCAATATACGAAGTACGGTCGCACGAAAGTCCGGCTGCGCAACGGAAGTGGAAAATGAACGCATTTTTTCGAGAACGCAGAACCGCTAGTATGGACGTACAGAGTGCGCTGCGCCCGCTAGCGGTGTGTGTGTGTGATTTGGAGATGTCAGACCCTGCTCGTGTCCGGCCAACATAACGTCCAGATGCAAAAAGTTTCCTGGTTTGGATTCGTAAAACATCACGCACGAAAATGCGCATCGTATGACCGTTTTCGCATATTCCGTGAAAAAATACATCAATGCGTTCGGACGCACTTTTTTACGTTCGCGTGTAAAAATACTTTCGTTTGACCCTAGCCTAAAACGTGTCAAGACAAATTGCTGGACATTTTGGGTTCACTGACAAAATTGTTTAATGCCATTGAGCATGACCTCTTGGAAAATAATAGACCTGATCTTTTCGAGTATCGGGGTTGGGTACAACGAATGGTCTGTGTCCTTGGTAACGCCAATTCGGCTATCTCTACGGAGCGTAGACGTTCCATTATTTTACGTATCGAACCAAAATTGGTATCAATGGCCAATAAGGAACCTGGCCTGGAGGCTAATGGTTGCCTTTTTGCAGAGGACTTTATCAAACAGATGAGCTCTAAGGCTAACTCTTTTCAACCATTAATAAGGTCCGATCTTTGATGAAACGTGCTTTCCCCAACAAAATTTTTGACCGGGCCGGGAAAAGTAGAGGCCGATTTCCCGGCCGAAACCCACAATCCCATAACCGAGGCTTCTTTCAGTCTACCGTCGACCAGAGCCAGCAAGGAACAGCTGGACAAGGGAATTTCTTCCCACAACAAGCCAGACCAGGTCGAACTAGATTCTTCCGAGGCTCTCGTAGACCACCTTATACCGGTGAGTATGGTAAACAACCAACGTTTTTTACAAACCCCAATACGGGGCAGAGTCCATCTTTTTTTCCCAAATTGGCGTCAGATCACTTCAGACCCGTGGGTACTATATACGATTATGGGTCACACCATAGAATTCAATGTATTACCAATCCAGACACATATGCCTTGACCACTGTTTATGACTCCAGATCACAGTCATTTGATAGACCAAGAAATCTCGGATTTATTCCAAAAATACGCTATAGAAAAAGTGAAAGAAAAATCCCGGTATTTGTAAGCAACATTTTTCTGGTACAAAAGAAAGGGGGAGACTTTCGTCCAGTAATAAATTTAAAAAGCCTAAACGAGTACGTTTCTTATTACCACTTCACCCATCGGTAAAAGACAATCTGTGTCCAGGCGATTGGATGGTCAAGATAGACATCAAGGATGCCTATTTGACGATACCAATGGCGGAACACAGCAGGAATTATCTCCAATTCCTTTGGAACGACCATCTATGGCGCTGTGACGGGATGGAGTGTCCGCCTGCGGTCCTGCTCTTATCTGACCCCCTTGATGGCGTCCAGCCCGACTACCGAGTGGCTCGGCACTCGGCGTCTCGAGCAGCCTGATCTACCGACCTCTTGTTGGTGTGGAGGTGGCTGCTGGGCTGACTTGAGGCTCCTTTTCCTGGGATAGACGTGATGTGGAAGGCCGCTGAGTGCCTTCTAGGTGCAATGTGATATTCCCTGGAAGAACTCACCAGACGAAGCTGTATGACTTCAAACAGAAACTGATTTATTAAAAGGTTTGGGCAGATCCTTTTATACACACAACACAAAGACATGTCCACACTTGAATGCCCTCAGACATGTCCAGACTTAAATGCCCTCATACAATACAGGATACATGTTAATACATCACACTCTAATAAAAACCACACCAGTAAAACCACATCTAGACATGAAATAAAATGTCCATACACTTAAACGCACAACCGAAATATAAAAGGAAAAAATGATCTTTAAAACTGAGTTTTTAGTCACGCAGTTAGCTGGAAGGAGCACTCAGGTCCATTCCGTGACAGGCGCTTCAAGTGCCTTCCATTCGGCCTTTCGTCGGCCCCCAGATGTTTCACAAAGATCATGAAACTGGTGGTCTCGTTTTTAAGGACCAAAGGAGTTTGTTTGATTGTATATCTGGACGATATACTTTTTATGGCTCAGGATATTTCCGTCATTATGGTTCATCGCGATTTGACGATCACTTTATTAATGAGACTAGGTTTCATGATCAACTGGGAAAAATCCAGCCTGGAACCAGCCAGGAATATAGAATTTCTAGGGTTTCTAGTAGATTCAGTTCATATGTCTCTCAGTCTCCCGACCGTGAAAGTCCTCCAGATTCGAAGGGAGGTAAGAAGGTTGTCTTCACGACCGATGTTTCCTCTGAGGGCTCTGGCTTGCCTGCTGGGGATGCTATCAGCATCAATTCAAGCAGTATTTCCAGGACCTCTCTATTATTGAGCCCTGCAAAGGCTCAAAGCATCATGTCTACGACAAGGAATGCTTTATTCGGATTTGATTTCCCTAGACGAAGATTCGCGTATAGAACTTCGGTGGTGGAGGGATCACATAGACACTTGGAACGGTCATTCCTTTTTCCCTCCTCAACCAGAGGTAGTTATAGATTCCGACGCCAGCAATTATGGTTGGGGCGCGCGGCTAGGTTCGATATCCACTGGAGGCAGATGGGCTTTGGCAGAAGCCTCCTTACACATAAATGTTCTAGAACTCCTAGCTGGGTTATTCGCTATACAGAGTTTTCTCAAAGACAGAATTTTCCATTCGGTGTTACTCCGCATGGGCAATTTCTCTGCAGTAACACACATAAATCGGTTAGGGGGTCCCAGGTCAAAACAATTGTCAGAGGTGTCCAAAAGGTTTTGGGGAGTTTGTCTTTCCAACAACATCACAGTGAAGGCTCAATTCATTCCAGAGTTATGCAACGTCGTGGCAGACTGGAATTCCAGGCATTTAGTAGACCTCAGCGATTGGAGGTTAGACAGAATGATATTGCAATCTTTATCGTCCCTATGGGGTCCGTTTATAGTAGACCTCTTCGCTTCTCGTTTGAATACGCAGTTACCACATTATTTCAGTTGGAGGCCAGATCCAGAAGCGTTAGGAACAGATGCTTTCTGTCAAACCTGGCCTCAGGGAACCCTTTATGCATTTCCTCCTTTCCTCCTGATTTCCAGGATTGTTCGGATAATGCGATCCAATCGATCAACGTTAGTTCTGATCACTCCATGGTGCACGACACAACCGTGGTTTCCCCAGCTGTTGGAGTTATCAGTGGATGTCCCTCGGATCCTCCAGGCAAACCCTGTTCCTCTGCAGGATCCAGAGAACACGTTACACAACATTCTGTCCGTCCCTTCGTTTCGCCTCATCACATGGAAGGTCTCGGGCAACCTTTCACTGGTCCTGGAATTTCGGAAGCTACTTCCGATTTACTCTCCAGCGCTTGGGCACCAGGTACTAGAAAACGATATTGTTACTATTGGAACTGTTGGGTCACTTGGTGTTTGGGCAAACAGGTTGATTCCTTTTCAGCTCCTATAGAAGATAGTCTTCAGTTTCTCACCTCATTGTTTGAAGAAGGCAGGGCCTATCGTACAATCAATAATTTCAGATCTGCTATCTCAGCTTATCATCCCAGTATCGATGGTATCCCTGTGGGTCAACATAGATTGGTATGCAGATTACTTAAGGGTATTCGTTTAAAACGTCCTCCTCGTACACGTACACGTTACACTTTTACATGGGACGTAAATGTAATGTTAGATTTTCTGGATCAATGGCCTCCCAACACAGAATTGTCAATCAAGCAATTGTCAAGTAAATTAGCTATGCTGTTATACCTAATCTCATGTAAAAGGATCTCTGACGTCTGTGCTCTGGATTTGTCAGGATGTTCCTTTACCCCAGCTGGGGTAGCTTTTTCCATTTCTAGACGCACAAAAACTGCCATTTCTCACGTTTTCTATCCAGCTTTTCCTCAAAGACCAAATTTATGTCCTGTATCATGTTTACAAGAATACGAGAAGGTTACAGCCCCTTACCGTCTCCCGTCTTTCGATCGCTTATTTCTTACTATGACGAAACCTTATCATCCGGTTTCTTCCACTACCTTGGCTTAAATGGATTATGGCAGAAGCTGGTATTGATATCTCTGTGTTTGGGGCTCATTCCTCTCGGAGTGCGGTAGCCTCTATGGCAATGGCTCAGGGTTGTAGATTAGAAGATCTCATTAAAACTGCTAATTGGTCAAATGATTCAACTTTTAAAGAGTTTTATTTTAAACCCATTATTCACTTTGCACATTCTTTTATTAATTAAGCTTTCAAGAAGCATAATATGAAGCCTCCGTGTCTTGGTGTATAATCCCTAGATTCTCCTATACGTTTGACGGGGAATCTGGATTATAAATAAAGACACGGAGGCGAATATTATCCCACCCATATTTGGGTATTACACGACAAACATTTACCCTACCCAGGGTAAGCTAGATTTCATGTTATGGTTATATTAATCATATTAAATCTGTGTCTCGTGACTTCCAAATGAATTTCTGATTCTTTCACGATATTAATCTTCAGATTCTTTTTCTCCTGTTCCAGGTACATAATACAAAGGTCCGAATCACCTTCTGTTTCCTCCGCTCGTTTTCCTTTCTACTATTCAAAGGATCTTCGTGATGACTACATCCAAGAAAAGAGGGCGTGGTTAGCGCAGTCCAGGAATTTATGCCCGCTGGTGACTGCTGATTGGCTACTGTTTGGACTGTCCTATTCTTATTGGTTCTGTACAATTGCTGTTCTGAATACAAAAACTTTTTTCATTGTCCCAAATTAAAAACTTTATTGTATTTTTTCTTTGCTGCTATGGTTCAGTAAAGGAGAGTTAAGCATAATATTTGCCTCCTTGTCTTTATTTTTAATCCAGATTCCCCGTCAAACGTATAGGAGAATCTAGGGATTTAATATCAAATCTAAGTCACTCGAAATTCTCAAAGCATATTACTTACAGCTTTGTTCCGAGAATGGTGAAACTCAGCAGAATTGGCAGAAGAGTACAATCTAGACCAAATAGCCGATTTGAAAAGTGAGATAAATGGGAGAATTTTTCTGGCTTGGCTATTTTGACCTAGAATTTTCACTTCTGCCAATTCTCCTGAGTGTCATCTTTGTTTGAATAGACCTGATAGTAGTTTTTTGGTAGATAGCAGTAAACCCCCTGTGTAAAGACTGATGCTTGAGTTCATTTCGGGCTTTAGTAATGTCAGTTCTACTGGGTAATTCTGTGGTTATCTCCATTTTGGACTTTACCCATCACACACACATATACATATACACACTAATATATATATATATATATATTAGTGCTCTATGATGTGCCAATATATATATATATATATATAGACATATTGAAATAATTAATCTTCAATAATTATATTACTTGTATTTATATAATTATACCAGTAAAACATATTTAATAGCCCTATTTGGATTGTGTATAATTATCTTTGAGAATAGCTCATAACCTCAGAATGGCTAGGTTTGTTTGATTTATAAGCCGCACACATAATCTTCATTAACTATTTTACATCTTGAATGTGCTTTTTCTTTTGAATTGCAAAGTTAAAAAAAATCAATTGAGGTTTATTCTCGCCATGAAACTTTCCTGAAATTCAAACGATACCATATTGTCAAATTATACTGAGATTTCAAACACGTGATGGTAATTTACAGCAGAAACTTGTGAATTCTGATATACCGGTACGTGATGAGGGATGAAATGGTTTTGGAGCAGTTAGAAAACAGAATGTGTTTGAGAGAGCTGTAAGCAGCGCAAATAAAGAGAATAATAAAGATTACCATAGCTATACCGGCTGCATATAAATTAAATAGATCACTTCTGTTTTATGAGGAGGGTTCAGTGCATCCCAAAGTGGATGGTAGTAACCACGGAGGGGCAATGGTCTAATCTAGGGAGGGTCATTAAAGGTTAAGAGACGGAGAAAAAGCAGAAGGCTGTGCAAAGGCAATAGGTTAGGACCCACCTTGAGAAGCTACCTTTACATGGCAGGCAGACTTGCGACTTTAAGGGCTATTCAAGTAAAAAAAAACAATTGTGGACACATGAAGCGTCAAAACGCAGATTTTTTACATTTTATGCAAGAAGTTAGATTAGATACTGACAGTGTACCCTGCCGCCGAGTTAGGCTGGTGTCAGACAAGCGCACTATGTGCGTCAGTACTGACTTGCCTCCCAGCATCCGTCGCAGTGTTCTGATGCTGCGACAGGGCCAGCCACACGCTGTAGTGCGCGCACGAATTGTGCGCATGACAGCGGCCATGTTGTGGCCGTGCTGCAAGCCTCCCTATCGAAGTGCTACAACACTCGTTCGACGGGGCTGCAAAGGGAGATCCTCTATAGGAGGATCAAGCCTTGCAGCGCTGAGCACACTAACTGCGCTCAGCGAGGTGGCCAGACGTGGAAGGAATGTTCACTGACACGGACATTCTTTACGCTCTCAAAGACGCTCGTCTGACCCTGGCCTTAGGGAATAAACAGGAGACCGATCTTTTTGTATGTATTGTATAACAGTTATACAGCCAATCAGGAGTTTGTAATATGAAATGTGACTAATAAAAAACAAAAAACAGTTGACATTTAAGCCTAAACAGGTTATTCACTAAATACTTTTGTTGCAAAAAATCAGCGCCGACAAATGTCTTTCACAAAAGTAAAATTCAAAGAGCAACATGCAGCGCTAAGAGTTTTCTTTTGCTTTTTCGATTCTACCTTCGTGAAATGCCGGCATTCGTCAGCCCTACAATGCTCCCGGCCTTTCACCAGTATCTGCAAAACTGACAAACACCTGTGCTTACTAAATAAACCATTACGTTTGGTTGGCAAAACCTGTGTACAGACAGCTGTGTGTTTAGGGCAGTTCGATTGAAAGCGATAACTTATTTATTTATTTTTTAACTTGACACAAACGTTTCTAAATTGAGGTGTATATCACCTAGGTTTTAACAGTAAGGGCCGGCTTTGGTGTTTTGTCAGACACTGCACCGAATGTTTACTTAATTATCTCAATGAATTGAAACCAATTCTGCTCTTCGTTCTATTTCTACGAATTTCATGTCTCTTTACAGATAGATAATAGAGAGGGATCAGGGCCGACGCTAGTGTTTGCCGTGCCAGGTGCAAGGTAAAATAAAGGGCCACTTTTTTCCTAGGAATGAAAGTGACTGAATGTGATGAAAATGGGGGGTTGAGTAGCATGGGTGCCATAGAGATTGACGAATGTGTGCGGCTGGAGTGAACTAGGAGTGGATTTGTGGTTGGGTGAGTGACGTTGGAGTGCGTTAACAGGAGGGGTTATTCAAAAAACCCTGAACTTTCCACTGAATGGTGAATTTGCCCATACAATGTAATTTCGTGGCAGTTCGTCTATTCACTAAGCCGCCAATCTGCCAAGTACTGGCGAATTTTGTGGCTAAATACGGTGCAGTTAGCCACAGATCGGAGATCTTCGGCAACAGTGAAATTATCCCATAGGGAAGTAATGATTAATCTATTTAGACAATGCCAAACTGCATCGAAGCATCAGTGAAATGACCTGATTTTTGGTGTTTCAGTTTGACAGGTTTAAGGCTAGGGTCAGACTGAGGCAGTGCGAACGCGCGTTCTGGCGCACTTAATCACGGCCGTGCTAGCAGCAGATGCCGGGCAATGACGGCCAATATACGAAGTACGGTCGCACAAAAGTCCGGCTGCGCAACGCAAGTGGAAAATGAACGCATTTTTTCGAGAACGTGAAACCGCAGGTACTGACGTACAGAGTGCGCTGCGTCTGCTAGCGGCGTGTGTGCGTGAATTGGAGACATCAGACACTGCTAATGTCCGGCCAACATAACGTCCAGACACAAAAAGAGTTTTATTGATGATCCGTACAAAATCACGGACGAAAATGCGCATAGTATGACCACTATCACGTATTCCGGGAAAAAATGCGTCCATTCGTTCGAACGCACTTTTTCACAGACAACATAAAAATGCGTTCATCTGACCCTAGCCTAAACAGGCGAATCCCATAGGATTTAACGTAAAAAAAAAAATACTATTGTTTTTATTCAACTTTTTATTCTTTTCAGCAAACCATCTTTTTATTTAATTTTTGTATTAAGGCAAAATTTTTGATTCCCAATTATTTTTAAAAGAGGTTTTTTCTTATTCTGTAACAGTCCTTTTAATAATTTTTTTAAACTGCCTTTTTTTATTCAGACTTAAATTCTTTTAATTTTTTTTCTTTTATACTCTTAAGAATACATAGGAATGTTGGTATTATTGGAAAGGCCAGACTCTGGCCTTTCTACTAATACCTCATTCTACTTTCTATGTGTTACGAGTCTGGAGAAACAAGGATCTAAAGGACCTCTGCATCTCCTTAATGGGATTCCCTTTCTGGGCAGAAGGAATCCAGGTCTGTGATGTCACCACGCACCCTCCTGTGGCTGGGGGGGGGGGGCTGCCTCACAGCAGGGGCTGACATCCAGAATGTCACCCTGCTGTGTCTGAACCTGGCTCCCCTCTTTGCCTCGTGGTAAATACACCTGTATGTGCAGGGGAGCATGTGTGCGAGTGTGTGTGTGTAGGCAGGTATGTGCATTTATGTGGGGGTATGTGTCTATGTGGGGGGGTGTAGGTGCGGGAGGCATCATGGGAAATGTGTGCATGTATATGCATTGTCCTGCCTGAGTTTTATTGCTATGGAGCGCTGTGATACACCCATATACACTGTACATTTTGGGTGCACACCCTAATGCAATAGGCTGCGCACACCTATGTATAAGCCACACACCCAGGACTCTGCAGCAATTATTATTGGAAACTGTATACATCTTTTTAAGTTTACTTCTAATAGTCTTTTTATTAAAATGTATATTTCCTAAGATTAACACTTCTCTCAAAGTGTAGCGATTCAGATATAATGGGTAATTAGAGTGTCTGTTTAAACTATATTTATTCTAACCACAGGTGCTGCCAAATATATATTATTTGACAGAAATGTTCACGTTGATAACAGGATTTCTAACAGTCCTACCTATTAATTTTTTTTATTAATATCGTTCTTGTAGCCCTCTGAGCAAAATTGACATACAACAAAATTCTGCCTATTTAGGAACCTACTGCATATTATGACAAAGTATTTAACACACATGACACTGCATGTGAAGCATAATAGAATTACAGAAATTCTGGCATTAACAGAGAGATAGGATTTCTTTGAATAGACCTGCTGGTTTTCAGGGTTTTTCAGTTTTTGGAATTACAGCTGAGGGAAGGCCAACCTATGAATTCACGCGCACACTGGAGGCAGTTTTAGTTTAGACCAGTGGTTCCCAACCACGGTCCTCAAGTACCAGGACAGGTTTTAAGGATCACATTGAGTAAATGCAGACTGAATCCTGCAATCACTGAGCAGCAAATCATATCACCTGTGCTGTGCTTCAGCTATCTGGCAAACCTAGCCTGTAAGGGATACTTGAGGACCGCGGTTGGGAACCACTGGTTTAGACAAATGCACATTTGGGGAGAGAAAAAGGGGTTATTCATTAACCTCCAAAAGACCCCGAATTGCACCGAACAATGAATGAATTTCACTGTCCATTGCAATATCGGTTAATTTGTCTTTTCACTAAACTGTAAATTCGCCAAATACTGGCGCACTGACCACAAAATACGGTGCATTTCACCAGCACCAAAATTGCCCCATATAAAACTATCATGTCTTCTGAATGCCCTGATTTTCGGTGTTTCAATTCAGGTTTAAACAGGCAAATCCCAAAGGTTTCAATTTAATAAAATAATAAATTTTTAATGTTTATTTTTTTGAAAGACCATGTTTATTTTTTTGCAAAACCCCATTTCTTTACACATTTTTGTATTTTTGTTATTAGAGGATATTTTTGTTTTTTTTATTTCTTGTAAATTCTTTTTATTCTGCAAAAGACCTTTTTATTAAAAAAATGTAAAGTACTTTTATAATTTGGACACATTTTTACTACATTTTTATTGATTAAAACTTAGGAGAATAGGAGAATTTTATTTTTTTCCAGTTATGCATTTATCGTTAACTGGCAACGGGTAGCAGTTTACAACACAAAATATCACACAATGGGCACTATCATGTGCCCAAAGCTAAAATGGGGTCTCTAAGGGGAAAAATGTGCACTTGGAAATTTCCCCTTAGCATCCTCGTTTTACAAGCACATTACGAGGCAGGCGCTGAATCCAGCAGCCTGCCCTGTAGTGGCCGTTAGCCTCCAGGATGCTCGCGACAGCGCTAACATGCCGTCACGAGCATCCTCTCCATGGAGTCCATAGGACTCTATGGAGGCTCGTGCTGCTGGGTCACATGACCGGCAGGGTCACATGACCGGCAGGATCTCGCCTCTCGCAAGATCCTACAGATTTTCACTTAGCGTCCCTATTTTAGCTCCAAATTATGGTCAGGTGCTGATTCAGTAGCCTGCCCTGTAATGCTGCATTAAGACAATGGACACTCGAAACAGCGCTAACGCACTGCCCTGAGTATCCCCTCCATGCAGTCCATAAGGCTCCATAAAGGCTTGTGCTGCCGGGTCAGCTGTCCAGCAACATCTCACCTCTTGCGAGATCCTGTAGGTCCATGGAGTGATCGCAGAGGGAGTGTGGGACTTTTTCCCCCAGTCTCTCTCTCTGCTCTCTGTTAGTGATCAGGTTCTGATCTGGCTGTAATGCTATCACCTCAATTAACCTAGTGCCAACGATTACTTATGTGAGCGCTAGTGTTAAGGAGGTGATAGAGCTCAATTGATATAGCCAGTGACATATACAGAACAAAATATTTTCTTTACTAAATAAACAAGAGAAAAACAAAGCACATGTAAGATATTATAACATGAAACCTACACAATAAGCACATTTCATTTTTTGGTGGAAGTGGCCATTTAATGTCCAGGTTGTGATCTCAGGCCCAAGTTATTTAAGAAATAGGTGTATGAAATACGGGTGCAGATCAAGGGTCTCATACCCTGCCACCCCAAATGTTTAACAATTCCCATGATTCTCTGTCCATCTATTGCTTTCAAAGAATTCTGGGATTTGTCAGCAATAAACATATAGGAGGGCTGCAGTTTGAGATCCTTGGTGTAGAAAGATCATTTTTCATTGTTAAGGGAATGACAGCATGTCCTACGATCCAGAAACCACAATGTCTAAGGCCAGTGTCAGATGAGCACACTATGTGCGCCTGTACGGATGTGCTTCCCGATGCAGCGTTGTGATGTTTCAACGTGGCCGGCCACACGCTGAAGCGCGCGCACAAACTGCACCCGCTACAGTAGACGTGCTGAAATCCTCCCTGTCGAAACGCTACAACGCACGTTCGATGGACTGCAAAATGCGATCATCCATAGGAGGATCAACCTTGCAGCACTGCGCGCACTAACTGCACTCTGTGAGGTGGCCACACGGGAGTCAGAGTGGAAAGAATGTCCATTCTCAAGGCCGTTCCTTCCACTCTGAAAAACACTCATCTGACCCCGGCCTACAGCCAGCCCTGCAACAAATCTGAAGAGAAATAAGGAAATGTGGTCATATAGGTCAGTGTTTCCCAAACCTGTCCTCGGGACCCCAACCAGGCCAGATTTTGCAGATCACCTTGGGGAAATTCAGAATGAATCCTGCAATCACTGAGCAGCAAATCATATCACCTGTGCTGTGCTTCAGCTATCTGGAAAACCTGACCTGTTAGGGGGTCCTGAGGACAGGTTTGAGAAACACTGATATAGGGGGTGTAGGTTACACAGAATGGTGTTACTGTTATTGTAGAGGTTTGCGGAATCTGCTGTAGATGGGAAAGAAGAGAAACGAAGAGATCACAAACTGAAATGAACAGGCAATTGAGGTGCAGAAAAGTTACACAACAAAACGTGAGGAAAGCAGGTCCAGTACGATAAATAACGGATTTTGAAAGAACAAAGACGTATGAAGGGGAATAAAGCAATTGTGAATGCCTCGAGAAGAAAAACCACTAACAATACCCACATATAATATCAAAGGATTCAACGGAAAAGGAGAAGCTATTCAATAGATAATAATTTATGGTAACTTACAGCAAGGATGCCCTAAAACTTTAACTTCATCAATAGCCAGGTAGCCATGCTGTTCAGATGTGATGACTTCGTAATAGACCTAGGGATAAAAAATAAAATAATAGAAATGTAACAATTACTAAGAATGCTTGCTTGTACACAATAGAGCCATGAGTTGCTTTTCAACCACTTGAGAGGCCTAAAATGCTTGCACCAGGGAGGAACAACATATACAGGGTTATTCAGAGAGAGGTGAAAAGTAGGAGAATGACAAATTCTAGATCAAAATAACCGATTTGGAAAGTGAGATAAATGGGAGAATTTTGACCTAGAATTTTCCATTCTCCAGCCATTCTCCTGCTTTTCACCTCTCTCTGAATAACCCTGATAGCAAAGAAAATATCTCTCTGTGCTTCTGGTATGCCATGCCAGAGATTTCTTGTACGAAAATCAATGACTCCCCACAAGTAACAGTGCAAATGTGTGGGTGTGTTTCCCTTAAAAACATTGGTTTTATTGGAAACCACGTGCAGTGAAGGAGTTAAACCCATGTCGTGTTTTCTGTAGCACGCATAAGAGGACAACATAGGGTTAGTTTTTAAAAAAAGGCCATATTAGGCTTTGGTATATTGTCGTTTAGGTCTGTTCCTTAATACTCCATTGCCAGCCCAACAGGAGAAGAGGACATGCCAGGAATATAGAACAAGTTCTGCTTTGATCCACTCTTCCAAGACAAAGGGCAGAGTACACACAATTTCCATTGACAAGCAACTTTGCGTTTGATTTAATTATTTTTAGCATTTTGCAGCAAATGTTGCATATCCACAGATTAATGGAGTAGCGTGGGAGATACACAAACTAAATTAATTAGAACAGAACAGAAAAGGCCGATTTCAAAATAAACAGGATGCTTTATTTTTCAATATTTTGCAAGTCATTTAAACAAGTCTTGTTTTGGATTTGTTCCATTGTAGATTAAATTATGTAATATTAGCTGAAGTAAATGTAGGTATTATTGTGCCAATTCATATTGCATTTGATAAAGTAACAACGTGGAAAGGAAAAAAAAACCAAAAAACAACTCAAAATTTATGGCACTTGAACAAACGCATTAACCTATTATTACCTGCCAATATTTGTTTATACATTGAGTAAATATTTATGTGAAACATAAGTTCGATGCATTATTTTAGAATAATTTAAGCAATTTATGTGGCGATGCTGGGAGAATGCAATTATTTAATTATTTATAAAGTATTTTGCCAGGAAGGATACATTGAGATTTCTCTCGTTTTCAAGTATGTCCTGGGTTCAAGAACATGGAATTATTACAGTCGTTACAGAAACACAAAGTAATAAATGCAAGATATTAAAAAACAAGACAAATATGCAGATTAACAGAACATAAATCTGTAGAAAATATAGTCATTGTGTTACATGTTTACAGGTGCATTCTCTATTGAGGTATGTTAGTAAGGAGCTCTTGAGTGACTTAAGACTGGGGGAAGATTTGATGGTGTCTGGGAGGTTATTCCATAATTGTGGTGCTCTGTAGGAAAATGAGGATCGAGCCACTTTCTTTTTGTATTGTGGTATTGCAAGTAAGGTGCCGGTCATTGGATCGGAGGTTATAGGATGAGGGAACTGCTAGGGGAAGCAGCATATTCAGGTAGGGTGGCAGCTTCCCAGAAAAGCTCTTAAACACCTTGTTGGAAAGGTGAAGAGTACGTGTGGGATTCCAGCAACGGCCAGTTTAGCTCTTAAAATCATACACACAGTTTTACATTTTAATTTAATCAATCAATCAGCCTATCCTGAAAATTGCATGTGAAAGATTTAGAAATTGTACGGATCATATACTTTTACTTTTCATACAGGGTATGAAATATTAGCATAGAAGCAGACATACAGCAATCGGGGTAAAATTACCCAATAAAAATGGATTTTTGAAACCTGATGGCATTTTTCTATTGTGTCACTTTATAAATGATACCAGAAAGAAGAAAAAAAAGTTTTCTGTAGACAGGATGTGTCATATAGGGGAGTTACTCATCTAGTGCAAATCATCTTTATTCTGTACACCGTGGCAAACTTCTTCTGCAGCTCGTACAGAAGCCCTGTAGAATTTCTAGCTCAGTTTTCCATTTCTTCAAACCTGGTGCAAGAATTGTGTTAATGTATTACAAGTCTTAGAGGTCTAAGCACATTTCAGAAAGAATTAGGTAAACAGATTACCAAAACTGCAAACTGTCTCACTTTAGGTGATTCCTTTACAAATTTTGGTGATTATCCTACAAAGACAACAATCTGCTTGCTTTCTCAATGAGGCAGCAAGTTCCTTTTCCATGTGGGCCCATTATTTTGGGCAAGTGTCGTCACTGGCACGCCTCCTCTACACTCACTCATTGATTTCCCAATCACGTACCTCCCACTGGTCAGAGGTATAGATGACATTTACAGTCACTGTATAACAAACACCTGTCAGGTGATCAAGCTACATTGTATGTACAAATTTCTCCTGATCACACTACTATGCAAAGGTACACTATGAAGAGAATTTCTAAATATTTTCTGATCCTTACCCTTGATCAGCTCCCAAGCTGATGCAGTGAGGATTAGGATACTGGCCAAAATGTAGTCTTTCCTCTGTTGCCCCCCCAAAGTGGTATATTCAACAAAGATGGCAGTGTTACACCTAGCAGCGGCCATGGTCAGACCAAAATAAGGTTTATAAACCAATGAGAGACAAATAGCAACCGGCAAAAGTGAAGTGAACGTTTATTATAAAAACACGGCAAGACGAGGCATAAAGTCTCAAGGCCAAATAAACAAATTCCTGGTGCAAGGTAAGGAAGAGTGGCGACAGATGGCTCAAGGAGATGAACCCATGACAGGCAAGACAGGAACAGGCAGCGGAGTTGCATCAAGGCTGGTCCAGGCCAGATACTCTGAGCACACCAATGGACAAGCATGACTGAGGCGGATAGGAGTGGCAACTCAAGATGGACAAGGCAACACACTCACAGCTAGACAGGAACGAGTGATGGCCTGGATGAGATTTGCTGCATCTCCAAGTACTCTGAGCACACTGATGGATATGAGTGGCTGAGATTGATAGGAATAGCAGCACAATACAAAGCAGCACACTCATTGGCTAGACAGGAACAGGCAGTGGAGATGCGGGTAAGGTTAGTATAAGGGTCTCTGGAGTAAGGCTGAGGGTCTCTGGAGCACAGCAAGGCTGGATATCTGGAAGCTGATGTGGAAGCAGCACACAGACCTGGGACCAGGCACAGCACCACCACAAGTGACTCAAAGCTAGAGCCCTGCTTAATGGGAGAAACTCCCTTAACCCCTTAGTGACCGGGCGGTTTTACACAAATCCGTCCTTTAGTGACGGCTGCTGTTTTTACGTTTCTGCGCTGTTAGGGTTTAGGTCAAATTTTCCTCTTACTCGTTTATTCAACCCACACATATTATACACCCTTTTTCCCGCCATTAAATGGACTTTCTAGAAATACCATTATTTCCATCATATCCAATAATTTACTATAAAAAAAATATGAAATATGATGAAAAAAATGGTAAAAACACACTTTTTCGTAATTTAATCCCCAAAAGCTACAACCACCAATAAAGACCCCGGCTAAATAGTTTCAAAATTTTATCCCGAGAATAGAAATACCCAATTTTTACATGTTTTTGCCCTTTAACCCTTTCACTACTGAGCCAGTTCACCTATGAGCGCTGCGCTCATTCTGACCATTTTGTGCTAATTATTTTGAGATGACAGCCTAGGTCCTATTTAATTAAACCCACCCCCCAGACAAAAAAAATAAAAAATAAAAACACACATTTTTTTATTTTATTAAATTTTTTTATTATTATTTTATTTTTTAAAAAATTCTTTTAAACCAAACCTGGTCATGTTTGGTATCATTGGAAAGGCTATGATCAGGCCTTTCAAATGATGTCAAATATGACCATCTAGTTGCCATGGATCAGGAGATATGGGGATCCTTAGGATCCCCTTATCTCTACATGGCAGCTAGATGGTTAACTGGCCCACTGACATCCTCACACATATGGTTTTATGCTAAAACGCGATCCGGCGGCGAAATGGTTAATGCTATACACTGCTGAAAAGGGGAGACTCTCCCCTTTTCAGCGGTGCAAAAAGCATCTCCCTAGCTTCAATGGTTGGGGAGATAGAGGGCTCCGAAGGAGCCCCCCCTCTCCTCCATTGATTTGAATGGGGGCACCTGCTGATGACGTCACCACGCAGCGTGGCGACGTCATCAGCCTCGCCTGCTCATGTAAATCACATGGGCAGGCTTCCTCCCTGCCAGATCACCGAGGGATCCAGCGAGGGAGGCGAGTATCGGGTGGGAGGGGGATTTGGCGCCGCTGACGTACCCTGTACGTCCGCGGGTCTAAGGGAGACCTGTGGACAGGACGTACAGGGTATGTCAGGGGTCCTTAAGGGGTTAAATAACAGCAAAGCTGACTGCACAGGTGAGAGGTGAGTGAGTAGCAGTTTACACAGAAGTCCTGGAATAGATGTTGCTGGACCAGACAAATGGAAGAACCAGCTCTGATAAACTCAAGCAGCAGATACCTGGTCCTCCTGCAGACTCTAGAGCTGGAAGCATGACAAGTGAATACCCAGGCTCTCACATTAGAACCAAAGTGATCACTGGTGTGCAGAGCTCGTTACAATAGAGTGTGCACCCATGGAACATTTATTAAGTGAAACCTTACATTGAGAAGGTTTTGCACAAAATGCCCATTTTACATTACTTGTTACAAGCCTGTAATCAGAGATACAATCAGTTTTTATGTTATTCATCATGAACCAGATAAGGGACATCTAAAACGTTGATGTAAGAGGTGAAAGGGGACCTCCTCAAACATTAGGGTGTGCCTGGTCCCTACACTACAATGTAACATTTGTCATTCTGCCTTCATAATAGAACACATGAAGTATAAATCTATAAATACAATGTATAAAAATGTATAAAAAATATCAACACTAAAGTATCAATATATGTATTGTATAAATATGGTATTTTATGTGACAGCAGTTACTGGTTTTTCACTAAATATGCAAACTAGAGCACAGTACAAAGTTTTTTCAAAGCTGGATGTCTTCAAACAGAGATTGAGTCCTGGATGTCCAGCGGCAGTCAAAGTAGGGATCAGCACGCTATGTAGTCGGGTCGAAGGCTGGCCTCAGCGCCAACGGGGCTGCTATGTGTTTAGGTACTGCCTTGCTGCTGGGAGTTCCTGGCAGCAAGGGGTTAAATCGATTTATTTCCACATTAAACAAAATTTGATGAAGTACAATGGTTTAATTCAAGGGTGAAAGGGAATGAGCTAACCACTAAGACAGTAACTAAAAAGAACTGTCTATACAGTGCAACAGATAGAAAAAGAGTCTGCAAAATTTTGCAGTGTGGGAAATCCCTGTTACTTATGTTTAGCAGGGATTTTTAATCTTTTATCAAACATCCCTTCCCAGAATTATTGTTCTTTTTTCCTTTTGTTTCTCTAATTATATGACAATAACAAGGCTTCAAGTTTGTGTGGCGGAAGATGTGTGGCGCAGTGAGAAGGACGATCCGGCACACAGCAGTGAGGGAAAAGGGGATAATCCTTATTCTACTACTCGCCGCACGCCGAGGTCAGGCGAATGGGCTGTGGGAGAAGAAATTTAAACTCTCCGCTGCTATGGGGCTCTAAGGGCCGGACAAAGTGATTATGCAGGCATTATACGGCCCACGAGTCGGAATTCCGCACCCCTGTTTTAGCGTATATATGCAGGTAGAAGTAGCAATTTTTAATACTTTAAAACCACCTATATCTCTATGAAAATGAACATAGCTTGAAAAAGATTACAAACTGAGAAAAACACTACAGTTTTCCCCAAAAGTCATGTGTTAATTGCAATCCTGATTTCTACACTGTTTAGCCAGCTTGTTAATGAGACGAACCAGAGTGACTCGGATTAATGAAGGTATCTGAGTAAAGAAATGTGACTAAATTACAGAATGGTCCACAAACCAACTCTACAACTTTGAGGTAAAACACAGAGAATCTCAAAAAAAAAAACATGAATCAATTCCTACGTTTAATAAGGGGAGGAATATGTTTATGTGTTCTCTCCTTCTGACAAAATAATAATTTTCTGAATATTGAATAAAACAACAGAGTAAATAGGTTCTTTCTCGAATAAATTCCCTGTCACCATGTAACTTCCATAGCATGCAACCCCATTTATTTCTAGTTAGATTGGTGAGCCACCAGCTGACTATTATCTTGTCAAGGGTGAGGAAATGCCATGTAACTTTGTAATTTAGAAAGTGAATATCATTTTATCGAAGAGCATTATAAAACTCACAAAATTATTTTGTAATGACTCCTTGGCTCTTTAGATTTCTCGAAATCACGCTCCTAACTGCAGGTTCCCACAAAGTTGGACATTGATGTTCTACCTTTATTGCATTGGCACAGAGATTAGGGAGGAATGATGTTCTTTTACATTTATTTCACCAAATCAAAAAAGCGTACAAGGCAAAAATAGACGAATGAAGCCTTTTTATTGTATTTTATTTTTGCATCAAATTTGCAATTTAAATTCCCCATTTTTTTCCAAAAATAGGAGTTATGTTTTTTTTCCACTTGAAAAATGCCAGTATCCTTGAACATTCAGCCAACAATTTATATTTTCGCATTTAGATTCATGTACAACAAATATGTAATGCTGTTGCAAATGAAGCAAACAAAGTGCCACAAGTCTGAGTTTACCCAAATCTCCCTTCGGTCCAAGCCTCTCATATCCTGCCATGAGCCAGACTCCTGCATCCATTCGCAGCCTCATCATAACAGTTCCCAATACAGTAATGTCTGTTATGGGGAATTTATCTTGTTGCTTAAAGGCATCTATTGCCTTTTTAGTAGAATAATCTGCGTTTCCTGCACATTCTGCCTCTATAAACTTTTGTGAGTCACCCTCCACTCTCTTCCTCAGCACTAGGGATGGGCATTCGGTTTGAATCGAACATGAGTTTGATTCGAACATTGCCCGTTCGGCGAACTTCGAACTTTTCAGGCCGTTCGCAAAAAGTTTCGAAAAAAAAAAGTGAATTTCTTTTTAGAAAAATGCTTAAAAAAATCCGAAAAATCTAAAAATAAAGAGACTCTTTACTGCAGAATATTATAAGCAACGGTTTATTAGAGGTTTTGAATTAAGACGGGAATATTTTTAACATTGAAGCCTATGGGATAAAACAATCTTGTTGCTGAAACATCAGGCAGACGAGGCCCTCTAATCAGGCACTGTAGAGGGCAGTCCGCCGGGGCCTCCCAAGGATCCCTTGAGGAGCATGCAGCCACCGGATGACACAGCTGTGCGACTGTGCAGGCTAGCCGGCCGGGTGCATGTGGCAGAGAGGCGGCACAGGGAGGGAGCCACTGCACCTGCAGTCACAGCAGACCCCCCCCCCCACAACCAGGATCCAGGGAGCCTCCACTGACTGACCACCAGGCTAAGGTAAGGCGACACATTTAATAAAAAAAAATCCGAGGACATTTTTAAATGTCCCAAGGAACATAAAATAAAACCTTTTTTTTTCTTACTTTCTAATACTCACTTGATTCCTGGATCCACCAACAAGCGCAGCCTCCCGTCTCCCACGCTGTTAGACGCTGCATACACCGGCGCGCTGTGTGAAGCTTCTGAGAAGATTAGTGTAGAGGGAGCGATGCAAAATGCGCAGCCGGCTTCCTTGCTACACGAATAGCGTATCTTCTCAGAAGTATACTTGTTACTTACCCTGCTTGTTCTGAGGACCCGATCTGTTGCCGGCTTTGCCTGCTATTTGACTATTCTCTCTGTGTACTCCCTGCCTGTTCTGTTTGCCTCCTGTTGCTACTGGTGTGCGCCAATTCTCACCATATACAGTAGCGCAGTACAAGTGCCTAAACGTTGCTGACCCAGTTTTGTTCTAACAACTACTCTCGCTCTGCGTCCCTGTCTGGTATATTCCGCTGCTTGTTACTGCTAGTGCGCTTCCATCCTGCCATATACTATAGAGCAGTACAAACATATATTGATCTCAGTCTGTGGTGTATATTGTTGGTGCTGTCTCCCTGGCCTGTGTGGCTGCTAGAGGTTAGGTTTAGTGGTCCCGAGTCCCGACCATCCTAAGGATCGGAGGGTTAGAGGTCTGTTACCAGGGATCCTACCAGGTCTGTCCTGGGGAATCGTTACAAATATGCGGTGAACGCCGCAGCAAATGTTAATGCTCATGCAATTTTAATGCACCGGTTGTTACTTTCATCCAAAGCCTGCATAAATTTCACCATAAATTAGCGAAAAAAATCACTAAACTTGTTCTGCGTGTCCTAAAACGTCTCCTCTTTTCATACAGGCTGCCGCCCCAAGCAGTTGTTTATTAATAGTGTAGCGCTGCTTTAAACTGTATTCTGGTGCATTGAACTATTGCAGCCACCAGAGGGAGACATTGTGGACTATGCTGCACAAAACGGACTCCATCTCCTATCACCCTCTGCGTGAGGACAGGAAGTGGGTGGTACAGAGAGGAGGAAGGACATCAGCAGCCTCGTGCAAGGCATGGAGAGTGTGAGCAGAGCCACGAGAGACGTAGGATGCATGCTGGGGCTGTTAGGGTTTGAAACCAGGCCGGAGTGTGGAAGTTTGCTACAGTCCTGTTCCCTGAGCGTTGAGAGTACAGAGCGAGCAGCGAGAGGGGAACAGTCGCAGGTGACACTTTTGGGATCCTGGCAGAGTTGGAGCGCAGAGAGACGGTGGCATCCATTGCTGCAGTGATCAGAGAGAGAGTGTGCATCGGCCGGCTGTGTACTACGCTGAACTGTTCGTGACAAAGTGCGGTTTGGGAGAAGAGGGACATCGTGTGAGGAAAGGCTGCAAACTGGAGAGGAGTGCTGGGGGCCTATGTGTTCGTGTTCTGGCGGAGGAGAACCCGATTGGGAGTGCAGGCGTTAACAGCATCGAGATCCAAGTGGCAGCGAGGACAGATCCTCTCGAGAGAGATCCCTTTCTCCAGCATTCATCAATCCAGGACAAGCGGTTACACCGGATGGGTGAAAAGGCTTCGGCCTGGTGAAAACGCAGAACATTGCGCACTTGTTTATTATTTCTTTAAGGGCCCCAACGGTGACTAGTCGAAGATTGTTTTTGTTTCATTCGCTGGCCAGTTGAACACAGTACCCGGGTACCCTAGACAACACACATATATATTTTTGAGCTATTTTTCACGGGACTTACACTCCAGAACGGAGGGGGTTAACCGGCTTCTTTTACCGCCGCGTGTTTTTTTCCTACGTTACGAATTCTTGTTACTCAAATACCGTATATGCGTATTATAGGCTGCTTTATAACGGATCGGTAAAGAATATAATATAGAAAAATCCACAACAGTGCTGGTGTATAGTCATTTTCTAGTGCGGTGAGACTATCCCGAGGTTTATTCAGCGGCTCCTCCGGGGGTGAGCGCTACAATAGATTAAAAGGAAAACCATTTACAATCATTTGAAATGTAATTTTTTTCTTTTTAAATGTTTCTATACATCCTACAAATCCGCCACTTCACGGGCAGGTTATGGGGATCTCCTAGGCACGGAATTTGAAGGAATTTTTCATTTTTATTCCTAACCTTTATGTCATGAAAAAATCACGGTTCCTTAAAAAAAAAAATAAAAAAAAAAAAAAGGAAAAACTTTTTTTCCTCGTTTCCTGTCCCCCAGGGCACTACCCAGACCCCCATACACCTTTTATGGCAAATATCTTGCATATATGCCCTCTTGGAGGGCACTCTAAAATTCGAACGTTCGAGTCCCATTGACTTGCATTGAGTTCAAATAGTGTTCGTGTTCGAATTCAAACTTTTCAAATGTTCGTGTTCGAATGCGAACCGAACACGGGGGTGTTCGGCCCATCCCTACTCCGCACTGGACAAAGCAGCAGAAATTTGAGACTGCAGCTGTAAACAAAGACAATTAAGGGTCCTATCCCGACAAGTACACGGCTTGAGCTACTATTCCAACTGTGCCACATGTTTTGCTTGAGACTCAGAATTAGTGGCAGGTTACTATACATCAACAGTTCCTATCCTTTGCATAGGAGCCCTTAATAATGGCTCTGTGAGAGGACAGAGAACTATTCCATGGTAGCTTACTATTAAGAGCTTGACACTATATTAAATCAAAGAAGATTGACTCTCAGCGCTTGGTGTTAAGTGATGTTGCTTTTGCCTTGTAAAATAAATTTGGCAAAATATTCTATAATTATCCATGGTCTCATACTGCAGAGGGCGGATGTTCACTGATTCCTCTGGTTGCATGTTGTGGAACACTGGGTACAAATAGTTTCCAGTGTCATCCCACAGCTTCAGTGTAACCACACATACACCAGCTAGCACAGGGTCATACTTGACTCCACTGAGTCCTAAAGACTCCACGAATCAATACAATAGCAGGCGCTATCTTGTAGAGCAGGGGGTCAGTAACCTTGGCGCCCTCCAGAGGTTTTGGAACTTCATCACCCATGGTGCTCAGCTACTAATTAGGTTGGCCAAGCCTCATGGGATATGCAATTCCTAAGCATCTGGAGAGCCAAAGTTTCTGACCCCTTTGGTAGAGGCTGCCAAATAATTGTAATCAGGTCATTGATACAGCTGCTGGGTCAGAATAGAATCGATAACGGAGTCGCAAAGGGTATTTGACTTACGCTGAGATTTCCCCTTATGACTTCCTGCAACCAGCAAGAGCAGGAAAGGAGCAGCCCAAGGAGATTCCGGACTCTTAAATACAATTAGCCCATGTAGGCAGAAAGTAAGTTAACACTAGATTTTGCTAATTTACTTCCTTTACCCATTGGATTTATCAAGACTTACTTTAAAAAACAAAAACCCTGAAGGTTTTAGCCATCTCAATTTTTTCTCCTTCCATTCTTATTTTAGACATTCATGTTTTTTTATCTTAAAGAGCTTTAAAACCACTGTAAAAGAGTATATGAGATCTCTGTGCAGGATCACAGCATGTATCTGCAGCTCTAACCTAATAAGCAGGGACTGTCCTATTATCCGACTAATTACGGACACTTAGAAACATTCCTGTTGCGAGAGTTTCTAGCAAATCTGAGGCCTCTTAATGGAGGTAAAGAAAGTGAACTACATAAATGTGTTTTCTGCTCTGTTTGTTTACAAAAAAAAAGACTTCTGCATTTACTGCCAAGTATCTTATAATGAAAACCCGAGGAGGAATTAATGGAGGCAGTAGATTTAACCAATGTTAGAAACTGTTTGTACAGGAGCATTAATTCTGTGAATGTATTGAAGTGCACAACATCAAACCCTCAGAGTGCTCAAGGTCTCTGACTCTTCTCGCTACATAATCAATACCTCGGATATGTAATGTTCCATCTGCCTTTTAATGGCCGATACAGCTTGGCGGGGATGAATATGACAACAGTCCATAGTCCCATACAATATATTTCAAAATTCAACAGTCAAACAAGCTTTTCCAGTAAAAACGAATGCAATGGAAGGCAGACGCACATATTTAACGGCAATAACGTACAGAACCCATCATCAAACTCTGCACTCCATTAAACCAGATTTCCATAAAACTGTAAATAGCCTAGAGGCTACAAAAGGAAAACAAATGCATGGCCATATGTCTTGCCAAGATTAGACTACAAGTGTTTCTATTCAGCCCAAGTCGCAGCAGTAATACAATTGAATGAGGATGATGCAATAAATGTCCCCTAACACCACCATCCCTGACTGTCCTGGGTACCATGACAGCCCTTCAAAGTGTAGGTCTTCCCTTCACCCTGTCAACCAGCAGCAAATGGACAGTGTTCCGGGTGGGGGTTTCATGCAGGGTTTATTGACTTAGCCAATAGAAAAACTAATTCTACAATGCTTTTCACTGCTTCAGCAGCTTCTGTGTGGGTGCCAATTTCACACACGCCAATTATCAGGGGGCTGATATCAAGCTGGATCCTGTTGCAGGTTCCCGGACAGCTGTGTGCCGAGCACTTGGAATTAAGGCGTATTAGAGCTTTGTGGGTCCTTTCTGTGTGACATTTATACTGGTTTTATAATGTATTAGTGTAGAGGTGTGTGTAAACCTGTAAAAGGAAGTAAGAGTGTCAACTGGCTTCAGAACATGCCCCTTAAATTTCAACACATCGCACATGGTCACCGATGGGTTGAAATTGTAGGAAAAGCTTTGAGATTTGTTTTTTTCCTTCACGGAATCACGGAGTCCAAGATGTGAAGTGAATGTTGTAGTGCTTTTATTGGCCAGCAGTGGGATCCCTGTGCCAGTCATAAAGAGCTTACCTACAGTGAGCATATACAAAGGCACACCTCTGTACATTTTTACAATGTAGGTAATGCAAACTCATTTTCCATTAAATCACTGGGTTTTGCCAGTGATTTTGTGGAAAATCACTTGGATGTGAAGGGGTGACACTACATCTAGGGATGAGCCGAACACGCCCGTGTTCGGTTCGCATTCGAACAATTTCAAAAGTCAATGGGACTCAAAAGTTCGATTTTTAGAGTGCCCTCCAAGAGGGCATATATGCAAGATATTTTCCATAAAAGGTGTATGGGGGTCCTGGTAGTGCCCTGGGGGACAGGAAACCAGGACAAAAAGTTTAAAAAAGACGTTTTTAAAGGAACAGTGAGTTTTCCATAAAATAAGGGTTAAAAATAAAAACGAAAAATTCCTTCAAATATTGTGCCTAGGAGGTCCCCATAACCTGCCCGTGAAGTGGCGGATTTGTAGGATGTATAGAAACATTGCCATCCGAGACCCACACACGACAACTAGCCACCCTTAAGGGGTTAAAATGCACAGGGACTGGCTACTATCCTGTTAGATGAGGGAATGTATTAGATGTATAAAGCAAGGCATATATGACAATGGATAGTCAGAGACTCTAGGGACTCAGCTTGTACGCTTTATGATAGACATTTCTAGACATTTCTAACAATAATAATTGTATGCCCACATAGGCCCTTCGGGAGAGGTACATGACATACAAATACTGGAATATTACGTTTAAATCTAAGGAGTGTGATAAAGATTTTATTAAGCCCTTGACAAACGACATAACATCTACATCATTAATGATTGGCTTTACAGAGCCCTGGTCCTTAAGGGGTTAAACAGCATATCAGAGAGGATCATATAGTAGAAATGAACACTCGTAGAATTCAAAACAAGCACAATGTTTGTTCACACATGTGCAGGCCACACCCAGTCTGCAAGCAATGTATCAAATTCTAATTGCTAATTAGAAGCACATGTGATTTCCAAACACTAATTAAACACCTGTTGTTTACGCCGTTTGAGAGCACAGGTCATTTAGAGGGGAGAATCTTTGCACCTAGACATTAGGTAGTTTTTTTTAATCCAATATCTAATAAACCGTTGCTTATAATATTCTGCAGTAAAGAGTCTCTTTATTTCTAGATTTTTTTGTATTTTTTTAAGCATTTTTTATACTTTTTTAAAAAAAAAAAAATTCCGAACCGAATGCGCCAATGTTCGAGTTGAACTCCGAACTGATCGAACCGAACAGCTCATCCCTAACTACATCCCCTGTTCTAATGTATCATTCGCTTCTTCACATATCTTGTACTGCAGTACAGAATGTGTTGGCACTATGTAAAGAAATTATTATTGCTTTTTCAGCTCTGTTATATATCTGCTGTGACCCAGCACGTCACTGGGGGTGCTGTAGCACAGTCCTCTAGGGCAATTATGGCACGCAAAGTCTCTATAAAAGTGAAGTATTCCAGACTCTATTTCAGCATCAAAGAAATCAAAACCAAACCAACCTTTGGTTTCATATGCTGCACCAACTGCAGACTCTCCCACCTCAGGAGTAGCATCATCCTGTGCTTCTCATCTCATCTCATTTTTTCCCCACCCTTCTCTCAAGCAGGACCTATTTATTCCCTTGTTTGCAGGGACACCCACAGCAAAACAAAACACACTCCCTCCTGGGGTTTAATGCCTACAACTTTAAACAAAACTACAGGAGAATACACAGACCCTTCAATGCACTATGTCACACTGCATATGACAAAAATAAAAAGGACACAAGGAAAAAAAATGAATATATATATATATATTTATTGTTTGGGCTCTCCCAACTTTCCTTTTTCTCAGCAAGAATGAACAAAAATATGCTGACCCCCCCCCCTTCCCCCAAACCCACTGCACTTGGTCCAGCCTTAAGTGGCCTGTGTAAGAATACCCCCCAATCTCTACGTATTGCATGCGCTTTGGCAGTTGGGTACAAAAGTAGAGGCTGCTACATGTCTATGAATACCACAATGGTCTACACCAGAGGTCAGCAACCTTAACCCCCCAGGTGTTTTGGAACTACTATCCCTTGAGGCTTAACCAATCTACTAACTAGATGTAGTTCCAAAACATATGGAGGGCCAAGACTGCTGACCCTCGGTCTACACTCTAAATACAAGAGAATTTATATATATTTTAAAAAATATTGACAAATGAACCAAATTGGAAAAGGTTTTTCTTTCATCAACTATTAGTAAAAAAAAACAAAAAAAAAAGAAAACCTGCAAGTGGGTAATCACTTATTGTATGGAGGATATTCTTGCTAAAACCACACATACTCCGGGAATATAGAGTCATTATAATGTCAGAAATTATTTTAAATGTCCTTACTATTGTATATTGAGCAAAAGATAAATGTGCTTTTTTCCATAAGAAATTCCATTTCTCCACAAAAGTGGCCAATATTGTTAAATTAAAAGGTAATAATAATAAACAAACAACTTATAGGCATAACCATCTTCCTATGCACATCAGCACATAAAAAAAATAGAACAGAAAGATACAGAAAAATGTGATTGCAGTGCACAGCATGAGAGTGCCAATAATATCCAGAGGTTTTATTCCATTTCCCTTAGATACATATTTTAGAAATAATGAAAGATAGATGACAGTCATTAGGTTGACGTTCCTATGTATTTGTACTAAAACAACATTGACACATGCAATATGTCTCGTGAGAAAATGTGTGTGTAAGGACAGGGCTAGGTTTTCCATCATTTCTGGTCGATAACTTGCTCAGCTTAAGAATTGATGATATTTTCATTTTATCCTCATCAGTATGCATTTTAACATACCAGGCGTGACTATTACAGGTGCAAATAGCATATGAAATACTTAAGTCAAAAGACTGAAATGCCTCTTGAACGCTGCAGTATAATTTGCTTTCACTTAAAGGGACACTCTAGGGATACTATCACCTTGTGTGATCTAACCCTATTGTCAGCATGTTTTTGCATTAGCGCCAAATTAATGGAGTCTAGTGCCTGACCAACAAATCGTTTGCCTCCCGCTAGAAACGGGAAAAGAAAATCACATGCAGGGTTATTCAAAGAGATCCGAATTGTGGCCGAAAGGTAACCGAACAGTGAAATTCAGGGTTCGGTTGCCTTTCCTGGCCATTCGGCTATTTAGAGAGCAGGCAGTTCTCCAAATGTTGGCGAATTGCCTGCACAAACGGTGGCTGTTCGTTGCCTGTTCGAGGGCAGTGAAACCCCCATAGAAAAGCAATGCTTCGTCTATTCAGATAACACAAAACCAGCAGTGAAAAGATGCCGAATTGCCCTGCTGTTCGGTGGTTTCATTCGACAGGTTAATTCTGGCGAATCCCCTAGGCTTCAATGTGAAAAATATTCCTGGTTTAATATCTAATAAACCGTTGATTAAAATATTTTGCAGTAAAAAGTCTATGTATAGAATTTTTAGGATTGTTTAGGCATTTTTCGGTATATTTTTCGCGAAAATTGTTTTTGGTTTTTTTTAAAATCGTTTTTTCTTTTTTGTAACAGCCCTTTTTATTATCATTCATTGGATCTTACATGTAAAGTTCAGACATTTTCATTCTGTAGTATCTTTACAAACAGCGTTTCACACTTTTCAAACATTCAAGCATACTGGGGTTTTTTTTCCCACGCTTTTTCCGGCGGCTGCTCTGCGCTGTGATCGTCAGCTGCTCGGGTTTCTCCAGTGGGGTTAATACAGGTGTTTTTGCGGGTTTCGGTGTGCATTTGCCAGGGTTTTGCTGTGAGTGTTCGGCAGGTTTGCGGCAGCTTTTCTCTGCACTAAGACGGCCGCGTGGTGCTTGCTGAATACACTGCAGGGTCGCCAAAATGGGATCAGCAAATCGCACTAAATTGAAAAGAATGAAAAAAGTCACCGAACGTGCGGTGACTTTTCGATTCTCTTTGAATAACCCTGTTAGTGCGTCGCTATTAGTGTATCGTACCGTGAGCTTACTGTACTTTCCGCGTCCTTTAAAATGGGGAGCGCTAGAGATCTCTAGTGCTTTTGTAACCAACAGACAATTTGTGCCAGCGCTAATTTCTGGAGGGACGCTATTCGTAAAAGGTTACCTACTGCACAAGCCCTAGTGCTAACTAGAAAAAAAAAAACAGGTCCTTGTCCGAAATTAACAGGTAATGGAAAGGAATGCAGCACAGGTATTCTCTTGGCTCCATACACCATAGTAATGAGTCTGGTCAGCAATGTCGCTGCTGTTGCAGTAGGTTCTATTATGATATATGTATCCTTTATCCACATTTATCCTAATTCTAATATAGTGCCCAATTTTAAATATTTTATGCTGGGGTTATTCATAGTATGTAAGTGGTTGATTATTAGGGTGACCGTGTGGACCATGATTAAAAGGGAAACATGTATTTATATGCTTGTGCAGGGAAATTACTGTCGCTCACCTGTCCTTTCTTTTGGATCTATTAAGTGCATTGTAATGCTTCTACATGCTGTTGGGTGGCATTTATCATGCGATGTCCATCAGCCATAAAGAATATATGTGTGCATGTAAACATGGATAATACGGCCAACTTGAAGGGTTTTAATAATGCAGAGGTGTGAGGGCTATTCGCTGGATGTGGTCATACTTATTCAAGCTTGTGAGGGCAGGGGATCGGTATGGCCCAGCACTCTGCACTGAAAAAAACAGTTCTATCCTGTAGACAACCGCATTAGCTCTGGTGCTCACCTTGGGTCTTAGCGTTTCCCTAGCGTGTGCTAAATGGCCTTGTACACGGATTGCCACAGACAAGATGATCTGTTAGTAGGTCTTCTGGCACTAACTTTTAGCGACTTGCGCTGAATTTTTTGTTAACGATGACATTTTAGATCACACCAGCAGGGTTATTCAAAGAGAATCGAAAAGTCACCGCATGTTCGGTGACTTTTCGTTCTCTTCAATTCAGGCTGATTCGGCAATCCCATTTCGGCGACCCTGCGGTGTATTCAGCAAGCACGACAGGGCCGTCGAAGCGCAGGGAAAAGCTGCCGCAAACCCGACGAAAAGTCACCACGAAAACCCGGCGACTGCACGCCGAAACCTGCAAAAACATCCTTATTAACCCGCCGAAGACGACGGAAAAACCCGAGCAGGAGCCGATCACACGCAGCGAAGCCTCCGGAAAAAGCCGACACTGCAGACGAGTGAAGTGAATAAATTAGGAAAACAGTTTGCTTGAATGTTTGAAAAGTGAAACTCTGTTTGCAAAGAAACTACTGAGCGAAAATATCTGAAATTTACATATGAGGTCCAAGGAATGATAATAAAAAGGGCGGTTACATAAAAAATAAGTAAACAAAAAAAATCCAGAAAAATGCTTAAAATATCCCAAAAAATCTATAAATAAAGAGACTCTTTACTGCAGAATTTTATAATGAACGGTTTATTAGATATTGACTTAAACCAGGAATATTTTTAACATTGAAGCCTATGGGATTCGCCTGAATAAACCTGCCGAATTAAACCACTGAATGGCAGGGCAATTCAGAAACCTTTCACTGCTGGTTTGTGTTCTCTGAATAGACGAAGCAGTGCTTTTTTATGGGGATTTCACTGCCTTCGAACAGGCACCAAATGTGCAGGCAATTCGCCAGGATTTGGCGAATTGCCTGCTCTCTGGATAGCCGAATGGCCAAGAAAGGTAACCGAACACGGAATTTCAGCGTTCGATTACCTTTCTCCAGCCATTCGGATCTCTTTGAATAACCCTGCAGGTAATAGGGCCCTAGGCTTGCTAATAACTTTGGGTACAGTGCAAGTATCCAGCACCTGCAGTCCCAATTTTCAAATGTTTAAGGGGTCATTCAGTAAGCGATGGCATTTGCCATTTTTGCAACAGCAAACACAAAAAAAAATTCCAAGTAGCGTAGGAAAAGTTTCACTTAAAAATCTAAACAGTTAAAAGGATTGTTACTATACTGGATTTATTAAAGGGACACTCTACCTGCCCACTTTATGTAATCAAAGTGCTGAGGCTGCATGGCGTGCTCCCTCCCCCTTCCAGCCTCATTTGTCCGATTGTCAGCAGCATCTGACCTATTATTTAATAGGATAAAAGGGGTATAGTGGTCCTTTAAGCCTTATGTTAAAAACCAGAAGAAAACAACTTAAGTGGATCTGGCCACTGTTCTCGCCACGGGATGAGAGGCGAGTATCCGATTTATTGGGGGGGGGGATTAGGGGGTGCTACTCGATTCCTGTAGCGCCGGCTTTTAAAAGATGCTAAAATTTTGCCTTGTGCGTCCCAATGGTAATTAGCACTAGCACATAATGCTAATTTACGTTTGCGCTCCCCATAAGATAGGATGTGCGAAGTACAGTAAGCTCGCACAAATACTGATGCAGAGAAAAACTCTGGTATTGCAGTGACGAGAAATGCTCCCAAAACTTAAAACCAAACAACAAAAGAAAAGCTTCACAATAAAGCATCTCCTTTTAAGGTGTGAATTTTAACTTTGAGAAATGCCGGTGATTGTAGACATTACAATACTTGCAACGCTGTCAGACAACGTTGCCAACGATAACACCCTATATATTTTTGCATTATTCAACAATTTTTTTTTTCATTTAAATGAAACTTACTAATTCTGCATATTATTCACTTACAGTTGTGTTCAAAATTATTCAACCCCCACTGAAATTGAGTGTTTTGGCCAGTTTGACATTGATTTTGATCATTCAGTCATCTTGCTTACAATTAAATCAAAGAGGCACGTGTAGGTCAGACAAATATAACATAACATTTATAATGAAATAACCACAAATGTCTTTTCTGTGCTCACATCATTATCAGTTTTATTCAACCCCCAAGTGACATTCAATCTTATAACTGTAAAAGGATGTTGTACTAAGTACTAACAGCTTTTAAACGTGAAGCATAGCTTGACACAAGTGTCTTGCAGCGATCTACGGGTATCTTCGCCCATTCATCATGGGCAAAAGCCTCCAGTTCAGTCACATTCTTAGGCTTGCGCACTGCAACTGCTTTCTTTAAGTCCCACCAGAGGTTCTCAATCGGATTTAAGTCAGGTGACTGCGATGGCCACTCCAAAATGTTCCAGCCTTTAATCTGCAACCATGCTCTAGTGCAGTGGTCCCCAACCCAGGCCCTCAGGGCCCACTAACAGGCCAGATTTTGCAGATCACCTTGGGGAAATGCAGACTGAATCCTGCAATCACTGAGCAGCAAATCATAACACCTGTGCTGTGCTTCAGATATCTGGCAAACCTGGCCTGTTAGTGGGCCCTGAGGGCCTGGGTTGGGGACCACTGCTCTAGTGGACTTGGAGGTATGCTTGGGATCATTGTCCTGTTGAAAGGTCCAACGTCTCCCAAGCCTCAGGTTTGTGACGGACTGCATCACATTGTCATCCAATATCTCCTGGTACTGAAGAGAATTCATGGTACCTTGCACACGCTGGAGCTTCCCTGTACCTGCAGAAGCAAAACAGCCCCAAAGCATGATTGACCCCCCGCCATGCTTCACAGTAGGCAAGGTGTTCTTTTCTTCATAGGCCTTGTTCTTCCTCCTCTAAACATAGCATTGATCCATGGGCCCAAACAGTTCTAATTTTGTTTCATCAGTCCACAGAACACTATCCCAAAACTTCTGTGGTTTGTCCACATGACTTTTGGCATACTGCAGTCGACTCTTATTCTTTGGAGACAGCAAGGGGGTGCGCCTGGGAGTTCTGGCATGGAGGCCTTCATTACGCAGTGTGCGCCGTATTGTCTGAGCTGAAACTTCAGTACCCACATCTGACAAATCTTTTCTCAGTTCCTCAGCAGTCACACGGGGACTTTTCTCCACTCTACACTTCAGGTAGCGCACAGCAGTCGAAGTCAGCATCTTCTTTCTGCCACGACCAGGTAGCGCTTCAACAGTGCCCTTTGCCTTGAATTTGCGAATGATGCTTCCTATGGTCTCTCTTGGTATGTTTAACATCTTTGCAATCTTCTTATAGCCATTGCCCTTCCTGTGAAGAGTAATCACCTCTTCTCTGGTCTTCCTGGACCATTCTCTTGACTTCACCATGTTTGTAACCACACCAGTAAATGTCTAGAAGGAGCTGAGTATCAGTCATTTTAAAGCTGCCTAATTGGTGCTTATTATGCTTTATTGCTGCTCCGTAACATCCGCAGGTGTTTTCAATACCTGATTGAAAACACTTGAATGAACCTCTGTTCTTCAGAGTGGTAGTCTTTAAGGGGTTGAATAATTGTGTCAATGAAGAATTCACAAAAGAAACATTTACTACTGTATTACAAAACCAATTGATGTCATTTTAGTTGCATATGGTTCTTTAAAAAGTCCTTGTAGGATTTCATTCTGAATACAATTACAAATGTACACTAAATTCCCTAAAACCCTTTACAGCATTGGGGGTTGAATAATTTTGAACACAACTGTACAGATTTGTCATCAACAGTGATTGTTCTTTACTTCATGAATGTGATGATTTTCAATTTAAATCCATTCATTATATTAATCTACAAGATTCTGATGCAGGCAATATGTCCGCCAACTGCCTAAAGTGTACCCCGTTATTTTCTCTTTAGTTTTTGCTGTCATCCACATTCATTCATCTTTCCTTTCTGAAGTCTTCCTCAGATCTTTCTTCTTTCCCTTCCGTACACTCATTCTGTCACAGCTTTCAACCCTTTATCATCCTCTCCTGCAATTTTGTCAAAATAGTGTCAAATCGTTGTATTTTGTTCGACAGTTCAACGTGTCTCGTTTTTTTTACTTGACTTGCTGAAAAAAAAAAAAAAAAGATACAAAAGGATTTCCTTTTTTATCAAAGTAGATTTGTCTTAAATTAACTTTCTTTTCATGTTTTTACGATGGTCCTGAAGAGGACTCAAGTAGCAACCTGTGAAGCTCTGGTGAACTCCATGCCCAAGAGGGGTAAGGCAGGGCTGGAAAATAATGGAGGCCACAAAAAATATTGACACTGGGCCCAATTTGGACATTTCACTAAGCGGTGTACTCCCTTGACATTAATGGCTGTGTGTTGATTTACTTTGCGGGGACAGCAAATTTACACATTATACAGCCAGTTATACAGACTGTACACTCACTACTTTTTTTTTTGTGAAAGGATTTTACCAGGAAGGATACATTGAGATTTCTCTCGTTTTCAAGTATGTCCTGGGTGGTGAGTATATACCGTTAGGTGTCTTGCCCAAGGACACTTACTGGAGAGGTGCTCGTCGGGATCGAACCCATGACTCCACAGGCTCTCTCCACGCAGAGCAGTGATGTTACCTCTACTCCACCCAGCCGGCACATTACATTGTAGCAAAGTGTCATTTCTTCAGTGCTGTCAAATGAAAAGATAGAATAAAATATTTACAAAAATGTGAGGGTGTACTCACTTCTGTGAGATACTGTATGTAATATGGCCCCTTGTTGGTATAGCAAATAAGAGTTAATGGCACACTCACAAACAACTGCTCCTGTGGAATACGGCCAATATATTGTACCGATTTCTACAGATTCAGAATTAAAAATTAATAAAATCTAGCTATGCCTACAATCTGAAAACCATTCTACTTTTCGTTTCCCTTTTTATATCAATGTTGGAGTTCAATTTTTAATTCTATTGTCCAAATTTTCAGATTTTTTTTCTCGAAATTATTGACCAATTGAAAAAAAAATCCAACCAAGACCGATATCAAATATACCAGCTGAGGAAGCCACTGAGGATATCTCAACGGGCGAAATGCATTCTGGTCACTAATTATTCCCTTATTTTATATTTTTGTTGTATTTTCTGCTGTGTTTTATTAAATTTTAGATTTTTTTACTCCACCGCATGGGGTTTTATTTGAAGTTGTACCCTACAACAACTTCTGAGCCTGATTCCTAAGGACCTAGGTTAGGTCCATGAAAGTGTGAGTATATTTCTATTCCACTTTTTCTGTTTTCCATAGTATTACAGTCTATGCTATGCTCTGTCTGTATCCATATTTAAGGGTGTAAAGACTTGAAGTATCAAGACTACCTGTACCAACATAACTCAGAGGCGCATCATCCAGAGCCAGGAAGGCTCTATTTCACGTGAGTGTGCTGACGCTTCTTTGGTTTATCCATGTGATATACATCAGATCGCACGATGTTTTTCCTTTTTTGAGGTTACCCTAGGAAGAACGCTCTCTTCAGGATCTGGGAAATATCTACTCCTGGGACTTAAAGAAAGGAACATTGTTTTCGCTGCACTCCATCCCCTTAGACTATTATTAGAAAACATATTAGGCCGACTTGCAAGTTTTAATATAATAGTGCACATCTTAGGCTGTCAGACGAACGCATTCTGAACACACTGTGCGTCCGGGCACAACTGACGTACTTTCTGACTGAGATCATCCAAAAGTGCCGCGATCACCACCGCTGGGAGCCCACAAGCCAGGCGCCGAGCCTCCAGGAATGGGGGCGCCGAAACGGTATGATTAAGGCCGTCTGTGGCCGAAACGTCACTGTTCCGAGGTGGTGAGATGCTACCCTTTTGAATAAACTCACGAGTTGCAGCTGCCTGAGTCCGGGATCTTTTCTGTTTGGTACTTTCTGACTGATGATACTGTAGACACCACACGGTCTGTTTTTTTTGACTGATGTAGATGGGAAATAAAATTAATATGTAAAATGAAAACAATTGATACAGGATATGAAAAACCATTTTGTTCGTCAAAAATGCTGGACGTCAAAAATGCAGTCCGTCTGAATACGTTACACCACTCACACACAAAGCTACGCGGACGTGGCACACTTTGTGCGTCCGTCCTAGCGGATTGATGTTCTTGCCTAAATTGCATCTGGTGCCACGTGCGCTGCGCGTCCGCACTTCTGTGCGGACAAACTTTGTGTGTGGGTCTCGATCATAATTTTATGCTACGACTGACGTTAAAATGTGCGGCAACACGGACGTGATCACTGCGTTCGTCTGACACGGGCCCTAATGTATGGGCTTGTGCGTTATCCTGTAACAGTGTGACTCCTAACATACAAACTTGAGCGATTCACTTTAACAATGTAGATCTTAAAGGAAGCTGCTCGGTTTAATTCCAAAGTAGAAGGTTGCACATATTACTGTAAGTGCAGGTATCAATATACAGAGGTTGGTTGTGTGTTCCATCTTTAATGTATTGGTTGGGCTTTACTTTGTTTCAAGAAAAAGGGCTAAAGAAAGGAGGTAACACCTGGACTAACTTCAGTTCAGATGCGAAAAAATACACAGTATCAATAGAATGCAGTCAGAAAACAAAGGTCTATGGAGGAGAAGATGAAAATAAAGTATAAAATTAGAAATACTAAAAAAAAAAAAAAAAAAAAAAAAAAAAAATCGACTAAGGCTAGGGTCAGATGAGCGCATTTTGTACGGACTGTGCGTCCGTGCAGTACGGACGTACTTTCTGACTGACGACAAGGTAGTGGCCACACAGTCCGTTTTTTTCACTGACGGATTTTTTGACTGATGTAGCAGGGAAATAAATTAAAATGAAAAAACATTCTGTCCGTCAAAAATGCTGGACGTATAAATGCAGTCCATCTGACCACGCTCCATCACTCACACACAAAGTTATGCGGACGTTGTGGACGTGGCGCACTCCGCACGTCCGTTCTAGCAGTATTACGTTCTTGCCTAACCTGCGTCCGTTTGCAGCGTCCGTCAGGCCCCGCACTTCTGTGCGGACGTACTTCGTGTGTGGGGCTTCATTTAACACAATTGTATGCTATCACGGACGTACTTATGTGCGGCAACACGGACGTTAACACTGTGCTCGTCTGACCCTAGCCTAAAATAGTAGAAATGAACCAATGTATGTTAAATCATTTAACCCTCACATTTGTTTACAATTTACAGAATATGTTTACCATTCGCTGTTACATGAATAAACCCCGTAGTAGCAAAATATAGAGCTTGGCGTCGCTGACAGCTCTGTGAGCGTTCATGAGAGATACTTTCTACAATGTTACAGATCAGTTGAGCACCAAACGTGAAGCAGTGAATCAGCAGGCCGCAGATCCTATCCTCCCTGCATCACTGAAGAGCAAAATTGGCTTTTCATCCTTTCCATTTTCCTCAGCTGTGTGTACTAGGCATGTTCAGCTTCACCATAACAAATATAAACATGAGAGGAAACAAGTCACAGTCAGCAAAACACAATTTGCTTGTTAAAGAAATCGATATGTCCACGGTCACAAAATAAATAAATAAATATTTTCACAAAGTTATGAATCAAACATGACAGCAGATTTGCTTATATATTTGTAAAGCAACAAATATTTGAAAAGGACGACAGCACCATATAAATAATATTATGTGAAAAACATAAATTATATATCAAAAGCTCTGCTCACATATTCTAGTCCAAGTAATGCCATGTCCAAACATATTTCCATTCAATGTGGTAAATTCCCTTAGGATTGGGGTTCTATATTACTCATTTATCAGTTTTGTCCAGCTGATGCACAGCCCAAGACCAGTCCCGAGATCAAGGAATTCATTGATATAGAGCTGAATAATATAATGACTCATCCATGGACCTCTACCACTGTCTGACGTATTAGAAACAAGGCCATTCCTGTTCTAGGAATCTTGAATTACGAATGTACCCTGCTGGCTACATTATTACAACCGAATACCTTATAAAAACAGAAAAAAAGAAAAAATAAAGGATGTTTATGGAATTTTCAATGTAACAAAAGTCACGTAAATCACAAAGAGCAAAATTTCAAAGTTGGTGCTAACTTAACCAGAACTGTTGTAAACTTAACAACACCTTAGACTATGGGCAATATTGCTGTACTTTGTGCTCCCTATGCTTAACATGGGGAGCGCAAAGAGTTAATTAGCCTAACGCCAATTACGTCCCGCTGCGGAAAAGATAGCACCAGCTAGAAGCAGAATACGTTCACAGCAGCTTTAAATCCCGCCAAAAACAAAAATCTAATTTCAATCATTTACAGAGTGTAAAATTATTTTTTTCCCCATTTTAGCATCCAAACCGTTTTGGTTATTATTATTATTATTCTTTATTTATAAAGCGCCAGCATATTCCGCAGCGCTGTACAATAAGCACAGTATAGACAGGGTTACAATACATTGAACAACATTTGACAAACAGTACAGGAGGAGATGAGGGCCCTATTCCCGTAGGAACTCACAATCTGGGAGGGTTGGGGTTGGAAACAGGAGGAGAGGACTGTAAGGTGAGAGTGATTGATGGTTGCGTCAGTGAGTTGGGTGGTAGGCTTCCCTAAATAGGAATGTTTTAAGGGAGCGTTTGAAGGAAGAGAAGTTAGGGGAAAGTTATATATTCTATGGTGGTACTCTTGTTTAAATTTTTTTTAAATGGAAACCTGTTACTGTGTTTTCTGAGAAAATACGCAATTTTAACCAAAACAGAAAACGAAAATTTTCGGTTGTGTTTTATGAAGAACAGTGGTATTGCTTATTTTATAAATGGAAGAAAACAATAAAAATTTAATTGTGTTTTTTTCCTTTTAGATTTTACATGGTCATGTTTGGGATCTTGACTTCGCTGGGAGTAAAGAATGGAGATACAGGTCTACAATGGACCTCCCTGCTCTGCTTGCATAAATTCGGCGGCTTGTATTTTAGATGACCCAATGTGTAATACCTCCCCATTTGGTACAGTCAATGGAAAGACAAGGTGAGTTAGTGTTAGCATTGTTTGCTATGTAACTAAAAGCACATAATATCACCATCTTAGAAAAATAAAAAAAAGGCAAAATGTACTTTATTTCCTCTGTACTATTTTTAGACATTATGTGGTCATATTTAGTATCATTGGAAAGGCCAGACTCTGACCATTCCAGTGACACCTCACTTGAACTTGTGCGGTGTAACGATTAGAGACACAGAGTTCTAAAGGACCCCCTTGCGCCCCTCGCTGTGGTGCGGCAGTTCAGGCTTTTCATGGAACGATGCCTAATAACGCATTATGCCATCGCCATCACACACATACACTTCCTGCTGACATGGGAAATTAAATGGTGAGATAGTGCAGCACCACTGTTCACTTCATAATTTAAAAGTGAATAATAGTGCTCAGAGAAAGAAAAAGAATTTATAATTTTTATTTATTTTTAAATTTTACATATAACCTGGTCATCTTTGGTATCATTGCAAAGGCCATATTCTAGCCTTTCCAGTGATATCTCACATGACCCAGTACTTGTTATGGTTGCAGAGATACAGGAGTCCAAAAGTCCCCTGTATCTCCTCAATAGCAAACTACCTGCCTGGCAGGTTGAGCTCCCGTTTCTGACATCATCTCAGCCATGCAGGATGATATCAGTGGACAGGAGGAGGTCCCACAGGCAGAAGTGACATTCAAGATGTCAGCCCCCAGCAGGAGAAGTCTGCGATCGGCTCCAGATCAGTGGAACTTCGATGAGGAGCTGGAGATGTCCTGCTAGTGTGAGCAAGGAGGAAGTCTCCAGCATGTCACGCGGAGCCAAGGGGTTAAAGAACACTTGCATCTACTTTAAAAACACATTATAAATACCTTTCATGAAACGAAAAATGTATTTAGCGTTTTTATAAAAATAATAAAATCTAGCTTCTTATCTTAGGTAAATTTCCATATTAAGATGCTACAAAGTGCTAATTATATTGCAATTCGTAGACTTAAAGAAATAAATAATAATTTTAATTGGGAATGGCCCACAGACAGAAGACAGCCCAAATTAGTCTGCAGTGGTTAAAGTGAGAGAGACATGAATTTAAAGTTCACAAATCTTTCTTATTTAATTATATGCTTCAGAGCCTTTAACTATAAGGCACATTCATCAACTCCCGCTCCTTACCGAATATTTATCAAGTTTCCTACCCTTACAGGATAGCATCATCAAAAGTAATGATTTCTCTGTGGTAAACCCATCCTGCTTCATGGTCAACACAGCTTCTCCATTTCCCTCGTCCTTCAAGTAGGATAACTTTGTTTTATATCTGTTTTAAATATACATAACAGTATACATAGTACTTAAAATGTTTCATAAATTAAGTGAAATAAAATTTTAAACCATTTGGGAAGTTTTTAATTAACTCATTTTTTGGGGACTGGCTTTCTAGCAGATCCAAGTCAAAGACCTGCCGGATAGCAAAACTCCCAGCCACCCAGCTCGAGTCCAGTAGCCTCAGCATGACCTGCAGTGCGTATCTGCCTGTTCGCGAGTCATACAGGGTTATTCAGAGAGCGGTGAAAAGCAGGAGAATGACTGGAGAATGGAAAACTCTAGGTTAAAATAGCCAAACCAGAAAAATTCTCCCATTCATCTCACTTTCCAAATCGACTATTTTGACCTAGAATTTTCCATTCTCCAGTCATTCTCCTGCTTTTTAGAGATGTGCGTTTCGGGTTTCGGAATTTTCACGAAATTTCCCGATTCGTGTTTTCGGATGCGGCCGATTTTCCGAAAATTTTTAGATCCGAAAATGGCAGATCCGAAAAGTTTTCCGAGCCGAAACTAAATATTTTCGGAATTTTCGAATGTACTTGAAATGTGTCAAATCGAAATTTATTGCTTTGAAACGAGGAGAACAGACGTTCCGAAAAAACGAAAATTTCCGAAAATACGAAAAGTCGATACAAAAAACGAGCCAAGTGACACGAAAATACGAAAAATGGTCAAAATTCCGAAAAAAATGTACACGAAAAACGAGTCGAGCCAAACCGAATCGAAACAGAAATCGGTCGAAACGAGCCGAATCGAAAAGTTTAAAAATCCAAAAAAATCGAATCGAACCGAAAAAACCAAAATCAGTGCACAAGCCTATTTTTCACCTCTCTCTGAATAACCCCGACAGAAGAGGTGGAAAAGACACAACGAGTCTGAGTGCCACTGCATTCACAAAACCGCGAGCAGGCCAGAAAGACACTGTGTGTGAAGGTCGAGGCCCTGGGATTCACTTTTGCAACAGAGCCACTGGTCTGGATAAGGGTTGTGCAGTATCCGAGTGTGAAGTCTGTAATCGACTGGTACCAAATACTATATGACTCAGTCCGGTCTTCAAAAATAGTGATCATGACATCCCTACTTCCAATCAGTGCTGCACATGATGTACAACACTGGTTGGCCAATGAGGGTCTATGCACTTGCTCTAAAAGACATTTGATTGGGTGAGCACTTGGAGGCTAGCGCTTTGCTGAACGCTCCACCATTTCTACCTGAAGAAGATGCTGTGAGTCCTGGAAGAGAGTCAAAGGAGACCCCAGTGCTGGAAATAATGTGAGTTTTTAAAGATACTTTAAGCTACAAACATGAAAGAGGCAGATGTTATATCATATGGGGTTAATATTTAATCTCCACTAAAATTCTCCCCATGCCACTAAAATTCTCCCCATGTGTTGAGCTTGGAGTATCGCTTTAAGTTACATTTTCAATTTGTCCCTTTCCAGATTTAGAGGATAAGAAATTAAAAGATTTTTCAGGAACCACTGCAGAGTGTGAGGAGTGTGATTTTGGTGAAAATTTCTTTAACCTCCCTGGCGGTGTTCCCGAGTGCGTCTCAGGGTTAAATTTCACTGCTGAGAGCGGTAACCCCGAGACACACTCAGGTTGGATACATTACCTCTCCGTGCGCTCCCTCGCTGATCTCTGCAGCCTCCTCCAGCGATCGCAGCGTTTTACTTCCTGGATGCCTTCTCGCGAGGAGGAAACCAGGAAGTATAAGGTCTTAGTCGCCGGAGGAGGCAGCTGGGACTTTAGGGGGCGCAGGGAGAAGTAATGTATCCAGCAGCATCCTGAGTGTTGCTCGTGGTTACCGCTTCCAACATAGGAATTTAACCCCGAGCCACACTCGGGATGCCGCTGGGGGGGGGGGGCAAAAAAAAAACTGACAGCTTTCCAAAGAATTTGCTGAATAAATAGACCTCCAGGGAGGTTAAGTAGAACCCCTTTTCTACCCACACTCTACATAATATACATGCAAGGTGAAAAAGTCCATGAGCTTATTTTCTGGCGTCATCTGACCACCGAGGAGATAAAAATAGCCTTACTAAATGTTGGTGCCAGATGAGCTACACAGCGAGGAAATCCACAAAAAATATGTTTCCTATGGAAGTTTAAAGTTTCTACAAGTATAAATAGGTTTACTATTATAGCAAATGACAGAAAAACACAAAATTACTCCTCACAACCTGATTCCTGCTTAATGAACAAATAGATACCTCTGACAAACTGCAAACTCTGGATGAACCCGGCTGACAGAGATCAAACTGCATTAATTAAATTCAAGGTTTCTCTTAAATATAAAGTGAGACAGACGTTCACGTTTGCTGTAATTTGTGTTATATGAAGAAATGTAGTGTAAACAACTCAGATTTCCACTTAAATGCTGCAATTTTTTCCCTAATTGTACAGAAAATCTCCATATTTCAAACTATAATACTATTTTATGTCACAAGAAAATCCTCATTTTCTGCATGATGTGTGGGCTAAAAATCGCTCTTATTGCTTCCAATTTCATCTGACACATGTGATGTTCTAACCAAATGCAAGAGAAAGAAAATGTGCAGAGAGAGGCACGTGTGATGAACTAATGATAGTACCTGACAATGCATATACACTTGAGGTTACAGTTATAACTATTTATAAAGAACTAACAAGTTCTGCAGCGCTGTACAATGGGGGAGACAGAACAACAAATATACACAAAAGTTAACCCGTTCACTGCTGAGCCATTTCACGTCTTAAAAAAAACACGTTTTTCTTATTTTTTTCTTTAAACATGGTCATGTTCGGTATCATTGGAAAGGCCATGGTCTGGCCTTTCTATTGATACCAAACACTTAAAATGATTAAAGTAATCATTGGAAAGGCCATGGTCTGGCCCAATGATACCAAACATGACCCTGCTATCTGCCAACAGTCAGGAGATATCGGGGTTCAAAGGAACCCCTATCTTTCCTTAGGAGTCAGTGATAATGTGCCCCACACGTCCTCAGCAGTGAAAGGGTTAAACACACAAAACAGTAGGAGAGGGGACGCTGCTCAAGGTCACTGTGATATAACTTTGGAGGTATCCTAGCAAGTCATGGGCCACTTGGAAAATGATGATCGATTCATTAATGAGAAAACCTACTTTGTCTAATTTTTTAATATTAATTCAATATTAGCAACTATTTCTATGATAGCAAATTGGAGGCATGCTCCACAAGACAATATTTTTTGTCCTCCGTATGGTCTTAAAATGATTCAGAATAAAGGATATTGTGTGTCCTATACACTGTTTTATCAGGCATCTGTGCTGCAGACTTCACAGGGGACAATGGCTGTGTCTTATGAAAAGTCAACAGATAACAGGAGTCAGTCATTTTGCAGGAGATTGTAATTGTGAGTCACTAGTCATAGTGGACCTGGGAAAACATAGGACACTGATTGTCTGGAGTCGACATTGTGGACCTGGAGGTGTCCAACGCATGGGGTTGGCAGGAGGCGGTCAAAATATGTTTTTGCCAAGGGTAGGGGAGGGGCTTCATGGATTCCCGCACCTGGGCCCTGAGGTTTATAGTTATGCTTCTGGTTGTGACATAAGCTCCTGGAGATTACATTTTTGTCTGTTGTTTGTACTGGGAGAAGGGATACAGTGGGGACCCAAGAGAAGGAAAGTATCGGAGGTCTGCTGGAAAAAGTGAGTGAGGTGCAGTTCTGGTTGCAGGAGAGCTGTTAAGTAGAGCAAGGGAGGGAGGTTAAGAGAAGTAACTGGAAAAGGCAGATGAAGAGGAGTTCCAATATTTGCCCATTGATGGTGGAATAGAATTTAGCAGAACATCGGCTCAGCTTCTCAATGAGAAGTTACTATAAAACGCTCTATTAATACATATATAATCATTGCGTTTACAGACCACATGGCAGAGTCTGGTGAGCCATAAGTGATCCACGGAACATAGGTTGAGCGCCCCTGGCTCAGACACTGGAGGTGATGCTTGTATGACAGTGACAAGAGTCCCAGCAATGGTTAGCTACTAACATTCACAGTAATGTAATAGTGGCGGAGACCCAGTAATGCATGGATAAGAATGAACATGAACATATTTATTGTGAATTAAAAGGAAAAATATACGATTGGACACCTGAATAAAAGATCCACAGAGTGTGATACATGTGGGAACTCCATTACCTTTGCAAAGACTTTCACTTCACTTTGAAACCTCCTCTGTAGTGCAATTCAGCGAGTTCAATTCTAATTTGCCGACCCTACAATGAAATCAGCATTCACCGCAGGGTCCCCGAAGTACGCCGAATGCATCGGATTTCTGATCATAATGATTTAATAGTCCTGGAGCCCTGTTAATACTGGAGTCCAAGAAATACTTAGATGTTTGCAGTCACAGTGACGTTATTCTGTTTTTACTGCAATTTTCATCAAGATTCTCAGCACCAGTGTTCAAACATGTTTATGTTTCCTAGCTTTCTTTTTGAAATGAAAAGACTTGATTGAAATTGGCCCAATCGCTGTAGTCTGCACTTTGGTTTTTTTTTTAAGCTACAATTTGGCCATTTTTCAGTTTGGGAGTTTTAAATAAGGACATACTGGCATTTTGATTCCTGATAAAAATTCAGTTTGATTATCAGCACTCAGCTGTACTTTTTGATGGAAATTTCGGCTACAGAAATTCAATTCGAAAATATCAGCTAACCTGTCTTTGAAAATTCAAGTCCTTAAAAGGAGTTGATAAATGTATTTTAAAGGTTAGGAAAGAGGATAAACCAGACTTAAACTTTTTTTTATTTTTTAAACATCAGATTTTTAAAACAGGCATGTTTAAGGCATGCTTTAATGTTTAAAATAATTTTTAATTTTACAGTAAGAAATATTTAGGAATATTCCCAACGTATTTCTTACTGTAATCTACTTGGCAGGCAGATGTCGCCATCTACTGGACAAATAGAGTTCCTGCAGTTAAAAATGAAGCATGAGTCTCCCTGTCGGCTGTGGAATGTCCGCAATGGCATTCCTTAGCCGATTTTAACTAGCTTTAGCAACTTGGGCATTATGCCCACAGGACTAGAACTTTGGGGGCTCTTTCTGGAGCTCAAAAGCAAATGAAATTCGTTTGTAACAAATTTCATTCTCAATCACGCAGCACAGCCCCAGATTGTGTTAACATGCTCACTGGCTACGGTGTCTGCTACTGGTGATCGTGAATACACGATCGCGGTAATGAAGAGGTTAATAGCAATAATCGAAACGAGGCTATCTTAAAATATGCTTTTCCAGTTGATTTATTGAGCCACTTTTTTCCCGAATCAGCATAATTTTAGATATTTGGCTCTGGCAGAATTTTTTCAATTGAATTGGATGATACTTGGAAAAAAATAAAGGTCGAAACGCGTCAATATTTTTTCTGACAAAAAGGCAGCTAGAATTAAATGTAATTAAGTCCTTAATACCATATGGCAATTATTCATGGTGATGCATCTCAAGCAAATTAACAAACAGGAGTTCTAGAAAATGTTCATTTAATGTATGTGAAAGGCAACCTTTGTGCACCTACACGGACGTTCAGTGCATGCTACAGGTTTCAGGGGCAGTCAGCTTGTGAATCAAGAAAAACAATACACTAATATTGTTTCCTGTGTTCATTTACCCAATAACTGCAAATTACTGAAAGATGATTTTGTTATGCTTAAATGGAGACTAACCATATTTATAACAGGGATTGCTTAAATTGAATAAAAGATTTATAGCCAAATATTGATATATTGTTTCCCTAGTGAACTAGTTTAACCAATTATTTTTCCAAGAAATAACATATGGATTCAAAGTTTATACGTAGTGCTATTGAGGTAGGCTGTCTCAGCTGACATTTAGATTTTCTCATCAGTGTTCCAGCCAAAGATCCTCAGAAAAGGAATATAGCCACAGGCTTTGGCACAACTACCTGGACCTGGCTTCAGATTGAAGTGGCGGCATAGAGTTGTCATGGAACAGTACATAGTAATAATTTATCTGGCAGTAGAACCACTTGGCTTTTTTATTCTTTCCTTTGATGGTTCACCTCCAGCAGGATATTTGTCATTGTGTGAAGTAGAATTGCACAGCTTAAGATCCCCACTTTGGAAACCATTCATAATTATAGAAGAATAAAATGTTCTCACGAGAGTAGACCAGGAAAGCGAATATTCCATAAACAGCTGAAGATGTCTGGGGGACATTTTTTTTTAGCAACATATCATCAGTTCCTCTAGTCCCAGGCACTAGTAAAATAAAGGATCATAGAAGAATAGGAGATAGAAACATAGAAAAATGTCGGCAGATAAGAACCTTTCGGCCCATCTAGTCTGCCCAATTACTTGGATACTTTACCTGGATTTATCATTTGTTTAGGATAGCCTTATGCCTATCCCATGCCTGCTTAAATTCAATTACTGTTTTGGCCTCTACCACTTCAACTGGAAGACTGTTCCATGTATCCACCACCCTCTCAGTAAAATAATGCTTCCTGATGTTACTTTTAAACCTTTGCCCCTCTAATCTAAGACTATGTCCTCTTGTTTTGCTATTTTGTTTCCTTTTAAATATACTCCCTTCCTCGACCTTGTGGATTCCCTTTACATATTTAAATGTTTCTATCATATCTCCTCTGTCTCGTCTTTTTTCCAAGCTGTACATGTTAAGATCATTAAGCCTTTCCTGGTAACTTTTCTCCTTCAAGCCGTACACCATTTTAGTAGCCCTTCTCTGAACTCTAAGATGTCTATATCCTTCTGGAGATACGGTCTCCAGTACTGCACACAGTACTCCAAGTGAGGTCTCACCAGTGCTCTGTACAGTGGCATGAGCACTTCCCTTTTCCTACTGCTAATACCTCTCCCTACACAACCAAGCATTCTGCTAGCATTTCCTGCTGCTCTATTACATTGACTACTTACCCTTAGATCCTCTGAAATAATGACCCCTAAATCCCTTTCCTCAGATGTTGAGGTTAGGACTGTATCAAATATTCTATATTCAGCCCTTGGGTTTTTACGTCCCAGGTGCATTATCTTGCACTTACCCACATTTAAACTCAATTGCCACAACTCCGACCATTTGTTTAGTTTACCTAAATCATTTGTCATTTGGCTGATCCCTCCAGGAGCGTCAACCCTGTTGCAAATCTTTGTGTCATCAGCAAAAAGACATACTTTTCCATTAATACCTTCTGCAATATCACTAATAAAAATATTAAAGAGAATGGGTTCAAGTACTGACCCCTGAGGTACCCCACTGGTAACAAGACCTTGTGCCGAATAAACTCCATTTACCACAACCCTCTGTTGCCTGTCACTCAGCCACTGCCTAATCCATTCAACAATATTGGAATCCAAGCTCAAAGATTGCAATTTATTGATAAGCCTTCTATGCGGAACAGTATCAAAAGCCTTACTGAAATCTAAATAAGCAATGTCTACTGCACCACCTGTGTCTATTATTTTTGTTACCCAATCAAAAAAAATCAATAAGATTAGTTCGGCATGATCTCCCTGAGGTAAACTCATGTTGTTTCTGATCCTGTAATCTATGTGTTTTTAGATGTTCAACAATCCTTTCCTTTAACATGGTTTCCATTAATTTCCCCACTACTGACGTAAGACTAACTGGCCTATAGTTCCCCGATTCCTCCCTACTACCCTTCTTGTAAATGGGCACAACATTTGCTAATTTCCAGTCTTCTGGGACGACTCCCGTTAACAAGGATTGGTTAAATAAATCTGTTAATGGTTTTGCTATTACATCACTGAGCTCTTTTAATAATTTAGGGTGGATCCCATCAGGCCCCATTGACTTATTGTCTTTACTTTAGACAGCTGCTGTAGAACCTCCTCCTCTGTAAACTGATATGTAAATGTCTCTTTAGTGTTCTCTCCTAACTGAGGTCCCTTTCCTTCCTTTTCTTCTGCAAAGACTGAACAAAAATATTCATTGAGGCAGTCAGCGAGACCTTTATCCTCTTCTACATACCTTCCTTCCTTTGTTTTTAATCTAACTAATCCTTGTTTTACTTTTCTTTTCTCGTTTATGTATCTAAAAAATGTTTTGTCCCCCTTTTTTACTGACTGAGCCATTTTCTCTTCTGCGTGTGCTTTGGAAGCTCTTATAAATTGCTTTGCCTCTTTCTGCCTAATCTTATAGGTTTGCCTATCTTCTTCACTCTGAGTTGTTTTATAATTATTGAATGCTATATGCTAAAGAGGAATTTAAGAGTGGCTTGCCAAATTTCCCCAAATAAACAGTTCTTAGGTTTTAGGGCTCTATCCTTAACTACGGGAATGCTACTCAATAACCGCAGGATCACAGGTTGCCATAAAAGCGGTGATTACTTTGTTAGACGTCTTTAATATTTCACTAAATAAGACCGGCACCAAATTGGCATAACCTCATATGTGACGTGCATTCAGTGATTAAAGTTACCCAAGTAAACACAATGGTGAATCACAACAAGCAGACTCCAAGTAGTAGAATAAAATCTTAAAAATATATTATGCGTTGGAAATTCGAACTGGATCAGAATTAAAGTAATGAATATATAGATTTAGAAATTCAGTAAGAAAGGTGTAAATGAAAGGAGCTGGGAGCCAAGTGAGACTGTAGGAGGCACATGTATGTTAAAAGGAATATTTAAAAATATCCACTTTTGCTGGAAGCTTTTTATTAGATTAGTCTGCAAAAAGTGTAAGAATGCCTCCTTACCTCCCACTAAAAGAGTGAAAATATATTTGTGTAGTCAACAGATATTCAGAATTATTGTTTGTATGAAGTTTATGTGATCTTGTCCAGGAATTTAGCAAAGTGTGAACTAAAATGCTAATGGCACGGTCTCATATCTATTATTCCTGTATAACTTGCAAGTGCAAAACGATTTCATCTAAAAATATGCATTTTATGTAATATCTTCCTATCACCCTATAACCTCCGATCCAGGACCGGCACCTTAATTGCAATACCACAATACAAAAAGAAAGTGTCTCGATCCTCATTTTCATACAGAGCACCACAATTATGGAATAACCTCCCAGACGCCATCAAATCTTCCACCAGTCTAAAGTTCCTTAAGAGCTCCATATTAACATACCTCAATACAGAATGCACCTGTAAACATGTAACATAATGACTATATTTCCTACATATTTATTTTCTGTTAATCTGTATATTTGTTTTGTGTTAATTTCTTGCATTTTACTACTTTGTATTTCTGTAACCATGTTCTTGTACCCAGGACATACTTGAAAACGAGAGAAATCTCAATGTATCCTTCCTGGTAAAATACTTTATAAATATAAATAAATAAATAAAGTGAATTCAATCATCAGCATCAACACAAATGATAAATCTAGTAATACATCATAAAAGTGACAGTCATTGACATTATTATCAATCCCATTTGATATTGCAAATTGCAACTCGCCTCATTCCAGGACTGGCACACAGCAATTGCACGGATTTGTGGGCAGTGCATAAGAATGGCAACTACATGAGAGATGTGCAATTGTTCCTATGAAGTGATGTTGATACACAGACTCCTTATACAGAACATTAGCAATCAATAGGAAGAATGAAAAGAGTGGGAGAACTGCCCATGGGCAGACTCTCCTGCTCGATTATATCCCAGCTTGTTGGCATTGTAGTCTGCTCAGACCGCTGTGCCAATGGAATAGAGTGATAGAAGTGGGGGAGTAGGGGATGATTTAATAGGGAATACATGCACACATTTTATATCTATCACTAGAAGAGCTCACTAATCCAGTGATCCAAAGTTGAGTGAACTAGGACAAATTCAGTTTTAAAAAATCAATTGTTGAAGTGACTTAAAGCTGGCAGCTGGAGGGTCCAAGGGTTAATTGTTACTTATGTGTAGCACAGTGGTAGCTGGTGACATTTCAAGCTGGTATGGTGCCAAATTAGAAAAATAAATGGTTTATTCATGAATAGGAATCTAAAAGGGATGTGGGTATAAAGTTATATATTGTTTTTACAAATGGATGCAGTTATAATGATAAGTAAGTGATTTGATGCCACCCTGGGATAAAAAACACAGAAAAAACAACCAAAATCTGTGCTAAACAATGATGAGGGAGGTGTGGCAGGTATCCCTGACAGTGCATCATTAGTGTAAAACACTAGAATGCAATTGAAACATTTGCATATGCATATATATGATGAAATAAACTGCATCAACAGTAGGCACAATAATGAAATAAAGTGCAACAAAACAGTAAAGTGCAGCGGCGCCTTAAAAGAATAAAAACAACAGGGCTTAGTGCAATAGTGCAAATAAGAGGATACGTAGATACCTGTAGATAATAATCAATAAAGTGCACAAATTAAAAGTCCATTGCTAATCCGATGGACATGCATAAAAAGTGCAAAAACTGTCCAATATTTCAATTGAGTGTAATAGTGCGTATAGCAGTCTGTGAAAATGGAAGATAAAATACTCAGGAGACCCAATGTTTGTGGTGCTTCTTATTCCGGTGGAAAGTTTGTCACGTCCTCGATTTCATAAAAGAGAAGGGAGAAGCACACGGGGAAATCTTTGGTGCAGGAGATCTTATGACAAATTGGAGAAAGATTATTACTGGTAGAGGTATATACCACTCACATTTAAATGAGCCTAAAAGGTTTCCCGGCTCTAGGTTTAATCGCCTATGGCCATGTAGAGAGTGGCACTTCCCTTCTTTACCAAGTAGCAGATCCTAGACAAGTTAAGAAGAAATGGGAGACAATGCTCCCATAGCGTAATACTGCAGTGTAACCAAACAGAGGTAATTACACAGTGCACTTACCAATTAAGGAGCCTTTCAAACGTTGGCAGATCAAGTGATGTTGTTCTCATGAGGTATCAGGTTGGAATTAGCATGTCCATCGGATTAACATTGGACATTTAATTTGTGCACTTTATTGATTATTATCTACAGGTATCTATATATCCTCTTATATGCACTATTGCACTAAGCCCTGTTTTTATTCTTTTAAGGCACCGCTGCACTTTACTGTTTTGTTGCACTTTATTTCACTATTGTGCCTACTGTTGATGCAGTTTATTTCATCATATATATGTATATTGAAATGTTTCAATTGCATTCTAGTGTTTTGCACTACTGATGCACTGTCAGGGATACCTGCCACACCTCCCTCATGAATAGGAATCTGCCTATATGGCACTGTTACTTCCAAAATATGTGGACTATTATATATATATATTCAAAAAAGGAAGAATGGGAGCACTCTGGGTCTTGTAGTAAAGTAAAAAATTAATTAAGGATCTACATAAAAAGGACCGACGTTTCAGCTCCTAGAAGCCTTCATCAAGGTATGTATGAGAAAACACCATATAGACATATTTCTGTTAATGAGGCAATGAAAATGGCCATGAATTCAAGGAGTACAAGTGCAATCCAGAAATTAGCCACAAAATGTATACATAAAACTTTATTCAGTATAAAGAATCTAAAAGTGAAGTGATTTTATTATTATTTAAAAAAAAAAAACCTGAACTCTGATCCTACCCATTTTATTTTAACTAACTCCGAGTATACAAAACTTCTGTGAGTGAAAGGAAAACATCCTGTTTACTGTTACTATTGCTATTTAGCACATTAAGTCAAATGTGGTGTGTATTTTCTGTCACTAAGGGGTTAAGGCAGACAACAGTGTGTTAAACTGATAAAATCTACATTCAAGCCTCAGTCTGAGCTTGCTTTGGTCCAGTTTGTTTGAAGCCCATCAGAGCTCAATTAGCCAGCACCAGGGGGCCAAGACTTGCCATAGAGACCTTCTCAGATTTCTGGATGCTGGTCAAAGACAAATAATCACATTATATTTCTGTTGTTTTCTCTGTCTCAACTGTTGCTAGGCAATGAAAATCCTTAAAAATGGACAAAACACATTTTATTAATCAGGAACATGTTAAATGACACTAAAAACAACAGAAAGAAATTATATAAGTCTAATTTTTTTATTGCAAATCAAATGGTAGGGCGCTGCTCCATCTGACCCCAAAGACAAGCCACCACTGGTCTAGCGGGTTGTCTTCTTTTCACGACATAAACCCAAACCTTAAAATGAAGCATTCCTTAATCCACAATGCATAACAGGAGGTAAAAAAAATAGAGCTACAGAAAGCCAAAATACCTTTCTATGCTTGCAATAACCCTAACAGCCAGATACTTAAATACCTCTGTTTTGCACTTGAACGAACACACATCCAATCCACATCCATGAAGTATTTAACCAGTTGATGGAAATATGTTGTTAGTAGCATGGATTCATACAATGAACCATTGATAGATAACATTACCTGGTAAAAATTTGGCCAAAAGGTGCTAATTGCCAGTTCTGCTCGATTCCAAGTCCCAGTTGCAGTCCCTGATATATTCCAGATCGGACTGCCCAAAGGACCATTGTTTACGGTGACATAAATATTCAGGGATCCAGGAAGGGACCCACTTTTACTGGATACAAAGTAGTGAAAGTCTATACAGTGCGTGTCATTCTCTTTCAGCTGAGGTAACAAAAGTGTTGCTCTTTGCCCAGCAAATCTTCCAGAAGTATTTACCATCATGAACGATCCTGAAAAATATGAAAAGGCATATATATCACTTGTAGCCTTAAGATAAATAAAAGACTGCAATAACAAACAAATTATAGAGTGTCATCTCTGAAGACATTCAGGGAATTATCTGTGGAGAGAATTAATACGACATAAAACATGTTGCCCACCGATCACAGGAGAGCAATGCCATGTCCAATAGAATCACATATAGATCTTCCTTTAAATCATGAACAGATATCACTCTAGAAGGGCTTTGCTTTTCAACAAAATAAATCTTAGTCTTGAACAAACCTAAGAGGTTTGACGTGATATTGGCAGATGAGCTTGCACTTTAACGACTGATAGAGTAGTGCTAAAAACATCTTTTATTTATTTTCCATTGGGCAGAAAATGAAGTCATAAAATGGCCCAAGTATAGCAGGGATATACACAGGGGGCTAATTTATGTGCTTTAAAATGCTTTTAATGTTTAACAAAAAATTTTTTAAAACATCCGAAACAAGTGGCAATAAATACACATTTACATAAATACACCTCTGTTGTTAATCAACTACCTTAAGTGACAAAGTAATTAGTTACAGTGACAACATCACTGATTTCTTCCTGTATTTTGGAAGTGTAGACATGACATTCATAGCCATTCCTCATCCACATCAAGCTGCAACATCGGAGGTAAAAGAATACAAAGCTTTTTTAGGACCCAATTCAAAGTGATCATTACCAATGTCTCTTGCATATTGTTTTGTTTTAATTATACATTTTCAGTTCCCCAGCAAAAGACGGCGTTACATATTACTATGTATTTTTATGTCCGTTTCCTCAAGTAAAAATGTAAAAATTTGGGAGCCGGGGTAAAATTTAAGTTGAGTCGTTGGCTATTTGACCCTTTAACCCAGCACTGTTTTTCAAGTCTTGGGTAAATTATTATTATTTTTATTTATTAAGTGCCAATACATTCCACAGCACTGTACAAAGGTATAAATGGGTAAAGAAAAGACAATTCTACAACACACCAAAAACGCAGGTCAATATTTCAACAACAGATACGGGAGGAATTAAGAGCCCTATACTTGTGGAATCCTAAAACCAATAAATCATTTAATCTGTAAAACTGTTGCTGTATGTATTAAATGATATATACGTAAAGCCTGGGGGCCATATTACGTTCTAAATGCTAAAACGGGGACACTAAGGAGGAAAACCTGCACCTTAGCATCCTTGTTTTAGTGTGATATTATGGTGCAGGTGCTAATCCAGCAGCCTGCACTATAACACGGCGCCAAGCCTCAGGATGCTCACAGCAGCGCTGGGCGCCGCCGCGCGCATCCCCTCCATGGGAGGCCGTAAGACTCCATCGAGGCTTCCACTGCTGGTCACATGACCTGCAGGATCTCGCCTTGCAAGATCTGGTAGGTCGGCGTAGTGATTCGCAGACGGAGACGGAGACTCGGGGACTCCCCCCCCCCCCAGGTTTCTCTCTGCTCCTTGCGGCAAGAAGAAGCGGATCGAGCTGCCATTATCGACACGGAAGGAGAGGTATATGTTTTTTGAGCCTTTTTTCAACTGGTGCTGACTGATTCTGGAGAAGCGGAATCAGTTAGCACCAGCTCCTAGCTGTGGTCAACTTTCAGTAACTGCAGTGGGACGGTAATTAGCGCTAGGACTTTAATCCTAATGCTAATTAACACTTTGCGCTCCCAATACTTAACATGGGGAGCGCAAACTACAGTAAGCTCGCGCTGAAAAGCACAAGATCCAAATCAATAATGGGTTTTTTAACCCGTTAGCGTTCAGAATGTAATATGGTCGGCCCGCGCTAGGAATGTAAGAATGTAATAAGGCCCTGGCTGTGCACATGCTCCCTAAACAAAGGGCAAATTAAAATACTGTGTTACTTGCACAGGTTATTGAGATCTATAGGTATATCCCTCACAATGGATTAATAAAGCTCCCAAAAGATAAAGCATTACCTTCCTATACAAATATTGGAAATCGAAAGTGTGCATGGTTAAGATTTGCACAACAAACACTTTTACGAGAATAAATGGAATGCATTATGTAAATTAATTGGCTGCCAAAACATAAAGTAAGAGGCACTTTCAAGCACAATATAAATGTTAGCCGTTTGAAAAATGGTAGATAAAAAGAATGACAATTTAATGAAAAACCTGCACAGTGGATAGTTGCGTATTAAATATTTTAGGTTTTAGATTTCCAAAAAATGGTAATGCATTTACCGCATAAATGCATTCATATTTTCAATTCATAGAAATGTGGAACATTGTGATGAACCTTCACAGACATCCCTGGTACTGTTTGCAAATCCAAAAATTAAAATCAGTAATCCTAAATATCTGATCTACCCAAAGTCTGACTCGATATATATCTGAAATCTTGAAAGTTGTTAAAAGTTACTTCCACTAAGGCTGGGGAGACATGGGAAGCTTAATTAACGCTTAAATGTAGGGTAAAATATTAATTCTGTGTATAGATTGCAAATCCGAGCCAGTGAGATGCTGAGACCCTCTCTGCCTTTTGTAATGCAGTAATAAGGTTTGTTGAACATTTTGTTACAGTGAAGATGGGGCTGCACTTTCCAGCTCCTTCGCAGTCATACAGTGTGATAGAGAGAAAGGTCTCAATGAGAATTTTTTTTCTTCACATTAAAGATAAATTTAAAAAAATCATCTACCCTGCTTTTGAAAGGTGTGCTAGTGGGTTTTCATGGGCTACGTGTCATTAATGTACAAACACATTTTTTGACAGTGAAAGGAATAGACAAAATGACTATGCGCCTCCCAGTGGAAGAGCACTGTCTTTTTGAGATCCTAAGGCCAGTGTCAGACCTGCGCACTAGGTGCACCTGTAACGTCATGCCTACTGGCGTCCGTTGCAGCGTTGTGAGCATGTGCACGAAATGTGTGCGCAACAAGCTTCCACGCACAAAGCCTCCCCGTCAAAGTGCTAGAGGCACGGTAACGGGGCTGCAAAGCGCGATCCTCTTAGGGAGGATTGCGGTTTGCAGCGCTGAGTGCACCGACTGCGCTCAGCGAGGTGGCCGGACGGGCGTTGAGTGGAAGGTAGGTCTACTCTCACGGACGTTCCTTCCACTCTGAAGTGCGCTTGTCTGACCCCAGCCTAAACCGTGCCCACCTGCTGAAAGACAATTACATCGCATATTTTGCAATGTTTGCTTAGAGCCACACAATAAAATGCAAAGGCTGTAGGCCTTGAGTTGAGGGAGGGTTAGTTGCCTACTTAAATATGTACCTAAAACCCTGCAGGGCTCATCACCCATGGGCAGCCATGAATGCTCCACCTTCCTCCCCTCTCTTACCAGCCTATCATTTACTGCACCAGGTATGCCCACTTTAATAAGCAAAACTTTGCGTCAGTTCCTGGCACATAACCAACCGTCTTCTCCTACCATTATTCTCCAATCACAACTAATAATTTAATTTCCATAAGAATTTCCGAACAATAATTTGTCACGTCTTCTGAGGGCTCATATGGGAATACGTGTATACTTGGTGGCAAGCCGACCAATTATTTTCAGTGTCGATATTCACAAGTTACATGAGTTTGCGTATCCCCTGAACAATGCAAAGTATAGATTTACATATATATTATGCAATAGATAACACAATTTCTGATTATGCCTTAAAAACAGTGTTCATCAATCACAGCAGTACAAACATAAATGGGTTTGCCCTTTCTTAATAGCATGAAGTCTATTTCCATCAAACAAGCGTGCCAGCCACAAAGCCGATCGGCATTAATGAAGGAGCTTCTTGCTATCACAGCCCAGTGAATGCAAACGCATGTCTGCAACTGTCGCACAATCTGTCAATCACTACAAACATGAAGGGCCTTTTAGTAGCGGAAGTCCAAGTAGAAAATAGATAAAGCCCTATGCAAATGTACAAAGTGCAATTTCTAAATGACAAACCTGTCTGTTCACTGAAAACGGTGGTGTTGAGAGATAATTGAATCACTGATACTGATCATTGATGGGGTTACAGGATGACAAGAATAAAAAAAAAACAGTTTGCTGACATAGGCCATTGTGGAGACTGTTGAAAGAAGTAATGTAGTTTGCAGGGTAGAAATTATATTAACGAGAATAAAAAGGGAATGCATGAGGATTGGTTCGCTTTGTCCTGCCGACAATTCAGTCCTTGCCTATGCAGGGTCTTAAATCTGGAAGCAGATCCATCCTTAGAGAGGGGAGAATGGCCCCAGACCGCATATTCTTGGAGCACCTCCCTGGGATATGTTGCTCACATGGGGAATGATTAAAACTGGTGGTTCGATGATGTAACACCTGTAGGTGTTACAAAAGGAGGGGAGTGAATACCCCAACGCACATACCTCTTAAGGGAGGTATGGGAGTTGAGTGTGTACATGCCTTGTTCACACATCACTGCAAGCATCCAGACTAGAAGAATTTGTCTCAAAAATATATGTTCAACCACAACATTCCACTTCAGATAGTTCTGTAAAGTCATACTGTGCAAGGGGATGTAATGAAAAATCAGACTGAGCTAAAAATATACTCTAATAAAAAAAAAAAATCACAAAACTGTGAAACCTCAGAAGGATTTAAAGTACCAAAGGAATTCGATTTATGCAAATAGCGTCTGCCCCTTGTTCAGTTAATGTTTGAAAAAGAGCCCAAAAGTTTGAATTTGAAATGCTAAGAATTAGATTTAAAAAATAGATCCAAAATGCCTTATAAAAGCTCTAAAACCTATTGGAGAGACGTAATTCCCACGATCTCTAGGTAGTATTTTTTTACTTTTATTATTACGTAATCTTATGTTTAAGTTCTTTTTTTTTATTTAGTACATGCTCATCATTTCTAATTCCCATGAGAAAACTGAAATGAGAACGGAGCAGAGTTGTGATAATTTGCAGTTGGAGCTTTGTAATATTCTGCTTGCTAATACTATTGTGTTAATGAAGGGTAGACTATGAGGCCAGGCTTAATGTGTACTGAGTCCTATCGTCCCTTAACTAATCCTCTGCCACCATTTCTAATATTCCCGTAATAAGAATCATGCAGCTTATGTAGAGAAAGAAGAGAAGACGGGAAAATGCCAGTGGTTGGCACATTCCTTTTACTTTTTAATAGCTGGGATTTATTTTTATCTACAGGGGTTAGTTTGTAATTTAAAGATATTTAATATACAGACTGCTGGCTTTGGGCAAAATTAACTCTTAGTATTATCTAGTAGAAGCAGATTCGTAAAGTCACCAGATTTGACCGTGTGGCACAGGTTTGCCTCAGTCCTCACAATCAACCAACAGTCCTAGGCTGTCACCCCTTTTTTTGGGAGGACTATGAAAAACTGGATTGCAAGCGCCTAATGCCACTAGAATAAAAAAAAAATAGATGAAAAATAATTGGGTAGATGTTGTCTGTAGCATCTGCCCAGTTATTTCAGGGTAAAAAAAAAAGTGGGTGTGTGGAGGGTAATTTTTATTTACATAGCTTTAACACCTCCAAGTTTAAAATGTGATGGCTATTAAAGTGAAGGAAATAAAGGTTTTTGTTCCCTCCTGCATAATAACGAACTTAGTCAGAAATGTTGGCTGTAGTACGACAGGTCATCCACTAAAAGACCTCTCTCAATTGGTCACTATTGATTTTAGACGCGCGGGTGTATGGAGCATGGGGTTGCACGGGGTTACCATGGTTACATTAGAGACGTCATCCTGCAGTGATGGGAACAGGAGCATGCGCACTGGGTGAGTGGGGATGCCGGGGAAAAGGGAGGGATAAGTACGTCGGAGTATTTATAAATTTGGTGAATGTTTTATATTGTTTTTATGTCCTGAGGAAAGCCCTATAATAGGGCTAAAACATTGACACTTATGGAATAAAATAATATTTTGCAGTTTACAGTCCTGGAGTGCAGCCATCCTTATATACATTATACAGAGCCAGACGGCAGGCACCGGGCATTCTAAAGTGGGGAGAAGCAGGAGTGCATGGCATATTGCCTAAACATTTTAAATACAGACATACGCTAGAAAAAGTGCAGAGACGGGCAATTAAATTAATAAGGGGAATGGAAGGGTTAAGTTATGAGGAAAGACTAGCAAGCTTAAATTTGTTTAGTTTAGAGAAACAGCACCTTAGAGGGGATCTGATAACTTTATATAAATATATACAGGGCCATAATAAACCATTGTCTGATAACCTATTCATTAACAGGACTATACACAGGACAAGGGGTCATCCATTTAGACTGGACGAAAGGAAATTCAGCCTAAAGCATAGGAAGGGTTATTTTACAGTGAGAACAATAAAGCTGTGGAATTCTCTGCCTGTTGAGGTGGTTGGGTCAGAGACTGTACAGACTTTTAAACAACAACTGGATGACTTCCTGCAGACACAGAATATTAAGGGTTATAATATTTAATATGTGGGTAAAAGCTTCTTGATCCAAGTAACAAGATCTTTGAAACCTCAATCTAAAGCACTTTGGAAAGCTTTTTTGTTGTGTGTGTGTGTGTGTGCTCCATAGCAACAATTGCTGTATGAATCCGTCATGCTGAAATATACACAATGACTAGGGATTTTTCACTTAAATTTCCTTTACACATTTAATGTTCCTCCTACTTATAATCAGAAAATACTGTGTTTCTGCTTCTCTACCAGTAATAAAAGTATAATATTTTCTTATCTAATAATTGCCAGCCTCTTACCCTTCAATTGTACAACTCAGACTTCCTGTGGCGTTACTCGCAGAACGGCATTCTTAATATATAATTAGGAAGCCATTTCTCGTGTTCTTTTAATATTTTCATGCAGGAGGCCTGCGTGAATAGTATGATTGGTAAGTTCAGAGTAAAATCAGTATATGATGATTAACGTTCAGGTTCTTGATTTTTATTTTTAAACTCACCTTTATCCATTAATACCATAGGAAGGGTTGAGTGGAAACTAAAATATCTCAAAACATTATATTTACTGAATTATCCATGCCGTGAAAATAGTGTATTATTTTTAGAAGATCTGTGTTTTTCGTTCTATTTTCTCTCAGTATACAGAGGAGACAGAAATCTGAAATGGCCGATAAAAACATATTATTTCACCACAGCATTAATGGCATAACTACAGCTGTGCTCAGATTTTACATTAATGGACATCAAGTAAAAATATCCCTATGAGTGACACACAGCTCATTATATTAGGGGCATTTAAGGTTCGCAATCTAACCTTTTCTTTTTTATTCCTATGCTAGTTGTAAAGCGAATTACAAATGATAATAAAATAAAGAAGCAATCAGAAATTAGGACTGTGCATATGCTGTGCGCAAGATATATTAATATCGTCCTCTATGATAAGGTATCACCTAAATATAATTACTGCAATAAAATTATACATCTGAAGTTTGATCAATATTTTTTTTAGTACGTTCAACTGATTTAGGCTAGGGTCAGACTAACGCATTTTTCGCGTCGTCCGTGAAAAAGTGCGTTCGAACGAATGGACATATTTTTTTCACGGAATACGCGACAGCGGTCATACGATGCGCATTTTCATCCGTGATTTTGTACGGATCATCAATAAAACCCTTTTTGCGTCTGGACGTTATGTTGGCCGGACATTAGCAGCGTCTGACGTCTCCTAATCACGCACACACGCCGCTAGCGGACACAGCGCACTCTGTACGTCAGTACTAGCGGTATCACGTTCTCGAACAAAAATATGTTTGTTTGTCGCTTGCGTTGCGTGGCCGCACTTTTGTGCGGCCGCACTTCGTGCATTGCCCGTCATTTGCTGCTACTACGGCCGTGATAAAGTGCGGCTACACGCGCGTTCGTCTGACCCTAGCCTTAATAAGGGTCACACAACATGTACAACGTTATTTTTATTATTGACCATATTGCGTTATTATTATTGTCATCATTTATATAGCGCCAACAGTTTCCGCAGCGCTTTACAATAATCAAAGGGAACGAGATAAGCGGACATATGATGGAAACAACAGATGTAGAGGGCCCTGCTCGAGTTCAACGAGTACCTACTTTTACTTTTATTCTGTTCTGATACGTGGGGTCACATAGGCCTGCATAGATGGGCTGCCAATAGGGGCCAGATCAAACCTTGGACATTAATTGTATACACAAATAGAAAACGTTTTAGTCAATCGTTTTCCATTTGCAGAAAGACTTTAACATCTTTATTATACTGAGCAACTCTAGTCATAATAACCCTCACAAACCCCCTTTTTTGCTCACTATAAGTTTACAGGGTAATCCAAACGTGGACCCCTTGCACGATGTGCCTAGATAGGTGTCAGCTATACCCTCCTGACGAGGCCTAACAAGGCTGAAATGATCGTCGGGGGTTGCTGCATCTCTTGTACAGGGATGATGTCCTTGGCAATCAGTACTGGCCACCCTTTCTGGGTGTAGCAGGCTGATTAGCATATTGCGCAGTTGTCCCTGTAATGGCACAATCGAGCTAAAACCTTGTGAGACCTGAGCGGGCTCCACCATAGAGCAGGCCATTAGTGCCATTGTTTGTTCTCAGGACCCTCGCAAACCCCCTTTTTTTGCTCCAAGTTTACAGGGTAATCCAGACATGGGACCCCTTGTTTGAGGTGCCTAGACGGGTGTCAGCTATACCCCACATATGCAAATCCCCCTTTTTTCCCCACTATAATAATTCTGAACTGCAGCTTGATAACACCAACGACACTATGCATCCCATTATCCTCTCCAGCAGTCCATAGAGCTCCACGGATGGATGCAAGCTTGTGCAAGTGAGATCCGGCTGGGACAGCAGAGATCTACGCAGAGGAACGCTGGGAAGTAGCGGATCGTAACGCTTTTGACACCAAGGGATCTGAGGTGAGTATAGGATTCTTAGGTGGGTTTTTATTAAAATGGGTTTGAAAGAGGTTATTTTTACCTGAATTATATCAGACGCATATGGAGAACGAGTTGGTTGGAATAGCTTGTTCTTCATCTTCTTGGGGTACTTTTACATATCCCATACAAAGTACAGGAGACGCTAATGTACAGTAACCTGGCACTTCAACCAGGACGTCTGTGTAATGTGCATGTGTGTCATATGAGTGTGGTTTTAATTTATAAATGTAATTTCAAATCCCCCTCAAGTGGCGGATATCTAGATCATAAAGATTGATGTGATATGACATTGTTTGAGGTCATATCACGTACCGCAAGTATCTCAGTGAAGTGGAGGGCACAGCGATTGCACTGTTCCATGAGCCCTTCATTATGTAGGACAGTAATAGCATTGCAAGATTGGCCATTCGGAACACCCGATTAAAAATACAACTAATCCTTATGTGACAGAAGCTCTTGCATGCAAATTGTATTTCAGGGCTCTGAAAGGTATCCAAGACATATGTCCAGCTTGATCTCCCATACAGTCCCCTAGTCTTTCCAACACACCTCTGATGCATTGGGCAGTCTACATGTCTAGTCATTTTGAAAAATAGTCATATTTTTGCACGTAAACATAATCCTTAAATTAACACTTAAGTATATAAAGACCCAAAACAACAGGCCAGACACTGAATATATAGATATTATATATACATACAATATTTTTTCGCACCATTAGGCTTGTTTTTAGCAATTGCAATTTTTCCATATGTGACTACATCAATTTAATAATAAATGAGGTATAAAGAATATGTTCTGAAGCCTTCCGCAACAGAGAATGAATTGCTTCACGATTTCACTGGAATCAAATCAATCCCCAGAGAGAGAGATTTGATTGATTTCGTAACTTTTACACACAACATTGGGTTTTAACACTCTTCGTGTAATGCTTTATAAATCATGATATTTACTATCTGCAATAAACCACATTTAATTTGTTCCATTAAATATGGACTTTGAAAAATTAATTCAGTATTGAAAAATGGTTAGCAAAAAAGGTGGTTTGTGAGGATGGACGGTGACCCCTTGCTCGAGGTGCCTCGAGTGGGGTCAGCTATTCCCTCCTGACAAGGCCTAACAAGGCCAAAAGGATAAGGGGTTGCTGCATTTCTCGTGCAGGGTTGACTTCCTTGGCATTCAGTACTGGCCATTTTTCTGGATGAGTGCAGTATGATTTGCATATGGAGCAGTTGTTCCTGTAATGGCACAATCGAGCTAAAGCCTTGTGAGACCTGAGCGGGCTCCACCATAGAGCAGGCCACTAGTGCCGTTGTTCGTTCTCAGGATCCTCACATACCCCATTTTTGCTCACTACATTTTGAAAAAGGTTGGCATGAAAAGATTTGCTGTAATTCAGTGGAGGCTGTCCGTAGGGACAACACCCTTTTTTCCCCCCAATAAATAAAAAAAAAAAAAAACAACAACTATACATTTTTTCCCCCCTTTTTTGTGTCATTTAACATGTGCCGGATTGATAAAATGTGTTATGCCCCTTTAAGCATTGTCCTTGTTCCCTCAACTGTTGCTAGGCAGAGAAAAAAAAGTTAAAGAATTAAAAAGTTTACAAACCAGGCATCAACTAAAAAGTTCAAATTGACAAGAGTTTTCACTTTAAAAAAAAAAAAAAGTGTTTAACTGTAAAAAGACATAGGGGATGCGCAAGGCTGTCATGTTACTGCACTGGGATTTAGTATTATTGTCCTTTTTGTACTGCTATAAGGGAATACTTTTTTCTTTTCAGTTTTATTTCTTTCAATAGAGCTTTAGCCAGTAACCCAGTAATGTCAATGTAATCTATTACTACATCAACTGACTGCCATTACAGCGTGGGCTGTGGAGACATTAAGCGATTGATATTATATTATAGGTAATAGACCGGAGCTCAAGAACTGATTCAACACCATTTTATTTTAAATACAATGTAGACTTTTCACAGAGAGTTCTAGCAATCACCTAACTCAAAAGTAGAGAAATAGTATATTTAAACTCCAATCTAACTTGGGACCATGTGAAAAACTTGAACGAGTACCGATAATATTGTGCTAATTTAACGCATTCTACTTTACTAATGGTTAAAATGACAGCTTACCTAAAGCATTGCTCGTCTTTACTCAGCCCTGTGAGGAGTGCAACCACCATCATCGGTGCCACTGTTTTCCAGGTTAATGGTAAATATTTAGGGCCTACATTTTAGGCTTGTGTCAAACAAACGCAGTCATCACGTTTGTGTTGCCGCACAGTTTAACGTCCATCGTAGCATTGATTTGTGATCAATAGAGACCAACACACGAAGTACGTGCACACCGAAATAAACCGGGAAAACTCCACGGGCCAGGGCCAACGCCATATCTTCCCCGCATGCTGCAGCTTAGAATACTGTTGCCCCACTGGTACAGACTTCTCGGGGTGGCCCAGTGCTGAAAGCCCAGGGATCTCCATCACAGTCACTCGCTCAGGAGGTATTCGCTCACCTCCCTTCCCTGGGGCTGTAGCCGCCTCGTCAGGTCGAGAGACCACTTGCGGCACAATGACTGGACCTCCATTAACATAGCAGGTCCCGTCATCATCTCGCGGTTCTCCCTCCTCCTCTACGAAAAGGTCATCTATGCGGCCGGCAGGGTAGGTATCCCCCGACGCCGCTTCAGCTAAGGCTTCCATCCGGTGGTCGACCCCCAGCATGGCCATCAGTCGTTGCCAAGCACCTCGTGTGAGCAGGGCCTTGTCTTCAGATCTCTGCGCCAAACAAGCCTCCAGACTATCCAGCACAGCCCCCAGGCTCCTGGCAGAGAGTGGGCAAGTCAGCTGCCACCAGTCCTTGTCTTCCTACACCTTCTCCGTTAACAGGACATCCACCAGTGCCGAAAGCTGGGGGCCCTCCATCCTCACGGCACCCAGCATCCGAATTTCCCAAGTAAACCGGCTGAACGAGGAGCAGCCCAAAACCTAGGCCTCAAGATGGCCGATGACAAGCCACACCAGGCGGGGAACGAAGGCCTTTTTCTCTGCTTGGCTCTGGGGGGGTCCAAAACGAACGCCGGAGTCTGCCACCCAATGGCCAGCCTCCCAGGGGTACTGAGATGTGAAAATCTATGGGGAAATCCAGGCAGAAATCCCCGTTTGCCACAGGATCTGGAGGAGCTCACTCAAAGCACGACTGTTCCCCTGCTCAGCTGGTCACGCCCCTTAAATCGGCTATTTTGACCTAGAATTTTCACTTCTCCAGAGTTTCACCTTTCTCTGAATAACCCTGACATTTTTTTGAGGTCTTGCATGTTAAATAGAAGATGTATTTTTATGATATTGTTTAGCTTGATTTATCTTGACAGGCACTGTGGAAAAAAAACACAAAGAAGAATATTTGTCCACACATTTCATGTGATAGACTAAAGGTCTTTACACTAAGCGACAATAATTTTCTTTTTTAACACAATTGCATGAAAAAAAATATATGCGGCTTCCCAGAAGATGCTTTAATAGCAGAAAAATATGCTATTGTTAGCCTTTAAAATAAACCATGTCAATGGACTAATCAACCCAATATATCTCAGCAAACGTGTTAAAAAATATATTATAAAGTTAGGCTAAACTCTTTCATCCATCTTTACTTTCTACCTCTACTTTTTACTCACCTTCTCCTTCCACTTTACTCCTCTTTTTCACCTCACCTTCAGCTCTATGACTCTACCCTTCTACCCACAAATTGTAATTTACCTGTACTTGTGCAGTTTGCTACCTGTTTCGGTTGCACTATGCATTTTTATTTTTGAAACCAGAGCTTGCCCAGTCTCCATTTTCATCTCATAATTGGTTTTATGGAGGGGAAAAAAAGCCATTCAACGTTTCCATATTTAATGAAGGTTCGACGTCTGCTCCTTCACCTCAGACCTTAGTCACAAAAGAGGAGTCCATACGGTATAATGAGACCGTGACTCTGGATCCAGAGTGTTGGGAGGAAGTGACCACTGCTACTTGGTTCCATTGGAATGCCTTTTTGTCATCTTTGTCCTTCTCCCGTTGGTTGGATAGGCAGCGTTCATGATTGGCAGATGATCGCGTGGCTCTGTCCTCTGTGCCAGGGCGCTACTGTACATGTTCTTAGAGAAATTTCCCATTAGATGCACCGATTGTGTGTTGTGGAGGTGCGTATAGACAGGGGACTATCTATTGTGGGCCCTTTCTGCCCCTATTTGGTGAACCCACTCCCTCCATCACCCCTCCCTTCCCATCCGCCCCATTGTCACGGTTTCGTCCCCCTCCCTTTTCCCTCTCACATCTCCCTACCCCCCCCTTTTCCCTCTTCCCCAGTCTTTCTTTTTCTCCTATCTTGCTCTTTTTCATCTTCTCTAGTGCCATCTCTGTCCCGCTACTATATGTACTGATGATTCCGGATCAGGTATCACACCAGTTGAATCGATGCCTTGGCATCTCTTCTTTCCATTTTTGCTTCCCTGTTGTGAGACGCCTACCATATTTGGGATCTCACTTTAAAAACACTTTTATACAGTGACCAAGAGATAACTGATAGTTCTGTATTACATGTTCTACTTGTCTTCATGTCTTTTACATGTTCTCGCACTGCTGTTGTTTGGGAACACACGTTCAAACCCCTGGCACCCACATTAAGCCCTGCACATGTTTAATGCAGGTTCGCGTGGACTTGCCTGAAACCTGCATTCACTTCAAGAGACCACATTTTCATCTGATCTCCTGTTAATGAGAACTCCTTATGAGGAAGCCGTACCCTCTACTGAGCACTTCCTCATTGAAGTCTGAACTGTACTACTAAGCTAACCGGTCTCCTGAGTCTACAGACAACCCTCTCGTGTACCCATCTGATAACCCATCTGGCAACCCTCTCGTGTACCCATCGGACAACCCTCTTATGAACCATATCTGGACTCCTGTCTTACTGGTACCCTCCATCCAATATTCCCTGTTCCCCCCATTTGGATTACAAGTGTATCCCTTGCTACGGACTTGATTATTCTTCTGCCTACCACGACCTTTGGAAACCTAACAACGATATTGCCTGCCCTCTATCTGGATACCTTAGCCACGGACTTTGATTTAGTTTACTTTAATTAATCTGTTTCTTCACTCTGTCAATCCTCTTATCTGTTTAGTCCGTATTGCCTGTAATTATTATCATCATCTATCCAGTGTCTGCCCTATTACTCTGGCTCCGCTAATACCATTAGTTCTGTGTTTATTATATTCTCTTCTGTACTTATTCATCTTGTATTTCTGTCAATCCTTTCTCCTGTTTTATATTGTGCTCCTTGCTTCCCCCTGTCTTCAGTTCTCTGTAGTATTTAGTTTCCAACCTCCACTCCCATTAATCTCAGTTCAGCCATTTTTCATGTGTCTCCTCTCTGTCCAAGTTCATTGCCTGCCTCGCCCTCTCTTCCTACCTTTTGATTCAGTTCTCCCTGTTTATTTACTTCTGCTCTGTTTGTTCCCATTTAAATAAATACCTTACTTTGCCCTGTAACCTGTCTCATATGTCTCACTGCATATTGGGCTCACACCCGCATACAATGCTCAGTTCTCGTGACAGCTGTACTATTGTATTACTGCTATGATTTTGTGTCTCATTGCTGCTTCAATAAACCTTTTGATTACAAAAAATATTTGAAGAAGGTGAAGGGAGGTATTGTGAGTAAGGCAAAGTGCTAAAACTCACATTAATGATACGCAAGCTGTGTTTCTAGATCTGTGAATGAAAGTCGACATGTTTGACTCATCCGATTGTATATACTTCTGCTGGCTTCTTGATGCCTCTGTACCTTACCTTGTCTCGCCACCGCAACAAATACATATATAAAAAATATTGGTAAAAGCCTGATCTATAAACTGTATACTGTATATAGTTTGCCCTGTCGTCATTTAGTTCCACCTGCTGGGCACAAATAGCCATGGTGTTAAGGGGTTAAAGAAAAAATGCCAGAGCATGTATAAGAAAATAACCATAAAAACATTGAGAATAAAAAAAAAAAAATGTTGAATCCAAAAATTGCAATCCCAATAAACTAAGATTATGCAGAAGAAAAAAAACAAAAAAGTGTAGCGACTAAGGAGTGCAAATTGAACAAAAAAGGGGGATAGAAGGAGGAAACCTAGCAAGAGGAAAAGAAATGAAAAAATAAAAGTGATGGAAGTGTGAGACATGAGAGAAATGCTGGGTGGCGTAGACGTAACATCACTGCTCTGCATGGAGAGAGCCTGTGGAGTCATGGGTTCGATCCCAGCGAGCAATCTCTCCAGTAAGTGTCCTTGGGCAAGACACCCAACGGTACATACTCGCCACCCAGGACATACTTGAAAACGAGAGAAATCTCAATGTATCCTTCCTGGAAAAATCCTTTCTCAAAAAAAAAATTAAAAAAAATGGTAAAACTAGAATTGAATATAATAGTGAAAAATGATTCATAAAGAAGATGAGCAAGCGTGTGTGCGTGAGTGGTATTGAGGTATATAGTGGGATTGAGAGTGGAAATGTTACTGGAATCCACTCCGTTCTGTTGGGAGAAAGGTCGGCATGGTGCAGTCAATGACAGGCCGGACACGAGTCAATGGCAGGAAAAGCGTACTTTACTGACGTCAGACTCAAACAGGATCGAATCGCAAAGTTTGAGTGAGCTCCCAACATTTGGTTACAATTCTTAAACTTCGATTAGCAAAAACGGTACATCCCATGGGCGATTTGCCCTCAGGGAAAATGTGCCATCCCCTCATCTCGGACACAAAGACATTACACAATTGGCAGTTCTCATACACAATTATGACAATTGGATAATTTAGCATTCAGCCAGATCCTGTCACTATCATCCCGAGAGGCCTGTTTTCCTCAGATACTGATAAGGGTGCAGCTGATCTAATGAGGGCCTTTGTTCTCCGCTGTGGCTCCTCTGGCCTTGGTGTATCTAAATCAGCTTTTTGGCACCTTTTGTTTACTCTTGCCGGGTTCCCTAATTGCTCTGCTGGAAAGTCTCTGGAATGTCTGAAATCTATGCAAACTCTAAGTCAGTTAGTATTCGCTATTTACACTTCCATGAACCATGGTTCTGCTCAAGATGGCTGTTAGAGAACAAGATGGTGGCTAATTTCTGGCCTGCTCCGGTCACAAGATGAGTGTAGTGTGAGAGAGTAGGGTTAAACTTGGTAATGAGTGAAGAGAAAAAATGCTAAGTGTGAACCTGATGGGCAAATATCAAAGTGGAAGTTGAGAAGGTGAAAAAAATAAGTAATGTAATAGCTGTGGTATGTAAAAAAAAATGCGAGAAAATGAGCAATGAAAAATACTGGGGAAAAAGGTGAGAGGCCTGTGTGGGTAGATGAGGAATGTAAAGAAAAGTGAGAAGCAAAAAAAAGAGCAAATTAACTAAATGGAAATAAAGATGGAATGTGACCAAAAGTGGCAAGAATAAAATATGAAAGAGAAATATTAAATATTAGGGGTAAAAAAAATAAAATAAGTGAGATGATAAATAAAGAGGACAAGAATGGAAAGTGAAAGGTGAAGTTACAGTTACAAGAATTTATAAAGCGCCAACAACTTCCTTAACACTGTAGAATGGGAGAGACAGAATAACAAATATACATACAAGTTACACAGAACAGGAGAGAAGGAAATATTAATGATCATTCAAATAAATATATATATAGAGTCAATGATGGGTCACTGTGTTAAGAGTCGGATAAATAAAAAATCTATTTGCAGTCATACTGCATGAGGGGGGCATGGCGGCATTTAGAAGAACACTAGAGGGCTCACATGGATACCATGGACCACCTATCGTATATTTGATGATATTGCTATGTATTACCCGAGTGCAATTATTTTAGATGTGAGAAACTGTTCTATTTGCAGGTCTCTGGTACAGCCATGGCATCTGTATATGTCAACTTTTACAAGTTTCATTTTGAAACATGGGCATGGGACCTTTTTTTCCTATCTGAGATATATATTAAATATGTGCCCCTTGTGCTTGACCTGGATTGTGACCTCCGACTCCGAAAATTGCCACCAGCCCCAACCTCAGGCGGTTATCTTGACCATTTCTGGTACTTCCTCTGTGCCTTTGCCAAGTGTCTTTTTTTTCTATGTGATGTCACCTGGGCCCCTTCCACCGTTCCCCTGGAAAACCTGACACCCCTAATATTACTAGCTGAGCCACTAATATTGTGGCTCGCTTGTGATAGAGCCTGTAATAGGAAGCCACAATTGGTTAAGGGCTCGTCCCATCATTTGCAGCTCCCTACTATTTATTGGCCGGAAAAGGGCCCATTGTTTTTATCATCAATTATTAAATTATTATTATTATTATTCACAGTTGAGAAACTGGTTGGTACAACACATTTGAAGATTCTAAAATTGTTTGCTCAAATGCTTGATGTGCCACCAAGCGAGGAATACAGTAAAATAGAATTGCTTGCATTATTCATTTAGAGTTGACACTACCTAAATTATATATTGATGATAATAATGAGTATGAATCTACTCCATTATGTCACTTAATATTGATAACTTAATAATTCTTTTAGATTGAAATTACCAGAATGCTGTAATTTATTAACCTAAAGAGCAAAATTTTAGATGATGTAGGTTATAAAATGAAAACAATCAACGGTTTAAGGAATTGGCAAAAATAAAAAAAAGCATAGTTGACAAAATACAATTTAAAAAAATCCATACAGTTTATATTGTCTACATTTTTGTTTTATCTTTTTTATTTTACAGGAAACAATCTACAGGATGTAGTTATAGCTATTGCCCCTTGTCCATTGGAAATCTATTGTCCATTAAAAAGATTCTCATTGGTGAACATTCCCCACCTTGGTGCACGAGACACCATGCGTCTGGTGATATTATGAGCAGCAAGTTGAATAATTGACTACTTAATGACACATTGACACACTATAGTAATATGGGCCAGCATGATAGGCCTACCAGGAAACTGACATGAATGTCACAGATTTTAACCCTTCAAAACAAAGGTACAAGAGATCAAAAAGAAGGGTACAGTGCCTTGCCAATTTAAGATTTTGTGGCTACGGTGCTAAGGGTTCTTTTAAAATTGCATCTTTCATGTCCAACACTTTAGGCTCAGTGGACGGGGAATCACTTGCTGTTTATGTGTCAGTAAAATTTGGAGTTGTTTTGCTGTCACTGGCGCCATAACTGCACTATGACCATCGTTTGGTGACAACCAAACAGGAGTTTTTTTTTTTACAGTGCCAGGCACCACCAAACAGGTGCAGTCTATGTGCATCAATGGATGAGATATCAAACTGATCTTTAATGTTTGTAGACATGTTCACGGGAAAAAAAAATCTGTTAGTTTTGAATGTTTCCAAATGCAAAAATTTTGCATCTGCATCAGAAATAAATCGGAATCAGCCAATTTGACTAATTCAGCTTTATGTTACTTCGGAATTGTAAAAATTCAGAAATAGGGGAAGAATCAGATTTATTCATCCATTTCCAATATAGGAAATATGCTAGAATAGAAATAACATACATGGCACAATATTAACCCCTTCGCTGCTGAGCCATTTCACGTCTGTGTGCTGAGCTCATTTTTACCGCTTTTGCTCATCATGTTTAAACGCGAGAGTCACATTTTATTATATGACCCAGACTGTGACATATTATACATTGTTCTTTCTGGCACACTCAGCAGATTCATAATATATCATTAGTATATGTATACGTCATGCTCTGCCTGTATACTATAACAAAAAATGCAATAAATTAGAATTTTTAATCATCTACATCGTCTAAAGTGTTTTTTTTTCTTCCACATTTTATCATGCGAGTCTTTGCGTTTATATTTCTATGGGGTGCGTTTGTTAAAATAAATTAGAAATGGGGACTCGTTACATTTTCTTGGAGGAAATTACGTGCTTTTTAGCAAACGCACCGCATGGAAAAAAAATCACCGTTCTGGAGATATGGGGGTTCAAAGGAACACCCTATCTCCACCAGGGGATTTCCTTGGGAAATCCCCAGGCAGCTAGGGGTTCCCTGGCTAACTGACATCTGGTAGCAAGGGGGGACCCGGAGGTGGAGCCGTCATCCAAGATGGCGGACCCCACCGGAGCTTTAATGCGATCCGGCACTCAAGGGTAGGAAAAACATGCATTGCTTTAAAGGGCAGACACTGCCCTTCAAAGCGGTGCCTGTTTTTTTTTTTACACTCTCCCGATCGGGAGGGAGAGGGATCCGAAAGGATCACCCCCTCCCTTTCAGGTGATCTCCCGGGATTGCCAGGGGTCGCCTGAAAATTACATCATCGCGCGATGACGTCGGGAGGGGTATAAATTTGGTGCCTGACTTTAAGGAAGTCAGAACGCCGCAGGACCCTGGAGAGAGAGGTGAGTATCTCTCCCAGGGCTCCAGATTGCAGATGACTTGAGGGGAACGTCCTCCGCATATAGCGGGAGTCAATGAGGACGTTCCCCACACGTCACCCGCAGTGAAAGGGTTAAAAAGTCACACATATGATATAACATGTAACCGGCATGACCGCACTTTTCATGTCATGCACAATTGCACATAGCACAAACTTGAAAACAATTATTAGGGTTTGTGTTACTGTAAGGGGTAGCATTTCTTCTTGTTTATGACTAGGGTTATTATTTATGCTTGTTCCATGACTAGGGTTATGGTTACTGTTATGGTTAATGTTATGGTTTCTGCCGGTTTTAGGATTAGGGTTTGAGTAACTGTTAGGGTTACCATTTATGCTTGTGTAGCGCTCACTCCCGGAGGAGCCGCTGAAAATGAACCACGGGTCAGTCTTCCCGCACTAGGGAATAAATATACTCCAGCACCGCTGTGGATTTTATAATTTATATAGTTTACTGAAGTAAAAGGCATATAATTCACGGTGTTCATAGATATATTTACAGTATTTCGTATTGCGGTAAACGCGCAGCGGGAAAAAGAAATGCGAGACTTCGTATTTCTGGAAAAACGCGACCGAGCAGAAAAATACAATGCTTCGTAATTACGAGAAACGCGCAGCGGAAAATAAAATAAGATGCAAATCTTTTCCCTTTTTTTCAGATCTAGGGAGTGAGTCCCGAACAGGTTAAGTCCCGAATTGTGAGTGTGTGTGTGTGTTATGGTACCCGGGTACTATTCAACTGGCCAGTGAATCTTTTAAGCGATGTCTTCGACTAGTCAAGTTGGGGTCCTGTGGGTTTCAGAAATAAACAACAGCGTGCTTGAGCTTTTGTAGAAACGGCCTTGGAGGCCTCTCACCCATCCGCTGATCACCAAGGCTCCGCTGACCCAGGACGTCTCTCCGCTTGTCTCCGCGCTGGGATACCGGCTATTGGATCGATATTCAGGCTCTCTGTGCTCCGGCCCGGACTTGTCCAGCTACCGCCTGCTCTCCCATCCGTTGGACTCGCGGTACTCCTCACTCGGGGTCCTCAGCTTGTCTGGATAAACACTTGGTGGTGATGGCCGGTGGGTAAGGCTCCTTCTGGCAAGGCAGGATAACCCCACTGGATTCCTGATAGGCCACACTTGCGCTCCGGCCTGGTCACGGTTCCGCTCTGCAGCACTGCGTCCTCTTCCATGCACTCCCTGGCGTGCTCTGGCGCGTTCTCCACGAGGCTCAGGATGTACAGCGTCTGTGTCCCACCCACTTCCTGTCTGTTTGCAAAGCACGCCGGGAAATGTAGTCCCAATGTTCAGTGTCTCTGATCGCGCTTGTCTCCCTCCGGTGGCCAAAAATAGGTACTGCCACAGTAAGAGTTTAAACACAGCGCTACACTTGTATTAGGATTAGGGTTAGAGTTACTGTTTGGACTATGGTTACTGGTTCTGCTTGAATTATAAATAGGATTAGAGATACTATTTTTGCATGTTTTATGGATCAGGTTAGGGAATTTGCACATTGAATGCAGTTAATTTCAGTCAACAGAATCAATCTGATTATATTCAGATCTGGATGATTATAATTGGATTGGTGTAGAAGTTTTCTTTTATTCAGATGTAATTTGGTTTGACTATCAGCAATTCAAATAGTTCCGAATCGATTTCAGTCCGAACCAGATTGCAGATGTCTAAAGACCAATGTGATATCTATTCTAGGATGGACCATCCCCAGGGAAATTAACAGGTTCACTTTAAATTGACCAAAAGAGAACCCAAAGTAAATAAAGAAGAAAAAGACTTGTTTCAGGTGCTATAGAACCTGGAGCTACGATTACTGGAAATAAAAAAATTATCAATTTTTTCCTAAGAATTTAACAATTCATAATTTCTGAGAATTATGAGGAACTCATAGCAAAGAGCAAAGTAATCGGTTTTAATGGGAGGTATAAGAGGTTTTGATGTGAAATAGAATGTGGTGGTGAGAGACGCCATAATTAATGTGATGAAGTGGGGTTGGAGAGCACTTTAAAGTTTTATCAGAGGTGGGGAAAGAAATAAAAGTCACCCATAAAAAGGGTAATATAGGAGTGACATGCCTTGCATGGTATAGATTTTGGAAGGGAAAACAAGACGGGTAAAGGCATGGAGGCTGCAAAGGGCTATATTAATATAGAGGCTAATGAAGCTGCAAGCTTGAGGTCTATTCCCTAAAGTAGGCCCAGTAAAAAGGATAGGACCATACACCCCAATGGGAATGGAAGATAATGTGACTAATCGAGAAAAACCTAGAGATAACAGAAATGGTTCAGAAATTGGGATAAGAATAAACAGGCAGGAACCACCCAGATACTAAGCTTCTGGTACATAGAGTCCTTACCTTACCACTGGGTACAAGTTTCAGGTGATGCTAAAGGCGAGTGTGCCTCAGTAAGGTGCCCCAGATGAAGCCATTATATTTGCTATACTTGACATGTCCATTGATTTTTCCAGTAATTGTCCATACATTTCCTTGGAGATTCACATAGAAACCAGAACTGATTGAAGCGTCCAGATAATGCTGAACAAATTCAATATATGGGCCGGAAAAGTCCAATTAGCTAATTTTAAAGACTTTTACACCTAATCATCACGCTTATTGTGTATTTTTCTTTTAAAGAACAGAACCAATAATGATGAGGAGCTGTTTCTCTTATATCGTCATGTACACAAATCCACTATAGTCTGAGTAGTTATGGCCGATTGTACAGCAAACAGCACCAATATTTTGTACATAAAAGTGCTGGTTGCTTGAAAGCTTGTGATGTGTTTGTGCATATAAAAAAATAGTCATGTTTTAACATACAGAAAAGTATCTAGAAGAATAAAGCAATTTCTGATTGTTCAATTTACAAAAGTCATATTCCTGCCTTATCCTCACAAAAGCACTGCTCGCATTTGTTGTACGCATGAATTTCATGTTACAGCTTCACCTCTCCGACAATAAGCTGAATGTAGATAAAAGGTATTGAATGTATCGTCAGCAAATTAACCGCATGTCCGTTATCTGTTGCTTTGCTGAACAGAACGTACGTCTGGAAAAGAGATTTCCTTAGAAGAGCCAAGCAGATAGAAATTCAACTAATGGCTAAATGGCAACACTGCTTCTCAAAATAAAACTTCTGGTGAGATACAATGAATTATCTAAACAATAGGCTTCTGCATGTATCAGAAAATTACACTACTTCTTCAAGCTGCAGACAAAAATAAATATATATAATTTTAGCGCTGGGTTCTTTTATAAAGGTAAAGTATTGCAAGTCAACATACAGAATGGAAAAAAAGGCATTATGGATAATTGTTAGATGTATCTTAATCATCTGCAACCCACGCGTTTAGCACCATTATATTCCGGTACATCTCCCAAAAGTCAGCCGTCTCCACTTGACCTCTATCTGTGTTGATTTATTGTTGTTAGTTTCATACTGAGAATATATAACTCTACAATGAATCAGATCTACATGGAAGGTGGAGCTATCTTTAGGTAAATATACAGTCTTAAGGCAGAGTGCAGAAATATTTAAAACAGCAATTTTCAAGACTATGATATCATTACCACAATGCATTTAAAAAACATGCAAATTAGCAAGTGTATTGTGATGTAATACAGACCACTGTTAATTCCAGAATGCTGTGTATTTTGTGTACTGAAATCAGATTAAAATAAAAAGTGGGCATGATATATTGGATAGCATTTTTCTTAAAAAATAGTATATGTTTAAGGATGACATTAGCATTTCTCCTGATAACATTCTAGAGAATTTGCTACTAAAAGCGCTGCAGAGGTTGTTGGCACTATATAGATGACAATAATAATAAACTATTTGGCTCTGTCGATGTACAGTTAATAAGGCACACCAGAAAGGTATATGGGAGCGCAAAAAGTAAAAAAATACGATGCAAACAGGTATACCAACATAACAGATGATGCATTAGATTCAACCTCAGATCAGTGTCCCAAGTATAGTTGCGGATCCTAAAAGAGAAAGAACAACAACTAATCGTGCAATATATTGTACTAAGTGTCCTTAAATTAATTTGTATTGAGAACACTCACAAATAAAGTCTCCAAGACTCTGAATGTGCGCATGTGAACCTCTATGGGGGGCTCCTCCCATCAGAACAGTCTTGTTCTCAATCCTCCGTGCTGTGATAGCCCGATGATATCTCAAAAAGAGAGACACAGCATAGCACAGCTCTGTGTAAAACCATGAATTTAACAAGAAGAAAGAACAAGCGTTTCGCCCGCTAACTGCAGGCCTTATCAATCGGAATTTCCGACTCATAAGGCCTGCAGTGAGCGGGCGAAACGCGTCTCGGCTTTTATTTCTGTTATTAAAATGTTTTTATTTGATTGAATTCACTCTCCTTGTGGGATTTTTCCAGTACTTGACACGCACTATAACGGGAGGATATCCACTGTTCCGGGAGTTATGAGGTGGGACCCCATCATGCTTAAGAGGTCCCAGGCGAATATACGGAGCCACTCATTTAGGAGGCTCATCGACACATGAGTGTTTTGACTTTTTCTTGTTAAATTCATGATTTTACACACAGCTCATATAAAGACGGTTGAGGTTGAAACGTGTTGAGTGCTCTCTTTATAACAGTTTATTTCTATTAAGATAGCGACCAGTAATATGGAAATAATATATGGGATTGGCCTGATTTGTGCTGGTCCTGTGTGGGTTTCATGCTGTTGTGGTCCTGGACCTGGATGCATTGGTGCTGTGCTTCATCTATACACTACTATGTAATTTGGTCTGCGACAGTAATTTCTGTGCTATCTGTGCTTCTCACCTTCCATCATTTATGTTGTGTACATATGGGTTTCTATGTGTGTGGCCTGGTATAATGGTGTACTGTGGTTCTGTGAATTTCCACTCTGTGTAAAGAGATATCAGGCCACCATGGAAGTGTCCTACTTCAAGATTCATTTCTGACCTATATGTACCTTTCTTTTAAGACTTTGTGTGGTTGTTTTTTGATAATTTCTGTTTATTATTTGCCTTCAATAAAGACTGGTCTGTGGGTTTTACCCAATTGTGCGATTAGATCTGGCACCGTGTCCCTGCCAGTTAGGGGAGTGTGGGAGTAGTCTCATTCTTCCTAGGTGTTGTGTTTTTTTTATTTAATTTCTTACAGTAAATGTGCAATATCATTGGGCACTATTAAATAGTTGGTGCTAATGTAGTCTCTCGATATGTAATCGTTAGCGCTAGAGCATCAATATGCCAATCCTGATGCTACTCGTGTGAAAATGTTTTGTGCTTTGCAGCTAGTGCAAGCTTATTGTACTTCAACATATCCTATACCTAACATGGGGAACGCAATATTTTTTTTTAGGGTCTCAACAAGCTAGGTATCACAAAGAGCAGGCGCAAATTGCCGTCGGGACACGCAAGGCAAAACTTTAGCGAGTCCTAAAACCTGGCATTAAATGATTCTGCAAATGCAAAATCATTTTGCACCCCCTAAAAACCCCACTATTAGATCCCTTACTCACCTCTCATCCCACGGCGAGAAGGGTGACCTGATCTGCTACTTCTGGCCGCCAGCAGATTGAAACTGATAAATATTTCCCAGTCTCCCTCTGCTCGCAGCCCCGATAGCTCAACCTTCCAGGAGGGGATACACGCGGCTGCACGGAAACATTACCAGACTATCATTGCGGTTAACGCTGCATTTTGGGGTGAGGTGCTGAGCTAGCGCCTGCCCCGGAAAACCACGTCAACACACTCCGGTCGGTGCAAATTCTGTTAGCATCCCCATATTAGTATGAACTACGGAATAGGGCCCTTTGACAGATGATTGAGGCTGGGTTCACACCTGGGCGTAGCGCTGCGTCGCGCAATGCGCGCGTTTTTTTACGCGCGTTCGCGCATACAAAAAACGCACGAACGCGCGTTGCAGCGCGTTCGCGGCTATGATATGGCCGCGAACGCGCTGCTGTATGCACGAAAAGAAGCTCCCGAACTTCTTTGGACGTAGGGCGTTTATCAGCGCGTTCATGCGCGCTGAGAAACGGCCAGGTGTGACATGCCCACATAGGGAATCATGGGATTTCATTGTTTGAGCGTTTTACAGCGCGCAGGAGCGCGCTGTAAAACGCTTAGGTGTGAACCCAGCCTGAGAGATTAAAAATATGTTTGCAGTTGAAATTACTTTTTTAATAAACCTTAAAAAGCATACAATAAAGAATAAACAATAAAAAGCTACAGTAGATGAGGTAAAAAAAAAAATGAACCCAGCTTTTGATTCAATTAGAAACAGGCAGGTAAAAAAAGGAAAAGCACACAGAGGTCTTAGCTCATTAATCTGACAATGATTTGACAAGCCAATATAAGTGATCACAAACAAGCCATTGTTATTATCTCAAATACGCAGGAGACCCGTCAATCAAAATCTCGGATTCAATCACAGCTCTTTGGGCCATAAACCCAGGTGCTGTTTTTTTGAGCAAGGGGAAGCAGATAGAACGCTTCTAACAGAAAATATCGAAAAGACTAATCACAGAACAGTTCTCTAAAATGTTTTCATTTAATTACTCTTGTAATTACACTATTGTTCTGCAGGTTTCCCTCCTGAGTAGCCAGCTTTTCCCCCTCTTACCATATTATTAACAAAAAAATGTTGGGTATAAATGAGAGCACTTGTCTAGCCTGGCAGTGTGGGAAGATGCATAAAAAAGACAAAAGCGGCAGAGTATTTATTTACATTTAGTTCAGCACGTTTCGGAGGGCTGTGTGGAGTGGAGTAGTGGCTTGTGATTAGCCTTGCAGAAGATTAAAGGGTTTATTCAGAGAGCATAGAAATGTTGCCGACATTTCGGTGCTCTCTCCTTCCACGCAGTTCCCTGCACTTCAGGGAATCAAAGTTCCCCACCCTGCGGTGAATTTATTATTCACCGCTTGGCCCCCGGAGTGCAGGAAAAACCTGCCGCAATCCTGCTGAAAACCCGCCGAGCCGCCGATCGCAGCGCAGAGCAGCTGCTGGAAAAAGCTGACAAGCTGACGAACGGGGTAAAAAAAAAAAAACCGTACGCTTAAGGCTAGGGTCAGACGAAAGCATTTTTCGCCGCGAACGTGAAAAAGTGCGTCCGAACGCATTGACGTATTTTTTCACGGAATGCGCAAAAACGGTCAGACAACGCGCATTTTTGGGCGTGATTTTGTACGAATCGTCAATAAAACTCTTTTTGCGTCTGGACGTTATGTAGGCTGGACATTAGCAGCGTCTGACATCTCCTAATCACGCAAACATGCCGCTATGCCGCAGCTGCGCACTCAGTATGTCAGTACTAGCGGTTCAGCGTTCTCAAAAAAATGCGTTCAAATTCCACTTGCGTTGCACGGCCGGACTTTTGTGCGGCCGTACATCGTATATTGGCCGTCATTGCCCGTCATCTGCTGCTAGTGCGGCCGTAATTATGTGCGCCAGAACGCACGTTAAAAGTGCGCTGGTCTGACCCCAGCTTTAAAGTTTCAAAATTGAAACACTGTTTGCAAAAAGCTACTGAACGAAAACATCTGGAATTTATATATAAGGTCCTATGAATAATAAAAGGGTCTGTTAAGGAAAAATTAAAGAAACGATAAAAAAAAAAAAAAGGAAAGAATTTGCCTAACAAATCACAAAAAATGCCTAAAAGATCCCTAAGAATCTATAAAGAGAATAAAAGAATAAACGGTTTATTAGATATTGAATTAAAACAGGAATATTTTTAACACAGACTATCATTCTTACGTCTGCAAAATTAAAATGTGAGAAAAGTGTATGTTGGATATAACTAATTAGAGCAGTTACAACTGTGTGATAAGTGTAAGTAGTGTACATTGAAATACGTGGAAGCTGAGCAAGCAAACCATCTGTTAGATGTGTCCCCAGTCAAAGAGAAGTAGCAGAAGAGGAAGTGCTTGTGGGACGTCTTAAGTTATAGTGTCTCACTTTAGTGATGGAATGTCACAAATGAGAAACTTTACTGTCCCCTATGGTTTTTCAATAGTACTATAGAGGACTGATGCAATAAAACTTAATGTAAGAAGTCCCACAAGTGCTCATTCCTCTTCTGCACCACTCTAGAAAAAAATAGACTTGTAATGATTCATGGTGCGATTTATTAGACGTTTATCTGGCACGATGTTAGGTTACATAAAAATAGTGAGTTTGGCTACTTGACCCTGACTGATGGCCGTGTGCAGAAGTCACAGTAGCTACAGGACTTGTCAAGAATAATGCACTTTACGCATGCTCAGTCTGATCTTTTAAGAGATTTTAAAGATTACACATTCACCCGCCTTATGAGCGAGAAGGAATAAGCCTCCGAAAAAAAGCAACAGGCTCTGACCCCCTCACTGCCCAATATTTTCTATGGTTCATTATGGGTACCAAGGCAGGTGGCCAAGGTGCAAGGAGAAACTCCACAGCCACAATGCATCACATCTCCCCAACTTGTAAGCAAGCTACCAAAGAGTGTAACTGACAACAAAAAGCCGACCGTGGCAGCTATACTAAATGCTGTAGCCCGCCACTCATGGTGAGAGTTCAGATGACTGCATGCACAATAGGGGTCAGAAAACCATTATTACTTATGATAGCTTTGTGTTTAATTCACTTTTGTGTTCTTACAGACATTTTGATTTGAGTATTGGCGACTTGTGCGTTGAAAAGTGACATGTGCAGTGTGTGTGGTTTGTTCAGGACCTTTGTGACAGTTTTGTTCGCATCCACTTTTCTTCGCAATTGAGGACTTAAGATCGTTGCAGTCAGTGATCTGTCAATAGAAAAACCATAAGCATTACATGGGTGGTAATGGGCTCGGGCCTGAGATTTGTTAAAGTGAGTACATGCCGTACAGACGGGCCAGGATCACAGTCGAGGTCCGGCTTGTTGTCACTTTAGTGATGCAACATGTTTTTAGTGGGTTTGAATGGTTTTCTGCACATTTGAATTATTGTGTTTGGAGACAAAAAAAAATGTTTCCCCTTTGCTTTATTTACTTTTGTTCGGTCATACTTTGCTAATATCAGTTACATTTTGTGCTGCGCGTACATCAACTCACTCCTGTTGGAGTAATGGTGAGAAGAACACTTCAATGCAATACTGCCAGGGGCGTAACTACCAGGGGTGCAGAGTGCAACCGCACCTGGGCCCTTGAGTCCGGGGGGGCCCACACTCGCCTGCCTGGGGTCTTGCCTATAATATATAATTCTTCTTTTAATTTATTTTATACTTATTTGTGAGCTATACTTTAGAGCTCTGATTTATACGGATACACAATGCACATTATTGTGAGTTTTATTGCTGTGGAGCTCTGTGAGATCCACATAGTGCAAATTACATAAAAAATGGGATGGACTGAAGAGGTCATAGTGAACCTGGAAAAAAATGTGATACTGTCTGGAGTCAACATTGTGGACCAGGAGGGGACCAATGCATATTAACAGGAGGGGGGTAGGTTTTTGCCTAGGGTGGGTTAGTGCCTAGTCATGGTTCCTTCAGGTTCTTGCTGTGGATTATGTGCCTGCTCAAACACCCCAGAGTGTCCTGTGAGTTACATTGCTGTGGATTATGTGCCTGCTCATACAACCCAGTGCTTCCTGTGAGTTATATTGCTGTGGATTCTGTACCTGCTCACACACCCCAGTGCTTCCTGTGAGTTATATTGCTGTGGATTCTGTACCTGCTCACACACCCCAGTGCTTCCTGTGAGTTTTATTGCTGTGGAGCTCTGTGATATGCTCATACACACCGCACATTACAGGGAGTTTTATTGCTGTGGAGCTCTGTAATATGCAGTGTCTCAGGATTACCGGGGGTAGGGAGCTTTCAATATGGTGGTGACCTATTTAATGACCTAATTAAAGTAAGTTGAACTAATTAATATAAATGGCGTAGTAGCTTTTAGATTTCAGGGGAAAAAAAAGTAAAAATATGGATCTTTTTGGAGGGGTGGGGGGGGGCCTTCATGGATTCTCGCACCGGGACCCTCAGGTTTTTAGTTCCGCCACTGAGTACTGCTGTAAGTTCATAGAGACTTCTGAGCTTTCTGAGCTGTGATTTACTTGAAAGAAATGACAGCTCTCCCATCATTACAACATCAAGACTAACAGGGTTATTCAGAGAGTGGCGAAAAGCAGGAGAATGGCTGGAGAAGGGAAAATTATTGGTCAAAATAGCCACACCAAAAAAATTCTCCCATTCATCTCACTTTCGAAATCGGCTATTTTGACCAAGAATTTTCCATTCTCCAGTCATTCTCCTGCTTTTCATCACTCTCTGAATAACCCTGTAGTGATTCTAAGCCATTGACTCAAGAAGACCTAATGATAATGACATGTTTGAGATGGTTGGTAGCATGCAGGCATGAGTTGACCTTTCTGAAATAAGTTCTGCAAGTATCTATTCTCAAGGTGCAACATACAGACCACGTAATTGGACAATATTAAGGAACTAGCCTGGTGCTCAACAATCTTCAAATCTCCCCATCCGCCATATGTATATATACATTTTAATTTGATTTCTTCATGTTCTGCTACTCTGCTATTCGGTTTCATCAATATTTCCACTTGTCAGCAGTGGCAAAAAATCATTATTTATTAAAGGTGACACCTTTCAGAATTATACATATCACAGCAAAAGCACAATCCCATGAGGACTCAACGAATCTGTGTGCAATACAATGGCCAAATCACTGGATGTAATCTAACATGATTTCTCGTTTTTTTTACTGACCAAACAAATTTTGGAGAAAGATTCATGTGAAGGACTACCATATCTGCACATTAACAATGCAACTTAATAATAATTAGAATTTCACTACAAGGGAACACAGCACCATTAGGACTGTACATATAGGTGTGGGACAAATGAGAGGTAGAATGAGGAACTCGGATTCTGGAGGAATCTTTATGAAGAGGTGTTCCTTGAGAAGTGTAAAATGTTTTTCCTCATGCTACTGTTCTTCATGTGAAAGGTATAATCGTACAAAGCAGCCATTGAAGCTTATAAAAAAAATAAAAAATACATATTTTCCAAAAATTATTTTCTTTAAAAATATGCCTAGTGCACAGAGGTGGATAGATATATTTGATTTTAGAATGAGTAACACAATTAACCTTCAATATGTTGAAAAAAATAATAATAGTTTGCCATGGCCTTTAAAACGAGCAAACTCCCAAGTCAATATGTTTTGTTTTTAAATCAAATTGTATTTCTAGTGATTAAATTTTTTAGCTTCAGCATCACAAAGATGTATTGACTGGAAATAGAATATTCATTGCAAGCGCGGCGAGCTAGCAATAGCCTAGATCAAGGTGCGTACTGTATGGACGGACGGCAGCAACAGTCATTGGCCTTCTAAACCAGTAATATAGGACATACATCATTACCTTCAAACATTGAATACGCATAAAGCGCTATTCTACTGTTGCCACAACAGCAAGCCATTAAGGGATAAAAAGCAGCAGTGGCGGATATCCCTTAGCCATTGTCTGTTACCGGATGTATTCTGACCCAGCTGCCGTATTAGTGGCTTGAGTCAGAATATTTGTGAGGTGCAAACAGATACTGGCATAGGACTCCATGAAGCCAAGCACAATTCTGCTGTGTATTATGCATGGTATCACGTAGATGCAAAAGCAAAATCACTTAACACTTTACAGAATACAGACGCAATACACCATACATACGCCAAACCACATTGGAATAGCTCTCGGTTTTCATTTTGAGTCATTATTAATGACTCCTATACAAATACTGTATATGAGCTGTTAATGTACAGTAATGAGCCACTAATTCCAATCTGCAAGTTTAGCTTGCAGCAAGGTAAGATTAGCAGCTCGAGCCCTTAACTTTAGAGCCTCAAATGTTTTGACTGCCGTAATTTTTAGAAAAATCAGTTAACAGTTCAAGCAAACTTCGGGGGTTATTCAAAGAGCCATGGAATTGCACCAAATGGTGCATTTGCCTGTAAATGCAATTTCATGGCCATTTGGCTATTCAAGAAGTTGGCAATTCGCCAAATAATGGCAAACTGCCAGCGATATACAGTGACCTTCGGGGGCAGTGAAATCCCCATAGAGAAGTAATGGGTAATCTATTCAGAGAATGCCGAACTGCACCGAAATGTCAATGAAATGCTGTGATTGTCAGTGGTTCCATTCGACAGTTTTAAGCAGACAAATCCCATAGGTGTCAATGTAAAATAATTCGCCATTTTTCTTAAACATTTATTGAACCATTAAGGCTAGGGTCAGACTAACGCATTTTTCACGTCTACCGTCATACGATGTGCAATTTCTGCCATATTTTTTGACGGAGCAATAAAAAACAAATGGACGTTATGTTGGCCGGACATGTGCAGCGTCTGACGTCTCCTAATCACGCACACACGCCGCTATGCTGACGCAGCGCACTCTGTGCGTCAGTACTAGCGGTTCCACATTCTCGAAAAAATGCGTTCGTTTGCCGCTTGCGTTGCGCGGCCGAACTTTCATGCGGCCGTACTTCGTATATTGGCCGTCATTTGCTGCTACTACGGCCGTAATAAAGTGCGGCTCAACGCACGTTCGCACTTCGTTCGTCTGACTCCAGCCTTCGTCTTTTCATTTGCAGCAAAAAGTCTAATGTAGGCATCATGCACCTATATGTAGCATGATCTATGTTTGATGTAGATATAACCTACTAGATTAGTGAAAATTAGCTCCATATTGGTTAGGCTTGTGCACCGATTTTTTTTTCGGTTCGATTCGGTTCGATTTTTCGGATTTTTAAACTTTTCGACTCGTTTCGACCGATTTCGGTTTCGGTTCGGCCCGTTTTTCGGGTACATTTTTTTTCGGAATATCGACCATTTTTCGTATTTTCGTGTCACTGTGCTCGGTTTTTGTATCGACTTTTCGTAATTTCGGAAATTTTCGTTTTTCGGAATTGCACATTTTTCGGAATATCGACCATTTTTCGTATTTTTCGTGTCATTTTGCCGGTTTTTTGTATCGACTTTTCGTTTTTTCGAAAATTTTTCGTTTTTCAGAAAATTTTTGTTTTTCGGAACATCTGTTCTCCTCGTTTGACACATTTCAAGTCCATTCGAAAAATACGAAAATATTTAGTTTCGGCTCGGAAAACATTTCGGATCTGAAATTTTCGGATCTAAAATTTTTCGGAAATTCGGCCGCATCCGAAAACACGAATCGGGAAATTTCGTGAAAATTCCGAAATCCGAAACGCACATCCCTAATATTGGTGCATACGATAGTATTGAAAAAGCGAGTAGGGAGTAGGTATACATGCCAGGACCTAGACATATAGAGCCACTGGGAGCGTGGGACAAATATCTTTAAGCTGCAGGTAGCCTGTCACACCAACTTTTATGTCTTTTTAAAATTTTTGCTTTCACGTCTTGACGGTAAATTGCGTCAGCACTCTGGAATGCCTAATTTGTGAAGATGCTAAAAAATTATTGCGGTCCCCGTGTTAGGTATAGGAGACACTAAGTACCGCAAGCTTGTGCAAGTTGCGAGACAAAACTTTTTCACCCCAGTTCAGAGTCAAGATCAGGAGATCAATGCCAGACATTTAACTTACTAATGTCACCGCTAACGATTACATATCAAGACGCTACATCAGCACCAATTATGGATTAGTGCCATTATTTTCAGTCCCGGTTTTTGGACAGAGATCACTTATTGGTTTGCTGCACGTGTTTAATTTTTCTTTTGAAAGTGTGGCATTTCTGGAGCAACAACCACATCTCCCTATGGTTTAATTTGCAGGCTAACATTTTGAGCTTATAATTATACTAACAATACAAGCTTTCCTCTTTGTTTTTGCCAATTGTAAACAAATGCAATAAAACTACAGAAATATAAACCCTCCTCTGAATAAGGCTATGACAACGCTATCCCATAGAACGGAATAAATGGAAACTATTGCCATGCTTACTGTGGTAGAAGAACCAATTGCTATTTATGTTGCATACACGCATACATTTTCACACCTTTCTGCTGCATAGATGTGACATTAAACAGAGGCAACACAGTTGAAAATAGTCACAGAGGACATGTTCTTACAGCTAAAATAGTGTCAATGGATTAAGATTACAGCTTTAACAGGTGCTTTAGTTACTAGAAGACACTTAGAAAAGCCTGTATGTGCCACACGTGCCCGCGTAAACGAGAGAGAGCTAGGGCATACATTTCTGAATATTCAGTACACCATGAGCTAGATTCCGATCCTGGTGTAAATTTAACCAGAGCTCTGGTAAGCATACAAACTACCAGCTTGTAAATAAATCCCACAGCGTAAAGAAAACAAACTGGAAATAGCATAACTGACATGTTTCTGGTCATACATCATTCTTCTCAATATACGTGACCTTGCATGTCGAGTCAATGACATTGATTCCAATTGTGCAGATTAAACCTGGCCACAGAGTATTACAGCTATGAGTAAATTAAATTAGCAGTAGGTCACATTTATATACTCTACTTCTTTGTTTCAATAGGGGTAGGATAGAAGGGTAAAGAATGAAGGTTTATTTAAGCTGTTTTCCCGTTATTTCTGCTATCATTACCATATTGAAAAGCCGCTATAGTTTGGGTATGTACATACAGGTAGGGCACGTTTTATCTTGAATTCTGAAACCCGAAAGGACTATGGAATTTTTGGAGGCTTCTAAATTTCTGAATCCCTTAACTCTCTGATGCCCCTTTAGGGTCCTGCTGCCAGCCGGTGCTACTCCAATGGCTGCACAATGCGGCACACACTAGGGGACACTGGGCAGCCACTGTTTGTGACCCACTGCACAGAGACATGCTTGCTCTGGCCATGCATGTCCCTTGATAAGAGAAGCTGAGCATCTCCCAGCATGTTTACACTCTGGTGCTGCAGTGGGATGTGGAACACAGCACTCCTGCCGCATTCCCTTTACCTCCAACATCAGATTCTGCTATATTTGAAGATTCTTAAGAATCCAAAATCAGGAATGCGCAGCCTGTGTATTTAATTTACAAAGTACTAATACGTATTATTCATACTTCAGGAGAGGGGAGGCAATAGGTATCTACGGTATACAGGTGGTGCATGTTTTATCCGTAATTGCCACAGGCTGTGTTGTACAGGTAGGAGCCCAGATGCAGAGGTAAGGGATAAAAAGGAATAGTGCAGTACCAAAGGAGAAGAATCCAAAAGTGTCATTCAGAAAAATAGCCAAGGTCGAGGGTGGGTGGCGAGAGAGGATAAATCATTTGACAAGCCAAATAATGGTACACAGTGTAATCATAGACTGGGATAGCATACATCACTACTAAGGAAGGAGTGAGTGCAATGCAGGAGCAATGAGTGACTGACCAGGTGAGCATTACATGGGCAGGTGAGGAGGACACGCACCCCCACAGGTAGAGCACCACCTAGAAAATCCCCCCCCGGAGAACCACCAGTCACGCTCTAAGGACCTGCCAGTTGGAATCCCCGCAGCACACCTGAAACGGGGGCGTACAAGAGAGGCCACCACGCACGATGCCCCAGACCACCCAGGAAGCCCCAGGACCAGCAGTGCTAGGAGAATAGCTGTACCCCCGCCCCCAGGCAAGCTAGGGCGAATGCCAACCCAGCAGTCAACCCGGATTGGCAGAATCCTGAGGTAAGTCCAAGGTCAGTAGTGCTGGCCCACGGGTGCACGTGACAGGAATGCTCAAGGCAATAAGCATTCTTGATTTCAAACTCTTCTGGACTTCAGAATCTGGGAGAATCCTCTGTTTTAGTGGAAGGAGATTGCAATGGAAGAGCAGCGATCCCCTTCCTTCTGCAGCTCCCAACGTGTACACAATGGGAGCACTGTGCAGCATTTCTTTGCAGACATGCTGACCAGTGTCTGCATGGCTCCACATGGCTGCCCAGACGCACTCAGCATGTGCCACGGTCTGCTGCAGAGCTTGGTCTTGTTCCTGAGAAGGGCTCGTTTGGAGCAACCCTGTCCAGAATTAGTAAAATATGGAGGGCTCTAAATTCTAGTTTTCAGATTCTTCCAGGTTTTAGAACACCAGGCAATGGGTGCTCTACCTGTACATACATAATGCGTGCCAGAAATATAGGTACCTAGAGAAGGTCCCTAACCTACAAAACTTACAAACAAACTTATAACCAAAGGTAAGGTTGAAGTAGTTCAGTATATGATTAATGTAATAAAATGGAAGCTAGAGAAAATATTTTATTAATATAATTCATTTGAGGTTGATCTTGTATAGGATCAAGGCTTGGAGAATAGTGGAAGTGCACAGGGTAGGGGAGGGAGAAGGGATTAATTTTAATAAAGCAGTGAAGATTACTGTTGATACATGTAGCACATAGGCGTGCGCAGGGGGTGTGCCTGGTGTGCCCCAGGCACACCCTAATGTTGTGTGAAGAGATCCTCTTTTAACTCTTGCATTGATATTTTAGTTGTCTTTTATCCGATTCATGAATTATACCATAAAAACTGACTGTGATTACAGACTTGTTGTTTCTAATAAAAAAAACTAGGTTTTCAATTAACCCTTTCGCTGCTGAGGCTTTTCCCGCCCCTGTGCTGAGGTCATTTTTTACCTGTTTTGCGCATCATGTTTAAACGTGTTTTTAAGGCTTATTTTAGTATATGACACCGACATATTATATATCGTTCTTTCCGTCAGACTCGGTAGATTCATAATATGTCATTATTATATGTATACGTTATGTCATGTCTGTATATTATAACAAAAAATGCAATAAAATATGTATTTTCAATAATTTACAATGTGTAAAGTGTTTTTTTTCACATTTTAACATGCGAGCAATTGCGGTTATATTTTGTATGGGGTGCGCTTGTTAAAAAAATTAGAGATGGGGTCTCGTTACATTTTTTTTTGGGGAAAATGACACTATTTTTAACAAACGCACCGCATACAAAAATCATTAGTGCAGCATCATTGTTCACATTATAATTGAAATGGGAACAATATTGCTACACTAACAAACCAAAAAAAATAAAAAAAGTGTTTATTTTTTTTTTTTTAATTTTTTTTTTTAATTTTTCTTTTCTTTTTTTTTTTTACAAAATTTTTAACTTTCATGTTTGGTATCGTTGGAACGGCCATGCTCTGGCCGATCCAACGATACCAAAATTTAACCCCTAGCTGCCACGGATCGGGAGATAGGGAGTTCATTGGAACTCCCTATCTCCACACTTGGTGGCAGTTAGGGGTTAACTGTAGATTAAAAAGTGTGTATACGGGTATACACTATACAGTGTGGGCGCTTGTTAGTTTAAGTTAATTAAAGTGCTATGTGAATAAATAATCGATTGCAGCCTAAGTATGGTAAAAAGCACATAAAAAACAACCAAAATACGTGCCAAGATTAAGACAAAAGGATAAACGAGACCATACGGCGCATAAAACAGTGAACAGTTGATTAAATGAACAACTGGTTAATAGGAATAAAATGTGAAGGTGTCCTTTAAGGTATAAAAAGTGTCCTTTAAAATGCAAGAAGTGTCCTTTAAATACCAAACAGAGGAGGTAAAAGAGTACAAAAAATTAAATTAAGTCAATTTGTGCAAAATAAGTGTTCAAAAAGTGCAATGATTTATACTCAAAGAGTGTTGTTGATTGAAGACAAATGCGACAATCTTCTCTGTGGTGTGGATATCAAATCTTCTCTTTAAAGGTGTCCCTCAGAGAGAAATAAAAGCAATAATAGTGCAGATGGTCATACTGGGATGGAGTAATTTAATAAAATGGATGTATCACTCACATTTATTAGAGCCTAAGAGATCCAGGCTCAAGGAAAATAGCTTGCGGCCAAGTATAGGGTGGCACGTCCCTCCTTTCATCTATGGTGGTTACTAGATAAAGCAGAGAAGATCGGGAGACGGCACTCCCATAGCGTAACTCTGTGCAATACAGGTGGAGGATTAAATTAAAATTGGTCACACTCACCAGTTATAGAGCCTCTCAATTCCAGGCTCAAGGAGTATCGCCTTGGGTCCTCTTAAGGTGGGGGCCCAAACCTCTTTGGTATAGCAGCAGTTGGTCCAGATGTCCAAAAGAAGTTAGGGAGATAAGAAAAAGTGGCGAATGCAAAAAATATATAGGTAATAAATTTATTGGAATTAATAAAATCCTGGACAAATTGTACCGAGACGCGTTTCGGCTAAAAGCCTTCCTCAGTCGGTATATTTAGTGTCCATAAAGTGCAAATAAAGTAAAAGTGAAAATGAAAGTGTCCTCTTATATAGTATCATTTCCTGCCACATTCGAATTGTTAACTCCCTATTTCCTGTTGGCCGATTTCCGTTCGTTCGGATTTACCCAGAGATGCTTTGCGGTCGTTTCGAAATAAAAGTGAATACAATACATTAGACGATCGCGGAAAATCCGAATCTTTTGGACGATCGCAGCAATTACGAATCTTTAAAACGATAATCTTATGGGGAGAATTTAAAACAAGACTTAAAATCAAATTGTAGCCTATGTAAAATACAAAGATTCGGAAAAACGGACAATATTTCGCATCGGAAGTAAACAAAAAAGTCGACCAACAGAATTCTGCGCATATTCGTAAAAGTTGTTATCGTGATCGAAATCCACATAGTCCTAACATTAAAATCAGATGAAATGCAGGTCAGGTATATATATACGATACGAAAAAGAGAAGAAATAATGAAAATTTCTTTCTTTGGTTTCACCATGCATGAACTGGACAAGCCCTTTTTACCCAGAAGTGCTTTGCGAGAATTTTCTTAGTTTCATTTTCGTTCGTATCCATAGTCTGGGGTTTTACCCAGAGAGACCTTGCGAGTACTTTTTAGTCTCGTTTTCGTTCGTATAATGAACTTAACTTTTTTACCCAAAGTTTGCTCGATTTTTTAGGGCATAGTAATTAATGGCGTTTCATCTTTCGTGAATAAGAAACGAAAAAGACGGGATAAAAGAACGAGAAGAAATATAAATTTTCTTTTCGTATATAAGAAAAATAATAAAAATAAAAATAAAAATAGAAATGTGTATAAGCTAGAAAGCAAGGATATATTGTTAGATAAGTATATTCAGATAAAAATAGGGTAGGGGAATTTTATCTAATAATGTCTTATCATGATCATTCTATATCCACATTTACTGTTCTAATATAAAGTAGATTGGAAGGTTGATCATAGGGAAGTTATTAAAATCGCATAAAAATTGGCTCGAATTATAGAATATATACATAATTGTAAAAATTGTTATTAATGGAAACCTTAAAATGGAGAGCTGAGTATCGTAAAAATTGATATTAAAAACGGGGATATAAAATATATATAATAAATAATATAACTCTAAGACGGCAACAGGGGTATAAAAACATCATCTGAAAAAAAGGGGGGGGGAAATAGGAGGAAGTATTATAGCGTTTAAAAGGAATAGTTAAGATGGAAATAATTAGCTGTTAAGAAAATGGCACAATTCAAAATCTGCATTTAATCCATGCGGCTGGAGTGTGTTCATTAAAAAAATCCACCTCATTTCCTCTTTGCCTAGTCGTGTTTCTAGGCTTCCTCCTCTCCAAAGCGGTTCTAGTTTTTGGACTGCCATAAATGAGAGGCCTTCTGGGTTTTGCCCATGTTTTAGTTTAAAATGTAATGATACACTATGCTTATCAAAACCTTTCTTGATATTTCTTATGTGCTCCTGTATACGTATGTTAAGTGGCCGTGTGGTACGTCCCACATATCTGAGTCCACAAGGACAGGTTAGGACGTATATAACATTTTTTGAAAAGCATGTCATCATTCCTTTGATTTTAATTTTTTTGCCATCTCTTTCGATTTCCGAACTTATTTGTTTCTTGCCTTTGGTATTTCTGCAGTTTAAGCAGTTCCCACATTGGTGGAAACCTTCTCTTATTCCAAAATGTTTAGGTACTTTCTTGTTTCTCACCCTATGTGAGAGTTCCATCTTTAGATTTTTCACCCCTCTGCATATGATGCGTGGTATCGTTGGAAGAATGCCATTCAATATAGGGTCTCTTTGTAGTATTGGCCAATGCTTCTTAATACTCTTCCTTATTTCTTTATTGAGAGGATTATAGGAAAATATGAATGGCACTCCTTCCATATATTTCTGCGTGGGATTCTCTTTCTTTTTCTTCAATAGTTCTAGTCTTTCCATTCTTCTGACTTCTGTTCTTGTGTCCTCCAAGGTCTGTGGGTTATATCCTTTCTCAACGAAATCCAAATGTATTTTGCGGACTGGGTGTCAAAGTCCGAAATATTAGTGCAGTTTCTTTTCATTCGTAAAAACTGTCCTTTCGGGACGGCATTTAGCCACTGAGGTAAGTGGCAACTCCTGCGTTCTATAAAACTATTGCAATCCACGTCTTTAAAGTGCGTCTTAGTCTTGATCTTGTTATCCTCGACAAAGATTTTTAAGTCTAGAAAGATAACTTCACTAGTGCTCCAATTTGAGGTTAAAATAATGCCTCTATCATTGGTAGCTAAAAGGTTAAAAAAAGACTGTAAAACTTCAGCTCCCCCTCTCCATATAAAAAATATATCGTCAATATAGCGGCGATATAAAATCAGGTTTGTTTTCCAGTCAGATAAAAATGAATTTTCCCAATGTGCCATAAAAAGATTTGCAAAACTAGGGGCAAATCTTGTTCCCATTGCTGTACCAGACACTTGTAAGTAGAACTCCTCTGAAAACCAGAAATAGTTATGTTCGAGTATAAGTTGTATGCCTTTAAGGATAAAATCGATCTGTTCCGGCTGCAATTTTTGGTCTTTCTCTAAAAAGAATTTAGCTGCCTCTATCCCTTTACTATGCGGGATGATTGTATATAATGACTGAACATCGCTGGTGACTAATAAGTCGCCATCTTTCCAGTCTACGTCCGTCAAAACGTTAATCATCTCTATAGTATCTCTCAGGTAAGTCTCAGTGGTCGTGACATATGGCTGTAGTTGTCTATCAAGATATTCTGAGAGTCGACTGGAGATTGACCCTATACCTGAGATAATTGGCCTACCTGGTGGTTTTTCTAGGTTCTTATGGATTTTTGGTAGAAAATAAAAAATAGGGATTTTCGGATGATCGATTTTTAAATACTTGAGTTCATTATTGTTCAGGATGCCAAGTAAGTGGCCCTGATCTAGGTATTCATGAAATAAGTGCTTAAAATTCATCGAAGGGTCATTCTTTAAATGTCTGTACGTTGTTTCATCTCCTAGTATTCGCATGGCTTCATCTTTATAATATTCGGCCGTCATAATTACTACTCCTCCACCCTTATCTGCGGGCTTAATTACGATATCATCATCCTGTGTTAATTCACGTAATGCTTTTCGTTCTTGCTGTGTCAGATTATCCTTACTTTTCTTATGTTCCATCTTTTCCAAATCTGATAAAATCATTTGTTCAAAAGTAGTGATCTCCGAAGAGATCATAGATTTTGGGAAAAAGGTGGATTTTTCTTTTAGGTTAGTGTGCGTATATAAATGCATTGTCTCATTTCTTTCAATCGGGTTTTTTGAAAAGTATTTTTTCAGGCATAGATTTTTCTTAAATTTTTGTATGTCAATATACATATTAAATTTATCTAGTTTGTTTGTAGGAGCAAACTTCATGCCCTTTTGAAGAATTTGATGTTGGTGGGCAGAGAGGACTTTATTGGTTAGGTTGTATATTCCTCCGTTCGACCATACTTTCTCCTTCCGTTTAGTTCTCCGTCTTCCAGCTCTACATCCTCTTCTTCCAAGAAGTCTTCCACTCCTGGTGACCATCCTCTTTTTAAAGAGAGGTTCTTCCTTTTCAATCGATAATTGGACGACTGAAAAACCTCTTCTTTATTATTATCCTGAGCTAGAGGTTGGAACCGATTGTAAGTATAGGTATCCTGATTATTAGGATAATATACAGGATCTCTCCTTTTAGTATACCTATTGTCGTTATTCTGAGGCCTCCTATAGGGAACTGTTGTGTACCCATAGGAAGAGTGGTGGTCTCTTCTTTGAAACTGTCTGTTCTCTTGTTGGGGTCTAAAGCTTCTTGTATTATCGAAGGGGCCCCGTCTTGGTCCAGGGTATCTGGGGTTAGCCGACCGGTATCTACCTGGGTTTCTCCAAGTGGGGTTAGTGGAGTGAGCTGTTTCTGGTGCTGCTCTTTGGGGGGTCAATGGAGTGTCTCCTCCTGATTTATCAGATCTAGGTCTCCTTCGAGAGTCATTCCTCAATTGCATAAATCTAGTGGTAGTTTTATATTGGGACATTGAGTCTCGAGTATCAAAATACACCGAAGGTGGGTCTTGTTGCCCTATTTGCCAAACATTCCCGCGTTGGTAATCTGTTAAATCTCTCTGATATTTTTTCTTTTTACGTTCTTTTATTTCACTGTCTAATAGACTCAGATCCACCTCTAATTTTTCAAAAAACGGTTTCATTTCTTGTTCAGTTAGGGTGGTGTTCAGTTCGGCATGGGTGTTTTCAATGCTCTGATTCAATTTTTTCAAATTTTCATTCCTCCTATCTACAATTAATCTCATGCTATGCAGTGAAAAACCTTCAAGCATGGTAGACCATCTTTCAAGAAAGACTACATCGTCTTTATCACAGGCTGGATTCTTATTGAATCTTAGACCTCTAGGGACCATTTTATCTTTTAAATATTTCTCTAGGGAAATTACTTCCCATTTGTCCCTAATCTCTTTCCTCAAATCTTTCTCTAATTGTCGCATCATTTGGACTTTATCTATTGGTATATTGCTGTTGGCAGAATTGCTGCCCTCAAAAGTGTTTCCATCATCTATACAAAATTTTTTGCGGAAATCCATCCTAAATATGCTGCCCAATGACACTGAAGGTTTATTTTAATAGAAGAGTTGATTAAAAAGTGTGTATACGGGTATACACTATACAGTGTGGGCGCTTGTTAGTTTAAGTTAATTAAAGTGCTATGTGAATAAATAATCGATTGCAGCCTAAGTATGGTAAAAAGCACATAAAAAACAACCAAAATACGTGCCAAGATTAAGACAAAAGGATAAACGAGACCATACGGCGCATAAAACAGTGAACAGTTGATTAAATGAACAACTGGTTAATAGGAATAAAATGTGACCTTTTAGCTACCAATGATAGAGGCATTATTTTAACCTCAAATTGGAGCACTAGTGAAGTTATCTTTCTAGACTTAAAAATCTTTGTCGAGGATAACAAGATCAAGACTAAGACGCACTTTAAAGACGTGGATTGCAATAGTTTTATAGAACGCAGGAGTTGCCACTTACCTCAGTGGCTAAATGCCGTCCCGAAAGGACAGTTTTTACGAATGAAAAGAAACTGCACTAATATTTCGGACTTTGACACCCAGTCCGCAAAATTACATTTGGATTTCGTTGAGAAAGGATATAACCCACAGACCTTGGAGGACACAAGAACAGAAGTCAGAAGAATGGAAAGACTAGAACTATTGAAGAAAAAGAAAGAGAATCCCACGCAGAAATATATGGAAGGAGTGCCATTCATATTTTCCTATAATCCTCTCAATAAAGAAATAAGGAAGAGTATTAAGAAGCATTGGCCAATACTACAAAGAGACCCTATATTGAATGGCATTCTTCCAACGATACCACGCATCATATGCAGAGGGGTGAAAAATCTAAAGATGGAACTCTCACATAGGGTGAGAAACAAGAAAGTACCTAACCATTTTGGAATAAGAGAAGGTTTCCACCAATGTGGGAACTGCTTAAACTGCAGAAATACCAAAGGCAAGAAACAAATAAGTTCGGAAATCGAAAGAGATGGCAAAAAAATTAAAATCAAAGGAATGATGACATGCTTTTCAAAAAATGTTATATACGTCCTAACCTGTCCTTGTGGACTCAGATATGTGGGACGTACCACACGGCCACTTAACATACGTATACAGGAGCACATAAGAAATATCAAGAAAGGTTTTGATAAGCATAGTGTATCATTACATTTTAAACTAAAACATGGGCAAAACCAGAAGGCCTCTCATTTATGGCAGTCCAAAAACTAGAACGCTTTGGAGAGGAGGAAGCCTAGAAACACGACTAGGCAAAGAGGAAATGAGGTGGATTTTTTTAATGAACACACTCCAGCCGCATGGATTAAATGCAGATTTTGAATTGTGCCATTTTCTTAACAGCTAATTATTTCCATCTTAACTATTCCTTTTAAACGCTATAATACTTCCTCCTATTTCCCCCCCCCTTTTTTTCAGATGATGTTTTTATACCCCTGTTGCCGTCTTAGAGTTATATATTTATTATATATATATTTTATATCCCCGTTTTTAATATCAATTTTTACGATACTCAGCTCTCCATTTTAAGGTTTCCATTAATAACAATTTTTACAATTATGTATATATTCTATAATTCGAGCCAATTTTTATGCGATTTTAATAACTTCCCTATGATCAACCTTCCAATCTACTTTATATTAGAACAGTAAATGTGGATATAGAATGATCATGATAAGACATTATTAGATAAAATTCCCCTACCCTATTTTTATCTGAATATACTTATCTAACAATATATCCTTGCTTTCTAGCTTATACACATTTTCTATTTTTATTTTTATTTTTATTATTTTTCTTATATACGAAAAGAAAATTTATATATTTCTTCTCGTTCTTTTATCCCGTCTTTTTCGTTTCTTATTCACGAAAGATGAAACGCCATTAATTACTATGCCCTAAAAAATCGAGCAAACTTTGGGTAAAAAAGTTAAGTTCATTATACGAACGAAAACGAGACTAAAAAGTACTCGCAAGGTCTCTCTGGGTAAAACCCCAGACTATGGATACGAACGAAAATGAAACTAAGAAAATTCTCGCAAAGCACTTCTGGGTAAAAAGGGCTTGTCCAGTTCATGCATGGTGAAACCAAAGAAAGAAATTTTCATTATTTCTTCTCTTTTTCGTATCGTATATATATACCTGACCTGCATTTCATCTGATTTTAATATGTTAGGACTATGTGTGGATTTCGATCACGATAACAACTTTTACGAATATGCGCAGAATTCTGTTGGTCGACTTTTTTGTTTACTTCCGATGCGAAATATTGTCCGTTTTTCCGAATCTTTGTATTTTACATAGGCTACAATTTGATTTTAAGTCTTGTTTTAAATTCTCCCCATAAGATTATCGTTTTAAAGATTCGTAATTGCTGCGATCGTCCAAAAGATTCGGATTTTCCGCGATCGTCTAATGTATTGTATTCACTTTTATTTCGAAACGACCGCAAAGCATCTCTGGGTAAATCCGAACGAACGGAAATCGGCCAACAGGAAATAGGGAGTTAACAATTCGAATGTGGCAGGAAATGATACTATATAAGAGGACACTTTCATTTTCACTTTTACTTTATTTGCACTTTATGGACACTAAATATACCGACTGAGGAAGGCTTTTAGCCGAAACGCGTCTCGGTACAATTTGTCCAGGATTTTATTAATTCCAATAAATTTATTACCTATATATTTTTGCATTCGCCACTTTTTCTTATCTCCCTAACTTCTTTTGGACATCTGGACCAACTGCTGCTATACCAAAGAGGTTTGGGCCCCCACCTTAAGAGGACCCAAGGCGATACTCCTTGAGCCTGGAATTGAGAGGCTCTATAACTGGTGAGTGTGACCAATTTTAATTTAATCCTCCACCTGTATTGCACAGAGTTACGCTATGGGAGTGCCGTCTCCCGATCTTCTCTGCTTTATCTAGTAACCCCATAGATGAAAGGAGGGACGTGCCACCCTATACTTGGCCGCAAGCTATTTTCCTTGAGCCTGGATCTCTTAGGCTCTAATAAATGTGAGTGATACATCCATTTTATTAAATTACTCCATCCCAGTATGACCATCTGCACTATTATTGCTTTTATTTTTCTCTGAGGGACACCTTTAAAGAGAAGATTTGATATCCACACCACAGAGAAGATTGTCGCATTTGTCTTCAATCAACAACACTCTTTGAGTATAAATCATTGCACTTTTTGAACACTTATTTTGCACAAATTGACTTAATTTAATTTTTTGTACTCTTTTACCTCCTCTGTTTGGTATTTAAAGGACACTTCTTGCATTTTAAAAGACACTTTTTATACCTTAAAGGACACCTTCACATTTTATTCCTATTAACCAGTTGTTCATTTAATCAACTGTTCACTGTTTTATGCGCCGTATGGTCTCGTTTATCCTTTAGGGGTTAACTGTAGGACTGGCGTCATCGTGCTACGCACGATGACGCCAGTCCTCTGGGGGAGTTCCCGGAAGCTTGGCCGACATCCAAGATGTCGGCCAGCTCCCGGGAAGGATCGCGAATCGGCGCTTTTCAGCGCCGATTTGCGATCCAGCTCCCCAGGGGTTAATGCCAGGCATCATTTGGAAGGGCAGGCTGTGCCCTTCAAATGATGCCTGGGTTAAGCCCCTGTGCGCCGCCGATCGGAGGGAGAGAGGTCCGAAGGACCTCCCCCCCCTCCCTTTCAGGCGCCTCCTCCGCACATGCGGGGGGGGGGCGCCTGAATTAGGTGTCATCGCGCCCCCGCGATGACACCTAATGTTGGCGGCTGCTGGTCCGGATGCCGGGCTGACATCCAGGATGTCAGCCCGCACCGGAGGGGCCAGCGATCGGCCGGAACCCGGCCGAACGCTGACCCCGATGCGAGGACGCGCTCAGCGCGTCCTCCGCATACCAGCGGGAATGCTGAGGACGCGCTGAGCGCGTCCTTAGCATTCAAGTGGTTAATAAATGTTCCATGGGTGCACACCCTAATGTAACGGGCTGCGCACACCAGTGATGTAGCATATGGATAAAATAGTGGAAATGCAGCTTATATCTTAACTGTGCAAAGAATTTCTCCTATACAACAGTTTTCTTAAAACTCATTTTTTAAATACAAATTAGAAAATGGAAATATATATACAGTACATATATTTATAGCTCCAGAAGAAAAGTTCAAAATATAAGTGAGGTAGTGAAATAATAGCACTTTAATAAACTATTTTAAAAGACACTGTGTTCCTGCATTTCATAACCACGCATAAATCTGCAAATATTGTGATCGTACTGCAACAATGAAACGATTAGTCAAGACATATTAGCCATTACTGTGCTATAAGCTTAAATAGCAAGAAAAACTGTATGTAATTAGAAAAGAAATGTTGTATGCTAAGTCGCCTTTTAGCACCTGCTCCAATTAGTAGAGTAAGAATATGCTTGTCTGTGTGCCAAGGGATGGGAACAATACTCCTCAGGGATTTTCACATTGATTTATGTATAGGAATAATAAACATATTATATTTTTGTTTATAAAACCAAAATGATGGTCTCTTTAAGTTCATATGCTGAAAGACATTAGGAAGTGAATTGATTTTTACATGTGTTTCATGTGATGGAGTGAAATAATTATCAGCTTGTATGAGAGGAGATGAAATATTGACCGATACAAAATAAAGGCCAATGTCACAGCAAAGTAGCTCGCTAGCATATTGGCCTGGAATACGAAGATTAATGAAAAATAGAGCAAAGTATGGTTTATTAACTAATGCATTGACATGTTGTGGAACCTTGGCCTCATGCTATGCAAACAATCATATAGCACAGCATGCTAGAAAGCATTTACATTAACTTATTCCATTTCGGAAAGGACACCAGGGCTTATACTGTATGAAACTATGGTTCTGGTATTCTAGATAAACCACATATAAGGGAAAAAAATGACCATCAGAATCTCTTTAAAAAGGCAGACTTTATACTCGATTATTTATACAGTGCATACTGCTGCAATTCTGCCGATTGTTAGGTCTGACTAGAGACTTACTGTACAAGCTCTTTAGGATGGACAGCCCACACTTAAGGCTCAGATCCTTCTTTCCATTTAGTGTTCCAAGTCCATCGTTTAGGTTTGTGTATAAGTTAGAAACCGATTCACAGAACAAGACATTTGTGATAACATTTTCTTAAACTATCAGGGTTATTCAGAGAGTGTGAAGAGCAGGAGAATGACTGGAGAATGAAAAATTCTAGGTCAAAATAGCCAAATCAGAAAAATTCTCCCTTTCATCTCACTTTCCAAATCGGCTATTTTGACCTAGAATTTTTCATTCTCCAGTCATTCTCCTGCTTTTCACGCTCTCTGAATAACCCCCGTTTGTATCTATGCATACAATTGATCCTTTCCAGTCACGACTTATTAAAGGTTTTTCCCAAGTTGAATTGACCCTTTATTTGAATTTTTTATAACATGCATTCCATTGCTATTTAAAATAACCACGTAACTCTAATATCCGACCTTTGAATAAATAGGGAATTTGGAATAATTTCAGTTTAAAAAAAGCTGTTCTGTGGATTCCATCGAGGGGATGCTCCCAGCGGCGCTTAGCGCTGCCGCGCGCATCACGGGGTTAGCGCCCGACTATGATGCAGGCTGCTTTTTTAGTGCCTGCATCGTAATATCACGGTAAAACAGGGATGCAAAGGAGAAACCTGCAGGCCTAGGTTTTTCTCCTTTGCGTTCCCGTTTTAGCGTGAAGAATGTAATGGTGCCCAATTGTCTGGAATTTTAGTTTAAAGTCTTTCCCCTGTGCTGAATATACCAAGATAGATTTATTAAAAAGGTCCTGCACTATGACTTTCTCTCCATACTATTTTTATTATTGATGTATTCATCACATGCTTGTTTGTTGTTCATTCCATGGATTCCTGCATATAAATCCAGAGACTAATGGAAGATCTGAAATTTGCATATGATGCATGCTGGATCAGCATCGAGAACATTCAATCTATATCCAAATGGCAAATGAAAGTTAGAAAAAAGAACAAAACAACAACGAAAAAAAAAACACAGCTGCAAAAACAGAACTTCATCCTTAAACAAAAAAAGAACAAGCAAAGTTACCAATTTTATTAGTGGTTGGGACTTCTCTCGTGCGGCGCCAACCCTATGGAATGCGCTTCCTCGCAATATCAGAATGTCCCCAAATCTGGCTTCATTTAAACGCTCCCTAAAGACCCTTCTATTTAGGGAAGCCAACCACCCGACTCCGTAACAAGACATCATACAGACCTAAAAACAGTCCTCACCTCTAACTCATCAATGCAGTCCCCCCTCCTGTTTCTAATCCCCTCACTCATCTAGATTGTAAATTCCCACGGGAATAGGGTCCTCATATCCTCCTGTATCTGCTGGCAGGAATACTGACCGGTATGTATTATAGAATTGTCCTGTCGTTACCCATTGCACCTTGCACAGCGCTGCGGAATGTGTTTGCGCATAATAATAATAATAATAATAAACAATACATGAAAAAATCTGCATTGAAAAATCTATTTCTGAAATGGTGTCTCTCTGCGACACATCGTCCATTCTGATAAATGTGTTTTTTTCTTTGCAGAGAGATTGACATTGGTTTACACTGTGGTCTTGTCATCTGCTTTTAAGAGTGTTGGAGATTGCATCGGGTTATAGCATTATCTACATTGATACACCACAAGGGTCACAGATGGTGGTCTACATTACTCGTTCCATTTCCAGTTGAAATTCCAAATAGCATTTTAGTGGATTTTTGATTCACATTCAAATGTAAGCAAGATTTATGAGTGACTTTTTTTAAAACGTATACTCTTGGGATAAAACAGGAGGGGGGACATGGAGTGGGTAAACATGAACCCCCTCTTTCTAACTTTTTCAATTATTTTTTAATTCCGCTTAAATGCAATGCCAAGGGTCCTTTGGCACTGGTTCAGACCTCACACGCAGCAGCTTCCGCAAAGCCGTAGCCATCATGTTCTCACAGGGAGGCAGTCAATCCTATGACCCCCAAGGCTGAGCACTTTGACAGCCATTGCTGATTGCCAAAGAGCCCAACCCAACCCAACTCAACTGAGGATATGGGCAGGACTAAGCCCATGCTCTTGAAGCAGCAACCAACCCTCCAAGCCCCCTGCCCCCAGAGGGCACTCAAGTCACTGTAATCGCTCAAAATTATTGAGTGGTCGCAATGCATAGCGTGCCCCTTAGGTGCCATATAAAATCCTAAGTAAAATAGGTGAGAAAATTCATTTAAATTGCACGGTCTCTGCATCTGTGATGAAATATTAGCATTTTAAATCATACTGACTAGGCAAAAACCATCTTATTTCGAAATTTGGGTAAAGAGAAGACACTTCTAAAGGGACCTATGCTAAACCATTTCCAAGTAAAATATAAATTACTCTCACACATCCTAAGAAACACACCAAAAAGGTGTTATGAATTAGTAAAGAATCCACAAAAATACCACTATTTAAACTTCATTATATGTGCGAGTTCTCTGTTCAGAACATGGCGTTGTGTCATCCTGACCTTACACACAAACTTGTGATTTCTACCTAAAAAATGCAGCCTGCGTAATCACACGTTAAATATTACATAAGAGACAAGCCAAATGTTTTGAAGGCTTCTCGGAGTAATGATTTCTCTCTGCTCACAGGCCACCGTGTGAGGCAGATTGATGAAGTGTCAGATATTTGAATGACAGATGCCTGTGCCAAAGGGGGTTCACTGACATTTACTTTGTGCAGTGATTGCTGCTTGAAATAAAATTACTCACATATTCAATAAATATCTCTCCCTTCCTTCCTTTATTAATCTCTCAGGCATACTTAAGAATATTTTTAAAGAGGGAGTTTTGTCAAACTGTCTTAGTGTCACGTGGCGGCTGCCATTTTGAGTGCTTTCTGTTCCACAGCTCTGTCACTGAAGCTTCAATAATCATTATTTTATCAAAGCACTGACAGACCTAATGATAAGAGAAAGCACAGTGTTATATTTCTGGAAAACAGCTTGCTATATGTGGGTTATTATTATTTATATTGCATCAACAGTGTCTGTTTCCCTGTACAATTAGTAACGGGGAATTAATCAAACTTGAGAACCACATACAAGAGGTAGAGAGGACCCTGCTGACACGAGTTTATAATCTACAGGAGTTTGGGCTGAAAAGAACAAGCGGAGTTACCATTTTATTAGTGGTTGGGATTGCTAATACTAGCTTTTGTATCAGAAATATTGACGGGCTTGGTAGTAAAGCAAGTTGTGAAACCTATAATGATGGGTCAAGAAGATGAGGAGAGGGATCGGTCAGAAATGTGATACCTCAAATCCCATTTTTCATAATAACGTATTTCTTGAAGGACTGAAGATTAAGGGAGAGTCTGATATGGTGGGAAAGGTCACTCTCCAGTTACAGATTGAAGATATCGTAGGTTACTCGTTCTCCTTTTTATTAAATCAGGAGGGCAAAAGAATATAAATTTATCTAGCCGCCTTGTGAGATATACTGTGAGTAAACCCCCCTTTTCAGATTAAATTCTGGCTAATCCTTAAACCGGAGATACACTCAATGAAGCGACGCACAGCAGTTGGCGCTGTGCGTCGAGACGCGCTCTGTGTATACAGGCCTGTCTTCTCTGCACGCTCAGCTGACGTCAGGTCATGTAGCTGAACGCCCAGAGTTGGAAATAGCCAGCTTCGGCCGCGATACACTCAAAGCAAATGATTCGCTGCGCCTCACGGTTAGTGTATATCTGACATCACTCTATAGGAGTGGCCATCTTTAATAAGAAGCTACACAAATCTAATCAGATCCATGAAGCATGGGCAATGCACTTCCAAATATCCCTAAAGTACACATGCTCTCTTAATTATGCCACATTTATTCTGCTTCCCTAAGCAAAGCTGTGAGGCGTGGAGGCTTTAGACTAGCTGAAGTCTGTATTTGACAAGTACTCACACGATGAAGTTCAGCAGATAGAACGATGAATCCAGTTGAAGAGTTTAATGATCAGACTGACAATCTCGTTAGCGTATAGCTATGCAGGTAAAAAAAAGACTTTAGTTTGGCCAGCAGTTATCACAGAATGGCTGCTATGTGACCAGGAAGTAACTAACAACAAGACACTGAGCAAAGGGGTGGGAACTAGCTGAATACCGAAGCCTAAGGAAACCCAGCAGGGACAAAATAGCTATGAAATCAATAGCATGTAAGCAGCAAAGGCAGATTCAACACAAAAACAGAAAAATATACAATAAATCTTAAATCATGGGGCATGACAACGTTCCTGAAAATGCTAAGATCCGAATTCATGACTTCTGTCACAGTTCCTACCTAAATACTTTTACCACTTGCTTTGACCACCTGATAAGGCAAAGAATATTTTATATTTTTCTTGCATTTTCTCCATTATTTGTTATAATACCAATGCTGCTATAATCTCTGGTCTGTTGTCTTTATCGCCTTAGGCAAGCTGTGCTCATGGGCTAGTTTGCTTATTGCACATTTTAAACCGGGCAATAACAGTAACATTATATGAGGGCTCACAAACCTGATGGCATCCATGGATCTGAAGGTGGCTTTAGCAGCGTGTTCACTTGCTCCCAGTTAAAATCATTGTGTTCAGACTGACTGTAACCGCAAGACTGGTATGGTTCGTCAAAGGAACAGCTACCTAGAAATAGAACAGAGTGGAAATAAAGTATTAGAATCGAAGACTCGTCAGGTTTTATGGGAAACATCATCATTAAAAAGGTAACACATTAGAAGATTTGTTCCATTCATCTGTTAACGACCCTTTTAACCTTGAACGTGAAGTCATGACCTACTGTTTTGCTAATGGGTATTCACTCCAAAAGCATTTGGGCAAAGACTAGTAATTACGGCAATGTAAGAAATACAAATGTAATGCTTTGAATCGAATGCACGTTGCAGCGTTCCTGTGTAGCTTTATTGGTATATAATTGGACTCAACACTGCTTTTGCTGGGTTTTAGCTTAGACGCCTAATTAAAGCTATTTTTTTTTTCGTTAGCTTGCAAAATCTTCCTTAAAATGATGATTATTGTTTCCTGGTTCATTCTCAAATTATTACTATCTGAGCACAATTAGAATAACTGCTGCTGGACAATGGAATGCCTTTTTAACTCTGAACTATATAGGACTCAATTAAGTGCTCCATGTGGTGACAAAAAGTCATTAAAACATTGAGCGGTATTTTCACATAAAAAGCTGCATGTTTCAGTTATTCTCCATACAAATAGTTTTACTGTATTTCTATAAAGTGGTGTAATACAGCCTACAGTTCAGTGAAATGGGTGGCAACAAGCAAACTGATACTTATTACAACAAATCGAAGTAATTAGGATTATAGAACAGTTGTTGTAGCAGTTCAGTTGAATAAATAGCATACACCTAGAATTTTGGCCATTCTAGCACAATTACCTAGAAAGGTTAAACAAATACCGTGGAACATTTTTATATCAATCCTCAGAAACGTAAAAGCTAAATATCCCTTTTATCTAACACCAATTTGGTGAAATTGCTCATACTAAATACTGTAGCGTAATCCATCAACATAAAAATGATCACATCATCACATATGTTATGATGCGGAGGTCTCTTGTCCCTGGCTCATTGTACTGTGTTGCTTACCATGCAGTGATTTTTGAAGCCTATCACTCACTTGCAAATGGCATAGACACGAACCATAGGTAATTAAATGCAATGTGCCTACTTGACACAAATATTTTAATACATACATAACAGGTATTTTGTCACCAAATCTATGGTTCCTTCATTATGCTTTAGGAGAAGCCAATGCCTCCTTCAAGACATTAACTGATTGAGTATTTCACAAAATGAATATGCATTATGTGGCCCTCTGCCGCGCTGCTCCTGGACTCTGCATCTGAAGCCCAGTCACACACTCACATCACCCTCTGCCGCGCTGCTCCTGGACTCTGCATCTGAAGCCCAGTCACACACTCACATCACCCTCTGCCGCGCTGCTCCTGGACTCTGCATCTGAAGGTACCGGCGATTCAACATGTCTTCTGCAATTCTACGCCACAATTTTGACTTTAATCATACTGTTAATATTTTATGCTTGCATCTATCTATTAATATTTTGACTGTTTGTTTTTTCTTGCCAAATGTATTTCCTGCTTTGTTAAAATCATGCTGCCATATGCCTGCCCCTCCCCCTCCGCCTCCCCCTCCCCCAGGTCCTCAACAAATTGACTCTGCAAATTATTTCTTCCACAGCCCAGTCACACACTCACATCACCCTCTGCCGCGCTGCTCCTGGACTCTGCTGTCCCTCCCTCCCTCCCCATCCACCCACCCAGTGCTGATCAGAAATTTGTAGCTTACTTTCCAGCTGCTTCCACTTTGCAAATCACCCTAATTAACCCAAGGTTCTAGCCCCTCCCATGATGTGTTAATCTGTTTATTTGTGTTTTGTTTTTAATAGTTTGCATTTTATTACTTTGTATTTCTGTAACAACTGTAACCACTCACTGTTCTCGAACCCAGGACATACTTGAAAACGAGAGAAATCTCAATGTATCCTTCCTGGTAAAATCCTTTTCAAATAAATAAATAAATAAATAAATTAGGCCATTCACAGCAAATAAAGTGGATACTTGTAGGTTGTGCCCCCTCCTGTATGTGTGATTAGGGATAACCAGATTCCACCTCTTTTGTATGTGCAAGGTGAGGCTGGACTATCGGTTGGGATGTTTGAGATCAGTAGGGTACGGCAATGGGAACCTCCTTAAGATCCATAACCTACATAAGACTATATGCTGTTTTGGCAATGGTGTGCTATAAAAGGTGGTAGAAATGGAGAACCTAAATCTAAGTCATTCTCAAACCTTGACACTTCAAAAAGCTTTACAATTCTACATATAGATCAATATGACCAATTTATAGCCATTACAATGAACACGTGTTCTCTGGGCTTAGCAGGATTCCTGCATCCTGGTGCTCCAATTATAATACTTTGTGCTTTTGTCTATACTACACAAACAGAAGTTGACAAAAGCATGCTTAATCTGAAAGAACACTGAAACAGGGGGAAAAAAACATATTGAAGCATAACTAGCACTTAAATGACCTTTACATAAACAGTTTTGCTTTCAGGCATTACTGTAAATCTTTGGTAAATATGAATAATGTGCTTATCGAATATTTATGCAGTTTAATAATTTAGTAGGATTGTGCCATTAAAAAATGGAAAATTTGATGTCATATTCTTAAGTAAATCATGTATATTTTCCAATAAGATCTCAGTGACATATTCACTTAATAGTGAATTCTTATGAATGCACATCTACATTTGAGCGCATATCACAGTATTTATATGGGATAAAAAGTTATATGTGTATTATCCTCTGTTTCCAACATCCATCACTATCCCTGCGCCTATGAGGATTTCTGCTAGAGATGATACAGGCATACACCCGAATGTCCAACCATTACTTGATATTAGGAATATCTTAAAAATTAAGGAAAATGCTGTAATGCTTGCATAAACAAGAAAGGACAAATGCACTTGTCTCATAATAGGAACCCCTAGCACACTGGGTGGTATGACGTCAAGGACAAGGTTGGACGCATATAGGAGGGGGCACACCAGTAACATAAGTTGAATCACTGGTGACACCCTAAAAGCTGGACACACCCAGAAAAGGGGTGATTGGGTATACCAGCCGCATGCATGAAGAAAAAAAAAGCAGAAGACAGGCTAGTAAAATGGGGTAACATCCTGAAAGAGGAAGACCTGGGCACAGCCAGGAGAAAGATGATGTGTCCCAATACAATGCCAGAAAATTGGTACAAATTGCTTTCTTGCAGGATAGTGGGACAGTCATCTCAATTCAGAACGGTCTTGCATAAAGCAGAACAGAAGAGAGTTATTTTGTACTCAAGGGCCATGGCAGGTATGAAGATTCTGTATGAAAGATTACACAATCAAAGCTTTTTTTCATAGATCTAATAAAGAACTAGTGTCTCCCTTTAGATGAAGTGAACAAGAAACCCATATCCAGATACTCCCTGGGTCCCAAAAGGGAAATATGTTAAAGTATGTCCTCGGGCACCCTTACACATTTGTCCATTCGTATTGCATGTCTTTTGCACTGTTTTTTTTTTTGTTATATGAAAACATTACAATGGTTTAAAAATAATGAAAAACGTGTACAAGAACAGTTCACTTCAAAAGTATCTCTCAGAAACTGTATCCATGACACAAATTCTTCAGCAGCATTCATGGGATGACTGATGGATTGCTATTAAAGCATCTTGATAGCACAATTGATAGTGTAATAGCTCATACAATTCCAGAAAACACAGAGTTCATGGGTGCGCAAAGTGTGACAAAGATGAAACATTGATGGATCTTTGTCAAGTGGCCTCAGTTTAGTATGTAGACATTGTCAGGTGTCATGCATACTGATTCTACTACAACAAACTGAATTAAATTTACATTTCCCATTGGTGTCACTGTCCATCAGCAGAATAAATTGTATGAGGTCATTGAAATGAAATCGAATTGACATTTTCGATGCAACAAGGAAGCTGAGATTGCGAAATTAATTATGGCTCAGTAGGTTTAGCAATTCTTAGTAGCTAATGCACAATGTATTTTTTTTACTGTGTTATTAATATTATTTGATGAAATATGCCAGATATTGGTATCTTGACAATCTAGTTAGACAATTTTTTTTTACACCTGTTAAAGGGACACTCCTGGATGGATGTGTTGCGATTTTTTTATAGTATTCTATAGACCATACATTAAAATACAAAAATTAAAATACATACTCACTTTTAAAGATCCTACAGTTGCTAGAAATACATAGGGCTGCATGGACTTCTGTGCAGGTCAGAACATGGATCGATAAAATTTGGAATCATACAGTCTATGCTATAAGGGCTAGGCATTCCTTAAAACACTTTTGAAGGGTCTGACGCATATGTATAAACTACCACGTTTTCTGATTATCCCAGTTGTTTCTGCAGTCACTACACTAACAACTGCAAACACAGCTTTGTTTTTAGGACTGTGCAATGCCATAGCTCAAAGTGCCCATGAGCAGTCACGGCTCAGTTTCAAAGACACTGAATGCAGAAGAAACGGTTTTGCGCCTATTCCCTATCGGGACGGCTATGTGGACCAGAAGTATCCAGCCTGCTTCATGTATAAAACATAAGAAAAAAGTTGTCATTTGCGCTTACCAATGTTTTATCTGCATATATGTTATGACGGAATGGGATGTTGTTCCGCCTGCGGGTGTGCTCTATCTGCGTGACCCCGTCGCTTACCGCTGGCCCGACTACCGAGTGTCGCGCACTCGGCGTCTCGTGCGGCCTGGCGTGACCCTAGGATAGGGTTAGCGGGCGGAGAAGGGGACCCCTGCCTGGAACCAGTCCGACCACTGAGCCATACAGCACTCAGCGTCCCGAGCAACTGGTCCCTGACCTGGCGGGTGTGGGACGCCTGCGGGAATCGGCCCTAGCGGCCGCGGAGGAAGATTCGGATCTTATGGGGAAACGTTTCGGTTCTTAGGTGGGAAACGTTTCCGATCGGGGGCGGGTGTCTCTTCGGATCTTGAGCGGTGGCGATTCGAGTCGGGAAGGGATGGCGGGTCGGATCGGAACTGGAGGGCTTCGGATCGGTAGGGGAGGGTGCTTCGGATCGGGCGGGACCAGTGGGAAGTGCGGGTCTTACCGCAAATGCCGGGGCGCGGCTCCCGGCGGGGCCGTTCGATTCGGATCTCTGTATTTCTTCGATCGAATCTTCCTGAGCAGCGCCTCTGCCCTGATGCTCGATGCAGGGTCAGCGCGCTTGATTCGGATCGTATCCGGGTGGGCACCGTACTCTGAGGCCGCGGGGGACACTCAGATCCGAAAATACGGCGGAGAATCAAGCCACACCAGACAAAGCTGAATGCACTGCAGGAACTGGGTTTATTGTTTACAGTACAAGCATTTATTACTTCTCCACACAATTAGAATACAATGGGACTCCTTGCCCGCCCTCCCAGGACCCATTGGCCCTTAGCCTTCAGGGAGTCGCCAATTCGGACCGGATGGTCCGAATCGGCCATTTTACGATTCGAACCGGATGGTTCGAATCGGCCATTTTCCGAATCGAAATTCCAACTGCGCCACAAGGATCGGAAAATGGCGGCGAGCAAGGCAAACAAAGGGGAAAATACATTACACCATACCAACGGGAAACACTTTATTAACACCACACAATTGTCACCTCTAAATAAAAATACCAAAAAACAAGGTGCGTGCCACCACACCCAAGTGTCCATGTCCCCATTGTCACTGCACCGCCCCTGGCTGAGGGTGCTGGGCCATCCCGTGACACTCCTCCCCCTCCCCAAGGTCCGACGCACTCGGTTGGACCCCACCGGGTCGTACCGAGGCAGTCGGGGCTCCCCAATCCCCTGGTTCCCGGGCCGACTGTCGCGATAACCCATCTGCGTTACCGTTCTGCGACCCGGGCCGATATTGGATGGAAAAGTTGAAGGGTTGGAGAGCCAGGCTCCACCGCAGTAGGCGGCCGTTCTCCCCGCCACCCGGTTGAGCCATACCAAGGGGTTATGGTCGGTCATCACGGTGAAGGACCGACCGTAGACGTAGGGTTGGAGCTTCCGTAGGGCCCAGACCAGGGCCAGGCACTCCTTCTCCACTGCAGCATACCCCACTTCACGTGGCAACAACTTCCGGCTAATAAACGCCACCGGATGGTCCCCCCCGTCGTCCCCCACTTGACTCAGGACAGCTCCCAGTCCGAACATGGACGCGTCTGTGTGGACAATAAAACGTTTATTATAGTTGGGAGCTGCCAGCAGGGGAGCTTGGGTCAGGGCGGCCTTCAATTGTCGAAAGGCCTGTTCGCACTCCGGGGACCACAGGACTTGGCGGGGCAGGGATTTCTTGGTCAGATCAGTCAGGGGTTTGGCCAGGTCACTGTAGTGGGGTACAAATTTCCTGTAGTACCCCGCGGTACCCAGGAAGGCCAGGACCTGAGTCTTGGTCACAGGAGTGGGCCAATCCAGGATAGCCTCTATCTTGGCGGGCTCCGGCCGCTGTATCCCGCACCCCACCCGGTGGCCCAGATACTGCACCTCGGCCATCCCCACCTTGCACTTCTCCGGCTTTAGGGTCAGGTTGGCGTCTCTAATCCGGCCCAGGACAGTCCCTACATGCTCCAGATGTTCCTCCCAGGTCTGGCTATAGATGGCTATGTCATCCAGGTATGCGCAAGCGAATCCCTGGAGGCCATCGAGGAGGCGATCGATTAACCGCTGGAAGGTAGCAGGGGCGTTCTTCATCCCGAACGGCATGACTCGAAACTGGTACAAGCCGAACGGGGTGATGAAGGCCGACTTCGGGGTCGCCTCCTCGGCAAGGGGAATCTGCCAATACCCCTTGCACAGATCCACCGTGGTCAGAAAATGACCCCCGGAGATCTGGTCTAGCAACTCGTCGACTCGGGATCGATCGTGCACGATACGTACAGTACAGTCGTTTACCCGCCGGTAGTCGACGCAGAACCTGGTGGTACCGTCCTTTTTGGGCACCAGGACCACGGGCGACGCCCATGGGCTGGCCGACGGCTCAATGACCCCCAGCTCCAACATCTCCCGGATCTCAGCCCGCATAGACTCGCGGACTGCTTCCGGGATCCGGTAGGCGGGCTGTCGGAGTGGTCTCTGGCCGGGGGTGTCCACCTGATGGACGGCCTGGTCCGTATATCCCGGAAGGGCCGAGAAAACCCCCGGATAGGCGAGAAGCAGCTGCCGCGCCTGCGCCTGTTTCTCGGGCCCTAGCTCCTCCCCCAGCTGCACCTGCTCCACCCCGGAAGGCTGCTTAGCTACCCCGGGAGTTCCTCCAAGGGAAAGGGCTCCACCTCCTCGGCCGCCGGCGCGCATATGGCGTCCACCGACTCTGGCCGCTCATGGAAGGCCTTCAGCATATTGACGTGGAACGTCCGCTGGATTCTGGTGTCCGCGCAGCTCACAACCACATAGGTGGTATCCCCCAGCTGGGTTACCACCTTATAGGGACCTTGCCAGGCCGCCTGCAGCTTGTTCTGCCGCTGTGGTTTCAACACCAGAACCTTCTGTCCCACACAGAACGAGCGGCTGCACGCAGCGCGATCGTACCACGCCTTCTGCTGAGCCTGGGCCGTCTCCATGTTCTCCTGCACGAACCCCTGGAGGTCCGCCAAGCGCTCTGCAACTTCAGAACGTACTCCACCACGGGAACACCGTCCTCCTCCGGCGGCCCCTCCCACTGAGCCCTAACCAGATCCAGAGGACCTCGCACCCGGCGTCCATACAGCAGCTCAAAGGGTGAGTACCCGGTGGATTCCTGCGGAACCTCCCGGTAGGCGAACAGCAAGTGGGGAAGATACTTCTCCCAGTCCCTGTTCTCATGCACAAAGGCCCGGATGAGCTGCTTCAGGGTCCCATTGAACCGCTCGCACAGCCCGTTGGTCTGGGGGTGATACGGGGCGCTGTGCAGCGCCTTAACGCCACAGAGACGCCAGAGCTGTTGGGTGAGCTCAGCGGTAAACTGGGTACCCTGATCGGACAGGATTTCTCGGGGAAACCCTACCCTCGTGAACACCCTGAGGAGCGCGTCCGCTACGGTGTCCGCCTGGATGTTGGCCAAGGCCACAGCCTCGGGGTACCGGGTGGCATAATCCACCACGGTAAGAATGTACCTCTTACCGGTGGCACTGGGCCGTGGCAACGGCCCTACGATGTCAACCGCCACCCGGCTAAAGGGCTCCTGGATGATGGGCATGGGGTGCAGGGGTGCCTTCGGATGGTCCCCAGCCTTCCCAGCTTTCTGACAAACTGGGCAGGTGCGGCAATAATCGCGGGTGTCGTTGCTAAGCGAGGCCAGTAAAACGCGCGCGCCAACCTGTGCCGGGTCTTCGACTGGCCTAAGTGACCCGAAAGGGGAATGTCGTGGGCCAAGCGCAGAAGCTCCTGCCTGGGTCCTTGCGGCACCACCAGCTGCTTCTGCGGAATCTGCTTCTTCTTGGCCCCCTCCCTCACGGTGTAACGGAACAGCAGCCCGTCCTCCCACTCCACCTTGTCTTTCCCCTGGCCGTCCAGACCCTGACCGGCTCGGTCCCGGTAGCCCTGTAAGGTGGGGTCGGTTTGCGTCTGGTGGCGCAGGGTCTCCGGGTACACCACGGGGAAGGAAGGACAAGTGAAGGGAAAAACATCGGTCCCGTCGAGGTTGGGGAGGGGATGACGGACTGGGAGGTCGGGAAGGGCCTGGGGTTTTGGCCTGTCGGGGAGGTCGAGGAGGTCGGTAAGGGTCGGGGGGTCGCGGAGGTCGAGGCGGTTTGGGAGGTTTGGGAGGTTTGGGAGGTCGGGATGGTGTTGGTGGAGGTCTCACCTGGGTCCCGTTCGGAGTGCCCTGGTCGTGGCGTCGGCTCTGTTGCCTAGTGGTAACCGGGGTAGCTGCATCTGTGGAGTAAGCGGATACTAACTGCCCCAGATCATTCCCCAGGAGCACCTCGGCCGGCAGGTGTCTCAGCAACCCCACCCGCACCTCTTTCTCCCCGTTCCCCCAGTCCAGGTACACCCGGGCCGTCTCGAGCCGGAGCACTTTCCCTCCCGCCACCCGTACCGCTACAGTGCTCTGCAGGCGGTCGCTTGGCGGGACCAAGTGAGGCCGGACGAGGGTGATGGTAGCCCCGGAGTCTCGCAGCCCCTCAGCGGGCCGCCCGTTTATCCACACCGCCTGGCGGTGGTGACGGCGGTTGTCATCCGCGGCGGCTTGCACGGGGTCGGCTTCGTGCAACTGCTCCCACCATTCCTCCGGGGCCTCCGGCCACGGAGCTCCGGCGTCGCAACAATGGGCCGCCAGCGATGGCCTGCCGGCCGGCCGGGTCAATTCCGGGCGGTTGGGGCAATGTTGCTTGTAGTGCCCCTCCTGGTTGCACCCGTAACAGCGAACGTTAGCCATGTTGGTGGGCCGGCTGGGAGCCCGTGCTACAGGCGCCCGGACCACTGGGGGTGGAGGTGGTGGAAGTAGTGGGGCGGGTAGAATGGGACGGCTGGCCAGGGGCCGCTCCCCCCCGTCAGCTTCCGGGTGTCGGTGTACTCGTCGGCCCAGGTGGCCGCTTGCTGCACCGTATAGGGCTTCTTGTCGCGCACCCACTCTCGGATGGCGGAGGGTGTGTGCTCGAAGAACTGCTCGAGCAGCAGCAGTTGGGTGATCTCGCCACCGACTCCGCTTGGCTTCCCGAGAGCCAGGTGCGCAGGTCCCTCTGCAGCCGATGGGCCCACTCCACGTAGGTGGCGCCACTGGGCCGGCGAGAATTCCGGAACTTCATCCGGCTGGCTTCAGGGGTCACGGCATATCTACTCAGCAGCGCCTGCTTGACGTGCGAGTAGCTAGTGGCCTCGTCATCCGGCACCGTGCGATAGGCCTCGGCGGCCCGACCGGTCAGCTTGCTCGCCAGGATCCGGATCCAGTCGGCGCGGTGCACTTCATGCACCCGACACAGGCGCTCAAAGTCCTGGAGATAACTTTCGATCTCTTCCTCGGCTTCCCGGAACTCCTTGAACGCCTGGAACGGCACTTTCCGGTCGGAATATCGGTCCGATGGCGAGCGGCTACTCCGCCGGCTTCGCACTTCGGCCAGCCGCAGTTCGTGCACCCGCTCTCTCTCCCTCTCCTCTTCCTGACCGAGTTCCCGACCCAGTTTCCTCAGTTCTGCTTCCGATGGAGCCGGACCCATCATGGAGATCCGCTCCCGCATCTTCCGGCAGAATTCGCTATCCTCGGCCTCAGCGGGGACGGCAGCCGTACTGGGTCCGCGGGCAACTCCGCGAACGCCTCCGCCTGATCTATTCTCCGCAACTCCTCCATCAGGGTCTCCCGACTCTTGGAGCCCGGGACACCGCCCCGATTCTCCAACATCCCGCGCAGGACGTCCCGCTTATAGGCAGAATACTTGATCATGATGAGGGTCCCCCTGGGGTCTGCAGAGAGCGATCCCACCGCTGCCACCAGTATGACGGAATGGGATGTTGTTCCGCCTGCGGGTGTGCTCTATCTGCGTGACCCCGTCGCTTACCGCTGGCCCGACTACGAGTGTCGCGCACTCGGCGTCTCGTGCGGCCTGGCGTGACCCTAGGATAGGGTTAGCGGGCGGAGAAGGGGACCCCTGCCTGGAACCAGTCCGACCACTGAGCCATACAGCACTCAGCGTCCCGAGCAACTGGCTCCCTGACCTGGCGGGTGTGGGACGCCTGCGGAATCGGCCCTAGCGGCCGCGGAGGAAGATTCGGATCTTATGGGGAAACGTTTCGGTTCTTAGGTGGGAAACGTTTCCGATCCGGGGGCGGGTGTCTCTTCGGATCTTGAGCGGTGGCGATTCGAGTCGGGAAGGGATGGCGGGTCGGATCGGAACTGGAGGGCTTCGGATCGGTAGGGGAGGGTGCTTCGGATCGGGCGGGACCAGTGGGAAGTGCGGGTCTTACCGCAAATGCCGGGGCGCGGCTCCCGGCGGGGCCGTTCGATTCGGATCTCTGTATTTCTTCGATCGAATCTTCCTGAGCAGCGCCTCTGCCCTGATGCTCGATGCAGGGTCAGCGCGCTTGATTCGGATCGTATCCGGGTGGGCACCGTACTCTGAGGCCGCGGGGGACACTCAGATCCGAAAATACGGCGGAGAATCAAGCCACACCAGACAAAGCTGAATGCACTGCAGGAACTGGGTTTATTGTTTACAGTACAAGCATTTATTACTTCTCCACACAATTAGAATACAATGGGACTCCTTGCCCGCCCTCCCAGGACCCATTGGCCCTTAGCCTTCAGGGAGTCGCCAATTCGGACCGGATGGTCCGAATCGGCCATTTTACGATTCGAACCGGATGGTTCGAATCGGCCATTTTCCGAATCGAAATTCCAACTGCGCCACAAGGATCGGAAAATGGCGGCGAGCAAGGCAAACAAAAGGGGAAAATACATTACACCATACCCAACGGGAAACACTTTATTAACACCACGCAATTGTCACCTCTAAATAAAAATACCAAAAAACAAGGTGCGTGCCACCACACCCAAGTGTCCATGTCCCCATTGTCACTGCACCGCCCCTGGCTGAGGGTGCTGGGCCATCCCGTGACATATGTATATTTTGTTGTATCCCGAGCCAGGTCATTATTGCTGCTGCCCCTTTCCGTGGTTTTCTTTTTAATCCCAAAGTGGAATTGTTCCTGGTGAGGGTATAAATATAAACCCATCAGTTTTTTCTTAGCTGATATTCAGCATGGGGATATGTGGTTGCTTAGAAAAGCAGCTCTTAGTTTCATTAGGTAGGGCCCACCTGACCCAGAGGTGCCATGATGTGCGGGTGAGCTTACACTTCAATGGCCATTCAAGTAATCCAAAACCTCTGTGTTTTGTTTCACATGGAGCAACATTGCTAAGTGCAAATGACAACTTTTTTCTTGTTGTGTCAAGGACATTGAATGTCAAGTAGAACGAGTCATATTCAACTGAAGCACAGGAGGAATTGGAAGTCATTTGTAAGTAGTGGTCCAATAGTTCCTCCCTCAGATTAAACTTTATTTATATTAGAAGGTCACAAGCTAACAAACATTCATTGGTGTGGTGGAAAAAATCCAAATAGCAACTGCAACTTGAAAGCTTAATTCAACTTGTGCTACAAAAGTTAGCAAATGGGTTTGGATTGCTCTTTATATATCCTATATACTTATTGAAAAGGACCTCTACCCAACTTAAGGACATAACAATTGTTGCACTCCACAGATAGCAACGCTCTACATTCCCCATTATTCTATAGCCGTTAATTATGGAAAGCCAAACAATGACTGGAGGACTAAACACTGCACATTTACACAATTATAGAAGTCAATCGTATGTGTTGGAAGGTGTTATTCAAGAGTCTGAAACATCAAACTCAAATTACTCCTAGGGGATAATTCAGACATTTCAAATTTGGCCAAAGAAATTACAACAGATTGTAATACTTTTATACTTTAATTCCCAGTGCTGTCAGTATAACAGGAGAAAAGAATTCTGTTCTGCTTCTGTACTTCTCACACACTGGCCCTAAGCCATTCAACATGTGGTTTTCAGGTTATAATTGACATGTCCATTTTGACTCTGCTCACAGAAAGGACAATTGAAAGTGATAAAGAGAGGTGAATAAGGTAATGGTTTAGGCTGTTACTGTGGTAACATAATTTGACGTAAGTGAGGGTGAATGACAGAAGAAAATTTCCAGCTCTGGATATCAGCAGATCGTACAAGGAAAGCATTTCTGCAGACAGCAACACGATCTGACTTCTGCAAATTAACATGGACTTCTACTTGAGACAAGACCGAGCGAATAGCTAGTAAGGAGAATTTTTTTTTACAGTATTGGGTCATGTTTTTTATTCCTGTCAATCATTTTCATGAAGAAAATCTATGAGTGGGTAACAGAAAGTAAGCCTACAAAATGTACGTGTTATGCAAATTAGTTTATAATATATTTAATCCCAACAAATTACATTTCATCACACCTGAAATAATATTTTAAATATTGATTATCATGTATCAAATCACTTTATTACCTCTTTATTCACATATGAACAATGGCAATGCCCATTTGTAGATGCGGTCACATTTTCTTCTAGTGCGCTTGAATGTACGAGGTTCACTTTCCATATAAATTCTATCGGGCGGTGGATATGGGTCTTAAATCTCAATGCTGTATCTCATCACTTGAGGAGATATTACAGTCGGTACTTCGTCCACTCCTGCCCTGGGTGCTGCCGTGCTGGTCATGTGTTTGCAGAGAGGGCCATTGAGCAGGACAGCAGGATTGACCAGCACACTGGTTTGTCAATCGGTGTGCTGGCATGCAACCGGATGCGAGGAGAAAGCGGAGGGCTGTTCTATAGGGATGACTCTTCTACTAGAAGTAGTCCCTCACCCTGGCATTATGCCACTGAAAGGGAGTGATAGCAATTAATATATAGTAATAAAATGTATTTCCTATGTGTTGGCAAAAAATATTTTATCACATGTATAGCAAGTGATTCCCCTGTCAATTGAGCCCTGCATTTGGTGGGAATGACACGTGCACTTTTTTTTTAAACCCACAGTGACCAGGCGGTTTTACCACTGTCAGTCCGAAAGTGCCCACTGCTGTTTTTACATTTCTGCGCAGTTTGTGTTTAGTTCTAATTTTCCTCTTACTCGTCACTTTTTTGAACTTTGACCCCCAAAATCTTCAACAGCCAAAAAAGACCCCGGCTAAATGGTTTCAAAATTTCACTTCTGTGTGCTGAGCTCATTTTGACGGTTTTCTGCTCATCATGTTTAAACATGAATTGAAGTCCTGCTTTATTATATGACCAAGACAAAAAAAAAAAAAACCTCTTGATTTTTCTATTTTACTGTTTATTCATTTTTTCCCTACCAGACACGGTCATGTTTGGTATCATTGGAAAGACCATGCTCTGGCCTTTCAAATGATACCAACCATGGCCTTCTAGTTGCCACTGATAGGGAGACCACTGCCTGAGGGTTGGGGGGGGGGTTAGAAGCACATGACGTACAGGGTGCGTCCTTGGTCCTTAAGGGACTTTTTTCTCCGGACGTACCCTGTGCGTCATTGGTCCTTATGGGGTAAGTACCATTTTCAGGATTATTCAGAGAGGTGAAAACCAGAAGAATGACTGGAGATTGTGAAAATTCTAGGCCAACATAGCCAAACCAGAAAAAATCTCCCATTTATCTCACTTTCCAAATTGGCTATTTAGTCTAGATTGTTTTCTTCTCCTGCCAATTCTCCTGATTTTCACCTTTCTCTGAATAGCCCTGTTTGTGTTATGCAGATTATTTAATGGTTTATGTGTTTAAAACACACACGTTTTTATGATTCTAGAAGAGAAGATGTCACTGTTGCATCTAAAAAGTACTTCAAAAGCCCAGATGTCATGCTGTATTCCTGTATAGTGACTATACGGATAACCATTTTTTCTTTTTAATTCGTACACAGCTCGATATTCAACCTCTGAATTAGACTATCCAACTATTATTGGTAATCTATTAAAAACCTCTACTATATTTCCAAATTATTATTCCAAAATACTGTTTCTAACCACACAAGCCATTTAATATTTCATTGAATAATAGTCCCGAAAACCCTTTAGAGAGCCTGGTAATATTGTTGACACTGAAGGAACGGATAATGCGGTCTCTTTTCCTAGGGGATTGTGGCGTTTCCTACTTAGATCTACCGTATTTTTTGCTCCATAAGACGCACTTTTCTCCCCCCAAAAAGTGGGGGGAAAAGTGGGTGCGTCTTATGGAGCGAATGCCCCATGATATGCCTCAGCTCACCTGTCGACGCCGCGTTAGGCTCCCTCTGAGCGTGCGTCCGTCGGCAAGGAGCTTGGGCACTCACCTGGGGGAGCCACATGAACGCGATCTCGCGAGATCGTGGTCACGTGGCTCCCCCAGGCGAGGGCCCAAGCTTCCTGCCACCGGACGCACGCTCAGATGGAGCCTAACGCGGCGGCGACAGGTGAGCTGAGGCATATCCATGCGCTGCGGGGGCATATCTATGAGCGAGCTGGGGCATATCCATGCGCTGCGGGGGCATATCCATGAGCGAGCTGGGGCATATCCATGAGCAAGCTGGGGCATATCCATGAGCAAGCTGGGGCATATCCATGTGTTGGGGCATTATTCATGTGCTGGGGCAATATCCATGAGCTGGGGCATATCCATAAGCTGGGGGGCATATCCATGAGCTGGGGGACAGTATCCATGAGCTGGGGGACAGTATCCATGAGCTGGGGGACAGTATCCATGAGCTGGGGGACAGTATCCATGAGCTGGGGGACAGTATCCATGAGCTAGGGCAGTATATCCATGAGCTGGGGCAGTATCCATGAGCTGGGGCAGTATATCCATGAGCTGGGGCAGTATATCCATGAGCTGGGGCAGTATCCATGAGCTGGGGCAGTATATCCATGAGCTGGGGCAGTATATCCATGAGAGGAGCTGGGGCAATATCCATTATTACACTATTTGATTTCAGAATATTTATTTTCCCGTTTTCCTCCTCTAAAAACTAGGTGCGTCTTATGGTCAGGTGCGTCTTATGGAACGAAAAATACGGTAATATTCCCTCTGTCATTCCACAAGATATGGAGTAAAATAAAATATTTAAACACCAGAGCAGACACCTACACTGCTCACCCATTTGGAAAGGAAATTCCATAGGTTAACATGCTATATATGTTGGCTTTAAAAAAAAAAAAAAAAAAAAATGAAAACGCACGGTATCAAACCTTGTTTTTACAGAAATGAGTGCCATAAGGAGTAGTTCATTGGTTAATAGTGAATAAAATACAGTTATTTTAGCATACGATGAAGAATGGTAATTTATGTAATCAAGTAGACTAGATTTCCCAGTGATTTCAAATTTAATCTCTCACATAATCTTCACACTTGACATTTCCATCACAAGCTGTTCCGTTCTTTACTATTTTAATAATGGTTTTGTAGACTAAATGAGACATGCTGACAAACCCAGCAAAGCAAAGTATGGAACCTAAGCCGTAAATCGAGAGTCATGAGTGCTATGAAGAGTTATCCAAGTACTTACCATTAAAAAATAAATCCTTTAAAATGAGTTTTAGCTATTTCAGCACATTGCAATTATTAAAACTGTATATGTGATCCTTTGACATCAAGCAATTTACTCCTAGGTGTCATTTAGATTTCAGAATTGTTAGTATTATATACATTTTATCTCCTCTAAGCTTTTTTTTCCCTGAACTTCAAGGCCAAGAAAACATGACAATCATCTGTGACCTTGAATGGAAATTTATCTAAAATGGTTTGTTCGGTCATTTAAATTTTAAATATTATGAGAGAAGTGCACAATGAATCTCACACATGGTATAAGTGGACTTTCTTTCCTTTTAACCCATCAATCTGATTATCTGAATGGGCCTGTCCTTTCTATTGTGGTAGAATTACTGATACTAGATACTTATCACTTATTTTAATGTTTCTATCTTAAATGAAGCTCTTGAGATGCCTCCGTCCATTTTCTAGATATAGCCATTATCACGGGAAAGAAAGGGACGAAAGGGAGTAAATGTCCTACATGGCAAAACCTCTAATTTTAGAACTTAAAAGTACAACTTTCTACAACTTTATGAAACATGGAAAAACTACAGAAAGTGTAGAATCTCTTGCATCCTGTAGCTTGCTTCCACTACGGAGCGCATCCTTCTACATTAGGGTGTGAAATAGGGCTGCAACTAACGATTATTCTCATAATCGATTAGTTGGCCGATTATTATTTTGATTAATCGATTCATCGGATAAAAAAAAAATATATAGAAAAAAATGTGTTTACTTAAAAGGAATTTTATGTAAAAAAAAAAAAAAAAAACTAACCACAACCCCTCCCCCTTTTCTTCATAAGCAATTTGCATAGAGTATGTAACTTTCATGCGTACATATGCAAATTGCGTATCTTGTGAACGTTTCACACAAGGTATGCAAGTGCTTGGTCAGAGGGATGGGTTGATGCTACATGCGCAGCTTAAGCCCATGTTTGCTTTCTCGAATGAACGCGGCTACAAGCACTTGGTCATAGAGGATGACGTCAGCATGAAATCGGGGTTAATAAGCTAAAGTGGTCAGGATGCGCAGAGTGTCCCTTTTAAATAATTTTGTGAACAAACTGAGTGGGAGGAGGGATTGGAGGTGGAAGGGAGTGACTTTGCTCAAGTGACTTGACCTGAGTGTGAGAGGGAGTGGGTATGGACAAAAGGCCGGATCTGAGTGTGGGAGGGAGTTTGGGGAAAGGAACCAGACCAAAAGGGAGGGAAGGCAGTTCCCAACCAAAGAGGGTGTGGCAGGGAGGGTGGGGTGGTGGCACAGGAGTATAACTTCAAGGATAAAACACAGGCATACAGCTCCTTCACCCAGTGACCGTATCCTATTGTTTGTGTTCTAGTTCTGCTACCGTTGTAAACGGCATATAAACAAACTGGTTGTGTCTGACATAACCCTAGAACTAAATCATAACGAGTAAAGCAGCGGCGCGTCTTCTCCAATCAGCTCCGAAGCTGAGGTTATTTACGCTTAACTCAGACTGACTCGAAGGCTGGGGTCAGACGAGCGCACTGACTGCGCACAGTAACGGACGTACTTTTTAACTGATGAGATTGTGGTTACATTGTATAAGTTAATTTTGACTGTTGAGAAAAATAAAAAATAAACTGTATGCAGTTGTTTCTCTACGTGCGTCTAGCTTTTTCACGTTGATGCCATTTTGGCGTCCGTTGAAACATGCGTTGCACGCGCGTATAAAATGCGCACCTGCTTCAGGTGTTGTTCTCTATTGACTCCTCTGAAAAGCTACAACGGACAGCAAACAGTGCGGTCAGACGGACGCAAAAAGTGCGCTCGTCTGACACGGGCTCAAACAGTGTGTGCTGTACACAGGACGATTAATCGACACCGACTAATCGATAATGGAAATAGTTGACAACTATTTTAGTCATTGATTAGTTGTCGATTAATCGATTAGTTGTTTCAGCCCTAGTGTGAATTCCTGGAATAGGACAATTACAAACTTACAGAAATCCGAATAAAAAGTCTCATTAAAAACAGTCTACATAGCAATAGTCATTATTCATGTTCTCCATCAAAAGCAATGTTAGGAATATCCAAAACAAGTGTATGTTGGAACCTAAAATGTAAGACAGGCTTGAACATTTCCTTTTAGGCTAGGGTCAGACGAAAGCATTTTTCCCCGTGAACGTGAAAAAGTGCGTCCGAACGCATTGACGTATTTTTTCACGGAATGCGCAAAAACGGTCAGACGACGCGCATTTTCGGTCGTGATTTTGTACGGATCGTCAATAAACTCTTTTTGCGTCTGGACATTATGTAGGCTGGACATTAGCAGTGTCTGACATCTCCTAATCTCGCACACACGCCGCTATGCCGCCGCAGCGCACTCAGTACGTCAGTACTCGCGGTTCAGCGTTCTCAAAAAAATGCGTTCAAATTCCACTTGCGTTGTATGGCTGGACTTTTGTGCGGCCGTACATCGTATATTGGTCGTCATTCCCCGCATCTGCTGCTAGTGCGGCCGTAATTATGTGCGCCAGAACGCACGTTAAAAGTGCGCTGGTCTGACCCCAGCCTTAGGGTGTGCTTATAAAAACCCAGCAGACCGATATGCATGCCTGTCATAGGCGTGCGCAGCCTATTGCATTAGGGTGTGCACCCAAAAGCTCAAAACACACACATATATATATATATCACATACATACATACATACATACATACAACGACACACACACACCATTACTATGTGTATGCTTCAGGGGTTAAGCAACCTTCGATACCCAGACGTTTTGAAACTACATTTCCAATGAGTCTCATCTATCTTAATTATTGGCCGAGCAACATAGGAGATATAGTTCCAAATGAGCTAGAGGACCAATGACCCCGGTATACATCATGTCACCTCAAAATGCTAGATCAAAAAATTTTAATTTGGATTTTGATCACATGCAGCGTGTAAATTTATTTTACCACATTTTTTCATCCAAAAGATTGTTAGCGCGGGCGCACCATATTAAGATCCAAACGCTAATCTGTTAGAAAACCCGTTATCGTTTGGAATCTTGCGCTTTTCAGCTCCCTATACTTAACATGGGGAGTGGAAAGTGTTAATCAGCATTAGCATTAAATCTACTAGCGCTGATTACCGTCCGGTTGCGGTTACTGAACATTTACTCACAACCAGGACCTGGTGCTAATGGATTCCACTTCTGCAGAATCAGTCAGCAACAGCTGAACCCCCCCCCCCCAAAATCAGATACTCACCTCTCATCCCGCAAAAAGAACGACTGCTCCATTCACCTCTTCTGGCCGCCAGGAGCAGAGGGAGACTGGGAGAAAAAGTCCCTCAGTCTCACTCTGGGAATCACTATATCGACCTGACGGATCTCACAAAGACTTCAACGACGTGCCGAGTACATCCTCTACACACAAACATGAAACCAGAGGATGCGCTCAGCACGTCGTCAGCAGCAAAGTGGTTAAATGTTAAAAAGGAGTGAAATTTGAGTAGAGTGGCCCATTTAACCTCTTGCTGACTTGTACCAATACAGTCTCCTACCTGTACCTCACGATGCTGCCAAGACGCTCGCTGTAATTCTTTTTGTGGAGTGCAGGCAGCAGATATTGTGGTGATTTCTGTGCACAATACAATCCTTTATGGTGCAAGACAAGGGGGCAACACCGGACAAGGAAACAGGTGCAGAATTTTACGCAAAGCAGCCTGTTTAAAGACAGATACATGCATTTATACACACAGCCATACGTTCACATACATAACTATATATCCTCCTCCCTACACCCTGGGGTATGTAGCAATAAAGCCCACATTAATGTGCAGTGTGAATGAGCATATCCCAGAAACCACAACAATAAAACTCACAGTAATGTACAGTGTGTATGAGCGTATCAGAGATTCGCAGCAATAACACCTTCAGTAATATACAGCGTGTATGAGTGTAACAGAGCTCCACAGCAATAAAACTCAGCAATGTGCAGCGTGCATGAGTGTATCAGAGCTCCACAGCAATAAAACTCAATGTGCAGCGTGTAAGAGCGTATCACAGAATCCACAGCAATAAAACCAAGCAATGTGCGGTGTGAATGAGCGTATCACAGAATCCACAGCAATAAAACAAGCAATGTGAATGAGCGTATCAGAGAATCCACAGCAATAAAACTCAGCAGTATGCAGTGTATGTGTATCACAGAATCCACAGGCATAAAACTCAGCAGTATGCAGTGTGTATCAGTGTATCACAGAATCCACAGGCATAAAACTCAGCAGTATGCAGTGTGTATCACAGAATCCACAGGCATAAAACTCAGCAGTATGCAGTGTGTATCAGTGTATCACAGAATCCACAGCCATAAAACTCAGCAGTATGCAGTGTGTGTCAGTGTATCACAGAATCCACAGCCATAAAACTCAGCAGTATATGTGTATCACAGAATCCACAGGCATAAAACTCAGCAGTATGCAGTGTATGTGTATCACAGAATCCACAGCCATAAACTCAGCAGTATTTGTGTATCACAGAATCCACAGCCATAAAACTCAGCAGTATTTGTGTATCACAGAATCCACAGCCATAAAACTCAGCAGTATGTGTATCACAGAATCCACAGCCATAAAACTCAGCAGTATTTGTGTATCACAGAATCCATAGCCATAAAACTCACACATATACTGCTGAGTTTTATGGCTGTGGATTCTGTGATACACATATACTGCTGAGTTTTATGGCTGTGGATTCTGTGATACACATATACTGCTGAGTTCTATGGCTGTGGATTCTGTGATACACATATACTGCTGAGTTTTATGGCTGTGGATTCTGTGATACACAAATACTGCTGAGTTTTATGGCTGTGGATTCTGTGATACACAAATACTGCTGAGTTTTATGGCTGTGGATTCTGTGATACACAAATACTGCTATCACAGAATCCACAGCCATAAAACTGTTTAAATATTTAAAATACACTATTAAAAAATATTTCATATATGAAAATTGCCCCCTCTCCTGCTTACCTTTGTTTTTTTTTTGCTTGCAGGGAGGGGGTTGAATATGTATCATTGGTGGTCCAGTGGCACAGATGGGGGGGAGGTCAAAGAGGGGTAACCCGGCTGGCCGCATCTGATGGATAGCCGCCGGGACCCCTCATTTCCGCGGGCCTGGCAGCCTCCGCTTCCCTGGTGGTCCCTGTGGTTCGTGGGGTGCTGCACTGTGCTCTGTACATGGCGCACAGCACATCCCTCACTGACACGAGCGGCCGGCGATCTCTGATGACCTGTCACCTGACCGCCGGCGCTTACTGTCTGTGTCAGAGCGCCGGCGGTCAGGTGACAGGTCATCAGAGATCGCCGGCCGCTCGTGTCAGTGAGGGATGTGCTGTGCGGTCTGTGCGCCATGCACAGAGCGCAGTGCAGCACCCCACGAACCACAGGGACCACCAGGGAAGCGGAGGCTGCCGCCAGGCCCGCGGAGACGAGGGGTCCGGCGGCTATCCATCGGATGCGGCCAGCCGGGACCCAGAATGTGCCGCGGGCCGGCATTAGGGTGTGCCTAGGCACACCCGGCACACCCCGTGCGCACGCCTATGATGCCTGTGTTTGTTTACTATAACTAAGCTTTCATTTTAAATCCTAAAGGTTTACTCACAAAACTCTGGAGGTTATCATTGTTGCAAACAAAAATGGAAATTGCTGTTGTTGCTACTGCGATAAACCTTGGCATTTCACAACAGAAATTTGAACAGTGGCTGGAGAAGCTTCATTAATGAAGTCTTTCCTGCCATTGTACTTAACCATGTCCCCTCAGTGAGGATGAGTGATGTCCCCTCAGTGATGGGATCTGCTGCTTGTTCTCAGCTGAAATGGTAGCAGGACCCGGTGAACAAATAGTTCTCCGAAGTTCTTCCAACCTAATACGTTATAAAGTATAATTCCACAGGATTGTGTTCACAGGACCCTATGGACTCCAGGAGAAAATTCTAATGACTGAAACATTTATGAGTCTGGCACCTCTTAACCTGGCTGTTTCACAACTGAGTAGGTATTAGAAAGCTCTGTGCCATTTAAATCATTATGGACTTTACAGCTTCTTGCTTTAGAACATGCCACTTTGTAGTCCAGAAAACCAAAATAAGAAATACCCATAAGCCCATGTCTATAGTGATGCATATCAACCAATTTAGCAATTCCTTCCTTGCGATACTCCCCTTATCTATACTTGTAACCAGAACATGGTTTCACATAATTACAGTTTTACATCTTTCTGACATCTAGATTTCACATATTTGTGGTATTTTACAGAAATCTATCTTCCCTTCTGGCTACATCACCATTTAACATACTACATTCTTTTAGATCGGGAGCTCGTTGGAGAAATACTTTGTCATCATTTTTTATGATGAATTATGTGTGCAAGACTAACACGTTTCCATTTTTCTTCACTGCAGAATATGTTGCCATCAGTGCAAGATGAAGGGCTTCATGGGCTCTGAGCTGATGATTTTGGTTTGCATCACACCCTTCTCCCGCACCCCATTGAGTTTCTATCCCATTCCATTGCATTACCATGGTGCCTCTTTTGGAGGGCATGATATAGTTAGTTTCAGGTTTGAATATGTCTAGATTGGGCCCAGAGCTGAAGTCACTACGTTAATCACAGGTTACCATATAATCTCACCTTACATCCCAGTCCCCAGACACAAGGGGCACTATTACGACCCTAACACTAAAATGGGGACGCAAAGGAGAAAAACCTGTGCCTGCAAGTTTCTCTTTAGCGTCCCCGTTTTAGCGTGATATTACGTGCAGGTGCTAATACAACAGCCTGCACTGTAACACGGTGATAAGTCGCAGGATGTTTGCGGCAGCGCTAAGCGCCACCACGAGCATCCCCTCTATGGAGTCCATAGGATTTCTTTGAGGCCAACGCTGCCGGTCACATGACCTGCAGGATCTCGGCTTGTGAGATCCGGCAGGTTAGCGTAGTGATCCGCAGAGGGTGACTGGGGAACTTTTTTCCCCCCAGTCTCTCTCTGCTCCCGGCGGCAAGAAGGAGCGGATGGAGCCGTTGTTCTCGCCACGAAATTAGAGGCATCTGATCTTTTTTTGGGGGGGGGGGGGTGTTTTGGCTGGTGCTGACTGATTCCGAAAGAGCGGAATCCGTTAACCACAGCCAGGACCTGGTGCTATCTTTCGGGTTAACCGCAGCCGGATAGTAATTAGCGTTAGTACACTGTAATACTAAAGCTAACACTTTGCACTCCCCATGTTAAGTATAGGGAGCGCAAAGAACAGTAACCTCGTGCTGAAAAGCGCAAGTTTCAAATCGCTAATGGGTTTTTTAACCCGTTACCATTCAGATTGTAATATGGTGCACCCTCCCTTGGGCCACCAATTCTAACGCTAACGTTAACGCTCACACAGGTGAGTAGTAACGTTAGCGTCAGGAATGTAATAGGGCTCAAGGCCTCTCCAATCGCACTCTCCATCTGACACATTGTACCTGTACAGGAAGAGACATCTGTGTCTCTGGGAGTTTTGGAAGACTGTCTCTTTTCTCATCATTAAATTTAGAATAAAATGGTAATATATCTATAAGATGAGACACTTCATGGCTCATTAATACAACTGAATGGATAGCCTTCACTCACCCCTCAATAGCTACTTAGATCTCATACATTAATTGCATTACACAGTTGTTTCTTTGTTCCCTTTGTGAGACCATACTCCTCCTTTCAAATTATAAACGCGAACACTGGTGGCTATATATGCCTCAAACAGCTTCAAAATTTACATTACAAGAAATTATGCTTAGAGAATTGGACTGTATTTAAAAATAATCAATAAAATGTTAAAAAATAAACCTAATTATAAAGAGAAAAAAAAACACAACCAATTCTATCAGGTAACACAGTGTAATGAATAATGACACTGTGACAAAGAAACCAATTCCTCCATTATTCCATCTCCGTCTACTGTAGACATCAGTTGTACAGAATAGAAAGGATAGGTTTGTTTCTGAAAATATACATTCTTTATATGTTGGCAGCCACAAATGCAACTGTAATTATGTTAATTATTCCAATGTAACAATTCCAACAAGCGACGGAAATATGTCTAATTTGTATCATGTGTAGGGTCTTTATTGTAGGGCCTTTTTATTATTTGATGTTTTACATCGTTAAATAGTCTATAAAGCTTTAGTATTTAACTCCTACCGCACCACGGGAAGCAATAGGTCTTGTTTTTTTTTAGTTCTTATAATTGATTTGTAATAAAAGGATATTCTTGTAGTGTTCATTTAACTCCTAAATATTATTTTTGTCATCATTTATGTAGCGCCAACAGTTTCCGCATCGCTTTACAATAACCAAAGGGAACAAGATACAGATAGTCGGACATAGGAAACACTAGGTGTAGAGGGCTCTGCTCAATATGTCATATTTACTACCAAACAGCATGAGGATTCCCATGAATACATTTGACAAGCAACATTTTTTATCATTTGGGTTTGATACCTTGATATTTCTACTTTCCCCCTCTCTGTAAGTTGCTATCAATTCTCCTCCCATCGCCACAACATATAACACCATAACTTGCAGTTAAGCACACAGAGCTGGGTGGTGAGTTTAAGAAGGCAGAAGAGAAGTCATTTTAATGACTAGTGCTTGATTTGTTAAAGATTAATTACAAAAACTCAAGAATAACCCTTTATATAGGTTTCCTAATTATACGATAAGTAATTATAATTACAATAATTATGCACCACATATTCCAGCAACATGTACAGCTTGGCGGGTTCTGGGTTATGTAATTTGTGAGTTTGATATAAATAAACCATAGTTATATATATAGAATCACGTTGGAGATTGTCTATATGTAGATTTAAGAATAAATGATATTCTTTAGGAGATACTCCATCGATAATAACCATGGTTGATACAATGTACTCAAGGAAATGTTTGGAATTCAATGACCTCTAACTGTTCAAGGAAAGTATCAAACATTACACCTGCCAACACAATTTAAGGCCCATATCTCACCTTCCTGCAAAATGAGGTCTTTTTTAAGCTGTACACAAGGAGAATCCATAGCTTTCCACCCAAAATCATCTCTACGTAGATGCTAAACCATTATTATCACGTATTAAATCGTACCTTATGATTTGCATTGATACATTGAGCATTTTTGAAGTTTCTCGTGGTGTTTACAAGCGAGGAGCTGTCCCTTTACTGAAGTGAATTGTGCTTCTGAGAAAAGTATAACACCCACATTGACAGAACCATGACATCATAGCATTATAGAGATTCACGCTGCATTACAGGTAGTCTCAAGGCAATAAATAAACAAAGAGAAGATCGAGTGTTAAGGAGTTATTAGCTCCCTACTCGGTCTCACAAAAATTTCAAAAGTCAGAGCTCCTCTATAAAACTGCAATCCGAGAAGAATTGTAATGGGACAATAAAAGGAATGAGTTTATCTGGAGCTTCTTTTCATTTCAAGATCCTTTTTATTTTATGTCTCCTTCGTGAAAAGGCAAATATAGCTTTCCCTCAGATATTAGGATTTAACTCCTTAAAAGAAAGCGGGAACGTATGTATATTTTTATATAAACGCAAGCATTCTTCATGCTCATTCTTGATGATCAGTCATCATCTGTGATAAATTCTCATTTTTAATGAGCATCCAGTCTGTATGTATCCCAAAAGACGACATGCACAAAGCAATCTCAGGTAATTTAAAGCCAGTGTCTGATGCCTCCCCTAACTACTGTCTTTTTGAGCTGAAATCTTCCTGTTAAGTCCATGTGGGACTGCTGGGCCATTTCAGTCAAACCCAATTTCACTTATTTATCACAAACCCCTACTAAGAAGGAACTCCGCTGTGAATTGCTTGTACACACTGTCTGTTCCAGGCTTTGAACTCCAGAAAGGATTTAAAAAGCCAATCTCAATAACATTAGAAATCCGAGTGCATTGCTTTTCCATTGATTGTGAGAAAATAAAAAAAAAAAGAAAGTTTGAAGCTTGATTTAATGGCTAATCTTTTCCATTTGCTTGATGAGGACTGCGAATGCCACAAAACAATCACCCATTCTATTAGACAAAAAGCCGCCTGCCTTTTAGAGAGAGAGTGACTAGTTAACATAAAGAGAGGGCAACTTTTCTGTTCTGGCAAGGGGTTATTTTTGTTTTAATTTTTTTTTCATTTTTGCTATTTTGCATTATGAACGTACACTGGGACTAGGGGATATGGGGATATGTGTACCGTGAAAACAATTATTTTCATTTTGCTTCAGTGCCTGTTGTTGAACCCCCAGTGGAGTCTGAGATTTGCAGCTCATGAATGATTTACTCGTATTTGCATTTCATTATATATATATTTTTTATTACTAAAACACTCATATATTGTACAGTAAAGATTGAGACAGCAATTGTGCAGGCACACAAATATACATTTAATAATTTGTTTATTTACATGTCGTAGCGGTCGCAGATGAAGCTGCCCTGAGATTACATCAGGTTGACCTGAAGTCCATTACGCGTTTTCATAATTTCACAGAATGTGCATACAGACTCGTTACTTTTTTTTCCACTATTCATGTATATCACCAACATGTAACCTAAGTTATGTCACTGCATGTGTGCTCATGTGTAGTGAATCACAAAAAAATTGGGGAATTCCAGGAGATTTGGAATCCCTGCATATTCAACCTGAGTCTTACTGAAGTGAATACGGGCTCCCAGATCGATTTGGCGGGTCAGCTTTTTTGGCTTTTGTGACTGTTTGAAGTTTTTTTCAAATCGATTCAGCAGTTTTATAGTGGTTTGAGGATGCGTTCAGTGGGTCAATTTGGCACACTTTGGGTACCCTGCGGTATGTGCGAACAAGAGAGCACCGAAATGCCATATCCCCCTATCTCCAATTGGCAGCAAGGGGGTTAAACTGTCCCACTGACATCCTCACAGATATAGTGAGGATGTCAGTGGGTGGGGGTGACCCAGAGGCTTGGCTGACATCCAAGATGTCAGTAACCTCTGGGTTTTAATTGCGATCCAGCAATGAAGAGGTTAATGCTACACACCACTGGAAAGGGGAGACTCTCCCCCTTTCCAGCGGTGAAATTTGTTTTATGGTAGACTTAACCGTTGGGGAGATAGAGGGTTCCAAATGAGCTGCCCGTCCCCTTCACATTGTCACTGCACATGCACCATGATGAAATCATCGTGCCTGCTGGGCCCCCTGAAAATGCGGGGCAGGCTTCCAGCCTGCCGCGGTAGCCCAGCGAGGAGGGTGAGTATCGGGGAGGGAGGGAGGTTAGGAGACCCTGATGTACCATGTACGTGCGCAGGTCTAAGGGAGACTTCCCGATTGGACATACAAGGTACACAAGCGGTCGGGAAGGGGTTAATTTAGTCATAGTCTTCCGACTAAAATACCATGTAGTTTTAGTCATCTCTTAGTCTTCTGAATTGTTTTAGTCTAGTTTAAGTTGACTGTTACAAGATTGTAGTTGACTAAATCTAGAGCAGATTTAGTGAACTAAAATCTAATGGGTTTAAAGTTTAATGCATTTCTCTACAATTTCAAATTCATTATATCCTCCTGCAGTAAATAACGTATCTTAATATAGAAAATTCATAATTTCTCTTACTTTAGATTAGTTCTGATTGTATCCCTTCCCAAATAGCGCCTAACATTTTAGTCTAATTTTTGTCAACTCAATGGTTTTCCATCATAATTTTAATCATCATAACATAGTTTTTATTTAATTTTAGTAACAAAAATTTGTTTAGTCGACAAAGTCTTTGACGAAAATTATTAGTCAATGAAATTAACACTGCCGTTGAGCCTTTCACGTTGTAGTTTCTCTGGGCCCCCAACTTGAGGGAAAAGGCTGCATGTCTTTGAAAAACATTGGGTGGTTACCAAACAGTAAAAGGACCCGAATTTGGTCAAAACACAGACTTTGCTAAAAGATTATTTATTTTTTAATACATCTATTTGCAACACAGGTATATTTTGTTTTCCTGTTTATTATGCATCAATGAGGGTGTAATGCATAGTGAATTAGATACACAGAGCTTACCGACAAAAGCAGAGTCTACAAGCCATTAATTGTCAAAGCATTCTACAGTCAGTCACTATGACATTGTGTCTCAGTGTACAATGGCATTGATTGTTAAACTTGGCAGGGCAAGCCTGGCATGCCCGCTGCACACTGGATGGTTGCTTAGTTTTTTTGGAGCGCTTTAGTCAATTAATGACTGATTAACTTTATGTGTTTTTTGCACAGACGCACATAATAAAGGGCAAAACCACAACTTGTCAATTTAATCTATACAAATCTCTTCATTTGCATACTGTTCAAGATTTGTGTATTTGCAGATTCTTGAATAAAACAAATGCATCACAAAGGTTGCCGTTTCTGAGAGAGCGCATTAAAATTCAAGGCCCATAATATGTGCATCCATTTTCATTGCACAGGGACCCTAATTGTATTTATATGTAAAATATGGCTTTTAGAGGCTGCGATTGATAGAATAATGGCCTAGATCGGTACATCTTGTTAACAATAAAAGAACAATAAAGACTAACTACAGCTGAAGAATATGATACTCCGATGCTTAGCTCATGCATTTTTTTCTAATGCATCAAAACAAACACAACCGCGATGCTCATATAAAAAAATATGGGCTTCCTCTTGGAAATCTATTGCATTCATATTTATTTTATTAGAATTTATCATGGAATTCATAAAATAAAATGTGTGGAGATACAATGTACCTATCTTTCAATCCTGCCTCAAATATTGTCTAGCTCAGTCAAATATTCTGCATATCTAACGTAGAATGCATACATACACACTATTTCCAGACTGCTATATTCTTGCAATTGTATTTTAGGTCTGCATTTATTAATCTCTGGCTGAATGGTAGTCTTTTAAATCTCCCTCCATTTCTCTTAGAAAAACCCCTTTGGTTTCTCCCTCCTGCCACCCCCTACATCGTAAATGGTTAACAATCTGAGCATTTTCACCAAACCTCATTCTCTCTCCAGAGCATACACATACATACTGAACTGCATCTTACACTCTGCTGAAAACAGCCACCCTCCCCATCCACCCCCCCCCACCCAGGCCCAGTCCCTAATTTCAGGTCTCCTTTCCAGCTGTCTCCACTTCTCCAATTATCCTTACTAAGCCCAGGCTTCTGGTCCCTCCCATGCAAGCCCGGCTATACTCTTTCTGGCCACCATCTTCAACATTTCTTCTGCTCCAACTTGTTTCACCTACCCCAGTGCCTTAAATTGTAAGCTCATGGGATGTCTGGCTGAGCACTTGGTCAAGTATTACCTGGACAGTCCTCCTACGGGCAGGGTTGTCTTTTCGTCATGTACCTCTCCTGTTTGTGCTCCCCTATTGTAAAGCGCAAGGAATATGCTGGTGCTGTATAAATGCCTTTAATTGCAGCATATATGTGAATATGTTGGCATAACACAGACAGATAGAAAATATGGTACTATATAAATACATATATAGAAGATGCTTGATAATTGATAGATTTATTATTGATATATGAATTATAGTTTGATAACCAATCCAGATATATAAATCGATAACGGACAGATCATTTAAAGATAGACAAATCGTAGACTAAAAGATTTTCAATATGCGCTATCAAAATGCTGCACTTCTAGCCTGTTTATCCTTCCTGGTTTCTGTACCAGTGACATATTTCCACTGTTACAGTATGTCCTCACAAATCTGGGGTTTGCAGTAAAACTCACAATTACAAGATTTACAATAAAAAAATGCATATTTACAGTAAGCTGTAATATTAAATCCTGCAAAATTACAACAGATAAGTCCAGGGTTTCACTATAAAAACGGCAACTCGCAATCACTGTAAAGTAAGAGCTGGACCAATACATTAACAGTGCCACAAGCATTTGGAAAGCCATTTATCAACAACTTCCAGCATTTGATATTTCTTTAGTAAATCAATTCGCGTTTATTTCCAAAGTCAATATTTCCATTGAGAGAGAAAAAAAAACATATCCGTAAGAGCAGATATTTGATCTGAATTTTTATCGGGAATCAAAATGCCTGTAAACTCACCACTCAATCTCCCGAGCCGATAAAATGGACAAAAATCGTCCGAAAAAGGAGGCGATTTCAGCCATCGTTCAGAATTGAATCAAGACAAAGTACTGTGATATATCTATTTCTTTTTCTGCATAATGGGATTCTCTATGGTTTTGTTTTTTAATGCATAATTACATGTTTTAACCTCTGCTAACCCCCTCAACCCATTTTTCGCCCTTCCTCAGTTATCTGTCCTCTTCATTTTTCGGATGCAGAGAACCAGCTACAGGAAGTGGCTGGATGTCTGTTGCCCTAACAGTTCAGAGAAAAAGCATTTAACTAAATAACTTTAGTCCATCTCCAAATAAAACACAATAGAAAGGGCAATACTTACAGGTGTTTTACAAATCCCATAGCAAATTATATACAGAATTGCATTGTATAGGTGAGTACAAAGCCTCGGAGTAATAAAACTTTATAAACAGCCTATTTTTCAATATAGATACATTGCCTATGTGTTGCGTCTTGGAAAATAAAACACTGAACATGCTTCTGGTGACATATATAAATATATTTAATACAGCTGTTAGACGAACATGATATCCATTTCCTGATATATTATTACAGAACTTTTCCTTTACCAACAGATTTGCCTTTGACAACTTAAACCCTTATGTTAAAGCAGCACCCATGTAGCTTAAACAGTAATTATACTCTATAAATGCCTGGATCTGTCCAGAAAGAACATTTAACGTGAATATTAGTTCAGCTGCTGGTTAGTCACTACCAATTAAACACAGTAGGCGTAAACCTTTATTAGCAGGAAATTCCACACCTTTAGTAATAAGGATTTTAATAATAGCAACGAAGAATAAACCGAAGGATAATTTCAATTGACCAGTGTGTTATGTTACGGCAATGCATGCCAGATAATCCAGATTTAGCTTAATATCCTCGTAATGTGTTTAATCCTCTTAAAATTTTATAGTGTGGCTCAAAACCATTGAATAAATTTATTTTCTTGCCATTTTCTCTAGAATTAAAGCGAAAATGATTCTGCCCTTCAGCATTGTACGTAACAGCATTTTAATGATAACACCTTTAGGAACACAGTGAGTATTCAAGGAGGTGTTTGCCATTTTAAAATGGATAAAAAAAAATATTGATGTATTAAATATATTGGCATTCACATATTTATTCCAGTATGCCTGCTCTGTCGCACAAGAGTGCCAGGATTAGAAAGGTGAACAGGATCCACAGTCTATGTGCCATTATCACCTGGCATTTGAGAAGAAGGAAACAGATGCCCAGGACTCTACTAAAGCTGTTCAGCTCTGAGCTGCTACAGTGTATATGGAAATAGTACTGAATGGAGTGATGTATAGAAAGCGTATAGTACAGAGATGCTTTGGAAATTGACCATTTATGGTGTCTACCTTGAAAAAGTCATCCTAGGATGGGGAGGGGGTATATTTAATATTTACAATGAAAACCAAAATATATTGTAAACAACTGCTTCCCAAACCTGGTCTCAAGACCCACTAACATGCCAGGTATGCCATATACTTACTTCTAAAACAATGATGATCTAATACAGGCCTCAAAATTTCCACTCGCCTGCTCGCATTTGGCGAGTGGAAATTACATGAGGGCGAGTGGGAATGCAGAGGCAGGGCAGGATAAAGGGTTAGGTGGGGCAACTAGTGGCGAGTAACTCTTAAGGCCTGGCTAGTAGCTTGGGACTTGAAATTTTGAGCCCTGATCTAATATACATACAGTATAAGTAGAAGAGTGACTTTCCAAATACACACGCAACTGCAACACTTCCCATGATAGACTGCAGGATTTCTCACGCGCAGCTCCCATCCTCTGGAATGCTCTCCCTGGTACTGTCAGACTTTCCCCTAGTTTCCCGCCTTCAAACGCTCCCTTAAGACAATCCTATTTAGGGAAGCCTACCACCCGACTCACTAATACACCCCACTGCCCCAACCAGTCCATCACTCTCACCTTGCAGTCCTCTCCTCCCGTTTCCACACCCACCCCTTCTAGATTGTAAATTCCCATGGGAATAGGGCCCTTGTTTCCTGCTGTGCTGGTTTATCGAAATGTTGTTCAATGTATTGTAACCCTGTCTATAGTGTGCCCATTTTACAGCGCTGCGGAATATGCTGGTGCTATATAAAGAATAATAACACAATGTGACGGTGACACAAATAAAAAAAAGACAAAATAGTACTTGGATCTGCTCTTCTCTTGGTACCCTCAAAAAAAGAATAAGCAAAACAAGACCACAGTGGCGCAGATCACAAATGTATATGCAATAGAGATAGCTACAGATTGGAAAGACCTACAGAGCAATTTTACAGAGCCATAATACATCTTGGCTCTAGGTGTTCGTCTCCTGCCAAAAAAACATGGCGCTGCCCTTCTTTCCCTGATCCGGATTACCTCGATAAGACATAAGAATAGAGAGATGGTGCTCCCGTAGTGTAATAAACCATGGTACAATCCCGTAAATATATAGCCAAGGGTTACACTCACCGACTGGGGAGCCTCCTGATGTTTAGGCTCATTTGATGGGCATGCAGCACTTACATCGGGCCAGTGACCTGACCAACCAGGGTTCCAGGACCTCTAGAAGATTTCAGGTCTCAGATAAGTAGAAAAAAATGGAAGTAGAGGCCCGTCACAGCACATGGCGGCGGGGCGTACTAATATGCCCCGCCATTGTTAACCACCTCCTTCCTGGTATTAAGGGGTTAACCGTCTCACTATGATAATTATGTTTGGCTTTTATTTTTGTGGAGATCTGTGATACGCCCATACACACTGCACATAACTAAGGTTTATAGCTGTGGAGCTTCGTCATACACTTTTTTTGTATATATATTAGACAAACACATGTATGTTTGAGCTTTTGTGTGCACACCCTAATGCAATGTGCTGCATACGCTTCAGATTTTAAAGTATTCTAAACTCGCCCAGGACATAAATGAAAACAAGAGAAATCTCAATGTATCCGTCCTGGTAAAATACTTTCTCAAAAAGAAAAATTATAATTTCCTATTCTGATCACCAGCTGACCGCTGGTGATCAGAATAGGAAATTATAATTTTTCTTTGGGTTTAAACCAAGAGATTTGTTCGGAGTTAATCAAAAAATGAAAAACTTGGCCATTGTCATTCATATTCTCGTTTAGCAGAGGCAAAATTAGCTTTGTTTTCCGTTTGTGACCAATCAACCACTGAACAAAAGGGCAACCTGGATGTAGGGGTCGAATTATGGTGGTATCTACTCAAATTTTAGTAAATAATATTTTTGCCCATTTCCAAATATCACAGTTGGGTGATATATAGGTAAAACGTACTTTAGAAATTAGCATTCCTATAGTGTGGAGCAGATAGCGAATAGCACTGACTGATGCATATTTTAAGACACATTGTTAAACTTGGGAAAATGTGACATTTCCATCTTGAATATTTTTCTCTATTGACTTTAAAATCATTACTATAGGTTGCATAGCCCTTATCAGAAATGCATGGGATCAAAATGGTTTTGGATTTTGAGCAGATTATTTTTGATTATATGAATATAATAATGAGATATTTTGGGGAAGGGACCCACTTCTGAACCTTAAAATCAATTTATATTTTATATACACCTTCTACACATAGCATGGAGCTACATTAATACAATATTCTCAGTAATTTTATTCCCGTTTCATGAGGTTAGACGTGGAATTTTCCCCGTGTGGAGTTATGTCAATGCTCAAACAGCTTTCGGAATTTGGAACTTTTGTAATTTTGGACAATGGATACTCAACCTGTATGTATGTTATTGTACTTATACTAGTGGTAACCCTATACAAACTGAGCAATACACCACTAATGCCACCTCATAATATAGCAGAAATAAAATACATCTTGTGACGTAAGCCTCCACCACCTTTTCAATGACTTGGATTCCAAGTGTCGGAGACTGGCTGGTGTGGGCACTCACAGCATTGCCTGCACTACATATAGACTGTGTACCCTGTGGAAAGGAGCGGATGCCAGCCTTGTGCCCGCAGACTATGGGTGATTATGGCAGAGACTCATCATAGGGCATTTGGACATTTCCATGCGTTGTGTTTTGTTTTAAAAGCATGTTTCTGTTAAGCAGTTTTTCTAGTTTGTATTAGTTCATCCTCCCCCTCTGATTGTGCTGGGCAGATAGTCTTATCACTGGGGAGGAGGGGGGGTGCTCAGACAGCAGAGTGCTATTCTAGATCCTCAAGTACCCCTAACAGGCCAGGTTCTGAGGATTCCCTTGGGGAAATGCAGACTGAATCCTGCAATCACTGAGCAGCAAATCATATCACCTGTGCTATGCTTCAGGTATCTGGAAAACACTGACCTGTTGGGGGAACTTGAGGACCGCGGTTAGGAACCACTGCTCTAGATCCCTCCTAGATAACCAACATACACTGTGCAAAATGTATTAAAATGAAGTCTGAAAAATAAAGAATTCATTCCTGCTTCTACCAAGGATCAAGTCTCACTGGTCGTGTGTGTTGAATCTTGGCTTCACTTGGGAATCTCTCTGTAGTCGGGAAGGAAGGAGACTTTGGTCCTCCTGGCATGGTTCTGGGACATAGAAGGGACGGACAAATAACGGGCTGGTTCTGGACTTTTGGACAGAACCCTGTGCATTCCCATTACACGTCTATTCCATTATTTTCCTATATTCTACTTGTTCTTTTTCCTAGTATGTTCACAAGGGAACCAGTAGTATTAGATAACATAGTTTTCTCACATTCTCCCTAGGTTTTAGTCATAATATAGGTTGAGAAGTCATGGGAACAGTTATGCAGAATTCATCTTACGTAGCATAATACAGTCAGCAACTTCCTTTCAGGAAACCTTCCTCCAGAAGTACAGTGAAATATTGCATGTCGTTCAATTTATGGAGATCAAAAGCAGGATGTGAAGACTGATTACTGCCACTCCTTGGACACACGGAGAAGTAGCAGAAAATATATCATTTGGAATATGCCATTTTTACATGATGCGGAAATAAAAAATACTTTAATAGATGAACATTCTAAAAAGATCATGTAATACATTAGCTACAACAATATGTGAATCCCATACGGCAGGAATGTTGGGTACAGGGCTTCCCATCAAAAAGATTACACAACTTCCATGATGTCCCTCAATCCTATGAAAAAATTTAAAGTCCAAAAGGATCAGAGAGATTGAAGTTCTGAAATCTGGTCAGTTATTTAATAAATCCAAAATGACAGGGTTTCACATAAGTATTTATGCCACTCTCCTTTACAGGTTTCTCCACCTTGGTTAGAGTAATGAATGCATAAAAACAGGGACTCTTTGATATATAAAACAAACATAGGCAGTTTAATATTCGGTACAGTGGTCCCTTTAAAGCAGTGTTTCCCTAACCTGTCCTAGGGACCCTCAACCAGGACAGATTTTACAGACCACCTTGGAGAAGGAGACTGAATCCTGCAAATCACTGATCAGCAAATCATATCACATGTGTTTCAGATATCTGTCAAACGTGGCCTGTCAGCAGGTCCTGAGGACAGGTTTGGGGAACACTACTTTAACCTCCCTGGCGGTGTTCCCAAGTGTGTCTTGGGGTTAAATTTCACCGCTGAGAGCGGTAACCCCGAGACACACTCGAGCTGTATACATCACCTCTCCGTGCGCTCCCTCAATGATCTCTGCAGTCTCCTCTGGCAATCACAGCGTTTTACTTCCTGGTTTCCTCCTTGCGAGAAGGAATCCAGGAAGTAATGAGGTCGCGGCGGCCGGAGGAGGCAGCTGGGGACATCGAAGGAGCGCAGGGAGAGGTAATGTATCCAGCGGCATCCCGAGTGTTGCTTGGGGTTACCGCTTCCAACATAGGAATTTAACCCCGAGCCACACTCGGGAAGCCGCTGGGGGGGGGGGGATTAGACAGTTTTCAGCACAGAATTTTCTGAAGAAACAGACCGCCAGGGAGGTTAAAGGGACACTACCACTTACATCAGCTATAACTAGATTTATTTTGCATTACAAACAAACCACCTTGCAAGTAATTACATGTAAAAAGGAAAAAGAAAATTAGCTTTTTTTCCTTCTGTTTCCATTTGTGCATTTTTCCCAGGATGCAACCTTTACCAAAATCAAAATGGTGAGTTTTACTTTGTGGCTGTGTTTTATCTTATACAGTATTGAACAATTAATGAGGTGAAGGATGGAATGTTTAGATAAGGCCTCAGGGGGTGTACTGTGATTCCAACTACTCTAGATAAGAGATGGCAGCTGAAAGAGATAAAACAGGGATCTTAAAATACTTCTAATCTACCCCCTGGTGATGTCCTTTGAACACATTCTACACACCATACAATGATGTGAGTCAGCTACCAGACCCATATAATCCATTCTATAAGCAAAGCCACAGAGTGAGTAGCAACTGACGGAAAGATACAGGAGGGGGGGGCAGTTTAGAAACACAAAAGATGAGAAAATGGACGCAGTGACACATATACAGTAAAATATTTTCTTAACTAAACATACAAGAGAAAAACAAAGCACGCGTAAGATATCAGCAACATAAAATAAACAAAATAAGAACATTTCATTTTTTGGTGGTAGTGGCCCTTTAAATAAAATGGCATGCTATGTGCCACATCTGATAAACATCCCCTTCTGATAAACATTTAACTCACTCATTGTAAGAGTTGACAATTATGTCAAAGTATTCCATCCATCCCATCCCCCACAGTTTTCTAAGGGTCAGGCAATAATCCGACTATGAGAGATCGCCCTTTCAATATATTAAATTGCCTAATAACATATTTCAATTACTCTGGCTATACTTTAAAGCACTATAAAACAAGTGTTCCCTAAGAGTCTCAGACAGTAATCCTTTACATAGAAACAATAGTTTAAACCGAGAATACATGTTTTTGCTGATATGATTTTTCTTGCTAACATGCCAAAGATAAAGGTTGTTAAATACAATTTAATTCACTCTGGAGTGCAGTTAAATAGATATGACGGATGGCAGCTTGTCTGAGCCCTTTCCATTTGTTAAATTATGATGGATGAGTGATGTACATTACTGAATTTCAATGCACTATCTCTGTCGCTCATTCTCCCTGTTTTCATAAAGAACTTGCAATCAACAATTGTTCTAAATCTATCTCCATCAGAACAATGTGACACTCTGCAATTATGATGAAGAAGTGAAATGCCTAAAATGTTACAGAATGGGTCCCCTGACAATATACGCGATGTGAAGAGCTTACAAAAGTGGAACTACGGTGTGACTGTTTCAACAAATCGACAGAGTACTTTCCGCTTTCAATTAGTTTGTGGTGCTCTCTGCACTAATTCTTTGCAGTTTGGAACATCCAGACTCTCTCATACACACAAAAGACGGTTAACGGCAATAGGATAAGTACTTATGACTTATCACTTAACCAATGCAAAAGTTATATATATATATATATGTTTATTATTGCAGAAGCCACTTGCACATCACAGCAATTCAAAGAATTGCATCCCAGAGCTCCTGTGCCACATTCCCCATATGCAGCAAGGAATTCTGGGTAGGATATGCAAATGACATCTGTCTCACTTTTATGCATCCTGGGTCTGTTATTACACAGAACCCTAAAATCAATGCTATGCCACACTGTGGCTTTGTAGTAAGATAAGGTTTATGCAACTGGTCAAAGCCACTCCTAGGACAACGCTGTTTTGAGGTTTGTAGGACCCTCATCAGCTAGGAGCTAGGCATGATGACCAGTTGCAGTGGATGCTTGGGACCCATAGGGCAATCAGTATCTACAACGGTTGCAGTGGAAGACAAAAAGGGAGATAAAAAGGTCTCCACACTATAATAAGAGTGTATATTATTGCAGAATCCACTTGCACATCACAGCAATTTGAAGAATTGCATCCCAGAGCTCCTGTGCCACATTCCCCATATGCAGCAAGGAATTCTGGGTAGGATATATATATGTATGGCACGGCATTGATTGAAGGATTCTGTGTGAAAGCAGACCCAGGATGCAACAAAATTGGAAAATGCAGACGTCATTTGCATGTCTTACCCAGAGTTCTGTGCTGCATATGGGGAATGTAGCACGAGCTATGTGCTGCAGTTCTTTGAATTGCTGTTTTGTGTAAATGGCCTCTGCAAGAATATATAAAATAATTAAAAATTATATATATATATATATTTTGTAACATGGTGGTTAGGGGCAGGGTGGTGGAACACATATTCATTAGTAGGCATATGGAGACTACCATTTTTAGGGTTAATTCTGAACCAATGCCCAATTAAGTTTGCCCTGCCCATATAGTTTGTGTGTGTGTGTGTGTGGTTCCCTAAGGGAGAGCGAGCAGTTGTGTGAGCAGTCTGTGTGCTGGCTCCAGCAAGGAAAGAAACTCCTGAAGCCTAAAAGGGAAGTACTTTGGCATTTTCGTTTCATTTGTTGGCAAGCGGCCTAGCTGCCCAACATCTAGAGAGCGTATCCAGTATGTTTAGTCAGGCTCCACAAAAGGAGTAGGTATTTATTTGATGACTTGCTGTGCTCTGCTATTTTTATGAGTGACTAATAAAAGAGGGAGTATTAAGCCTTGCATCCAGTATATATATATATATATATATATAATATATAATATATAATATATATATATATATATATATATATATATATATATATATAATTTATTTCAATCCTAGGATGTTGCTCAGTATAGTGTCAAGACCTGAAGACTAGAGGTATACTCTCGAAAACTTGTCTTTTAAATGTAATGTTAGGTTAGTCCTAAAAAGCTAAAAGGACTCCCTACGGCTGCTATACTCAGGCCGTTTCAGTTCAGATGCCAAAATCACCCATCTAATCTATATATAAACAGTAATCTAAATGCAGGAAAAAACAAAATTTAACCGAGTTAAGTTTGTGAAAATCAAAACATAAAAAAAAAAGCAAAGCCACTTCTATATCAAGGATTCTTCATCATATCAAACTAAACTCCTCTTCTGTGCTCAGAAAGTTAAGAAAAAGTCATAAGTAGTGACTGAATTCGAATAATTAATGATGATCAAGAAAGGCTCATCTAAATTCAATGATTTCATAAATTTCTCTCTCGAAAATGAAAACAGAAACTATAACAAAACAAACAATAGGAACACACATATCTTAAATATACCGATCAATAATGCTGTAAGCATTGCTCTGGACCAGTGGTTCAACCCTGACATCAAGACCCCCTAACAGGCCAGATTTTGCATATCACCTTGGGGGAAAAGACTGAATCCTGCAATCACTGAGCAGCAAATCATATCACCTGTGCTGTTCTTCAGAAATCTTTCAAACCTGGCCCTCTTAGGCTAGGGACAGATGAGCGCATTTTCTGCAGCCACCGTCAAAATGTACGTCGATGCGTGCGCACGCATTTTTTCACGGAATGCGCTTGAGTGGTCGGACGATGCGCAATTCTGGACGTATTCCATGACGGTGGGGTGAAAAAAGAGAAAAATCAGATGAATCTAATCCCTTTAAAAATGAAATAATAAGGGCAAGGGCTATAAAAAGTCGTTTCGGGGATGGTGGCGTTTTTCTAAGATGGATCCTGCACACGTCTTTGTGTTTGGTGTGATGGGGTACCTGTACCTAAAGAGGAAGAGAAAGCGGCGAACCTGGGTTCATGAAATCAACGCTGCCAGACCCACGCATGGACACTTTGTGACGCTGTACAGGCCACTGCGAGAGAGGGACCCCGCGAAGTTCTTCAACTACATGCGGATGTCCATCGCCTCCTTTGATGAACTGTTGTCGCGGGTACGGGAGCCGCTGACCAAGAGGGACACCAACATGCGGCCCGCCATACCACCGGAGGAGATGCTGGTCATCACTTTGAGGTACGTACTGTCACACACCTGTATACATGACATCGCTGCCAGTCACCTGACATGAGTGCATCATGTCTGTAGTCACATGCCCACTGTTACATGCACACACACACACGGGCATCACATCACACGTACATAATCATAAATGACTCCGACAACAATGTTGAAAAATAATACTATAATATGAAAAGAAACTGTAATATATTATGGACATATATTACAAGTCGTAAAGTGAAGGTCAGTATATATACAAAATCAAAACAATAACACATAACAAACAAATAATCAAACATATTTAGCTCATGTATCAAAGTTGCTGATACCGCGGAGCATCTGGGTCATGAGGGCCGGTGGTGTGGCTACAGCTGGACCCCGACTCCGTGTGTGGCCTGGCTCCAGGGGGCATGGCTGGGTGGGTGGACAGCACCTCACTGGAGACGGAAGATCCACTGGCGGATTGTGGCACAGCATGGTAGGCGGCTGCGTGATGGGGACGTGAAAGGATGTCCTCCAATATCCCGAGAGATCTGTGGCGATACTCCATTTTCTCCGCCTCGCTCATCCTGTTCAGGAGGAGCGTACATGCATTGGAGAACGACATGTCGACGGAGTCCGCAAGCATGCAGCGTTGGTGTGCATGGGTGGTCTGTGCCTCCATGAACATGACCATGGCCTGCTCCAGGTCTGCAGCCTGTGCCCTTCTCTTCTGGCCAGGTCTGGTGCTGGCCGTTGTCGCGGTACCTGCCACCTGTGGTGTCGCCAAATCCTCCTCCATCTGCGACTCAGCACCACCCTGGTTCTCCTCCTCCTGGCAGCTGGCAGAATCTCCTGGCACCATTTGTTGTGCCTGGGTGCCGGAGGTCGATGGCTGGTCCATGCTGCTGACAGACCTGCGCGGCTCCTGGGTCCTGCGGAGGAACGATAGCTGCTCTGCGTAAATGTACCCCCGGACCTTCTTCGCACCAGCTCCAGAGCGCGCAGCCATGGCCTGCTTCTTCTGGACGCGCATGTAGTTGTCGCGTACTGTGCGCCATTTGTTCATTGCCTCTTGTGCTGAAAAACATGATGAGAGTGACATTAGCTTGTGTTCATGGTATGTGATCATATTCAAACAGTTTTGTTTTGTCTTCTAGGTATCTCGGTAGTGGGTGCAGTTTGAAGGATCTGCATTATAGCTTCCGCGTTGGCAGATCAACAGCTGGTGAGATCGTCCGCAAGGTGTGCCAAACCATATGGGAGACCATGAAGGGCGAATGTTTGCCAAGACCGACACATACGGCATGTCTGGAAATTGCAGCAGGATTCTGGGAGAGAGCCAACTTTCCAAACTGCCTTGGAGCCGTGGATGGCAAACATGTCCGCATAGTGAAGCCACCGCACAGCGGCTCACTGTATCAGAATTATAAACATTACTTTTCTATTGGCCTACTGGCGGTGGCAGATGCCAACTATAGTTTCGTGTATGTGGATGTCGGTTCATACGGCAAAGACTCTGACTCCACACTGTTCAGGAACTCCACACTGTGGAATGAAATTGAGAGTGGGACCCTGAACATCCCCAGACCCGCACCATTGCCTGGCAGTGACGTGACAGTCCCCTATGCCTTCGTGGGTGACGAAGCATTCGGCCTATCCACACACCTCCTACGGCCCTACTCAGGGACACACCTGACTGTGAAGAAGCGGGTGTTTAATTATAGGCTGTCGCGGGCGAGACGGTATGTGGAGTGTACCTTTGGCATACTGACCAACAAGTGGAGGATTCTACATAGACCGCTGGATGTAAATGTGGACTTCTGTGTGGACATAGTGAAATGCTGTTGCATTCTACATAATTATGTGCGGGCCAGGGATGGTTTTAATTTTGACGATACCCTCACAGTTGTCGGTCTTGAGGATGATGTGAACTATGACATCATAGCTGTGAATAGATACAGCAACAGGTATCGCGATGCTCTATCTAATTATTTCATCAGTGATGCAGGTGAGGTGCCCTGGCAGCTGGGGAGCATTTGATTTTCACATCAATGATTTCATTTGTTTGTTTATTATCATTTTTGTGATTTACATTTATGGGATTATGAATTAAATAATATTATACTCACTCTGTATGTGCTGCTCCTTCTCGGACCACGTATCGTACTCCGGGTACACATGACGGGACACCTCGACCCATGCGCTCGCCTTCCTCCCCTTGTCCTTATAACGCTCGCAGGCCGTATCCCAGATCCCTGGATGCTCTCCCACAGCGCTTATCAGCCTCTCCACGTCCATCTCTGGTCCAGCAGCCATGTTCAACGGTCGCAGGTACACTCCAACGAAATGCAGGAAACTTTGGCAGTTTGGACGTTATGTAGGCCGCACACTAGCAGCGTCTGACGTCTCCTAATCACGCACACACGCTGCCATGCGGCCGCCGCGCACTTTGTACGTCAGTAGCAGCGGTTTCACGTTCTGATAAAAATGCGTTCATTTGCTGGTTGCGTGGTGTCGGCGCACTTTTGTACGCACGTACTGCGTATATTGCCCGTCATTGGCCGTTATGTGCTGCTACTGCCGCCGTGATTTAGTGCGTCTGCACGCGCGTTCCGACTGCCCCACTCTGACCCTAGCCTTAGGGGTGCTTGAGGACAGGGTTGAAAACCACTGCTCTAGAAAAATAAATGAATAAAAAAACAAAAGGGAGGGTGAACCAGAGTGATTATTAAATAGCACCCCAAGTCCCCCTGCCCATTCCCACTTTTGCCAAGCATGTAAAACTCACTGTTCCCACATTGTGATCCTCATCGAGAAGCATCATGGAGTTGGCTAATTCAACCAAACAACTCCTTAAGTTACATTGCTACACGAGTACACACCGATAGAACTTTGAATCTATGTACGCCCAACCACTGTGGTCAGTAAAGTCGAGGTGGGGAAAGATCAGGGAGGCTCTCTAGCTAGGATGACCATTTCTAACCACCGTATTAAGGCTTGTGTCAGACGAGCGTTTTCCAGAGTGGAAGGAACATCCGTGAGAGTGGACGTTTCTTCCACTCGGACACCCGTGTGGCCACCTCGCTGAGCACAGGTAGTGCGATCAGCATTGCAAAGCTCGATCCTCCTATGGAGGATCACGCATTGCAGCCCTGTTGAATGCATCAGAACATCTGCACCATGCCCACTGTAGCACACGCAATATGTGTGGGGGCGCTCGTCTGACCACGACCTTAGTCTTGATAGCGTAATGATGGGAGAGCTGTGGATTTCCTTTAAGTAAATTGCCAGTCAAAAAGCTCAGAAGGCTCTATGAACTTACAGCAGCACTGCATAGAAGTGTTCTTATCACCATTACTCCAACAGGAGTGAGTTGATGTATGTATCCTATGGAGGATCGCTCTTTGCAGCCTTGAACGCGCGTCAAAGTGGTTTGACGGGGAGGCTTTCAGCACGTCCTCTGTAGTGGGCGCAATTCATGCACGTACTACAGCATGTGGCCGGTCTCGTCAAAACCTCCACGCTGCGACAGGCGTTGGATGGCACGTCAGTACAGGCGCACGTAGTGCGCTCGTCTGACACTGGCCAAAGTCCAATATTCTCATAAATTATACAAATGGTTAACAAAAACGAAACATCAGTATAGCTTCCAATGTTTTGCATATATGAAATAAAATATACAATTATTTAGATTGCAAAGAGATACACATTATGTGCAAGAATAAAACAATATTGTTTCTCCAGTATTAAAAGCCTGAAAGTTTGGATGTTAGCAGCCCCATAGGATTATAGAGATAAACTTTGTCCTTATATGATATGAAAAATAAACAGGAGTACGCAGTTTAATAATGGAGACAAACAAATCAGTGACTCCTAGGATTTGATTCACAGTAGGGGTTAATTAAGTTTTGCTACTGTTAAATCAATGCAAATATGACAAGACAAAACCAAATATAAGTGAGGTTAAACCATTCAGTAGCTCAGCTACCCATTCAGGAACAACGGTGAAATGTGATTTGAAATCAAATTATGCTCGATACTTAATGTAAAAGAACACCGTTTAAATTTTTGTAAACCAAAACATACATTTTTTAAGCAATATGAATTCAATACCGGAAATATTTTATTTACACATCATTTGTTTATGTTTTCTTAAAAATGAATTGGGGGATCAACTCCTTATAGAGAATTAAGGTTTTGTTATCCAGGTCAAATACGGCTCAATATTAATTGGAAATCCAACAAACTGGTCTTTACATCAGATTGTCAGGAACCCTTCCGCAAGTGCTGCTGTTCGGTGCAATTCCTCTCCTTTTAAAAATAGCAGTGTTGTTTCCCAGTTATCGTTTGTTCTGTGCAACCATTCGGATACTGAACTCTTTAGGACAACGACCATTATTGATGTCTCAATGCATCATTTTGCCATGTCTCCTCCTCAAGGTCCAAGTGGTCAGCATCGTTCACGGATATTCTAGCGCTGAAAAGTGACACCAACCAATAAGTGCACTTCTGCATCTATTTAGATCCCTGGCTCACTGTTCAGAGCCCTGTCCTGGATCTAGTTTCTGAAAATGCTTTCTGTGTTATTGTATCACTAGTTGTTAAGCCTGCCCAGAGGGCAGTCTATTGATGTAGAGGATCTGGCTGCCCAGTGCTCCCAATGATGTGGCTGCTTGTCGCACCCAGGATCTGACTACAAGATCAGACTCTTTTGGTGCTCCCCTGGATCTGGCTGCTCAGGTGCAACCCAGGAAAGTTTGCCATTGTGATATACAGAGAGATTATGCATGACCATTCATCACCAAATTTAAATAATGCTAATTTATTCACTGCTCTGAAGGAGGAGCTGCAGTTCCTTGGCTCTCCACTGGGAGTCCCATTCAGCATGGGACTCCTAGCAGCTATCCAAGGAACTGCAGCTCCTCCTTCAGAGCAGTGAATAAATTAGCAGTATATAAATTGTCTGGGACAGTCTCCTCAATCCGGGGGCTGCTGTCCCTGGAAAACAGGGGTGAATGGTCACTCTATCCCAGAGGGAAAGATGATGGCCAGCGTGCATCCATGACGGCAACGGAGATATATATATAGATTTGTATACCAAGGTTTGGCTATTGAGTCTAGGACTAACCCGATCTCTCGATTCTTGGATTGTATGGCTACCCCCATTGTTGCTGTCCTTGTTACTGACCACGTATTTGCTCCTCTGCATTTGTCTTTTAGCTACCTTTTCCAACCATTCTAAGGACTGACAGTAAAGGTTGTGACTTGTTCTGTGTGTTAGAGTCAGTATGTGATACAGAAGCTCTCGAGAGACAAGAACCCTAATTACAACAAAACGTGTGAAAGTTGAAACTGTATGCGGATATAAAATTTATGTCATGACCATGTATTTGATCAGTACTGAAATAATATGAAAAAATATGCAGTTTTTGACTACTATCAACTAAAAATGTTGTCAAAAACAAGTTCGGAAAGCTTTAAGGAATTACCATTTTAAAATGGGTGCTGACATTTGGAAATTCCATGGTAGTAAGCCATCACTTGACAAAGACCTATGGTGGAAACTGGTTTTTTTTTTCTTGCTTTGGTGAAGGAATAAACTTTTTGAATTATAATGCTATTCCACTGGATGTCATATATTTTGTAGTCAACCATATATGGTTCCCTGCATGCCAATAAAGAACAATAATCACTTTGGCCTATTTACAACATTGGTCCTAGTGTAGAGGGCAGCAAGAGCTATAACTCTTGTTGTATATTCAATCAAATGAAGTGTTTTTACAAGCATATAAAGACTCATCATTACTTTAGAATTAAATCTATGGTATTCCAATGAGGGTATTTAAGAAATGACAAGATTCTCGAATTTCCTGCAACGCTTTTATAACCGAACCCCAATAGCAGCTCTATGATGGAGAAGCATGGTGAATGAGTCATCTGTGCAAGTTATAAAAGATCATGAAATATTACTTAAATTCTGATAACCTTGACATATGTATTTTAGAATATTCTAAAATGTGATTCAATGTCACAGAAAATTTCGCTGTAACAATAGTTTCCATTTAAGAATAAAGGTAAACCCCCCCGCCCGCCCCCGGAACAGGTTTGATCGAGATAAAAATAATCCAATCTTTAAATGTCTGGGAATGTTACAGAAACCTAGCATATGATTTACATTGCCATTTTCTTTAAAGCAAAGAAGATGTTTTCATTGCTTTACCCAAGACAGTAATATTAATCTAGTTCCTCTAGGGGTTAGAAGTCCCTGGAGATTGCAACTCAAGTCATAGGATATATTTATGAGTTTGAAAAGGGCACCTGACAATGACAGCTCTGTGCGATGTTCTGCAAGCCTGTTTTCCCCAGGAATGGTTTGTTACTTTTAGATTATGCCAAATTATATTACTTTTTGTAGGAAAAAAAAAATGGGAATTTTATTAATAAAGACCAGTTACAGATATTCATTATTTAGGTTTAGTTGCAACATTTCATGTATTGAAAACACAAATTATTTCAGAAACCAGAAAGTTACCACGTGCAAGCAGGAGATTGTACCGGAGGCTGTCAGCTTAATAGGACCTGTAAGTCTTTAATTGTGCTTTATGTGGCTGAGAGAGTATCTGCCTTCTTGATGGTGACAGGTCCTATTTTCCTCACCATGGTAAATGCCACTGAAGCATTCACTCTGCGTGTCTTTTGCAAAAGTGAAGTACAAAACACACTTATACCTTAAGCAAGACGTACTGAGGACCAGAAAATCCATATTGTGGAGAGGTTTTGGCCATAATTTTCGGAGGAAACCCTTGATTTAACACCCTATGAAAATCAATTAAGTCTTCCATTGTACGCATTCATACCACATAGGAATGGTGGGGCGTTTTTGAACATGGAATTCACATTTGTATTAAAAGCAAGGTCTAAACCACCTTGTTCTTGATGCTAATGTATGCAAATCTATATACTTTTTTTGGTTTTAATAATAATTAAGGATAGGAGTTTATTTATTAATAGTAAAATCGCAATTTTCAAAAATGTTTTATGTTATTTTATTGTTCCATGTAGAATTATTTTAGAATAAGCCTCCACGAGTATCCTTATTTAGGAGAGAAAGTCTGTCAGGAAACTTCACTCGCCTATAGACCATCAGTGTCATTGCGGTTGCCCCAACTTCCCATAGTGACGGTGTGTGTGTCAAATCCTCTTCTGTTCATGCAATTATTGTTTTCGACACTGCTCATTCAAGCATCAGTCCTGCTTATACTTCACTTCCACGCATCACTTTCCTGAGACCCCTTCTCTTACATCATTCCAATTGCATGACTCTAGAGCATTCTGGCACAGGATAAGTGACGCTAACCAATCAGTGTGATGCCTGTCCTATTTATGTCGGCTCCATGCTTTGTTCAGTGCCGTGCCCCGTCATGGTGCACTACCGGAGATGCGTTATGATATATTGTTTGCCATTTGTCCTTCTTTGTGCACCGACCCGGATCGGTCTGATCTTGACGTTTTCTTTCGTCCACCAGCCCGGATCGGTCTGATCTTGCCATTTTCTTTCGTCCCGAACTTTAGCTTGTTATATTCCTTTATGCTGTCTTTTGTAGCCCAGACCTAGGCTTGTTTATCCGTTGTGCATATTCTTATATTGCATATAATTTCCATGGTTACTTTCAGGCTGGCCTATTCAAGGACCGGTATCAGGGTTTCTCCTACATGTGTGGTTACCTCTGAATGCTGGACCTACTACAAAGTGTGGTACACAGTCAATGTTTTAAGAGCAAATTCTTTTCTATCTTTTGCCTTTTGTATTCTGTTACCCATCTTGTTTGGGGATGTACCTATATGTGTGAGTTATAACAGCTAAAATGCATTTAAACTTAAAGTAATAAACCTCTACACTGTCAGAAATAGGTTTTAATGAATACGAACGTTTAGTTTTCTTCACAATTGCATTCAAATATGTAATACTGGTTAATAGACTATAAAGTTATCGAAAAGTCATGGAATAACCTCCACACCACTGCCAACCTTCACTAAAAATGCAAGCGTTTCTCTGCGACCATTGAAATTGTAATCCATATTTGCAAACAAAGCTTGACAAATATAGCTTTCTTAGGATCCAGTAAGAAAACATAGGAAACAACTACAATTTTTAAAAAAAAATTGGAAATATTATGATAGATGATAGTGTTAAATTAATATGAGTAAGGAACATTGACGTTCTGCTCCTGAAATTGCTTTATATTGAGTCAGGAGAAGAGCAGAGTATCCGTGGAAAATGGGTTTTCTGAAACACTGCCAACTGTCTGTTGAAGGAACCTTACAATTTTCACTAATCTGTTGGAAATAGTACATTGCCATCTTCTTTAAATTCTATAATTGAACCTTCAAACAAATTTGTTTTTAATAAGATTTTGATATGAGTTTGTCCACCTGAAGCTGAACTTGTTGTCCAGACATTTAGTAGATGGCTGTTTCATGTTATACATTTTTCTGTCCCTCCCAGTGACATTATTCAGAAGTCAGCGGGACTTTAAATGAATGCGTAAATGGCACCTATTCTGTCTGTGCCAAGTAAGTTTTGTGCACAAAGAAATCATCTTTTATAAAAAAAATTAAATAAAATCATAAAAGTTCATTATCTCATATTACACATCTGCACGATATATTTCTAAATCCAGATTTTAAGAAAACTCTAGCATGCAACAAAATATTTTGTGTTATTATGTTTTGCCTTCATACATAACTGTTTTTCAACTGTGTGTAATAATCTGATAAACTGAGATGTGCAGTATGCAATTACACTCACTTAACAGCTGTTAAGCAGCATAATTGCCTGCTGTTAAACTCATGTAGAATTGATTGAAATCTTAATTGCATTATCGTTACTCATTATAGTCACCACCACCCACAACCACCAGGGATGCGCTATGCATGAGGGACTGCGCCTGTATAACCAAACTTAAGAAGAAAGCAATTTCTTAATATAAACTTTGTAAATCTGATTCCACATGCTAATTGAATTTGGATGCTATTTGTTACCTTGAACCGCATCCTGAAATATAAGGAAAGGATAATTAACGGCAAGCGACAAAAGTTAGGCGTGTTCTACAGGCATGTCCAATTGTCGGAATGATGTCAACATTACAAAAAGTATTTACTGCACTCGTGCCCTTTTTATAGCATTTGCAACCTTAGTACTCAATAAATAAAAGTATAATTATTACATCTAACACCAATCTTTATCGAATATCTAAAAGGGTGATAACGATTTTTCAAAGATGCTCATAGAATGTGATAAACTCACATTGCGTACTGATTTGTTGAGCAATAGGGAACCTTCCACTGAAGCCACTTCTGATGCCGACGGCAAGCAAAATAAGCACCACTTGAATAAGAGTCTGTGAGAGGTTTTGTATTATTTTAAAATATTTATGACATCTTAACAACACAAGCAATACTCACTCAGATTTTGATTCTGGACATATTCAATTGATTTTTCCTCCTAATTCATCCAATCTGAATAGTATATTTCAGATTCCCCCCTCCCGCAAGCATGCCATGGCTTAGACTAGAGAGATGTGTTAAGGGTTTGATTTTTAAATTTGCATAATGACTAGGCAGTGGTAAAGAATGTATGGCTTTAGGTGGTCTCCAAATTAGGTATTTCACAAATTCCATGGGCCCTTGATCTGACCCTGTAAAACAACCTGTTTGTAGTTCTGCAGTCACTCAATTTGAGTAGTAAGCAATTCTTCAGATTAAATGGTCCCTTTCACATTGGAATGGTTTGTAAATAGGAGTAAGACTAAAATAAATGTGTCTTGCTGGTGGTGCAATGGTCTTCTATGTGGGATGCAGGTCACTACTGTTGCACGCTCTATTTTTTGCTTGTGAGTGCATCAAAAATGTTTCTTGTGTAACCGTTATCGGACACATTCAGGTCCATTGGATTTCAGTCTTCAGAAGGAAGGGGTAAAGAACATTTTTTGATATCTCTTCACCAGCCCTAACAGCATTTGAACAGTCTGTGTAGATGCTTTGATAATGTTCAACCTGAATGGGCTTCAGAGATATTTTTGATCTACTCAGCTGGCTACCTCGGCTCCTGTCCATCAGATATGATGTCTTATTTGCTCAAAGGCCTGACCTGTCTAGACTGCCTTAAGCCCTCATTGTGATATTACTACTGGAGACCTATTAGTTGTCTCTACACCTCAATTTACATAAATTGGATGTCATTGGCCGTTATAAACCTACTTGACCACTGGAATCAAAAGATTAATCACTATTCATCAGTAGCATAACCACTATTTTTAAAATCACGAGTATAACAGTATGTAGTGATACCTTTTTTTATTGGACTAACATTACATTTAAAAGACAAGCTTTCGAGAGTATATCCTCTCTTCCTTAGGTCTGGATGCTTACTGATCAGTTCCTAGAATTGAACATTAGGACATTAAGGGTCACATGGGTGGGGGTATTAGATGTCGTAAAATGTGAGAGTCAAATGGTATGTTCAAAATGGGAAAAAAAAAGCATGAGGGATCTTTGGCCCATAATAAAACAGAGATAAGATCATACAACCTAGAATGAAAAAAGGGGGAATAAAAAGGAAAAGAAAAAAAACAAACCCACAAAAAAGTGAATGCTGAAAGAGACAACCAAGAAAAAATAAAACATCAGCCAGAATTTAGACTGTTATGTGACGTTATGATAATGGGTTAAAAACCCAGAATCAACATTGAGTCCAGCATTTATAGTGTTAAAATATGTGATAATTTTCATTTCATATGTTTTGCGTTCATGGTGGTCTTTAAAATGTCCTTTGAGGATTTTAATTTTGAGGTGTTGGATTGAGTGGCCTGTTAGATTGAAGTGATGTCCCACTGGGGTACAAATGTATTTTCCTGGTGGTTCTTGATGGAGTGTCTGTGCTGGTTCATCCTGAGATTTAGTTTAAGGCTGGTTTCACCAATATAGCAGCCCTTATCACACACCGTGCACTGGATCATGTATACCACATTTGCAGACATGCAAAGGTACGAGCCCTTGATGTTGTGTGTGGCGTTTTTATGCCGTACAGTGCTGCTGTCACATATGTGTTGGCACAGTTTGCAGCGTTCTGTAGGTCACCCTGTTCCTGAGTGAGTTTGCTGCGGACCAGTTTTTGCCTCAGGTTGGGGGGGGTTTCTTGAATGCCAGTAAGGGGGGCTGTGGGAATATTTCTTTGAGCACAGGGTCCTCTGTGACCAGTGGCTGCAGATCTTTGATGATGATTTAGAAAATTCCCACTAGAGTTGAGTTATTTTTAAAATATTCAATAAAAGTGTAACAGAATTTTGCATAAAAGGTCAACGAAAATGTTTATACAACAAATTATAGAACAGTGCTATTGTTTGACTGCCATAGAAGCACTTCTTTATTTCACTCTCTTTACAACAGAAGTAGGAAGAGAACGGCACTAATTCCACTATAAATCCATTACCAAAATGTGCATCTGATTGTACCTCATAAGCAGATTAAGTGCTTATTTTATCACGAGGTTTCCTGAAATCTTTGCGTAAATGCAGGTTTTTAAAAATAAAGTGGCAGAAAATGGTTTCCTGTAATGAAACATTTGTAACGTTTTTTGTGCCGGCTGAGCAGGGCTGTGAGCCCAATGTGCAGTATTGCATGCGCACAGGGACGGGTGGTGGTGGATTGCAGGCTGTAGACTATTATACGAGTTGGAAGTGAAGGGCAGAACACATGCAGGGTTATTCAGAGAGAGGTAAAAACCATGAGAATGACTTGAGAAGTGAAAATTCTAGGTCAAAATAGCCAAACCAGAAAAATTCTCCCATTTTATCTCACTTTCCAAATTGGCTATTTGGTCTAGATTGTTCTCTTATCCTCCCATTCTCCTGGTTTTCACCTTTCTCTGAATAACCCTAAAGCGGTACTAACCAGTCTCTGGTAGGCCTACAATACAGAAAGTGGGACGTGTAGTTGCTGATAATGCAGAAGCCAGGCGATACGAGGGTTTTTGGAAGGTACGAGATTTCTTGGTAGGCAGGAGGGTTCTTCGTGAGTACCAGGATACTTTGAAGTTTCAAAGAACCCTGAAAGCTAGGAACCAGGAGAGGCAGAGGAGGAGGCTGAAGGAACTGGTTGGTAAACTTGGGAAACACAGATATGAGGAGCAGCAACAGGTAGGACTTAACTCCAAGAGATAAAGGGCTACAATGCTATAGCACTGGCTGGTTGGAGGTCCAGCCTACTATTAGGTACAACCAGTGCTTAATTAGTCATGTGCTGCGTGACAGCTGCAGGAAGGCCAGAAGAAATAGGACATCACAGGAAAGGTGCTGCCTCAGTGATCAAGGTGGAGAAGCACCAGGTTTGGCGATGGCGCGATCCATAACAATTTAAAAAAAATATATAAAAAATACTGTCTTAAATTATATGAATGGAGAAAAAAAATGTATTTGCTTCAATATCTGAAATACTAGTAAATCAAATGATAATAATATCTATGTTATAAAGTATCATCATCAGACAATTCATTTGGTGGATAAATGGACATGACACCTCTTGTAGGATGATGCTGTAAGATTAATAAATCCTGCCGATTAGAATGTACCAGTTTGTTACTCATACTCTGAAAATCTGCACACACTCAAAATGAAAATCAGAAATGTATCAATTCTAAGAAACCTATTAAAGAGAGAATTGAACATAACAAGGTAATGTGTACATTTTCTATGAAGTACATTTGAAATAATATATTTTGAACTGATCATTAATGGAAGAGAAATAATCTCGTATTAATAATAAAAGCTCTCCAGGTGAAGGCTCACAGGATTATAGGACATACAAGAGATTCCAAATTTTTATATGGTTTTATAAACCACAGAGAAATGCCATGTTTACTTGCAACAAAACATCCATAGTAGTACAGGTCAGACAGGGGATTTTCTGGTTGACATCACTGTGTCAGATGAGAGGCCCCAACATGTCATAGCAGAGATGGACAAATATCAACTGATAATTAACATTAAGGCTAGGGTCAGATGAGCGCATTTTGTACGGACTGTGCGTCCGTGCAGTACGGACGTACTTACTGACTGGCAACAAGGAAGTGGTCACACGTTTTATTCACTGACATATTTTTTGACTGATGTAGCAGGGAAAATAAATTACAATGAAAAAACATTTTGTCCGTCAAAAATGCTGGACGTATAAATGCCGCCCATCTGACCTCGTTTCATCACGCACACACACACAAAGCTACACGGACATTGCAGACGTGGCGCACTCCGCACGTCCGTTCTAGCAGTATTACGTTCTTGTCTAACCTGTGTCCGCTTGCCGCGTCCGTTGTGCTTCCGCACTTCTGTGCGGACGTACTTCGTGTGTGGGGCTCCATTTAACACAATTGTATGCTATCACGGATGTACTTATGTGCGGTAACACGGACATTAACACTGCGTTCGTCTGACCCCAGCCTTAGCATGTGGCATTCAGTGTGGTAGATCGAATGTCAGCCTGAAGAGAAGTGAGCTAATAGTCCAAATCTGGAAAATGTACAATATTTGGTTAAAGGGTTATTCAGAAAGCAGCGAAATTTCAGTTCTTTCTAGTCGGCGTACTACGGTGCGCTTTGGCGATTTCATTTTGCCAACCCTACGGAAAATTTACTATTCACCAGAGGGTCACTGAAGTATGCCGAAGATGGAGTTGCCAAACACTGGCGAATTGAATGCCAAACTGGAGAAGAAAAAAACCTAAACAGAACTCTGCCGTTTGGTCTAACAGGAGATTACACCAATAAATATGCATGAAAAAAGGTTTGTAAATAATAAAGGTCTTTTAAAAAACAATTGGGAATCCAAAATTTCATCTAAAAAATACAAAACAGGGTTCTAAACAATAAATAAGAGGTTTTCCTGAAAATGAAAATAATAATATAATTTTTACATTTACTTCCTATGGGAGTCACCTGTTTAAACCTATGAAATTGAATCACCAAAAATCAGGACATTTTACTTTGGTTCTATTCTTACAATGCCATCTGTGCCTCTGCCTAGGGTGACAGATTGAGATTGGGTGGCAGCATTCTATTAGAACTTTCTGAGTGAGATAAGGGGTTGTTACGAGAAAAACTTATAAGTATGCAAAATAGGTATAAATAATGCAAAGAGGGATTCACAAACATTCCAAACCTCATTCCTGGCACTGACACAGCCTTCCCAAATCTCAAAGCAAAGCTCACTCTAAAATATCCCCAATGATCCCATCAACCCACAATTCCTATCACTCACCATATCTTCCTTGCAACTTTTACATAGTGATATCCGACCATTTTGGTATTTTTGTTGAGTTACTTTGTAGTTTTTTGCAGACACACAACCATACATCACCTATATCCTATTCATTTATCAGGAAGGATACATTGAGATTTCTCTCATTTTCAGGTATGTCCTGGGTTTAAGAACATTGAATTTTTTACAGTACGTACAGAAATACAAAGTAATAAATGCAAGATTAAAAATGAAACAAGTATACAGATTAGAGAAAAAAAAAAGAGAAAAAATATGTCATCTGCGCTTGTTTCTATATATTTCCATGTACAACAAAACACTATCAGGAGGTTTTAGTTTGTTTTAATGGCCATTGAAACGTAAGCTCGCTCGCTCGCTCGCCCGCCCGATCAAGGCACCCCTCCGTAGAGCGAGTCCTAACCAATGAACCACAAGCTGCTCTACTGAGCAACTACATGCCCCTCCTGCTGCTTTTCAGCTAAGGAGAGGCAGAAAATGGTGTGTTTCATTTATACACGCACCAAGCACTTCCCATTTGGGGTTGAAAACAAAAACATGAAAAAAGGAAGAAGCTTGTGGTACATTGGTTAGGACTCGCTCTACGGAGGGGTGCCTTGACGGGGCGAGCGAGCTTACGTTTCAATGGCCATTAAAACAAAGTAAAACCTCCTGATAGTGTTTTGTTGTACATGGAAATATATAGAAACGAGCGCAGATGACATCTTTTTTCGCTTGTTATGCTTTATACATGAACTGGGCTGTTACTCCTGGCTGTTGCAGTCACTCTGGTGAGTACTGGCGCAACGCCATTTTTTCTGTATGTAAGTATACAGATTAATACAGAAGATAAATATTTAAGAAATGTACTCACTATGTTACACGTTTACAGGTGCATTCTGTATTGAGGTATATTAATAGAGATCTCTTAAGGGACGTTAAACGGGGGGGAAGATTTGATGGCATCTGGAAGGATATGCCATAATTGCGGTGCTCTGTAGGAAAAGGAGGATCTTGCCACTTTCTTTTTGTATTGAGGTATTGCAAGTAAGGTGCAGGTCCTGGATAGGAGGTTATAGAGAAGGGAACCGCTGGTGAAGCAGCCTATTCAGGTAGGGTGGTAGCTTCCCAGAAAAGCTATTAAACACCAGAATGGAAAGGTGAAGGGTGCGTCTGGATTCGAGCGACGGCCAGCTTAGCTCTGTTAACATGTCACAATGGTGGGTCATGTAGTTACAAAGCAGCAGAATGTTATACATGTAGTAAGTTTATGAAGGAGTGTTTGCGGGGCAGCTGTGTACACTAGACATGTGCATTCGTTTTAGTACTAAAACGATTTAGTCTGAATTTTGGGATAATTTAGTTTTAGTATGACTCAAGAGATACGAAACTGCTCAGTACAAAAAACGAAAGAAACTAAAATAAAATGCACTACATTTTAGTTTCAGTCCTTTTTGTGATATGACACTGATGAGTGAAGGAGACCAGTAATGAAGCAAAGGTACAGAAAAGGTTTGTATGCGTAATCCTTCCCGACCCGAAAATCTGACAGTGATAGAGCTCCAGAATACTCACTCGCAGCACAGACAGCCAGCACAGGAGAGGAAACCTTTACTTAACCCTTGCATGCCTATGAGGCAGACAAGATGATAAAAGCAGCTGGAGAAGGAAAACATTCAAATAAATCACACTGAAAGCTAATGACAGAGGAGGGCTGGATAGTAAAATCCCCTTTATAACAAGCAGCGCTGGGAGAAGAGAGGGACTTTATAAAACGTGTGTTATCTCCCCTCCCGCTCTGCATAATAGGGGCTTAGGTCTGATACATTTTATATTATCCAGGAGCACTATCCCCCTTTCCTCATCTATAATACACGTTTTATATAAAGTCCCTCTCCTCTCCCAGTGCTGCTTGTTATAAAGGTTTTTTTACGTTTGATACATTTGGTATCCAGCTCTCACAGTTACTCTGTCATTATGAGCCTTCGGTGTGATTTATTTAAATGTTTTCCCTAGATTTAAAGTGTTTTATTATAAAAATCAATTTGCACCAGTCATTTCTTCTCTGAGCTTTCAGACCGATTTACGTTAATATTTTCCCTCTCCTCTGCTTTTATATTCCTGTGTCCCCCCACAGAGATACAAAGTTGAAGTAAAAGTTCCCTCTCCTGTGCTGGATAATCATTGCATTCCGAAGTTCTGCACCCTCCACATGCCAATACAGTAGGATGTTCTATACAGAGAGGGGCATTAATTAATGCAGGTGGATGCTGTATACATTATACAGAGAGGGGTATTAATTAATGCAGGAGGATGTTATCTACATTATACAGAGAGGGGTATTAATTAATGCAGGAGGATGTTCTATACAATATACAGGAGGAGCCTTTTTTTTAGCCCTTTAAATCCAGTGGCTGTGAGCGCTGAGATCGGCTGCTTGTTATATTATCTCTCAGTACAATGTATCAGGCTCAGCTGTTACAGTAACAGCGCTCAGACTTTCAGTAAAACAAGGAAATAATATTGTTCTAACCTCTTATATATAAAAATATTATTTACTAGTTTTATCGAAACTCTGAGCACTGTGATGAGCAGCAGTCAGTTACTGTAACAGCTTTGCCTGGCACATTGTGCTGAGAGTGAGTGATACTGTAACAAGCAGCGATCTCAGCCCTCTGAGGAGCCACTACAATAGCAATTGTATCCACTGGTTTTCGGATGAATGAAATTAGTTTTCATACTAAAAGAACTGAAAACAAATTTCTTTAGCAACTAAATAAATTGCATTTTAGGACTAACCCATTAGTTCAAAACGAAATGTTGTGCTGTGCACATGTCTAGTGTACACTACATCACCATAATCAATGACCAGAATAAACATCTCTTGTACAATCTGCTTTCTTACTGCAGGGCTCAGGCAGGATTTGTTTCTGTACAGAGCACCTAGTTTGGGGTAAAGATTAGAGTTTTTCTATATGGATGGAAGCCAATAATGTTTATGACTCGTGTCTTGCAGAAAAGATGGTGTACTAGTTACCAGGTAACTCACAGTTACTACTGCCATTAGGCATAACCGGTGAAGGAGCCGCCACTATAACATAATATGCGCTATAAATCATAAATGATAAATAACTGAAAATTGTTGCAGAATATGTCCTAATTAGAGTATTACGTGCAGGATTTCACATATTAGAAACAGACAAGGCCAAAGCCGGAATGTGCTGCGCTCGGAGGGCTACTATGTACTATCAACACCACAGAACGAGATAATAGCTGTTACAACCTCAAGGTTATGACGCCCAAGGCTTGGATTCTTAGAAAATGTAGTGTTTTCTCTTCTTAGAATATAAACACGTACGCAAATGTTTTATGCTTATCTACAGAAATGTCTCACGGTGGTATCCGTATATATACAAGTGCATGTTCAAATATTAAACTAGAGGGATTTTGCCATCTGATACCTTGTCTGTGTCTTACTGGTACCATCTCTCTCCCAACGTTGGCAGAGGACTCGTTCGGGGCATAGACACCACCTTAAAGGGCTCTCGAGGAAAAGGGGGTCAATCAAATTAACCCATCAACCGGTATTACACATCACCTCCCTGCACTCATGTAGTTCTAGTAGAAGGTTTATACAATACGGTGTTACACATATTTTTACACAAAGGACGTTCTACATTGGTGTGCCTTAGGTACAGCTCAAATGTGAGGTCCATCTTGTAATCCAAACAATTCCAAAATTAATCCAAAATATTCCATGTAAGAAGACTGAGACAGCTGCCTTAGTAGACATCAATATGTGAATGTTGGAGTGTATTTGTGAAATACACTGCATGTGAATATGAATAGCTACAGTATATGCATGGTTATTCAACACAATGTCAATGATGTGAGGCCCTAGTATGAGTAAGGCCTTAGGTACCCAACTATTTTGCCCAATTGTAGAGTTGCTGCTGTTTAAACTTAAATTAAACATATATGGAGGTAGCTGTATTTCCGTTTGCCGTTTGAAAGAAGCATGCTATCTAAATACTTTGCTATGGTAGTAAAGCCCACAGGTCAGCCATTTAAAGTAGTGCTATGGGTCTGTGTTAGTGTAGTTTTAGAGTAGTGTCACTACACACTGACATTTTTCTCATTCAATAGATCGACAATAAAGTCTGTCACCGCCTGATCATTTACACCAGACATAAGGCCAAAGCTGTACTCTGACACAATTGTGCCAAACAGCCGCAAACAACACAAGCAAAGACTTTGGCAAGGGTTTCAGGCGTAACAAACACAGAAAGTGTGGCTAGCGTAATGCGGCTCATTATTTAGAATTACAACTCTTCAGGAAAATAAGAATATGAAACTAAACTTTGGCACCCGATAGAATATACCAAATTAGACATTCTTCGAGGAAATGTGACAGCTTGGCTCGTATCCGCATTTTAGGAAACATGTATGGAAACAAAATAATAAAAAACCAACAACTTTATTTTGGATGTGCAAAACAAACTGAAAACGCAGTGATGCGGAATAAATGACAGAACAAAGTAACAGATAGGAGCCAGCCAACAAATATGGAAATTAGTTTTGTATGTTAGATTTTGCTTACTTTAGAGCTTTTCCAGTCATCAAACAAGAAACCCCCTGCTGCAGGAGATATTATATTTTATAGCTCTTTCTGCCTATTAAAAAAAAAAGTTTTCTGCCAACATTCCTGCCAGAGAGCTGTTCATCGTGGATGACATAACTGGATAGCACTCGAGCTGAGCATATGTTTTCCAAACACACAATGCCAATTAGGTTGCCAGTTGGAATTGCGGCACAAAAAGAAAAGATATTTGTGGCACACAAGACAAAGCGTGGACATATACATTACATGTGATTATGTTATTTTATAATGTGATAAATGTTAGCTAGATAGTTCAGTTATAACTTAGACATTTTATAGAATTAAAATGAGTTGTAACTCAGCAATGTAAAAGTACTTTGTAATATCATATTGTGTTAAACATGCCGAATATCTCAACATTTTTACGAGACTAAGGGTAAACCGATCAAGGGACAATCCCAGATACAGCAGTTTTGGTTTCACCCAATCAACACACAGATTATGGCTTTTAGTTTATACAAATCAGCAATTTAAATACAAAAGCCAGTTGGACTCCTTGTATTATTACTGGGCTATTTCTCATTCACAAAAAAGCAGCAACACTGTAGGCGTAATCGAACTACAACAATGAAAGTTGAATAAAAAAAATAGGTGAAAAATAAATAGAAAAACTATATTACAAACAGAAGGGATGACCCTATATGATAGCAAGAAAGAAACGAATAAAAAATATCCATAATTATTATGGTCGTTCAGTAACATATACTATCCACCTGGTAAATTAGGTAAGTGGTTACCCTCTACGTGTATACGTCACAGAATGCGATGGGGCCAAGTGCTTGCAAACTCTGGGCCCAAGATATTTATGAACTACAGCTCCCTAAATTTCCTGTCTATCTATTACATGCAAAGAATTCTAGGAATTGCAGGCATTAACATCTGGGGGGCCAGAGTTTGACAGCCCTGGGTTAGACTGTCCACATGTGATTGGCTTCGGTTTCCTCTGCAAATTGTTGTACCAGACAAAAGATCTTGTGATGTAGTCTTAAGGATAACAAGATCACGTTTAAGGTCACAGCCATCATGTTTGTGATTCAGATGTGCTTTTATTGTGCCAACCGAAAGAGAAAAAAACCAAACAGCAAATCAAAAGGTTTTCCCTTAATCTTTATGCCAATTTTTCAAAGCAGACAGGCATACAGTATTTTATTCGTAACATTGCCGAGGACACTGCGGTGAACTGAAATACTTTAACAACGCATCTGACACAAATCTATCACGTCTCGCTTTTTATCTGGACTCATTCTCTAAGAGACTAGTAAACAACCCAAGCTAAAAAAGTAGAAGAACGTATTAGCTATGTTCTTAGACAAGTTAAAGGATTAATAATGAAATCTAATGCAGTTCAGCCTATTTCAAGCATTATGATTGATATCTGAATGACAGACAATTGTCTGTTTACGCTGAGAAGAAAAATGATTATATCTGAAAGATTTCATTTTAAATTGATTTTTTTTTTTATATCTCTTGCTTCTGAAATATACAAAGACAAATCTCCACACGACTCCCCTTTGAATGACCTGCCTGAACAGGAGCACATATAGCGTCTTTCCACGAAAAGGTCAATGATACGCTGGAAAATACTGAAAGCACAAGAGCTGTCTCAATAAGATATATTTTTGATTTTTTTTATTGTACTCTTATCAGTGAATTCCCTATACAGAAGGTATTTATTGAAAGGGATGCTTTCCTTCTCACTTAGTTTCCAATATTTGAAAACAATTTCCGGGGAAACTTTTCAGCAGAGAATTCAGTAAGCATGTTAAGTATCTGTTTACTACACTCACCATTGGGTTAGTTCACTTCCCCAATGATTCCCATACCTCTACCTACCAATGGTTTATCCAGCTCCAAGCAGCATTGCACCAATTGTTCCTACAGTCCTACCCATCAATTATTTCCACAGTCCCGCCCACTCTTCATAATACAGATGTATAATACTCGTTGGAACCTGCACATAAGCATTTTTAGGTAACTGTGCAGCCATGGCATTATCAATTATTAACTGAAATGCAACATTGCAGGTATTATTAAAAGTTTAGTACGCCAAATGCAAACTGCTGGGGTGAAGAAAGTTTGTTTCTTTTAAATTATAAGTTGATGGACAAGTAGAAAACTCTAGGGTAAAATTGTTAACTTTGTTTACTTGGAAAATTCTGGACTACGTTTTCTAGACAAGTCATCGTATAATTTAATACTGTTGGGTAAGTTCCTTTCACTGCCAGCAGAAACTGGCCTTGGGTTGATATATCATGTGTTACCCAGTTTGCAAGTCAGGAACATTGTGGCAAGCAGCAAAGGAGGTGGCGAAAGAACAACTACTGCTACGATATAAGGAAATAAAAGGAAATAAGTGCACATCAAAACATACAAAGATATAAAGTCAAAAAAATGTATAATCAATGGCATAACTTAAGCAAAATTTAAATAAGATTTATTTTGTCTGGAAGGCATAAGCTTTCTAACAAGGTAGCCAAGAATAGCAACAATATATAAATGTATATACAGAAGGCTTCATAAAGTTTGAGTTTGATTTTCAGTTCAAAATGGCTGCCAACCTGTCACATGGGAAAGTGACGTGATGGTAAGAGCTTTCGTGCATACATAACCCTTAAAAATACTGCAACTTTAGTCTCTCCAACAAGCACTTTATACAAGTGAATAAAAAGACCGCTTGTGTCATGGCTCACCTGGTTGTTGCCACAGAAAGGCACAAACCGTGGTGCCCCACCCTGAACATCATGGCAGCATGTTTCCTGCAATGCTCTGTGCTATTCTAGCTCTCCTACAAGCACCACAGGTGCTCTCATTAATGAGACCTGGTGTTCCTCTACATAACGGAAGACACACCCCTTCTCTCAGTGCCTCAGCATTGCGTTGTACTTTGTGTTTTGCTTCCACCCTGAAGCTGCTCCTCTTTTAAGCCACATTCCCCCAGCAGATCAGGCCTCAAGCTGCGTCTCCCACAGGATCTGGCTTCCAGCCGAGTCAAGTCTCCAGACCCTCAGTCATGTACTGTCTGGCGTGTGCTCCAGTCCTGCAACCTGTCTACTGCATACTCCAGCCCTGCAAGCTTCTTGCTGTATTCCCCAGCCTCCAGCCATGTATTCCAGATCCTCCTGTTATGCTTTCTGTATTTCTGCCTGCATCCAGCCTGCCCTTTTCCTGTCTCATGCTTCCAGTGAGTTTTTAGTGTGTTGCCATCAGTGTTGCTGTATCTTGTTCCTCTGTGTCTCTACCTCTCCTCCCTTCCATGTACCATCAATCAGCCCCTTTCCTGCACTGCTCCTGTTACTCTGAACCTACAGCCATACCAGTCTGCTGTTTATCTGGATTCATACCAATAAACCCCTGTTATACCTCATTCACACTTCTCAACCGTTGTGTCACTGCATAGTGGGCTCATACCCTGCCCCCCCCTTACACCGAGATAGTGACAGCTTGTCACAAAAAAATGTAATCACTATAGCTATGAACAAATACAAATTTTGCACAGACTGTTCAATAATAGATTAAAACAAATTCTACACTGCAAAAAATAGCAAGTTTTAATGGTTGAGATCACAGGTAACTAGGATGGTATTAACATGTAGTCACAAAGTACTTAAACTTAAATCAGAATAAAAATGGACAAGTAAACATCAGAGAAATTAATACAATGACCCTAAATGTCACTGTTATCCACAAAACAGCTTAAGGTCTTGCACAGATTGCTGACAGCAGAGTATACGTTATGATTAATTAAATACCGGCATCATTGTCTAAAATAATTAGGATGACAGATTCCTTTTCCATTTGCAAATATAGTTAATATTTTGCATATCTCTTTCCAATATCAGCTCCTTCAATATCTCTGTCAACATTAATTTCCTTCATTAAAGATGTCGGATTGTGAAGGTTTACTGTCAGAGCAAAATGAAAATCTATTCTAATTAGATTGATGTATCTATCATGGCTGTGACATTAAACTGTCATTATCTATTGACTTTCAGCTAATGTTTGTCTAATATTTAAAATATTACTGTGAACAATGCTTGCTCTAGATTGGTATGTTAGGGGGGAGGAGAGAGACAGCACTCACAGAGAGAGACAATACAGAAGTAGAGAGGAAAAGAAACAAGTCAAAACAACAGAGAGAAAAAGTGACATCTCAAAACCAAGATTAAGTCAAACAAAAGAAGGAGGAAGTAAGAGACAGAGAGAGATGAATGCACTAAACCATAAATAGACAGAACGGATAAGTATATGGAATTACCTGTTGTGATATACCTCACTTTATTCCTAATCATGAACCTATAAACGACCATTTAGGGCTCCTCAAGCTTTCTGTATTCTTAAAGAATGTATCTTTATCAGGATTACCACACTGTCTCGTTATGTGGGTAATCTGTTTTTCTTTCTCATTGCGAAAGCAGGAATGCACACTTGAGGAAGCGACCTGTCCCTCTTATGGTAGGCACACTCCATTTCTTGATGGGCCCATGCCTTTCACCAATACACTAACATGCTCCTTTACCTGATGAGACCATCATTTTGGATGTCATCAACAATGCAAGTCACAGCACTCTCATGCCCCTCCTAGATCCATTTATCCAAGTCCCAATCTCATTCCTCCCACTGTTCAGAGGTATGCAGGTTTATAAAAGTATATGGCAAGCTGAAATTGATAATGCAATTTCTTCTCCTAGCACATTATTTATATTCACAAGCCAGTTCATAATCTTATAATAAACAATCTTGTAAAACGGCTACATAGGTACATTTGTGAACCCATTTTCTTTCAAGACAAGGGAAAGTGCAGGGATTTAGTGCCAAGTGGCAGGATGTTACAAGAGAAACAAGTATCATACAACATGTACGTTAAAAGGATACTCTTAAAAATAGTGTTCCCTTTTTTCTCTTAAATCACTTAACTGAGGCTGTTAACAGCCTCTGTCCAATTATTATTTTTAGATTTTTTTTACTCACCTTTTGTCGCTTGTCATGCACTGCTCCTCCTCTTTGGCTCAGGGACTCCCGAATCCTGAAGTTCCTGAAGCCATCAAATTAATTTTGAGCTCCTATGTAACTTGCATAGCGTAGGACTCGCAAATTGCGCACTGCTACAGGGCTTAGGCACTTTATGTAGGCAAGTTCCATAGTACCTGCACAGAATGATGGATCGGAGCTACGTGCATGCGCAGATCCAATCCATCGGCTGCATCTTTAAGACAGCTCACTTCTGCGGGCGGTCTCAGAGAGGGTGACATCTGCACACTCTCTGCATGCTAACGACACTAGTGACCGTTCTGGTGACCAGCTGCTGGGAAATTTAACCCCTTAGTGACCGGGCGGTTTTACACAAATCTGTCCTTTAGTGACCGCTGCTGTTTTTACGTTTCTGCATTGTTAGTGTTTAGGTCAAATTTTCCTCTTACTCGTTTATTCAACCCACACATATTATACACCGTTTTTCCCGCCATTAAATGGACTTTCTAAAAATACCATTATTTTCATCATATCGAATAATTTACTATAAAAAAAATATGAAACATGAAAAAAAATGGTAAAAACACACATTTTTTGTAATTTAATCACCAAACTCTACAACCACCAAAAAAGACCCCAGCTAAATAGTTTCAAAATTTTGTCCAAAGAATAGAAATACCCAATATTTACATGTTTTTGATTTTTAACCCCTTCACTGCTGAGCCAGTTCACCTATGTGCGCTGCGCTCATTCTGATCATTTTATGCTAATTATTTTTAGATGACAGCCTAGGTACTATTTAACTAAACCCCCTGAAAAAAATATATATAGTTTTATTTATTTTTTTAAAATTTAATTTTTTACACCAAACCTGGTCATGTTTGGTATCATTGGAAAGGCCATGATCAGGCCTTTCCAAGGATTTCAAATATGACCCATTGTGAGATAAGGGGATCCAAAGGATCCCCCTATGTCCACATGGCAGCTAGGGGGTTAACAGGCCCACTGACATACACATATGGTAAGGTTGTCAGTGGGTGGGGGGTGACCTGGAGGCTTGGCTGACATACAAGATGTCAGCCCCCTCCAGGTTTGAATCGCAATTTGGCGCAAATTTGCACCGAATCGCAATCTGGCAGCGAAACAGTTAATGCTGTACACCTTTGAAAGGGGAGACTCTCCCTTTTCCAGCCTTGCAACTTGCATCACTGTATCTTAAACAGTTGGGGAGATAGAGGGCTCCAAATGAGCCCCCTCCCCGATTTCTGACCACCGGCGTCATCACGCTGCATGATGACGTCATCGGATCAGCCGGCCCCCAGGAAATGCCAAGACAAGTTTCAAGCTTGCCATAGACGTCATGGGAACCAGCGAGGAAGGTGAGTATCGGTGGGAGGGAGGTTAGGATCCCGCTGACGTACTACATGTATGTCAGTGGGTGTAAGGGAGACCCGTGGGCAGGACGTACATGGTACGTCGGCGGTTGGGAAGGGGTTAAAAAATCCAAGCTACTGGTGATGCTGGGTGGGTAGAGGAAACACCTCCACTTCACCCAGCGATTAAATCAGATTAGGGAAGCCGGGAGAAGGGGGGAGAGAAGGGGGCACTCCTCACACCATTAAAAAGATAAAATGGTCAGGATGAGTAGAGTGTCCCTTTAACAAAGCAACATGTTCATGTTAAAAGGGGCCTGAGAGGAAAAATCAAAACCAGAGAAAGATCCACCTAATTATGAAAGAATTGTAACTTATTTAGTTTTACTCCATCACTGCATCATTATTGGTGTATGTGGCAAGGCAAAGCAGGACAGCACGGAGGTTAATTTAGGGAGGTTTACACTTGGCAACGCAAGATTTACAGCTACCAGGCATGTTTGGCCAGCAAGGATCTAGACCTTGCTTCACATTCCCTGTTGGTGGGGTGGAATTCACTCACCCAAACAAACAGCCAACTCAGTGACGACAGACTCAGGCACTACATGCCCAGTTACAATGTGATCAACAGAAAAGTTTGACTAGCCAGTCAGAAACTTGACAAAAGCAAAATTGATTGCGCTTGACTGTACCTACAAAAAGCACCCCAACAACATTGTATTCAATGGAATGCAGAAGTATGGGGAAGAATTAAACACTCATGGACTTGACTGCAGACCAGTTAAATGACCTAGATGTAATTATATCGCCTGTCTATGGAGCATGTGCACGGTCCACTGTGGCTCTACTGAGATCCATTATCCAGAAACTTTCTTCCAGTTTTTTTTTCTCTTCAGGCACCACTTTCCTTTAATACTTTCAACCTGTTGAGACCAGTTGACTTTTTTTTTTCTTACAGTGCTGTACCATGTGGGCTATTATTTGGAACTCATTTCATGTCAATGTAATTAGGATTCCTGTATTGTATGGTGTATACCATGGGTCAGCAACCTTGCCCCTCCACATGTTTAGGATATACATTTCCCACAAGGACCATTAGCCCGGATTTGTGCAAGAGTATCGTGGGAGATGTAGTTCCAAACATCTGCATTGTGAAAGTTGCTGTCCCTTGGTGGATACCAACAGGGGAGACATAGGGAGTGTAAGCTGTGACTGTTTTCATGGATTAAAGAGTCTCCTAAAATGACTAATAATAAATTGCTGCATCGTGAAAGAAGTTTGACAGAAAATCCAGCTGAAAAAGGTGGGTGTGGTATAAAGTTTTAATATGTATAAGAATGCTGAGCATTGAGGTCAGTAACCTCCTACTCTGGGGAGAAATCAATGCAGCAAAGCTACAAATTGTCTGAATTTTCTGGAAAGCGCATCAGATCTGTGGTATTATGATTATCGGTCCACAAAATAAAGTCCAAAAACCACAAGATACACAATACCTGCCATGAGTTCAGCACCTCCTGTAAACATGTCAAAACAGCATGTTTCTGTGCTGTCAGCCACAGTCAGAGATTTACTCTCAAACAATTAACACAGCAGTCGAATACTTGATAATCCATCATCCTTACCATCCTACAACATTTAACATTAAATCAATGCCTGGATGTCAAGGAACTCAATGAATATTTTCATTTCAATTTATAACAATTCACTTCACTATTTTCTTTCTTTTTTTCCTGCATAGTATTCTATGACATTTACATAAAAATTACGGTAGGTAAAAAAGGTAATAAAATTCATCACGATTTTGTAAAGAAACACCATTTCTTCCTCTTAACAAGTGTTTGTATTTTTTGTTACATATGCATACATTTATGAATTAGTTATTAACAAAGATATATGGGTTGGGTAATCTTTAATTTGCATTTGTCAAATCCTGTTGTATCTTAAAACTCATCTCTGTGCTAGGACAGGCTGGCAAGAATTGGCTGAGGGGGGAATCTGACATAAGAACCCTAAAGTATTTTTGGCACAAAGAGACTATACCATCATTGTCGGATTAATTTCAATGAGAGAAGACCTCTGGCAAAGCATTACTAATGACACAGAAAGCACAATGAAGACGCGTTGACTTCATAATACATACTCATTTGTGAAGTATTTGTGAAGTATTTATTTATTTATTTATTTATTTAAGATTTTACCAGGAAGGATACATTGAGATTTCTCTCATTTTCAAGTATGTCCTGGGTTCAAGAACATTGAAGTGTTACAGTTACAGAAATACAAAGTAATAAAATGCAAGATATTAAAAAAAAAAAAACAACACAAATATACAGATTAACAGAAAAATATGTAGGAAATATAGTCACTATGTTACATGTTTACAGGTGCATTCTGTATTGAGGTATGTTAGTAAGGAGCTTTTGAGTGACTTAAGACTGGGGGAAGATTTGATGGTGTCTGGGAGGTTATTCCATAATTGTGGTGCTCTGTAGGAAAATGAGGACCGAGCCACTGTCTTTTTGTATTGTGGTATTGCAAGTAAGGTGCTGGTCCTGGATCGGAGGTTATAGGATGAGGGAGCTGCTGGGGGAAGCAGTCTATTCAGGTAGGTGCAGATTCCCAGAGATGCTCTTAAACACCAGGCTGGAAAGATGAAGGGTGCGTCTAGATTCCAGCGATGGCCAGTTTAGCTCTTTTAACATGTCACAATGAGTTATGAGTTATACAATGTAGTAAGTTTATGAAGGTGTGTTTGCGGGGCGGCTACATACACTACATCTCCGTAATCAATAGCCGGCATAAGCATTTGCTGTACAATCTGCTTTCTTACCGCGGGACTCAGGCAGGATTTGTTTCTGTACAGGGCACCTAGTTTGGGGTAAAGTTTAGATGAGAGTTTTTCGATGTGGGGGCCAAAGGATAGATTAGGGTCCAACCACATACCTAGATATTTGAGAGAAGTGACTGTGGTCAGCATGCCATTTGATTTTGTCCCAACACATAGATGGGGATTTTGCAATTTGTGTAGTTTAGGTGCTGTTCCAAAGAGCATCGTTACAGTTTTGTCAGTATTTAAAAAAAGTTTGTTGTTTTTGATCCACTTTTCTACAGCTGTGAATTGTTCTTGCAGCACGGCCTCCAGCTGCGGGAGATTTGGTTTGCTGGTATAGATCACAGTGTCGTCTGCGTACATATGTACAGTTGAGGCTTTGCAGACGTTGGGCAGATCATTTATGAATATTGTGAATAGCCTTGGGGTACACCGCAAGTGACTGGGAGCGGGAGGGAGGAGCTGCCAGAAATTGACATATATTGTGATCGGTCGGATACATAGGATTGAAACCAGGTTAGCGTGCGATCACCAATGCCAGAGTTTTTAAGTTTTTCTAACAAGATGCCATGGTCTACCGTGTCAAAGGCCTTGGCAAAATCAAGGAAGATGGCTCCAGTTAGGTTTCCTTGTTCCATCCCAGCCTGAATATCATTGCAGACTTTTAAAAGGGCAGTTGTAGTTGAGTGATTTGGACGAAAGCCTGATTGATCCGGGGTTAAGTAGTTCCAATATTGATAATAATCACGTAATTGTGTGTAGACACATTTTTCCAAGACTTTTGACATTACAGGGAGCAACGATATCGGACGGTAGTTGGATACCAAAGTACTGTCACCACTTTTATGGATAAGTACCACTCTTGCAGTCTTCCAGAGCTTGGGTATTTATTAGGGTTGCGACAGGATTTGCAATTGCTGGCGCACTGATTTTCAGCAGCATTGCTGGTATTTGATCAGGTCCAGACTGGTATTTCATTTTTTGCTTACAGAGAAGTTTAGTAATGACACTAACAGGCACTGGTCTAAAACTGAATTCCTGTCTGATACAGGGACTTTGCACAGTTGGGGGGGGGCCTGACCTGCATGAGGCCTCTCTGATTGATTGCCAAGCTAGGAAATGACATGCAAAGTGGTGGCACATCCAACAAAATAATCATTAAAGGCATTTGCTACATCTAGGGGGTGTTCCAGGGTTTGGTTGTTTACTTTGACAGCAGCTGGCTGGGAGTGGACTGGGGGTGCTTGTAGGTTACTTATGGTTCTCCAAAAGTTTCTAGGATTTGATATGTTATTGTTTAGATTTTCATTGAAGTAATGGGCTTTGGCCATTTTTGTTTGTTTTGTGCATTCATTCCGGCATTTTCGGTATTCGTAGTGATCGTTCATGGAACCAGTACTCTTGAAATTTGACCACCGTGAATCTCTAAGCTGGTACATTAGTGTAAGATCAGCTGTAACCCAGGGGAGATGAGTCCCTTTTACTCGCACTTTACGCAGCGGGGCATGGGAATTCCAGACTTGCAGGAGCTCAGACTGAAAGTATTCAACTGCACAGTCTAGGTCTGGGATTAGGCTTAGCATGTACCAGGGGAGCTGTTTGAGATCACTTAGGAAGGATTCAAGAATAAATTTCTTGAAAGACCTGGTGGTTATTACCTTTGGGGGAGATTTCAAGGCCTTAATTTTGCGCACGCAGTACACTAGACAATGGTCACTAAAGCTATTAGCAAGAACGCCTGCCTCCTGTATTCTATCAGGAGATGAGGAGAGAATCCAGTCCAACAAGGTATGGTTAGGGCTTTTCATATTAATGCGAGTGGGGGAGGAGATTAATTGAGTTAGCTGCAAAGTTTTAAACAGCGAGCAGTGTTTATTGTTTTTAGGATTTAGCCAATCTGTATTAAAATCGCCCAGGACCAGCAGTTCACTTTTTTGGTTTATATCAAACATGCTCTTGTAATTATTTAAGTCATGGAAACAGAAGGTAACAACGAAATAGAGTCTTCAGTATGATCTGGAAAGCAAAAGTTAAATGTGTAAAAAATTGATATATTTGAGAATTTCAAAGCAAAACGCCCTTAGGTAAGTTTGAACATTTCACTTTCACCACAAACCATATCGGACATGATCAACTTTAAACACCTGTGCTGTGAAATGACAATATCTGGCACGTAGAGAAGTATTTCTGTGATAACCTGATGTATACATCCAGTCACCACTGCCAAGGGGTTGCAAATATATGATTATTTGCAGTTATCGATGCCATGTTAGGATATTTTTCTGGGTAAACGTGAGTAGTTGATATGGTACTAGCTAATCCTGAAAAAAAGAAGTAAGCATGATACAGTTGTACACTCAATAGTTAAAGTTTTTTGTATTAGTAATAGATATTTTATGGTCCAGTTCCAACATTGGCAGTTTCATGGAGGTGCCACAGTGGCACTAATAAGGAGCTGTCATTTTGACAGACCTGGACTGGCCATTGAGCACCCTGTGTGCTGATGCCACCAAGTTTACTGACCAATGTTTTGCACCTGATTGCCTGTATTTGTGCCACCTTGGTAATACCAGCAGTGCAAGTTGAAGCCGGTGATAACAAGGATAATAAACCTTAAAGGCTTAAAGGAGGTGCTGTGAAGCATCCTTCAGGGGAAATCGAGCGGTTGTATCACAAAATCTGCTGGTTGCCACTCCTGAAAGCTGCCCAACTATGCTAAAATACGGTCCAGCAGCCACATACAATTGAACAGATTATACCATGTGGACTGGGGCTTGATCTGGGGCATGGGTGGTAGTTGAAGAGGCCGATTTGAATGGTTTTGGGTAAAGGGGTGGTGTAAGGAGTTGATTTGGGATGTGGTAAGCAGTGGAAGATGCTGATTTGGGATATGGGGTGGAAGACGCAGTGCTGATTGGGGTAAAGGGAGGTGAATGGGATTGGTCTTGGTTATGGGATGATAGAAGGGGATGATTTGTACTGGGTGTATGGGGTGGCAGAAAGGGACAATCTGGGGCATGAGAGATGGCAGTAAGTAAGGGATAATGAAAGGTCATGAGGGGTTGTGGAATGGGTTTACTTGGGGCATCAGTGGTGGTGGGTATAATTTTGTGTTTCAAAAAGGTTGAAGTGGCTTATGCCATTGATAAATACAACATGAATGTTGGGTTTTGTGCGTGACATATTCATGGCATTGTTACCCATACAGGAGAGCTTCAATGGTGCTTAGAGCATGGATAATAGTAACAAGGACAACTGATCAGCATTGTTGTCAGACATTATTTTAGGATGATGCACCCCTGACCTTGACGAATCCTTTCTGCTACTACAGCAGGTTCATCATCCATCAAAAACTGGGCGTTCGAATATTAGAAATGTAAAACGTGAGCCAATATATCCTTAGAAATAAAGGGCTAAATTCCATAGTTGGTGCTACCTTAACCAGAGTTGTTGTACACTTACCAGAGCTATTGGACAGTATTCCAAAGCTGGTGCCAACTTAGCCAGAGCTGTTGTAAACTTAGCACCAACTTTGTAATATAGCCCCAAGTGTTTTAACTAATGCAGTGTCTAAATATGACAAAAAAAAACAGCACACAGAAAGTAATTTTATAAAAACATTTTAAAACTAACAAAAACATTCAAAGGAGTGCAATTTGTTACTATGTCTTACCAACAATGCAACGGTAGGTTTAGAGCCAAGGCTCAAGGTTTAATAACCTTAAATGTGTATAGATTACCAACAGAGAATACAGAGTTATTTATACTAGCAACATTTTGACTGCAAAACTAATGTTTACCAAAGTCCTTAATGGCTGGAAGACTGAACTGATGCCAGCTAGGTTTGTGAATGAATAAAATATCTAGAGGTTATTCACAAACCTCCGAACTGGCCCCAGATTGCAGACGGTGAATTCCACCGTTCGGTGCAATTTAGGGTCACTTTGTCTATTCACCAAGCCGTCAATCGACAAATACTGGCGAATTGACAGCAAAATATGGTGCATTATGCTGCAATTTGGCAGCACTGAAATAGCTCTATAGAGGACTATCATGTCTTCTATTCACAGAATGCCAAATTGCACTGAAATTCCAGTGAAATGCCCCGATTGTCGGTGTTTCAGGTCAAAAAATTTAAACAGCTTAATCCCCTAGGGAACAATGTAAAAAAGTAATATCTTTTTACATTTTATTTTAAAGACCCTTTATTCTTTTCATTTTCAGCAAGAACCCTTTATACTTCTTGATTTTTAGAACACTATGTATTTTTTTTTGGATGAAATGTTTGTTTCTCAATTTTAATTTTAAAAAGACTTTTATATTTTTAAATAGGCCTTTTTATTCTTTTTTGAAAAATTACCTTTTTTTATTATTTTGAAACGGTTTAATACATTTTTATTGCTTTAATTTGTTAGAATTGCAGAGCCCCGCCGGTGTGAAGATGGAAAAAAAAAAAAATTAAGGCATAGCCACGCTTTATTAGGCCGTGGGGGCAAGCTACTAAATTGCTCCCACGTTTTAAGGCCCCCATTACATTCTTCGCGCAATGTTGTTCGCGCAGCATAAAAATTTTTGCGCGCATCGTCCGGCGTTATCGCGCAAAACTTAACGGAGTATTCCGATCCGAATGCATTTTCTCATCCGTCCAAAAATAACGTTCATAAAAACGGCGCGCAAAACGAAGAGTAATACGCGCGCAGTAACGTAGCGCACGTAGATCAGTGTGCAGACTGTTTTTTTTGCCGGATTCAGCCAATCAGAATTAAGAACCTTAATTGACATCAATTTACCTTAATTGACTCACTTAAGTTTTTGCGCCTGTCAAAGTAAATCTGAGTATACATGCTGCAGCAATAAAAAAAATATGCACAAATTCACAATTTTTTGGTTTGGATATGTGTAGAATGTGTAACTATACTGTGCTGTATTTTTTTTTCGTGCTGGTGTTTTTCGTTTCGGCCAAAACGTTCCGATTTGCAGTTACCACCAGATTTTCAAAGAAGTTAAAATAATGCACGCAAATGTCGTTTGTTTAACGTTGTGCGAAGATTGTAATACCATCCGCGTACCAGCGCACGAACGCATTTGCGCTCACAATGTTAAGTATGGGATGCAAACACGAAATTTCATTCGCGCAGGCTCACTCGCGTTAAACGTTAACGCGCATCATTTGCGAGAACGTTGCAATACGACGTTCAGCGCAAAGGGTTTTGCCCCTCGCGCAAATGCGCATTTGCGCATGCAAAACACAATGCGCGAAGAATGTAATAGGGGCCTAAGGGTTTTATTTCTCATCAGCATGCACACAAGTTACCCGTTCTGTGTGAACCCTAAAGAGACACAGAGTCTCATCCCTGAGTCCTCCAACCTTGGAACAGGGCAGCAGCCTCCCACAGCTCTCCATGCCCAGCTGCAAGTGTATGATAAGAGCACTAAAACCTTTGTATTGGCACAGTGGCTCAATAGGATAACACACCTTGTTACTAAGTAAGAGATCCAGGTTGAATCTCAACAGGGGTCATGTATTTTTTTTTAAATGTTTACATCTTCTTGTGCCTTGTACATTATATATTTATGATGCTGCTATTATAAAATGGTATTATTCAATAATAGTAGTATTACAATAAAGTTATGATTAATAAGTAAATAAAACAAAGCTTATTATGATACTTTTAGTCATAATACAATTCTATACTAATAATAGCAACATTATAAGATATATAATATTAGAAGGCACAGGAAGAAAAAGAAAAAAAGGATTCAAAGGCCATGCGGGGATTTGATCTTAGGACCTCTACCCTAACAAGGTGCATTATCCTATTGAGCCAGGAGAGCAGGGTGAGGCTGTAGCCTTGTCCCGAGGTAGGACGACTCGAGGAGGAGACTGTCTCTTTAGCGAGTGCACAGAATGGGTAACTCGGCCACACGCCTATTGGAAAAAACATTTAAAACGCGGGAACAAATAAAGCGTGGCCATGCTTTAATTATTTTCTTCATTCCGACACTGGCAGGGCTCTGTAGAGAATAGGAGAGCTCTGTTCTTATATTTTCCCAGTTCGGTGGAATTTTCCAATGCGGCACAGTTCGGTGGTTTTTGCCGATGCCCGATAACCGTAATAGTGAATATGCCGTATTTTTGGCAAAATGGAATCACCAAAATGAAAAGCTTTGTTAATAGTCCCTTCTGTTATCTCAACACAAATTTATTTTTGTTCTTCATATCCTATTTTAGCTGACTCATGGGTAGATAATACACCATTTTCAATCAAAATCAATTGCCTTATTATACATTATGCTTATCTTATTCAAGGTCATACCTAGTAGAAAAGGCCTATTTCTTTGTAGGAACACAAAAATTATGTATGGGGTTGGGTATCCACAATACCCAAAAGAAAGTTCTTTAAGAAAATTTATGAAAATATACTCAGCTGCTGCTGGAGAAGCAATTCACTCTTGTACATCCAACCAAGAGGGTAATGAATCTTAAGCAAGTATGGAAAAAAGATACCTCCAGCGCTGCAAGGAATGGTGCACTGGTGCTACCACATTTATTTTAAATAAACATAAAGAAAACACAAAACAAACATTTCGGGGACACAGCCCCTTCCTCAGTGTATAGTAGCACCAGTGCACCATTCCTTGCAGCGCTGGAGGTATCTTTTTTCCATACTTGCCTATTTCTTTGTGTTGCCCAAGACCTGTAAGCAATATATTTATCTATCTGCTTGGTTATATGCTATAACCAAGCCGTTATGCTCACACTGGAATTATATTACATCTATCGGTTGTTTTCTCTAAAAGTCATTAACTTTGACCTGCTCCTCATCTTCAATCTGAAGATAATTCCCAGGGCGGCATATTCCTTACTGGTTTCAGGGCTTAAATATAAGGGTTTATGAAGAAAAGCTGCTTTCGGTACAATGCTATTACACCATGATAGTATACTTAGAAATTGCAAGCTTTGAAATCTTACATCAACTACACAAACTGATCATTTCAAAAGAAAGAATACGTCATTGACGGAACGTAAAGAAAAATCGTTTTGATGTTGAACTTTAATGATATATGTTAATATTTTTTTTATGAAACAAGGATGCAAGGGAGAATGGAAAAAAAATATTTTACTTTAAAAAATGCATTCTCAAAAAAATAATCTCACAATTTACAATTACAAAGTGAATTAATGTGAATACTGTCATGTATTCTATATAAAGGAACGAAAAATAAGGAGGTTAAAATAAAATGCTGCATAAGGCTTTGTAAGTTCTAGAATTTTTGCTGCCAATAATATGATGTGTGTTGGATTACTTTTAAAAAACAATACTAATAAACACACTTTGGGTATTGCAATTTAAATCATGACTTTAACAACGTGACATTAAATTAGAGAGATGCAGTAATGCTGGCATTATTCTAAAGTTAAACTGAGCAAAATGATAGTACTGGGTATTATATTGCATCCAATAACATAAACCCGCTCTTATAATTAGGGATGTTCCGATACCAGTATCAGTACCAATACTGTGATCTGCCAGAGTAATTGGTACTCGTGCAGATGCTCCAATACCTCAACACGATACCGGAACCCTGCACTGGGCTGGCTTGCCGGCCGGTGTCCGATGGGCAGGAGTGGCTGACAGAGTGCTCTAATGGCACTCTGCCAGGTCCCTCCGGGTGGCCTTGCTGCTTCAAGTGGCCGCCGGCAATGGTTGTAGCCCAGCCGCTAGCTTGGGAACCACCAGACACGATCTTGCGAGATCCTGGAGTTCACAAGATCCCAGAGTGTTTGCAAAATCATGTAGCACCCCCTACACCACCCCAATAAATCCGAAACTCAACTCTCATCCCGTAGCAAAAACGGTGACACGATCTGCCGCTTTTTGTAACCATGAGTAGAGTGAGACTGGAAACCAACTGCTCCTAGTTTCCCTCCATGGTGCTGCAAGATCTTGATAGAGCGAGATTGCGCTTCCAGGCCACAAGCCCTGCACAACCATCCATGGAGTCCTATGGACTCTAGGAGGTGATACTTGTGGTGGCACGGAAGCGAAACCACATGTATCCCAGCAGTTAGCTCTGCATTCCGAGGTGAGGCGTGGAGACAGCCAGCCCCAGAATAGCGAGGTAAAGTGAGACGCTACGGGGAAACCTGCAGGTGCAGATTTTCCCGGTTAGTATCCCCATTTTAGCACGAACTTGGGGATAGCAACCTTAAGAAATCTAAGGTTAAAAATTGTTTCAACACGGGGGGGGGGGGTTGTTCACATCACATCTGCCAGAGACTGTACTTACTAAAGTCCACAGTACATTTGAAAATACAGGCTGTTCTTGGGAAGTGACTCTTGTTGATGGAGTTTTCTTTCCATTGCCGTTATATTTCCTTCTAGTCCCTTTATGTGTGTGTGTTTACCTTGCCTGTAGAGGGGGGGATTTTTTGTAATGCAAGTTCACATTATTGTACCGTTGACCGGAATCTCTAACTAAAGTTATTATAAAAAATAAAAAAAAGGAAGTAAAATACCAGAAATTAATTTTCCAGACATTCTACTTTTGTACAACGCAACTTTTACTGCTGGCATTCTTTAAATAAAGTACAATAATAATAAGACAAAACTCGTAGCATACCTTACTGTTAAGACTTAAGGGGTTATTCGGAGACAGCCGATCTGGCCCTGAACAGGGAATTTCCCCGTACAGTGCCATTTCGGGGCCATTCAGCTATTCAAATTTTGGTGAACTGCCAGTAAATACGATGCCTGTTAGAAGGCAGTGAAATTCCCCATAGAGAAGTAAGGCTGGGGTCAGACCAGCGCACTTTTAACGTGCGTTCTGGCGCACATAATTACGGCCGCACTAGCAGCAGATGACGGGCAATGACGGCCAACATACGATGTACGGCCGCACAAAAGTCCGGCTGTGCAACGCAAGTGGAATTTGAATGCATTTTTTTGAGAACGCTGAACCGCTAGTACTGACGTACTGAGTGCGCAGCTGCGGCATAGCGGCGTGTTTGCGTGATTAGGAGATGTCAGACGCTGCTAATGTCCAGCCTACATAACGTCCAGACGCAAAAAGAGTTTTATTGACGATCCGTACAAAATCACGACCGACAATGCGCGTCGTCTGACCGTTTTTGCGCATTCCGTGAAAAAATACGTCAATGCGTTCGGACGCACTTTTTCACGTTCGTGGGGAAAAATGCTTTCGTCTGACCCTAGCCTAAAGGTTAATCTATTCAGAGAACAATGAACAGCAGTGAAAAGTTTCCGAAGTGCCCTGCTGTGCGGTGGTTTAATTCAGCAGGTTTATTCAGGCGAACCCCATAGGCTTCAATGTTAAAAATATTGAAGTTTCCTATTCAATATCTAATAAACCATTATTTTAATCTTTATTGGTTTTTTTTAGTATCCTTTAGACATTTTTTGGGGGTTTTCTCGGCAATTATTTTTTTCAGTTTTCTTTTTAATAGGGAATTTTCTTTTTTCTGTAACAGACCTTTTTATCATCATTCATAGGACCGTATAAGTAAATTCCAGGCATGTTCAGTAAGTTTTTTTGCAAACAGGGTTTCAATTTTGGCACTTTCAAACTCCCCCCCCCCCCGGTTCGGCAGCTCGTTGGCTTTTTCCCTGGACGTGTTCAGCTTTTTTTTTTGTGGTGGTTTGAGTGATCTGATACTTTGGATCGTATCGAATGTGTTTTTGGCGAATTTTTGGATTCTGGGACCCTGCGGTGAAATTTGATTCCCTGAAGTGCAGGGAGCGAGAGAGCACCAAAATATCGGCGACAATTCGGTACTCTCTGAATAACCCCTATGTATTAGTAGTCTGAATGTCTGACTTCATAGAAAAGTGTGTTGTTACAGGCAAAGTGACTTCCTACCTCAGTGATTTAACACTATATCAAATGAATCCCATACAATCCTTTCACTAGATAGAATTCTTTTTCCATTGGTGCATTTTCAGGGTTAATTCATTGTAATATCACAGGGTCAAGGTAGCTTATCCACAACTGAATTTATTTAAGTGATTTTGCTCAGTGACATTCTGAAAGTACATCTCCCAACAAGTAATTTAATTTCTCACATGCGGATAATGTCATTAAATAGGATTAGAAGAATATGATTCATCTTCACTTGATCTAAATTCAAAAAGTTTAGCAAGTCATTAAGCAGAACATAGTGAGCGGTCATTGGATGCAGTGACATATGGAAATTATGAATTTGGATCAAGGCTTATATTTTAAAGTATTTTCAATCTGACCTGCCTGAAAAAATACACTCTAGCACATAAGAGAATAATGAATTTATGTTCTAAGAATATAAAAACCCAGTTCTGAGAATAACCCACAACTGCTTTCCCTTTCATACAGAATAACTTTTATTTTAAAGTACAAAGTGTGGAGAAGTGATTTATGAATTCTGCTCTGCATAAATGAATAATACAAACAATACTGATAAATAAGAAAATAACAAAACATAAATGCACATAAATAATAAAGATAAAGCAGGTGTAAAACAGATTGTCAACTGCAACAAACACTAACAGCATTATAAATGAAGAAAATTCAACGGATTCAATGCTTGACATAGGTGGTGGTCAGGGGACAATAAGAAACTAATGCACCACATTCAGAAAACACAAGACTTGTTCCCGCATACAAAGAAGTACACTTGCTTTTGCTGATTCTGCATAAGGATGTCTGATGATGCTCTGAAAAATAGCTTTTTGGGGACCATTCTAACATAAACAGGGCTTTAGAGGAGAAACATTTAAGGGCAGTAGAGGATGTCCTGCAGTGGTGTATTTAGGTTTTGTGCTGCCCTAGGCCTGACTAAACTCATGCACCCCCTAATTTAAATTTGACGAACCCCTTCCTGTCAAGGGCACACCTCTTCCTGGTTAATCCCCACCCTTCCTCTTTAAGCTCCACCTTTTCCTCTTAGAGCTCCGCCTTTTCCTCTCTTTATATTAAAAGTGGATACCAAGTGCCTACTTGTATATTTTGTATACCATTTCAAATGTATCTATGGAGATAAAGAAAATTATGAAATGTTTACATTCAAGCATTTTTACAAAGAACAGCCACGCATGTCAAGTCTACTGGATCACAGCCGCTCTAATTGGTTGAACAATAAAATCCACAGAAACGTGCACTGCGTATTAGTGTATCACAAAGCTGCACAGCAATAAAACCCACAGAAATGTGCAGTGTGTATGAGCATATCACAGAACTGCACAGCAATAAAACTCACAGTAATGTGCAGTGTGTATGAGCGTATCCCAGAGCTCCAGGGCAATAAAACTCACAGTAATATGCAGTGTGTATCACAGAATCCACAGCAATAAAACTCCCAGCAATGCAATGTTTGGTGTGTGTCAGCGTATCAGAATCCACAGCAATAAAACTCCCAGCAATGCAATGTGCGGTGTGTATGAGTGCATCAGAATTCACAGCAATAAAACTCCCAGCAAACCGAGTGTATATGAGCACACAGCAATTATGCTGTGGAGCCATCTTGTCAGCAGTGGGGTGCCACTACCAGAGGGTGCACTGTAGCTTTGATTCCCTTCCCAGTGGGTGTTCAGTCCAGAATAGAGTCTGTGTCAACGAAAGGGGGGGGCAGCTGCGCGCGTGCGTTTCACGTGGTTCAGCCAGTCATGTGGTACTGAGACTCAGAGAAATAGCAGTAAAATGCCCTGATGTTCGGTGGTTTCAATCAGCAGGTTTATTCAGGCGAACCCCATAGGTTTCAATGTTAAAAATACTCCCGTTTTAATGCAATATCGAATAAATCATTTATTATTTTAATCTGCAGTAAAAAGACTTTACTTGTTGATTTTTTTTTTTTTTTAGTACCTTTTAGTCATTTTTCAGATTTTTTTGGGCAAAATCCCCCCCCTTTTTTTTAATAACAGTTTTTCTTTTTTCTGTAACAGAACTTTTTATTATCAATCATAGGATCTTATATGTAAATTCCAGACATTTTCGTTCAGTAGTTCCTTTGAAAACAGCAGGCCACGGGTTTGCGGTGGCAGCATTCAGCGGCCGACCCCATGCACTTTGGGGACCCTGCGGTGAAAGGTGAATTCACTGCAGGGTGGGGAAATTTTATTCTCCTAAGTGCAGGGAACTAAAGAACACCAAAAAGTTGGCGTCATTTCGGTGCTCTGTGAGTAACCCATTTAGTGGTGAGGTTTTTTGCTGCCCCCTGGAAAGTGAAAGCCTAGACCTTGTCTACCCAGGACACATACTTGAAAATTAGTGAAATTTCAATGTATCCATCCTGGTAAAATAATTAGCAAAAGAAAAAAAAAAAAATTACAGGCCAAATTACACCACTGATGTCCTGTAGCTTCCGGGAAAGTCCTGCCCATCTAGGGTGGATCGAAAGTTAGACTTTTATAGATTTGTCATCCAAAGCATACTGCATTTATACTTTTGGTAAACAAGGAAAAGATGTATAAAACAACTCTGATCGTAACATGAACGCAGACCATGTGACAATTCAATGCAATACCTGGATGATTAGGTCTCTTTATCTTTGTAATATGCATAGGTACAAGGGCCTGTGCCAGCTTTTTTGGATGACGTACATTGTAGCTCGTTTAATCTTTTGCTGGATTGAATTTATTCAGATATTTAGGATGTTTATCAACATGAATATACACAAATCAATTCCTCGTGTTTCCAAAAGACGAAAATATTTCTAAAGTTAATACAAACAGTTTGGAAGACAAAGTCCGCTCAGAACTTTCATCATATACACACAGCAGGATAGTGGAACAGCAGATAAAGTCTAAATTGTTATTTAACAACCATTATAGCATGTATTAGGAAAAACACTCTACGTTTAGCTTTTAAACATTATGGGCTAGATTACATACAGAACGCTAACTGTAGCGCTCGGAAATGTGAAAGTTAACGTCAGGATAAGGGACTTTAACGCATGCCCCCCTGATTACCTTTCTAACGCTAAAAACGGTAAAAATCCATTTGTGCATCGGTGCTTGCGTGAGCTTACTTTACGCACCCTATGCTTAACATGGGGAGCGCAAACAGTAATTAGCATTAGGATAGGTAAGGTATTACAAAGTGCTAACGCTTATTACCGCACCGATGGGCAATACAGATTTTTTTACTGTCACCCAAAAGCTGGTGCTAAAGGATTCCACTTCTGCATCTCACAGGGCTCGCGACCTGAAAGCGGAACCCTCCATGGTGTCCTATAGACTCCAAGAGGTGATACTTGTGGTAGTGCTTCTGCGCCAAAGTGAGTATCATTGAGGGTAGTGCTGTGTTCCGGGTCAGGCTGCTGAATTGGCACCTGTCCTGGAATCTCCCACAAAAATGGAGACGCTACGGGGAAAACTGCAGATGCAGGTTTTCCACATTAGCATCCCCATTTTAGCACTACCCTTGTAATTGGGCCCTATATGTTCAATGGAGAGTGGGAAATACAGTTGTAACTTCAAAATTATTCAACCCCCACTGAAACTGAGTGTTTTGGCCAGTTTGACATTGATTTTGATCATTCAGTCATCTTGCTTACAATTAAATCAAAGAGGCACGTGTAGGTCAGACAAATATAACATAACATTTATAATGAAATAACCACAAATGTCTTTTCTGTGCTCACATCATTATCAGTTTTATTCAACCCCCAAGTGACATTCAATCTTAGTACTTAGTACAACATCCTTTTACAGTTATAACAGATTTTAAACGTGAAGCATAGCTTGACACAAGTGTCTTGCAGCGATCTACGGGTATCTTCGCCCATTCATCATGGGCAAAAGCCTCCAGTTCAGTCACATTCTTAGGCTTGCGCACTGCAACTGCTTTCTTTAAGTCCCACCAGAGGTTCTCAATCGGATTTAAGTCAGGTGACTGCGATGGCCACTCCAAAATGTTCCAGCCTTTAATCTGCAACCATGCTCTAGTGGACTTGGTATGCTTGGGATCATTGTCCTGTTGAAAGGTCCAACGTCTCCCAAGCCTCAGGTTTGTGACGGACTGCATCACATTGTCATCCAATATCTCCTGGTACTGAAGAGAATTCATGGTACCTTGCACACGCTGAAGCTTCCCTGTACCTGCAGAAGCAAAACAGCCCCAAAGCATGATTGACCCCCCGCCATGCTTCACAGTAGGCAAGGTGTTCTTTTCTTCATAGGCCTTGTTCTTCCTCCTCCAAACATAGCGTTGATCCATGGGCCCAAACAGTTCTAATTTTGTTTCATCAGTCCACAGAACACTATCCCAAAACTTCTGTGGTTTGTCCACATGACTTTTGGCATACTGCAGTCGACTCTTATTCTTTGGAGACAGCAAGGGGGTGCGCCTGGGAGTTCTGGCATGGAGGCCTTCATTACGCAGTGTGCTCCGTATTGTCTGAGCTGAAACTTCAGTACCCACGTCTGACAAATCTTTTCTCAGTTCCTCAGCAGTCACACGGGGACTTTTCTCCACTCTACGCTTCAGGTAGCGCACAGCAGTCGAAGTCAGCATCTTCTTTCTGCCACGACCAGGTAGCGTTTCAACAGTGCCCTTTGCCTTGAATTTGCGAATGATGCTTCCTAGGGTCTCTCTTGGTATGTTTAACATCTTTGCAATCTTCTTATAGCCATTGCCCTTCCTGTGAAGAGTAATCACCTCTTCTCTTGTCTTCCTGGACCATTCTCTTGACTTCACCATGTTTGTAACCACACCAGTAAATGTCTAGAAGGAGCTGAGTATCACAGTCATTTTAAAGCTGCCTAATTGGTGCTTATTATGCTTTATTGCTGCTCCGTGAAATCCACAGGTGTTTTCAATACCTGATTGAAAACACTTGAATGAACCTCTGTTCTTCAGAGTGGTAGTCTTTAAGGGGTTGAATAATTGTGACAATGAAGAATTCACAAAAGAAACATTTACTACTGTATTACAAAACCAATTGATGTCATTTTAGTTGCATATGGTTCTTTAAAAAGTCCTTGTAGGATTTCATTCTGAATACAATTACAAATGTACACTAAATTCCCTAAAACCCTTTACAGCATTGGGGGTTGAATAATTTTGAACACAACTGTACATCACTAGATTCATCCATTCATCGTGGGCCATATTATGAAGGTTTCTCCTTAGTGTCCCCGTTTTAGCGTGATATTATGGTGTAGGCGCTAATCCAGCAGCCTGTACCGTAACATGGAGCTAAACCTCGGGATGCTTGCGGCGACTTCATTGAGGCTAATGCTGTCGGTCACATGACCTGCAGGATCTCCCCTCTTGGCAGAGTGATTCGCAGAGGGAGACCACGGGGGGGGGGACTCTCTTTCCTCAGACTCTCTCTGCTCCCGGTGGCAAGAAGAAGCGGATAGAGCCGCTGTATGGAGTATGTGATTTTTTGTTTTGTCGTCGGCTGTTGCTGACGGATTCCGCAGAAGCAGGTCCTAGCTGTGGTTAACCTTCGAGTTAGCCACAGCAGGACAGTAATTAGCGTTAGAATTTTGTAATCCTAACTCTAATAACACTTTGCGCTCCCCAGGTTTAGCATAGGGAATGTAAAGTACAGTAAGCTCACGCTTGAAAGCACAAGCTCCGAATCGCTAACGTTTTTTTAACCCGTTAGCATTCGGAATGTAATATGGTCTGTTTGCGCTAGGGCAACCAGAGCTAACGTTAACGCTCACACAGGTGAGCACGAACGTTAGCGTTATCAAGGTAAATAGGGCCCCTTGTCAGTTATAAAGTCCAGTTTGGGTAGGCATACTGGGAGAAGAGACATGAGCTTTTTACGTGCTCCCCATTTTCTCCTTTTTGGCCATGCTACTCCTTTTTTCATGAACGTGCATTTCTGATGTACATATACCCGAAGTTCCTTCAGAATTTATTATAATAAAACTAGTGTGTGTACACATCTTGGCATCTCCATGGACAGATTATCTAGTGTGACTAAAATAATTTATTCTTCAGTCACAGTAGTTACCCTTGCATTTCTTTTTGGCCATAATGTTGGGAATTTGCTGATCACTCACAACACCATGGTGGACCCAGCATTATTTTTATTTTAGGATGAGCAGAAAAACTCAAATTTCTCTGAATTTGGCGGATATGTGAACTTGTAAGTAAAAGGCTTATTGTTCGAATAAACATGAGAGAGAACTGAAAAAAGCCATTATTGTGTGTTACTGGATATTAAAATGCATAAGAGAGAAGTCCGCTTCACAAATTACATTTAGAATGGAAAACAATAAACTAAAGCTATATAATGAAAATCCAATCTCCAAGAGCCATTTGAGGTTTTGCTCGTATCAGCAATAATTCATAATCCCGTCCAAAAACTTTTCCCCTTTTAAAATGAAAGTTTCTTCATAAATGTAATTTTGTTTGTTAATACATTTTACAGTCTAGTGCTTGAAAAACATTATCCCCAAAATACATGGGAAAAGAGATTCATCATTACACCTACTGATCACTTTTGAGGGTAGGTTTTAATAAATAATTCATGATACACTTCCACCTGTACAAGACCAGGAGTCACAGGCGTGAACAACTCATAGTTTAGGGTGTGTAAACATGTGACATGCATTACTTAAAAACTGTAAATAATCACAAGCTGTTAATTTTCATGTTCTTTATTAAGAACCAAATAATAAAAGCCAAAAAATGTAACTGAGAACCTAAAAGGTTTATACCGGGAGCAATTATCACAGTGGGTACCACCTTTTGGTTCACAAGTATGTCAGTTGTCATATTGCATCATGATTAATTCTCATCCAATCATGGGAAGACCTTGACAGCTGATTAGGCAAAAAAAAACAGCACTGACATTTGCACAAGGTCCAGTTATGCCAAACATAATAAATGTAAACAAAATGAATAAACTAAATACATGCCAGCAGTTGTCTGGGAATCTGGTGATTCTGCCTCACCACCTTGAGTGTTGTTTTTGCGTCATACTTCATGTAAATCATTATACATGCACGTTGCTTTCTAAGACCACCCACAGGCTTTCCTACCCACGTGAAAGGCGCAGTTGAGTAGAGAAGTTCCTTTTTTTGGCATGCCTGTCATGAGTGAAGGAGTGAAGAGTAGTTATGCCTGAAGACACATGTGGTTTGGAAGACATGACATCAGCAAACCCTCGACACTGGTGGCATCATAGAAGACTACACTAATGAGATAATGCAAGAATGTCCAGGCAGCTCAACACATGGTCCTCGCTGCGTTCTCAACAGCAGATAATATTAAGAGCTATTACTTGAATATCGGACGTTTTATTATTACTATGTAAAAAAAAATTGTCATCTGTTCTTTGAATCCCATATATCCCCGCCAAACAAAACAAAGGCTCGTTAAAAATGGCCATTAAAGTTCTCAGCCCAACTTCCAACGCAAATCTCTTAAAGTATGGTGGTCACTTCCCACGCTGTCCACATTGCTCGGCGGCTAGCAACGCATTCCACGCTGCTCACTGGCCGGCGAGTGACGAAGCGAATGGTCGCGACCACGTGATGAGGCCGTGGGCAGGACGCGGAATGATGACGCAGTGCCCACCAGGTTTTAAAGCAGGCGCTTGAGACATACTCGTTGCCCTGACGTGGTTTTCACTCCTCTCAGTGCTCATTGCGATTTATCATTTGTTTTTTCCGTTATATCAACACTGGCTTGTCTGACTTTTCTCCCGGCTCTTAACCCTTGGCATTCCTGACTCTCTTCAATGACGATACGGCGCTCTGGCATATGGCTGACACTCTACCCTAGCATTACGACCCTTGACATGCCTGTGACTATTCTTGTTATTACCCTGTTTATCTGCATCTTTAACCTCGTGTCTGGCTCAAGAGCACCCTTGTCTCAGGTTGATGAGCACCTTTGTTGGTAACCCCTGGTGTGTATATATCTATCAGCGTACTTCTCTGGTTTTTGGTATTAGGTAGCAATACTGACCATCCTAAGGATCGGAAGTGTAAGATGTTGTTCTGCGTACAGGCACCAGTCGAATAGATATCAGGGAGGAACGCGACAGGGTCCTACCTATTGCCAATACACAACCTTCTCCCAGAGAGAGACAATGGATTGTTAATTTATACCCTTCATAAGTTTATGTCACTTAATTTAAAACAAACTGGAAAACGTGTTAGATAAAGTATAAATTATAATATAATATAAAAAAGTATAAATTATAATATAACAAGACCAGTCTCTACTTCTAATTCATATCCGAATACAGATCTGAAAGAGTGGCCGACAGAACGTCTCATATTATTGATTATACAAAGTAGATGCTAAACGGAAGCCTGTCAGAGCTGACATTTCATAGATCTGAGCTAATCTAATGCGGAGATTTTATTAATTGGATTTCACATTGACTTTTAATCTATAAAAGTGATTGATCTGACATTTGGTATTTGTGGAATTGTTAGAGACTAAAAACAAACACAGTTTATGTTTTTCATTATTTTTGTATTAGATTTTTTGGGAGGGGAGAGCGTTAGCTTTAGTTTGATGTTACAGTTACAATCATTTATAAAGTGCAAACAGATTTGTTAGCGCTGTACAATGGGAGAGACAGAATAACAAATATACATAGACGTTACACACACTGAACAGTAGGAGTGAGGGACCCTGCTCTAGACTTCATAACACTGATCTGCACTTTTTCAACCTTTTTCTGTGGTTTTCAAATGAATAGGTGTATCTGAATGGATTTTTTGCGCAGATTCCGAAAATAACCTTCAAAATTCACATCAGGTTTTTTCACAAATGATGGAAATGTGAAAATTTAAAAAAAAAACTTATTTTTTTAACGACATTGCTATATGGCAACGTTTGTAACGTGTGAAAATGTTCTCTGGAGGGGCGGAATGATTGTTTAAGGAATAGATAAACATAAATAAATATTCAAAAGCAAACATACCTAACATTCGCCACTGGGCTCCCCTTCAAACTTCCTCTTTGGATTATCTTCGGTGTGCGTCCGTACAGTCTCTGTTCAACATCCAACAATAGCCGGCCATCATATGTACAGTCCGCTTTCCTTGGTATCGCTTTTCCATCACTTTAATATCCTGATGGAAGTGCTCGCCATGTTCTTCCGAAAAATCACCAAGATTGTTAGGAAAGTAATTTAGATGAGCATGAAGGAAGTGAACTTTGACGCTCATGTTGCAACCAAGCAGTTCATAGGATTCCAGCATATCCTCGACTAAAGTGGTGTAATTTGAAGCCTTCGTGTTCCCCAAAATGTTGTGTACCACATTTCTGAATGCAGTCCATGCTCGCAATTCGCAGGCACTCATGGTTTCCTCGAATATGTTGTCTGCCATTAATTTTCATATTTGAGGGCCTATGAAAATGCCAGCTTTAATTTTTTCAGACGTGATTGATGGAAACTTACCACCAAGATACTGAAAGCATTTACTGTTCCTGCTTAAAGCTGTCACGAATTACTCCATTAAGCCAAGTTTGATGTGTAAAGGTGGCAACAGTATTCGAGGGATCAACCAGTGGAAGTGAAACAATGTTTTTTTCGCCAGGTGTGAATGTACTTCTGACTGGCCACTGCTGCCGAACCCAATGTTCCGTCCTTGCTCTGGAGTCCCATTCACACAAAAAGCAAGGAAATTTGGTGTAGCCTGCTTGTTGGCCGAGCATTATTCAAATCACCTTGAAATCCCCGCACAAAGACCATTCATGAAACGTTTTTTTAAAATTTTCACATTTCCGTCATTTGTGAAAAAACTTGACGCACGTGATACGGAATTTTGAAGGTCATTTTCGGAATCTGCGCAAGAAATCCTTTCAGATACACCTATTCATTTCAAAACAACAAAACCTTGCATATTGGTGTAATCTAAGAGGAGAGGGGTGACACAGTAGGTAAGGGTACCACCTAGCAATCTAACATTGAAAATGATGGTCATAGATATTTCTGATTCCAGGACATCACTGAACCAGAAACTATGCAAAAAAACACAAATGATCTGGACTCTCAGGTGAAGAAAGTCTTGGGAACCTTTACAGTGGGCACATCTCACACAACATTTTGGCTCTTTGCAGAGCCTTTCTTATGCGACTTGAGAAAGGCTCTGCAAAGAGCCAAACCATTGTGTGAAATGTAACACAACTAGAGGCTTTGGTTTCTATTAATGGCCATTAAGAGTGTAAGCTCACCCGCCAAACGTCAAGGCACCTCTAATGAGGGTGAGTCCTATCCAAAAATGAAGCCACAGGCAGCTGTGTAGCAAACCATAACTGCTCATGCTGCTTGTCAGTCATGAGGTAGACTGGAGGAATTATTTATGCCCCCCAGAAACAAATCCACCTTGGGATAAAAAAAACAAAAGACACGAGCGGAACATGCTGCAATGATGACCTGGCTAGAGATACAACAACACATACATAGTACAGGAGGGCTGGGGTCGCGCCTGTTCCTCAATTGGGCGGCTGCAATGGGAATTAGCGCAGATGGCATCTTTTTTCTTATACATGCTGCTGGGCTGGATGCATCTGGTGGTTGCAGCCGCCCCATTGGTGGATAGGCGCGACCTCATCCCTCCTGTACATGTGAAATGTGCCCACATTAAAGGCACCCTATGTTTTCTTCATTTGAGAGCCCAGATCATTTATGTTTCTTGCATTATTGAGAACCTGGACTGCCCTGCCATGTGTGGCACCCTGTGCTGAAATTACTATGGAGTGTGTATCCTGTCTCTTTTGGTTATAAACCAGAAACTATGGAAACCGTAAGTAGTTGACTTCTGTCAATACATAGCATTTTGACTGAAAAAACTTTAATTCTGTAAGCAATGCTGGACATGCCTAATATAAATAATGTACAATATTCTTATGATTGTTATTAATGTTACCATTTCACTAGTGTCGATAACCAAGCTAGCTGTTCTGGTAAGAAAAAGGTTTAGACAAATGTACTAGCTTTTAAGCTGAAAGCAAAATCTTCACGAAAACTAAATAAATAAAACAAATAAAATACAACTTCAAAGTAAAAAGGCACTGCCCTGGAGCACCAAAAATCGGTTCTCAAAACAAAAGGCTTCAGGGGATTAAAACTGAATTTTCAAAGCTCCTTTTTTATCCTTTCAGACAATGATGCATACCAATCTCACAAAACAGCAAGGAGACTTATTTTCGAGATAACAAAAATCAACTAGTTTTTCTCCCAAACTTTTTAGGGGTTATTCGCTTAAGAGGAATGGTGTTAAGGGAAGTAATTCTCTTACTACTTATGTCAAAATAGTCGAGATACTGTAAAAGAGTAACGGAACCGGAAGCAGAATTTTAAAATTCAGCTGTTTTGCCCTTATATTTTAAATCCATTTGCAATTGTTCAGAATTTCAGTTTACAGGACACCTTTTGTTTAAATTAACTTGATATCTTAAAGTATATAGATATGCACACATTTAAGTTGTTGTGGAGGGCAAAAAATTTGATTAAAATCCTCCACGCTGCAAATTATGAATTTTATTATTGCAGAGGCCATTTACACACCACAGCAATTCAAATTACTGCTTCACAGAGCTCGAGTGCTACATTCCCCATATGCAGCACAGAACTCTGGGTAAGACATGTAAATGATTTCTGCAATTTCCCATTTTTTGCATCCTGGGTCTGCCATCTAGTATAGCATGACTCTGATTGATGGGATCGGTGTTAAAGCAGACCCAGGATGCAAAAAAATTGGAAATTGCAGACAATCATTTGGATGTCTTACCCAGAGTTCTGTGCTGCATACGGAGAATATAGCATATGAGCTCTGTGATTTTGAATCACTTTGAATTGCTGTGATGTGTAAACGGCCGCTGCAATAATAAACTTTATAATTTGCAGTGCGGAGGCTTTTAATCTCATTTTTGCCCTCCACCACAACTGCAATAAGTACTGATTTAGCCTACAGGCCAAGCACCAACTGTAACTGGTCATGCATAGCTCCTGCTGAAGAGGGTCCAATAAACCCATAATAGTGCTGTCCAGTTGCATAAACCTGATCTCTGATAAAAAATTTAAAAAAAGTCATCTAGTATGGCATGGCATTGATTTAAGGGTTCTGTGTTAAAGCAGACCCAGGATGCAAAAAAATGGGAAATTGCGGACATCATTTGCATGTCAAACCCAGAGGTCTGTGCTGCATATGGGAAATGTAGCATATGAGCTCTGTGATGCAGTTCCTGGAATTGCTGTGATGTGTAAATTGTCTCTGAAATAATAAATATACACACACACATTTTTTTTTTAAAAAAACCACACACAGTTTACCCCTTTACTAAACAAACCCTCCATCGATCCCAACTCTCCATCCGACTATTGTCCTGTATCCCTGCTTCCATTCACTTCCAAGCTCTTGGAAAAACTAGTTTTCAACCGCCTCTCCTTTTTCAATTTCCTACTTGACCCCCTGCAATCAGGCTTCTGTCCCCTACACTCCACAGAAATTGCCCTTACCAAATTCACCAATGATGGCTAAAAACCATGTCCACTATTCTATTCTCATCTTACTTGACCTCTCGGTTGCTTTTCACATTGTCGACCACCCCATCCTTCTATAGACTCTCCGCTCTCTTGGGCTTGGTGTCACTCCGCTCTCACCTCTATTTCAGGTCCTTCTCTGGGTCATTCACTGGTAACTCCTCTTCAATGCCTTTATCAGTTGGTGTTCCCAAGCCTCCATTCTAGGTCCTCTGCTCTGCTCTACTCCTCCTCCCTGGGAAAAATATTTAACAGCTTTGGCTTTAATAACCACCTCTATGCTGATGATACTCGGATCTACCTCTTCACCCCTGATCTCTCTCCTCCTGTCCTTTCCAAAGTCAGCAACTGTATCTGGCATTTCCTCCTGGATGGCCTCTAAAGATTAACATGTCAAAGACTGAGCTCCTACTAATTCCTCCCTCTAATGCCTCCCCACCTCCTGACTTCTCTATCATGGTTGATGGTATTACTATCTCCCCATCAAGTCAGGTTCACCGTCTCGGAATTCCACTTGACTCTGCTTTTTCCTGCATCCACCACATCCAGTCTCTTTCCTCCTCCTGCAGCTGCCGATTATGTAAGGTTTCCAGAATTTGGCCATTTCTTAACCGCTGATACCACAAAGCAACCCATCTACGCCCTTGTAATCTCCCGACTTGACTATTGTAATAATCTTCTAGCTAGCCTCCCTCTTTCCCACCTCTCCCCCCCCTACAGTCCATTCTAAAAGGTCTCTGCTAGGCTCATCCACCATACCCGCCGCTCTGTCTTTACGAGTATCTCTTCACTGGCTTCCCATCCACTGCAGAACTAAATTCAAAATCCTCACCCTGACCTACGGAGCCCTCACCAACTCCGCTCCCAGCTACCTGTCTTCAGTAATCACCAAATACACTCCAGCCCACTCCCTAAGGTCAAACCGTGACCTGCGTCTAGCTTCTCCCCGCATCACCTCTTCCCATGATAGACTGCAGGATTTTTTGAGCACAGCTCCCATCCTCTGGAACGCTCTCCCTCGTACTGTCAGACTTTCCCTTAGTTTCCCTTCGATCAAATGCTCCTTTAAGACTTTCCTATTCAGACAAGCCTGCCACCCGACTCACTAATACACCTCACTGCCCCAACCAGTGCATCATTGTCACTTTCCAGTCCTCTCCTCCTGTTTCCCACCCAACCCTTCTAGATTGCAAATTCCCATGGGAATAGGGCCATGGTTTCCTCCTGTGTTGGTTTGTCAATATTGCTTAGTCTCAATGTATTGTAACCCAATCTATATTGTACCCATTGTTCAGCGCTGCGGAATATATTGGCTCTACATAAATAAAAATACATAAATCATAATATACGTAATCCAGAAAGCAATAAAGAGAAGCACACACCACTATCCTTCACCCGAACAGAGTGCATCAGGGTCCACAGGCAGCCAGCCCACTGTATCCACATTACCAGAGAAAGAAACAAGTCACTTCATACAGGGTATGCCATTGGAGCAGGGTTTTATCATGCTATTCAAGGACCTTTATCAAGCATCCAGATGGATGTGGAGGCTTTGATTTAAAATAGTAACCAGGGGCCTACACTATGTACCACGCCTGAAAACTGGATCATAATATAATGTGTCCTTTAGAGGGCTTTATTTTTTAAAATTCTTTTCAATGTTTGCTAAATTTCATTATTTCGGTGGGATTTATACTTGGTATTATAATTCCTCCACTTGAGAAAATGCAAAAAAAGGTGGAAAGAAGAGAAATTATTCTAGATACTGAAGAACATACAAGGACATAAATTTTCTTATATAATAAACACAACCCATATGTTGTATATGTGATATAATACACCTGCTTGTTCCTGGATGGAGAACTTAATGCAGTAGCTCAGATAGAAGGTGCACCAACTGAAAGAGAGGGTAATTATTATCACCTTATACAGGAAGTAAAAAATCTCCATTGTACAAAACGCGTCCAATGCTCTATTGTTAAAAAATATAAAGGAACACTATTGAAAAGTAGAGTGTTCCGTCTTTTGCCCATAAATAATTGGGCAGAGGCTGCTGACGTATGCAAGTTCTGTAGTGTCTGCGCAGAATGATGGATCAGAGTTGCACTCATGCGCAGCTCCGATCCATCGTGGCCTCTTTGAGACCGATCGCTAAAGCGATTGGTCTCAGAGATAGTGACGCCAGCACGTTCCCTGAATGCAGGGCCGGTGATAGACTATTTTGCACCCTAGGCAAGACCAGCTAGTTGCACCCAAATTTTTTTTTAAAAAAAAATTAAAGCAACACAACATGAAACTATAATAAATTAATTGTACTCAGCAAATATAAATTTAACTGTATTAAACAAATATAAATATAGGAGAGGTATAACACTTAAAAGGTGTTAGAAGGGAATATATAAATATAAATATAGCTTTAACCCCATGGAGATCATGTACTATGTACATCTGTGGAAAAAAATCCCTTTAATGACCATGGACATATATATGGCACCAATCGCAGAGTTATTTATATTAAGGAGGAGCGGCACCGGCTCAACTCGTCATCCAGGTTGCTCCTTCCTGTGCAACACAGCAGGCAGCTGCTAACGTCACAGGCGACGAGGCGCCGGCTGCTAGGCCAAAAACGTGCGAGCTGCTGCATCCACGTCAGCTGCTGGCGTCGAGGAGGCTTCGAGGAGGAGTCAGGAGGAGGAGCTGTATTCTTCTGCTCCTCCGTTAAGACTCCGTCAGAGTTGAGCGTGTGCCGGACCGTGGCTCATGGACACCAGTGTCCGTGAGAGTGCAGACACATTGCCAATAACTGGTCGGGGCCGGCTGCGTTTCAGGTGGCAGTGAGCTCTAGGTGGCTGCCTAGCAGGAGCACCGGCCCTGCCTGTGTGTCAACCTCACTAATAGCCGATCCATAAACAGCTGCTGGTGAAGCTGTGTGGGCTGGTGCAAACTCCTCCACTTCACCCAACGATTTACGAGGGGGGGCAGAAGGGGGGGGCACTCCTCACATCTTGGTCATTTTAAAAATATAAATTGGTCAGTATGTGTAGAGTGTTTAAGTAAAATACCAAAATATGTCAATTTTAGCCTTTTCAGAGATTTAAGAAGACTCATTATGCAGCTGGCAGTAAACAGAATATATTTCAGGGACGAGCGAACACTGCAAGAATATCCCTTTAAGATGTTTTAAATTACGATGAAGACATCGATGTATCATTCCCAGTAAAGTATATTGATTAGTATTATATGACTCTATTAAACCACTCTGAAGAATTTTATGCTACAAAAGAACACTAAATGCAAAAAATTTATGATACTGCTGTCCTACCCCATAAAAAGTAGAAAATTATTTTTATATTATTAGATGTATAAGGGCAATATAAGCCCAATATGACCATTTTTGGTTGCAATATTTTTCATGGTTAGAACCTGGCAATGGTAAACTCTTCCCTTGTCATTATCTAGTATTTTGGAGGACATATCATGACTTTATCACTCAGCCCAGCACCTAATGATCTCTGACACAGTCCTGAGTACACACATAAACACACTCACACATCTAATTGCCTTCGTCTATATCGTCTATGGCTGGAAAAAACCCAAAATACACTGCCTGTGTCATTGACCTGTTGCGCTCGGTAAGGGAAAGCAGATTCGATTAGCAAAATAAATTGTGTTTCTCGTAAATACATTCACTCACAGATCAGTGACAAAAGGTCAAAACACATCGCGATTATAAATCACTCAATCCGATTGTATGGAATAAAAAAAAGTGTCCTTATTTTGGTGTGCAGTAAAGGTCTAGAGAAAAGTTTTCAGAGTGGGGGCACTAACAAGGTTCTGTGGCTTGAGAGTGTCACAATAAATAATTGATTGACTGTGACACTACAATAGTCAGAACCATATTCCTCATAGAAAGACTGATCCCTGAGGACCTAAGTGCACATCTTTGTAATGGGAGCAGCTGTAATAAATCCAATCTGACAACTATTCACAGACTGAAGCAATGTTCCATCAAATGTCTTTAAAGTCAGTTCCACACAAGCCAGCCTAGATTTGCCTGAGGATTTATTAGACATTTAGCTGGTGCGCATGTGATCATTCGTTAAACTGAAAATGGAAGGAAAAGAAGTTGACAAAGTGTAAAGCATAAAGCATCCTTATTGTCAGAAAATAAGATTTGATGGCTGTGTTCCCCTGTAAATGAAGATATCACAGTGTGATATACCGGTATATAACAAAACTATAAAATTTAAATATAAAATTATGATAGGTTATCCAATTTATATACCATTTTCAAGTATTCCAATCCGTATATGAGTAGCACGTGTCTGGCATTTAGATGTGCCAAATAGGATGCAGTGCCTTGTTCTGGATTTACGTGGGTCAGTACATACTAACTAATGTGTTCTGACAGTTTCTTTTGCGGTCTCCAAGAATGCATGGAGAGGCAGCTTACTGCACGAGCCATAACAAATTTATGTATTATTAATGTACAGCTGTCAGTGATGCATGTGCATCCGTGCCTTGAACATCTTACAACGACAGAGCCGGCCTTAAGCCTTTAGGTGCCCTGTGTGAAAAATATTTCAAGCGTCCACTCCCTGGTCGCAAAACACCGCGTCCAATACATCCTATCACATAAGACCTCCTATTCTTAGTAACACGTCCTTCCATTTTTAACACCAAAACAAAAGATAATAGGAAGCTCAAACAGACAACACACAGAAAGTCACAGAGAAACACTGACAAAAGGTACATTAATACAGGGAAAGACAAAGAGATATTGGAAAAGTCAAGGACAGTCAAAAAGACACTAACCTGCAACACAAACAATGAAAAAAACCATGACAGACGTACAAAGAAACAGACACTAGCAAGGAAATGACCAGTCATTGTGACAGTGACAACATTTTAGTCCTGGAAAAGGACCATTTTCAAGCAATCTGGATTGTCAATCTCTCCATTAAACGCTCCTTTGCATACTGTGGCTGGTGTGACTGGTCTTGTTATTAGATTTACACCTTGGTTGGAGTCCCTGGGCCGATGAAACCTTGGCTGGTGCAGTGTATTCTCATATATGCTCCTCTGTCTGCAATTGGAACCAAGAAACAGACACTCCCAAAGACGCTGGCGTTCTGCCAGACACAGACAAAAATATAATTAAGTCGCTGACAGATGCAGAGACAATTACAAGGTTATTGAGAAAGACACACACACATATTGAAAAACATACCACAGTCTCTGGCAAAGACGAAAAGACACCGACACAGAAAGACATTGACATAGTTATTGACAGAGATGCACAAATAATGATAACACTGACAGAAACACACAAATAATAACAGACACAAAACACTACCAAGAGACAATGACAATTACAAACACAAAAGATCCCCTGGCACTAACAGACATAAAGAGACATTGACAGAGACCCACAAAGACACTAACATGCATCACCACTGAATTAGATTTGACAATGACACAGAGATACTGAAAAACATGCAGACACAGATACACAGATCATACAATGGCAATGACAAATGCACTGACATATGCAATTACACTGACACATATGTACATACACAGACACACAGATACCCACACAAATACACTGATGAATACAAACGGACACTGACATGCAGAGGCACTCATACACCGTGAGAAGCACAGACACACACATTGACACACCATCACCACACTTACACAAAGATCCTGAAATTCCCATCACACACACTGAAAGCCCCCAACTATAACTCTCTATGCATTAAAGTAGTTGTATAATTTTGAGAGGAGTTTGCAACACGATTGGTAAGCTTTAATCATATGACGTATTTAAACATCTTTGTACATGATTTGTGGAACCTTGAAAATGGCTCCAGAGAGAGCCGAAACGTTGGTTTCTCTTTTTAATGTTTTGAAATAAAGTTTGTTTTATTTTTTACGAGTGCAGCCATTTCTGTTATATATATATATATATATATATATATACACACAGTGTGTTTATTATTGCAGAAGCCACCTGCACATCATAGCAATTCAAAGAATTGCATCCCAGAGCTCCTGTGCCACATTCCCCATATGAAGCAAGGAATTCTGGGTAGGATATGCAAATGACCTCTGTCTCACTTTTATGCATCCTGGATCTGTTATTACACAGAACCCTAAAATCCATGCTATGCCACACTGTGACTTTGTAGCAAAGATAAGGTTATGCACACACACATATACACACACACACACACACCAGTCACCCGACAGATGTATGTACACACTACTTGTTTACTACCACCAGTTAATAGATGTTTAATCTTGATATATAAAATGCATGGCTTCTCACATTCGATGATGCTCATACCTCAATACACATGTATTTATTACATTTGTAGAGGTTTTAAAACAAATAAAACTGAATTGAAATCATTTCTAATACTTTCAACCAGATAAGAGATTGTTGCTTCTTGGTGTAGACCAAAGAGTAGGGTAAAATTGGTCCTTATAGGCAGATATATTGGAGTTGCTAATGAACTAGGACGGGCTGGAAGATGGAATTGTACTGTCTATTAACAGCAGTGATAAAGAATTTACATTTCGTATAGATTTCCATTTGTTCATTTCCTTGATGTTGTGAATCGGCAAAGAAGACACATCATTAGTAATATTCTGGCCAAACCCAATGGCAGTAAATAGTTATGTTGATTTAAACAGTCAATGCTGCTTATTCAAGAGTTATGAGCAGCTGGAATGCTTCTCTTTGGCAGCAGAAATTATTTAGAAAGGTCTCCTTTTTTCAGTTGCGCGCTTTAAATCCATTAAAAAAAATGATCATTGCATTTAGTATTCTTAAAAATAAATGGTTGCGCTACGCTTCAGACTGGATACGGGGCACCTCCCATTATATTGACCATGCGGTGGAGCTGGCGTTGCTACCTGCCTCTTTATTGACCTTTCTTCATCAACACTCTCCGGCTATCCCCCCGCCTCTCCAATCCAATCCCTTGCTGTACACCAAACTTGCTTGGATTAGTGTCCGTAAGTGTTTACATTTATCCTGGCAGGCATCTTTATGGTCCCCTATTTTGCGTAATCCCAATTTCCAACACGCTAGCTCAATGAGGCCTGACACAAATACACCATTATGTAGAGGCAGTATCGAGACTGCACTTCTCCTACTCGACTCTAGGTACCATAATAGGCCCGCTTTCTCTCCACCCTGTTATTTATTTGCAACTGCGACAATTTCTTCTTGTTCAATTTGCTGATCTCACCCCTGCGAATTGGGCTAATCCTCTAGATTCCTTGTTGTTCCTAAATTCCATACCTCCCCCATCGACTTGTAGTATTTATCTTCACCTACAGGCTTCCTCACCTACATCAACCCCTTGGATGGCAATTTCGAAATGGTCCACTTCCTTCCCAACACTTACTCCGCAGGTCCTCATCAACTCGACTTTACAATCCCGGTGCCTCATTCCTTTGTCTACTTATAGGGAAATGCTATACAGAATCCTCCACCGCGCCTACATGGAACCTAACAGGATGGCCAGAGTCGGACTCACACCCACCGCTGCATGCCTTAAATGTGGTCACTCTCCCGCCGACCTCTGGCACTGTTTATGGTTGTGTCCCAACATACAGCTGTTCTGGGACTCTATCCGTAGATTCTGCTCGACAGTCCTTCAAATTACAGCTCACAACACCCCTGAATGGGCCATTTTCAATTTCTTTCCTCCCAAATCTGCCCGCCCCCAACTTAAACGTCACAGGTTTTGGCTCCCTTTGCTGGCGGCCACAGGTAAAAAGGCCATCCTTTCACGATGGATCTATCCCACTCCACCCACCTTTTGTATGTTAAATGACAGGGTTTATTCCATGTTTTTAATTGATTGGATAGAAGCTTCCTTACACCTGGAAGACAGTGGCGTAACTAGAAACCTGAGGGCCCCGGTGCAAGAATTCATGACGGGCCCCCCCGGGCCCCCCCCAAAAAAACATGTTAACTTACAGCCAAGAAGTGCGGGTAAATGTTACAGCCAAGAAGTGCCGTAAATGTTACAGCCAAGAAGTGCGGTAAATGTTACAGCCAAGTGCGGTAAATGTTAACTTACAGCCAAGAAGTGCGGTAAATGTTACAGCCAAGAAGTGCGGTAAATGTTACAGCCAAGTGCAGAAAACGGAACAAACTGGATCAGCCTGAATCTCAAACGGAATGCAATTAGCATGTTAGACATAGCCCCCCCCCCTATGCAGGAGCCAGGAGGCCACCTCATTGGCCACCCCCGGAACGCAGGCTGAGGCCACCATACTCAAGACAGGGCCCCCCACAGTACTCAAGGCCCCCCACCCCCATGGTAATGCAGGCCTGGCTGCCATATTGGAAGGGCCCCCCAGTGGCCCCCATGATAACTCAGGCCAGGCTGTGTCTGCCAATATTGGTAATGTATTGAGACCCCGTCCCCCCAATTTGATTTTGATTGATCATTCATATTCATTGAACAATTTGAACATAATTAGCTGCTGAGACTGAGTCAGGTGGCGACGGCGTGCTGCTGATGTGTGGAGTGTGGTGGCGGCCCTCAGGTCAGGAGAGACAGCACAGCAGTAAAAACTGTCTGTCACACAGTCAGTCACGGCAGAGTCTGCTGCAGCGGTGCGGTAGTGGCGTCAGGCCCAGCTCGGAGCTCCAATGTGGATGACCGGGTCGGCTCAGAGTCAGTCAGAGTGTGGGTGGGTGAGTCACTGGAGGTGAGCGGAGGCAATTGGACAGCAGTACTGTCTGTTACAGAGCAGCCAGGAGTAGACTGTCACGGGGGGCCCCCAGGCAGGGCATGCCACGGGTCGGGACTCGGCCTTGGGAGTCTGCTTCTGCCTGCTCACCTGCTGCGATGTGGCGGCGTGTGCGTGGCACTGGCGGGTATGCGGGATCTGGGAGGGTGGGTCACACTGGTCTGCGCGCATTAATCCCAGGCCACCCTGCTCACTGTCTCCTTGCCGCGCCCACACACACGCGGTGGACACACGTGCAGGCGGAGGCGGAGCAGGAGAGCGAGCAGGCCAGGGAGAGGGGGATGGCCGCGGGAGGAACTTAATGGACAACGTCACAACAAGATTCACAGGAAGGAAGATGACGAGCACGCCACACGAGGCTATGGAACGCGACACGCGTTCAACGCGCCGATTGCCTTCTGCTGCCAAAATAGTGCGCTCAGCGGCCAGCCTGGTCGAAATTAGCCGCCATTGCCGCCAAACTTCTCCCCAAGCAAGTGGGCACCCTCAAGTGGCGGAATTGCCAGGGCCCGGTCGCAGTTGCGACCGCTGTGACCCTGGTAGTTCCGCCACTGCTGGAAGACCGGACTATAGCATTCTTCCGGAATTGGTCGCCCCTGATTATGACCCTCCCTGAAGATACAAAATCCTCACTTCGTCGCACCTTTTATTGCACCTCCTGGTACTCTCTGCAAATACTGAAAGGTTCCCCACCTATCCCCCACATGTCCTCTGATCCTGTTCTGTCCACTTTCCTGGCCTCCACTGATCCACCCACCTGATGGAACGCTATCTACTTCTGTAAAGACAAGGTTCCGACAAGCGGGTCGCTCTGACCCTGTAGTACGGTTTACACCCCGTCTCCATTCGATCCCTGGAGGAATTGATATCCTCCATGTCCGGTGTGTTGCCGCATAGCTTACTCCATTTGATTCACTTTTTTGTTTTTGTATTGCTGTAATATTTCTTTATTTCTGTATTGCAATTGAGCCTTCAAAAAAATATAAAAAAAATGGTTGCATATACTAAGCTTGACCTATATTTGTGCATTATTTTGTAAAGCATGTTTAGAAGGAAAAAACTATGTCCTTTATGACTGGAAAACATACATTCTAGTCACCAAAACCAGGGGCAAGATAGCGGACCCTTACATAAATTCAGATCAATATGCTTTCAAATCAAGACACCGAACGGTTCATACTCGCCACCCAGGACATACTTGAAAACGAGAGAAATCTCATTGTATCCTTCCTGGTAAAATACTCTCAAAAATGACCAAATCCTCACCAGGAACCAAAACCAGTGCAAATATTGGACATAAGGTAAAGTAAGGAGAACATTCCAACATTTTACTCTACAATGGTCAATCATTATTTTTTAAACAGCTCCCAAATCTATCAATTATGTCCTGAAGCTTGTCTATGGAAGTATGACAGGGGAAAGTAGAGTTTAACTGGCTTCCAACTGCTATCTGATGGTCCAAGTGACTGACAGCTGCAATATGGAGAGAATTTTCATCTCCTGTATGATTACCCTCCATACTCCACCACCCAATAAGAAAAGTTACAGACGGAGACAAAGCTTCTCCAAACCAGCAAGTCTTTTGGGGTGTTCTTGGTAGGCAGTGGTTGGTACCTCGCAAAAGCTGTACGACCAGGACCACCAGCGAGCCGGTGTCAAGTTCATGGGTGAGCAAGGTGATACACGCGAGGAGTGAAGGCGAGCCCATCGGGTCTGATCACACAGAGACTTGCGGGACTTAAAGGATTTGCAGCTAATAGCTTGCTACTGGATACCAAAGGACATGTTCAGAGGTCTTGTGGCATCCGTGCCTCGATGCATCAGAACGGTTTTGACAGCATGAGGGGGACCTACACAATATCAGCAAGTGGTTTTAATGATGTGGCTGATTAGTGTATACATGTAACACATAGTTAATTTCAGTTCGAAGAGTCGTTTATAAAAGTTATTGTCAATGATGAAGGCATGAGGTTTTGGGGTTATATTGCATGGTGACTAAAATCTAGACATTATATTCTCATATTTAGGAATTAAATTGCAGAAAAAGATCATGCCTACACGAATAATTATAAGAAACTTGTCAGTGACAAGAAGTTGATTGTATACAACTTGCCATTTCATTTCTACAATGAGATGAACTATAATCAACACATATAAATATATCCATTCATGTCCAACAAATATTAATAGGAGACTCAATTCCTTAGTCGTCACCACTTCAATGAATAATTATACCTCTGGGCTAATATTAATAATGTATTAGATGGCATGCAGATAGTATGTATCCCTGCAGGTCTATGCATAGATTATATTGTTCCAAATTATTCGGAGGCAAAAATAAAACTTATAACTGACTCCTATGTAAATCATCTTTTTCTTCTGCCTGGGGAGAAAGCAGTGAAAGGCTCGATCAGTTAGTGGGAGATAAGGAAAAAGACAAATATTTTATTTTATTTTTTTTCTCTCTGAATCTCTTTATGCTATGAAGTATTAAATAATTCATTGAAGTGCCCAAAAAAATTCAAACATCCTTTAAGCTATTGACTCTATAGCAAATGCAAGGCTCTGCACAATGTTTCGGTCATAGGAATATGATCGGCTCTTGTTAGTTTATTCTCTTGAAGAGGAAAGAAAAAAAAGAAAACCTCAAGACTAAAACATATACAAATTTCAATAATAGTGTTTGTAGAACACTCTGAGCCTCTGCATTCCATCAGGAATGTGTGCTTCATTTAAATGCAAATTGGTTGACGCAGAGCATTGTTTCCCGTTAGAATTATGCTTAATACAAGTAGCTGATTCTTCTTTATATGGTATAATGATATAAAAACAAAAACAAGAGCTGGTACATGTAGCCTTTCAAACTTTATCCAGTAAAGATTGTTGATATTATTAGGTTCTCTGATAAGCATGACTTTATCAGGTCCAGTAAATTCCGTTATACAGCTTTCCACTCTTGTGATGCATTCCTCCTGAAAGTCCTAGCTTCATCAGTACAGCCCTGATTTCAAGGTCCTGCCCTGTCAACCCAGATTTCTACTGTGGTTTCAAACTTTTACGAACCCCATAAAAGAATCCGCATTCCAAGTTAAGTAACAACGACATTAATGAACACCTGTCAAACTCAGCCGTAGGACACTGCCATTGTCTATCTCCTATATGCCTAGTATTCTGATCTCACCGGATTGTTTTGTCAATGCTACCACTAAGATCACAGCACCCGCAGTGGGGATTGTACCCTTAGTTGAGAGCTGCCTGTCAGGCTAGTTTGCAGACTTGCTAGGCTGACATCCCCCCCGGTGACATCACAGACCATGCAGGAGGAGACCTTTACTGTTGCTTCATGAAACTTGTGACAAACCTGAAAAGACTCCTCTTACAGCAATGTTGATGATTGTTATGGGGAAGGGAGGACAAGCATGGAGTAAGCCAGCTTTTCTGCTTGAGTTGAGACGACACATTGACCAATTGACTAAGGCTTAAGGCAGGGGTCAGCAACCTTGGCCATCCAGATGTTTTAGAACTACATCTCCTAGGAGTCTCCAACAAGCTGGTGAGTAGCTGAGCATCAAGGGATATGTAGTTCCAAAACATCTGGAGAGCCAAATTTGCTGACTCCTGGTTTATAGGCATCAGTTAAAACTGAGCCCTTAGGATGCTTTTGGATGTATGACAGCAACACAGTGGTGCTTGGGTAACCTGTGCAATTCTTGGAGAAGGACAAGGACCAACCTTGGTGATTTTGGTTTTCCCCACCAGATCACACCTTTGTGTTGGTGCAATGGCAGTGCTGGCTCAATATGTGACAGGATTTTTTTTTACAAGACAGTTTATATGCACACCCAAAACTAAATATTTCACATCCAAGGAAAAAAACCAAATCAAAGTTGTTGACCCTGTGCCGTTTATATTCGCAGTGTGCACTGTCAAACTGCTGACAACACACTAATGAAGGATTCCGCCACACAGTGCTCTACCAGATCCTTGGCTACTGATTGGCATCATCTAACATCCTGCCACCATTAAAAGTGAATCGAACGAACACATAATGCTGGCTACAGTAGAGGATGTGAAATATCAAACTCATCATCTGACTAGGCCTAATTAATGTCTAACAGGCTTTTTGTATACAGTGGAAATAGCCTTTAAAACAAGCTTTGATTGAAGGGCATTCACAACAAATGCAAGCTGGTGCCCTTACACAAATTTATTAAAAAGAAACTAGAATCTGACTGTGGGTTTTTTGATTGCCAGGTGTAAAGAGCGTGTAATACAATTAGTAAAAAACTGTTCCAAAAGCTCCAAAAGTAAAAAACTGACTTATTTATACTTTTGAGATAAGTAGAATTTTAATCAGGAAAAGAAAGATCTGCTTAGAACTACTACTAAAAATAAAAGATAATATGTGGTACGGACAACCAATGGTTGCTGCTTAGCATAATGTAATAAATGGTGTTGTGTATGCAACGTTTTAGGAGTTCTACCTACTTGTTTCAAAAGCGTTGGTTTGAATTGAACGGAATTTCAAACGATCTACACTGAATTTAGAAATGGTAAGCGCAGGGCAAGCTTCATACCATGATGGTAATCTGTCCTATTAAGGAAACGTGGCCCATCTCGTGTCCTTTACCTTTTCATCTAAGGCTCTTTACTCCTTTTCTCTTCACACCGCAAGCAGGAATCACAACCTCTACACTGTAATGCCCCGAGACGCCAGCGCCGCAGGAAACCTAAAAGCAAGCCAGTTTCCTGTAAGGAGACTGGTAATTCCTCTACAACCAGGCTGATCCAGCAACCAGGTGCTGGCTAATGCACCCTTATTCCCCTCTACAAAAAGGAACCACTCCCAAGGTGCAATGCTTCTGCATTACCTTGGTAAACACCAAGCTGACAGGGAGCTACCGCCTGTTCCTGCCTAAGAACATTAATCTATTTTGTTTCCTCCAGCATTTCTTGCCCGCTGTGCCAACATTCCACAGATTCCTCGGAGCCTGCTGCCCTGCACCTCGCAGAATCTTCAGCCTGCTGCCGAATCCTCCACCGCTGCCCTGCACCTCGCAGAACCCTCATTCCGTTGCTCTCTGTTCCTGCATTCCTCGGAGCCTGCTGCCCTGCACCTCGCAGAATCTTCAGCCTGCTGCCGAATCCTCCACCGCTGCCCTGCACCTCGCAGAACCCTCATTCCGTTGCTCTCTGTTCCTGCATTCCTCGGAGCCTGCTGCCCTGCACCTCGCAGAATCTTCAGCCGCTGCCGAATCCTCAACTGCTGCCCTGCACCTCGCAGAATCTTCAGCCGCTGCCGAATCCTCAACCGCTGCCCTGCACCTCGCAGAATCTTCAGCCGCTGCCGAATCCTCAACCGCTGCCCTGCACCTCGCAGAACCCTCATTCCGTTGCCCTCTGTTCCTGCATTCCTCGGAGTCTGCTGCCCTGCACCTCGCAGAATCTTCAGCCGCTGCCGAATCCTCAACCGCTGCCCTGCACCTCGCAGAACCCTCATTCCGTTGCCCTCTGTTCCTGCATTCCTCGGAGCCTGCTGCCCTGCACCTCGCAGAATCTTCAGCCCGCTGCCGTATCCTCGACCTGCTGCCCTGCACCTCGTAGAATCCTCTTCCCGTTGTCCTCTGTACCTGCATTCCTCGGAGCCTGCTGCCCTGCATCTCGCAGAACACTCAGCCCGTTACCTTGCATTCCCAGGAACACCTACAGACCCAAGACCCTTTGCCTACCAAGACTCTTCTGCCTTTTGTTTTCTATTTTTCTCTAACGATCTCCTTAGCCTTCATTCTCATATTGTCTCCTTTCTATAGTTTAGAGTAGCTTAGTACTATCCTTCTGTTTACTCTTTTCTCATCTTGCTTTCAGTTAATTACACATATATATATTCAGTGTCTTCCCTTCCTCTTATCCAGCTCCTTCATATATATTTGTTTATTGCCTTTATGTTACTCCAAATAAACCCTCTCTTGTATATGTTTATCTGAATCTTTGTTTCCCTTATTGCATATTGGGCTCAATCCTACCACCCCAGAACCAGCACCTGACATACACTTACAGATATCATCTGTGATAGAGAGATATTGTAGTGCTGCAATGAGCCTATGTCCCTCTGTTTCAACAATGCCGACGTCCGAGTTGATCGGCTGTATGCTGACAAGAGGAAATGTTTAACTGCTTTCAAGAGGTTAAAACATAGGACGCCCCGGACAATTTAGGCCACATTGACACACCTATAAAAAGATAACACGATGAAGAACTCACTTGTATTCCTCATCTATTAGTTGAAAGTGCACCTGTTGTGCCCAAAAGAAGGCAAATTTGATAAGCAATAGCTTTAATATGTGCTAACATAATATATACAGGTCGTGCACCTGTTATCCTGAGCATTCCGTATTTTTGATTCTCATGGATTGCAGGATCTGGGAGAATCCGATGTTTCAGAGGAAGGAGGTCGCGACAGAAGAGCCACAATCTCCTTCATGCTGCAGCTCCCAGCAGATACACACGCTGGAAGTGTTCTGCAGCGTTTCTTCATGGACATGCTGCCTAGTGTCATCGAGACTCTGTGCAGCATGTCACATGCTGTGGCTGCCCTGAAGCGTATGCCTGGGGTATGCTGCAGTGCTCAGAAGCAGAGTTTCCAAGCAGCAGCGACTGTACAGAGTGCACCTCGTCCGCTTTTCGGAGTCTTTTGGATTTTAGAATTGTGGGTAAAGGATGCCTGACCTGTATTTAAATCGTGCGTAAAAATTCAAAATATAGAAAACTTGGCAATAAACATGCTAATAGATATGAAGTTGCTGAATAATATGACAGTTACAGAGCTTGTCGGGTGAAATAACAGTTTGACCTTTTTCATCTAGCTAGGCAGTGGCGTAACTAGAAACTTGAGGGCCCCGGTGCAAGAATCCACGAAGGCCCCCCCCACCCCAAAAGAAAGATCCATATTTTTACTTTTTTTCCCCTGCAAAATAAAAAAAAATAGTACAGGATTTATATTAATTAGTGCAACTTACTTTATGATATGATCTGGAAAGAACTCACTTTTTATATATTTTTAAAAATCATCATACTTTTTCGGGTTCCATTAAGCACCCCCATGCTCTGATCGATGACTCGCAGGCCGCAGAGGGATCATCTGGGTCCAGGATCAGCCTGACAGCAATTGGATGTGCGCATCTGGTGTGGCTAACACAGGGCCCCCCAGTAACGCAGGCCACCACATTGAAAGCCCCCCCCCCAGTAACACAACGCAGGCCACCACAGAAAGCCCCCCCGGTAATGCAGGACACCACAGAAAGCCCCCCCCATTAACACAGGCCACCACAGAAAGTCCCCCCAGTAACGCAAGCCACCACAGAAAGCCCCCCCCAGTAACACAGACCGCCACAGAAAGCCCCCCATAATGCAGGCCACCACAGAAAGCCCCCCGTTAACGCAGGCCACCACAGAAAGCCCCCCCGGTAACGCAGGCCACCACAGAAAGCCCCCCCGGTAACGCAGGCCACCACAGAAAGCCCCCCCGGTAACGCAGGCCACCACAGAAAGCCCCCCCGGTAACGCAGGCCACCACAGAAAGCCCCCCCGGTAACGCAGGCCACCACAGAAAGCCCCCCCCCCAGTAACACAGGCTACCACATTGAAACCCCACCCCCAGTAACGCAGGCCACCACAGAAAGCCCCCCCGGTAACGCAGGCCACCACAGAAAGCCCCCCCCAGTAACACAGGCTACCACATTGAAACCCCACCCCCAGTAACGCAGGCCACCACAATCGAAAACCCCCCCCAGGCTGAGCCAGATTGTAAAAGTAGCGCTGCGCTGCCATTACACATACCTGGCTCTGGCTGCCTGGTCCTCGCGGTGGTGCCCAGAGGGAGACGAGGGAAATCAGAAGCGCCGCCGAGCCCCACACGCGCATTAATCCAGCTCTTCACTCCTGGCCCGGCTGACCGCGCCCACTCACATGCGGTCAGACATGCTGGCCGAGGGAGGAGCGACCAGCCTGCTAAAAAAATTAGTGCAGCGGCGCCGGCCAAAATTAGCCGCCGGCTGCGAAACTATGCGCAAGAGCCTGCCTGAGCAGCTGGGCCCCCCTGAAGTGGCGGAATGCCAGGGCCCGGTCGCAAGTGCGACCGCTGCGACCCTGGTAGTTCCGCCACTGTAGCTAGGGTTATGATTCTTCCTTAGCTTTTTCCACAGCAATGTCACTAGTATGGAATTATTTTCACTTCTAGTATAGAACCTAGCAGAGTTCGCAAGTCCTTAGGCACAACTCAAATACTGTATAAGAATTCAAATGTTTTGCAATAAAATGCAGAAATAAGCCCATTAACCTCCCTGGCGTTCCGATTCTGACATATTTTATATGTCAGAATCGGTCCAAATAATCTAGCCCCCTAGCGGTATAAGTGTGGCTCGGGGGTTAACTTTCCATACTGAAAGCGGTATCCCCGAGCCACACTGGGCCGATACATACATGTCCTGCACTCCCTCGCTGTCCCGCAGTCACACTGCAGCCGATCGCGACGTCACACTTCCTGGTTCAGTCCTCACGGGAAGAGAACCAGGCAGTGTGACGTTGCGAGCGGCTGGAGGAGAATGCGGGAATCAGCGAGGGAGCACAGGACATGTAAGTATCCAGCACGAGTGTGGCTCGGGGATACCGCTTTCGGTACAAAAAGTTAACCCGAGCCACACTCGGGAAAACCGTCAGGGAGGTTAATAATAATTTTTTAAGACTCAAACAGCTGCTTTACTTGGTGGGAGTTCGTGAATGTAGAAGTATATGAGTGTGGAATATCAGTAAAAATATGAACTTAAATTCCACTACACGAGGCCCCAGTGAATGTGCAGCTTCATGTGACTGCCTAATTATTATTATATTTTTTTTTTATAATTTTTTTCGAGCAACATAGATTAGAGTTATCATACTGTTTATCAGTCCATGTCTCAAATGACCTTCCACCCTGGAATCACAGAATTAGTGTATCTTAGTCTACTGAGCAGGTTCTCTACATCCAGCATCAATGACGGGTTTGCCATTACATTTAGTTGTAAAGCAACAGCATATTATATAGCAATGTACAATGCTTAGGACAAAACAAAACATAAAATTAACAGGACCCTAGTCAAGGGAAATTACTTTGCTTGCAAAAGCAAAATCACTTACCACCAGGTTCTGGGAGTCACTATTTATTTTAGAAATACCTTGATAGAAGAAGAACAGGCTTCCTTGGAACAGAGAACCAAGAACGCTCCTTCAAGACCCAGGTGCAAATTAATGCCTCCTATACCAAGTATAGAATGCATTACTTTACATTAACCTCCCTGGCGGTCTATTTATTGTGAAATTTCTTGTCTAAAAGCAGTCAATTTTTTTTGACCCCCCCCCCCCTAGCGGTATCCCGAGTGTGGCTCAGGGTTAAATTCCTATGTTGGAAGCGGTAACCCCGAGCAACACTTGGGATGCCGCTGGATACATCACCTCTCCCTGCGCTCCCTCGATGTCCCCCGCAGCCGCCTCTGGCAATCGCAACCCTCATACTTCCTGGTTCTCTCCTCGCGAGAAGGAATCCAGGAAGTATGAGGTCGCGATTGCCGGAGGAGACTGCAAGGATCAGCGAGGGAGCGTTGATGTATAAAGCCCGAGTGTGTCTTGGGGTTACCGCTCTCAGCGGTGAAATTTAACCCCGAGACACACTCGGGAACACCGCCAGGGAAATTAAGGAAGTGCTTTGGCCAAGCCACAAGCAAAGCTTAAGGCAAGAATAGCTTCTTCAGCCTTTAAGACACAAGCTGGAGCTGAACACACACACACACACACACACGGTCCACTCTTTGAGGAGTGGGGTGCAACACAAGGCGAGGGCAAATAAAAGTATAGAGGATGAGTAGTAATGGGCTGCATGGAGGCTGTGCATTAGGTATGGTGTAAACTGGTAGGTTTCTCTATTCAAATGTTTGCTACCCTCACACAATTCATATTCAATAATGCATAAATAAGAACAAAAAGAACATGATAATTGTGTACTTACAGTATAGGTGTATTAATAGGTATGCTGTGCATAATGTGTGTATGTTCAAGTGAAAGCATACACGTGGCTGTCTAAACATTTGTAAGTCTTAGTCAGTTGCTGCTGTGTAATACATTGACATTTGTGATGTATAGTCATTCAGTTAAGTACCCATTGATAGCTTTCAGAATCTACATTTCTGGGTCTGGTGACTGGATAGGTCTCAGCAGCTCTAGCTTTGAAATCTAGCTGCTCGGTCTCCGGTTCAATCCATATTCACACCTATTCTACATGTAAAAAGGAATGATAGATCAACGCATTAATGTTTTCAGGTATGAATACATGCATCTCCGACAATGGGCTGCCAAGTTCGAACATCAGAATTTCAAACCTCTCTTGCAGATAGGATATTTATTTATGCATCGACAGACTATGGAGTATGATAAATACAAAGAGAATATTTATTTATGCAAAGACAGACTATGATAAATACAAAGAACCAGTTCAATAACTGTACTTAAATCAAAAGACATAACCAAAAAGGAGAGGGTGCACCAATTCAGTTTGTTGCACACAAAAGTGGTCATGTATAAACAGCAAGTCTGTGTCATAGTTTTAAATGTGAAGCAATCACCATTGAAAGAAATGTTTTTTTTGATTGCTCAACATTTAGCATTTACTTTCCTAGAATTGCTCTTTATGCATATGTAGCGCTCACTCCCGGAGGAGTCGCTGAATTTAACCTCGGGTCAGTCTCCCCGCACTAGGGAATAAATATACACTAGCACTGTTGTGGATTTTATAAGTTATATAGTTTACTGGTCTCAAATAAACTGGCATATATAAGGCAAGCAAGGTATATATATATTTACAGGAATTCGTAATGCGAGAAACGCGCAGCGGTAAAAAAGGAAATTTTAACCCCCTTCGTTGCCGGAGTGTAAGTCCCGTACAGGTTGTGTCCCAAGAAGGTGTACGTGTATGCGTGTGTTGGTACCCGGGTACTAGATTCAACTGGCCAGTGAATGAATTCAATGTGTCTTCGACTAGTCACGTTGGTGGCCCTGTAGATTTAAGCAGCGTGCTTTGTTACTGTACTGTGGCCTGGAAGGCCTCTCACCCATCCGCCAGATACTCTGCACCCTGCTCGACTCAGGACGTCTCTCCGCTCGATTGGGCTGGGACTCTGTGCCACCGGATCTGCTTGTCTTGCTTGTCCGTCTCTGCCACAAGATTCTCAGTTCACCGCCTGCACTCCCATTAGATCATCGCGGTATCCTAACTCGGGGTTCAATCTGCAGCTCTGTATCTGTGTAAACCTCTCTGTGGTGGATTACTAGGTCTCTGGCAAGTCACTGAAACCGATCTCCAGCGTCCGCAAGGCAGCACCTGTGCTCCGGCCTGGTCACAATCGCTCCTTGTCTCACGTGCGTCTTGCTCTATTCACCCCTTTGGCGAGCACTGGCTCTCCTCCGCAAGAGGTTGCGGATGTCTGTCTGCTCTCCCCACCCACTTCCTGTCTCTACCCCAAAGCATGCTGGAAATGTATTCCCAAAGTGTCCAGTATAGTTTACATTGCGCTGGTCTCCAGAAATGAGCAATTACAGCAACAGAATACATTCCCTGGTTTACTTTATATTGCAAAAAAATGCAGGGTTCACAATTCTCTTTATGTTGATTAGTTCAATCCTTTTTTAACAGGTATCTACTGTATCTATATTTACATTTTCATCTCAATATCCATGTACATATAGGGTTGGGCATAGCTTCGATTTACATCTAGTAACAGAAATTGAACCTACCTAATCTTTATAACACTCCTCCAAAAAACAGCTAGAACGGTATAGCAAAGAGCGTGGAGTAACCCAAAAATACCACAATTAAAAAGATTAGAAAAAAATAAGGACAAAGCCTTATCTATATGCTGCTCAATATCATAACCCATGACGTAAAATACATTCTGCTTCATTAAGGTTTAAAAAACATGGCTACCTCTGTCCAGGTCAGTCCCTCATCCCCCACCATATTCTCAACCACGCAATAAATAAAAAACATACAATTTAAATTGTAATAAAATGTATGGATAGTCAGCTGTCTACCTTTGCTGCTTCAAGATCTCACATCAAAAGCTCTAATATGCTAATATGAGATAAAATCTAATCAGACAATCACCAGTGATGGTTCCTATACTCCTCAACTTCAGAACTCTGGCAATGATCATAGACATAAACTTGCACCTTTTGGTTATAATGTATCATTAATATGCTCATGACACAGATCGAAAGATTACACTGGTTCCTGGATGTCCATCCCACAACTATTCAATATGGGCTTATTCACACAAAAGGCGCACAAGAAGATCGGATACATTCAACAAAGTGTGGAGTTGTATAAAGAACTATAATGCAACCTAAAATATTGGAAGTCCCTGTGGGGTTCAAGGTCCATGATAGAATTGATTTAAACCAATTTAACCAAGGTTGTCCATGATTTTATGCTTACGAAAATCAAGGGCTCTGAATTTTTTTATTGACAGATGCTCTATCTAGCATCAACAGAGTAGAGCACACAGGTTTAGCAGGTGCCTGTGGAGCTTGTCGGCTTTGCTCTGCCTCAGCACGAACAATGTGTCCATCAATCAACAAATCCAGAGGCCTAGATTTTCACAAGTGTAAAATAATGGTTGACCTCGATTAGACCACTCTACATTGATGCTATTGCACAGCCCTTCGTACATCTATGTGGATAAGTGCAAGATAATGCACCTGGGGCGTAAAAACCCAAGGGCTGAATATAGAATATTTGATACAGTCCTAACCTCAACATCTGAGGAAAGGGATTTAGGGGTTATTATTGCAGAGGATCTAAGGGTAAGTAGTCAATGTAATAGAGCAGCAGGAAATGCTAGCAGAATGCTTGGTTGTGTAGGGAGAGGTATTAGCAGTAGGAAAAGGGAAGTGCTCATGCCACTGTACAGAGCACTGGTGAGACCTCCCTTGGAGTACTGTGTGCAGTACTGGAGACCGTATCTCCAGAAGGATATAGACATCTTAGAGAGAGTTCAGAGAAGGGCTACTAAAATGGTGTACGGCTTGAAGGAGAAAAGTTACCAGGAAAGGCTTAATGATCTTAACATGTATAACTTGGAAAAAAGACGAGACAGAGGAGATATGATAGAAACATTTAAATACGTAAAGGGAATCCACAAGGTAGAGGAAGGGAGTATATTTAAAAGGAAACAAAGTAGCAAAACAAGAGGACATAGTCTTACATTAGAGGGGCAAAGGTTTAAAAGTAACATCAGGAAGCATTATTTTACTGAGAGGGTGGTGGATACATGGAACAGCCTTCCAGTTGAAGTGGTAGAGGCCAAAACAGTGATTTAATTTAAGCAGGCATGGGATAGGCATAAGGCTATCCTAAACAAAAGATAAATCCAGCTAAAGTATCCATGTAATTGGGCAGACTAGATGGTCTATGTTTCGATTTATAGTTTCTGTATATGAACCTACTGTGCATTGGGAATATCACATAAAAACCTGTATCATAGCCTGCAGAAATTACTTATGTACAGGTCAGCTCTTTATTGGAGGAGCAAACAACTTTTTTAACCTCTTAATACGGACCTCACAACTTTGAGTTCTAATACAGTTAGATTTTGGGGTCCTGCGTTTCTACTCAGAGGTCCTGATTTTTTGGATACTTTGGAAGAATCCCAACTACAAACAGTGTCACAGTTGGCATTAACTGTAGTCATATTGTTCTAATTCACCCCTGACCATATTGGGCCCAAATCCGACTGAGCCAATAGCGAACGACTCAACCCGTTATGAAAAATGGCCCCAACCACCATCACAACCAAGTCACATCCTCTGTTTCCAGCTCGATCACTGCGGCATGTTACTGTAAACTAATGGCCCCTCTACTTTGCAGAAGAATAAAGTATTCCAACCTTTCTCATTCTTCATGGCTCAAGCCTGTATTCAGAATTGAATAGTAGCTCTTTAACCCTGGTGTTAAGTGATTTAGCAAAAGCAAAATCACTTAACACAGAAGTTTAAACATACTAAAAATCCCTTACTTGTTAGCTTGTGGTGCAGAGTGATGCGATCTGAGACTTTCTCTGCCTTCAAGCAGCAGAAGACAGTGAACAAATAGTTCTTGGTGTTCCTCCACTATCCCGGTGTGACCCTGCAGAAGCGACCATGAGGCAGGGTGTCGCTTGAGTTCATGGAGCCCTATTGACTCCAGGTGCTGGTAACAGTATAGGTGTGCTGTGCAGCCAATAATTAGTAGCTCTGTATTATAACAACTCAAGACGCTGATAGAACAACTCGACATAATAGAGCCGGTAACAGGGAGCCAGTAAAGGTTATCAACTTTCATCAGATTTAGGCTATGGTGGCTCTGTTACTGACTGCCAGAAAAGAGCCCATAAGGTCCGTAGGGAAGCATTCTGCAAAACTACCTCTTTGTGGGAGGGGCTACACCAGCATCACATCATCAACGATGCTGTAGCGGTTGTGTTCATGCTCATGTGCAGACTGACCATTAGGACAATAAGGCACGGCCCGAGGGCCCTGGCCTCAGAGGTGACCCATTGAGGGCCCCCTGAGGCTTGGTCAGGTTTGACCTTTTGGGGGGCCCCAGGTCACTGCAAATAAAAAGCGATGGGGAAATAGTAGCAGCAGTCAGATCTAATGCTGCATCCTGTTAAACCGTGAAGAGAAAAGCAAAGGAGCGGTGTTCCCCGGCTTGTGATACTTGTGCATGCATAGCGGAATAACAGGTACAGGACCACACCATCCTTTACAATTCACTGAAATGACTGTATAAGTGTTAGCTGCCATTAGGTGGGGCCGCACGCGGTCATTTTGAGAATAGTATTGAGAAATAAATTCTAGAATAATATAAATATGGGTGGTGCTTGTATGTGCACATGGCTTGCATGTTGGCAGATGCAGTGGGGGAGCCCCATGATTTCCTATTGCCCAGGTCATGTCTCAGTTGCATCACTGATACTGCAATAAGTGAGCATAATACACCCAAGCAGGTCAAACTCCCTATTATCCAAATCCATAGCACTCATATCAACCGAGCCGACGTGCAGTGAGCGTCGTTCGCTGCAGAGGCGACAGCCTGAGTTCCAGCCCTCCCGTGTCAGCCAATGAAGCATGCTTGCAGGGAGGTGGGAAATAGAAGCCAGCAAACGTGCTTTGTCATCCTGTGACACTCACGCCCACCTGCCACGAAGACAACATAGCACACCCTGTGACATTAAAGGGTTAAATGACTTTGAGGTTGCATTTTCATACACGATCAGTAAGCATTGCAGCCTTTATTCCAGCAATAGTTTAATGGTAAAACAACCTTTTGCAGAAGCCAAGCCGCAAACAGCAGTGGCTTGGAATAAGAGAATGAATCCAGCACTCTCCAATATTATTTAGTGGATTTTATTCCTCAGTACGAAAACAACATTTTGACCCTTACGGGTCTTTGTCAAGTCTAGAGAGATAGAGAATAATATTGAAGTGCGCTGGATTTATTCATTTCTTGTCGGATGTCACTGGATTTGGGAGTGGATCCATTCCAGCCGAGCGGTGAACAGCTCTCAGAACTATTGCTTCATTAGTGGCTTGGAATAAGACAGGAGCCGTTACGTTGGGCTCACTTATTAATGTTAATGGTCCCACTTAAATGCAGCTTTACATTGGTAATTAAAGAAATATTTTGTAACTGGGTTATAAGGGGTTAAAGCTTTTTAACTTGTAGCTGCTGCATTTTGAGTCTGTTACAAGTTGTAATGCAATCAGGACTCCCTCTGAATTCAATCAATAGCACAGGTTGACATCATACTTTTCTCAGAAAATAACAGGTAGCAAAAGGCACACAGAGATAAGACCAGAGCAAGGTGGCTGTTGTGACAGTTCAAGATAAGTATCCTGGTGTCTGGTGATTAGCTGTGGAAACAGAAAAAAAAAAGAATTTCCTTCTGAATCCAGCATTCTGGTACATCAGCGTGAACCGGTTACTCCAAATCTAATTTGATGTTTGGAAACAAAACAAAAAATTGCACCATATGTCCTTAATGATTATGAACACAGAAACACACACTAGCCAGATCCCTGCACAGGCTGAACAGAGCATTCCACAAGTACTCTGGATAAATGAACCACAACCCTGCTTCCTAGTACCTACCCAGTATTGCATGCCTTCAGCATTAAATGATGTATGTTCAAAACTTACTGAAACTAATAGAAAACCAAGTGGTTCTTTAAGTTATTTGACAGCCTGCCTAGGGTCGGGACCACATGAAAACAAACAGGTCGGCATGTAATTGGATGCTGATGTAATTTTAAGTGGGCTTGGTGGGTTGAACAGCTATTCTTGTGGACTCTACTGATTGGCTGCACAGGAGTGTTTTCACAATTTCCCTTTAACCCCTTCACTACCGATAGAGAAATCTCGGGCTTCAAAGGCACCATCTGGTTCCCCGATATCGAGATCTCTCTGTTTGCTGATCTGCAGCCCAAAAGCAAATGAAATTTGTTTGCTGCCAACGAATTTCGTTTGCTTTTGGGCTACAGAAGGTCCTCCCAAAGTTTTAGCCCTGTGGGCATAATGCCCAAAAGAGCTAAAACTGTACAATCAGCTGATGAAAGCCCAATATTTCAGAGCTTTTAACAGCCGATGCAGGGAGAAGAAGAAAAATAGACCAGCCGCTCAAACCTCTAACTCAATTTGGCAGTAGATGGCGTCATCTACTGGCCAAAAATAGGTTATTTACAGTACGAAATACATTGGGTATAAGCTCAAATATTTCTTACTTTAAAAGGATTTAATAGAAAAAAAAATACTAGTTTCTGACAATGTTTTTTTGGAATATCACTTGGTAGTGAAGGGGTTAAGGACGTTGACACCAGGACATTATTTATAAAGAGCATTTCTAGGCTTCAAAAAGCAGAACAATCAACACAAACACTCAGTTTCCATGGTGATTGTTCACTTTTAAAACAGGATTGCTCTTTAAAATTTGAATATAAAACAATAAACCAGAGCACCCACTTAGAAAGCTATCAACGCTGTGAACCTATCTACCAATAATAGGGTCATAAGAGTCATGTGGAATCGCAGATATTGTTTTTATAAACTTATATAAAATAAATCTGATGGAGTCCCACTTCTATGTTAAAAATTATACATACCGACCATGTCTAGTACCCAGCTCAGCACTTTATACATTTCAGATCTTCCCAATGACCTAATTTAGTATCTCTAGTCTCCTTTATAAGAATTAGACATGTCCCACACACATCCTCAGACCCTGCACGCTTCTAGTTCACAAAACCCCAATGTAAATAGAAACAGCCACCTGATCTTTCAACTAGCTACCATCGGTGTTTAATTCTCCGATATCTGATGAGGATTAGAGTGGTGGGTCTCCTTGTACAGTGTCTGACCATATTAGCAAAAGGCATGAAGCATGAGATACAAATGACTTGTGATTAGAGATGTGAAGGAGGAGAATGGAAATGTCAAAAGAAGGAATTTGTTAAATGGCATCAAATGCCAGAATGAGGTGTTTGTCTACCCATGTGCTGCTTGTCTCAATAAATCTATCACCAGAAAGAACATTGAACCTCAGGAGGGATAAATGTCCTGAGTCAGTTGGATGGAGTGGGCTACATTGCCCATAGCCTCAAGCAAGAGCATACTTGCTGTAAGCTATCATATTATGGACTTCGCTGCAATCTGCTTCCTGACAAAGCTCCTACAGAAAACACAGCCTGTCCTGACATCCGTGACCTGCAAGTGATAATTTTTTAACTCTGTGTAATCCGTTGGTCAGTGACAGATTGATATGCGCAAATGTACTGCACGATCTTCAGCTGACACTGAAGGAACTAGGCTTGTGCACCGATTTTTTTTCGGTTCGATTCGGTTCGTTCGGATTTTGTAAATTTTCGTTTCGGTTCGTTTCGTTTCTCGTATCGATTTTTTTTTTCGTGATTTCGGAAATTTTCGTCTTTTTCGGAACGTCTGTTCTCGTTTTGACGTAAACTAATGGTTTTTCGGATACGATAATTATACGATACGATAATTCTGCCATTGAGATTTCTCTGGTTTTCCAGGAAGGAAACATTGAGAGAGGAAAGATACAAAATTTAATTACAGAATCAGCGATATAAATACGATGTCCCAAATTACTGAAATGGAACCGAAATCAGGAATGGAGCCGAAATCACGAATGGAAAGAAAATGAATTTCGATTTTACACATTTCTAGTCCATTCGAAAATTCCAAAAAGTTTTCGTTTCGGCACGAAAATTTGTTCGGATCTGCCGTTTTCGGATCTGAAAATTTCGGAAATTCGGCCGAATCTGAATGCACGAATCGGGAAATTTTGTGAAAATTCCGAAACGCACATCCCTAGAAGGAACCAACGGGGTCACGTAGTCATACATAAAGCAAGAAGTAATCATTGCCTTTACCCCAGATCAACTGTCCATCAAAGAGAACGTATAAAAGATGCTGAAATGTAAACAAAACTTTGAGTACCTAAGTGATTCCTCTCTTTTTGATATCTCAAACTCTGTCCAAACCATGAGAGTCCTTATCATATCTCCCAGTTACCTTTAGACAATTTAAAAAGAAAATCTACGATTGGGTTAAGCATCTAAAAGTTTGCATAAGATTTTTTATTATTTCATTAAGTTTTTAACTACTTTTCAAAAATTTGTGGAGGAGGAAACTTGCGTAATAGCCAACACTCCACAAGTAACAATTAACAGAAAATGGCGTTGGACCTGCTGAAATTTTCTAGTGGGTTGTCACTGACGGTTTTTCAGATGTATTCAATAATGCAAGCACGCAAACTTTATTTTTATTTTTTTACGTAATTGCACAAGTTATTGATCTGGCAGACGTAAATACACTTTTTGTTGAATTAATTTGCCTGAATGTGTACTCATTTCTCTTTGACTATGGAAGACCTGAATTTGATATTACAAAATCCACCTGGATTGCCACCTGGCACCGAATAAAAAGGAATCATTAAAGGAAACGTTGATTTCCTTTTTTCTTTCTTTCAGCTAGGCATCTGATTAAAACAGAATAAAGTCCAAACTAGCTTTAAACTGTCCCTGAAAGCTTTTGTATCACAAAAGTTGCATCCAGCCAATATAGGTTTTCAAATCTCATGAACCCACTATAAAAGCTTCGCGTAGCCAAGCTGACACTTTAGCTGGCAATTTATTCTGGACAAAGCTGAGAACACAAACCTATCTGCCTGCAGACTTTATCATCCATTTCAACCGATGTAGAGAGTGAGGGGGGGGGGACACAAACAAAAAGAACATCCCCCAGTAAAAAAATAGAATAACGGAGGAAATGGGCGACATCTTCTGTATGAAATTATTTCATAATGGATGCTTAGTCATAGAAAATAGTGGTCAAACAATTCCCAAGACTACATTATTTTAGCTGTGCAGCTCTAAGCAAAGTATCAAACAATAGAACTTTATGTAACAATGTTACATCAATACAACCTTTTAATAAAAAAATAGGTTACCAGTAATACACAATTATATTTGACGTAAGTGCTTTTATGGGTTTCTATTGAAGACTAAAAATCCCAATATTTTTTGCATCATCGGCACAGAGATTTGAATGGATCGTCAAGCCAATTTGCAGTCAATATTTCCATAGAGGTTCAAACAAATACACAGAAGGTAAACAATGAACCGGAAGAGTCATCTGCCAAAAGATCCTACAATGTGTTTCCTGGCGTCTAAGCATTACAACGGCAGGAAATGATGGCAGGGCTTGAAAGGCAGGGGAAAAGATTTCCAGAGGGTAAACACAATGAAATAAACCACTATGACTTAGCCATGTGTTTCCAGAAGAAGTGTAATGCTAATAAGTAGGGATATTAATGATCCTTAACTTGCTGTTTCTGTATGGAAAAATGCATTGGGAATGTTATTATTTCATTACTGCCAAGCAAGCACGGATATCATCATAGTAAGACATAGGGATGTGCGTTTCGGGTTTCGGAATTTTCACGAAATTTCCCGATTCGTGTTTTCGGATGCGGCCGATTTTCCGAAAATTTTTAGATCCGAAAATGGCAGATCCGAAAAGTTTTCCGAGCCGAAACGAAATATTTTCGGAATTTTCGAATGTACTTGAAATGTGTCAAATCGAAATTTATTGCTTTGAAACGAGGAGAACAGACGTTCCGAAAAAACGAAAATTTCCGAAAATACGTAAAGTCGATACAAAAAACGAGCTAAGTGACACGAAAATACGAAAAATGGTCGAAATCCCGAAAAAACAATGTACACGAAAAACGAGTCGAGTCGAACCGAATCGAAACAGAAAATCGGTCGAAACGAGCCGAATCGGAAAGTTTAAAAATCCGAAAAATCGAATCGAAAAAAATAAAAAATAAAATATAAATAAAAATCGGTGCACAAGCCTAGTAAGACACTACCAAGCAAGCCTTCGTTTTGGTGAAGAACCCAACTGGAAAATGATAGTGATTTCTTCTTTCATAGGAGGCAGACTATGTTAAAAAAGGTGGGAATCCCATCTATCAATCATCTAGTTATACCTAGAACCTTTCCAGTTATACAATGTTAATACCTTCATTTGTTTCAAACACACCAAGGTGTAAAACGTAAATAGTTATTTTAGGCTATACACTTAATAAAGTTAGAAAAACTATTCTATAACCAACATGCTATTGTATGAAATTAGAAAATCCCTTGAACATCTCAGACCTGCTGTGATATACAGAGTGATTCCTACAGACCAAACCCAAAGGTCTCATTAGCTATCATTAATATTAAGCTAAAGTAATCTGGGTGTGTAGAGCGTTCATGCAAGATACATAAAAGATAGTTAACTTTGACTTGCAATCCAGGGCTTGAGTAAGACAAATTTGTTGAAAATTGGAAGAATCATTTTTGAAATATAAAAAGATTCTAGCTATGGGGTTTGTAGGCCAGGGAGTGGTATTTATTGCTAGCAAAGGAGGAAATATTCAGTTTCCCATCCACCTTCTCCCTTTGTTGTTTTTGTCCTTTTCGAATGGTTTCAGTTGTCCCTGCAAATAGAAAGTTTCCTGGTCTTGTTGTTGACAGAGTTGTTCATCAGATATCTTCTGGGTGGTTATCCATTGTTAAAGGTTAATGGTTTCTCAAGACACCAAAGTTCTTGGTCTGTACTAAAATGATGTCTATATATTAGTGGACGACCATTAGCAGCCAGAAGAATGAATAAATATATGAAGGTTCAATGGTTAAATGTCTCCTTGTTTTGTGCATATTTTATTGATAAAATTATGTGACCTCCATGCTATTACACACAATTATGGCTCTATTCCAATCAAGACGTTATGGTTAATGAGTGAGCAGTTACATTTAAAGGCCCCATTCATTAATCATAACGGCTCCTATCCAGTTACCGTCAATAATCAAACTTTCTTCGGCTGTACCTGTTGCCTAGCTAGTATTATTCTAATTTCAGTATGGCATTTTCAAAAAATTTTAAAAATTGACTCTCATATTCTGCTCTTAAGTGAGTTTGCAAATGTAAAATCACTTAACACTAAATAAAAATTACATGAAAAAATTAAATATCTATAGTCCCTTGGTACAGAGCACTGTGCGATTCACTACCTCCTCTTGGCACATATAGAAGAAAACTTGGAATACATACAGGTCTATTCAAAGAAAGGTGAAACGCAGGAGAATTGGCAGGAGAAGAGAACAATCTAGAACAAATAGCCGATTTGGAAAGTGAGATAAATGGGAGAATGTTTCTGGTTTGCTATTTTGACCTAGAATTTTCACTTCTGCCAATTCTCCTGAGTTTCACCTTTCTTTGAAAAGACCTGATAGTGTCCTTTCTCTGGCCTTGCGAGATCACTTATTGATGCAATCCCACAGAGGACTCTTGGTCTCCATGGAGTCTTATGGACTCAGACACTACCAGCAGCAGCCAACGGCGCTGCCACCCATAACTGATACAGTTAATGGCTCATGCCACATTTTCCCCATTAGCGGCTCCTACCTCAGCCAAAATAGAGCCTTTAATGTGTTTGTCACATTTTAGATCAGTAGGTAGGATACAAGCTGTTTTGGCTTTATATAAAAAGAAAAACGGTTTAGGAATTCCACAATCCAAAGAAGTGTGGTATTTTCTTATTTTAGACGAGTTCAGTTTCTGACCTTGGGCATCTAGGCATTCGATTTCTCACATGGGTGAAGCATCCACTGGACTATATAAAATATATAATTTGGACTTTAATTGAACAGGACTGACTGCTACACCATCGTTTTAAATCCCAGACTAAGTACATAAATTGGGTTCCTTCCTTTTTTTTTCATCCTGAAAATATAATTTCCTTCTTGTCCAGCTGCTGACAAGCAGAAACCCTTTAACCGATGCAATCAAAGAGAAAACAGATTCTGGATTAGAGAAGGAAATTACGATCGCAAATAAGGAATTAAATTGCAAAGCCACTGCAATTTGTAAGATTGAAATCTTCCACCTGTAAAATGAGCTGTACACCAATCTGCTCAGACGATAACAGTCAGATGGACAGTAATATATCAAGCTATCAGAGTAAATCGCAATTAGGTTGTGCACATTGCTCTGGAGCACCAATTCTACCAATAATACTACTTTATACCATGTAACGTGTAACATAGAAGTCTCTGATTATCTAATATGTCATCAGGTACAGCATAGTCTTATATCCAGACCAATAAACACTCGCACACCATTTGCTCATACGTAAAATAGACACTTGGAATTTCCAAAGAGGTTTCAAAGATTAACAGCATAATAAACAAAAAGTTGGTTTTCCTAAGGCACATTAAAGAGCAAATTTCATTCTGAGACTTTTAAAGCCTCACATAGAAGTAACAAATATAGTTAAATAGCATGAGACACAAATCAAAATGTAATGGATTGTCATACCACCAAGAGTTAACGGGTACAGGAAGCTCACGGCTTGACTAAATCATTCCTGTGGTTTCAACTGCATCAACAAATGGATTGTGCCTATCTGGAGCTTATGAGGTCCTATGAGCCAGACTGTTAAGAGAACCCATTTGGGAGCGCTTTTGCCAAGTGAGGAACGCCTACAAAACATTTATCGCATTTAATCATCAAACCCACAAACTCAGTTTTGATCCTTTTCTTGTTCACAGCAGGTGGTGAGAATTTCTACGGCTTTGTTTAATAAGGAGACAAGAGATGGGAGGGACATTGAGATCATCTTATAGAAACACGAACATGGAAACCTTTTAAAAGATTTCAAATGATTCAAGATGTGGATTGGTAGTAGACAGAATATATTTAGGGACAATGCCATGTCCACCTCCCATGTAGTTGAATAACCCCATTTGATGCCCATGAGTGGGATTTGGGGGGAGGAGACATGGGATGTCACCATTTTCTGATTTATGTGGGTAGTACCTACTGGCCTTGCATGAGGGGATTGGGGGGTGTGACAATAGGCACATTCACCTAGATGAACTGTACCCCCAACATGTCAGTGGTTTGGGGGAAAAGAGGGGGACAGCGACATGTCCCCCTCTGCCCCTTTATTCATGTAGCCTCCATCCACCATGCATGGCAAAGGTTTGGGAGGTAGAAAAAGGACAGGTCCACCCTCTCATGGACTATTCTCACATGATGCTAAAGGATTGGGGCTGACTGGGCCAGTGACATCCCTCCCATTCATCATTAGCAGTTGGTCAGCAATAGCTATTCAGTTTCTAAAATTTAAACCCAATGGTGGTGGAATTGTAGCGTTGAGCAGCTGATGGCTTCTTGACATTTAGCAGGTATTCCACTAGCCATGATAGGTCAGGCAGGGGTATAAGGTGTAATGAGCCACATTCTGACCTCCCATGCTTTTTTTAACTTTTATCTTTGTACAGTTGTGGCTGGCTAACAAGCTCTGACTAGCCACCTCTAAACGAATGCTTGCGTTACCATTGGGCTTTATCCTACAATTCAGTTTGTTGAGTTCAATTCCACCATCACAATTTAGATTAAGTGAATAGCGATATGGACTAAGTTCATCCAAATCGGTGGACCAACTGATTTGAACTAACCCAATAGTTTTTTCCATCGCCACATCTATTGATTATCACATTTTCCTGTTCCTATGTATAGATGCATGAACAATATGCCTCTGCATTACACTCTGTAAAATGGAAATTAAAAACATGAGAAAATCGATGCAGCGGTCTCCAGAGCACAATGCGTTATAAACCATGTTAATTATTAATATCATTATTTTATGCACCTCTATTAATAAGGAAAAACAAACAAAAGAGCGGTTTAACATCTTTTACAGCTGAGACAAGTAGCTATACACTGCATATAAAACTGTGCTCTGCTGAGATTTAGAGAATAGTGTGTATAGCAGACTAAAGGAATTGGAGGCTTGAATTATTAAAAAAAAAAAATGGCTTAAATTAACATTACGAGTACAAAGCAAATGGAGCTCCGACTGTGTGGACCAGTCCTGATTAATCTGATCTAAACTTATTCGAGTATTATGTTCATCCAAGCGTGTTTGAGTAATATATTGATGTTATATGTAGGGAATCAGACAGCAATTGATCCAACTGCAACAGTATTAGCTGACCAAACTTCAATCAATCTCCGCACACAGACCGAGGATGTCCAGATCTAATCATAGAGAAATCGATAAGAGTTTTCAAGGTAATACTTAGCACAGTGATTAGTGGATACACTGTGTTGGGTGGTTAATGAAATGGTAATGAAATAAATCATGAAACACTGTACAGATTATTGCATAGAAGACACGTGCATGACAGACACATCCATTGAGCAGTTTGTGTCTCCTGTAACGTTTATACGTATCTGTGACAGAGGCCAGGCTCCACATCTATGCATTTAGGAGAGCTAGTGCTGGCACTTCTCATGCCACTGTTAGATAGTCCACTGAGAGTCCACATCTCGTGATTCTCAGTCAGTGGAAAATAAAGCTGACAAATACATTTAATGACAGGATTTGCCATCACTGCTCTGTCCCAGAGGGAAAAAGAAACAGAATTTTAAGGCTTCCTTACCCATCTGAGCAGAGGAGTTACTAAATGCTTAGTAATTAGTGATACAAAGGAAGATAAAAATACTCATATCTACATGTCCCAAAATATACCTATATACACACACATCCTCAGTTTTTATAATCTCTTATAGCATCATTAAGGGGATAGCTCTGTATCTTGTTTATTGTATTTATTGGTCTACGTAGCCCCATTATACAAAATACATGTTCAGGTCGAGTGCAGCCTCTCCCATTCTATATAACTGAGGTATATAAACCCCAAGGTAAAGTATTGACGCCCCCCTCCAACTGGGCACCCCACCAGCACCACCACCTTGAGCCCGCTCCCTTGAGTTTACAATCCAAGAGGGGCCTGCTCCTGTGAGTTTACAATCTTAGGCTGGCGGCACACGACCAGAGGAAGGAACGTCCGTAAAAGTGGACGTTCCTTCCACTCTCTGCGCTCAGCGTACAAAGCGCGATCCTCCTATGGAGAATCGCGCTTTGTATCCTTTCAGCATCCATTTAGCTTTTGACGGGGAGGGCTTTTTCACGTCCGGTGGAGGACCTTCCCCATCAAAACCCCACGGACGCAGGAAAGTGCGGGCGCATTTGAGCCATAAATACGCTCGTGTGCCGGGGGCCTAAGAGGGAAAAGAGGGGAGCGCACATGTGAGCTTACTATCTTAGAGGGAAGAGGAGCCCACTCTATTATATAAATGTGTTTGTAATGCGCAGTCAGCTGCACGAGCCCCTATCACAGCTGCTCACTCGGCCCTCCCATCACGGATCGGACGGTGACGGATGCGTTACAAATGTATTTATATTTAGAGATACTCTTGGATATGACACTGAAAAGCAGATATGTGGACACGGATTCTGAGCTGGCAATAACAGTAGACTGTCCTCCTGGCAGGCTTAACACCTAGTATAAAATAAAGTCTTACTTTAAGTTACTATGAATTTATGGAATTCTAAATGAGCACTTTGAGCTCACACAAGACCAACGAGGTGATTATTGTTTTTGCAGTCCAGCAGTTTGAAGTCAATTCAGTCAAATAATCTAAATTAAGTTGCACAATACATCAGCCCTGATGACTTGTGATTATTACAGCACACCAGCTATTTGCCCAATGGCCAGGTGGAGAAGTGTCTGCAGTGGAAAGTGAGCCATCACTGTTAAAAGGCATTAGAAGGATGGGAAACTGGAACGGTGACTGGATCAATTCAATGTATCACACCTTTAAATTCCTGGTGGGAAGTGAATTTTCAGTAATCCAGAATAAAGCCGGGTGATTTAGTGTTCACTCCATTTCAAAACAAATTCAATGTTTCTACGTCCTCCATTCTAAAAATAGTGGCCATCTACTAATTTACTTCTTTCTGATAGTAGCTGAAGTTTACCATATCATTTTAAGTTTTTTTTAGTCCCACCAAATCCATCCTAATTGGCACAACATGTATAGCTTTTATTCCTTGATCCATTAAATTCCAAATATATTCTCATAATCGGTCTTTATCCTGCTTTTACTCGCTTTCCAAACTACTCAAAACAAGCCACAGAGTGACGATTGCTATAAATCCGACCTTCAAGAAAAATTATATACATTTATGTCACTCAGTTGGGTACATAAATAACCGCTCCTAAGTAAATAAAAATAAAAAGGCAAATCCACTTTACAGCTGCATTACCCCCGTAACAGATTTCTGAGCTCTCTATGAAATATTATGTTTCAAGGCTAGCAGATACATTTCCTTTTATGAGAGAAGGTAGGTCTCTGGAGAGGATTTTATTACAGAAAATTGTAATATTTTTTTTTGGCGAAAGTATTTTACCAGGAAGGATACATTGAGATTTCTCTCGTTTTTCAGCATGTCCTGGGTGGCGAGTATTTACCGTTAGGGGTCTTGCCTAAGAACACTTACTGGAGAGGTGCTCTTGCTGGGATTCAAGCCTGTGCCTCCACAGTTATAGAGCAGTGATGTTGTCAGGAATGTCTTCAGGAAGGGTGGAGACCTCAGGATGCAGGAACCGATTGGTTAGATGTAGGAAGAGAGTCAGGAGCGGCAATATAGTCTGAGGGCAGGCAGCTTCGGTGCATAAACGAGGAGACAGGCAAAAAGGTTCGGTACACGTGGATTCTATCAGAAGGTGTTGGCGTAAGGTATGAGTTAGCAAGGGCTAGGGAACTCTATACCAGAGCATTTGTGCTTAGTGAGAGTTGGGTTTAAATAGTGTTGGGATATGGCTCCACCCCTACTCCCATTGAGCTGACCGATGATGTCATCACTGAGTGCCAGGAAGAGACAGGAGGTAAAAGGGGGTGTGGTGCGGCGTGCTCGCCCTTAGAGATGCAGGAAGCATGGTAGACAGAGGGAGTATGCTGGTGTTCGGCTCCGTGTGTCAGGCTGTAGATGCCCCGCGCTTCCAGCGGGTCCCGAGGGGAGAAGCCCCCTTCGCTGAAGGGAGTGTAGCATTGTATGGTGCCGCGACCCACACGTCCATGGCGCTGCTGTACGCCGTCGTGGCGTGGAGGTGAGTGGCCCCTAGGTCGGCTACCTGACAGATGTTACCTCAACATCAAAACCATAGCAGCTGGGTGGAGTAATCTATTAAGACGCTTTAAAACCTCTTCAATCAGTTTATAATATAAGGACAAACCTATGCATGAGCTTCAAAACTATTTTAATTTCCACATATTGCACAATAGAGCGATTTTAGGGGAAAGTGTGTAATTCAAGCTAATTTTGATTATTTCTGTGTGCATTATTATTATGATTATTTTTTTTTTTTATTTATTTTAATGCTTTCTTTGCAATTAGATTAAGGGTTCTACTCCAAGAGACATTTGCATCTTTTGTTTGGTGACCATTTCCATTTTCTACAACCATAAAAAACTTTATTTGGGTTATGTACGTAGTGAAGTAACAATATTCCCGACAACCCAGCAAGCGGTATGCTTTCTCCAATATTCCTTGCATGTCCGCATGGTATTCTGGACAAGGCATATGAAAACAATGGGGCTATATATGCATTACATGCCATCGCACGCTTCGATATAATGAAAATAGTCAAACAGGTTTATAATGGTTTTCCCTTTTCTACCACATAACTAACAGGATGCATTCTTCCCCCTGAAGGTATGAATCCTTGGGGATTGTCAGGGAAAATATAGGTTGATAACATGCCACATCTTCGATTACCAATTCTCCATCAACTAGAAAAAGGACGGCTGTAACAGTCTGCTGCTCCGCATGGGGGTACAGCGGCATCGGTCAGAGCAGGAGTGTGTGGTGAAAAGGTTTGCATATGCAACCCCTGTGACGTAATAAACCAGCAGCCACGTGGAGGCATCCAGCTTCGTCCCACATGGGCTTTGCGCTCTACCTGCAACTTTTATTATCCTATGTTTGTCCTTATACCGTATATGTGGATACATAGTGTTTGTGTTTAAATGTATGTGTGTGTATACTGTATGTACATGTTTGAGAATGTGAGGAAAGTTTGAGTGTCTGCTCTTCTGTTATTTAAGGCTTGATCCATTCTTCCATCCACATATATTTTTTCATAAATCGCACATATGGTGGCAGGCATTTTATATAGAAATGGACCTGTACGAGGTATAGGCTAAAACTTATCTAGTATACTGTTGACCTCCTTAGTGTTGTAGGCCAGGCCACACATGGACAGGCTTTTTGGGGAAAAGGGCAATTGGTCGCAATGGTTAGGGGAAAGGGGGCTAGGATGGATCACAAAATCTCCCCAAACCTTGCCGGGTTGCTTCATTGTGTGACCTCAGGCCCAGTGCATAGTTCCAACCATCTCTCAGCTTCCCACTGATCTGCTCTGGCCTCGTTTTGATTGACAATTCCAGGTATGCACCTCTGACAACATTCCTCATCCATGATCCTTGGCCCGACTTTTTGGAAAACATGTGATTTTCTATTATTGCTTTTAGCCAAATTATACTAAAAATGCATTTTTTTTAATTTTTAAAAGGAATATGCAAGACAATGAGAAGTTGTAGTGGTTGCACGCTTGCCATACCACAAAGGAGTTAATTGTTGCTAATGAAATACACATAGGAAAAGAAAATCAATCATTCTGAGAGTGAACAGCACAATTCAAGAGCTGTTGCAACTGCACTGTAAAGCCATCAAAACGTTCCTCTTTGCATGCGTGTGATTGCTTCAATGTCCTGAATACTCTTATGTCAGCAATTAGCAGGAGCAGTGTTTCATTAATCCATCACAGTTCTGATGTGGCACATTCAAAGACCAAGAGATAATAGCAAATCATCTGTTTAAAACCTCCAGATTATCCTCTGACGCATCACCCTACTGGATGCCATTAGCAGCGTGCACAGCTCCTACAGTCATATATAAGACTCTGCAAGCAGGACTGGAATCTCAATGTGAAGGTAACACATGAATGTACAAAATCAGAAGTATAAAGTATTGAACGGAATATTTTATTCAAAATGTATGAAAATGGCAAGTTCAATCAGTCTAGATTTTATGCAGCACACAGCTCTACAGTTTTTTCCCTGCCATTGTTTTTACACTGTATTCTACAGAACAAATGTCCTACATGTAGCCGTATTCTGACGTCCTTTCAAAAGTATTATCTTTCCTCCCATTTGTGCATAAAGTATACTTTTGTGTTGGACCCATTAATTTGTTCGAAGCTGTAAACACTTAAGGGGTTAAAGAGCACCGAATTAGCTACAAAATAGCACCAACGGTGAATTTGCCAGTACAGTGAATTTTCGAGGCAATTCGAAAAGCTGACGAGTCGCCAAATATTGGCGAATTGCCAATGAAATGTGGTGATCTTTGGCAGCAGTGAACTGCCCATAGAGAAGTAATGGTTAATATATTCAGGGAACATTGAACAGCAGAGAAAAGCGGAGATTGTCCGTGCTTTTGTTTGTGAGGTTTAACCCCTTCGCTGCGGAGCCATTTCACGTCTGTGTGCCGAGCTAAATTTTACTACTTTTGCTAATCGTGTTTAAACACGATTTGAAGTCACGTTTTATTATACGACCCAGACATATTATATAACCTTTTTTTTTTATTCGGCAGACTCGGAAGATTCATAATATATCATTATTATATGTATACGTCATGTTGTGTCTGAGTATTCGAACAAAAAATGCAATAAAATTAGAATTTTCAATCATCTACAAGTGTTTTTTTCCACATTATATCATCTGAGCCTTTGCGTTTATATTTTCTATGGGTGCGCTTGTTAAAAATTTAGAAATGGGGACTCGTTAAATTTTGTGAGGAGGAACTACTTGATTTTAAAGTTTTTATTGCTTTAAAAATTTTTTTCTTACTTTAAACATGGCCATATTTGGAATCAATCGAAAGGCCACGCTCTGTCCTTTCAAATGACACCAACCTTGACCATCTAGCTCCCACCGTTCAAGAAATATGGGGGTTCAAATGAACCCACCATCTCCACCATAGGATTTTCTTGGGAACTCCCTGGGCAGATACGGGTTCCCCAGGTAACTGACGTCATAGAGCCATGTGCAATGATATCAGGTGATGAGGGGGGACCCGGAGGTGTCCAAGATCCAATATGGCGGCCCCCACCGGAGCTAGGGTGTCACTGGAGCAGAGGATCACTGATGCCATTGCCACCATTGATGAGGGTATGCTACAGCGAACATGGCAAGAAATAGTACTGCCTTGATGTGCTTAGTGCAACTAATTGTGCCCATATAGTGGTGCATTAAATGAGGTAAAAATTATATATATATATATATATGCCTCATTTTGAAAGAATTTTCACTTATCGGTCTTTTCATTTGGCTTTGTAAGAAATTTTTGAAATTGTAAAGAGACTTTACGGACACCCTGTATATTTAGACAATTACCCTCTTAAAATATGTAAAAAGCACACTCGTGCACATTTATTTATTTATAAAGTATTTTGCCAGGAAGGATACATTGAGATTTCGAGTATGTCCCAGGTTAAAAAACATTGAAATGTTACAGTCGTTAGAGAAATACAATGCTAATAACATGCAAGATATTAAAAAACAAAACAAATACAGATTTACACAGAAAATAAATAATATGTAGGAAATCGTCATTATGTTACATGTTTACAGGTGCATTCCGAACTGAGGTATGTTAATAGGGAGCTCTTGAGTGACTTAAGACTTGGGAAAGATTTGATGGCGTCTGGGAGGTTATTCCATATTTACAGTGCTCTGTAGGAAAATGAGGACCGAGCCACTGTCTTTTTGTATTGTGGTATTGCAAGTAAGGTGCTGGTCCTGGATCGGAGCTTATAGGATGAGGGAAATGCTGGGGGAAGCAGCCTATTCAGGTAGGGTGGCAGCTTCCCAGAAAATCTCTTAAACACCAGGTTGGAAAGGTGAAGGGTGCGTCTGGATTCCAGCAGTGGCAAGTTTAGCTCTTTTAACATGTCACAATGGTGGGTCATGTAGTTACATTGTAATGCAAAGCGGCAGAATGAGTTATACAATGTAGTAAGTTTCTGAAGGTGTGTTTGCGGGGCAGCTGCATACACTACATCTCCGTATTCAATACCCGGCATAAGCATTTGCTGTATAATCTGCTTTCTTACCCCGGGGCTCAGGCAGGATTTGTTTCTGTACAGGGCACCTAGTTTGAGGTAAAGTTTAGATGAGAGTTTTTCGATGTGGGGGCCAAAGGATAGATTTGGGTCTAACCACATACCTAGATATTTATAGTTCTAGAAATGAAACACAGGCATAGTTTCACAAGACCTGGACATAAAGCCAGCAGCTTATTTACCTCTATACAGTTATCCACCAAATCACACACTTATACACCTACATATAAACCTAACCAGACACATTCAGACATACACATTCATAAATAAACTAAGATACTTAGCAGCTAGATCATTTTTCTCCCTTCTCTAGAAGAGACCTTATTAGGCCCCCTTGTACTCCTGCATATTATACGAAGATATGTGGATAATCACAAGGGGAATTAAAATGTTAACCTAAAACAGAAGGGATACTAGAATTCTTAAATTTATAAAATTCAGTTAATTTGCTTAGGATTTGCAGTTCCCTCGCAATTCTCCACAAATTCCCCTGCTTATTTGTGCAAACATTATTTTAGTGATAGTAATAAAGAGCTAATTTGCAATGTAACTTTAGAACAAGTGTAATTGAAAATTAACACTTTTATTGTTTGCTCCGATCAATAAAACTGTCAGGATTGGACACATTTTCATATTCTGTTTAGCATTGTTGTATGGTTGCATAGTTAAGATTTTATTTCTGTGACCTATGAGCTCCCAGCTAGGGAAAGGGTTAATAGGATTTGCGTGTATATAGTCCAGCCTTATTTGCAGGCTATGCTCATAGTTATCCGCAAGGGATTTTTTTCCATATTTATATAAAGAGGTTTGGTAAGATTCCAGTGTATATTCCTGGGAATGTTTGAAGCTATAGCAACAGTGCCAGGAACAGACAAATGTATGGGTGTGTGTTTTTTGGAGAAACCCTTCATGTGGCTTTAGCAAGTGAAAATGTGTCAGACACATCCTTAGGTTAGCGGTAAAACTATTACAAAACCATCTATTTGGAAAGTCAAAACAAACAGACTGCCAAGTTATAAATTCACAAAGTTAATTGTGGCTTCATTCAGAAAATGTTCATATTTTACGCTAAAAAGATTCATTTTGAATTCTTCTCTGTGAAAATCTTAAAGGCATTATCACCCAGTTACAGAGCAAGTCATATCTTCATATAGGGTTGTGTTTGATGAGCGTCAACCTCACTTAACCGCCCTTGATGACCTATATCCCAGCTAACAACAGGGTCCTTGACAAAAGTTTGAAGGCCCAGAATGCTCTACTTAATCCAGAATAAAGTCCTTTGAAGTTGGATGTTTTGCTGAATGGAGATTTGTAGTGAATAATTTGTGAATTGAGAGGTAAATTTACCTAACATGATGGCTTCAATAAAAACGCATCTCGTGTCATTGCCAACAACCCACTTTTCAGGACAAAAGAAAACCGCTCCGCTGCTGACCTGGTTCACTAACTCAGCATGGGATTTTGTAATAGGTGATTATTGCCCAAGCAAGCATCCAGGCAATCCAATGGGCTCACAATAGGAGTGCATTTAGAGTCATTAGATAGCAGGGAATGACCAGCTGTACATGTACAACACTTCCAGGGTTATTCAAAGAGCTCCGAATTGCTGGCGAAAGGGAACCGAACGGTGAAATTCAGCGTACGTTACCTTTCCTGGTCATTCGGCTATCCAGAGATCAGGCAGTTCGCCAAATCCTGGCGAATTGCCTGCACATACGGTGCCTGTTCGAGGGCAGTGAAATCCCCATAGAGAAGCAATGCTTTGGCTATTCAGAGAACAAAAACCAGCAGTGAAAAGTTGCTGAATTTCCCTGCTGTTCGGTGGTTTCAATCGACAGGTTTATTCAGGCGAATCCCATAGGCTAAAAACAAAGAAGTGGGGGCGTGACCTGGCTGGAATCCAAGATGGACGCTTAGTTCGGGAGCTCTCTCAGCCGTAACTGATTGCACCGCTCCACCGCATCAGCATTGGGACATGATCCGCACCTCCCGCCGCAAATCTTCCCGGAAACCCACACACAAGCCTGACAGACCTTCCACGGGCCCTATTGAAGCCTTTTTCGGCACTTCGCGGCCGCGGCCTTCTGAACCCGAGGACTCTAATATGGCATCCTCCCCAACTCCTTCGGATGCCTCATGGTCCGGGGGCCAATCGACCATCCGGCGCCTCGAATCCCTGATAGCAGAACTACCAACCCGGGCTGAGGTTCCAACCAGGGAGGACTTCAAGGACATGGTTGATCAACTACAGGTGACTTTCGGACGGGAAATTGCGGAGGTTCGAGCAGATATTACGGCCATCGATGCACGTGTTGCGGCCCTGGAAAAAGGAGCAACGCCACGCGCCGTGTTAGACCCAAAGCCAGACCCGCAAGCTGATATACGATTTTCCGAAATGCACCGCCGAATAGACGACCTGGAGAACCGGTCCCGGCGGCATAATGTCCGGATACGGGGAGTCAGCGAAGAGGTGACGGAGGTGAAATTTTTCCTCCTCCGAGCATTTACACATCTGCTGGGGTGTCCACCCTTACCTAACGGAGCAATAGACCGGGCACATAGAGTATTCCGAGCCCCGACCATCAATGCCCGCTCCACCCCGAGGGACATACTTTGCCACCTGCCTGACTTTTCCCTGAAGGAGGAAATCATGCGCCGGGCTCGTAACCGCCGGCAATGGTCCTTTGATGGTGAGACCTTCGAGCTGTTTCAGGATCTATCATCCTACACTCTGGCAGCTCGTAGAGCGTTACGTCCTGTCACGAGGGCCCTACATGAAGCAGGCTTGCCCTACCACTGGGGATTCCCCTTTGCCCTCCACACTCGCAAGAATGACGCCCATCATGTCATACGCTCGCCAAAGGATGTGGCCCCGTTCTTGGCCCTTCTCGACCTTCCCCCTACTGAGGTACCGGACTGGGAACGCCTGCCGTTCACCACGATAGGGATGACTACCTCTGCGGGCACCCCCAGACCTCAGCGGTCTCCCCAGAGAGGTGTTCCTAGAGACGGTCCGCGCTCGTCTCCATCACCACATGCCCCGACACCGGCGGAATGACTGCCTGTAATTTATCGACCCTTCGACACTCCTGACAAGCCGGACCCAGTGGCCTGTCCCGGTCGGCGTCCTACGATTCCCTGTTATCCTCGCACTGAGAGAAGGGGTAGATCACAGTGACATGGCCTGCAAGGTGACGTGACGGAACACTGTCGCCTCCTTTATGGGAGGACACCTGCATTTGTTGGAAAGTGGGGTTGGTTATATATGACACCTTCTACGGGTTAGGTTAGGACCCTCACCCATCTACTGCACCGATTATTTTTTTTTCCCTCTCTCGAGGTATCGGACAGAAAGGAGGTGACTGGTGGAAGGATGAACAGCTTTTCATATAATAGCTAAGGGGCTCCAGTCTGAGTGCGGAGCTTATCTCAATTCAGTTAAGGTTATGTTATCTTTTGTTAACTCGTGTTTATCTCTTGTCTGATCTGGGTGACTTATTTCTTTTTTTTTTTTTGCTGCAGGAAGGGAAATCTGGGAGGGGGAAATCTATACTCTGATAGGGGGGTTACATATTTAAAGCTGCGACTATGATTCCTCCCTCTTATAGCACTGTCACTCTAATGCACTTATAACCCTGCTGTATAGCACAAGCCCCCGTTGAACAGGTTTCATGTTTTAGAATTTTATGTACTTCCCCTCCTCACTTTATCTATAGTTCCGATATCTCCCTCCATAACGACGCTATTGCCGCCCTTTGACTTGGGTTCTCCCGCTTATTCCCCCCCCTTTTTTTTTTTTTCGTTTTGCCGTGATGTTCAGGAGGACGGGATTTGTTCCCTGGGACGGGGGGATTGTTTATCTAGTGCTACGCTCTCTGCCTTTCCGTATTATTTGTACTGACACCTTATTATACGTACTTAAAGCTTTCTTACATTTGAACATGTTCCCAGTAAGCTGATTCTGTAGCTCTTGAATTTTATTTCCTCCCCCTCCTTACCTTGCCTACCGCCTTGACATTTTTTACCACTTGACGGCAAAATTTATATCCCTTGGGTCCGTTCTTTGCTTCGTCCCTTATCAATGTGCATTTTCTCTGTCCAATCGGTTCGGCTGTACCGTTGTTCCTGGTCTCTGATATTCCATCTTACTCGTTCATTTTGGTGTGTTACTGCACTACTCTTGGATACCGGTCCCGTTATCACTCCCCCGGAGGAATAGTGCTACCGAACCCGACAGTGGGTCCGGCCTCTCGGTCGTTTAGATCTTGGGGCTGTACGTGACGCCACGGTCGGTGCACTCAATACCTCATTGTGTTGTATCTGTCTCCCTTCCCAGTGTCTTGATCCCCCTCCCCTTCCTCAGCCTCTCTCCCTCTCCCTCTTTCTCCCTCTCTATCTTTATCTTTATCTGTCTTTTCTTTCGGCTATCCTTATTAACACCTTGGCCCTGCTACTTCCTTTCTTCCCTCTTCATCCCGCCTCCTCTACAGTTGACCGTTCTCTACGGCTTTCTCATAATAACTGCCCCTCACTTACCTTTCCTTAGATTACACCCGAAAAATGTCACCCAGCGCTGCCCCATTTGCGCCCAAGGACCTCAAACTGATTAGCTACAATGTCAGGGGCCTCAACATCCCCGAAAAGCGCTCACGCCTATTGCGCGATCTACGCAAACGTCTATCGCCTTCCTCCAAGAAACTCATTTCCGTGCCGGATCAGTACCTCACTTCGGTGATGCCGCCTTCCCTACTATGTTTTTCAGTAACTACACTCTGAGCAAATCCCGTGGTGTTGCAATATTGATCTCTAAAGATGTACCCTTTGTGGTGGATGCCACGGAAACGGATGAGGGTGGACGTTACCTCTTTGTTCGCGGCAAAATAGTTGATACGGTATACACCTTCGCATCCGTATTTGCCCAATAAAAAACAACATACCTGCCTGACTCGCATGCTTAAATCCCTGGACTCTTTCCAACAAGGCATCACAATTATAGCAGGGGACTTGAATGTACCTCTTGAGCCATACATTGATTCCTCATCTGGAGCATCGGCAACCCCATCAAATATTCTTCGTCAAATTCGCAGATCCTTACATGAACACCAACTAGTTGATGTCTGGCGCGCTCTACACACAGACGAGAAAGATTTTACCTTTTTCTCACCAGTTCATAAAGTTCATACCCGTATTGATTATTTTTTTATGCGCTACCGTGATATTCCTCTCCTCCGCACCATCGACATCACTGGTCGGATCATGCACCAATCTCCTTATCCGTCTATTCCCCTCTGTTAGTCCCAAAAGAACGTCAATGGCGCCTCAATCTTTCACTTTTGGAAGATCCGGTTATCCACGCGGACTTGACCTCTACTCTCGAGAAATATTTTACAGAAAATACTCCTGCGGACACCCCACTACCGGTGCTATGGGAAGCCCATAAAGCTGTAATCAGAGGCTTCTTTATTAGCCGGGGAACTGCCCGTAAAAAATTACGGGACAATGACCGTAGCTCTCTCATGGCGGAAATTCGGACCTTGGAGTTGGAACATATATCTTCTGCTATTGCTGAAGTCTATCAACGACTATTAGTGAAACGCCAAAGCCTTAATAAACTCTTAAATGATTCTATCCGCTTCCAGGCATTGAAATCCCGATCTTTCTTTGCCTTAAACGAAAATCGCCCAGGGCGCCTGTTGGCTGGGATCCTTCGGGCTAAACGTACTAAAGCGTATATCCCTCAAATTCGCACGTCCACTGGCTCTCTTTCTACCAACCCTCGAGAGATCACCGGAGCATTCCTAAACTTTTTCAAAGATCTTTATAACCTGGAGGAAGGAGATACACAATTAGTACCAACCCCTCGCTTGGAGAAGTATCTCTCCACCACGATTCGGCGCACTCTCACTCTGACGGATCGCACGTCGCTGGATGCCGCTATCTCCACCGAAGAAATTGTGTCAGCAATAAAATCCACAAAGAATGGCAAAAGCCCTGGCCCAGATGGCTTGCCCATAGAGTACTATAAGCGGTGTGTAGACACCTTGTTACCCACCATTACTGCTTTGTTTGACGCGATTCATGAAGGTGGCCACTTTCACCCCCACTCCCTAGCAGCGACAATTACTTTGATTCCCAAACCAGATAAGGACCACACCTGCTGCGGGAATTACCGTCCTATTTCACTTTTAAATAGTGACGTTAAGCTTCTGGCACGGATCCTGGCAAATCGCCTCAAACGATTTTTGCCTCAAATGGTGGAGGCAGATCAGGTTGGCTTTATCCCGGGACGAGAAGCCAGAGACGCAACGATACGGGCTTTAAACGCCATAGTGTCCTCGAAACGAAACACTCACCATCTCCTTTTACTCTCCACAGACGCCGAGAAGGCATTCGACCGGGTACTCTGGCCTTTTCTTTTCCGAACGCTGCATCATTTTGGGATTGGGAAAGAGTTTTTAGGGTGGGTTCATGCTTTGTATGAATCTCCGACCGCAAGGGTCAAAGTGAATGGCGCACTCTCCCCCTCGTTTCGGATCTGCAATGGCACTCGTCAGGGGTGCCCTCTTTCCCCCCTTCTCTTTGCCTTATGCCTGGAACCACTGCTGACCGCCGTCAGACAAAACCACCTTATACGAGGGGTCCAAGGCGCCCACTCCGAACATAAGATCTCTGCATATGCGGATGATTTGCTCTTTTTATTACCGGACCCAATAACAGCCCTACCGGAAGTAATGTGAGAATTGCAGGAATATGGCTCCCTGGCAGGTTTTAAAATTAATGAGTCAAAGTCGGAAATTCTTAAGGTTGCCCTCCCGAATGCCTCCTGTCAGGCTATACGGGCACAATACCCGTTTCGCTGGTGCCACACATCTCTTACCTATTTAGGGGTACGCCTATCCGCCACCTTTTCTCAGATCTTTGCTCTTAACTTTACACCCCTTCTAGAAGCCTTCCGCTCAGACATGGCCTTATGGACTAAATTTTTTTTATCCTGGTTAGGGAGGATAAATGTAATTAAAATGAATCTTCTACCTAGATTGTTATATCTCTACCAGACCCTCCCCATCCTTCTCCCGTTTTCTTTCCACCTGAAACTGCAACGGTTGTTCTCACAATTCATCTGGCCTAAAGGTCGCCCACGTCTCAAGTATCCCACTTTGTGTAAACCCAAACTTTCTGGTGGTCTCGCACTCCCGGATACCAAGCTTTATTATTATGCTACGCATCTGACGAGGATTCTTGACTGGATGTCGAGTTCCCCAGATCAAAAATGGATTGATTTAGAGGAAAAACAAGCAGGACGTCCGCTGGAAACTCTCCCATGGCTTCATTTGGCCGGGATACGAGACATTGCCACCGCATCTTCCACTGTTGGTAGCACTTTATTGCTCTGGCATAAACTCCGTGTCCGATACGCTCTCTCGTCCTTCCCCTCCCCCCTACTCCCATTGTCCCACAACTCAGACTTTCCTATGAGGGTGAAGCCATCTCTACATAGTCGCTTCACGGATTCTACTTGCCTACGGGTACACCATGTCCTCCAGAACGGTAACTTTGTATCATTGACAGATACCACCAGGCCGGAATTGTCTTTCGCTGAAACTTTTGGCTATCATCAAATTAAATCCTTTCTTAAAGCCCTACCAGGTAACTCTTCACTGCCCCGAACTTTATCTACATTTGAATCATTTTGTAAACAAGCGATTACGTTAGCGCATGGCATTTCAACGCTTTATAAACTGCTACAAACAGTGGACTCTGAACCACCGGCCTTTATGGCCAGATGGGAGCGTACTCTGGAAACGCCTATCTCAGATGAGACCTGGACTAAAACACTCTCGCTGGTACATTATGGCTCCAAGATCGCTAGGCTTCACGAATCATCATATAAATTCCTGGTTTTCTGGTACCGCACCCCGGCCCTCACATCGCTATACCATATCACCTCCTCCCCAAACTGTTGGCGCTGCTCTTCATCTCTTGGCTCCTATATACATATTTGGTGGGAATGTCCGATTATCCAGGTGTACTGGAAGCGAATATGTGCCTTAATTGAGAAGACCACGGATGTAATCTTAGACTTTACACCTCAGACTCTCTTGCTCCTGCATGTCCCATACTCGGTGAAAACTCTGAAGAAATCCTTTTTACTTCGCATTCTTTTGACTGCCAGATCACTTATACCCATATACTGGAGATCTGCATCCATTCCCTCCACTAAAACCCTGGTTGACAGACTTGAAACGCTACGTTCCATAGAAGAACTGGCACTCCCGTCTGCACAAGCGGCACAGCACTCAATGGAGGTTTGGTATCACTGGAATGAATACTGTTCCTCTCTGGCATTTCGGTCACTAATACGGAGCGAGGAGGAGGGAGGCGAGGACTAAGAAATTTGAATGATTGCTGTTTTCCCGGACCGCGGACACTTATATCCCTTCCCGATTATCCCCATAGTCTTCCTATCTCAGAATTCCCCCGACTTCATTCCTAATCACTCCTATCCCTAACATATTTTTCTGTCCCCTACTTTCTCCTCCCTATTGCTCTTCTTTTCTTTCTCTTTCCTATACACCGCTCTTAAACTCCTTACCCTACATGTTGTCTTATGTCCTGTTTCCCTGTATGGTCGGTTTGTATCTCTGTGTTGAGTCTGTTCCCCATGACAGCAAGGCCTTTTTTTTTTTTTCTTGCTAATTATTAAAGTTGCCCTCGCAATTGAAAATATATATATATATATATATATATATATATATATCAGGAGCAACGACCACCTTATCATAGCTAAACTTACCGGTTATCTCTCCCAGTCGATTGTTTATCATATCTCTGTTACAGATGTTGTTATTTTGACACTATGGTTATTTGATATGCGCTGTACCGCTATGATATCTTTAGATTACTGTATGTTGATGTATACTTGAAAATATTTTTTTTCTCAAATGTAAAAACAAAGAAGTGATTCTATTTCGAATCCCATAGGCTTCAATGTTAAAAATATTCCCGTTTTAATTCACTAATAAACCGTTTATTATAATATTCTGCAGTATAAAGTCTATTTATAGATTTTTTTTTTTTTTAAGGATCTTTTAGGCATTTTTTAGGAAAACAAAACAAATGTTCTAATTTTTTTTTAAAATAGTTTCTTTTTTCTGTAACAGCCCTTTTTATTATCATTCCTTGGATCTCATATGTAAATTTCAGACATTTTCGCTCAGTAGTTTCTTTGCAAACAATCAAGCGTACTGGGTTTTTTTTTTTCACTCCGTTCGTCTGCGGTGTCGGGTTTATCCGGCGGCTGCTCTGCGCTGTGATCGGCTCCTGCTCGGGTTTCTCCGGCGTGTTTGGCGAGGTTAATCCAGATGTTTTTGTGGGTTTTGGTGTGCCTTTGACGGGTTTTGTGGTGAGTGTTCGTCGGGTTTGCGGCGGCTTTTCCCTGCATTACGACGGCCCTGTGGTGCTTGCTGAATACACCGCAGGGTCACCGAAATGGGTTCACCAAATCGCAATGAATTGAAGAGAACGAAAAGTCACCGAACGTGCGGTGACATTAATTCTCTTTGAATAACCCTGTTGGCTTAGGATGAGCTAATATGCAGTGTTCCAAATGGGGAAAATGATTCCTTCCACTTAGCGGGCTGAATCAGACTGGGTGGAGTAGAGGTGACATCACTGCTCTATGACTGCAGAAACCGTGGAGACACAGGTTCGAATCCCAGCAAGAGCACCTCTCCAGTAAGTATCCTTGGGCAAGACACCCAACGGTACATACTCGCCACCCAGGACATATTTAAAAAGGAGAGAAATCTCAATGTATCCTTCCTGGTAAAATACTTTTTCAAAATAAAATTTTTAAAAAAATACCACAATGGAAGGGGAGACCCACACTAGGACCATTCATATTACAATGAATTGTTTCAGTGCCTTGAGTGTCCCTTTAAATACACTGCATTGTAGTGCACATCTTCCAACTGCCTTGCTTTATGTAGGACAGTCCAATTTTTGAGCTATGCCTCACTGTCCCACCAAGATAGCAATCTGCCCCGCTTTCCCGACGAGGCAGTGGATGCACAGATTTTCTAAGCACTACTCCAGCCCACCCCCGTCCCAATCGCTTTCATCACAATTTTGGGAAATATGGTAGTGAACAAGCATAGATCTCTTATAATGTGTAAAGCTAACGAGCAGGACATGCATGTAGACACAAGAGTGGAGCAGTAGATATAACTGCATATAGGATCAGATGTACTTTATGATGCAATCCTAATCTGCTATCCCGGCCCATACGTTAGCGATGTGTAAAACACAGATATGTGGGAATGCATGCAAATTCATGTCATGACCCCTTTCTCCTTAGGTCACAAGACTCCCTTCTCATACACTACTGTAAAAATACTATGGTTTTAGGAATGTGTGACAAAATCCTGTTAAAGAATGCTTTAAAGAACAGAAAGGTTAGTAGCTTATTTTTATCATTTAGCAAAGCGAGTGAGCAGAAGAAAAAATCTAAAACCCAATATTCGGTGAGAACACACTTTGGCATCAAAACGGTATCACTACTAGGTGTACTTCTGCAACATGAGGAATTTTGTCGGGATAAAGTCAGGTGCATGATTGAACAATTATGCCAAAAAGGTGCCAATGATCAGCAATTTAACATGTAGGGCGAAAAGTGAAATACATTTTTTTGTATGGCAGCATACATGCCAACTGTCCAGAACCTCATGGACTTTCCCACTGGTCCATCAGGACGGCAGTCTGCGCTGCTTTCTCGGCAAGGCAGCAGGACACACCTGTTTTCAGGACACCTCTGTCCCTTTATCCAGACATGCCCACTCTTTTTTCTAGGTGGGCCTGTAAATTTAGTAAGCTAGGAGTGACGTGCCTCCTTTCCACACAGGTCCTATTTGGACATGCCAGTGATGCAAACCAAGTCACTGGCATGTCTCCTTAGACTTGCCTACCCTGTGTCGCTCTTGTATCCCCCATTGTTGTGAGGTATGCTGCAGTAGGTCACTGTTCTATGCAACTATACAGTTCTTGATTCTAGTGAGAGCACAGATTCAAAGTAAACCTTGAAAACTGGGTGGGATGAATGGAGATGGAGGGATCATAGAAGGTGGGTATTGGCTCCATTACCCAGGGAGGCCATCACCCGTGTCACTTATCTTGTGTGACCTCAAAAGCCTACTGCAATATCTGGGGCCTATCAGGAAGCTAAAATAAAAATCAAAAAAAAGCATGCTGTTTTTAATTGGAGATTTTTTTCTGATATAAATATCAGAATGAAATATGCATGCCATAGATAAGGACGGAGTAATTTATTCTATAGATATATATTCGATATAATTATTAATCTGTTCCTTAAAATCGTGTGTTCTCATCGCTGACCATGCTCTGCTTCGCGTATGTATAAATTTAGTAGGAATGTCAGACTGCTATATCAGAGCCACAGGCTTCACGGTGAGGTCCCTGAGCTTCCATTAATCTATGGAAAGAGAGAGCATGTGGACTTGCCTCAGGCAGCCTCCATTAAAGCCTACAGCCTGAAGAGCCTGTTAAAGTACCTGCAGCTCTGTGGCCCTTACATTTAATTTCTATCACATTGTCTAGTACATACAAGGTCACAGCAAATGTAATGATAGATTTGTCTGTGCATTTCATTGTCATATACAGTATATTTCCAAGCTAAGCCAAGACTGAACAAATTTGAGGCACATTTTGTCACATTATAAACAATGCTTAGGCCAGCCGAGAGGTGAAAAGTGTAAACATTCGATTCAGACCTTCACAGAATTAAAATGAAAAACCTAGGAAAAACAAATATACAAGACAGATTTCATTAGAATGCTGCAATGCTTTGATATATTTTTGTCTTAATGTACTATTATACACACTAGTTGGGCCAGTAGGGGACAGTTGTCATGTGGCTGATACAATGTCATCCGGTGGAACGAAACAGACAATATTAGATTATCCTTACTTCCACATAGACATAAAAAGTTGGCAAAAATATAAAAAGTTTATTTAGAGAAAATCTCTTTTTTCAATCATATAGGGCACTGGAAAAAAAACACTGATCTATAGAAAGGGAGGGATGCTTTGTCATATGGACACACACTGGGTATCAAACCCAGAACATACACTATCAGCATGTTCAAATCCAATATTCATAGATCATTAAACAACATCGCAAAAAAAGCAAAACTTTTTTTTATATTTACACACACGAATCTCTGATCCAAATGAATACCAAGAGTTTAGACTGAATTAGCAATGCAGAAACAACATTTCGGGAACTATTCGATAAGAATCGGTATTTGCTGCAGTTGCAAACACCATCGAAAAACACTGCTGTTGTAAGACCTACAAATGCCAATGTTTCACACATGAAAATTCCACAACAATCACTGAAGAGGCTTCACAGTGAGGCTTCACCTGCCACCCTTTGAGATTCAATTTTTATGAAATGACGTTGTGTGTCGGGGTTACAACACCTGCGATTTCACAGTGCTGCGGCACCCTGCGTCTGATACCGGTGCAGATATACTGGTACATGTGTCTGTGTGGGGTTAAACTATTTAACTCTGGATAGTCGCTGAGTTCACTCACAGTTACTAACAAGTCTCTGAGAATAACGGCCTATGTTCTCTTTTATCGTCCCCCCCCCCAATACAATATCTCCTTAGTTACCTAAAGAAGACAGGCATTTTCCACCAAAAAGCACATTAAAAAAATAGACTTGTTTTATACATCGAGAAATAATGATATAGAAAAATAATAGAACAAGCTTCCTGGGATTTTTGGTTAACCCCTTCACTACCGATACAGATATCTCAGGCTTCAAAGGCACCATCTGGTGCAACGATATCGACATATCTCGATATGCTGATCTGCAGTCCAAAAGCAAATTACATTTTTTGCTGCAAACTAATTTTGTTTGCTTTTGGGAAGCAGAAGGTGCCTTCCAAGTTTTAGCCCTGTGGGCATAATGCCCAAAGAGCTAAAACTGTACAATCAGCTGTTCAAAGCTCTGAAATATCGGGCTTTCAGCAGCCGATGCAGGAGAAATAGAAGAAAAGAGCAGCTGCTCAAACCTCTAACTCAATTTGGCAGTAGATGGCGCCATCTACTGGCCACAAATAGGGTTTTTTCCAGTAAGAAATACAATGGGTATAAGCTCAAATATTTCTTTAAAAATAAACAAAACACTGGTTTCTAACCTTTTTGGAAAAATCTCTTGGTAGTGAAGGGGTAAACATCACATAGTACTCAAAAAAAATCTGCTGTTTTGGAAGATATTTTATATTTGTGTATGACAAGTGCCACAATATCACTATACAATTGCATAGACGTGGGATGTCTCATCAGAACACCAATTATCCCTTATATTCAAAAGAAAGTAGATATTAATTTCCTGAACCCTTACGGGTTACCATCCAACACCAATTCTTACTGAACCCAGCTGCCCTCTAACAAATGGCAAGGTCTTCTAACGAGATAAACTTAAACAACAAAGGTAAAAAAATAGTTAACAATGCTTCACGTGTCAGCGTCACACTTCTTTTTATCAGTTCTCCTGGAAAACGTGGAAGAACATGTATATAAACAAAGTGTTCTCTATTAATCTTTAATATCCCGCAACACACATATCATTGACCTATGACTTCTAACCAGCTGAAGCATGATTTTTCATGTTTCTGAATGATTTGTCACTCGCTGCAATCACAGACCTTACATTGAACTTATTCAGAACAAACTGCACTGAGTGAAATATTTATTTCTCTAGCTAAAGGAGTCTGGCGTTTCAGAACCCGATTGGTTTTCTTTACAAGAGTTCTAAAAAGCAAGAATCGGTGGTTCACATGAAACGCGTACGCGTTCTATGTCTCTGCTGGAATCATGTTCCCGAGTTCTCTAAACTTGCCAAACTACTCTCCTGAATTTTAATTTCCCATTTAAATCAGCTATATTAAAAGAATGGTATCGAAATTTTCTGTAAATAAAGAGAAAACTAGGGATGTGCGTTTCGGAATTTCCACGAAATTTCCCGATTCGTGTTATCGGATGCGGCCGAATTTCCGAAAATTTTTAGATCCGAAACGAAATATTTTCGGAATTTTCGAATGGACTTGAAATGTGTCAAATCGAAATTTTCCGAAATTACGAAAAGTCGATACAAAAAAACGAGCAAAGTGACACGAAAATACGAAAAACGGTCGATATTCCGAAAACATGTACAATTCCGAAAAACAAAACTTTCCGAAATTACGAAAAGTCGATACAAAGAACGAGCAAAGTGACACGAAAAATGGTCGATGTTCCGAAAACATGTACAATTCCGAAAAACAAAACTTTCCGAAATTACGAAAAGTCGATACAAAGAACGAGCAAAGTGACACGAAAATACGAAAAATGGTCGATATTCCGAAAAAAAAAAAAAAAAAAAAAAAAAAAAAAAAAAAAAATCGGTGCACAAGCCTAGAGAAAACTACATTCCAAACAATTAAAGTTTGGGAGACATTTGCTGCCCACAAATCTTTATGTATACTGTAGTCTATGGTATACATAAAACGATAATTTGAAAGGTTGGGAGCCCCAAAAATCCAATTTATTTACACGATTTTTCGCTTTCTTGACAGACTTGCGTAATAAATCATCTGCACTTTGTTACACAGATCTCTTTCATTGCTCCATTTCCATATACAGTATACTCCATTACACATACAGACCATGAACATGTGAATTCATTTATAGCTTGTATCAGTAGAGTATTTTCAAGGAAGCAAAGTAAAGAAATCTGAGCAGTACATAGAAAAGCATGATATACAGGTTCTTCAAAGAGCTCCGAATTGTGGCCGAAAGGTAACCGAACGCTAAAATTCAGCATACGCTTACCTTTCCTGGCCATTCGGCTATTCAGAGAGCAGGCAGTTCGCCAAATCTTGCCGAATTGCCTGCACATACGGTGCCTGTTCGAGGGCAGTGAAATCCCCATAGACAAGCAATGCTTCGTCTATTCAGAGAACACAAAACAGCAGGGAAAGGTTGCCGAAATGCCCTGCTGTTCGGTGGGTTCATTCGACAGGTTTATTCAGGAGAATCCCATAGGCTTCAATGTTAAAAATATTCCCGTTTTAAACCAATATCTAATAAACCGTTTATTCTGCAGTAAAAAGTGTCTTTATTTTTAGAATCTTCTAGGCATTTTTCGGGATTTTTTTGCGAAAAACTTTTTTCTGTTTTTTTAAATAGTTTCTTTTTTCTGTAATAGACCTTTTTATTATCATTCATTGGATCTTATATGTAAATTTCAGGCATTTTCGTTCTATAGTTTCTTTGGAAACAGCGTTTCACTTTTCAAACATTCAAGCGTACTGTTTTTTGTTTTGTATTTTCACTCCATTAGTCTGCGGTGTCGGCTTTTTCCGGCGGCTGCTCTGTGATCGTCTCCTGCTCGGTTTTCTCTGGTGTGTTCAGCGGGGTTAATCCAGATGTTTTTGTGGGTTTTGCGGTGAGTGTTCGTCGGGTTTGTGGTGGCTTTTGTCTGCACTATGCGGCCCTGTGGTGCTTGCTGAATACACCGCAGGGTCACCGAAATGGGATTGCCAAATCGCACCAAATTGAAGAGAACGAAAAGTCACCGAACGTGCGGTGACTTTTAGATTTCTCTTTGAATAATCCTGTATGTATGTGAACCCTTTGTAGGTCGATGGTTTTCTGCATGAATTGGTCATGAAATGTCATCTCATCTTCATTAAAATCACATTTAAAAGACAAATACAAGGAGCTTAAGCCGACAACACACCAACAATTATAATCTTTCATGTTTTTATTGAACACATCTCAATAAACATTCACAGTGCTGTTGAAAAAGTGAACACCTGGATTAAATAGCTATTTGATCCACCTTTGGCAGCCCTAACATGAACCAAGCATTTCCAGAAGCTGTGTGGATTAGACTTTTACAATGCTCAGAAAAAAAATGTGGTCCACGCTCCCTTACAGAACTGCTTCTGTAGAAATGGACAATTTGATAGTGGACAGATGAATGTAACTTTGTTATATAATAACTTTGTTAACCTTTCAAGCTTTATGCAGCACCAGGTCTTGAAGGACGTCTTCTGAGAGCTCTTGTTTTTACAAGGCATGCTTCACATCAAGAGTAGGGATGAGCTGTTCGGGTTCGGCCGGTTCGGAGTTCGGCCCGAACTTTGGCAGTTCGAAGGTTCGCGAACTTCGAACTTTTTGGGTGTGTCCGGTTCGAAAAAAGAAATTTTGAAAAAAAAATATCGAAAATGCTTAAAAAAAAAAATACTAAAAAAATCTAGAAATAAAGAGACTCTTTACTGCAGAATATTATAAGCAACGGTTTATTAGATATTGAATTAAAAACTAATGTCTACGTGGAAAGATTCTCAACTCTGAATGACCTCTGTTCACAAACGGGCATAACACCAGGTGTTTTTAGTCTGGTAATCAATTTGATACATTGTACACTATACTGAGGTACTGAGGGGGTGGGGTAGTGTCTGCTTCTGATTGAGATTTGAGAATTAATTTCCCTCGTAAAACTTTCTAATATGCTGCATTTAACTGGTGTTTGAAAAAAATACAAATAACATCTAAGGCTGGGGTCAGACGAGCGTAGTGTTCACGTCCGTGATTGCGCCTAAAAGTACGTCTGTGATAGCATGACAGCCCATCGGAGCCCGACACACGAAGTACGTCCGCACTGAACTGCGGACGCACAACGGCCGTGGCCCACAGACGCAAGGCAGGCAAGAACATACAACCCCTAGAACGGCCGCACAAAGTGCGCTGTGTGCGCAACGTCCGCTTGGCTTTGTGTGTGAGTGATGGAACGTGGTCAGACGGACACATTTATACGTCCAGCGTTTTTCACGGACAAAATGGTTTTGCTTTTTAATTTATTTTCTCTGCTACATCCGTCAAAATATATGTCAGTGAAAAAACGGACTGTGTGGCCACTACTGCGTCTTCCGTACTGACGTACATCCGTGTGCACGGACGTACAGTCCGTAGAAATCACGCTCGTCTGACCCTAGCCTAAAGCAATGTTATTTTTCACCTAGGGATTAAACATTCTCAGGGTTATTCAGAGAGCGGTGAAAAGCAGGAGAATAACTGGAGAAGTGAAAATTCTAGGTCAAAATAGCCAAACCAGAAAAATTCTCCCATTTAACTCACTTTCCAAATTGGCTATTTGGTCTAGATTGTTCTCTTCTCCTGCCAGTTCTCCTGGCTTTCACCTCTCTCTCAGGGTTGTTCAGAGAAAGGTGAAAACCAGGAGAATGGCAGGAAAAGAGAACAATCTGGACCAAATAGCCGATTTGGAAAGTGAGATAAGGCTAGGGTCAGACTAACGCATTTTTCACAGCGACCGTCAAAAAGTGCGTCTGAACGCATTGCCCTATTTTTTCACGGAATGCGCGAAAACGGTCATACGATGCACTTTTTTGTGTGTGATTTTTACAGATCCAAACAAGGAAAGTTTGGGTGTCTGGACGTTATGTTGGCCGGACATGAGCAGGGTCTGACGTCTCCAAATCACGCACACACGCCGCTAGTGGACGCAGCGCACTCTGTACGTCCGTACTAGCGGTTCTGCGTTCTCGAAAAAATGCGTTCATTTTCCACTTGCGTTGCGCAGCCGGACTTTCGTGCGACCGTACTTCGTATATTGGACGTCATTGCTCGTCATTTGCTGCTAGTGCGGCCGTGATTAAGTGCGCCTAAAGGCACGTTAAAAATTCGCTAGTCTGACCCTAGCCTAAATGGGAGAATTTTTCTGGTTTGGCTATTTTGACCTACAATTTTCCATTCTCCAGTCATTCTCCTGCTCTTCACCGCTCTCTGAATAACCCTGACAGGGTTATTCAGAGAAAGGTGAAACTCAGGAGAATGACTGAAGAGAAAATTCTAGGTCAAAATAGCCAAACCAGAAAAATTCTCCCATTTATCTCACTTTCCAAATCGGCTATTTGGTCTAGAATTCTCCAGTCATTCTCCTGCTTTTCACCGCCAAGAAATCAGTAAACTTTTTCTGCGTGTCTGAAAAGGTCTCCTCTTTTCATACAGACTGCCGCCCCAAGCAGTTGTTTATGGATAGATTAAAGGAAAAGCATTTTCCGTCATTTGAAATGTCATTTTTTGGTTTTTACATATTTCTATACATCCTAGAAATCCGCCACTTCACGGGCAGGTTATGGGGACCTCTTAAGCACGATATTTGAAGGAATTTTTATTTTTTATTTTTTACCCTTATTTCATGGAAAACTCACTGTCCCTTTAAAAGTTTTTTTTTTTTTTACTTTTTGTCCTTGTTTCCTGTCCCCTAGGGCACTACCCGGACCCCCATACACCTTTTATGGCAAATATCTAGCATATATGCCCTCTTGGAGGGCACTCTAAGGCTAGGGTCAGACGAAAGCATTTTTCCCCGCGAACGTGAAAAAGTGCGTCCGAACGCATTGACGTATTTTTTCACGGAATGCGCAAAAACGGTCAGACGACGCGCATTTTCGGGCGTGATTTTGTGAGGATCGTCAATAAAACTCTTTTTGCGTCTGGACGTTATGTAGGCTGGACATTAGCAGCGTCTGACATCTCCTAATCACGCAAACACGCCGCTATGCCGCAGCTGCGCACTCAGTACGTCAGTACTAGCGGTTTAGCGTTGTCAGAAAAATGCGTTCAAATTCCACTTGCGTTGCACGGCCGGACTTTCGTGCGGCCGTACATCGTATATTGGCCGTCATTGCCTGTCATCTGCTGCTAGTGCGGCCGTAATCATGTGCGCCAGAACGCACGTTAAAAGTGCGCTGGTCTGACCCCAGCCTTAAAACCGAATTTTCAGCCCCATTGACTTGTATTGAGTTCGAGTTTGGGTTCGGATCCGAACATTTGGAAAGTTCGGGTTCGGGCCTGAACCGAACTCGGGGAGTGTTCGGCTCATCCCTAAGAGATGCTTTTTTGTGAATAGCCAAATAAAACTGTTTTAGTGCTCTTTAGGCTAGGGTCAGACTAACGCATTTTTCGCGTCAGTGAAAAAGTGCGTTCGAACGAATGGACGTATTTTTTCACGGAATACGCGATAGCGGCCATACGATGTGCATTTTCGTCCGTGATTTTGTACGGATCATCAATAAAACCCTTTTTGCGTCTGGACGTTATGTTGGCCGGACATTAGCAGCGTCTGACGTCTCCTAATCACTCACACATGCCGCTAGCGGACGCAGCGCACTCTGTACGTCAGTACTAGCGGTTTGACGTTCTCAAAAAAATGCGTTAGTTTGCCGCTTGCATTGCGTGGCTGCACTTTCGTGCGGCCGTACTTCGTATATTGCCCGTCATTGGCTGCTACTACGGCCGTGATAAAGTGCGGCTGCACGTGCGTTCGCACTGCGTTCGTCTGACCCTAGCCTTTGATGTCAAAGTACCACTAAACCACACTTCCAATCTTGTTTCATTGGCCAGTAGGTTTGCCAATTTACAAATCTAATTACCTTTTAATGGAGTCAACTGCCAAGGGTTTTACATACGATTTCCTACCAATACCGTGAATATTTGAATGATATATTCAACATGGACAAAAGCAATACAATAATCGCTGTTTTAGTTAAAACAGGTGCACACAAAATACAAAAATCACACAATCAACTAAACAGCAATTTAGCAAGCTTTTTTCGATTTTGCATTTTTGTCTATTTTTATAGAATTATATACAAACACAACTTTTATGTGTATAGAAATAAAGTTAATTAATTTTAACCAAATTCCAAAGGGGATGCCAGCACCTTTTGAAGGTCTTGCTTAAAGGCTGTCAGGTTTCCACATTTCAGCCAGGCCCTCTGGTGGCGAGAGCGATCCTGGCCAGCTCTTTTATTGTCTGGGCTAGTTAGTCCAGGCTCTCTGCCCCTGGCCTTCTGTGTGGCTGATCTGGCCTGAGGGTCACATGGTCTGCCCTGTTCCCATAAATATTGCAAGCAGTGTAATAGCTCCTGCATGGGTCATTGTTTTCTGAGAGTCTGCTATTGATATATATGTTCTGTGTTACTCTGTGTATGATCTTGGTCTGGTATTTGACAACCCTATTGGATTATCCCTGTCTCCTATTCATTGTTATTTTGTGTATGACTTAGGCCTGGCTTTGACTATTCTATTGTCTGCTCCCTGTACTCTGTATTTTGTGATCAGTGTACTGACCTCTGCTTGTCTGACCTGCTCTCCTGGCTCTTGACTTCTGGCATTTAGACACTCTTGCATTTCCTCTGACCATTCTCGTTAACCTTTGTGGTTATTTCTGTGCCCTGCATCCTGTATAGTACTAGAAGGCCAGTATAAGGGCCTTGCCCCAATTCAGGGTTTCCTCATGTGTGCACTTTTGTGTTGCCAGAATCTTGTTTAACCTCTGTCCTTCCTGTCTCCTGTCTATGTGTTAGTTCTTCTTAGACAGAAGGCCACACAAGGACCTTACCCCAGAGTTAGGGATCCCTTTAGAGTTCTTCTGTGTTCTCCTTGGTTTCCTGCCATTCCTTTTACAGTCTTATGTATCTTGTCTTGTAGCCATATATTATCTGAGTGCTGTGGTCTGTCTATGCAGCCAGCAACTAACCTGCCTCAAGGGCTGAATATCCTGGACAAAGGGCATACGCCGGGTGACCCCTTGACACAGGCATTCCATTTTAGGATTCTTTCATATGTAAGCAAGTCAATTTGCCAGGCTTCAGACCATTTTAGTGGGGACATTCCATTTTATTAAACGTGTGGGTAGGGTACGATCTCCAGTGGTCTTTGCTTTTGCTTGGAATACCCAGGAATTCCATTAAACATTACTTAGCGGTCTGTTGAAACAGTTTGTTTAGTATACAGTGTTAAATCATTACCAGGATAAGATAAGAGCTCCCAAGTTGAGGTAACTATAGTCAGGTCAAGGAATTTATTCAAAACTGCCTTATGGTACATGGTATACATGATTCATCATCATGTTACACATTCAACTCCAAAACGCTGGTAGGCATAGGAATAAATCCAATAAATTCACTTGCTGCTTGGTAAAAATGCTTGAATTGTGTCCTACTCATTTACCCATATACTCCCTGGGGGTATATGGGTCTATAAAAGTAGATAAAAGCAACTGGTCAGCTTGCATGTTCTTTTCATATTTCATTACTTACAATCCTATGACATGAATAAGAGCAATCTTCTGAATGTGATAAGTGTTGTGGTTCACCAGTAGCCCGGAGTGCCACCGGTTGCCTTAGCATGATTAAAACCAAAAACGGTATTCCCCTGATGTCAAGCCTTCTGCGTGTCACGCTTTTAGATTATTTCTCCACTCCAGCATCAAGGTATTCTCACAGCCTTGAATTATTGATTTACTGTTTCCCCAATCCCAAAACACCAGCGGAGCCCAATACATTTTCTGTTCCTGGATGCTCTATCTTCTTAAGCGACTAAAGATTCTGCAAAGCACCCCATTGCTTACGCCTGACATCTCAACACCATTAGCACTAAAGACCTCCCTTCTCTTTCTGTTGAATAAATCCTTGGAGAGCCTCAGGACTGTTTTATGCTTGAAAGCAACTGTTAAGAATTTGACAACAGGCAAACGGTTCCTATTTAATCCTTCTCCCAAGGTAAAAAGAATTATAGGTAAACATATGCCTTCATTATTTGCCTTGCTGCTTTTCAATGCCCAATCCCACACACAATTGCAAGACAAGGATTAAATGCAGTCGTTTGTACATTCAGAGCTCTGCCTTTTCAGCGCGGTAAAACTCTTAATAAGAGTGACAGGGCGAGATAGGGAGTGATGCGCCTTATAAAACTGGCAAGGCACTTTTCATTAAAACCAACTATGATTTAGATTACAGTGAGCATGTAAAAGCATTAGCTCTCCCAGCAAAAAGGCTTTCAGTCCAAAGTCTAATAAAAACGCTTGCCCATGAGCTGGAAATATAGCTTTCAAATCAATGCTATTGGTTGGAACTCTTTGAGGTGACCCAAAGTCTGCACATTCTCGGGATGATTGAAAAATTAAAGATGAAGTTTCCAAACATTATATTTGAAAACATACGGCTTTAGTTTCAGAGCATACATTTCTTGTCTTGAATGAAAAGATAAGAACTAGATACCAGGAACATTGAGATATCGGTTTTCTTTTATTTAATACATTGTACTTCAATATTATTCATATTAAGGCATGCTCCAACCATTCTCCTTTTCGCTGTACAATATTGCCTTTAATTTAGAACTTCCTTTGGTCTCCACCCAATTCTCTTTAGAATCTAAGCTCCTTTCAGAGCAGCGGCCTCATTAGCTCATTTAAGTATAACGTAGCAAAGTAGGTGAAGCGCCCAATGCAAACAGTATCGAAATCCCCGCATGGAACACTGTATATGGAGGTTCTTCTATTGCACCGAACAAACAAAGCAATATGGGTAACAGTGCAGCGCCCGTCAGCCTAAGCTGCCAGGTAAGTAGGAGATCATATACATGTCCATCATGAAGGTTAAAACATTCTTCTGTGATCCACCTTATACAATTGTTGTATCCAAAAGGGCTGTAGGGATAAAGGAAGACAATAATAGTGCAGTATGTCTGTAACACACATTTCCAGCAGTATTATGTAGGAGTCAAACTCACAATATGCTGAGCCCACATCCGGCTCTAGGTGGAACTGCCTTATGGGTCTTAATGTTTTTCAGGTGCCCATCAACCCCTTTCACCACACCGAATTTTCCACATAGCGCCGTCCTGTAGTAAAGGCAAATTACATCAGGTACACCCCTAGCATAATACTGCGACCAGACTTCGTAGGATACAGACATAAGCCAATTTCTAACTTACGTTCTCCTGAGCCCCATATGGCTCATCACATGCCTATGGAATTTCAAAGAAATCCAAAAAACCTCCTTGAACTTGATGAAAATGGTGAAGTAGCAGTGGATAAATATCAGCATTTATTGAAATAAAACATAAAAACATAAAATAGCTACCAGATCGCGTTTCGCCAGATGGCTTCTTCAGCTGGTGCCCACCAGTGCCGACTGCTGTAAGGGGCCAGGGAGGCCCATTGAAGTCAATGGGGCATACTATTATTCCCTGTGGCTTCAAGGCCCACCCGCCATTTGGACAGCATAGAAAGGGTTAAACAAATATATTTTTTAAGCAAACCAATGCATTAAAAAAAAAAAAGCAGCATAAACTTTACCTCTTAATATTTTCTACCTAGAGTTATATTCTGACAGAAAAGCCTTAAGCCCAGAAATTAAGACTATACTTCGACTACGAAAAGCAATTCTACTGCTCTTTCAGTGCACATCAATATGCTGGCAGTGTCACAGGTTGCGGCATATCGCTTGGGAATGCGTTCAAAAAAAGTGCAACTATGAAGGAGGGGGTTGCACATGGTTGAGGCCAATAGACAATTAGATTTTTTTTCTTCCACAACCAGTCATATCTCTAAAAACTAAAGTGCCTCTTTCATATTTATCTGTCATTATTAATATTCTTTATATAACGCCAACATATTCCACAGCGCTGATCAATGGGTACAATATAGACAGTGTTAGATCGAACCACATTTGACAAAAGAAAAAAATAGGAAACGAGGGCCCTATTCCCATGGGAACTTAGAATCTCGAAGGGTTGACACGTGAGAAACCGGAGCGGAGGACTGCAAGGTGAGAGTGATGGACTGGTTGGGGAAGTGATGTGTATTAGTGAGTCGGGTGGTAGGCTTCCCTAAATAGGAATGTCGTAGGGGAAAAAAAAAAAAAATCACAGTATTAGGGAGAGCATTTCAGGGGATGGAGGCTACTCGTGAGGAATCCTGCAATCTAGCATGAGAAGAGACATTGCAGGGAGAAGCTAGGCGCAGGTCACGGTTTAAGCTTAGGGAGCAGGCTGGGGTATATTTGGTGATTAGTAGACATGTGCACAGCACAAAATTTCGTTTTGAACTAATGGATTAGTCCTAAAATGCAATTTATTTAGTTGCTAAAGAAATTCGTTTTCAGTTCTTTAGTATGAAAACTAATTTCATTCATCCGAAAACCAGTGGATACAATTACTATTGTAGTGGCTCCTCAGAGGGCTGAGATCGCTGCTTGTTACAGTATCTCTCACTCTCAGCACAATGTGTCAGGCAAAGCTGTTACAGTAACTGACTGCTGCTCATCACAGCGCTCAGAGATTCAGTAAAACTAGTAAATAATATTTTTATATATAAGAGGTTAGAACTATATTATTTCCTTGTTTTACTGAAACTCTGAGCGCTGTTACAGTCAGTTACTGTAACAGCTGAGCCTGATACATTGTACTGAGAGAGATAATATAACAAGCAGCCGATCTCAGCGCTCACAGTCACTGGATTTAAAGGGCTAAAAAAAAAAGGCTCCTCTCTGTATAATGTATAGAACATCCTCCTGCATTATTTAATACCCCTCTCTGTATAATTTATACAACATCCACCTGCATTAATTAATGCCCCTCTCTGTATAGAACATTTTACTGCATTGGCATGTGGAGGGTGCAGAACTTCGGAATGCAATGCTTCTCCAGCACAGGAGAGGGAACTTTTACTTAAACTCTGTATCTCTGTGGGGGAGACACAGGAATATAAAAGCAGGGGAGATGGAAAATATTAACGTAAATCGGTCTGAAAGCTCAGAGAAGAGATGACGTGCAATTTATTTTTATAATAAAATAAAGCACTTTAAATCCAGGGAAAACATTCAAATAAATCACACTGAAGGCTCATAATGACAGAGTAACTGTGAGAGCTGGATACTAAATGTATCAGACGTAAAAAAAACTTTAGAACAAGCAGCACTGGGAGAGGAGAGGGACTTTATATAAAACGTGTATTATAGATGAGGAAAGGGGGATAGTGCCCCTGGATAATATAATCTGTATCAGACCTAAGCCCCTATTATGCAGAGCAGGAGGGGAGATAACACACGTTTTATAAAGTCCCTCTCTTCTCCCAGCGCTGCTTGTTATAAAGGGGTTTTTACTATCCAGCCCTCCTCTGTCATTAGCTTTCAGTGTGATTTATTTGACTGTTTTCCTTCTCCAGCTGCTTTTATAATCTTGTCTGCCTCATAGACATGCAAAGTTAAGTAAAGGTTTCCTCTCCTGTGCTGGCTGTCTGTGCTACGAGTGAGTATTCTGGAGCTCTATCATTGTCAGATTTTTGGGTAGGCGTCGGGAAGGATTACGCATACAAACCTTTTCTGTAGCTTTGCGATGTTGCATTCAGTACTGGTCTCCTTCACTCATCAATGTAATATCACAAAAAGGACTGAAACTAAAATGTAGTGCATTTTATTTTAGTTTCTTTCGTTTTTTGTACTGAGCAGTTTCGTTTCTCTTGAGTCATACTAAAACTAAATTATCCCAAAATTCGGACTAAATTGTTTTAGTACTAAAACGAATGCACATGTCTAGTGATTAGTGAGTAATCGAATTGAATTTAATTCTGCAGCGGATATGGTGTCATTGCCTTCATCCATCTCCTATAGGCCAATCCTTTTGATCTACATCTGTTCAATCAGGTATAAGAAAATAACAGATAAACAACAAAAGCAGGTGTAGGAAGCCATGCATGGTCAATTACATTTGCCATATCATTGAAACAGTAAATGGGACTCAGGGATGCAATGACAAGGTTCGAGACTTCTGTAGTGTATGGAACAGTAAAATGCATGGATATTTCATCAATGCACCATTAAAGTAATAAGGAGGTCGATCTCATTTTCTTGGGTTTTATTTATATTTCCCATTATACATTTTCTTTCATCTTCCGTCTCTGAAGATTTCTTAAACCTTGAAAAATTTATATTTTGACCTCCAGAATGGCAACACCAGCTAGAGGAAACAATAGCCAAGACTGTAGAGTTTGAAGAAATATTATTAACATACTTATCTAAACATGTTAAGTAATAGGTCTGTGCATTAAATTCAAGGCCAAGAGAGTCAAACCTTCCAAATGGATGAAATGTACAGCCCATGTTTAGCTATCAGGATTTAGCCATTTCTCCTTTCACTTTCCCCTTTGGGCAATTTGTAAAGTAAGAATGTAGAAGACAGAGTATTTCTGGTCATGGTCTTTTGGTTAATGAGGAGTCTTACACATTGACTTCCATAAAGAGAACCCATACAGGGTTATTCAGAACGAGGTGAAAACCTTGAGAATGGCTGGAGAATTGAAAATTCTAGGTCAAAATAGTCAAACCAGAAAAGTTCTCCCATTTATCTCACTTTCCAAATTGGCTATTTGATCTAGATTGTTCATTCTCCTAGCAAGTCTCAAGGTTTTCACCTCTCTCTGAATAACCCTGATAGTCCCTTGTTTAGGTGGGATGAGCCATGACTGACAGTCTGTGGGAATGCCTTGGTAAGGTTCAGGGTAATAACACTGTCCATTACTGGGGTAGAGGTGAGGGGGAGGCACGAAGTGCAGAGGGTACAAGTACCAGCCATACTTTTCCTCTTCAACTTTCATAACAGAGAAAGAAGTCCTAGTTTTTCTGCCCTCCCTCAGTGCCATTTCTGTTTTGTTTATCACTTTCTGTCAAAGTTTCTGGAGGAAGGACCTTACACAGCACAGAAGGAAAGACAAAAACTCGTAAGAGTCTTTGGAAAGAGGGGCTCCTGCACTACGGATAGGCTGCAGGGGAAAAACTCTTAGATTTCTGGTTTATAGCTGACTGTAGGCCTCAGTCTACAGCCAGCAGGAGACAGGTAAATATAAAACAAGATATAGGTGTTATTTTGCACCCAGGTTATTACTTGGTATGTTAGAATTGCTAATAAAATATGCTGTGGCCAAGTTACTCCAATTTTCAAGTGTCTGAGTGAACATTTGGTGGTTCTAGGAGAATTTATATTGGGTTTGTAACTATGGAGCCCGATGGACAGTCAAGAAGGTGGTTTCACTTAATACTGTTCCTCATTAGGCATCACATTATATGTCCTTGTGTCACACCAACAATCTCCCAACTGTTTGATAACTCTAATATATCTCCAAAGTTAAACATCCCAGGCACTTGATGGACACCTGACACAGCTGCATGAATATTAAACGGATTAAATTTTATAGTGATAATCCACAGGCATTCAAACAAAAAAAACTATACAAACACAGCAACACAAAAAGAACAAAAATGATTTTAGACATACAAATTCATCATTTCACACTTGTGGTACTCTGGTAAACAAAGAAATTGAGCCGGTTTTGTAATATAATTAAGGAGATGACATGAGTTGAACTGTGCTGCATATAATATCACAATTTTTTTAGCTCTCAAAACAAGGCATTAGGTCTTAACCTCCAGAGATTGTTTGTTAAAGCCGCTTTCTATTATTTTCATGATCCAATGCCTATTTAGCATTTTTAAATCTTGTAAAAAGAGGGTAAAAACCAAAAACACGACTCAGCCAGCTTTATGTAAGCAATATATATGTTAATTCAGAACCACAATAAGATTAAAGAAGGCTTCCTGACAGCTGAAAGACATTCACACCAATTCCAGGTTAATGCACGTCCATGTAACTCATTAGGCTAGTCAGGTGCCATGTCACCAGTGGTCTAGCCGTGTCTTAGAATATGAAAAAGAAAATGCTAAGAATTAAACTGCTGGTCATCGTATTATGACTAAGATGTATGACTGTATCAGTGGGACCTCGTTTGTAGAGTCAGATGGGGCAGCGCCCTGTGATTTACTTTTTGCAAACAAAAAAAAAATAAATGAAAAATTTAAACTAATGTTTTTCTGTTTTTTGTGTAATTTAACATGTGCCTGATTGATAAATTGTGTTACGTCCCTTTAAGCAGTGTCATTGTCTTATTGTTGCCACATTGGCCATATTTTCCAGGACACATATTACTATTTCATGCAGAGGGGAGCACAGGGAAAAGTGTTGTCCTGCAACATGTACAATTCAAATGCTGCAGGAAGGAAGTTAACCCCCCCTGATGGTATTCCCGAGTGTGGCTCGGGGTTAACTTTCGATGCCGAAAGTGTTAATCCCGACCCACACTCTGGCTGTATACATACCTGCCCCTGCGCTCCCTCACTGACCTCCTGGATCGCATCTCCTCCGGTGATCGCGGCGTTCGGCTTCCTAGTTCCCTTCTCGCAAGAAGGGAACCAGGAAGTCGATCGCCGGAGAATGCGGAGGACAGCGAGGGAGCACAGGGACAACTATGTATCCAGTGGCAGCCCGAGTGTGGCTCGGGATTACACTTTCTGCAATGCATTTAACCCCGACCCACACTCTAATACCGGACGTTTTTACCATGGCGAATTTCTCAATACTCTCCTTCCACACTGAACTTTGTCTCTGCACTCTTCGTCACCTACAGCTGCAGTTCCCATTGAACCAGCAGGGCGATGGACACTTGCTCAAGTATTCAGCCAATCCAATGGCTCTCAAAGTGATCTGATTGACAGCCTTTTGGGAAGAGGTATTCCCCCACTGCTCAGAGGGATCAATCTGGGATTTGGGACATCAGCAGAGTGCGTATACTCCGGTAAACATGCCCATTTAAACTACAGTCAATAGATATGTTGCCTAGATTGCCCCTTTAAAAGGACACTCTGACCACCATAACCATTTAAAAGTTTATTAAACTGGCCATGGGGGTCTAGAATACCTGCTCACGCTTCTTGGCCAATCCCCACTGCTGTCCTTAACCTGAACAGCCTTCCATTGGTTGGGGTCTTTCACAGTCAAATTATGACATGCTGATGCAATTTCAAAGGGAGTAGAATTAAATTTCACCATGTGAACATACATATTAAGGTATGATCTGATTTGAACATATGAACAGATGCTTTTGATTAGTAGCACAGTTTTGATTGTATGAGATAAACATGATAGACAGTGTCAGTATTTGAACAGGATTCCACTATTAGGTGATTTGTATAAACACTGATGTTGCCAAACAAGTCTATATCAACTGGGGGCAGTCAGCCTTCGGTATGCATTCCTTTGTAGGCGGCTTAACTGAACATCGCCACCTCTCCATCTCATTGTACCATCAACATCAAGCGGAACAGATGTACAGCAAACACTTGCTAGTTATGAGAACAAAGCCTATTTATACAAAGTCAGATGCATGTTATTTTGGTAACATTCTGGAATATACATGTATGCGCTTTGTGTAAGCAGAAACAGTCAGAAGACATGCAGACTAATATTTTTCTACAATGCCTCTCAAGGCAGAAGCTTAAGAGTCATCTGACTGGCTGCAAGTGTCCCCCTTCCCATAGTTTCATGCTGGCAGGCTTTAGAGCCGCGAGGACGAAGCAGCGCAGGACAAAAGTCTAGGTTTAAGGCTGGGGTCAGACCAGCGCACTTATAACGTGCGTTCTGGAGCACATAATTACGGCCGCACTAGCAGCAGATGACGGGCAATGACAGCCAATATACAATGTACGGCCGCACAAAAGTCCGACCGTGCAACGCAAGTGGAATTTGAACGCATTTTTCTGAGAACGCTGAACCGCTAGTACTGACGTACTGAGTGCGCAGCTGCGGCATAGCGGCGTGTTTGCGCGATTAGGAGATGTCAGACACTGCTAATGTCCAGCCTACATAACGTCCAGACGCAAAAAGAGTTTTATTGACGATCTGTACAAAATCACGCCCGAAATTGCACCTTGTCTGACCGTTTTTGTGCATTCCGTGAAAAAATACGTCAATGCGGTCGGACGCACTTTTTCACGTTCGCGGGGAAAAATGCTTTCGTCCGACCCTAGCCTAAGTCTAGGCAAGAAAAAAAAAATTGACGAAAAGAAAATTAGATGGGGTCAGCAGATGATAGTTCGTAACAATTTATTTTTATTTCCCCAGCCTCATTTTTTGCCTTGATTGTCGTCTGTACTAATATTCATGTTCTCTGTGTTTATGTTACAATTAAATGTGATACTAATTGAATGTAATGTCAGTTTTACATACATGTAAAAATCATCAAGGAACAACGAATCAAGAAAACAGTGATCTCCACCCACTGCACCACAGAAAAACACATTTCATGTTTAACATCCATATACAAAGGAATGCTTTTTAGATAAAGAAAATACTTCCTGGATCTGGAAATTATCAATGTTATTTTTTATGATCTCATCAACCCTTAATGAAAGGTAAAATGTCAGATAAGTCAAGATTGCATTTTTTCTAATCACTGGCCCCTAAGAAGGTTTTGAAACAAATTACTGGTTAGAATTTAAGCAACAGATCGAGTCGCACCCCAGTTTGTAAATTTCTAGCATGTCACGACCGACATGCATCACATGGAGCTGCAGCCACTACGGAAGGCACCCGAGATAAGAAAGTGCCAATATTTCAAGCATTGAAATGCTGGGCATTGTTACCATTTTTACATATACCGGTAATCTTTTTGTCAAGCTAAATGTATGAGCTGATGTGATGGACTGGTCAGCAAGTGTGTGCTTTGCTGATTATTGCTTTTCAGTAGCTGCTTGGATAAAAGGCCATGGAAGAGAACATCTGCTATTATTAGGTTTGCCTGCAGTATTAATGCTTGTAGTTCTTTTATAATGTTTATATACTATATTATGGGTTTTATGAACACTGTGCTCTCTTGATCTCTGCGATTTGAAGTTAAATATGTACATTTATATAAGTTTCAAGAGTGCCAAGGCCTGCATCATTCCTAGCAAAGAAAAATATAAAAGAACACAGAAAATGGATAAAAGCTTGTCCTTCAATGCGCTCCTACACAACTCTCAAAGAAGTATTTGTTCACTTGTGCCATTACAGGGAAAACCCACATACAATGCGTACATTAATCTGATCCGCCTAAGGGAGGCTAGGGTCAGACGAACGCATTCTGTGCAGACTGTGCATCCGTGCACAACGGACGTACTTTCTGACTGACAAGGTAGTGGCCACACGGTCCATTTTTGTGACTGACTTTTTTTGAGGGATTTAGATGGGAAATAAAATCTGAAAAAACATTGTCAGTCAAAAATGCTGGACGTCAAAAATGCAGACCCTCTGACTACGTTCCATCACTCGCATACAAAGCTATGCGGACGTTGCGCACTCCGCACGTCCGTTCTAGCGGTTTTACATTCTTGCCTAACTTGCTTCCGTTTGCCGCGTCCGTTGTGTGTCAGCATTTCTGTGCAGACGTACTTCGTGTGTGGGTCTCTATTGATCATAATTGTATGCTACCACAGACGTTAAAATGTGCGGCAACACGGACGTGAACACTGTGCTCGTCTGACCCGAGCCTAAAAACGCCATCCAGAACCAAATTGTCAGAACAGAGATTTGTCTTGCACTCTTCTCGTTAGAGGTGTATGCGTCAAGAAACTCACCCCCCCCCCCCATTAATCAAAGTGCTGGCTCACTGAGCCACAAGGAAAAAAAAAAATGGTACGGTAGGGGCTCTGTGGCACCCTTTACTAGAATCTTACAGAGGTTTTAGGGTGGCCATGGATACAGCAAACCATCATCATTATTTTGACTTTTGTTAGGCCACCTTCGAGTGCCATGTGCAACTGATACACTAAATTTTTTTTTTATTTTTTTTTAGAGGATTTTACCAGGAAGGATACATTGAGATTTCTCTCGTTTTCAAGTATGTCCTGGGTGGCGAGTATGTACCATTAGGTGTCTTGCCCAAGGACACTTGCTGGAGAGGTGCTCTTGCTGGGATCGAACCCATCTCTCCACAGGCTCTCTCCACGCTTAGCAGTGATGTTACCTCTACTCCACCCAGCCGGTAAAAGAATCCTGTTTGAACATACAGCTTGTCTGGTGTCTCATTCAGGGTACCCACGATCACCCTCAGGAGGCACAGCGCTAGCGGCCTTCTGGAAATTCAAAGAGGCAGAGGATCAGACCAAGCAGGTCTGGAGCTGCAGATCAGGCTGCTCGAGGCACTGAGTTCTGAGCAACCCAGCGGCCGGGCTGATCTGGGTAAGGGGGTGTCTGGAGAGCCAGGACAGGCGGAGGAGTGGGGTTTCCGTCACCCCATTTTTATGAATGAGCTTCCCCATCAAGAAAAATCAGGCCTGCTCGTTACCATCTTGAAAACTTAGATTTAGCATATCAGACCCCACTTCCGCGATGTGCACCCCCATCTGCAGAGACGAAACCTTTTATTTTCATATTTTATGTATTGCATGTATAGGTAGTTGTCCATATACAGAAAAAAAGCTGTACCAGTAGATTGCAAATAAAACGCATATAAAAAGTAACATACTTTGCCTTACTAGGCATTCCATTTCCAATATCAAGAATCAAGCTTCTATGTATTTACCTATCCGACATGTCTTCTGCTGTCACACACTGCTAAGAGAGCTTAACATTTAATGCTCCGTTGAGCCATATTACATCCAAGCTAGCACAGGGTCAGCGAACCTTAATGAAAGCCTTTTGCAACCCTAATTCAGATGCTACTTTCTGCCCTCTTTCTCCATTACCACTGTACATTCACGGAGCAGTTATTTCAGGTGTGGAAATTCTTAAAAGCAGAAAACTTTTCTGGATCAATAGCCGCACTTTTTTTTCCTTTGCACATACAAATGGTTTTCTTAGTTCAACAAACACCCACTAAAAATAAGAAACTATACTGCGGTTTATCCGGTTTTATTTCTTCAAATCCTGTTTCATCTGGTTTGCATACCTGTAACCATAAGTGCTATTACTAGATCAATTATGCAGCAAATGAGCTGTCACATCAATAGAATTTGATTTTTGCAACAAGGATTTGTGCATGCAGGAATTTACATATTGTGTAGGCTTTTTCAAGATATATTGTACCCGTGCAATAATGGCATGTCCGATATTTTATTTGCTTGAGATAATAAAGTTGGAATTGATTTATTTAAGTCCATTGAGGATTCAGGAACGAGTGATCAAAAGAGAAAATCTGATGCACAACACACCAACAGGAGAGCTGTGAAAGATATTTTCAGTTGGTTTAAGGGCAGAGTTGTGAAAAAATGCTTTTCCGTCACAACAACTTGCATGAAATATTAAATGGCAGTTCTAGGCTAGAAACAGACATATTTTAGGCTATTTTATAGAGGGTACAGTTATTTCTACAAAAATGTAAAATAAGAAATGTAGAAAAAAAAACTGCAGATATTGTAAAGGCCCTGGGTACTATTCTGTTCCTCACACTAAAATGGAGACGCCAACAGGGAAAACTTGTGCCTGCAGGTTTTCTAGTAGCATCTCCATTTTAGCATGAGATTCCGAGGCAGGCGCTACTTCAGCACCTTGCCCCTGAACCATGCGCTACCCTCAGGAATACTTGTGGTAGCGCTTTCACTCTGCTGTGAGTATCACCTCTTGGAGTCCATAGGACTCCATGGAGGGTTGCACTGTCGGCCGCGAGCCCTGCACAATCTTGCGAGATTTGCGCAGCGCTTCAATGTGATAGCGGAGGGTGACTTTGGACTATTTGTCCCCAGTCTCACACTGCTCCAGGCGGTAAGAAGCAACGGATCGAACCAATGTACTCGCTGCTGGATGTGAAGTGGGTATCAGATTTATGGGGGGGGGGAATTCTGCTAAAGCAGAAATCAGATAGCACCAGCTTTTAGATGTCGCTAACATTTTGTTAGCACTAGCACTTTATAATACCTTACTTATCCCAACACCAATTACAGTTTGCACTTCCCATGTCAAGTATAGGCTGCAAAAAGTACAGTAGGCTAGCGCAATCACCGATGTGCTAACAGATTTTTACATGGTTTAGCGTTCGTGATGTAACATGGGGGCACGTGTTAAAGTCACTTATCCTAGTGTCACCCGACCGCTACAGTTAGCATTCAATAAGGAATAGGATCCTCTGAGTTTACAGAGCTCTTTTAAGACCAGGAGGTGGCTCAGCCAATTAGAAGCCATAGACAATGTCCTTTGAATAGGGCTGCCGAGGCCACTGTGTGGGATGTTCGGTTTTTACGATTTGTATTAATGTATTATTGATTTGTATTTTATTTCTTGGTTTATATTGATGTTAGGTATATACCTACTCACTACCATCAAACTACCACAGGCTCCTATCATGTCCACCAAGACATAGTAGCAGCGGTGTGGCATGCCTGACATTTTTTCCTCAACCCTCCCTGAGAAGGAAAAGCAAACACTGGAAGTGAATACAAGCAGACCAAAAACTCTCTAATACTCCCTGCATTTACTTCACATCGGTCTTGTCTGATTATGAGGGAAGGAAGCTTAGCCCGGCGAGTATACCGTGCCACGGTATAAGCATCCTCATGGACAACAAGAAAAACTATTCGCCACTCCCATCAAAGTTAAACAGTGTTTTTGTATTTCATCTGTCAAGATAAAAGACCTGTAAGTGGAGAAACATCATGGGTTCCCTAAAGGGTTGAAAAGTCCCACGTCCAGTCTCAGCTGGATATAAACCCACAAGGTTCAAATGTCACCAAGTCCCTTGTGGGAAAGAGGTTATAAATACCTCTTCAATAACAAAAAGAAGTCTATGAGAGCAATGAGAAAGGGCTGTGGCATCAGTGACATACTCGAGAGTCCGTACTTGGATTTCATAAGGGTAATCCTGACTTGGACCCGAGGTGCATAGAGGGGTATCGGCTATATCCTCCTCTCAAAGCCTATGTAGACCAAAACATTTGTTGGTATTTCAGCTCTGGGTGCTCTTTTTTGGTGGATGCAGACTGGCTTGTATGTGGTACAGTTTCCTCTGCAATGGCACTACTGGGCCAAATCCTTCTGGTGAGACCTGAACGGGTACACATTAGAGGGAAGGCCCCTAGTGCCGTTGCCCATTCTCAATGTGGTTATAGTAATGTTTTTGTTCTCAGTACATACCTCTGTACATTGATGGGATACACAGAATTTTTTCATGTTGTCTATGTGGTCACTGCCCTGCGTTGTGTGGTCCTGAACCCTGCTACTACCTTGAAAATTTTGATTGCTTAACCCCAGCTTGCAAGGTTATAATATTATATCAATTAGGAGCCAAACATTCTGGTCTATGGATAATGAGCATAATTTTTTAATTCACCTGCTCAGCAGGATTGTATGAAAATGTAGGTAAAATCATAGTACCATAACCTGTATATCAAACGTTGGAAGTGTTTAACTACTTCAGCCTCTCAGCCATCGAGCTCAACACAAACCCTAACTCCCGATGGTATATTCATCACAGGGACATGAAGATGAAAGTTGTGTTCAGATTCTGGAGAGACCACTTTTGACCACATTTAACTTTATGAGTTTAGGAAGAAATGGAGTAGTATACTGAGATTTTTTTAACCTGTAGTGCCCTAAGAAATATGACTACCTCTGGCTTTTAATATAATCCTCTTTTTGCAATTTCGAGGTCAGTCTATTCTATGTACTAGGAAGAAGGACCCTTAGTTATATGAGTTTAAGAGTGGGCCATGGTTATATACTGTAGGTCCCTTTTTCTTGAGGAATTATGATGTCATTGATGTGCGCGGCTACTAATTGTTTTCATGTCTGTTTTCTTACAGGTAGAATTTTTAATTATAAAACAGAGTCAGGTCATTGCGAGACACGGCAGCATCTCCAGAATTACGCATAAGGCTATGTGACTTAGACTTGTTTGTAACCCTACGGAGTAATCACTGTCATTACAGGACATGCAGCCTGTGTTTGTTTTAAATGAATGGCCAAATAGGTTCTGCTATTAATAATAATGATCAGCAGTAATCATCGTCTTTCCCAACCTCTCCATCTCTCCGATGCCCCCCCACCCCAACTGTGCACACACACGAAAAAAAACCTCCTAAAAAAGCAACACACGTAGAATGTCTAGTTAAAATGCCTCATACAAAGACATACAGGAATAATGGGAATGCTAAATCATTCTCCAGAACCAATTATGCACAAGATAGTAACATTTATCACACAACCAATTTGTGACCTGGGGTGCCAATACATCATTACAGAGCTCCAAACACAAAAGTTACTGTTACCAGGACAAGCAATCTTAACTAAGGCTCATTATCTGGCCCTGAATAACAACTCTGCATACACAAAATATTCTGTGAGTACACACATTTATATTTCTTCTACAGCACGTAAAATACTAACTGATAATAAGGCCGTACTAAATAAATGCAGACAGCTCGAGTGGTGGATAAATAGAGAATTCAATGTGCTAAGCAACCACGGACGTAAAACATTTATTTCTTGCAAGATGATTAGTCGTAGACTCCTTGTTTCTTCATCCGCTGGGGATTTATCACATTTTGTTCGAAACAGCCCTGGCAACACGATCCTGACATTCAGCAGAATAATTCCAAATGCTGATAAAGCATTCATCAGGGAAGCAATGCTACTAAATTAGTTCTGTGGACGCATTTCTATCAATATCTTTTATGTTGCTATATTCTAATCTGAAACATTTTTCTTTTTTTGCTTTCTTTACCCCATTTTATTGGTATAGTTTGGATTCGCTGCCGAGTTACGATTTTATTTTTTCTGTGGTACCAGAAGAGGTTTCACCCAGGCCTTGGTCAGGGATTAAAGGATGGCTGAACATCAAACATTGTGCAGTGCACAAACATCCACAGTGCCAAGCAAGTCATCACTGGCAGAGATGAATAAAAGCCACCTGGGCTAATGGAACCGATAAGTAAATCACATGCAAATTGACGCTGACGCAGGTAAACGAATGAAGTGACACGGCCACAGACAAATCACTCAATCCAATGTTATTGAAAGCCTATGACTAGATGCCAAGTGTTGATCCCATATGGCTACGAATCCAATCTGTTTTCTAGTCTGGTGCTCCTATAACTATCTACATTATATGTAATTCTAGCCAAGTATTCTTAATGGCAAGAAAACACTGAAAATGTGATTATCATCATTATTTTATTAATAAATAGCGCCAACAGTTTCTGCATCACTTGCAGTAATGAATAGGGGATTATAGTAATAGCACTACAACATTTGGAAGCAGAAACAAGAGGTGCAGAGGGCGCAGCTTATCTTTTTATTAGATAAGACATATACTTATTTTAGGCTAGGGTCAGACGAACGCATTTTTCGCATTGTCCATAAAAAAAGTGCGTCCAAACGCATTGACGTATTTTTTCACGGAAGACGCGAAAGCGGTCATACGATGCACATTTTCGTGCATGATTTTTGACGGAGGGTATTAAAAACAAATGGACGTGATGTTGGCCGGACATGTGCAGCGTCTGACATCTCCTAATCACGCACACACGCCGATATACCGACGCAGCGCACTCTGTACGTCAGTACTAGCCGTTCTACGTTCGAAAGAATGCGTTAGTTTGCCGCTTGTGTTCCGCGGCCGAACATTCGGGCGGCCGTACTTCATATATTGGTCGTCATTTGCTGCTACTATGGCTGTGATAAAGTGCGGCTGCACGTGCGTTCGTCTGACCCCAGCCTTAAAGAGAATATGTAACAAGTAGGAAGAACACACTTGCATTTGATACAAGAGTATGATATGGTGTAAATACAGGTTTTAAAAATAAAAACAAGCTGCAGTCAATTTTCTGAATAAACACGATCACCATATTAATTGGAGATAAGTACCATATATCAGGGGTATTTAAATCCAGAAATCCATCTGTTAGTGAATAAACCTGTGCCAACTACTTGCTGTTTGCGTCTTCATGCACAGCAAAATTAAATGTCAAATTTCCAATTTGACGGGAATTAGAAAAGAATAACAAAGTTGCTTAGGTAATATTTACAGATAGTGTGAGCAAAGAATTAACCTTACTTCATACGAGTTCAGCTGAAAGTTGGCGATTTTGCTCAGATGAAGGTTTAAGAATCGCTTGGTAATTTATGAAATTACAGCCGAGTAACACATTCAAAAAAACATCAGCAGCCACCAAAGACACCATGATCAAGTTAATGATATGTCATGGATAAGCGTAACTATGTATTTGAGTAGTTTCTTGTGTCACATAAGTACACTGCATGAACGAGAGGTGTTGGTAAAGGTTAGTGTATTGTAGGAGGCAATGTGTATTATTGGGTTGTTGTTCAAGTGTGCAGGAAAAGCGTGTGGGTACTTGGAGGGGGCACACATTTTGCTGACTTTTAAGGGTACCAAGAACTTTAGATTCAACCCTAGAAAGCAAAGAAGTAGAACTTCAGAACAAGAGGCAATGCTATATCATATGTCAATGTTATTTTCCCCATAATGATACACAAAACTCCATCAAATGTTAACAGGAGATTGGGGTGGACTCTAGGATAGTGAACCTCCGTGACCACATTTCTTACAGTAAAGTGTGAAATTCTACATTCAAAATTATTATTTCACCATCTAGTTTCTATATTTGCCAATTTCTCTTGATAAAGATTAAGAATAATAATTCTATTTATAAAGTGCCAGCATATTGCGCAGCGCTGTACATTGGGCACAGTATAGACATGGTTACAATACATTGAACAACATTTTGACAAACCAGTACAGGAGGAAACGAGTGCCCTATTCCCATGGGAACTCACAAATTAGAAGGGTTGGGGGTGGAAACAGGAGGAGAGGACTGCAAGGTGACAGTGATGGACTGGTTGCGTCAGTGACTCAGGTGGTAGGCTTCCCTAAATAGGAATGTTTTAAGGGAGCATTTGAAGGAAGAGAAACTAGGGGAAAGTCTGACAGTACAAGGGAGAGCATTCCAGAGGATGGGTCTGCTCAAAAACATTGTGCTACTCCATTACTTTCACATTCTTCTCCATTATACCTGCCAAAAGGGCCAAAATAGAACTTCAATCAACTTTCTACAATAGTTTTTTGATCTGCTCTGCTTTCATATCTTTCATGTGAAATCCTTTACCTATGGCAATCAGTGCTAGAGTTCTTGTGAGTCTATTTCATCATATAGGAGCAACAAATAATTATTGGGTTAGTTATCAGAACAATTTGATGTTACATGTCCACCGTGGTCCCTCGTCACCAAACATTTGTAGTTTACCATTGGATACCAACCAGGTAACATTTATAGCCAACTCCCAAAAAGCTGATATTGGCGTGTATTCTGTGACCAATTCTAAGGGGCGAAGACAAATTCAACGGGAATATTAACACTTTAGCTACACTGAGTGCATCCTTACAGGGATACTACATTTATAAAGTATTTTACCAGGAAGGATACATTGAGATTTCTCTCGTTTTCAAGTATGTCCTAGGTTCATTTTAGATACTAAAAAAAATATTCAGTCTATAAGTTATGTAAAAACTTCTTGTAAATTGTAGGAGAGATGCCAGAGGCAGACTATGTATTGCTGAAAGTAAGTTATGTATTGGTTAGCCTGAGTGAAAATTTAGCTTAGAGACCATTGACTTTGGATGAAGTTGTGGGATCCACATGTTATGGCTGTATGGTATAAAGGAATCCCAAACGTTTGACTTTTATTTATATATTTTTAAAGTATTTTACCTTGAAGGATACATTGAGATTTCTCTCGTTTTCAAGTTTGTCCTGGGTGCAGAAGTTTTTATGTAACCCATAGATTGCATGTTTAAAGTTTTGGGGGATTTCTTTGTAGATGCAGTGGTCACTTCAACTATAAATCATGCATGTTCCAGGATGTTCTTCCTAAAATCTGCATAATGATCAATAAACAATGGCTATGATTAAATAGGAATAAGGCCATGATTAGCAATCTGCATTTTTTGTTTTTTGGAGAAAGAATTTTATCAGGAAGGATACATTGAGATTTCGCTCATTTTCAAGTATGTCCTTGGTGGCGAACGTGTACTGTTGTGTGTCTTGCCCAAGGACACTTAATGGAGAGGTGCTCGCTGGGATCGAACCCATGACTCCACAGGCTCTCTCCACGCAGAGCAGTGATGTTACCTCTACTCCACCCAGCCGGTACTACTTGCATTAATGAAATTCAATGATTTCATAAAAACATGTAGCAGTAGAAACATTTCATTCTAATTAAATCCATTGATCTACCAAATGACCCGCCACAAGATATTTTCCTGGGGTTGTCCGCTCGCTCTCAGCCAGCGAATGGTTCAGTTTAATATGTAGGGCAGTTATAAATCCAAAGCTAGTGATACACATAATGGTATTAAAACGGAACCAAAACTACAGGGGTGACTCTTCTATGAATAGTGCAGCCTTTTCATCGCTGATGTCCTTACCTCTGCTAAAGAACTAGGCGTGCAGTTAATGGCATAGAAAGACACAGAAAAAATATCATTACTAAAGATTTATTTGAACTCTAACATCACTCAGAGGTTAGCCCACAATGAATGAATGTTCAGCTTAGACGGGATATACATGCAGATGAAATTCCATGGAGCACAAGGCATATATTTCCATTACTGTACAAATGCATTTCTCTAGTATATTTGTAAAAAGCTTTTAAAATGGATTACACGGGCATTAACTGCTCATATGTAACACCTAACATTCATTCTCAACCCTTTGATAAATCAGTCTGGGTTCTGATAGAGGCAATCCATTTTGTCAACCTTTCCAATCCATTAAAAGCAAAGAAAATCCGGACAAGGTTTCTAACTCTGCAATGATGAAAATAAAGATTAACGGCTTCAATAGAATGATCAATACATTTAAGGCTGGGGTCAGACCAGCGCACTTTTAACGTGCATTCTGGCGCACATAATTACGGCCGCACTAGCAGCAGATGACGGGCAATGACGGCCAATATACGATGTACGGCCGCACAAAAGTCCGGCCGTGCAACGCAAGTGGAATTTGAACGCATTTTTCTGAGAACGCTGAACCGCTAGTACTGACGTACTGAGTGCGCAGCTGCAGCATAGCGGCGTGTGTGCGTGATTAGGCGATTTCAGACACTGCTAATGTCCATCCTACATAACGTCCAGACGCAAAAAGAGTTTTATTGACGATCCGTACAAAATCACGCCCGAAAATGCGCGTCGTCTGACCGTTTTTGCGCATTCCGTAAAAAAATACGTCAATGCGTTCGGATGCACTTTTTCACGTTCGCGGGGAAAAATGCTTTCGTCTGACCCTAGCCTTAACCTTAACCCTTTCACTGCTGAAGACGTGTGGGGCACGTCCTCTTTGATGCACGTTACATGCTGAGGACGTGCTCCACACGTCATCAGCTGTGCGGGACCCCCGGCGGAGATACTCCCCTCTCTGTCCGGGGTACCGCGGTGTTCTGACTTCAGCGTCCTCAGACGCTGAAGTCAAGCTCCTCCCGGCATAAATGACATCATCGCGCTTGGCGCGATGACGTCATTTCCAGGCGACCCCCCGGCAATGCCGGGAGATAGCCTGGAAGGGAGGGGGGGGGACGGATCTCTCTCCCTCCCGATCGGAAAGGAGCAGCGCCAAAAGCCAGGCACCGCTTAAAAGGGGAGAGTCTCCCCTTTTAAGCGGTGCCTGGCTTTAACCCCTCAAGCGCCGGGTTGCACTTCAGCGCCTTGCGGCGCTGAAGTGCAGCCTAGCTCCGGTGGGGGCCGCCATCTCGGATGGCGGCTCCACCCCCGGGTCTCCCCTCGCTGCCTGATGTCATCATGTATAGCGTGATGACGTCAGATAGCCGGGGAACCCCTAGCTGCCAGGGGATTTCCCAAGGAAATCCCCTGGTGGAGATATGGGGTCTTGTGAACCCCGATATCTCCAGAACCGTGGCAGCTAGGGGGTCATGGAGGGTGTCATTTGAAAGGCCTGAGCATGGCCTTTCGAATGATACCCAACATGACTAGGTACAAAGTAAAAAAATAATAAAAAAAATTATGATAAAAATAAATAAATTAAAAAAAAAAATCATGTTTTTTTTGTGTGTTGTTTTTATTAATGCAGCAATATTGTTCACATTTCAATTATAATGTGAACAATGATGCTGCACTAATGATTTTTTTCTATGGGGTGCGTTTGCTAAAAATCACGTAAATCCCCCCACAAAATGTAACAAGTCCCCATTTCAAATTTTTGTACAAGCGCACCCCATAGAAAACATAACTGCAAACGCTCATGTGATAAAATGTGAAAAAAACCACTTTACACACTGCAGATGATTAAAAATTCTATTTTTATTGTATTTTTTGTTATAATATACAGACAGGACATGACGTATACATATAAAAATGATATATTATGAATCTGCGGAGTCAGCCGGAAAGAACGATATATGTCTGGGTCATTTATTAAAATGTGGCTTCAAATCGCGTTTAAACATGAGCGAAAGCGGTAAAAATGAGCTCAGCACACAGCGGTGAAATGCCTCAGCAGTGCAGGGGTGGATCCAGGGGGGGGGGCAACGGGGCAATTGCCCCCCCCCCCCCCGAGATTTGGCCCGGGGGTTGAGGGACCCAGATGCCGGGCAGCGCGAGAGCCCCTGCCCGGTCTTGAACAGTCCGTCCTGTGAAGTGGATGCGGCTGTGTGCGTGCGCAGCCGGTCACGTGGTCCGGCTAATCAGGTGGTACTGAGTCTCTGTACCACCTGACTGGCCGGACCGCGTGACCGGCTGCGCACGCACACAGCCGCATCCACTTCACAGGACGGACTGTTCAAGACCGGGCAGGCGCTCCCGCGCTGCCCGGCATCTGGGTCCCTCAACCCCCTGCCGGAGCTGGGGCAACAATCCAGGTGAGAGCTGGGGGCAAATCCATGAGCTGGGCAAATCCATGACCTGGGGCAAATCCATGAGCTGGGCAAATCCATGACCTGGGGGCAAATCCATGTGCTGGGCAAATCCATGAGCTGGGGGCAAATCCATGAGCTGGGGGCAAATCCATGAGCTGGGGGCAAATCCATGTGCTGGGCAAATCCATGACCTGGGGGCAAATACATGAGCTGGGCAAATACATGAGCTGGGGGCAAATCCATGACCTGGGGGCAAATCCATGTGCTGGGCAAATCCATGAGCTGGGGGCAAATCCATGAGCTGGGGGCAAATCCATGAGCTGGGGGCAAATCCATGTGCTGGGCAAATCCATGACCTGGGGGCAAATACATGAGCTGGGCAAATACATGAGCTGGGGGCAAATCCATGACCTGGGGGCAAATCCATGACCTGGAGGCAAATACATGACCTGGGGGCAAATCCATGAGCTGGGGGCAAATCCATGACCTGGGGGCAAATCCATGAGCTGGGCAAATCCATGAGCTGGGCAAATCCATGTGCTGGGCAAATCCATGACCTGGGGGCAAATACATGAGCTGGGCAAATCCATGACCTGGGGGCAAATCCATGAGCTGGGCAAATCCATGACCTGGGGGCAAATCCATGACCTGGGGGCAAATTCATGACCTGGGGGCAAATCCATGAGCTGGGCAAATCCATGACCTGGGGGCAAATCCATGAGCTGGGCAAATCCTTGAGCTGGGGGCAAATTCATGTGTGAGCTGGGGGCTCTCTGCTCCTCTAGATTGTAAAATCCGGGGTGCCCTCTGCTCCTCTAGATTGTAAGCTCCTGGGTGCCCTCTGCTCCTCTAGATTGTAAGCTCCTGGGTGCCCTCTGCTCCTCTAGATTGTAAGCTCCTGTGAGCCGGGCCCTCTGTAAATTCTCGTGAGTCGGGCTCTCTGCTAAAACACCTTATTTTCTGTAAGTGCCCCTCCCGAGACTAGTCTCTGGATCCGCCCCTGCAGCAGTGAAGGGGTTAAACATAAGCAAGTGAATTTTTTTTTTTTTTTTTATAGCCGCATTCTAATTTTTATACTTAGCAACCCAACTATTCTGTATGATACAGTGATTCCTAACTAGATCTTTTATGGGATTATTTTTAAGAAAACTACATCTTATACGAATGGCATGTTTAGATCTTATACTTTCAGCATGTAAGTGTTTCTATCACTTTTTTTAATTCAAATTTTAAATCAGAATTTTTACATGACTTGTCATTAAATGGATAAATGGTACAAAGCTAAGAAGAATAAAAAATAAAAATTTGTAAAATTGTGGTAAGGGGGAAAAAAAAAGACAACACACACACAAATAAAAACATTTCAATAACATTGGATTGATTGATTTTTCTGTGGCAGTGTCACTTCCTTCGTTTACCTGCGTCAGAATCAACTTGCATGTGATTTACTGATCGGTTCCATTAGCCCAGGTGGCTTTTATTCATCTCTGCCAGTGACAGGGGGCCCTGGCCAAACCCTGTGTATTTTGTTGAAGTGCCACAGACCTAAGGATACTCCATTCCACCCGCGACTGGTGCACGAAGATAAACACATTTTTGGGTGGGCCGTGGCATCTGGGGCCAGTAAGATCACTCTGACTCATCACTGAAGGAGCGATTAGTGCGGTCTGCACCAGGTTGAGGAGGAGACTAAGGCTGTCCCCACAAGGGAACACCCTTATTTGATCCCCATATTGGAGGGTAAGAGTTTACGGAAATGGGCAGCTGATGGAAGGAGAGCCCAAGAATTCTGAAGGCAGCCCCGGCTGCCAGCTGCAGCATGTCACATGACTGTGCAGGGAAAAGGGGTAGGCAGAGGCTGACTGAGTCAGTCAAACTGGCGGCTCTCAATGCTGTTAGTGTCCCTTTAATGTAGTAGTAGGAATTCCTTGCATCTGGAAAGAGTCATGGCCACAATACACTCCAGTCCTGCTTAATTAATGTTCTTTATTGTCTGTTCTAATAGCGCTACAATTTGCTACAGCACGTGCTTTGCACCTCCTAAGTCATTTGTCCCAAAATCGTTGCGAACAATGTTCGAACAAGCCTACAACACATTGCGACACTTTAAAAGCTTTGCATATTCCCATAATTACAATTATTCCCGGTACGCGCAGAAACATAAATCATTACCTAGCCTTAACATCAGCGTTTTTGAGTAACCGAGTAAGTGCGAAAAAAGGTTCAAGGTGAAATAGTTGTAATTTAAAAGTGCTGTTTGCAATTCGGCTATTTTGAGGTTTTGTTTCTGTTGTTTTTTTCTACACCCTCAAGTCAAGAAAACCGATGCCTATGAATTAAATGCAGGTAGAGCAATGCATTAATGAATGCCACGTGGCAGCAATAGCAAGGCACATGAGATGCGGGCTGACGTTAATGGAGAAATTTGCCTCTGGTCATACGCATGGGACAAAAAAATAAAAATATAAAAAAGACCCACCTGTTTCTTGCCTTTAACCTGGGTATAAAGTCCAATGTCAGCTAAGATTAATTAGATGCCTGCAGTTTGATTTTGTTCTGTTGAGAGGAAAATGCATTTCCATAATGCAAAGAAGCATTTATGTGGTTGGAAAATCAGTCTGACATTGAGCAAAGGTTTGCTGTATTATGAAAACTGGTTGCGTGGTGCTTGTCACTGCAATTAGCTTCTACTCAAGTGCTTTGCTTTTTTAACATTTTATTCTTATAACAGACTGCTGGAAGCGATTATTATTTATTATGTCAGTGGCGTAACTAGAAACCTGAGGGCCCCGGTGCAAGAATCCATGAAGGGCCCCCCCAACCCCCCCAAAAAAAAAAAGATCTATATTTTTACTTTTTTTTCCTGCATTATAAAAAAGATAGTATTGCCCCCAGCTGACATGGATATATACTGTATATTGCCCCCAGCTCACATGGATATATATATTGCCCCCAGCTCACATGGACATATATTGCCCCCAGGCCACACATGGATATTTTTGCCCCCAGCTCCTGTATAAATTTGCCCCCAGCTCCTGTATAAATTTGCCCCCAGCTCCTGTATAAATTTTCCCCCAGCTCCTGTATATATTTTCCCCCAGCTCCTGTATATATTTTCCCCCAGCTCCTGTATATATTTTCCCCCAGCTCCTGTATATATTTTCCCCCAGCTCCTGTATATATTTTCCCCCAGCTCCTGTATATATTTTCCCCCAGCTCATGGATATATTTTCCCCCAGCTCATGGATATATTTTCCCCCAGCTCATGGATATATTTTCCCCCAGCTCCTGTATATATTTTCCCCCAGCTCATGGATATACTGCCCCCAGCTCATGGATATACTGCCCCAGCTCATGGATATACTGCCCCAGCTCATGGATCTACTGCCCCCAGCTCATGGATCTACTGCCCCCAGCTCATGGATCTACTGCCCCAGCTCATGGATCTACTGCCCCCAGCTCATGGATCTACTGCCCCCAGCTCATGGATCTACTGCCCCCAGCTCATGGATATACTGCCCCCAGCTCATGGATATACTGCCCCCAGCTCATGGATATACTGCCCCCAGCTCATGGATATACTGCCCCAGCTCATGGATATACTGCCCCAGCTAATGGATAGATTTGCCCCCAGCTCTTATGGGTATATAGGGCCCCCCAGCTCACCTCAGGCTCCTCTGCTGCCGCCGTTCCTCTCTGTGGTGAGCGGCCGCTGAAAGCATGCAGCCTGGCCGCTCACCGGAAACCACCTGACCAACGCAGCCGAGTTCTCGCGAGATCTCGTGCGCTGGTCAGCTAGTTCCCATCCCACTCGAGCGGCCAAGCTGCAACCCAGCGTGCCGCTTGCAGGGAGGGGAACAGCCAGCGGCGCTGCTCCCAGATTCCGGCGCTTTTTGCCGGAATCTGGCGGCGGCGCTCGGCCCCCCTCCAGTGGCGGAATGCCAGGGCCCGGTCGCAACTGCGACCACTGCGACCCTGGTACTTCCGCCACTGTATTATGTTAATAGAGGGGATTTTTTTTTAGCCTTCATCTTCAGACAGTAAACTAACCATAAAATGCAAGCCCTTGTCCTAGATCTATTTAACTTGTTCTCAATGTATCGAATTAGAACAGAAAGTAGTAAAAGCTAACACTATCCTAGGAACAGAATAAAAGGAACATCTCATTCTACAGAATATTGCAAAGTGTTCACCAATGCCAATTGGCTGATACAATCTGGCGAACGTTTCAAAACTGGCAAATCAGTGGTCAGTTTTTAAAAATTAACTCACTTTGGTTATTTTGAGCGGATTAAAAGTTTAAAATATAAAAGTGTTCATTTGCTCACTTTTTATTTATCCTATACAAAAATGTTTTTGGGATGAAATGTACTAAACTCTAGATAGCATGCATTATCTTGCACAATTTCAAATGAGGACTGTTTGGGCTGTGTGTCAAACACAGTAAATGAGTCAATAATAAAACACTTGGGCAGTATTACATAGTGCCTGCTACTAATACAGGGACGCTAATGAGGAAAACATGCGCCTGCAGGTTTCTCCTTCGTGTCCCCATTTTAGCTCCATATTACAAGGCAGGTGCTAATCCAGCAGCCTGCCCCATAATGCAACGCTAAGCCTCAGGATACTCGCTAATGCACTGCCCCCAGCATCCCCTCCATGGAGTTGAGGCTTTGACTGCTGGGTCACATGACCTGCAGGATCTCACCTCTCACGAGATCCTGCAGGTCGGCGGAGTGATCACAGAGTGAGACTGGTGACTTTTTTCCCAGTCTCACTCTGCTCCCGGTGGCTAGAAGAGGCGGATCGGATCAACGTTCTCATCGGGGAGGATCTGATTTTGGGGGGGGGTTTCAGCTGGTGCTGACTGATTCCACTGAAGTGGAATCCGTCAGAAGGTGGCGTTAACTTTCCAGCTAGCCGCAGTGGGGCGTAATTAGCGGTAGGATTTTGTAATCCTAACGCTAATTAACTGTATGCTCCCCATGTTAAGCATAGGGAGCGCAATTTACAGTAAGTGCTTTTCAGCGCGAGCTATCTCTGAATCGTTAAGTTATTTTTTTAATTTGCTAGTGTTTGGAATGTAATATGGTCGGCCAGTGCTAGGGCTACTTAACACTCACATAGCTCAGCGCTAACGTTAGCGTTAAGTATGTAATATGGCCAGGGCTGGATTAACATAGGGGCTGATGGAGCAGCAGCTCCAGGCCCATGCCCAGAATAGGCCTAGCGAAAGGATAACTTTGTCTGCATTGATGGGCATTTGGACCACTGTATCTCCAAACTCCATAGTAGCTACAGGGTCACTGGAAAGGCCAGAGCATGACCTTTCCAATGATACATAAAACCTGGTCATGTTAGGTAACAAAAATAAAATAAATATTTTTTCTTTCCGACACAGCAATATTTTTCACTTTACAATTATAAAAAGTGAACAATGATGCTGCACTAACTCACCATCTCATTTCTCATGTCACCAACAAGTGGGGAGGTGATGGCACAATCGGTCATTACAAATTGTTACATCAAAAACCTAAATGCCGCACTGCAGCAAAGAGCTCTGGGGGGTGGACTTTGGAACCCTGTGTCACTAATCTTTGTATCTCACAAGGTCAAGTGAGGTCTCATTGGACAGGTCAGAGTCTAAACGTGACCATGTAAAATCTAAAAGAAAAGGAAACAAGAAAAAAAACGGTATATATTTTTTAGGTCCAAAGCGATGGCATTGTCCATTTGTCATGTATAAGATGAGCAATACCACTGCCATTACTCACCTTCTCATTTCCCACGCTGGCAGCAAGTTCAGTATTTTATAGTCATATTATTCATAAAACACCATCCTCCAAAACAAAAGGGAAATATTAAATGTTTTAATTTTTTGGTTGTAGAGATAACAACACTGCTCTGCATGGAGAGAGCCTGTGGAGACATGGGTTCGATCCCAGCAAGAGCACCTCTCCAATAAGTGTCCAAGACACCTAATGGTAAATACTCGCCACCCAGGACATACTTGAAAACGAGAGAAATATCAATGTATCCTTCCTGCTACTTACAATCTAGAAGGGTTGTTAGCCTTAACATCAGTGTTTCTGAGTAACCGGAGTATGCGAAAAAGGTTCAAGGTGAAATAGTTGTCATTTATAGGTGTTCTTTGCAATTCTGCAAGGATTTTGCCAGTAGTTCTCTCCAGCCCTTTACTTGGATGTCCTCGTGCTCACTTGACGTCAATTCAATGACATCAATTCACTGGGGGGAGATCCGAAGTGAGACCACTGTGGAACATTGGCCGGATCAGCTGTGATTCACCACAAAACAATGGTTAAGTAAAGACATGGTTCCCCAAATACAAATCGGGACACGTCAAGACATCCCTCACACATCATACGCAATGAAGGGGTTAAACATGGTGTATACTCACCATAGGCAGCTCCCACCGTGTAATGTCGGTAAAAAAGTATCCATTAATTGTCAAAGGATTTTATGTATTGTTTAATCATTAATGAGGCACAAAGTGGCAACCACAAACTTTAGTGAAATCAGGTAATTGTCTAGTACAATAAATGCTGCAAGAATATGTCTTGCTGCTCCATCTACAAACACTTAAATCTTTTACACAATAATATGTTTCACATTTGTGAAACAGCAAGGCCTTCCTGGAGTTAAAAAGCAAATCTTTCATCGCGTTGGTTGCTAAAAGGTTCTATAATGATAAAACTGCATATTTAAATGAGAATCAGTTATCATGGACTGATTTAGAACACGTAAATTATGCATTAATGTCTATTAATGTGTTTTATTTAATGTGAAATGTTTCCTAACCAGTCACAGTATGGCAAGCGCTAGCTCTGGCCAAGATCACTGCGATATATTAGACAGAGTGCGCCATTTAAAAGGAATGTAGCTTTTTAGTCATTTAGGATCAATATAACTGCTTTCTGTAGCGTACACATTGTGTTGTGGAATCCATTTAACTTCCTTGCGACATTCTCCTAGAAGCAGTGCTTTAATACTCTTCAACCTCTGACCAGCCAATACTCATCTCGGTAAGTCTTTAATTTGTACACAAAGGCTTAGACCTAATGCAATTAGTAATGTAGCTGACAAATTATCAATGCATAAACCTCGCAGACCCAAAATAATTCCGAGAGTAGGCTTTCGAAAGATTAGCGGAACGCGACGGAGCAGATGAACAAGACTCTACTGCTTTGGAGGCAACGCTACGAATGCTGGAATGATAAGGAAACACATAGTATGACAGAGAAGCAGTAATTTAAAACAGGGGGACAGAAAAGCTATTATTTTAATACTATGACTGCCAAAGGTTGATATAAAGGGATTCTGCGCTATTTCATGTGCTATGCATTACAACTCCAAAGGAATAATGAGAATTATTGCATGTGCCATGTATACAATAAACACAAGCACAATAAAAACATATGAATAAAGAACCGAAATACATAATGTAATGAATAAAGGCCAGTTACTCTGTAAATTCATGTTTCAATAGATTATTCACGGAAAAATCATGGAAAGTATTCTGCTCAATTCCAGATTAAATTGCATAAAAGTAGCAGAATCTGTTGACTAAAAATGAAGTGACCATATTACAATTGTAGTGAAGATTGTGTAGAAAAATTGAACAGAATCTGTTGGTTAGGGCTAAACAACCCTAACTGTAAAACAAACAATCATCAACTCTAACTACAACTATATCCCTAATACTAACTTATAAAGAACACCACCACAAACATAAGCTGTAGATAGATTACTTCTGCATTACAAACAAAAATATATTCTAAAACACATGCTATTGTGTTTTTTTTTTAATAATTACAATATAAGAATTGAAAAAGTTATTTTATCAGATTTTGTGGATTTTCCCATGATGCAACATTTTCCAAAATCTGAGCACACTTTTCATTTTACAGCTGTGGTACAGTATCTAAAGTAGTGTATGTTTAGACAAGGCTGCACAGGGTCTACTGTGCTGTCTAAGCTACAGGAGATAAGACAGCAACTCAACACAATATGATAGGGAGCTTAAAAGACTTCTAATCTACCCCGGTGATGTCCTTTGAATACATGCCACACATTTCAATTCTCGCAAGTCTGTGTTTTGGACTTCTGACCAATTCATTTCATTGTGTGACCTAACAATAAAACAAACACCATCATTCTTTTTCTCTTTTTTTACAACGTAGATGCATAAAATAAGGCAGCATGATGCCAACTTTACACTTGTGCGAATTTTCCGGAGTATCGATTTTTATCAGCCCAAAAACTACTCCCATTGTACAGCACTTCAGAACTTGTTAGTGCTTTATAAAAACTTGTAACCAACTCGAATCATCTAGATACAACACAGTGCTTTCTAAAAACTATATAGGTTATTCAAAGACCGTGAACTTGCCACCAAATGGTGAATTTCACCGTACGGTGCAATTTTATGGCAATTTGGCTATTCAAAAGGCTGAAATACGGTGCAATTCGGCTCAGATCGCCGCAATTTGGCGACCTTCGACGCCAGTGAAATTCTCCATTGAGAAGCAATGGTTAATCTATTCAATGCCAAACAGCAGCGATAAGTTGGCAAAATGCCCAGATTTTAGGCACTATAGTGCGAGAGGTTTAAACAAGCAAAACCCATAGGTTTTAATGTAAAAATAAAATTTTTATTACTTTTTTTATTCAACGTTAATTCTTTTATATTTAAAAAAAATTTTTTAGCCGTTTTCTGGGGAAAAAATTCGGCAATATTTTTGATTCTCATTTTTTTTTTATTCTGTAACAGACCTTATTGTTTTTTTTTAGAAGACTTTTTTTATCGTTTCCATGCATTTTTATTGTTTTAAACGCCTTTTAAAAATTGTTTTTTTTCCATTTTTTAGTGTTACCCCAGTTCGGCAGCTGATCGGTGACCTGTTCGTCGGCTGCTTTCGGCGGGTTGAACGGCGGATCCCTTCGGGCACCCTTAGGTAAATGCTGAATCCACTGCAGGGTCGGCGAATTAGGCCCGTATCAGACAAACGCAGTGATCACGTCCGTGTTGCCGCACAGTTTAACGTTCGTCGTAGCATAGAATCATGAACAATAGAGCCTCGCACACTAAGTGCGTCCGGACCGAACTGCGCCTGCATAACGCACGTGGCAAACGGACGCAAGTTAGGCAAGAACGTAAAACTGCTACCACGGACGCGCAGAGTGCAACGCAGTCAGACGCAGCACATTTGTGACGTCCAGCACCTTGACGCACAAAATGGCTTTTCATATCCTTTTCAAATTTATCATTTTTCTTAATTTTGTTTCCCATAATTCCCTTTTTTTTTCTACGTCCGTCAAGAGAAAACGGACCGTGTGGTGTCTACAGTATCTTCCGTCAGTACGTCCGTCCGTTATGCACGCATGCAGAGTGCGCTCAGACTGCGTTTATCTGACAGCCTTAAACTCGCCGAAGTGCGCCGAACAAGAGAACACCAAAATTACAGTGCTCTCTGAATAACCCCTTATAACATTTTTGACATGGCATTTTTATCAGCAGCCCCGAGGTGACGACTTACCAATAGAATAACAAGTAGTTCAAAGCGGATATAGCCTATCCTGTATTATAAGGCGGAAGATACATCGATGCATATTTAATGTCGTCACTGGAAGTGATGTCATGGGACATTTTGATCAAGTGTATTTAACATATTAATAATACACAGCATGTGAGTATTTAAAGGCGGTATGTCAAGGATGTCAGGGCGGTATGTCAAGGATGTCAGGACTGAATAAACCTGGAGGCAGTTTTACAAAATAAGGTGGCAAAGGAAAAAAAACACAAAAAAAAAAACCCAACAATCTTTCAATGTATCCAATAGAATCAATAATGTCATGTTGGCTGCGTTGTGCTTTTCTTTAATTTTTGGCTCTTATCCTACTTATGGGGATATTGAAAGCTCCTAATCGCTGGCCTAATGCTGTTTTACAACTGGGAGCCAGCCCAGAGTATTACATAACATTTTAAAATTAGAAAAATAGAGCAGTGGATAAAGGTTTTGCTTTTTACTGCTGATCTTGTGTCTTCCAGGCTTTTCACTCTATAGCACGAGATCAATCCTCTCTTTGCATTTTACAACAGCAGCAATTTCCTCCGCCTATTGCGATGAAGGAAGATGCGGAGTCTGCAGTATGCTAGAAAATAACGAAATAGCTTTAATTGCTGAAATGTTATATTAAACTGTATAAGTACCAGAACAAGTATTGCTATTTTATATTTTTAGCAGGAGATCTCTCCGTTTCACGCTCTTTAAAAGACGTGTGAATAGAGTGAAATATGACGAATGACATGTAAAGCTGCTCATTAATCAAGAGAATAATAGATTGATTTGCTCATTATACAAGTACTCTAACCTAACAGATCATTACTAATATTTATGAACCTCTTGCATTTTGAAGTACCTGAGTTCCCCTGCTAGAATGAAAGACGTGGGCTTTGCCAGATTCATTCCTCTTCGCATATCAGCAGAAAAAGTAGAAGGAAAAAAAAAAAGCAATTTCTTTGTGAAGATTCAAAGCAATGAGAATCTCTGCTAACTTATTTCACAGTCAAAAGATAATTCCTTCTCCGATTCTGAGGATGTTGTTCGGGGCTCGCTGTAGAGGAGGACAGATTTGTTAAAGCCCTTATATGTCTGAGCTTTGCAGCAATATGATTGCTCACTCAGCCGGTCCTAAAGCAAATTAATTAAAATGCTAGAGCTGCCTGTAAAACATTTCCCTTTTCCTGGGAAAGGAAAATGAAGTGAGATTTTCTTGCTATCCAGTCTTCCTCCTGTTATTATACTTCTACTACTAGCTAGCCAACCCCCCCCCCCTTTCCATATCCAGCGCAGTATTCCATGGCAAGGAATAGCATACACAAAGCTGCCATGATGTGCGCAATATAGCCAATGTATGGGGGTCTCCTTACCTACTTATTCTTAAACATGACATAGTAGGATAAGTTTGTACCTGGTGACTAATTGGTTGAGGTGGCGGATCGAGTTCTGGAGCAGGGCATTAGGGAGGGTGAGGAGAATGAGGCATTTGCCTTGGGTGCAGCTGTGAGTGGGCGCAGCCAGTGCCGGCGGCCCCTCGCAGCTGTCCAGTGTGCCATATTTATTTTTCCTTCCGGCCGGCACATGCCACAGCGCCTCCCGGCAGTGTTTTTAAGGCTGCTTGTGGTGGCCTACCTAGGTGGCCCAGCTGGTGGAGCATCAAAGATGGTGTGGCCGGCCCCCTCTGATGACATCACAGGGTGTGCCAGCCATGTGACATCTCCAGACTCCACCCAGCCCTATAAATAAGCCCTGTCCCTCCCGGCGTTTCGCTCACCTCGACTGCACACTGACAAGACCCAGTCATCTCACCTCATCGCAGGTGGAGCTGGCTGGATGTAACGAGCTCCTGAAAACTCGAAGGAGCCCTCAGCCGAGCAGCACCAGACCTTGTAAGTGAGGTCACCTGGCCCTGCTGCATAAAAAAAAAAAATTACCCCCCCCCCCCTCCCCATATAAAATTTGTTTATATTTGCCTTGGCCAGCAAAACATCACGGAATGACATTGTTTACCCCCCTCCCCTGGCTGGAAATAAAGATACTTTATTTGCCCCCAGATTAAATTTTATTCGGGGGGGGGCGCAAAGAAATATATTTTTGTTTTTATGGGTAGTCAAATAAAGTATTTTTCTTTCTAGGGGAGCAAATAAGGTAGAAATAAAAGAAACAGGATCTCCCCCCCCCCAAGAGCGTTTCACAGAGCTCCACACAGCTAAATAAACTCACAGTAATATTTGTTGTTTGTGTATAAGCATATCACAGAGCTACACAGCAGTAATGTGCAGTGTGTGTGTGTACAGTACAAGCGTATCTCAGAGCTGCACAGCAGTAAACTCGCAGTAATGTGCGGTGTGCACAGTATAAGCATATCACAGAGCTGCACAGCAGTAAACTCGCAGTATACAGTATAAGCATTAGGGATGAGCCGGACACCCCCGTGTTCGGTTCGCATTCGAACTCCAACAATTTCAAAAGTTTGAACGCGAACAAGAACCGAACTCAATGCAAGTCAATGGGACTCGAAAGTTCGAATTTTAGAGTGCCCTCCAAGAGGGCATATATGCTAGATATTTTCAATAAAAAGGTGTATGGGGGTCCGGGTAGTGCCCTGGGGGACAGGAAACCAGGACAAAAAGTTTTAAAAAAAACGTTTTTAAAGGAACAGTGAGTTTTCCATAAAATAAGGGTTAAAAATAAAAACGAAAAATTCCTTCAAATATCGTGCCTAGGAGGTCCCCATAACCTGCCCGTGAAGTGGCGGATTTCTAGGATGTATAGAAACATTTAAAAAAAAAAAAAAAAAAATGACATTTCAAATGACAGTAAACGGTTTTCCTTTAATCTATTCATAAACAACTGCTTGGGGCGGCAGTCTGTATGAAAAGACATTTTAGGACATGCAGAACAAGTTTCATTATTTTTTGGCTAAATTATGGTGAAACTTATGCAGCCTTTGGATGAAAGTAACAATAGGTGCTTTAAAATTGGGCCTTTAGTGTCGGCAACAGTGCCGTCACACCGTAACCCCTCTGTGGTATTGTGGAAGAGTGCAGGGTTGGACCCTGCGGTCCAATATTAAAATTATATGAATCTGGAAGGGGCGTGGCTTCCGAACGCATGGCTGCCTGATTCCTGAGCTCCCCGCTGCACGGCCGAAAAATACGCTTTTCCCCCCGCCGAAACTCGTCCCAATCATCCGCATTTCCTCAGAGACACGGTCTCTATGGGGCCCCCCACCTCCCAGCGCCGACAGACGCAGAAAACGGCCCCGATGTTCCAGAAAAAGGCCGAGAAGATTCGCATAGCCAGGAGGAGGAATCCAACATGGCGGCCGCGTCTCCTTCATCCCCGCGGGTCCGGAGCCCGGCCACGTCGGCAGATTTGGACGCGCTCTTCACCCGCCTTCAGGCCTCTTTTAAAGATGAGCTGGCCTCCCAGCTTGCTGCCCTCCGGACCGAAATAGGTACACTCACCTCCCGCACAACGGAACTTGAGGAGGCTGTGCACGGCCTGGAGGCCTCACGGGTCGACCACCAGACGGAGGTCCGGTCGCTGCAGGTTCAGGTCACGGATCTGCAGGCCGCCGTTGAGGATCTAGGCAACAGGTCGCGACGCAATAATGTGCGGATACGTGGACTGACGGAGACCATTGGCCCAGATACGCTTCATAAAACTCTCCAGGCTATCTTCCTGAAGTTACTCCCTAAAATGGACCCGGAAGATCTTCACTTCGAACGAGCTCATAGGGCCCTGCGCCGCCGTCCGGGTAAGGATGCACCCCCGAGAGATGTTATAGTCCGCTTTCATCGCTACCCAGTTAAAGAACGAATTATGACGGCGACAAGGCGCACTTCCCTACACTATCAGGGGACCCCGCTTCAGATATATCAGGACCTGGAGCCTGTCACCCTCTCCCGTAGGAGGGAATGGAAGCCCGCGACTGATGTGCTCCGGGACCGGGGCCTCAGATTCGCCTGGGGATTCCCCTTTAAGCTGCTCCTGCTCCGGGAGGAGGGGGTTCGCCCATTCTACACGCTGGACGCCTTGCAGGCTTTCCTTGAGGCTCGGCCGGAGGGCTCTCTGGCGGAGTCGGTGCGTACCTCCTCGGATGATCGCCCCTTAGATGGTGACTGACGGCACAGATGGGCCCGGATTCCTGAGTCTCTGGTCTTGTCGTCCTTCACGGATGATGCGCGGGGGGTCCCGCTGGAAGGTGCTCTCGAGACTGAGGGGACCCCCTCCCTGAAATTTTCCTTTTGGTTCGACTTTTTGTGAAGGCGGGCGGCACAAGTGTTGTCACGCATTTTCTCGCTTCGGCCGCTGTAGCGGAGCTCTGACAGTCTGTTTTTGTCATATTTTACCGTTTACAACTCTATTTTTTACAAGTTCCTTCCTCGATTTACAGATTGGCGATTTGTAAGCCCAATCTCTTCATTTGTTTTGCAGTTTTGCATTTTTGAAGTGTTCTATCATTTTGTTGACTTTTTTTTTTTTTTTTTTTTAATTTTTTATTTTTTTCTCTCTCTCTTTCTTTCCACCATTGTAGTACTGTTATTGTTTTTCTTCCCTTTTCTTCTGCCTCCTACCTCTTCTAGCCGAGCCATGATGGCGCTCTCGAATGCTCCTGCCCAGACTGCTGTGGACTGCTTGCGGATGCTCTCTATCAACGCCCACGGACTCAACTCCCCCCAAAAACGTCGGACTCTCCTGCGACACCTCCGACGGATGAAGACGGATGTCGCCTTTATTCAGGAGACTCATTTCTCCTCCACTAAACCCCCATCACTGAAGGACTCTCGATTCCCAACGGGATTCTTTGCATATAACTCTGTTGCTCCTAAGAAAAATGGGGTGGCGATCTTAATACGTAAGAACTGCCCCTTAAAAGTTCTCTCCTCCGTGATGGACCCGGAAGGCCGCTTTTTGATACTCCATTGTACGTTATCTCATCTGTCCCTCACAGTGCTGAACGTCTATGCGCCCCCCACGCCGGATACGGCCTTCTGGTCGACCCTGTCTTCTCATATGCCAACCTCTGCTACATGTCGTACAATACTTGCCGGAGATTTCAACGCTACACTATGCCCGGCAGTGGACCGTACTTCTCCGATTCATGTGTCACATCCTTCAGACAAATTGTTGCTTTCTTTCTGCACTCGACATGCCCTGCTAGACGCATGGCGACTCCAACACCCTTCGGTCAAGGACTATACTTTTTTCTCGCACCCGCATCGCACGTACTCCAGAATCGACCTGTTTCTCTTATCACGGGACTGTCTTCCATTTGTTAACAACACAGATATTCACTCGATCACATGGTCCGATCATGCGGACATCACCATGTCGTTCCGGATCCCCAACTATCATTCACACTGGGCATGGAAACTGAATGACTCTCTATTGCATAATACAGAAATGCGGGCATCTATTGGCGACGTGGCTCGAGAATATTTTGACCTCAACACCGACTCTGTCGACTCACCCATTACGCTCTGGGCTGCACACAAAACTGTTCTCAGAGGACATATTATAGCACTTGCTACACGACATAAAAGGACCAAGCTTGCCCAACTTACAGCTCTTCAAGCTCAGCTTGCTCACAGGGAACGTCAACACAAGGCCTCTCCGTCACAGACCACCTTTCATACACTCCAACGAACCAGGACTGAACTCCGCGCACTGCTTGTAGCCGATACGGCTAGAGCCATGAAGTATACCAAACGCATGTACTATGAAAAAAGCAACAAAGCGGACTCCATGCTGGCACGTAAATTACGCTCCCAATATAACGAACGGATTATCCCACGTATAAGAACCATGAAGGGCAGGGTGGTCACCAACCCCGAAGACATAGCGACAGAATTTGGACAAACGCTACAAGCCATATACGACCACGCTCCTCATCAGACTGTCAAAGACCCCGCTCTCCGTGACCGAATTCTTCAATTTCTTCACAAGGCTGATCTTCCAAAACTCACGACTTCGCAATCGGAGAGACTGGGGGCCCCGATAAAGGAGGAGGAGGTGGCAGCAGCACTCAAATCGTTCAAATCTGGTAAGGCCCCTGGCCCAGATGGGTACACTTGCCTATATTACAAAACCTTCCTGAACATCTTCCTCACCCCTCTCACCATAATGTACAACTCCCTTATGGAGGGTAAACCCCTCACGGCCGACATGCAATCCTCTCTGCCCTTATCCCGAAACCAGGCAAAGACCCCCTAGACCCTCTCAACTACCGCCCCATAGCACTGCTAAATATCGACTATAAGATCTTTACTAAAATACTGTCCACCAGACTAAACCCCTTTCTCCCTACTCTCATACATGCAGATCAGGTGGGATTCGTCCCCCACAGGCAGGCCAGAGATAATACTCGCCGCTGTATTGACCTGATTTGGGTAGCTCAGACCTCTAACCTTTCAACGCTGTTTCTCTCGTTGGACGCCGAGAAGGCGTTCGACCGCCTCACCTGGCCTTTCATGTTTCACACCCTAACTCACGTAGGGATACCTCATTCTTTCTACACTGCCATCACCGCACTTTACGACTCCCCGACAGCGCTCCTCCCCCTACCCGGGGCTTGCCCTCGTCGCATAGATATCCGCAACGGGACACGGCAGGGCTGCCCTCTGTCCCCACTACTGTTCGCCCTCTGCATAGAACCCCTTCTGTCCACAATTAGGCATAACTCAGACATCTCCGGTATCACGGTCGGGGTGAACGAATATAAGGTAGCAGCATATGCAGACGATCTTTTCCTTACCCTGAGTCGCCCTATGCGCTCCCTTCCATACCTTTTTGATCTATTGGACACTTTTGCCTCCCTCTCTGGCTTTAAAATTAACAAGAGTAAATCCACCGCTTTCCCAATTAATCTACCTGCCTCGTCCTCTGACCTTCTAGCCCTTAACTTCTCCCTTCCCATTTCCTCCTCTCCGCTGACGTATTTAGGCCTGAAACTGTCCCCACACCTGGACCAACTCTATGACCTCAACTACACCCCTCTGCTCACACAAATCAAACACGATATTGACTCTTGGCAGGAAATGTCCATATCCTGGCTAGGGAGACTGAACTCGATTAAAATGAATGTTTTACCGCGCCTGCTCTATCTGTTTCAGTCCTTGCCCATTCCCGTCCCCCCAAACGCCCTGAAAGATATGCAGCAACGTATTGACAAATTTGTGTGGTCGGGTAGACGACCTCGTATTGCACGGCGTCTTATGTACATCCCGAAAACATCAGGAGGTCTGGCCCTACCGAACCTTAAATTATATTTGAGTGCTGCCCTGCTGACCCAGATTGCCGAATGGCATCTACCAATTGCTCAGAAACGCTGGGTTGATATTGAAAATGATATGATGCTTCCTGATCTGCTCCCATTCTTCATGTGGCTTCCAAAATCAGCGAGAAAAGACCAGCATTTACGCTGCCCTTTGGTGTCTCATTCCCTCCACACATGGGACACATTGTCCAGAAAATTTTCGCTCACGGCCGAGATCTCCCCACTCCTCCCTTTGTATCGTAATCCATGGTTCCTCCCCGGTATGACGCCACAAGATTTCACTGTCTATGATCAGGGGACGTCTCCCGTATTGCGGACCTGATGGTGGATGGTCACCTTCGAACATATGCGGATATAGCCACTGAACTGCCACTTACATCCAGAGACTTCTTCCGCTACCTCCAGCTTTCAAGTTTCGTCTCACAACATAACATCAAACAGGCAGCCACTCTGACACCCACCTGGTTTGAAAAGATTTGCCTTCGTGGTACGACCTTTAAAGGTGCGATTTCTTCCATATATCAATCGCTGGTCCTACACGGCCACCGGGTCATTTCCCATATATGCTCAAATGGCAAGCGGACATTGGAGAGGAGCTTGACGAAGAGGACTGGTCCGAGATTTGGGAGGCCAACTTTAAATCGTCGGGCTGCATTACCCACATGGAACAAAGTGTTAAGACTCTATTCCGCTGGTACCTTACCCCGGTGCGCCTACATCACATGCATGCTATCCCGAATGGACTATGCTGGAGAGGCTGTGGTCAACTCGGGACATACTACCACCAATGGTGGTTGTGCCCTAAACTTCGCCCGTATTGGGCCACACTGGCGGATTGGCTACATCAGGCCCTTGAAAGACCGGTGGAGATCAACCCATGGACATTCCTACTGTCTCGTCCCGTGGAAGGGTTACTGCGATGCGAGAACAAACTTATTGCTCGAGTCACCTTAATCGCTCGCAGGGCCTTGGCAAGGCACTGGAACCAACCAACGCTTCCTTCCTACCCGGAACTGAGTGGAATGTTCACGGAGGCAAGGATGATGGAGCAACTGACGGCTCAGATTCATGATACGCCACACCTTTACCTGAAGATCTGGGCAGCGTGGATTGGATGCCCAGCGCTGCCATAGAGGTCGGGATTGTGGGATAGATTCCTTCCCGCGGAGGCTGACACTTTCCTAAACCCTTACCCCTCCCCTCTTTTCCCTTTCGCTCTTCCTTTCCCTTGTTTATATGCTTTATTTTTTATTTTGTTTTTCTTTAATTTTTGTTTAGTTTTGCTTTTTTATTTTTCATATCGCTCTCAGTATAATGCACCTCTGATTCCTCTGATTTATGCATCGTATTGATTGTAATGTCATATTATAAAACTCAATAAAATACAGAATTTCAAAAAAAAAAAAAAAATTTATGAATCTGGTAATATAGGCATCCGTGGCAGTGCACCCAAATATTACTGCGCTATAGTGTATGGCAGGATGGAAGCGCACCAGCAGTAACAAGCAGCGGAATATACCAGACAGGGGCACAGAGCGAGAGTAGTTATAACAAAACCAGCTCAACGTTTAGGCACTAGTACTGCGCTACTGTATATGGTGATAATTGGCGCACACCAGTCCCGGCGGCTCTGCATCATCACGCCGCGCCGCGCCCCCTGATCACTCACAGCTGCGCCGGGTGCCGCCGGAGCTCCTGGCATTCAACCAGCTGGCGGCACCATGCGTCCGGGGCTCCCCCGATCGCCACCCGGGCCCTGGATGTCACAATATTACAATGCAAATGCAAACGGGTTAAGTAACCAAATTTGTAAGAAGAATAATTAATGAAGCATATGAATCCTCACACTGCCGGGCAGCACCTTAAGGCCCGGTTCACACCTAAGCGTTTTACAGCGCATTCCTGCACGCTGTAAAACGCATAAACAGGGAAATCCCATTATTTGCTATGAGACCCATTTATACCTGGGCGTTTTACAGCACGCAGGAACGCGCTGTAAAACGTCCTACGCCCAAAGAAGTACAGGAGCTTCTTTGGGGCGTATTGCAGCACGTTCACTCTGCAATCTATGGCCGTGAACGTGCTGCAATGTGCGTTCGCATGTTTTTTACGTTTGCGCGATACGCGCGTTAAAAGCGCACGTAAAAAAAACGCAGGTGTGAACCCAGACTTCCAGTATAATTAATGCAGCATATGATTCCGCACACTGCCGGGCAGCACCTCTACAGTTTGTGGATCCAGGAATCAGGTGAGTATTAGAAAGAATAAAAAAATGGTTTTAATTTATGTTGCTGGGAACATTTAAAAATGTCCTCGGATTTTTTTTTTAAAAAATGTGTCGCCTTACCTTAGCCTGGTGGTCAGTGGGGGCTCCCTGGATCCTGGTTGTGGGGAAGGGGGGGGTCTGCCATAGCTCCCTCCTTGGAGTTCCTGTGCCACCTCTGCCACATGCACCCGGCTGGCCAGCCCGCACAGTCGCAGCTCTGTAATCTTGCGGCCGCATGCTCCTCAAGGGGTCCTTGGGAGGAAGGCTCGGGCGGGCTGCCCTCTACAGTGCCTGATTAGAGGGCCTCGTCTGCCTGATGTTTTATCCTATAGGGCTTCAATGTTAAAAATATTCCCGTTTTAATTCAATATCTAATAAACCATTGCTTATAATATTCTGTAGTAAAGAGTCTTTATTTTTAGATTTTTTAGGATTTTTTTAAGCATTTTTTATAAAAAATAAAAAAAAAAAAAAAATTTCCGAACTTTTGGTGAACATCCCAAAAAGTTCGAAGTTCGCAAACTTTCGACCGGCCAATGTGCGAATCGAACTCCGAACCGATCGAACCGAACAGCTCATCCCTAATAAGCATAGCACAGCAGGAAACTCGCAGTAATGTGTGGTGTGTACAGTATAAGCGTATCACAGAGCTGCACAGCAGTAAACTCGCAGTAATGTGCGGTGTGTAAGAGTATCAGAGCTGCACAGCAATAAAACTCACAGTAATATGGGGGGGCGCCCAATTTTCTATTCTTGTCTCAGGTGCAGAAAGAGCTAGCTACGGCTCTGTTCTGGAGGATCCATGAGAAGAGAAAGTGGTCTGCAGTTCCAACAGGTCCACGATGTTAGCATTACACCATGTCTGTCTATAATAAAACAGTTCCTTACAACTATGCAGCAATGCTCTGATCCCATCAGGTGCTTCCAGATGCATTAGTATGTGGTACAGTACAGGTAAGGCTAGGGTCAGACGAGCGTGATTTCTACGGACTGTACGTCCGTGCAGTACGGACATCGTCAGTACGGATGACGCAGTAGTGGTCACACAGTCCGTTTTTTCACTGAAGTTATTTTTGACGGATGTAGGAGGGAAAAATAAATTACAATGAAAAAACATTCTGTCCGTCAAAAATGCTGGACGTATAAATGCAGTCCATCTGACCACGCTCCATCACTCACACACAAAGCTATGCGGACGTTGTGGACGTGGCGCACTCCGCACGTCCGTTCTAGCAGTATTACGTTCTTGCCTAACCTGCGTCCGTTTGCAGCGTCCGTCATGCCTCCGCACTTCTGTGCGCACGTACTTCGTGTGTGGGGCTCCATTTAACACAATTGTATGCTATCACGGACGTACTTTTGTGCGCCATCACGGACGTGAACACTACGCTCGTCTGACCCTAGCCTAAAGTGGCTTTCACACCTATAGATGACGGAGCTTCCTGTTACGGATCCTGGGTACCCCGAGCTCTGTACCCTCCGTCTGAGCGCCCCTTTCTGCTGAAACACAGGAGATATTTCCACACACAGTAGACGACACGTACTATGTAGAGTTGTGTCTCATTCAAAATTCAAATGGAGAATGCTTTATTTCACTTTAGACACACAAAGGTAAAACACAGTTGAAACACACTCCCCTCCCTTACAGATAAGATCAATTCAGAGAACAATAGAAAGACTCATCTAACACAATGGAGTGTTTACACATGCCTTCTCATTTTAAAGGAATCTTCTTACTGCAGGGAAAATACAATTTACAGAGAGGGGGTAGCCACAGAAGTACAGTATAAAGATAGAGGACAGCTAATACAGAGATGTACACTATACAGAGAGAGAAGGTACACAGAAACAATACTCTACAATAAACACTTAAGGGAATATTAATGTAACACAGACCTCAGATAACAGCGGACACAGAACAAACACTCTACCTTATATAGACAATAACCTGTAAAGCAAAATAACTGCAAATAAACATTGGGGCAGCTGTTTCGTCACACTTCCCATTTGGTAAAGCCCTATATGGGCCATCTCATAGACCAGGGGTCAGCAACCGTGGCTCTACAGATGTTTTAGAACTACATCTGCCATGATGCTCAGCTACTCATTCGACTGGCTGAGCCTCATGGGAAATGTAGGCCCTAAACAACTGTAGAGCCAAGGTTGCTGACCCGTCATAGACACTTTGATTTCACTATTCAAACTCGACCATCTTCACCCAACAGATACTTTGCTGATGGCTGTTCTGTGCTTTTACATGATGACAAATTCATTTGACTTTTTGACCCGTTTGCATGACATTAAACACCAAGTAACATCTAGGTATAAGCACCCACTCACAGTTCTTGCTTCTAATCTCAAATGTAAACTTCGGAGGTTGAGCAATCGTTCACCTTTTTGCTAGATTATAAAGCCTAGCATAATAATATTGTTTCTCAGTCAGGGGTGCATGCTTTCATAAGTCACATGGGCACACACCCTGGGAAGCTTGTCCTACAGTCAGCTTTTTCCCATTTGTTTTTTTAAGAGGTCCAGTATATCTGAGGTGTGCATGTACATAGCATAAACAGAAGACTTTCAGGGTTAGTCAGAGAGCGGTGAAAAGCAGGAGAATGACTGGAGAATGGAAAATTCTAGGTCAAAATAGCCAAACCAGAAGCATTCTCCCATTTATCTCACATTCCAAATCGGCTATTTTGACCTAGAATTTTCCATTCTCCAGTCATTCTCCTGGTTTTCACCTTTCTCTGAATAACCCTGTGTATGTTTGTGTTTATTTGATGTTGGGGAAGACTGTCAGAATTGGGAATGCCAGGGGCAGCACTGAGCCCAAATACACCCTGTGCTGAGTTAATTGCATAATAACTTTTTGTACAATAAGCAGGTGTCATTGTATACAAAAAAAGTGGTTACTGTGTACACATTCCAGTAAATTATTCAGGGTCTGTATAATATTGTATGGACTACACTTCCATATGCCAATGAAAAACGTCATAGTGGAGGTTGTGTTATCCTTTTTTAGAAGTCTTGGCATTATTAGTGGTGATAGTAGAGGTTAAGGTGTTCTTCATTCAGACACATGCATTCCTCCCATACACCCTACGACAAGGCATAAACACATGTAGGACAGATTTAATGATGCAATCGGTGTCGGTGCATTTATATACATGAAACATGCCGGCTTGGCAGTTTTTTCATTTAGAAAATGATTTCTTTGCTTATTTGCTGCTTATATTAGACTTCACCCGACTCGCAAGCTTATTGCTTTCGGAATAAACCATAGACATCCCCCGTAAAAAGCAAAGCACCAAGCTTTCTAAAAAAGACACAGTGACCTTTAAGTTGTGCATATTTACCGTATCCCATAAGGAAGCAATATTGTGTATACATCCCTTTGTGAGAGAATCAATAGGCAGTGGGCATTGCAGACCAAATGTAATAAGATGTGAGACGAGTAATATGAAATATTTCACAATGAAATACAGCACAGAGCTCTATGTGCTTACATTTACATATATTCAATAAAGTATTACTTTGACTTCTTAACCACTTGTTTGTTTCAAAGCAATTCAATTTACTGTGAAGAATACCAATCATGGATCTCGCTTGTGGAGTGTGCTTTAAATTCAAAGCTCTTCCAATATTAGTATTTTAGCTTCAGTCCTGAGCACTACAGAATTTATCTGATGAACTCAAGGGTTACTCTTTGACAGCTAGCCCAGAATTAAAGAGCGCTCATTGTGCAAGAGTGACACAGTTATATTTTATTCAAAAGGCAATTTTATTTGTATGTTGTGCTGGTGATAGTACAAAAGAAGTCACTGAAAACATTGTATTCAATGAGAGAGATTAACGTTATACAATTAGGGCACCATCATGTGACCCAAGTTAAAACGGGGATGCCAAGGCAGGGGAAAATTTGCGCTTGCAAGTTTCTCCTTAGTGTCCCCATTTTACAAGCACACTGTGAGGCAGGTGCCGAATCCAGCAGCCTGCTCCGTAACGGACGCTAGACTCCAGGTTGCTTGCGGCAGTGCTAACGAGCCGTCACGAGCATCCCCTCCATGGCCGGCAGGATCTCCCCTCTCACAAAATCATGCAGGTCCATGGAGTGATCACGGAGGGAGAAAGGACTTTTTTCCCCAGTCTCACTCTGCTCTCGGCAGCCAGAAGCAGCGGATTGGGCCGCTATTCTCGCCGCGGGATGAGAGGAGTGTATGTGATTTTTTTTGGGAGGGGGGGTTCAGCTGCCACTAACGGATTCTGCAGAAGCGGAATCAGCTGCTGCTCTAAGCTGTAGCAAACATTTTCAGTTAGCGGTAGCAGAGAGTATTACATTAATTCACAAAGTTTTAACGCTAAAGTATAGGGAGCTGGCGCTAAAAAGCGCTAATATCGATGCGCGAATGGGATTTTTAACCCTTTAGGTGATCTGTGAGTCTCGCTATCACCTCAATTAACAGAGCGCTAACGTTAATTTATGTAAACGTTAGCGTTAAGGAAGTGATAATGCCCATACACAGTGACACTGTATAATAATAGAGTTCAGCAGACGATGGTCAACATGCATATTCCATACACTTATGGTTTAGCCATAGAAAAATAACGTCAGTGAACTGAGTGTTCAAATGTAGTAAGACCCACAAATCATGGTATCTGGTGAACTTTTAAAGGGCCACTACCACCAAAGAATGAAATGTTCTTATTGTGTTTATTTTATGTTGCTGGTAACTAAACAAATTACATGTAAGGTAAGAAAATATTTTACTCTGTGTCACTGGGTGCATAAATTGTGTTATAAACTGCCCCCGTATGTTTACATCACTTTCTCCTCACTGAGCAGCTTTGGCCATAGAATGGAGTAAATAGGTCTATCATTGTCTCAAATCATTGTATTGTGTGGGATGTATTCAAAGGACATCGCCTGAGGGTAGGATAGAAGCCTTTTAAACTCCCTGTCAAATCTCATTCAGTTGCCATCTCTTATCTCAGGTTGCCCGGAGAACACAATAGACCTCCTGCCACCGTATCTAAACATTCCCCACTCCACTTCATTAACTTTTAAATAAATACTGTACATTAGATAAACCACAGCCACAAAGCAAAACTTTTGCAAATTTTGTTAAATGTTGCATTATGGAAAAAACAAACAAAATGGAAAATGGAGATAAAAAAAAAAAATCTTTAGGTTTTCATTTTTACAGCAATTACTTCAAACAAAACACAGCAGCATGTGTTTTAGAAGATGGTCTTATTTGTAATGCACAAGTAATCTAGTTACAGCTTCAGTGATAGTGTACCTTTATAACACTGCTTGAGCAAGGGGCTCAAAAAACGTCCAACAGTGGCCCTGTATTAGGCATCCCAATAAGTAGAATTTGACAATATTCCTCCAAAATGTGAGTTAAGCACAAATAAATAATATAACATTATGGTTAATGGAACAGTTATTGGAGGAATCAACTGAACCCAAATAAAAATTGAAGGTGAAGATTTTAGAAGTAGAATTCTCATTTTATTTTAAGGAGCTTTTTGGACATCACTTAATGTATAGTGGTGTTGCAATGACGCTTTTGTCAATGTGAATGTTTAAGAGAAACGTTGAGCACCTACTGCGTAATAATATAGTAGACCTAGTAGGAGTAAAGGAAATTAACCACTATTAAAATAAAGAATCTACTCTTCCTGACCACTGTATAATTTTTAAAGTGCCCAGGATGAGTACAGTCCCCCCCCCCTCTCCAGCTCCCCTGATCTGGCTAAAAAAAAAAAAAAAACAGGTGAAGTAGAGGAGTTAAAAGGATTTTATTGTACCGACCGAATAAGTGAAATCGGGGCTACAACACCACCAGCATGAGAGTGGATCCTATCAACACCTAATTGTTGTATCAATAGGACTTGTCATTGACACATTGTGGACTCCATTGCTGCAAAAATGTATCTACTGAAACGTTGGGATGCAGTTGTAGATGTTCTTAGAATTAGTTTTTTATATTTACATACATCCTCAAAATATTATATATATATATATATAACACATTGCTGGCTTGCAGTCTCTTGCCCAATTTAGAACGGATGGAGTGGCCTTTATAAACAACTGAGAATCTTTGGTGTTTTTAAACTGTGTGTTGTGTAAAATAGTTGAATTGTTAGATTTATACTGTCATATTTTAAAGGAATATTAAAGGTTACGTTGTATATATCACCATTAGTGATTAAGGGCATTACAGCAACACTCACTTCATTGATATAATGAAGTAGAGGATTTTCTCAGCCCTAACCAGCTATACCAACAGCTGGGGGAATTAGAATTTCCCGGCTGCCAGGTAGTAGTGACTCTGGCATGCAGAGAGGGTCAACGTCACCATCTCCGAGACCAATCATGTTAGAGAGCAGTCTCAGTGCGGCAGCGATGGATCGTATCTGCGTATATGCGCAGCTCCGATCCAGCACTATGGAACTTGCATAAATTCAGCAGGTCACTTTGTGCTCTTACGCTGCTTGCGTAGGAACTGCAAATTGTGCAGAAAAGCCTCAAGGACTTTCGGGTTTGGGAGTCTTTGAGCTCAAGAGGAGGAGCCACATGTGGCAACGGAAAAATGTGAGTAAAATCAACAAAATTAGAAAAAAATAATCCGGCAGACGCTGTCAGCAGCTTCTACACAATTATTAATGGACAAAGAATAGGGCACTCTACTTTTCAGTACAATGTTCCTTTAAGTTAAGCACTTAAACCATACAGCTGGTCATCTCAATTTGTGATCGCCATTCTTTATTACATGCCAAATTCTTGGAGCCCTATTCCAAGGTTGGTGTTCACTTAGCCAGAGCTGTTGTAATCTTATCAGAGCCATTATGGTCTAAGGAGTTAAGTTTCTGATGAAGTTTACACCAACCTTGGAATAGGGCCCTTAGTTTTCCATTAATATGCCATTTCCTTAAATCAAAACTTTCTAGACACGAAATTAACAATAAATAGGTCTTGTCACGGATTATACAATGGAGATGCATTCTTGAGGGGTTATTCATCATGATAAAAGGTTGCTGAAGAAAGCACTTGTTAAAATAAAAAATACCCAGGATTAAAGATATGTAATGCAGCAATAAACAGCATTTCTTGCCCTTAGACCAGCGGTGAAGACAAAACTATGGCTGTCTGATCCTTGCCATGTAAAGTAGAATTGTTCTGAAGAAGTTGGGATATCTGATAGGTTTAAAAATAGTAAATGTTGAAATCACGTCTTAAGGAATCCTTATCCCATAATAAGAAGATAGATTTGTTGCCAAGGAGGATTTAAATTTAGCCCCATCTGTCGTACAGTAATACGAGAAGTCTCAAAACATACATGCGTTGCATTCACTACATCTGAAATAGAAGATTGGTTTGGATTTGCCTTGAATGCTTTTCTGTAATTCTGCATTTACATTAGAGATCACTTAATGTTAAACCATTTAGTAAAACAAGTTACAAGAAATAGAAGTTTTAAGCCTCATTATAGCAACTGCGGTTTTTCACAGATACTGGAGAAACAAACTGTCAGTTTCACAAAATCTAAGGAACCAAATATCTTCTCACGTATCGTGAAACCTTTCCATAGTGACCTACTCTGTGTCTGGGAATTGAATGCACCTCGGATGACACAGATCGCTCACATTTCTTTCAGGGATCGATCGATAATTGGCCGATTTAACAATCGGTATTGGTCTTAAATATACAGATTAATTGAGGTTGGTAGTGGGGTCTTAAATAAAAGACTCTAATCATCCATTACTGGAGTTGGATCATCTTTTTTAAAAGGGTACGACTACCAATCAGAAATTTTAAGACCAATGCCGATTATCAACTTGTTAATATCAGCCCAAATAATAAACTGATCCAATGATCGGTCAATCCCCAATTCCTTCCAGCTATCCTAGTGATCTTTTATAGACTTAGAAATGGGAATTAACCAATATATGTTGTTACTACACTGTCATTTTTAAACTATATATGATATATGGCTATAACTCAGGAGTGAAAGGAGTTTTTCAGAAAGCTAAAAATGCATAGAATTAGGCCAGCGTCGAACGAACACAGTGATCACGTCCATGTTGCCGCACAGTTTAACATCCATCATAGCATAGACTCATGATCAATAGAGACCCACAACGCACGTGGCAAACAGACGCAAGTTAGGCAAGAGCATAAAACCATTACACGGACGTGCAGAGTGGGCCACTTCCGCGTAGCGTTCTGTGTGAGTGAGGAGATGCCAGACGCAGTGCATTTGCGACGTCCAGCACCTTGACGCACACAATGACTTCATATTTTTATCATTTTTCACATTAATTTTGTTTCCCATAATTCCCTTTTTTTTCTACGTCCGTCAACAAAAGCGGACCTTGCGGTGTCTACATTATCTTCCGTCAGTACATCTGTCCGTTATGCACTCACGCAGAATGCGCTCAGACTGCGTTCATCTGACATTAGCCTTAATATAAAGAAAAGATGAAATAGAAGCTAAACAAGAAAGACAAGAAAGAAATAAAACACTGCTGTGATGAGATAAAAGAACAAAAATATGATGCTTGGAAACAAAGCAGTATAAATAAAAGGTAACAGGAATAGCTAAAATATGCTAGTCCAACTCTGTCACTGGGAACAAGTGGTATGCTGGAGCAGCTAGAAGGCAAATACACAGGATATCTGGAGAAATCAAAGAATTCATCAACCTGGATAGAAAAAATGCAATTATCAAGTGACGTTTGGTTTATAAGAGCAACCAAAAGACACGTTTGCAGCCATCAACAGCTCAACAATAGCACTATGATAATGCAGTGGCCAAGGAAGGTAACACATCAAACTGAAGAGACCGAGGTACCAAAGTAAACCAGGAAATTGATACCATACAATTCCCACGAAGAAGAGGAAAAATAGGGGAAAATAATTATATTTATGCACTCCATCATACAACAGCTTGTACATCAATGACCTTCTTCCAGCAATGTCTGACCAATAGTTTATATATAAAATATTGAACATGACAGAGGAACTGTAAGAAAGCAGATTGTACAACAAATGCTTATGCCGGCTATTGATTACGGAGATCTAGTGTATGCAGCAGCCCCGCAAACACACCTTCAGAAACTTACTACATTGTATAACTCATTCTGTCGCTTTGCATTACAATGTAACTACATGATCCACCATTGTGACATGTTAAAAGAGCTAAACTGGCCATCGCTGGAGTCTAAACGCACCCTTCACCTTTCCAGCAGAGCTTTTCTGGGAAGCTGCCACCCTACCTGAATAGACTGCTTCCTCATCCTATAACCTCCGATCCAGGACCAGCACCTTACTTGCAATACCACAATACAAAAAGACAGTGGCTCGGTCCTCATTTTCCTACAGAGCACCACAATTATGGAATAACCTCCCAGACACCATCAAATCTTCCCCCCAGTCTTAAGTCACTCAAGAGCTCCTTACTAACATACCTCAATACAGAATGCACCTGTAAACACGTAACATAATGACTATTTCCTACATATTTATTTTCTGTTAATCTGTGGAGGTGTTTTTTTTTTTAATATCTTGCATTGTATTACTTTGTATTTCTGTAACTAACACTTCAATGTTCTTGAACCCAGGACATACTTGAAAACGAGAGAAATCTCAATGTATCCTTCCTGGTAAAATCCTTTATAAATAAATAAACATCAAAGTACTTCACTTTATGCATCAAAAGCCTTAGTTGTGTCCACTACCAGATACTTTAACATCAATGTCCATCTATCTTCACATGAAATAATGTTCTCATTTGTCCACTACGCAGAGGCAAGACCCAAGGGAAGATCAGAAATGCTTTCAAAACACGTATGTGTAGTGCGTGGCAAGTGTGACAATTTTCTTCTTAATGCAACAAAAAAGCAACAAAAAAGCAATACAAGCAAGCTATTCGATCCACAATACAATCATCTTGGATTTACGGATATATAATTTTATTGGGCTGCTACAGTATCAAAATGCAAGAATATAGTATTAAACAGGTTGATGAAACCTACAATGTAACCAAAGTCCAGCTTGAGAAATCTGCTTACTATATCTCATTGGGCTCTATTCCAGTTGTTGGTCACCTTTTAATGTTTAGAAGTGTAGCCTTACTATACCAAGTCAAGACAGAATTGCAAAATCCCTTAACTCTTAAAAAATGTTAAACTCACAGAGAAGGGCCCTCTACCACTTCATCTCTCCATAACTTTTAGGATACAGAGAACAAATAGCTCTGATATCCTTCTACTGACTGAGCAACATTTTGGGTGATTCTACCACAATACTCCGTTGAGTCTCATGGACTCTAGGCGTGAATAACAACAGCGGAGTAGGTCATTGCAGTTGGCTTTACTGTCTTGAGCAGTAAGGTTTGGCCACTTGCATTGTGACTGACTTATCACGGAGTAACATTTTGGTACTTTAGCAGAATTTTTACGGTCATGAGTGCCGAGTATCAGCTCATTAATAAAAGTGCCCTTAAAGCTTTTCAGCGTTCCTTAAAGTTAGCTAAGCCCTGATTGTGTCTGCAATACAACGTAAATGGTTTGCTGAAAGGTCCCAAGATACAAGGTTTCATATTTTGGCTACCATCTCCAGTAGGTCCAGTATTTCCCCATAGTGTACTATCTGTAGTGTCAAGAATACAGCTGGCATGACGTTTGTTGCAATGTAGAGTTAATGGTGATATGTTTAGTAGGGATACAGACAGACAATAGAGTAATAAGGAATCTTACCCACTGATTATAGGTAAAAGCACCTTAGGCCAATGTGCCTGCCCTACCTACCTGGTTATAAGCCTCAGCATATAAGGATAAATGGTTTGATTTGGTGAATGTCTGCGTTATTTTTAGGAAGCAACGATTTTAAAGTCTCATCATGACAGTGCAACTTATGGGGCTATTTACGAACCACTGTTGTCACCCCAAAACACACCTTTGTTACCAGCAATTGTAAAAATCACTGGTGTTGCAACTTCAATGAACTTCAGCTATCCACAGAACCAAAATTCAACACCGACAGGTGATGTTGCTGCAAACAATGCAAAACGACGCAGAAAAACTGTCACGCTGCTATTATTTGGTAAAACGAATAAACCAGGGCAATTCTCCAGTTAGCGTTGCTCTACAGTTTTCTGCAACACCGTTGAATATACTTTAAATGACTTTAAAGTGGCAAAATCCATTGAAATCTGCTATAGAACCAACGCTGAAAACAAAAAAAAATGCTGCACAAACGTCGACTGAAACCTTAGTAGACGCTACGGTGAAATCTACGCTGAGTAAAGTCAGCAGAAAATTGCAGCAGAAAATCCCACTGAGAACAACATTAGACAACACCAGCAAAATCTACAGTGCAAAGAATGGTAAAATATGGATTAAAACCCCCAAAATAGTGAATTTAACATAGTTTCACCGTAATTGATCCAACGTAGTTTCCCTGAAGTTCAAAGTAAAACCACGGAATTTTTTCAATGAAAAGATAGTGGTTAGGGAGTAACCCCTTTACAAAGTTCAAAGAGCTATCTTGATATATTGACTTCTTGTACAAAACACGAATAATATAATGCACTTGATCATCAATGAGAGCTGCCAATATTATAGTCTAATGGATTAATGTCACATTAATTGTTCAAACGTTTTATTGCATTAAGCGAACCTGTACTTGACATGTTTTAATCTTAAAAGAATATGTTATACAAGATAAGTGTGACATCCCATAGCTAAGGGACTTATTCCACACCGTCACTCTGCTTGCTCCAGGGTCAGGCGCTATCATTGTGCGTACAGCGGGCAGAGCATTATGGAGGAAAAACATGTGCAGGTCACATCGTAGTTCCTCTTTAGGCTCGTGTCAGACTGCTCACGTCCGTGTTGCCGCACATTTGTACGTCCGTTATAGCATATAAACGATGACCAATGGAGCCCCACACACGAAGTACATCTGCACCGAACTGCGGACGCATAACGGACGCAAACGGACGCAGGTTAGGCAAGAACGTAAATCCGCTAGAACGGACGCACAAAGTGTGCTGCGTCCGCAACGTCCGCATAGCTTTGTGTGTGAGTGATGGAACGAAGTCAGACGGACTGCATTTTTGACGTCCAGCATTTTGACAAAATGTTTTTCATGTTAATTTATTTTCCCTTCTACATCAGTCAAAAAAACGTCAGTCATAAAAACGGACTGTGTGGCCACTACCTTGTCGTCAGTCAGAAAGTACGTCCGTTGTGCACGGACGCACAGAATGCGCTCATCTGAGATTAGCCTTATTGTCACTGTCATGCTAGTTTTGGCAGCTAAAGAAAAGAGAACCTGAAGAGGGCAGCTCTCCGGCTCCGTCACAATTCTGTTGGCAACAGAAAAGAGTGTTGTTAGAGTGGGATGGGTGGAGTATTTTGTTTTCCCCTTAAAGAAGGAATTCTACAAAAAGCAATACATTTTCCAGATTGTTAAGCTACCTCAATTCCCTATCACGAAGCCAACATGAGTTTGGCCATTGCAGGTTTGCTTTTAGGCTAGCGTCAGACGAACGCAGTCATCACATCCGTGTCGTCGCACAGTTTAACGTCCGTCGTAGCATTGATTTGTGATCAATAGAGACCAACACACTAAATGCGCATGCACCACACAGGTGGCAACGGATGCCATTTAGGCGCAGCGCATTTGCAATGTCCATCACGTTGATGCTCAGAAGTTTTTTTTGGTCTGGCTGACTGTACCTGTTTAATTAATTAAGTTTCCCATATTTCCCTTTTTTTTTCTACATCCGTCAAAAAAAAAAAAAAAAAAGGACCGTGTGGTGTCTACAGTATCTTCCGTCAGTACATCCATCAGTACATCCGTCAGTACATCCGTCCGTTATGCACGCATGCAGAGTGCGCTCTGACTGTGTTAGTCTCACATTAGCCTTAATCTTCATTAAAAATGTTACTATATACAATCGTGTATTACAATACATCAACTTGTTACAGTTAGCAGTAGTGCAATAGTTTTAAAAAGTCATCACGCACCATTGCAGAATATATACAGCCTCTGAAAAGAATATTGCAAAAATACAGTATAACAACAACACATCTAAACACCAAGTATATGGATCTAACCCTTTAGCATATATAATAAAAAAAAAAAAAACATACATGATTATTTTGATTTGGACCAATTACTCCTCTCCCATCTTCTCCCTTTTCAGTGTCATCTGTACACGGATTAAATCTCAATTCATTCCTAGATCACAAAACCACGTCTTTTTATTGCTGGTTGCTGAAGAATAGATTTGTTCAACCGCAACTCAACTGTGTTCCTACAAGAATATGTGATTATATATAAATAAATAAACACGGCAAACTTTCAGATCAACATTATTTAACCAGAGGACTAGTACTCAGTGGCGTTACGAAGAAAGCAATTAGGTGGAGAATATTATCTGGTACGCTGCTAATTACCCCGTGCTATACAATGCAGTTTGTACGTTTCCTTGCTTTTGGATATTTAATGACGGTCTCTGGTGTACAATTAGTAAATTATTTAACTGATCACAGTGCTGGAAATTAACAATAACTTAAACCTATTCAGCTGCAAGTGCTGCGCTTTATCCATTAGCAGAGAGTTCAGAGCTGAATGTCACCTCCGCACGTTGCATTCGGAGGATTTGGAGATGCAGCTACACCTAGTGATCAGCAGTAGATCACAGCAGGCGAAGCTTACACGCAGAGACAGTCGTTCGGGAGATTTTTAAAAGGTGGAGTTTCAAAGCCAGTTCATTCTTACATATGGCAAGCTAAATGAATGTTAATAAAAAAAAAAAATTAAAAAAGCAAGCAGCTTTTTATTGCTCGAAAAAAATAAAAAAATAAGATATACATGCTCTTTGTCTACCATATATATATATATATATATATATATATATATCTAAGAAATCCCACACCTTTGTTCTCTGGCTTCTGACACTGTATAAAATTGATCAAGTAGACAACTAGCACATACTATTACAATATAAACCTATTATTTTACTGGACATAAGTATTCATTAAGTTAGAGCCCCTTAAATAAAATCTAGTGCATCTCATTGCATGATCAGAGTGGAAGCGGCTGTCAGTTTCCAAACGAGACTCAGGAATGAAATAACTCAGTGGAATTTTACACAATGATGTATGTTGCTCTCAGGGGTCAAGTCCTAAAAAAATAAGTGTGGGAACGCACCAACATTTCTGCACATTTTGGTCTCGAAGATTACTGTGAGCCGCAGCAGCTGCAGCGCTTCTTTATGCATGAGAATTACATTCCTCTGGCAAACACTGAAAAATTGTCATTCCCATCCCTTCCCAATTTACTTAAATCCAGGAAAAACTTTTAAATATAGACAGCTTTATAAAAATGTGTCTATATAGAAAAGGTATTGTAGCTTCCCAGCATATCAGCCAAAATAAGTTCCTCCTGCTACAATAGTGAAGGAACTGCCTTCCCATGCATTCCTGCAGGACTTGAGACCTGGTTGCTCTGCGTCATTTAAAGTATGTATGGCATACAGCGGACTTGTATCAGAGTGTGAGATGAAGTAGATTTTCAACCCCTCTGTGTGCCTTAAAACATGAATGTTTTGGGCGGTTTGGTCTAAAATGAGACGCACTCTGGAAAGACATCATGGCATATATATATTACACACACATTATATACACTATACTATCCCATTAACTCCTAAGCATCGGAGCTAAAAATTTATAGGAGACACATTTATATTGAAAAATTAGAATTTTAACAAAAGATACAGAAGGCAAAGCAGAAAAAGTCAGAATGTCGCAGCTATACAAAACCCTACTAAATAAACTTTAGAAATGATAAAAGATAAAAAAAAAAAAAAAATCCTGCTACAAAGTCTGGCAAAATAAAAACCCAGAAGCAAAAATCAACTTTTGAAAGTAAAGTCAAATTAGTGAGAACAAAAATTGTGAAAGATGACAGATCCACTTTAAAGTGACGTGCTGGTATAAAGCGAGACGTTAAAAGCTATTCTTTAAGCAGTCTTGATTTCTTATTCTTTCTTATAGCGGCCTGCTGTTCTCCGAGTGCACAAGAGAGTAAGAACAAAGGGAGAATGGATTCCCAGTCTGATGAAAATAAGCACATATGATTTCAGCGGTCGACACAGTTTTGTCAAGTTATGTGGACTTTCATAAAAGCCGTTCTACACACACACACACACACACACATAGGCTGCTCTACAGTTTATTGAGGATGGGGGGGGGGGTTCTTCACAAACCATTGACTGACAACACATGAAAATTGTCAGCCATACCACTAAATGACTGCTCTTCATGAGGGACGAGTTCTTTGCATCCTTGGAGGCCCACACACTATAGGGAAAACAGTCACCATGTGAACAAACTGCTTACCTGGGGCCCTGATATGGCTTGAGAAGACTCTAATACTAGGTATGGTTACAATGTGATACCCACAACACACGTTAATGAACCAAGAGCTGCAACATAATTATTATTTTAAGAGCTGATATTTCTTAAGTGACATCAAATTCCGCAGCGCTGTACAGAGGTACAATGGGTGACAAGACAGCAAAAAGGCAATAGATCACCAAAAAGCTACAGGAGGAATTGAGGGCCATATTCCCCAGGGAACCTACAAGCTAGACAAGTGATGATTTTTTCATGAAAGGTGGACAGGGAAACTACCCAATTACAAACCAAGACAGTTGTGAAAGTGTTTAGTATGCACTCTGTAATCATCCAGCAATGGCTGCAGATGGGGTAGTATTTTAATAGGGTCTGGGAGCTGATGGGGCATCTTGACAGCTCAAGTACTTACCCTGACTGACATGTTGTGTTGACAATGATAACAAGTAGAGAAAAAATCCTAAACTAAACTACATGGCTCAAAGCCAACAAAGTGGAAAATGCCTTCTGGTTCAGTTCCGGTACACTTTGATCTTTAAAGGAAAAGTAAGCAGTAACAAAAGGTGCCTTTTTGGTGATCATTACTTAAACTGCATCACAACCTATTCTTTAATTCAGTTTTGCCATCTTATTAAGCCCAGTCTGGCCATTGGGCAGAATAGCAGATGTGTGGTTGCACGCTTTAAACATTGTCCTGAGTACTGAGGCTGAGCCTCAAACCTCACCCCTGGCCTACCTAAACCTTTCCTCAAGGATGAGGCCTGTCTCCTGGGCCCTATGCCTTCATCCTTGTGCCTCAAAGGCTGCTTTTCAGTCCCAGTCTCTCTCTCTAACACACACACACAAAGGAATTGACAAAAATACAATATGTCTGAATGAAAGCCATAAGGGTTTACTTTAACTTTTTATTTCATTGTTTTGTTGTTTATACGTTTCTCTATTTTTTCAGTAGATTTCATTAGATTAAGCTTTCTTTTGTGCATTTGTTCCTTTTTACTGTAAAATACAATTGTATAAGCTTTCAATTTATTGATATTGAAGAAGTCGTAAGTCCTTTCTTTAAAATTATGCTACAGTAGCATTTAATGGTTACATAAAAATAAAAACCACAGCCACTCGGCGTAATGTGAACTTCTTTTGGCCTGCGCAACTGTTCATCTCTTTCGGAAAAGACTTTGCATTTTTGTTTCCATTGCAGTCTATGATGCCGACAATGCTTACGTAGGCAAATTGCGTAATTAACCTTTCAAATAATCTAGCCAGAGTCACGTTGAGCAAGATATCAGTCAGCTATGCTCTTGTACATGGGGTGCTCCACCGCAAGGCCCCCAGCGTCTCACTTAGGACTGGATTTCAGAACATTCATACTTAAATATAGATGAGCTAATGCATATGCAACTCTTGGCATATTTGACAGCACAGTGTAAAGGGGAAATCTTCATTTTCCTGAAGGTGATCTTGTCATCGACACATTATTATTCACTTTGGGCTTACATTTTTGTTTAAATTGAACCGGTTACGGACTCCTCTGGTTCCAGGGCCAACTGCTGCCATTGTTCTTGATAACGTTTTCCAGAATGAGTATAATTATGCGAGAGTTGTGCATTCGTCTCATTTTGTTGACTTTGATGTGCAGACTCAGCAACATTGCTGTCAATAGCCTCCCATGAAGGAGCAGGAGAACTGCTTGTAGCGCAGCTCTTATGCAACTTCAACATATGCTAAATGAAGTGAATGATAGCAATCATTTGGTAGCTTACCCTATAAAATGACCCAAAGTTATGTTGGGCATTTCAATTAAGACTACTCAGAAACCTAGGTTTGGTGTAGAGAGTTAAAGACTGGAATACCCCCATTCTATAACATGGTGCCTCCATAAGCTCAAGTGTTCAGGATGTGTATAGCTTATCCCTTTAACTAGATTTCCCACTACACAACTGCTAGCGAACGTCTGAAGCTACGGTATGAGAAGTCCATATAATAGAGCGAGCACACATGGAACATTACAATAAAGACAGGTCATCGACCAAAAAAGAAACAACCAAAATGTGGAGACCAATACATCCAACTATCCATCAACCTACCATAACAAGGCTTGTTCCTTCATAAAGATGGCCACAGCACTTTAAGCAGTTCTATCTTAGAGGGTAAAGGTATGTCATCAACTAGGTACATCTTGCTTTCTATTATGTAATTTTGCAATTAAATGATAAAATATGCACAAAACCTAAAGATGGCTTCCACGGTCTCACCATTAAAAAAAGCCACGATGTAATCTCTTCAGATGTTGTCCTGCTTAAACAGATTTTCCAAACACACTCAAATCACACAAAGCAACACACTTTCTCACATTATATCTACAGCCAACTGCATTACATCATGCGAACCTTGTGTCTGGACGATATCGGACTTGGCAGGTTGGGAGTTTCCTGTGCACTTTTCCTTCCTCCAAGGCACTGCTGTTAAAATATATCCCGGTTTGGGACATTACAATTTTAGTTTGATATTGTCGTGAGTGAGAAAATATTAAATCGTGTTAGGAAAAAAAAAAACAGGCGGGATTTCAGCCGTAAGAATTATGAGTAATAGAGATGCCATACAGTGATTTAAAAAGATTAGGGAAGTTTACTTAACATGTAAAAAAGGCCAATGTATTTAAATATCCAAGTTCTTCATTTATTGATTTTTAATTTGACTACTAAAAAGAGAAGTCATGCTCAGCACACATGTAATTTGTATTTCTTCTTTTGGTTAAATAATTTACATTCAGTTTATTCACATTGATTTTGGATCTCACGTTCTTATTGTAACATATTGATAATCTCATTTCTTCATTTTTTCGACAATAGTACTCTGAACATCTCCGTTTTAGAATAAAATTCTATGTATTCTCTCGGTCCTGTCCCTTTAGGCTTTTCTATGAATGCTGTATGGGCAAGGATTTATGAAGAACTGTAAAGTAGAACGTATGCACGATTCAGCTGCTTGTTACTTCTCAATCAAAGAAAAAGAAACACGAGAGCCGATTGTATAAAGTGAAGCAGTTACTTTTGACTTGTTTTAACTTGTAAACTTGGTTGTTGTCCTCTGTTTTTTGCCCGTTGTCAATGAGAAGCTATTTTGCACTTTGCAGGTGTCTATCTGAAATATGCAGCTGTATGTTATCATATACACATCAAACTATGTCCTGTTGCAAGACGGAGACAAGTTGATTTACGTACATTTTCAAAAATTCATTGGCCCTATTCTGAGTGACTATTTTGGACAATCGCAAAGAAGCAAATTTTCACTACAAGTTATTGAACCCTTAATTGGAATGGTTTGCATAAGTAATACTAGCAGCAATGGTGCTCGCCGCTACCTACCACACAACAATATAGGTAATGAATGCACCACCACCAGCTGGATAGGAGTACAGGAGGTGGGTGGGCAGACCTAGTGTAGGGGGTGCATGTGGCAGAACGCTCAGAATCCTCCTGAAAAGGGGAATTTCAATACCATAGGCATCAATGAATGTGCAGGCTTGACCCTAAATGGGGTGGACCTGCCCAGAGATGGGGTATTATTCCACCGCTTCGCAAGAGAAAGAGTGGATTGCTGTCTAAGGGGGACTGCACAGGAAATTTGCGGCTGACCTGTCTAAAGTGGGGTAATTGAGAATTATGCCACAGCTGGTGTTCACTGCTGCTGTCACACGACTCCATTGAGTGTCATGCAAGACTGTCAGAAGACTGTGTGTATGCAATCTTTCAGATCAAACTGTGCCAATGCAAGGAGGACATCACTAAATCCATTAACATAAAATCTTTCGGAAGCATCTCTGAAACGAAGTATCGGCTGCCCGAAATTACCAAATCCCGAATCAAAGTTTCAGCACAAATTAAATCATTTCATTATGGGGCCTAAATGAAATAAAACAGAATGCAAAGGATACAAAATGCTGAAAAAAAACCCAGAACAAAACAATCAAAAATGAAATAAATTTCATAACGAAATGAACTGAAAGAAAAAAAACGGAACCAAATGATCTGACATGAGAAAAAAAAAAAAAAAGAACAAAATGATCTTAAACGTTAAAAAAAAACTGAACCAAAAAGGTCTAAAGACGGAACATGTCACTTTTTAATTAATGCAGATGCTAGGCTTTTTTCCACCATAGTTTTTAATGTTAAAAAAATCCTCGTTTAATAATATTCAATTGCAACAAACAGCCTTGTATTTATTTTTTAGGATTTTGTCATTTTTCGGGATTTTTTAGGTGAAAGTTTAGGTTTTCTAACTTATTTTAAATGTAATAATGAGGTCTGTTTGTCTTTGCTGAACGCATGCAGCTCAATTATTTTCTTACAGTCTGTGTGCGTTCAGCAATAAAAAAAATGGCTTTTTGGTTTGCTGCAATTAAAAATTATAAATGGTTTAAGAAATATGTAATAAAAACGGGGATTTTATTTAACATTGAAAACTATGGTGAAAAATTCGAATTGAGATCAACTATCGAATTTGATATCAACTATCGAATTGCTCTTAACTTACAATACAAGTAATAGTCAAACGACTGGTTAATGTGACTCAAATACTAAATCTGTTACACAGCTTAATATTTAACCCTTGCTTTTCTTTTGAACAGCAAAATTTGATTAATTGGAGTTTTATTTAGTGACCTGAAATTTGAATTGATATCATCTATCGAACTGATATATCAATTCGAAAATCGATATAAAATTTTTAATCGATCCAAATTTTTTCAGCCGTGCACATTTCTAGCTTGATGTAGAATACTGTAGTTCTGCTGCCCTATAGCATTTGCAATGAATGAGATTTAACTGTTCACTTACATGTGAAATTAAGCCCAAAGCATTTTTTAACCCCCTAACGACAGGCAGGTGGTGCCCATTGGGAGGGGGCTAATGCCAGCGGGGCATACTAGTACGTCCAGCTACCATTGCAGGCCTCTGATGCAGCCAGCCCATGCAGCTGATGCACATCATTGGCTGCAGGGGAACGGCCTGAGTTCATGCTGTGTCGCAGCAGCCAACAGCGTGCACCGGCTGCAGGGAGGGGCCGAGGTTGCCCATTGAAGGCAATGGGGTGTGCCAGTGTGCCCCGTATCTTTAAGGTCCACCCGCTGCATGGATGGCATGGTTCGTCACGTGGCGGGAAAGGGTTAACTATACTTTGATCCCAGAATATCTCTAAGTTTATACAATATTTACAAATACAAAACAGAATGTTATTCATATCATGCAAATACCCTTCTTTGTTTTGTATTGTAAAGGAGTTGTCTTCCTATACAATGAATGCGGGTTTCTTTATTCTTTCTTTGCTTGAAATGAAACCAAGTATAGACAGGAGTTATCATGTAAATGTGTGACTAAAAGTCAAAACAACTAATTAAAAGTGCATTTAAAGGGCCACTACCACCAAAAATGTATTGTTCTTATTTTATTTTATGTTGCTGTATCTTACATGTGCTTTGGTTTTCTCTTGCAGGTTTAGTTAAGAAAATATTTTATGCTATATGTATCACTAGGTCATCATTTTGTGACCTTTTGTGTTGTAAACTGCCCCTGTACAATATCTTTATAGCACATGTTCAACACTGTGTGGCAGTGTCCATAAAATGGAGTCTAGGGTTCGATCACTGACTCACATCATTGTATTATGTGGGATGTATTCAAAGGACATCACCCTGGGTAGAGAAGAAGTGTTTTAAGCTCCCTGTAATATCGAATTTATTTTATTTTTTAAGGAACCTGGGCATGTTTCTATAATTGGAAAGGCCTTGCTCTAGCTCTGGCCTTTCCAACAATGCCAAGCATGACCCAGCATCTTTTATAGTTCAGCATATAGGGGGATCCAAAGAACCCCCCTATCTCCTGCATTGGGATTTCCCTGCCCTGCTGGAGGAGGTCCTTTTATGACATCATTACGGTCATGCATGTGGGGAGTTCTGATTTCCAGGAAGTCAGACCTGCCTGGGACACCCCCCCCCCCGAACCGTGGAGGTCTCCCCCGTGGCTCTGGGGAAACCATGGAGAATCCCCATGACGTCCTTCACACGTCTTCTGCAGCCAAGGTGTGTGTACCTGGAGGTGTATAGTTAGCCATAGAGACATAACTAGATGGGGACTCACATAAGGGCCAAATAAGATACTTCAAAACTGTATGTATAGGATTGGAAGCTATAACTGTATATATCTTGAATCTGAAAAAACTACATTAAAAAAATGTCTGCAGCATTCAAAACAATAGTAATTTAATGAAGAGGCAGTTAAAGTTCAAAAGTTTTGGGAAATTAATAGAGAGTCGATATTAGTTAGCAGAAATCTGCTAAGGGGAAAAACTGCCGTGAACCAATAACCCTTAGAGTTGGCAGCAGGGAGCCGTTAATACAATTGAGCCAGTGGAAATGTGGATTGAGACGTAATGACAGGGCAGCAGTGCAGCGTGCTACCACTGGGATCAGCTCCTGGACTCCATTGCAGGCAGAGGATGTGGCGGATCACGCTGCCCTCTGCACTAAGGGATAAGAGGTAAATAAAACTTACATTTTTTTAGCAGGTTTAATTCTAAGTGATTAACGCCATGTTCTGAGAGCTGCTATTCATTTCTGAATGCGGTCTCGAACTTAAAAGAATTACCTACGATGGAGCAGCTTGTACCTCTAGCAGCCGCAATTTAATAGCTCCTGTACAAAGTGTAGGAGCTGTTAATTTACAGTAACAGCTTGCAGCACTGTTGTTAAGCTAACAACTCAAGCATTTCTGTTTAGTTTAACAGCTCGGTTTGAATCCAGCCCTTGGTTGGGCATCCATCATGTGGTTGGGCATCCATCATGTGGTTTTCTGGTTGATTGATTGATAAAGGTTGGGGTTTAACTCCAGCTGACAGGCTGCAGCAAAATCACCTAAACCTCACCAAAAAACAGTACATTAGCTTTCCGTTCCAATTGTTATTTTAGAGATGCAATATTTACAGGCTTGCGTATTTGCAAAGAGTCTTAACAATAGCACCAATGTTCTTTTCATACAATAACAAGAGGAAAAAGAAAGATAATGGTCTGATTTCAGAAAATGGATTATAATTGCAGCACATCCTGTAGGGTTCTTACAAAAGGGTGCAATTTCATTTTAAGGATTTTATATTACGAAAGCAAAAACACCAAGGGGACTTCACAGAATCTCTTCAATGAAATGACATACTTGTCCTACCCCATAGGGTACATGTTAGTCTAAAAGTTATTATACTATCTGCGTCACTTTAATCAATGTCTCAATAGAAAGCTTTGTGCATTTGGAAAATAAGCAGCTCCAGAGGAGCAGACGACTTACATTTTGATAGAATTAATTGCTTCAACAATGTACTCAATACAATAAACCCTTAGGCACTTCAACATTGTATACTTAGCAAAGAACGCAACGAGTACAGAGGCAGATTTTGAAAAACAAATGCCAGAATCTGAACCAAAACTTGAGGGTCCATTCACAAAAAAAATTAATTGTCTGTGCTTTTCACTTCACCGCATTTTGGGGATTCTGTTTCGGTGAATTCACTATTTAGCGAATGGTCACCGTAATGCAAAGATAGAGTCACCGTTAAGTCCCGAAACGCACCAGTGGCCTTAGTGAATTCCACCGAACTGCAAAAAAACAAAAACAAAAACTGGAGCTCTAACCAATAAAAATGTATTCAATGGTTTCTAAATAACAAAAAACGGTCCTTTATAAAGAATAAAAAAGATCTGTTACAGAATAAAAAAAAATGCCTTCTTTAAAAAATAGTGAAACAAAAATTTTGTCTAAACGATACCGAAAGGTGTTCCAAAAACAAGAAAATAAATTTTGTTTTGCTGAAAATAAAACCAAAAGTTTGAAAGATATATATCAAGGATTCAGTACAGAAATAAAATATTTCTTTCTAACGTGAGATTAGGGTTACCCCCTTGTTCTGCTATCAGATTCAGTTTAACTCCTTTGTTGGATGGAGTCTATTACTCCTTGCCATTTTTTGCTATATACACAGCATTGCTTATAAAGTTTAATTTTTACATTGAATCCTATGGGATCCACCTGTTTAAACCTGCTGAACTGAACCACCGAAAATCAGGTCATTTCGCTGACACGTCGGTGCAGTTTGGCATTCTGTGAATAGACAAATCATTACTTCTTTATGGGACAATTTCGGTGCCCCCGAACTGCACCGTAGTTTGCCAGTATTTGTATATTCACCAAACTGCCACGAATTTGCAAGAGTGAAAATCACTGTTCGGTGAAATTCGGTGGCAAGTTCAGTGAATAGACCCTTAACCTCCCTGGCTGTCTGATTTTTGTCACAATTCCTAGTAAAAATGCATCCCGATTTCTTATTTTTGGCGCCCTGGCAGTGTTCCCGAGGGTGGCTCGGGGTTAAATTCCTATGCTAGAAGCGGTAACCCCCGGGATGCCGCTGGATACATCACCTGTCCCTGCGCTACCTCGATGTCCCCGCAGTCTCCTCCGGTGATCGCAACCTCATACTTCCTGGTTCCCTTCGAGAGAAGGATACCAGAAGTATGAGGTATCTATCGCCGGAGGCGGCTTCGGGGATCCGCGAGGGAGCGCAGGGAGAGGTAATGTATGCAGCCCGAGTGTGGCTCGGGGTTAACGCATTCAGCGGTGAAATTAACCCCAAGCCACACTCGGGATAACCATCAGGGGGTTAAGAGTGACAGCTAATGACCTACACTTCGCTTTTCAATCATGGCTTTATATTTTTTTTTCTTCAGTGCAAAACTCTACAGATATAACGACATCATAAAATACGGGCTCTTTCAAAGGTTACCGTTTGCTCCTTTAGAGCTGTATATTATACTCTCTGTGATCGCACTTTGGGACTATTGATGGAACACTTTCTTTGAAAGACTTTGCAAGCTGAGGAGTTTTAAGACTACCTGGTAGCTACTCATAGAATGAGACCATTAATAAAAGTGCTAGACAATCACATAAATAGACAGCTAGCCAGACAAAGCACAGAAGAGAACTGGGCCGGCGGACAAAAATCTGGAGCCAAAATGAAGACGTTTACATAATTCCATTGCTAATAAAATCAACGTAACAGGCGATATATCCTCATGGGGAAATGAATGTGCTAGTATACTCTGTGCATTGTATCGATATGAAATTTATCTAATAGAATTCCTGTTCTTTATTTCCCTGTTGTCTTCTATTGCTTAACGAGCGCTGAGCTGCAATCATCTGCTCTGATGTGATAGCGAAGTGTGTTTTACAATTATAGTGATTGATGGACACGAGTGACCCATCATTACGTGTATACAAGAAGTTAACCAGGATGACGCCAATCAATCACATTATTAGTAGTGATTAATCATTTGGAACTACAAGGAGTTATTGAATCATACAGGCAGGACGCATCCTACTTGGATTCACGCCATGAAAACTTCCAATTCTGCTGGGTCTGCTCTTCTGTAGCACAGCATATGCAACTGTCTGCTCTCCTGCATCATATATGGCAGGCGGTGGGTTAATCAGGCAAACCTTGTAATGAAAGCATCACTATCAGGGTTATTCAAAGAAAGGGGAAACTCTGGGGAACGTCTGGAGGCGGGTCACTAACCTTGGCTCAAAGTTAAATCACAGACGGGTTTCTCGAGGGAGGGGATGCATGGATTCATAATTCTGTGGTTGAGTTGTCACTGGTGGGCGGATTTTGTCATACATCTCATTCACAGGAACCTCCAGAAATTGTAGACTAGCATAGGAAGTGCCAATATTCTCCCCAGTGTCCCCACACACTTGACTAAGCAGAACAGGGGTAGTGGATTCCACAGTTCTTTCTACAACCTTTTTAATACAGGGTAAAACACAACATCCAATCACCGCCAACAGAACCATCACTACCAGGATAACTATCCCTATTTGTGTGAGGATTTTCTGCCAGCCACTCATCCAACTAAAATACTGATCCCATGGATCAGTAATGCCAGAGTTTTTCTTCAGTTCTTCAGACAGGTCTTCTAATTGTTTAATGGCTTTAGTGACCTTACCAGTGGGGCCTGTGTTATCCGGGATAAAGGTGCCATAGGAGCCACCAGTACCTTTCAGCATCTTACAGACCCCACCACTCTCTGCCAGTAGCATATCGAGGGCCATTCGGTTCTGGAAGGTCATTGCAGAGGTCAGGCCTAGCTGGTCGGCCAAACCCTGGAGGGCATCTCGGGTATAGTTAACAAACCTCTGTTGGTTGTAATAGATGTAGTTAATCCAATCAACATTCTTGTTGATGGTTATCATGGGGATTAAAGATTCGAATCCTGCCTTTACCTGGTCCCTAGCTTTGAACTCATTAGGCACCCCCCTTGGGACTCCTATGACGTCAAGGTAGACGTGGGGATCGAAACTGCCAGGTACAGAATTCGCCTCTCTCCTTTGTCTAATGAGTCCGGGGGTGTGGGCTATTGGCAGATCATCATCAAAGGGCAGGATGTGGAGGGGCATGATGGCTTTTAGCCAGAGCACACTCACCGTCCCACGCACCTACCAAGCGGGAGCGGACTCGCATGTCACCGCAGATCCAATAGACATCTCCCAGGGATATCACCTGGTTTTGCACTTTCTCCTTCTCCACAGCGCTGTACCGCGCACAATAACCCTCTGTGAAGTTTCCAACTACCCGGCCACCGGTTCCCCAAGAGGAGTAACAGGTGTAGTTCCCGGGGTAGATAGTGATACTCTGGAGGGGGTATTTGGATTTCCATTCTTTGCAAGCATCGGGACTTAGAGTGGTGTTGGTAAACAAACTGAGAAAACATTCCTCGACATCCTCGGGGATATTGAGAGGTACCGTACCTAGAGGAGGCCTAGCAGTACCACACACATAGCAATTGGTTCTGTTGTGGGACTGAGCGCTATATTTCATCCATTCTAACCAAACATTCATCTCTGAGTATCCTGTTTCAATGGCCATAGTATCCTCGAACATGGGATCTTTTAATTTTTTTTTTATAAAATAAAGTGTTTTTGCAAAATATAAAGAGAGAAAAAAAAAAAAAGCCACTCCTAGCAGCCAGGTCCAGGCGATAATCAGGCTTGGCCAGGTACCCCGGCCCACCTCAGTCATTGGGATCTCTCCGTAGTTCCGATGGCCAGTGCATACTCGTTTACCAGCATATTGACGGATATAAGGGCTGACATTCTGACTGGAATAAATATACTGAACATAAACAAAGCATGTGATCTTGCAGTGCCATAATGCAATTAAAGAAATCATTTTTTGTGCCTTTAACCCATTTCTGTTGTTATATATATACCCAAGTAATCCCGCACTCCACATATCAATACAGAATTCCGGGCTCCGGTGCAAAAGTTCGACTGCCACCAAGATACTTCACAAGTTTCAGATGCGCGCAGAGACTTACAAAAGTGAACAAAATATTTATTTATAAATACATAGATCGACGTTTCAGTATCCAAAAGTACTTTCCTCAGGATAGAGTAGAAATATATATATAATTCACGTGTATAGCAGTGCATAGTGATATTTTTTTTATTGGACTAACGTTACATTTAAAAGGCAAGCTTTCGAGAGTATTCCTCTCTTCGTCAGGTTTGGAAGCTATACTGAGCAATATCATAGAATCGAACATTAAGGGGCACATGCGGGGGGGGGTTAGATGTCGTAAGTAGTGAGAGTCAAATGGTATGGCCAAAATGGGAAAGTAAACAGACGGGTGCAACGCCATGTCCTCCTGAGGAAAGCTTGCGGTGTGCGAGCTGAAGTGCTGACAATTTAACAATAACGTACTGCCTTTTGAGAAGACCCAGAGTGCCACCGATTTCTGAACATATACAAGTATTATATATATAGTAAATGCGAGACCAGAAATGTGTTACTAGCACCCACAATATTACACAGGATTCCATCTCCTATGGTTTATCAATGTAATATTCTTTTCGCTAAATTCCCCACCCCCCACAGGAAATCTGACACAATGAGCTATTCTTGTTCTTCATCTTATTTCCTGCATATGGAAGCATGGTGTATCCATCTATTCACTCCTCTAACTTTCTGAGCACCAGAATCGCACTCATGAATATGTCTCACACCAAATCAACACACAATACAAAACTAAACTGCCATAAATCCATTGAAATGGTGTATGTAAATTCAATAGTTCCAATCTATATTGCGTTTTTTTATAAAATGTTTGTCTTCGTTTTCCAAAGCACAGGGCTTCAATCCGCACTCCACAGGTTAAGCAGCGATAATTGGCCATTGCCTCTCAAAGCATTTGCATCACAAGCCATTAGATTGATGAAAGTCATTGTGCTGAGCACTCAGCCATTCAGAGAGCCACAGACCTATCTGAACTGAAGGGCGGCAAGGTAACCAACTCACTGACGCAACCATCAATCACTCTCACCTTACAGTCCTCTCCTCCTGTTTCCAACCCCAACCCTCCCAGATTGTGAGTTCCTACAGGAATAGGGCCCTCATCTCCTCCTGTACTGTTTGTCAAATGTTGTTCAATGTATTGTAACCCTGTCTATACTGTGCCTATTGTACAGCGCTGCGGAATATCCTGGCGCTTTATAAATAAAGAATAATAATAATAATAACAACAACCGCAGGGCTTGAGGTAAGTACACTCTAAAACTACACGAGAAGGCAGCCATCTTGGAATCATTACTGACTGTAACGCTTTATAGGGTTTTTGGGATCGAATGTGGTTTATTCATTAACCCAGCGATACGCAGCTCAAAACCGCTGTATGGGAAGTTTCTGCAACTCATCTTTTATCCAACATGGCTATTTTGGTCTAAGTTTGTAATTCTCTAACATTGTCTCGCAGGTTAGTGTAAAAACTCCTAAAATTTACCGGCAAGCCGCTTTTGACTGAAAGTGATATTTCCACATTTAAAAAAAAGATTGGTTCCTAAAGAGTTAATGATGAGGATTGTAGGGGTTATGCAAATACTCTTATAAAATATTTAACACTTTCCCGCCACAGGGCGTACTATGCTGTCCCTGCGGTGGGTGGACCTTGAAAACGCAGGGCGTACTACCGTGTTTCCCCGAAAATAAGACACCGTCTTATTTTTTTTGGCCCCCAAAAAACTCACTAGGTGTAATTTTCGGGGTAGGTCTCAATTTATTTATTTTTCTTGGCGATGTACGTCTGGTATCACTCCCCCCTGACATTAAGGGGTTAAAGACCAATATATATTAGACTTATGTAGAACAAACAATAATTTTATATCAGTCTTTGTATTATCTCTACATCTGCTGACTTTGGCAGGTCTGCGATCAGGTGGGAGAGGGTGCAGCCACTGAGGAGGAGTAGTCATGACGCAACTTGTGTCATGCAGGTTGGGATGAGACACCCCTTTAGGGGGCACGGATGCCATCAATATGTGCCAGGATGACCAGCTGCAGGGCCAAGCAGCTAAATAGAACGGTTCTTAAACAATGTTGCATTAGACCTGGTATATAGGATGAGAATTGAAAGCCCTGAAATTAACCATTTTAGCACCACAGGCACAATTATATCAGTGATTGTGGTGTATTTTCCCCTTAGTCCTTTTGAAAACTGAATGACAGCCTAGAATCGTCGCGTAATCGGGAGGACGGAGGGATAGCCGCATGACTTTGGCAGGTTTGCATCTAGGTAACGATTAAAGTTTGCAGTCTGTGTTGTAGAACACATTTGTTTTGGTCTGGAGGCAAATTTGCCTTAAAAACCATCTCTATTCTTACAGGACTTTATACACATATTTCTGTTGCGCGGCTAGATTATGACATTTCATTATGGGATGGGTTGTCTTATGTCCCACTTACAAAAAAAACACAGTTATGGAGTCAAAAGTCATTTATAGACACTGACTGTACATTAAATAGGATTAAAGTATCCGCTATATTAAAGATACAATACATACAGCAGACAGATGGACAGGCAGACCAAATGGATGGACAGACAGGAAAGTCACAATCCAAAAATAATTGTTCAGACTCTTTTCTCTAATGTCCAGAATAATAGATTTGGTTTTGAATTCAATCGCTCTGTATTATCAACACACTAGTTACAGTATATTTTCTAGTTTTCCATTACTGTTAACCCAGTGTCTGTTATTGGTCACACAATTCAAGAGCAGTAGTACATGTTGGTTAAATCAATTTGCTCAGATAATATGATTATTTTTCTTTGCTAGACACTGTAATGATATAAATTGTGCTAGACGTTTATGTGTGCTTTGTCTTTAGAGAGAATAATATAGAAAAGGTGAACAGGGCTATATAAGGTTAAAGGATGACACGGGGTTAACAGTAACATTTACAGGGTTATTCAAAGAGCTCTTTCATTCCCTGCACTTTGGGGAATCAAATTCCCCGACCCTACGGTGAATTCAGCATTCACTGCAAGGTTCCCGAAGTGCAGGGAAAAGCCGCCGACCGCATTTGAAAAACCGCCGCATCAACCCAAAAAGCCACCAAAAAAAGTCAAACGCACCTGACGATCAGCTGCAAATCTGCCGAATGCATCCGAAAAAAAAAAGCCAACGTACTGCTGAACAGAGCGCCAACTAGCCGCCGGAAAATGCCAAACAGGGTAAAGAAGAAAAAAAGCAGGGGAAAAAAAAGCACCACAAGACTTTTGAAAAACTTGCATGAAAATGCCTAAAAATTACATATAAGGTTCTGTGAATAATAATAAAAAGCTGTCCGACAGAAAAAAAGTATGAAAAATGCCTAAAAAAATTATTAAAAAAAAATACTTTTTGCTGCAGATTAAAAGAATAAACGGTTTAATAAATAAAAACGGGAATATTTTACATTGAAACCTGTGGGATTCGCCGGATTAAACCTGCCGAACAAAACCACCGAACAGCAGGGCATTTCACTGCTGTTCGGTATTCTCTGAATAGATTAACCATTGCTTCTCTATGGGGAGCCCACTACTGCCGAAGATCACCGTATTTCGCTGGCAATTCGCCAATATTTGGTGAATTGCCAGCTTTTGAATAACCAAGTGGCCACGAAATTTCACCATACGGGGAAATTCACTGTTCGGTGCAATTTCAGGGCCTGTTCAGCTCTCTTTGAAAAACAGACATCTGACAGTGTTTTCTACCAGAACTTCTAAGCTTGGAAGGTCCAGGCTTATTCTTTGTGCTAGAAAGAGATAATGAAAAGTATAAAAAACATTCAAACAAGCACAACAAAAACACACACATAGATAAATGTTAGAATTCAGACTGTGTGCATCAATAGAGATCGCACAATAACTGATTAAAAATAAATATTTAAACGCAATTTACCAGTAAACCGTGCGATGGAACCTCTCCACACATATATTATATATACAATGTAGTTCATATGTTTTTTGCAACACTTTTTACAAAAAGAAAACAACATAAATAACAGGTTCACCAACTCAAAGCACAGAGTCAGGTAATGATCACATCATTTATCTTTTTATTCATATAAACATTAACTGGGTATTGTTTTCCTTCGATTACGGAGAAGCTTTGCACAAATAGAAGGTCGCGTTTTCTATACACTGTATTTAAAAACACTGGTAAATTGAGGTATTATAAAACATAACTTTTTTCCCCATCTTGAATTTTTACAATGTGGCTTAGTTCAGCTCGTAAAGAATGTCTGATGGGGCTCTCGCTCTCACTGCAATGGAAAACTGGAACGCAGCACACAGACTCACTGCCATGTATTCACAGACAGGCTATTATGCAAGAGACAAGCTTAGGAGTTTTCACAAATGTACTTCACAGGCTCACAGACCCATACAAAGCACAATAATTCTCTGTACCCGCGGAAACGGAGGGAGTCGACGAAGGTACCAGATAGGCGGAATAGACGACTTGCTTTTTGAACAGATTTAATGACAGAGTAACGTGAAGGTCTAGCTCGGAGTTCAGCTTGCTGTAGGTCCATGGGGAAAGGGCGTTACAGAGTACAGCCTTCAAAAACCATTAACCAGATGATGCCTGGAAAAAGATCCTCGGGAAGGGGAGCTGCAAAACAAATGCCAGAGACCCTAAGGAGATACTGTACAGAGGAATATTTAGGCTTGGTGCAGCCCTGGGTACTCTAAATTATACTATCTGTATTCCTCCCCTGCGCACGACAAAAAAATAAATATGAACAGGTTTATAAACATGAAGTGAAGACATATTTAAAACCCATTTGTCAATTAAAATATGATTAAAACCAGATGCAAAGTACCTTTTTTATACCAAGTGATTTCGAACAAGATCTATTATAGTTTGTAGACTCCTAGCCCCCTCACCCATTTAGATCGTAAGTTCCCTCGGGAATAGGGCCCTCACGTCCTCCTGTATCTGTTGGCAAGAATACTGATCTTCCTCCTTTATGTATTGTAGAATTGCACCTTCGTACAGCGCTGCGGAATGCGTTGGCGCTTAAATAAAATTTGCATTGCAGCTCTGTTATACACACACACACATTTCACAGATATTGGAGCTGTAAAAGAAAGGATATTAGTAAAAGAGGCTGACCCATCCAGTCCGCTGCTCGAGGCCAGGCCTAGATGGAATACGGAAAAACACACCCCTGCTTTTGCGGGGTTTTTTTTTTTAAAAGGATTTTTACCAGGCAGGATACATTGAGATTTCTCTCGTTTTCAAGTATGTCCTGGGTGGCGAGTATGTACCGTTAGGTGTCTTGCCAAGGACACTTACTGGAGAGGTGCTCTTGCTGGGATCAAACCCATGTCTCCACAGGCTCTCTCCACGCAGAACAATGATGTTACCTCTACTCCACCCAGCCGGTACATTATGGAATATGCATTATATACACCGGTATATTATTTTTCTGATCACACACTTATATGTGAGACTTATTTCCAAAAGACACAACAGAAAACAAATCTAGCCAATGGCAGTGCAACGTCCTAACCTGTTAAGATGTATTTCTACAATGAAAGAGGATCAGACAGGATCACATATTTGCATTCAATGACTGGAGCATCTATTGTACCTCTTAACGTATTGATCTTTGGGGATGCCATGGAAGGGGCAGAGGGGTTAATAGGAAAAGAGAAAAGAAAAAACAACGAGGGTTTTGGAGCTCTGGGAATTAAGCACGGATTGTAAATAGATATAAAATGTAGTTGCATCTGTATATAGTGTTAAAGGACTTTGTATCTGGATAAGTGTTATTATGGAAGAGTTGTCATGATGTTAACACTTATCCATGTGGATGGAGAATACAAAGAATCGACAAGTGATTTAACAGTTATCAGAAAGTGCTCATCCGCATATTTATTATTTATTTTACAAATTAGCCACTTTGATCCAAATCTTAAAATTCTTCTGTGAATTCACTGGTTATTTCTAAATTAGTGACTAATTTCCATCTTTTACTCTAATGTCATTCTTTTCCTTGGAAGTTACATAAAGGAAAGGATAAATATTATTTCACTATTTGCAAAGTATTTTACCAGGAAGGATACATTGAGATTTCTCACGTTTTCAAGTATGTCCTGGGTTCAAGAACATTGAAATTTTAAAGTCGTTACAGAAACACAAAGTAATAAAAATGCAAGATATTAAAAACAAAAACACATATATACAGATTAAACACAGAAAATAAATATGTTGGAAATAATATTTTTCCAAACTAAGAACAAAATGTATCATTATTTATTAGTAAATTAAAATCTGAATAATGTGCTACTGAATTTTTATCATATGCTGTGGTAGGAGATGCTTTACTTTAATTTGCATAACATTATTACCCAATTGGTTTGTAACCCAATTCATTGCCCTTTGAAGAATGAGAGGCTGAGGGAACTCGACAGCGGGTGCATTAACCCACTGTACCACTTTTCAGAGGAAAAGGTCACATTCCTTGCTTAATTCAGTCCTACTACTTCAGTTTCATAATTCTTAATACACCAGTGGTCCAGATTTTAAGGATTAGTAGGAAACATCTATAAATCCTGGACTAAGGGTGGCTCCTGAGGTCATGTCGGAATGAAAATGCTGTAAAGCTCTTAAACTATATGTCTGATCAATGCACAGCTGTCAAGACACATACACACCCAAAGCATCTTCACAAGCTTCAGCTCTCAATCAAGAGGTTTCAGCTCGGACCTATTCATCTTTTTAGAAGTTTAAGAAACTAGGATTCAGTTTGTGCAGGTCAACCAAAAGATACAAGCAGCAGGAACATCCCAGAACTGAAGTTCATTTAGAAGTGAGAACTTGCTGCAGATGATAAATACATCAGGTCCCATCACCAATATACATAACAAATCACAAACATACATCTATATCTGTACTTTGGGAGTACGGGGTTCTTTGAATACATTTTTTTTGCAGTCCTAACTCCTAATCCCTTGATAGTCACTGCCATGATAGACTTGGAAAAAAGTATAAAAGGGAATAACAAAGACATGTAAAGAATACATCTATTTTCAAATTTAAAAAAAAAAAAAAAAAAATCAATTTAAAGCTTTCTTAATTGCCAGTAAATCATAGGCTGTGCGGTGTAACAAGTCATAAGGTTAACTATAGACTAATTAAATCACGTATTGTACTTATATTGCTATATACATATTGTATTATATTGCTATATAATGTCAGGAAATGTGTCTTTACTAAATGAAACCTGACAAAAAGCATTTCCTCTTTTCACAAGGAACAAAATGCAATGTACAATGCAACGTCAGGACCTTTTTTGCTTTAGGATGTGATAAAATGGATCGGAAAGATGACCACGACAAATAAAAAAAATTAAAAAAAACCTTTGTGCATATACAGAGCAATTACAACTATTTTACGCTAAACTGAACAAGTTGGGGAATGGAATAAACCAGTGCTGTATGTTCAACAATGTATCATTGTTTAATAAGCCTCTCGTACAAAAGTTTGAGGCAACAGTTTTCAGGCTCCTATAACAGAGTTGCCATATAGTGTATTTACAAATAATATGTGGCAACCATTGGAACATAAACCATCTGGAATTAGGATGAGTCAAAAGACACTTTCCATTAAGAGCACAATGAAGGAACAAGTACATGAACGTGAGTGAAGTTACAGTGTTGGGCGTTCTAAAATGATCTGTGACATGATCTGAGCTCCACTACACATGCTAGGGTCACAGTGAATGCACAAGCTCATTCAATAATCCCTTTTAACAGCCTCCAACAAAAGTTGATTTAACAATCACTGGCTTTGATGACGCTCCAAAAAACTTTTTAGCTTTTATTGTTGAAAGAAAATTTGATAGCTGTGTTTATAAAAAGGATTAATAGGCATCACTACCTAATTGGGTGTTACAAAAAAAAATTCAATCTGTTCCCTCTAAACCACTGATCTGCTGTGATTAAAGAGACATGTATGAGGTTTTTCAACTTTCATATCCTCAACCGTAAGAATAAACACGCATAAGATTTATAAATAATAAGGGCTGCTTTTTAAAAACAAGGAAAAAACACAGAAATTATACACACACACACTTTTAAAAATGTCTCTCCTTAGGCTAGGGTCAGACGAACGCAGTACGAACGCGCGTGCAGCCGCACTTTATCACGGCCGTAGTAGCAGCAAATGACGGCCAATATATGGAGTACGGCCGCACGAAAGTGCAGCCACGCAACGCAAGTGGCAAACTAATGCATTTTTTCGAGAACGTGATACCACTAGTACTGACGTACAGAGTGCGCTGTGCCCGCATAGCGGCATGTGTGCGTGATTAGGAGACGTCAAACGCTGCTAATGTCCAGCCAACATCACGTCCAGACGCAAACATGGTTTCATTGATGATCTGTACAAAATCACGGACGAAAATGCGCATCGTATGACCGCTATTGCGTATTCCGTGAAAAAATACGTCCATTCGTTCGAACGCACTTTTTCACGGACGACGCGAAAAATGCGTTCGTCTGACCCTAGCCTTATTCTTGCACCCCATATTCATGATGGGTGGCTAGGCATGACCATCTAGATCTTTTGACCTGAATCAATGTTTCTCCTCATGATCATGCCAAGATAATCTGAGATAGCAAGTTCAGCTATGGCTGTCCTAAGGTTAAAGAACTTGATTATGATCCCTACCCAGAAAACATTTTTTTCAAACTGCTATCTTAAAATCGAGGACAACTGCTCTGTTTGTGTAATAATGTATGTATATTTGTTATTCTGTCTCTCCCTTGTTCAGCGCTACAGAACTTGTTGGCGCTTTATAAATGTTTGTAACAGTACTTTAACTGTACTGTATATAAGATGCGTCTAATATAAGCACATATAAAAAAGGAAATAAAACTAGAGCACTGCTTGACTTTTCATCAGACTGTCAGAAGTTATCTGACACTTTGAGGTACTGCGCTGCTCCCATGCCAAAGTCAAGTCTGCCTCAAGAGCTGCACCTGGTTTATACACTGCTTTCTGGGACCTGGATTTGAATTGTTTCTTCTAGTGTTCCAGGGCTGAGCAGGACATGACAAAGCCAAGAGGAAATTACCCTGTTTACTTTAATTGAGGGGGAGCAGGAAAGCAGCTGGGGAGATAAGGGACCAGAGGAAACCTGCTGGAGAATAAGGAGACTGAAACGTGGATGAAATGAAATAAAAAAGGCTCAGGAAAACAACTATAAGACAAGCAATCTGTGCACCAAGATAATTAGCACTGTGTTCTAGACTGCGTGGCCATGGTAGTTTAACCATAAGCAAGTATGGAAAAAAGATACCTCCAGCGCTGCAAGGAATGGTGCACATTTATTTTAAATAAACAAAAAGAAAACACAAAACAAACGTTTTGGGGACACAGTCTCTTCCTCAGTGTATAGTGCCTTTTAACCATCACAGGCTGCAGTGAATACAGGCAGCTCGCTCATTTATCAGGAAATTAGTAATATCACTGAATGAGATTAAATCCCTTTCTTTCAATGAAGCCTAAACACCCCATGATTGCCATTCAATGCTGCCAGAGCAGACACAGAATACTGAAAAGTTACTCTATTAGCAAAGTGTGCAGTGACAATCTGTAAACATCCCATTAATCACAACAGATCTTTTAAATCCTGGAGACATTAACCATGTGTAATCAAGATGCTGGCATTGCAGGGGTGCTGTGGATACAGACCCCCCAGTGTCTGAGCTGTATGAGCCTACTTTGAGGAGTACAGGAGAGTATTAATACCTATGTATTGATAAATAAGTCTCAGACTAGCAGCCACTGATACTAAAGTTGCTGATGATGTTAACTCCCATCATCCCATGAAAAAATAAAACACTTTATGCCACTCAGCAGCATTCATTTAAAACAACTTATCATTGTAATTATTTATGGAGAACATATGCAGGATAGTCTGGGTGACAGACAGCCCCTATAGCAGGGTTTAACAAATTTGCTTTGAATCTAGGAGCCAAAACGTTAGGCGCCAATCTTGCCTCGAGTGTGTTTGTACTGACCCAAATTAGAATTTTAGCTTCTATTTATTTATCAGTTACCTGGTGCTTTTTGCTGTTAGGTATCTTTTGTGCATGTGGTCTTGTGGCTACTTTTTTGAGCCGAGAAGTGTAGAGCATTGCTTCTAAAATCAGTGTGGCCGCTCTCAGAGATTATATATATATATATATATATATAATTACACACACACACTTATTTGTGATAACATCTGTACCTTGTGACATTGTGATATGGTTTTATTTACTTATTTTCTTTGCTCTGTTGTCATTGGACACACACATACAACAAACCTCATATATAAAATACATACACCAGGGCTGGATATATTTACATTAAATGTAGGAGACGGGAAGAAAACATTGAAGCCAACTAAATGTTTTTAGATTGGTTTAAAATAAAATGGAAATTTAGGAGCCAGGAGTAAAGTTCTAGGAGCCAGTGGCTACCAGGCTCCTGGCTTTGTCAAGCCCTGCCCTATAGTCTATAGCTCAGATCCACAGAAAGGCTAGCCACAGCCTAGCAATACTAGCCTTTTACCCATTCACAAGCTTGCTGATCTGCACAGAACTGTCACTTTACACAACCCATGACCATGCTGTCATGTGAGTGCCTGTTTACAGCTTTGATTTGGAGTGTGCCTCTGTGTATACACTATACGGTAGTCAGTGTGTGGGTGTTTTTAAAGCACCGGGTATACCCCCAGACCTGTTTGACTGGCTTCTATGTTCGGTAAAACTGATCTGGATCCCGGTAGCGAAGCATTAAACAGATCTGATCTCACATCGAAAGTATGTCTGGGTGTGATGAAGCGCTGTGAGTGTGGGGCCAGCTTTGCTTTCCTCCTGCCAGCCCGGAGTTGTTTTGCTGGGCACAGGGATACAATGTTGCCCGGTGTATCACCTTCCATTCCCTCACTGGCCCTTCACATGCAGGATCAGTGGGATGATGGAAAACCAGTGAAAAGAAAGCAATCCTGCTGCCAGGCAGACATAGTGGAAAATAAAAGTTCCCTGAACTCAGCACAGCCCTCATAGCTGGAGATCCACTCCCTGACATCATCTCAGGAGCTGGATCTGCTGTGGATCCAGGGGAAAAGCAGTGACACAGAGGAAGGTCCAAGGATGACAAACTGATATATCCCCAAACCTCACCATAAAAGCGATATCTCTAGTAATCACCCGCTAAATCCGTTACATAGAGGGTTGTTACAAAGCATCCGGCTGCTCTGGACCAGCAGATCAGTCCGCAGTATGCCCAGCTGTCACCTGTCATCACCTCCTTATGTGACAGCAAGTCCCAGCCAAAAGCAGCTGTGACACCCACAATGCGCTTACCTGAGTAGGATTCAAACGCCACAGCAGGTAAAAGTCCAGCCAAAGTCACAATGCAACTTGCAAATACTTTCCCCATGACAGATCAGGCTCCCAGAGCGACCGAAGCGAGAGCTAGAGGGGTGTATGAAGTCACAACACGGGGGAAAAACACAGCCCGGCACGGAAAGAGTGTTTCCAAACACCGAGTAAGTGGGCTCCGTCCTGTGCGCCCCGCTGGAAGGGTGGGGTGAAGTTTGGGAGATCCCAGTCCCTGGCTGTGCTGGTCCTGTGTGGAGAGGAGGGTGGTTGGCTCCCGCGGCGCTGCTCAGGGGGTCCTGCAGCCCCTCTCTCTCTCCAGCTCTGCCGGTGCCGCCTCTCTCCCGCTCCGCGCTAGCTGTGAGTTCCTCTGGTGGAAGCCGAGTCCGCCCGGCGGCCGATAGCGCGCTACGGCATCACCGCCAGGGGGCGGCAGCACCAACCGTGACGTCACTCACCGCCCACTGCTCAGCAGCCTGGCAGGGATAGTGGCATGAGACCACCGGCTGCGACCCCTCAGATCTGGAAAGCGGTGACCGTGTGACACATACCGAGATATAAGCCGATACAGTGACACAATCTGTGCACAGGGGCAGAGGGGTGCATGCTGGGAAGAGCGGGCGCACAGGTGTAGGAGGCTCAGGAGGTGATATTAGTTGGACAAAGAAAACCATGGAAAATAAATAGAAAAGAGAGAAAGCAGAGGGACATAAAGATCCACTAACTTCATTTAACTCTTGTGATGCCTTTATGTCACCCCGTGTGCAGGTGTGTGTGTGTGTGTGTGTGCAGGTGTGTGTGTGTGCAGGTGTGTGTGCAGGTGTGTGTGCAGGTGTGTGTGTGCGTGCAGGTGTGTGTGTGTGTGTGTGCAGGTGTGTGTGTAGGTGTGTGTGTGTGTGTAGGTGTGTGTGTGTAGGTGTGTGTGTGTGCAGGTGTGTGTGCAGGTGTGTGTGTTTGCATTTTCTTTGCACAATGTTGTCACTTTCACATTATTACAATAAGATGCATTTGACAAGGTTTAGCGCTAGATCAGGGTCTTATATTCTTTTTAATCCCAATAAATTAGCCATGTGGCATTAGTTTAAAGGAGACATTGTGGGCGACACTTACATCTTTCTGAATGCAGCAAGGTGCCCCCCCCTCACCCCACTTGGCTTTCTCTGAAAGGCTCTCAGTCAGCACACCCTACAAGTCAGGCCAACCCTGTACAGAGCTGATCAACCAAAGCCTCTCGGTGATTGAGTGTATGCAAGGCTGGATTTAATCTCAGGAAAAAATCTGTAGTGTCCCCCCCCCTAAAAAAAAAGTAAATCCCAAAAATACTCTTTTTTTTTTTTTATTTTTAGTCTTTGTTTTGGGAGAAACAAAAAACATAATGAACTTTTTAAAGAACTGGTAACAAGGGCAGAACCTGTTGCTTTACAATGAAGCTGAATGTTTGGGCTCCGGTTAACCCTACCCTAAAACAAGAACAGATAGTAACTTAACCCTAACCCTAATTTCTATCAGGGTTATTCAGAGAGAGGTGAAAACCTGGAGAACTGGCAGGAGAATAAGCAATCTAGACCAAATGGCCGATTTGGAAAGTGAGCTAAATGGGAGAATTTTTCTGGTTTGGCTATTTTGACCTAGAATTTTCACTTCTCTAGTCATTCTCTGGAGTTTCACCTTTCTCTGAATAACACTGTAAGTATAACCCAAATTTCTAACCCTAGCTATGGGAAATGATGCTCCTTTTCGCCTGGATCAACCAAAATACTGCTGCGGCTGAGGGTCTTTTCCAAGACGTGACTTTTTTAACCACTTAATTTTTTGATGCTGCTTTATTATAGGGCAGTTTTTCAATAGGATACCAAAACTTGCTTTGGAACAAAAAAAGAGGGTGACATGTTTTTTAAAATATATTTGTTATTGATAGACAGATGCATGGACAGACATACAGTCATTTACTTCGATGAAAAGACAGATGCATGATGTGGAAACAGACAGATGAGTGGATGGAGTGACAGACATATGCATTTGTGGACAGTCGTGTGTATATATATATATATATATATATACACACACCAAATCTACACACACATATATATATATATATATATATATATTTATTTATTTATAAAGGATTTTACCAGGAAGGATACATTGAGATTTCTCTCGTTTTCAAGTATGTCCTGGGTTCAAGAACATTGAATATATATATATAATGTGTGTAGATTTGACATATATATATATATAATATATATATATACACACACACTGGTCACTTTATTATTAGGTAACCTATAAATGCCACAGATGGCTCTCCTGAATGATGGATGGTAAGCAAAGAGTTAATCAGGCAAACCTTGTAATCATGCATTACTATAGCTTCCCTGTATGTTTCATAGGTTATTTAAAACACCCATAACTAGTAGAATAAAACGAGAGATCTCGTCAAGCCTCATTTACCAGCATATTGATGGATATACTGGTATATTGGCTGACATTCTGATTGGAATAAGAATACTAAACAAAAATAGCATGTGATCTTGCAGAGCCACAATGCAATTAAAGCAAGGATTGTTTTGATTGTGCTTTAACCCATTTCTGTTGCCCAATTTTACATATTTAGTGACAAACTGTGTGTGTGTATGTATATATATATATATATTATATACACACACACACGTCTCTGGCTTTCTGACTCCTGGCTTTCCTCTATGACTATGAGTATGTATTGTCCCAGACTGTATTGATTCCTTGGTTCTTGGTATCTGTGTTGATTCTGAGACTCAGCATGGCCCTGTGTCTTTTTCTGTTTAGTTTAGATCTGGCTACCCTAAAGAACGGCCTATCAGTGTTGGGGTTTCTTTTGGTATTGCCGTGCAGGTTTCTCTGTCTAACCCTGTGGTGTTCTTTCCTCCTGTCCTTATACCTGTTGTCTGCAGTAGTATCTCCTGCACTTTGGGCTTTCTTCCTAACAAGGGCCCCATTATGGCTCAAGCCTGGTGCCGGCTGACACTATATATATAAAAGGAAAATTCCTGACTGACTGGCTCACTCATCAACACCCAGCTCAACCGTTTAAACGTGAAATTTTGAATGTGCATTGTTTGTATGATGTAGGCACCCACTAAGGAAGGATTTTTGGAATTTCTGCACTTAGGGGGGCGAATTTCTTAAACAGGATCCCTAGATCTCAAAAACCAAAGATGTTACAGGTGTGAAAATTGGTATTTACAAATGTTGTGACAAAAGAAAAAAACGCGTTTTACCATTTTCTGAAAATCCAGTTAAGGGCTGGGTTAAAAAAGGGATGTAAATACTTTTATCAGCATACCTATATTTCAAAAACCAAATATGTTACAAGCGTGAAAACTGGTATTTACAATTTTCTTGAAAATTTAAAAAAAATACGTGTTTTACCATTTTCCAAAAATCCAAGTGGGGGGGTGAATATTTTAAACATGATACTTATATCTCAAAAACAGAAGATGTTACAGATGTGAAAATTAGGATTTAGATTGTTGAAAAATAAAAAAATACACGTATTTTACCATTTTACAAAAATCCAGTGAAAAGGGGTGCATATTTTTATCACTATACCTATACAGTGATACAAACAGATAACCCTTCTGGCGCTCTATAGCTTGTGTTGATGTTTGATAATACTGTACCTATACAGTAAAACCTTGGATTGCCAGTATCTTGGTCTGTGAGCGTTTTGCAAGACGAGCAACATTTTTCAATAAATTTTAACTTGTTAAACGAGCGAGGTCTTGCAATACGAGCAGTACGTAGGCTTTGTCTGCTGTGAGTCACGTCATGTTGGAGGGTATCAACACTTTCATAAGCTACAACGGACGTAGAGACTCCCCCGCATACAGCTTTTTTTCCCCCAACGTCAGTCATAACTAACTGATACAATGTTAACCACAATCTCATCGGTTAGTGTTAAATGTCCTATATATTTAACCCAACTCCTCCTCCGCTCTCTCTCCCTCACACTAGTCACAATTTTTCTTAAAGGTAAAGTACAGTTTAATTAGTTTTATTTTTACTGTACAGTATTTCGTATTACTGTAATAATTTTCATATGAATAAATGCTTGTGTAACGAATCGTCAGAGTTTCCATTTTTTATGGAGAAATTCGCTTTGATATACAAGTGATTTGGATTACAAGCACATTTCAGGAATGAATTATGCTCGCAATCCAAGGTATTACTGTATTTCAAAAACCAAAGATGTTACAGGTGTGAAAATTGTCATTTACAATCTTCCTGGAGAAAAAAAGTGTTTTACCATTTTCCAAAAGGTCAGATAAGGGGGGCTTAAATAGTTTTATCAGGATACCTATTCTCCCCTATCATGGAACTGACGTAGCGCTCCACGCTTCAAACCCCAAGAGACTTTATGTTCATTTATATCGTGTGATTTTAAATATATTTTACATTGTTTGGTTTTAGTTTAAATTAGTTTAGTGTAAAATGGCGTAGCTTTAGTTTTAAATATACTTATATTTCTTTAGGTAGAAATGTGTTTTTTTTAAAGATACTACCTGCAGCGAGTTCAAATGCTTTCTTTCGTATAGATTGTAAAATAGGTTTGAGTAAGTTGTGATTAGGCAAAAGGGTTTTCTCTTTGTTCATCTGCTATCTGTTTACATGTCTCAGAGGTTGGGAGTCACCATTGTCTCAGCCAAAACCTAACTGATTTCCTTTACAATAGATTATATAAATGATGCGTGATATGAAGAAAGAGGAATGTTTATTGTAAATATCTGACATAATGTAATTAGCATTTAAGTAGGTCAATGTGGGTCATTTATGCAAATTTTTGGCTGTTGGATCTCAGCATAAATTGTGGCGTTTTTGTTCATTAAAGATCTCAGACAGAGAGAGAATCCTGTTGGAACATACAGCCGCGTCTGGTGTCTCCTTCAGCTACACTACACTCAACCTCAGAAGGCACAGAGCGGCCTTCTGGAAATTCCTAACAGTTCCAGGGCAGAGAAACAGAAGCAGGTGGGTCAAGCTGCTCGAGGCACTGAGGACAGCGCAACGAAGGGGTGTCTGGAGAGTCAGGACAGGCGGAAGAGAACGGTTCCGTCACATTGGCTGGCAGCGGTGTGGATAGAGGCTCTCCAACACTAAGACACCCTGAGATGACAAACTACACAGCCTGCAAGCAGGACACCCTGAAGGACCTGCTTGAGAGCCATGGAAGGAACGAATACTGAAGTAATGGTCAAAGGCACAAGTGTGGTGCAACCAGGAGCGAGATGGAAACGCTCATGGAGGTAAAAAGACGCCTCAAGAAATATGGTCCAAACCCTAGCATGGACCTGTTCCAGAGCGTTTGGAATGAGGTCTGTTTATTGCAGAAAGGGGAAGCTGTGCGGGACCAGGAAGATTTTAACCCTCTGCATGGGGAATACAATAAATACAAGGTCCCAGGCTGGATTGAGCCAGGAGACATTCGTAGCCAGGAGGAGAACTGGCTGGCCACTACACCACACACCCAGAGGGTGCCTACAGACTTGGATTGGCAGAGACCAGGGATTTTGGAAGCATCGGCTTCTGCCAACGCCAAGACCCAAACAAAATATGCCTCCGCACCAACCGTGACCGTCAACCCACTCTCAAATAAGGCTAAAAAGAAGCGGAGGGGTGGACGGGTGAAAGAAATGGAGGTGGTGTTGGATGCAGAATGCAAATTTTGTGACCCGTTTCGAAGGGAGGTAGAGACATTGAAAGGGCAACTAGAAGCTGCCACCCAGAGCGAGAAAGAGACTGGCCTGCAATTGCACCAGCTACAGGATGAGCTGCAAGATGGCCAGAGAGAGCTGGATGAGGTGAGACTATCCAGAGATGCCGCGGAGGCGAATGTACAGCGCCTGGAGATGGAAATCACTGGCTTACGGGACTTACTTACAGCTGCTGAGCGAGCCAAGGATAATGCTGCTCGGGAGCGAGAAGAGGCCATGTCCATTGGCGTTTTAAAAGTCCAGGAAGCCATGGGGGAAAAGTGTCTCCTGGAATCCCAGATTATGGAGCTGACAGAGAAGCTGAAAGACGAGCAGAGTAATGCTGAGCGAGTAGGTGAGAATCTCAAAAAGGCCAGACTGCTGAATGAGCAACTGAGAGCAAACGGAGAGGCAGAGCGAACAAAGGCTCAGCTACTCGAGAAGTCATGTCAACAGCTGGAGGGTCAATTCCAAGAGCTAAAGGCTGAACTCCAGGCTTCTATCACTGCCTAGGAAGGAAAATGTCAAGCGCTTCAGGAGCAGCTTGATGCCGAGACTGAGCAATGCCATAGTATAGGTGAGCAGTTGCTACACTCTGAAAGCAGTCTGTACACGGCACAGCAACAGCTGGAAAATGGGAGGCTCCATACAGTACTACACCATCAGGTACAGGCCAAGCTGCAAGCTTCAGTTATTGAACTGAAAGCAAAGACTTTACAGCTGAACGCCAAGATTAAACAACAGCAGGCTTTCAGAGAAGAGGCTGCACTCCTTCCCACTGCGCAAGGGAGATGCAGTACAGGTGGCCTGGATCCCCAGTTTGAGGGGACAGCGATTATGGAGCCTGTGGACTTAATTTTGTTCAACTAGAAACCTGAGGCGCTCACAGTGGATTTGGCAGAAATTCTAAGGCTGGACTCTGTGCTGGCATTGGAGTGTGCCTTGTCCCCGATGAACCTAGAGACCCCTATGGACCAAGGTGGCGCCAGAGAGGGGACCTCTTCTCACCTGCACAAGAGACCAGGAGAACTGGTGAGTAACCATCCTGAGAGGCTACCAAATTCCTGGTCCCAGGACGAATTGCATCCATTTGGGATTGTGGGGTGGGCCCCTTTTGAATGTTTGGGAGGGGGGCATCAGCAGAAGAAGAGACTGGGGACTGTAAATGATGACTGGGTTCTGGTTCTGGGGCTTCAGAAATATGCTGGAGAAAAAGACATGTGGGGAGGAGGCCCAGTGTGCCCACTACTGAACAATTTTTCTCTGTGGACTGTGGTGGCCTGTTGCGTGGCGCACCTCTTACCCAGGGACTATGGACCCACAACCCTGCAGCGACCTTCAGACCCCACTGATGGTGCGTGTGCACCAGCACCCTGAAACTTTGAGGATGGCACAGAAAAGGGACAAAGTGAGAAGTCTCGTCAGTGGTAAGCGATCCATTTGGGATCTAAGCTTTTCCTGCCGTTCTGGAAGGGGGGACATATGTCATTGAACTGACGTAGCGCTCCACGCTTCAGACCCCAAGAGACTTTATGTTCATTTATATCGTGTGATTTTAAATATATTTTACATTGTTTGGTTTTAGTTTAAATTAGTTTAGTGTAAAATGGCATTGCTTTAGTTTTAAATATACTTATATTTCTTTAGGTAGAAATGTGTTTTTTTTTAAAGATACTACCTGCAGCGAGTTCAAATGCTTTCTTTCGTATAGATTGTAAAATAGGTTTGAGTAATTTGTGATTAGGCAAAAGGGTTTTCTCTTTGTTCATCTGCTATCTGTTTACATGTCTCAGAGGTTGGGAGTCACCGATTTCCTTTACAATAGATTATGTAAATGATGTGTGATATTAAGAAAGAGGAATGTTTATTGTAAATATCTGACATAATGTAATTAGCATTTAAGTAGGTCAATGTGGGTTATTTATGCAAATTATGGCTTTTGGATCTCAGCATAAATTGTGGCGTTTTTGTTCATTAAAGATCTCAGACAGAGAGAGAATCCTGTTGGAACATACAGCCGCGTCTGGTGTCTCCTTCAACTATGCTACACTCAACCTCAGAAGGCACAGAGCGGCCTTCTGGAAATTCCTAACGGCTCCAGGGCAGAGAAACCGAAGCAGGCAGGTCAAGCTGCTCGAGGCGCTGAAGACAGCGCTCCCAGTAGCCGGGCTGACCGCAACGAAGGGGTGTCTGGAGAGTCAGGACAGGCGGAAGAGAACGGTTCCGTCACATCCCCGCATCACCTTTTCCCATGACAGACTGCAGGATTTCTCACGCGCAGCCCTATCCTCTGGAACACAATCCCTCGTATGGTCAGACTCTCCCCTAGTTTCCCTTCATTCAAACGCTCACTTTAGACATTCCTATTTAGGGACACCTACCACCCAACTCACTGATACACCTCACTGCCCCAACCAGTCCATCACCCTCACCTTGCAGTCCTCTCCTCCTGTTTCCACCCCAACCCTTCTAGATTGTAAATTCCCACAGGAATAGGGCCCTCGTTTCCTCTTGTACTGGTTTATCAAAATGTTGGTCAGTCTCAGTGTATTGTAACCCTGTCTATATTGTACCCATTGTTCAGCGCTGTGGAATATGCTGGCGCCATATAAATAAAATATAATAATAATACCTATATTTCAAAAACCAAAGATGTTACAGGCGTGAAAATTGGTATTTACAATCATCTTGAAAAGTAAAAAAACATGTGTTTTACCATTTTCAGAAGATCCAGTTGATACACTGGATCAGCAAATCAGAGGGATGTTGTTTCTTCACACAGAATGAAGTCTCTATGCAGCTTCTCTCACAGCACACTTTCTTTTTGCTACGACATGTCTGCTTCTCTCTCACAGCCAGGGCTCACACACTCCCTCAATGCTCCGGCATGTCTGCCCCCTCTCACAGCCAGGGCTCACACACTCCCTCACTGCTCCAGCATGGGAGAACCTGTTATATTATTGCTGAACCTCGACCCACCTAAGCTATGTAATGGCACCAGACTGCAAGTAAAAACACTCCTCAGAAATGTGATTGAGGCTACGTTGTGGCCAGGGGAGTCGGTGTTCATACCACAAATACCACTTATACCTTCAGACTATCCATTTCAATTTAAAAGACTTCAGTTCACCCTAAAGGTTTGTTTTGCGATGACCATCAACAAGTCTCTGGGACAGACTTTGAAGGTAGCAGGGATTTACCCAAAGGCAGACTGCTTCCCACATGGGCAGTTTTACATCTCCTGTTCCAGAGTGCGCTCACCTAACTCTCTGCTGATCTGAGCACCTAAAAGAAGAGCCACTAATGTAGTTTTCATAGAAGTATACTCAGCTTTTTTTTCTATGTTCCAGATGCCAAAAAACAAAATTATTATTTATGTCTGTATCAGTCTGTTTGCATTTACAACACAAAAAAAATTCATGGATGCATATGAATGGAACAACTTTGTTTTGTAGCCAGTAAGCCTTGACTAACGTCTGCAATAAACATTACTTATTATATTAAGACATCAACCTGTAAATTATATTTACTGCGGGCAAAAGCTAATATATACTGTACAATATATATATATATATAATCTTCTACAAGCAGTAGTACATTGCCGGGTGATAGAAATATTTTTTGTACAAAGATTTGTGTATAAATTTTAGTCCTGAATTAGATTATTCTAGACAAACCGTTTTTAATACCAGTGGGACCTTACCAGTGTATGAAACAATACTATAGAAAAAAATCAGTGTAATCAACAGGTTTTTTCTTTTTATTATTCTGTATGTTGATGTCTGGTTATAACATAATGTGTATATATATGCACCATTACATTAGTGATTGCAGGAATTGTGTCAGTTATTTTTATATGCACAGTATTTTTTAAAAAAGGTGTTTAATTTTTCTGTAAATATACTTAACTGCTAGGCGTCATTCCATCCATACATAGAGCAAGTACATGACAGTACAGACAATGTGTGCATTTAGTTTAATATGCAGTATTATGATCATTTTCCCTGTGACAATATGTAAACCTTTTGTTACAGGGAGAACATTTGATTGAAGCATTTCAGCTACTTATACTTTTCCTCTTTTTTTCCCTACAAACAATGGCTTTATAATTACATTTCAAACAAAGATCAGGACTGGGGAATAATTTACACGTAGCTAGTGGGAGTTGAATATAGTTTCATCAGAAAATGATACTGGTGACTGGAAGTAATAACTTGTGGAGAAAAAGCTTACCATGGTAACAGTTCAGTATTATTTGGGCTATTCTTCTTACACACTATCCCGGAAAGCACTCTAATCCTGTGTATATGGATGCTATTAGACTGTATTCTGGCTAAGACAGTAACAAGAAGCTACAAGTGTTGAAAGTCCATTAGCGGTTCCCTTTAACCGGCTCGATAACAAGTAAGCTGCAATGTTAACAGCTCAGCTTGTAAAGTTAAGGAGTCACTGATTCCGGCATTGTTGCCACTGGTATAGTCCTGGGGTCCATATGATCCCATGTAAAATTGTAAAAGCCAGTCTAGCAGGATTACACATGGCTGGCGGAAGGACACTGGGAACAATTTGTTCTTTTGTGTCTTTTTGCGTCAAGACAAAGCAGTGCTACCTTCTACCTACTTTAGTACTTTTTATTGGGAAGAACATTTTATAAGTGATTCATAACCAAATTACTAGCATATGAAGTGACAATAAGCATTTTTTATTCTTTAATTTGTGTTTTATTCATATTATTCATGTTACACCAAGGGGATTAAAAGTAAAGGGAATTGGACAGCTCTGGCATACAGGGGTTGTAGAATACAACCTCTTAACACTATTCTGCTGATGAAATGCAGGAGAATGTACACAGGCTGTCTACAAACATAGCACTAGACAAGAATTGTTCCCTTGGGATTAATGTGTGGATTGAGGGGGTTAATACATATTAGTATCAATTAACTATTTTTACTATTATTTATATTACAGTATTAATGGGTCCTGTTTAATTTTACAGCGTTAAATTAAAAATGCTTTGGGAAAAAAAACCAATACAAATATTTTCATTTTTTTATTAAAAATTTTTAATTTACAATTTTATATAAATAAAAATGAATTGTAAATAGCAAAACCTCATATTTTTAACTATAATAAGAAACTTTTTAAATCTACACTAAAGTAAGCCCCTTGCTTTCTCACACAACTCTTGCATAAGATGTGGATCACTATGGTGGAAGAAAGGAATAGAATTATAAAAATATTTAACCGTAATGCTGTGATTTGTGTAACTAGAAAAGGCCTGGGATTTAGTTTAATGGCTTACTCCGTAACAGGTAAGGTGTTATTTACCTGTATACTATATCTATTATGTGCTAACAACGCATGTAATAACATTGTACCTGCTTTTTTTAATCCGCTGTTCAAGAATGACTGAGTATTTAGGAGACAGGAACGATCAGAGCGAGATAAAAGAAGCAATATATGGAAAGAAAGGGAAACAAGACAGTGGTGTGGAGAAAAGGATAGATCACATGTAATTGGAGATCTATAATTCCATGGCTGCTACAAAATGAGTTTACTAATTGCTTAACAAGAAGTATTAGCGAGGATTCCATGGCTGATTTAATAAAACATAAACCCTGGTTATAATATTACTAAGTTTACATTTTCTGCTGCATTAAATTGCACACTGGATAAATAATGAGAATGGCATAATTAACGTTTTGCCAAAGTTGAAGAACACTCTTGCAAAGTCTACCTTCCCATTGGGGGATAAACAAGTACAGTACTTCTGCTTGTGCAATCACACAAGCTGTTAGTCACATAATGAATTTACTGTAACACCATACAAAGGAACTTAATACAAATCTACCCAAAATAATAATGGTGTCACCTCTGCAAGATTCAGGTAAGATTACCCTGAACTCTCAAGGTGGGTGTACAACGATGCCGTCTACTGTAGCCACCAAGGCTGTCTTTTTTTGGATTTATGCCCATTGACAGTTTGCGCACACATTCGGTCAATCTGATACATATTGACTTTGAAGATTCTCCTCTCTGCTATGCCCGTCATGACACATAGATAACGTGACTGTCAAAGGTGAAATTAATTTTGGATCGTGCTACTCCATGTGCCAGTAGCTGTCATTTTGGCAAAATATTATGGGTGATACATTGCTCACTTTAACTCTGGCATAAGGAGGTTTGAGTTGGAGGCTCTACCCATATAGATGTTTATGGAGATCTTGGTGTTGTGATTTAACCCTTGCTATTATCCTGACAGTTACAGTTGCTGACCAATAGCAGGGGAATGTGAAAGAACGTGCACTAGGTACAGTAGATCTGCATAATGGTGGAAGCACCTCAAAGTGCTAGTTGGATTAGGTGTTGTCAAACTATTCGCACTAATTTATTTGCAGTATAAACTATATTGGGGCCGCTAGATTTCAGTGCCACCACTTTCGTTTTTTATGATACATTTAAGTTCATACTTGAAGATGAGAGAAATCTCAATGTATCTTTCCTGGTAAAATACTTAAAGCACTCAAGATCGAGAACTTTTGTATTTTTTTAACAACAACAGTGGATTTTGGTGGAAAAGCTGAACACCTTTTGTTTATTTTCTGGTATAAATAAACCTACCATAAATGGAATTGATCCTCTTGTAAACCCTTTACATGCATTCTCTGACACCAAGTAATAAATATGGTATAGTTTGGGAAATACCTGTAAGATTGTACTCTGTAAAGGATCTGAATTGCTATCACAAAGATTATATTGATTTGGTTTCAATATATGACTAGTGATGTAAAAAAAAGTGTCAATACATTATAATTCAGGAGTTCATATATTCGATCTCAAATCTAATACATTATTAAATGGGTTAAGCAATAATGTAAGAATTAGAAACAGTTTGAACTATATTTGTAAACCATTCAATCTGAACAATATATACATCATCACCAACTTCATTTCACTTCCAAAGGTTGCATTTTTTTTCCTATGGCTGATCCACTAATCTCACTTATAGAAAAAACGTCTTCCTTTTATATGCCTGAGCAGTTCAGTTTCTGGTTTTGAAAAGAAAATTGGTAAATGCTGCCACCTGTGGCCAAAATAAAGATGATGTATGTCGGCGTGTATGGGATCAGTGACTTTGCAGGGAAAATAAAGGATTTATGGAAAGTGGGAACTGGAAAAAATGAATTAGCCAAACAGTGGTTCAGTAAAGGGTTAAAATGAATAACACTAATCATTATGTAAAATTTAAATTGTCATACATACAGGGTTATTCAAAGAGCTCCGAATTGGGGGCCTAAAGGTAACTGAACGCTTAAATTCAGCGTACGGTTACTCCCGGCCATTCGGCTATTCAGAGAACAGGCAGCTCGCCAAATGTTGGCGAATTGCCTGCACATACGGTGACTGTTAGTTACCTGTTCGAGGGCAGTGAAATCCCCATAGAGAAGCAATGCTTCGTCTATTCAGAGAACACAAAACAGCTGCTCGGATTTCTCTGGCGTTTTTGGCGGGGTTAATCCAGATGTTTTTGGGGGTTTCGGTGAGTTTTCGTCGGGTTTGCGGCAGCTTTTCCCTGCACTACGTCAGCCCTGTGGTGCTTGCTGGGTACACCGCAGGGTTGCCGAAATCGGATCACCAAATCGCACCGAATTGAACGATAAGTCACCGAATGTTTTCGATTCTCTTTGAATAACCCTGATAGAGTGTAGCTGCAATTTCTTTGCAAATAATTTCGTTGAATATACATGGCACACATCCACCCCTTTCTAACTCAAAACTCTAGTAAAATACTCTTCCATTTTCTTATTATTTCCCACCTTGTCTGTTGTAACCTTCTCCTCATTGGCCTTACATGATCACAGGTTGTCCCACTATAGTCTATAATTAACAGATCACTCCAATACAAAATTACCCTTCCTTTTATAGCACTTAAATAATTGGACAGATACTGCTGACAGCCTATGTCCAATTATTATATTAGTTTTTTTTCTTTTACTTTAGGTGTAAATACTTACTTTTCCTCCCCCTCCAGCTCAGGAATTCCATAATGCGGACATCCTAGCAGCTTCTAAAGTAGCATAGGCAATGCAATTCAGTGTCAATCGGAACTTGCGCAATTCTGTAGGCAAGTGCCTTTGCTCCTGCACAGGGCGATAGAGTGGAGCTGCACAAGCACATGCAGAACCAACCCATTGTCGGCCTTCTCTCTGAACACTCACAGCTGCGAGTGTTCAGAGAGAGGATGAATTCAGCATGCAGAGCTGGGCACTTTGCTTCTCTGGGTAATGTCTCTGCGATATCAGAGCTAACATTAAGGGGGTTATTCAGAGAGATGTGAAAACCAGAAGAATTGGCAGGAGAAGAGAACAATCTAGACCAAATAGCCGTTTTGGAAAGTGAGATAAATAGGAAAAAATTTCTGGTTCGGCTATTTTGACCTAGAATTTTCACTTCTCCAGTCATTCTCCTTGTTTTCCCCTCTCTCTGAATAACCCTGTATGTCTCAAAGCAGGGCCGGCGCTGCCGCTGCGCTTCCTGCACCAAGTCCACGCCTCCATCTCCTTGACGCCGGCAGCGACGTCAGCACGCAGAGACTGGCTATGAGGAGGCGGAGGCGGAGCGGCAAGGCAAGGCAAGTACCCACGTTTGAGCTGGGGAGCCTGGCGCAAATACCTACATGTGAGCTAGGGAGCCTGGGGCAGATACCCACGTGTGAGCTGGGGAGCCTGGGGCAGATACCCACATATGAGCTGGGGAGCCTGGGGCAGATACCCACGTGTGAGCTGGGGAGCCTGGGGCAGATACCCACGTGTGAGCTGGGGAGCCTGGGGCAGATACCCACGTGTGAGCTGGGGAGCCTGGGGCAGATACCCACGTGTGAGCTGGGGAGCCTGGGGCAATATACCCACGTGTGAGCTGGGGCAGATACCCATGTGTTAGCTGGGGAGCCTGGGGCAGATACCCATGTATGAGCTGGGGAGCCTGGGGCAGATATCCACGTGTGTGCTGGGGCAGATATCCATGTGTGCTGGGACAGATATCCATATGTGTGCTGGGGCAATATATACATGTGTTAGCTGGAGGCAAATATACCCATGTAAGAGCTGGGGGTAAATTTACCCATGTAAGAGCTGGGGGTAAATATACCCATGTAAGAGCTGGGGGTAAATATACTCATGTAAGAGCTGGAGGCAAATATACCCATGTAAGAGCTGGGGGTAAATATACCCATGTAAGAGCTGGAGGCAAATATACCCATGTGAGAGCTGGGGGTAAATATACCCATGTGAGAGCTGGGGGTAAATATACCCATGTGAGAGCTGGGGGTAAATATACCCATGTGAGAGCTGGGGCAAATATACCCATGTGAGCTTTCTTTTTTGGGGGGTGCAAGTAGCTGGTCTTGCCTAGGGCGCAAAATAGTCTAGCACCGGCCCTGTCTCAAAGGCAATTACAAGTCCCGTATGTGGTTCTGGGATAGATAAAGTATACATGGGTTGCGTCTGATCCTCAAGCCCTGGACAGCCCCTACTGCTTTCCAGTGCAGTTCTAATTTTGGAGAAAGCCTGTGCAGTACAGATGCAAGGTGTTCCTGTCATTTTCATTTGCATGTATCAGGCATTTATACAGATATTATTTTTATATTCTTTTGGTATTTGTTGGAAGCTGCGTTGCTAATAATCTCATCATGAGCATGACAACGCTCCACAAGTAGGATATCAGACCATTTTTAACCGATAACTGATTTTTTACTGATAATTTCAATTTAAAATTGAGCGAAAGCACACAGTGTTTCAAATAAATATTACGGAAATATGGTTTCACCGAAAGGGGGTTGATAGTGAAAAAGAATTAAAAGAACACTCTAGATTCATTGTGGCTCTGAGGGCACAACAAAGGATTTGATTTGCATGCATTTTTTAGGGTATGTATAACAATTTATGCATTCATTTTTCTTTTTTCTTTCTGACAGCCCCAGCATGTCTTCCCTGTGATTATTCTCAAAATGAAGGCTTATATAGACCTATTCAAATTGTGCCATGCTCATTCTGCTTCAGATCAGTTTTTAGCAGCTAATGTCACTATTGTTAAAGTACCAAAAGCTAAAACAGCGACATTTATTTTGTCATTTAACCATTAAGTTATTTGTATGAATTAATTTACTTCTTTTGTGTGTCAAATTACTAATTATACCACTATTTTTATTTCATATTCTTGACTTTGAAGATTAGTTTCTATTGTTCTACATTTAAAATAACGTTTTTGACAGCTGCAGGATTAACCCCTTCACTACTAAGTGATTTTCCAAAAAATACATTGTCAAGAACCACTGCTCTGGTGGGGGGTGCCTGAAATAGTTTTCATCACACCTGGTGCAATGAGGCTATGATGCTGGCCGGGATTCCGGAGGCAGGGCTGGCATCCCAGATGTCAACCTGCACAGGGAGACCTCAGCGATCGGCCGAAATACAGGCCGATCGTCGCTGCGAAGACAGGACACGTTCAGTGCATCTTCTGCATGCTGAGCCCGTGTGAGAGAACACGCTGAGCATGTCCTTTGCAGCGAAGCAGTTAAATAGAAATACAAAAAATAAGCTGGTTACACCATCATGGTGAAAAAATTGGAGTTGACTTGTTACAGAGAATGCAACATTTTCAAGTGTGTCAAAAACGCAAATTTTGACATCCCCCTACAGAACCTAAAAATACCCCCACAGACGCTGAGTATATCTGCCAGACACCACAGATCTTTACACCCATAATAGCCACCATCGAGAAAACCCTCCTTGCAGAGCTTACTTTTGGTAGGGAGATTCTGCACATGCAGAAAGTGCTCCCCGTGGTGTGCCCAGAATCAGCACTTTTTATTGATCAAGATGAATAGGGACAACATTCTCCCTGCTGGCAGTGCACAGCACTGCACCATTCACTCTCCAACCTAGGCGTTATGAGGATGAGTTGCCATGCTTCTGGTTCTAATCTTGTAATAAGTGCAACCACCAGTTTGGCACGCTAAACAACTGCCTAGTTCCTCTAGTGGTCTCACTGGCACGGTGCGTGGATATTTGTGTTTATAAAACACTCTGTACTCAATCTCTCTTTAGAGTTGCCTGCAGCATTTTTCATCTCTCAGTGAGGGCTAATTTGAGGACCCTTGATTTTACAAGCTTTGCTTTTGATTATGTTCAGCCAACAGTTTTCCCATAAACTCAAATTCTCAATCACTCTTGATAAAGCCTGTATTCAGGTGAAACACGTTGAGTGTTTATGTTTTAACTGGTTGTATGTTATTCTGATCTGGCTATGGAATTCATTTTGGATACAATGTATTTGTGGTTCCAGTAGGCATTTTTCACTACCGAGGTATAAATAGAGCCACTATTCAATGATGGCAAGTGATATTTTTTTTCCAGTTTCTTTGGTGTAGTAATTGACTGGGTTGTTTTCATTGTTTACATTGATTGTATGCTTATTGATACTCACCCATATGTAGTCTGCAGACGTCTCTGTCCCGTGTACCCCTCATGTTCCATTTTGTGCCAGTACATTCATATTCCTCTTGATTTGTATTTTATTTGCCTTTGTGTTTATGGTCTTGTGTTAGAATTTGTGGTTTTGAATTTAATCAATAATAAAGTCTTGATTTTATTATAATTATCTTTGGTATACAGATCCAACCAATACGCTTTGGGCTTGAACCCAGTGAGTGTAGTGAGTGTGATTGTTGTTAGAAATGAATTTTAGAATCAAATTAATTATGGAAAGTGCAGTATAAAATATAAAAAGTCGAGTGGTTTTGCCTAGCAGTACAGACCTGTATCTGTAGATTACCTAATAAACTTGAGGGCACAATATGATTAATTATTTTTTGTCTATACCTCATGTAATGAAATGCAATCTTTTATGCTAAGGGTCAATTCCTTTACCAGAAACATGCACAGCTATTTACATATACAGGTCGGGCAGAGATACAGTGGAATATCTGTGAAAAGAGAATTGAAACTGCCCCTTTGCTTGGAGTTTGGTTATTTTTCAAATTCAGTATAGTACCATTATGACATTTGTCCCCACATCATCACTTTTTTGACAATAGTAGTGTTATTGTTGTGCCTCAGGCTAACTATTATGGTATTTTATGTGATTTCATAATTATATCTTACAGGTTAATAGCATGGACTTACAGTACCTCCAAGCCAACACCGCTACACTTACAAAAACTTCAGAAAAATTGCTTTGACGGCAGTCTGTTTCACACCATTTTTACTTAAAAATACACAAATGTGGGCGACAGATCCTTTTGTGTATGTAATGATTGAGCTAGTAACAATCTTCTTGTCCTTTTCAAACAACTCTCATCATATTCTGAGTATAGCAGAGCCAACTGTGTTAGGCAGCAAGCTTTCTAATTCGAGTGTTCCTTTTCTGCACACAATCCCAATTAACTTTCATATGAAACTAGAAGGAGTATATTACGTATTCAGAAGAACTCATTACAGAATTCCAAGAACAATTGATAGCTTTTATTATTTCTTAGTTTACCATCATTTATCAAAACATATGCAATACATTTTTAAACAACCCCACATGGGGCTAGATTCTGTGTCAAATGCAAACTTAACCAGAGCTGTTGTACCAGAGACGTTAAAGTCCATCTAGTTTGTAAGTTTACATCACCTCTGGTTAAGTATAAACACTGGCGTCGTAACGTGGGGGCGGGGGGTGTGGGCCGCACCAGGTGACACCCGCCTTTAGGGTGACACCGTCACCCTAAGGGCGGGGGTCTCACCCTCCGCCACGTATTCGCTCCCTGCGAGCGTCCGAAGCATGCAGCTTCGGCGCTCGCCTGGAGGAAACACGTCACCAGCCAATCGCGGCTGGTCACGTGGCTTCCCCATGCGAGTGCCCAAGCTGCATGCTTCGGACGCTCGCAGGGAGCGAATACGCTGCGGAATATGCTGGCGCTTTATAAATAAAGAATAATAATAATAATAAAATACGCGGCGGAGGTGAGCTGGGGCATATCCATGAGGAGCTGGGGCAGTATCCATCTGGTGCTGGGGCATTATCCATGAGGTGCTGGGGCATATCCATTTGCTGGGGCAGTATCCATGAGCTGCTGGGGCATATCCATGAGGTGCTGGGGCAAATCCATGAGCTGCTGGGGCAAATCCATGAGGTGCTGGGGCATATTCATGAGCTGCTGGGGCATATCCATGAGGTGCTGGGGCAAATCCATGAGGTGCTGGGGCATATCCATTTGCTGGGGCAGTAATCCATCTGCTGGGGCATATCCATTTGCTGGGGCAGTATCCATGAGCTGCTGGGGCATATCCATGAGGTGCTGGGGCATATCCATGAGGTGCTGGGGCAAATCCATGAGCTGCTGGGGCATATCCATGAGGTGCTGGGGCATATCCATGAGGTGCTGGGGCATATCCATGAGCTGCTGGGGCAAATCCATGAGGTGCTGGGGCATATTCATGAGCTGCTGGGGCATATCCATGAGGTGCTGGGGCAGTATCCATGAGCTGCTGGGGCATATCCATGAGGTGCTGGGGCATATCCATGAGCTGCTGGGGCAAATCCATGAGGTACTGGGGCAAATCCATGAGGTGCTGGGGCATATCCATGAGCTGCTGGGGCATATCCATGAGCTGCTGGGGAAAATCCATGAGGTGCTGGGGCAAATCCATGAGGTGCTGGGGCAAATCCATGAGGTGCTGGGGCAAATCCATGAGGTGCTGGGGCATATCCATGAGGTGCTGGGGCATATCCATGAGTTGGGGCAATATCCATGAGCTGGAGCAATATCCATGTGCTGGGGCAGTATATCCATGAGCTGGGGCAGTATATCCATGTGCTGGGGCATATCCATGAGCTGGGGCATATCCACGAGCTGGGGCAAAATCCATGAGAGGAGCTGGGGCAAAATCCACGAGAGCAGCTGGGGCATTATCAATTAGAGCAGCTGGGGCAGTATATCCTTGAGCTGGGGCAGTATATCCATGAGCTGGGGCAGTATCCATGTGCTGGGGCAATATCCATGAGCTGGGGCATATCCATGAGCTGGGGCAAAATCCATGAGAGGAGCTGGGGCAAAATCCATGAGAGCAGCTGGGGCATTATCAATTAGAGCAGCTGGGACAGTATATGCATGAGAGCAGCTGGGGCAGTATATCCATGAGAGGAGCTGGGGCAGTATATCCATGAGAGGAGCTGGGGCAGTATATCCATGAGAGGAGCTGGGGCAGTATATCCATGAGAGGAGCTGGGGCAGTATCCATGAGAGGAGCTGGGGCAGTATCCATGAGAGGAGCTGGGGCAATATCCATGAGAGGAGCTGGGGCATATCCATGTGTGCTGGGGGCAGTCTCCATGAGAGCTGGGGCAATATACATGTGTGAGCTGTTCTGGGGCAATATATCCATGTGTGAGCTGGTCTGGGGCAATATATCCATGTGTGAGCTGAGGCGCAATATATCCATATGTGAGCTGAGGCGCAATATATCCATATGTGAGCTGAGGCGCAATATATCCATATGTGAGCTGGGGCAATATATATCCATGGGTGAGCTGCTGGGGGCAATATATAACTGTGAACTGGGGCAATATATCCATATGTGAGCTGGGGGCAATATATATCCATGGGTGAGCTGCTGGGGGCAATATATCCAGAGCTGCTGGGGGCAATATATATCCATGTGTGCTTTCACTGCTTTCGAACAGGCAACGTACTTGCTGGCAGCTGGCAAAAGGTTGTGTGAGCATATGAGAGAGCTCCACAGTAATAAACCTCACAGTAATGTGCGCTGTGTGTATGAGCATTCAGTGTTATATGGGAGTACTGATTTAGGAGTAAGAGTAGTTAAAAAAAATCTGTAAAACTCGGGGGGGGGGGTGACACCATAAGTTACCGCACTGGGTGACACCAACCCTAGTGACGCCACTGAGTATAAACCTGACTTGGGTCCCTATTCAGGATTTAGTAGAAGATCTTTATATTCCACCTGTATTGGTTGAGGGTGGTCTGAACCCAGTATGCAGGGGCATACTGGTAAACAGACAGGAGAGACCAGGATTCTTGGAAATGTACCTTGGTGGGTGGTAGACAGGATACAAGGGGGGGGACTCCAGGCAAGGTACATGTGGGTATTCCAAAAGAATGGTCACAGGACGGTCCTTAGGTCAAAGGCTGAGAGAAGGCGGCAATCTTTGGGCAAAGCAGGGGGTCTGGTACACAGCAGTTCAATAGTAGACCAGGGAGCTTCAGGAAGCACGTCTGGTTTCAAACACAGCTTAGCACCTTACAGGGTTATCCAAAGAGATTCGAAAAGTCACCGCACGTTCGGTGACTTTTCGTTCTCTTCAATTCGGTTCCTTTTGCCGATTGCATTTCGGTGACCCTGCGGTGTATTCAGCAAACAGCACAGGGTCCCCAAATTGCAGGGAAAAGCTGCCGAAAACCTGACGAAAACTAACCGAATGCATGCTGAAAACAAGCAAAAACATCTGGATTAACCTTAGAAAAACCCGAACAGGAGCCGAACATGAGCCGAATCACACAGAGCCGAAGCAGCTGTGACGTAGAGGAGGCAGTGAATAAATTAGAAAAACCATTTGTATGAATCTGGGAAAATGAAACGCTGTTTGCAAAGAAACTACGGAGCGAAAATGTCTGAAATTTTCACAGGAGGTCCAGGGAATGATAATAAAGAGGGCTGTTACAAAAAAATAAGTAAACTGAAAAAAAATAAAAAAAAAATCGGACTTTTAAAAAAAAAAAAAAAAATCTGAAAAATGCTTAAAGTATCCTAAAAAATCTATAAATAAAGAGACTCTTTGCTGCAGAATTTTATAATGAACGGTTTATTAGATATTGAATTAAAACGGGAATATTTTTAACATTGAAGCCTATGGGATTCTCCTGAATAAATTTGCCGAATTAAACCACCGAATGGCAGGGCATTAGGGGAACCTTTCACTGCTGGTTTGTGTTCTCTGAATAGCCGAAGCAGTGCTTCTCTATGGGGATTTCACTGCCCTCGAACAGGCACCGAACAGGCACCGTATGTTCAGGCAATTCGCCAGGATTTGACGTATTGCCTGCTCTCTGGATAGCCGAATGGCCAGGAAAGGTAACCGAACGCTGATTTTCAGCGTTCGGTTACCTTTCTCAAGCAATTCGGAGCTCTTTGGATAACCCTGTTAATGCTGAAGCCCTGAGTGAAGGGGGAGTTGACCTTTATTCAGGACAGGGGTGTGTTGTGTGTTGGCTGTGTTTAACTGTTTGTTTGGTTTCAGGATATCAGTAGTGAGTGCAGCACTTTACATGTGCTGCCTGAACATGGATAGCAAGCACGGTACAGTCAGCAGCGGGAGGCATGGACCAGGAAACGTTTCAACTCAAAAGGAGTCTTTTTCAAGCCTGAGGGTCCAAGTGACATAACCACATATAAATACCAAGGAAAGCAATTAAATCAATCAAAACAGATTAAGACTCCATAGAATGAACATTATACAAGTGAATAGTCACACTATCCTATAAATAACAAAAGTTACTAGTGCATCAATAATAGACATAATTTAATTTAAAAGTGAAAAATGCAAATGGTAAAATATCATAGATAATCAGCATAGAATCTCTGAAGAGAAAAAAAATATATAAAAATCAATATCATATTATATATTCTGTATGTATATCTATGTTCATATCAACATACATACATATGAGACATAACTCATTTAAAAAGAATGAACCACAATACAAAGCCTTTATCAAAAAGATCTTATAAAAATACTGAAAGATCAAAATCCCTTTTACGATGACGCGGCTCCAAGCTAACCAACGAATGGATCCAGAAAGCCTCACGTCTTTTTAAGTATGCATATTCTATCCCCCCCCCCCCCACACACCCAGTGGTAAAAGGGACTGTGTCAATAGTTTGGAATTTCAATTATGTAACCGTATGCCCTAGTTGAGAAAAATGGAAAGGAACTGGCTTATCAATTAAATTTAGGCCAAATGTCTAATTTATGTTTAGAATCCCAGATTTTTCTATCCCAGAGATTTTTTGTCGTTTAACCAAATTAAATTAATTAATAAGGTGTTGCTAATGGTTAATAGTTCATGTCACATTTTTCCATTAGGAGCTCACAAATACCTGACAGAATAGTGCCCTTGTATGACAGCCTACAGTTTTTGAAGTTCATTCCTATAGCAGACTGGGTTAGTTGCAGGATGGATAGACCACAATAGCATTTTGTTGATGTTATGGTTCAGCTCAGGTATTTCCTAGTAAGGGCAGATACCACATGGACATGGGTATTCCTATTTATTTTGTTTTCCTAAGAGACATGAGTCTGGCTGGCTTGCGATATACGTACTGTAACCATATGTAATATACTTTCTCAGGATGATGGTAGTCTCCACACAGGCCAACGAGTGAGTGGCACTTGATCAAGGAGCTCGTAGGAGATTTAAAAGCCCCAATAGACGTGGAGGCATCCTTCTGAATGCCAAAAAGAATGTCTCTTTTTTAGAGGACCCTTGGTCCACCGAGAATTTACCGAAAGAAAGACTCAGACCCCGTCAAAAATGAGGTTACAAGACACGAGATCAAAGCCGCCAGTTTCAGTAATGAACAATAGTATTATTAATTTATCTGCATTTAACCTTGAAACAAGACATATAGAAGTACTATCCAAGGGCTTATCATTTGTCCCTCGTCCGGGTTTTGATAAATTCTTATGGTTAAAAGATCTGAATTTATTTTCCAGGAAATTGGCATTGGTGTTGACACATGATAAGAAATTTGAAAACCAGGCTAAAAGCCTAGGCATCGATACTGAAGATGTACCACATTTGAGATCCCTGATAGATCTTCTTAATAGGGATGAGCCGAACACTCCCCGAGTTCGGTTCGAGCCCGAACCCGAACTTCCCATTTGTTCGGGACCGAACCCGAACTCGAACCCCATGCAAGTCAATGGGGCTGAAAATTCGTTTTTTAGAGTGCCCTCCAAGAGGGCATATATGCTACATATTTGCGATAAAAGGTGTATGGGGGTCCGGGTAGTGCCCTGGGGGACAGGAAACAAGGACAAAAAGTAAAAAAAAAAGTTTTTAAAGGGACAGTGAGTTTTCCATGAAATAAGGGTTAAAAATAAAAACCAAAAATTCCTTCAAATATCGTGCCTAGGAGGTCCCCATAACCTGCCCGTGAAGTGGCGGATTCTAGGATGTATAGAAACACTTAAAAACAAAAAAAATGACGTTTCATATGACGGTAAATGCTTTTTCTTTAATCTATCCATAAACAACTGCTTGGGGCAGCAGCCTGTATGAAAAGACATTTTAGGACGCGCAGAAAAAGTTTAGTGATTTTTTTGGCTAAATTATTGTGAAACTTATGCAGACTTTTAATGAAAGTAACAATAGGTGCTTTAAAATTGGGCTTTTAGCATTGGCAACAGTGCCTTCACACCGTAACCCCTCTGAGGATATGAATCTGATACAGGCGGCAGTGGCAGTGCACCCAGATATTGTGCCTTTAGTGCCAGGCATGCAAGTACTATCATACAGTAACCCCTCTGTGGTATTGTGGAAGAATGCAGGGGTGGACCATGCGGTCCTATATTAAAAAGATATGAATCTGGGAATGGGCGTCAGTGCACCCAGATATTCTGCCTTTGGTGCAAGACTGCCAGGGCAGCAAGTATCATCATACAGTAACCCCTCTGTAGTATTGTGGAAGAATGCAGGGGTGGACCATGTGGTCCTATATTGAAAAGTTTTTGATCTGGTAATGGGCGTCAGTGCACCCAGATATTGTGCCTTTAATGCCAGGCCAGCAGGTATCATCATACAGTAACCCCTCTGTGGTATTGTGGAAGAGTGCAGGGGTGGACCATGTGGTCCTATATTGAAAAGTTTTTTATCTGGTAATGGGCGTCAGTGCACCCAGATATTGTGCCTTTAATGCCAGGCCAGCAAGTATCATCATACAGTAACCCCTCTGTGTTATTGTGGAAGAGTGCAGGGTTGAACCTTGCGGTCCTATATTAAAAAGATATGCATCTGGTTAAGGCATCAGTGCACCCAGATATTCTGCCTTTGGTGCATGACTGCCAGGGCAGCAAGTATCATCATACAGTAAGGCTGGGGTCAGACGAACGCAGTGTTAATGTCCGTTTTGCCCGCACATAAGTACGTCCGTGATAGCATACAATTGTGTTAAATGGAGCCCCACACACGAAGTACGTTCGCACAGAAGTGCGGGGGCTGACGGACGCTGCAAACGGACGTAGGTTAGGCAAGAAAGTAATACTGCTAGAACGGACGTGCAGAGTGCGCCACGTCCACAACGTCCGCATAGCTTTGTGTGTGAGTGATGCAACAAGGTCAGACAGACTGCATTTATACGTCCAGCATTTTTGTCGGACAGAATGTTCTTTCATTGTAATTTATTTTCCCTGCTACATCAGTCAAAAAATACGTCAGTGAAAAAAACGGACTGTGTGGCCACTACCTTGTCGTCAGTCAGTAAGTACGTCCGTACTGCACGGACGCACAGTCCGTAGAAAATGCGCTCATCTGACCCTAGCCTAACCCCTCTGTGGTATTGTGGAAGAGTGCAGGGGTGGACCATGTGGTCCTATATTGAAAGGTTTTTGATCTGGTAATGGGCGTCAGTGCACCCAGATATTGTGCCTTTAATGCCAGACCAGCAAGTATCATCATACAGTAACCCTTCTGTAGTATTGTGGAAGAGTGCAGGGTTGGCCCCTGCGGTTCAAAAAATAAAATGATATAAATCTGGCACAGGCATCAGTGCAGCCAAATATTGTGCCTTTCATGGCAGCAAGTGCCTTCACACCGTAACCCTGTTGTGGTATTGTGTAAGAGTTCAGTGCTGGAGGTTTTGTGAATGCAGAAGAGGACATCCCCTATCTATTCCATTACTTCAGCATCAGGGGATTGATAGCTGCTGATCCAGGACTGATTCATTTTTATAAATGTCAGCCGGTCTACAGAGTCGGTGGACAGACGCACTCTTTTGTCTGTGACAAAACCTCCAGCGGCACTGAACGTCCATTCGGAAAGCACGCTAGATGAAGGGCACCCTAGTAGCTGCATAACATATTGACTAAGTTCTGGCCAGTGATCCAATCTCAACACCCAGTAAGCCAGTGGATCATCTGCTGGAAAGGTATCCAGGTCTGCCCTTGCCCCTAGGTAGTCCTGCACCATATGGTGAAGACGCTGGCAATGGGTGCCTACATTTGACGTCCTTGAGCGTCGTGGACTAAAAAAATTTAAAAAAGCATCAGTCAAGCGGCCCTGGCCTTCACCGCTATTCCTCTGATCACCCGCAGCCTCAGAAGCACGTGTGTCAGCACTTGGTAATCTACCAGTGCCTGGAAAGGTGTTACACAAGTGTCGCTTTAGAGCGTCCTCAAGTTTTTTCATCCTGTGCTCCCTCTGTGCAGGCAGGATGAGCTCTGCAACTTTCCCCTTGTATCGTGGATCAAGAAGGGTTGCCAACCAGTAATGATCCCTCTCCTTGATAGAACGAATCCTGGGGTCCTTTAGCAGGCTTTGCATCATTAGGGAGCCCATGCAGCGTAGGTTGGAGGTGGCATTAGCTGCCGAGTCTTCCTTGTCAATGAGGATGACCGTATCGTGCACTTCCTCCTCCCAGCCATGCACAAGCCCTTCTGTTTCTGGGCACACAAAACCCTCCCTTGAGGAATCCCCACCTCCAATGCCCCCACTACTTAAATAGTCCTCCTCCTCCTCATCCTCCTCCTGTCTGATCTGAGTAGGACCCGCTGGAATGCTGTCTGCGGAAAGACTGGGGCCTTGAGAGCTAGGGAAGGCCTCCTCTTCCTCCTGCTGCTCTGCCTCTAGAGCGACATCTATAATTCCCCGCAGAGTGTGCTCCAGCAGGAACACTAAAGGAATTGTGTCACTGATGCATGCACTGTCCCTGCTCACCATCCTCGTTGCCTCCTCAAATGGTGACAGTACAGTGCATGCATCCTTGATCATCAGCCACTGCGGGGGGGAAACCAAGTTGACCTGAACCTGTCCTTGTGCCATACTCACACAGGTACTCGTTGATGGCCCTCTGCTGCTTGTGCAGACGCTGCAGCATTGCTAATGTCGAGTTCCACCTGGTGGGCATGTCACAGATCAGACGGTTTGTGGGAAGGTGGGAATGACCGTCTGTAGTGGCTGCAGACCTTTCTGGCCTGGATGAGAAGCTCTGGCAGCCCTGGGTACTTGGTTAGGAAACACTGTACCACCAGATTTAGGACGTGTGCTAAGCATGGTACATGCATCAATTTACCCTTGCATAGGGCGGAGAGAAGGTTGCTGCCATTATCGTAGATGATCATTCCCAGCTCAAGCTGGCATGGTGTTAACCATCTCTGTACCTGCCCCTGCAGAGCTGACAACATTTCTGACCCCGTGTGGCTCCTGTCCCCTAAACAAACCAGCTCAAGCACAGTATGGCATCTTTTTGCTTGAGCGATTGCGTAGACCCTGTCAGGCGTCGGTTTAACTGCCACTTCGCCAGAGACCGAGAAGGAGGAGGAGGAGGAGGAAGAGGTGGTGGTGGTGGAGCAGACAGACCTCATACAAGCAGCTTTCTGGAGGCGTGGTGGATGAACAAGCTCCAGCACAGAGCCCCGTCTTGGATCCCTCCCAGCTGCAATCAGAGTTACCCAGTGTGCCGTGAAGGAAATGTAATGACCATGTCCATGCTTGCTGGACCACATGTCTAAAGTCACATGCACCTTGCTGCTGACTGCCTTTCCCAATGACTGGATAACATTGTCTTCCACGTTCTGGTATAGTGCTGGAATGGCCTTGCGTGAAAAGTAATGGCGTTTTGGAACCTGCCTCTGGTACAGCACATTCAGCAAATTCATGGAAGGGAACAGAGTCCACCAGCTGGAAAGGCAGCAGCTGCAATGCGAGTAATTTTGCTAAGCTGGCATTTAGACGCTGTGCTTGGGGATGGTTGGGACTATATTTTTTCTTTCGCTGCAGCAGCTGCGGCAACGTAATCTGACTGCGTAAATCTTCAGCTACTGGGATGATGTCACATTGTGAGGAAGGACCTGCTGGTACATCCATTACTGTAGCATCATCCCTGTCGGTGGAGGTTGTAGGCAATAACATGGCAGGACATACAGTGTGGGTAGAGACAGATGAGGAGGAGGACCTACGCAAAGTTTTGCGCCAACGGGATGTGTGGCACTTGTTCATATGTCGCCTCAAGCACGTGGTACCCAAGTGTCCGGTGTTTATCCCACGCTTCAGCCTCATCTGACATAGATTACAAATAGCAACGGTGGGGTCTGCTGCACATTTCTTAAAGAACTCTCAGACAGCAGAGTTCCTGCATGTGTTCTTTGAGACAACAGCGCTCTGCACCGGAGCAGCTCTGACATCCGATGCCTTGGACTGGCTAGTGCTACGGTTGGTCACAGAGGATGTTGTGCCTCGTGTTTGCTGTGCCTCCTCCTCACTTGATTCCTCAGTTCAATCTGGCACCCAGGTGGAGTCAGTGACCTCATCATCAATGTCATCTTCACCCCCTATCTCCTCGTCACTGGAGCCAACTTGGCAGTATGCTGCAGCTGCTGGGGCAACATGAGTGCCAGTTATTTGTGTGTCATCACTGGCACCTCCTTCCTCTAGTTGATTATACTCCCTTGCTCAACCTCAGAGATTGAATCAGAGCACTGTACTTGCTGCGCATCCTCAAGCAGCATGTCACTCTCATTGTAGTCAAACAATTCAGCTGACTCCTCCGTGTGTGATAGCGAGGCTACGGCAGGAGTAGCTGTGGACATGGAGGCTGCATTAGATGCTTTGGCAGCTGAGGTGGACTGTAAAGCACTAGAAGCCTGGCTGGCAGAGGACTCGGAGGATGAGGATGGCCTGGTTAGCAAATCCACCAAGTCCTCTGTATGTTGCTGCTGCTTAAGACGGCCAGCACCAGTTAGAAAGGACAAGCGTGCCCCTGCAGAGGATGTACCACGTCCACCACGACCAGAGACACAGCCTCCCGACACAGGGGCTGCTTGCCCTCTTATCTGTCTGGGAGCGTCTGCCTGTCCTTTTTGTTCTTTCAGACATGGTGAGTGATTTATAGATTAAGATATACAGAACTCTGATTCAACTCTGGTATAAAGATCTAAATAACTCTGGTATAACTCAGTGAGACACACTGATAGCTGGCAGCCAGTGATGAGACACAGATCACCTCAATTCACAAATGTTTTAAAGAAATGAGTGAGCCCCAAAATACAGCGTGGTACTGGTTGTGTGACGAGACACAGATCACCTTAATTCACAAGTGTTTTAAAGAAATGAGTGAGCCCCAAAATACTGCGTGGTACTGGATGTGTGATGAGACACAGATCACCTTAATTCACAAATGTTTTAAAGAAATTAGTGAGCCCCAAATTATAGCGTGGTACTGGATGTGTGACGAGACACAGATCACCTTAATTCACAAGTGTTTTAAAGAAATTAGTGAGCCCCAAAATACAGCGTGGTACTGGTTGTGTGACGAGACACAGATCACCTTAATTCACAAGTGTTTTAAAGAAATTAGTGAGCCCCAAAATAAAGCGTGGTACTGGATGTGTGACGAGACACAGATCACCTTAATTCACAAGTGTTTTAAAGAAATTAGTGAGCCCCAAAATACAGCGTGGTACTGGTTGTGTGACGAGACACAGATCACCTTAATTCACATGTGTTTTAAAGAAATGAGTGAGCCCCAAAATACTGCATGGTACTGGATGTGTGACGAGACACAGATCACCTTAATTCACAAATGTTTTAAAGAAATTAGTGAGCCCCAACAAAACTTGCTGGCTGTGTGACGAGACACAGAAGATCACGTCAATTCACAAATGTTTTAAATAAATTAGTGAGCCCCAAAATACTGCGTGGTACTGGATGTGTGACGAGACACAGATCACCTTAATTCACAAATGTTTTAAAGAAATTAGTGAGCCCCAAAATACAGCGTGGTACTGGTTGTGTGACGAGACACCGATCACCTTAATTCACAAATGTTTTAAAGAAATTAGTGAGCCCCAAAAAGATTTGCTGGCACAGTCACAAGACCCAGAAGATCACCTCAATTCACAAATGTTTTAAAGAAAGTTGTAAACCTCAAAAAAACTTGCTGGCACAGTGACAAGACACACATCACATAAATTCCCTGATATTTGGTAGAAATGAGACCCAAAAAGACTTGCTGGCACAGTGACAAGACCCAGAAAATCACCTCAATTCACAAATGTTTTAAAGAAAGTTGTAAACCCCAAAAAAACTTGCTGGCACAGTGACAAGATGCACATCACCTAATTTCCCTGATATTTGGTAGAAATGAGACCCAAATAGACTTGCTGGCACAGTGACAAGACCCAGAAAATCACCTCAATTCACAAATGTTTTAAGGAAAGTTGTAAAACCCCAAAAAACTTGCTGGCACAGTGACAAGACACACATCACCTAAATTCCCTGATATTTGGTAGAAATGAGACCCCCCAGAGCCCCCCAGTAGCGTGGCAGACTGGCAGTAACAAGACACAACTATCTCCTTTGAAATCTCCTCTGAAATGCATGCAGAATCGGCACGTGGAAACGTTATATAGTGTGCTGCGGGACTTAGCACTGTGAGCCCATGATTGGGCAAAATTTGCCCAATCAGGACTCTGAGCGGTGATTAGCATAGTGTTGAACCAGTCTTGCACCAGACCTGTGGTCAGGTGCAAGGCTGTAGCCAATTACGAGCTTCAGGCCAGTGGGAAAATGCATTGTGGTCCATTGTGGTCGAACATGCGGCGAATGTTCGGTGTTCGCGATCTACTCGAACAGGCTAAGTTCGGGTCGAACCCCGAACCGTCCGAACCCGAACAGCTCATCCCTACTTCTTAATGAACAGGAGAATTCCATACCAACTGACTATAACAAATTTATCAATAAATTTGTATACACTCCATCTTTCTCCGATTTTTTGAATGTTGATATGTTCGCTTAATTGGTTACAAATGAGATTATGCAACTGAAATTAGGAAGCTGGACTAATCAACAAAATTTAACAAAAACTGAACAATTGGCTCTACAGGAATTGACTAAACATGATGACTTGATCATCAAACCCTCAGATAAGGGTGGAAACATAGTATTAATGTCTAAGGTTCTCTACTCCAATATGTCTTTAGAACATCTAAATGACCTTGATGGGTACAAGCCACTTCCGAATGCTCCTACCATTATTTTTGTAAGGGAATTGGATATTATTCTTTCTGAGGGGGTCACTTTGGGTATTTTTTCCGAACAAAATAAGAAATAACTCTTGCCTCAATGACCTACAATTCCGGTCCTGTACTGTTTACCCAAAATTCATAAAGATCGCGTTCACCCTCCAGGCCGCCCTATTGTAGCAGGGAACAATTCCCTTACAGAAAGAGTTAGCCAGTAGGGATGAGCCGAACACTCCCGAGTTCGGTTCAAGCCCGAACACGAACTTCCCATTTGTTCGGGACCGAACCCGAACCCCATGCAAGTCAATGGGGCTGAAAATTCGATTTTTTTAGAGTGCCCTCCAAGAGGGCATATATCCTACATATTTGCCATAAAAGGTGTATGGAGGTCCAGGTAGTGTCCTGGGGGACAGGAAACAAGGACAAAAAGTAAAAAAAAACGTTTTTAAAGGGACCGTGAGTTTTCCATGAAATAAGGGTTAAAAATAAAAACGAAAAATTCTTTCAAATATCGTGCCTAGGAGGTCCCCATAACCTGCCCGTGAAGTGGCGGATTCTAGGATGTATAGAAACACTTAAAAACAAAAAAAATGACGTTTCATATGATGGTAAATGCTTTTCCTTTAATCTATCCATAAACAACTGCTTGGGGCGGCAGCCTGTATGAAAAGACATTTTAGGACGCGCAGAAAAAGTTTAGTGTTTTTTTTGTATTAATTATTGTTAAATTTATGCAGGCTTTGGATTAAAGTAACAATAAGTGCTTTAAAATTGGGCTTTTAGCGTCAGCAACAGTGCCGTCACACCGTAACCCCTCTGAGAATATGAATCTGATACAGGCGGCAGTGGCAGTGCACCCAGATATTGTGCCTTTAAAGCCAGGCATGCAAGTACTATCATACAGTAACCCCTCTGTGGTATTGTGGAAGAGTGCAGGGGTGGACCATGCGGTCCTATATTAAAAAGATATGAATCTGGGAATGGGCGTCAGTGCACCCAGATATTGTGCCTTTAATGCCAGGCCATCAAGTATCATCATACAGTAACCCCTCTGTAGTATTGTGGAAGAGTGCAGGGGTGGACCATGTGGTCCTATATTGAATTTTTTTTTTTTATCTGTTAATGGGCATCAGTGCACCCAGATATGTGGCCTTTAATGCCAGGCCATCAAGTTCATCATACAGTAACCCCTCTGTGGTATTGTGGAAGAGTGCAGGGGTGGACCATTTGTGGTCCTATATTTAAAAGTTTTTTATCTGTTAATGGGCATCAGTGCACCCAGATATTGTGCCTTTAATGCCAGGCCATCAAGTATCATCATACAGTAACCCCTCTGTAGTATTGTGGAAGAGTTCAGGGGTGGACCATGTGGTTGGTCCTATATTGAAATTGGTTTTTTTTATCTGTTAATGGGCATCAGTGCACCCAGATATTGTGCCTTTAATGCCAGGCCAGCAAGTATCATCATACAGTAACCCCTCTGTGTTATTGTGGAAGAGTGCAGGGGTGAACCTTGCGGTACTATATTAAAAAGATATGCATCTGGTTAAGGCGTCAGTGCACCCAGATATTCTGCCTTTGGTGCAAGACTGCCAGGGCAGCAAGTATCATCATACAGTAACCCCTCTGTAGTATTGTGGAAGAGTGCAGGGGTGGACCATGTGGTCCTATATTTAAAAGTTTTTTATCTGTTAATGGGCCTCAGTGCACCCAGATATTCTGCCTTTGGTGCAAGACTGCCAGGGCAGCAAGTGTCATCATACAGTAACCCCTCTGTGGTATGGTGGAAGAGTGCAGGGGTGGACCATGTGGTCCTGTATTGTAAAGTTTTTGATCTGGTAATGGGCGTCAGTGCACCCAGATGTTGTGCCTTTAATGCCAGGCCATCAAGTATCATCATACAGTAACCCCTCTGTAGTATTGTGGAAGAGTGCAGGGGTGGACCATGTGGTCCTATATTGAATTATTTTTTTTTATCTGTTAATGGGCATCAGTGCACCCAGATATTGTGCCTTTATTGCCAGGCCAGCAAGTATCATCATACAGTAACCCCTCTGTAGTATTGTGGAAGAGTGCAGGGGTGGACCATGTGGTCCTATATTGAAAAGTTTTTTATCTGTCAACCAGTTCCATGCGGAGGACGCGCTCAACACGTCCTCCAGATGGCTCCCGCTGTGCAGAGGACGCGCTGAGCGCGTCCTCCCTTTGGGGTCAGCGTTCGGCCGGGTTCCGGACGATCGCTGGCCCCCCCGGTGCGGGCTGACATCCTCGATGTCAGCCCAGCATCCGGAACCGCCGCCGCTGAAATTAGGTGATGACACCTAATTCAGGCGCCCCCCCGCATGTGCGGAGGAGGCGCCTGAAAGGGAGGGGGGGAGGTCCTTCGGACCTCTCTCCCTCCCGATCGGCGGCGTTGCGGGGGTTAACCCAGGCACAGCCTGCCTTTCCAAATGGTGCCTGGCATTAACCCCTGGGGAGCTGGATCGCGAATCGCGCTGAAAAGCGCCGGTTCGTGATCCTTTCCCGGAGCTGGCCGACATCTTGGATGTCGGCCAAGCCTCCGGGAACTCCCCCTGAGGACTGGCGTCATCGTGCATAGCATGATGACGCCAGTCCTAGAGTTAACCCCTAACTGCCACCAACGGTGGAGATAGGGAGTTCATTGGAACTCCCTATCTCCCGATCCGTGGCAGCTAGGGGTTAAAGTTTGGTATATGGTTGGATCAGCCAGAGCATGGCCGTTCCAACGATACCAAACACGAAAGTGAAAAAAGTTTTTTAAAAAAAATTAAAATTAAAATTAAAAATAAAAATATATTTAAAAAAAAATTATAAAAAAAATAAACATTTTTTTTTCTTTTTTTTGGTTCGTTAATGCAGCAATATATTTCCCATTTCAATTATAATGTGAACAATGATGCTGCACTAACGATTCTTGTATGCGGTGCGTTTGTTAAAAATCGCAGAATTTTCCCCAAAAAAAAATGTAACGAGACCCCATCTCTAATTTTTTTAACAAGCGCACCCCATACAAAATATAACCGCAATTGCTCGCATGTTAAAATGTGAAAAAAAACAATTTACACGTTGTAAATTATTGAAAATACATATTTTATTGCATTTTTTGTTATAATATACAGACATGACATAACGTATACATATAATAATGACATATTATGAATCGACCGAGTCTGACGGAAAGAACGATATATAATATGTCTGGGTCATATACTAAAATAAGCCTTCAAAACACGTTTAAACATGATGAGCAAAACCGGTAAAAATGACCTCAGCACAGGGGCGGGAAAAGCCTCAGCAGCGAAAGGGTTAATGGGCGTCAGTGCACCCAGATATTGTGCCTTTAATGCCAGGCCATCAAGTATCATCATACAGTAACCCCTCTGTGGTATTGTGGAAGAGTGCAGGGGTGGACCATGTGGTCCTATATTGAAAAGTTTTTGATCTGGTAATGGGCGTCAGTGCACCCAGATATTGTGCCTTTAATGCCAGGCCAGCAAGTATCATCATACAGTAACCCCTCTGTAGTATTGTGGAAGAGTGCAGGGGTGAACCTTGCGGTCCTATATTACAAAGATATGCATCTGGTTAAGGCGTCAGTGCACCCAGATATTCTGCCTTTGGTGCAAGACTGCCAGGGCAGCAATTATCATCATACAGTAACCCCTCTGTAGTATTGTGGAAGAGTGCAGGGGTGGACCATGTGGTCCTATATTTAAAAGTTTTTTAACTGTTAATGGGCCTCAGTGCACCCAGATATTCTGCCTTTGGTGCAAGACTGCCAGGGCAGCAAGTGTCATCATACAGTAACCCCTCTGTGGTATGGTGGAAGAGTGCAGGGGTGGACCATGTGGTCCTATATTTAAAAGTTTTTGATCTGGTAATGGGCGTCAGTGCACCCAGATGTTGTGCCTTTAATGCCAGGCCATCAAGTATCATCATACAGTAACCCCTCTGTAGTATTGTGGAAGAGTGCAGGGGTGGACCATGTGGTCCTATATTTAAAAGTTTTATATCTGTTAATGGGCGTCAGTGCACCCTGATATTGTGCCTTTAATGCCAGGCCATCAAGTATCATCATACAGTAACCCCTCTGTAGTATTGTGGAAGAGTTCAGGGGTGGACCATGTGGTTGGTCCTATATTGAATTTTTTTTTCTGTTAATGGGCATCAGTGCACCCAGATATTGTGCCTTTAATGCCAGGCCAGCACGTATCATCATACAGTAACCCTTCTGTGGTATTGTGGAAGAGTGCAGGGTTGGACCCTGCGGTTCAAAAAATTTAAATGATAAAAATCTGGCACAGGCGTCAGTGCAGCCAAATATTGTGCCTTTCATGGCAGCAAGTGCCTTCACACCGTAACCCTTTTGTGGTATTGTGGAACAGTTCAGTGCTGGAGGTTTTGTGAATGCAGAAGAGGACATCCCCTATCTATTCCATTACTTCAGCATCAGGGGATTGATAGCTGCTGATCCAGGACTTATCCATTTTTATAAATGTCAGCTGGTCTACAGAGTCGGTGGACAGACGCACTCTTTTGTCTGTGACAAAACCTCCAGCAGCACTGAACGTCCTTTCGGAAAGCACGCTAGATGAAGGGCAACCTAGTAGCTACATAGCATATTGGCTAAGTTCTGGCCAGTGATCCAATCTCAACACCCAGTAAGCCAGTGGATCATCTGCTGGAAAGGTATCCAGGTCTGCCCTTGCCCCTAGGTAGTCCTGCACCATATGGTGAAGACGCTGGCAATGGGTGCCTACATTTGACGTCCTTGAGTGTCGTGGACTAAATTTTTTTTAAAAAGCATCAGTCAAGTGGCCCTGGCCTTCACCGCTATTCCTCTGATCACCTGCAGCCTCAGAAGCACGTGTGTCAGCACTTGGTAATCTACCAGTGCCTGGAAAGATGTTACACAAGTGTTGCTTTAGAGCGTCCTCAAGCTTTTGTCATCCTGTGCTCCCTCTGTGCGGGCAGGATGAGCTCTGCAACTTTCCCCTTGTATCGTGGATCAAGAAGGGTTGCCAACCAGTAATGATCCCTCTCCTTGATAGCACGAATCCTGGGGTCCTTTAGCAGGCTTTGCATCATTAAGGAGCCCATGCAGCGTAGGTTGGAGGTGGCATTAGCTGCCAAGTCTTCCTGGTCAATGAGGATGACCGTATCGTGCACTTCCTCCTCCCAGCCACGCACAAGCCCTTCTGTTTCTGGGCACACAAAACCCTCCCTTGAGGAATCCCCACCTTCATTGCCCCACTACTTAAATAGTCCTCCTCCTCCTCATCCTCCTCCTGTCTGATCTGAGTAGGACCCGCTGGAATGCTGTCTGCGGAAAGACTGGGGCATCGAGAGCAAGTTAAGGCCTCCTCTTCCTCCCGCTGCTCTGCCTCTAGAGCCACATCTATAATTCCCCGCAGAGTGTGCTCCAGCAGGAACACTAAAGGAATTGTGTCACTGATGCATGCACTGTCCCTGCTCACCATCCTCGTTGCCTCCTCAAATGGTGACAGTACAGTGCATGCATCCTTGATCATCAGCCACTGCGGGGGGAAAAAAAAACAAGTTGACCTGAACCTGTCCTTGTGCCATACTCACACAGGTACTCGTTGATGGCCCTCTGCTGCTTGTGCAGACGCTGCAGCATTGCTAATGTCGAGTTCCACCTGGTGAACATGTCACAGATCAGACGGTTTGTGGGCAGGTGGAATTCTCTTTGAATTTCTGCCAGGCGAACGCTTGCTGGGAATGACCATCTGAAGTGGCTGCAGACCTTTCTGGCCTGGATGAGAAGCTCTGGCAGCCCTGGGTACTTGGTTAGGAAACGCTGTACCACCAGATTTAGGACGTGTGCTAGGCATGGTACATGCGTCAATTTACCCTTGCGTAGGGTGGAAAGAAGGTTGCTGCCATTATCGCAGACGATCATTCCCAGCTCAAGCTGGCATGGTGTTAACCATCTCTGCACCTGCCCCTGCAGAGCTGACAAAATTTCTGACCCGGTGTGGCTCCTGTCCCCTAAACAAACCAGCTCAAGCACAGTATGGCATCTTTTTGCTTGAGCCATTGCGTAGACCCTGTCAGGCATCGGTTTAACTGCCACTTCGCCAGAGACAGAGAAGGAGGAGGAGAAAGAGGTGGTGGTGGTGGAGCAGACAGACCTCATACAAGCAGCTTTCTGGAGGCGTGGTGGATGAACAAGCTCCAGCACAGAGCCCCGTCTTGGATCCCTCCCAGCTGCAATCAGAGTTACCCAGTGTGCCGTGAAGGAAATGTAACGACCCTGTCCATGCTTGCTGGACCACGTGTCTAAAGTGACATGCACCTTGCTGCTGACTGCCTTTCCCAATGACTGGATAACATTGTCTTCCACGTCCTGGTATAGTGCTGGAATGGCCTTGCGTGAAAAGTAATGGCGTTTTGGAACCTGCCACTGTGGTACAGCACATTCAGAAAATTCACGGAAGGGAGCAGAGTCCACCAGCTGGAAAGGCAGCAGCTGCAATGCGAGTAATTTTGCTAAGCTGGCATTTAGACGCTGTGCTTGGGGATGGTTGAGACTATATTTTTTCTTTCGCTGCAGCAGCTGCGGCAACGTAATCTGACTGCGTAAATCTTCAGCTACTGGGATGATGTCACATTGTGAGGAAGGCCCTGCTGGTACATCCATTACTGTAGCATCATCCCTGTCGGTGGAGGTTGTAGGTAATGACATGGCAGGACATACAGTGTGGGTAGAGACAGATGAGGAGGAGGAGGACCTACGCAAAGTTTTGCGCCAACGGGATGTGTGGCACTTGTTCATATGTCGCCTCAAGCACGTGGTACCCAAGTGTCCGGTGTTTATCCCATGCTTCAGCCTCATCTGACATAGATTACAAATAGCAACGGTGGGGTCTGCTGCACATTTCTTAAAGAACTCCCAGACAGCAGAGTTCCTGCATGTGTTCTTTGAGACAACAGCGCTCTGCACCGGAGCAGCTCTGACATGTGATGCCTTGGACTGGCTAGTGCTACGGTAGGTCACAGAGGATGTTGTGCCTCGTGTTTGCTGTGCCTCCTCCTCCTCCTCCCCCTCCTTCTCACTTGATTCCTCAGTTCAATCTGGCACCCAGGTTGAGTCAGTGACCTCGTCATCAATGTCATCTTCACCCCCTATCTCCTCTCACTGGTGCCAACTTGGCAGTATGCTGCAGCTGCTGGGGCAACATGAGTGCCAGTTATTTGTGTGTCATCACTGGCACCCCCTTCCTCTATGTTGATTATACTCCCTTGCTCAACCTCAGAGATTGAATCAGAGCACTGTACTTGCTGCGCATCCTCAAGCAGCATGTCACTCTCGGTGTAGTCAAACAATTCAGCTGACTCCTCCGTGTGTGATAGCGAGGCTACGGCAGGAGTAGCTGTGGACATGGAGGCTGCATTAGATGCTTTGGCAGCTGAGGTGGACTGTAAAGCACTAGAAGCCTGGCTGGCAGAGGACTCGGAGGATGAGGATGGCCTGGTTAGCCAATCCACCAAGTCCTCTGTATGTTGCTGCTGCTTAAGACAGCCAGCACCAGTTATAAAGGACAAGCATGCCCCTGCAGAGGATGCACCACGTCCACCACGACCAGAGGCACAGCCTCCCGACACAGGGGCTGCTTGCCCTCTTATCTGTGTCTGGGAGCATCTGCCTGTCCTTTTTGTTCTTTCAGACATGGTGAGTGATATATAGATTAATATATACAGAACTGTGATTCAACTCTGGTATAAAGATCTAAATAACTCTGGTATAACTCAGTGAGACACACTGATAGCTGGCAGCCAGTGACAAGAGACAGATCACCTCAATTCACAAGTGTTTTAAAGAAATTAGTGAGCCCCAAAAAAACTTGCTGGCTGTGTGACGAGACACAGAAGATCACCTCAATTCACAAATGTTTTAAAGAAATTAGTGAGCCCCAAAACACAGCGTGGTACTGTTTGTGTGACAAGACACAGATCACCTTAATTCACAAGTGTTTTAAAGAAATTATTGAGCCCCAAAATACTGCGTGGTACTGGTTGTGTGACAAGACACAGATCACCTTAATTCACAAATGTTTTAAAGAAATTAGTGAGCCCTAAAATACAGCGTGGTACTGTTTGTGTGACGAGACACAGATCACCTTAATTCACAAGTGTTTTAAAGAAATTAGTGAGCCCCAAAATACAGCGTGGTACTGTTTGTGTGACGAGATACAGATCACCTTAATTCACAAGTGTTTTAAAGAAATTAGTGAGCCCCAAAATACTGCGTGGTACTGTTTGTGTGACGAGACACAGATCACCTTAATTCACAAGTGTTTTAAAGAAGTTAGTGAGCCCAAAAAAACTTGCTGGCTGTGTGACGAGACACAGAAGATCAACCTCAATTCACAAATGTTTTAATGAAATTAGTGAGCCCCAAAATACTGCGTGGTACTGGTTTTGTGACAAGACACAGATCACCTTAATTCACAAATGTTTTAAAGAAATTAGTGAGCCCCAAATACAGCGTGGTACTGGTTGTGTGACGAGACACAGATTACCTTAATTCACAAGTGTTTTAAAGAAATTAGTGAGCCCCAAAATACTGCGTGGTACTGGTTTTGTGACAAGACACAGATCACCTTAATTCACAAATGTTTTAAAGAAATTAGTGAGCCCCAAAATACTGCGTGGTACTGTTTGTGTGACGAGACACAGATCACCTTAATTCACAAATGTTTTAAAGAAAGTTGTAAACCCCAAAAAAACTTGCTGGCACAGTGACAAGACACACATCACCTAAATTCCCTGATATTTAGTAGAAATGACACCCAAAAAGACTTGCTGGCACAGTGACAAGACCCAAAAAATCACCTCAATTCACAAATGTTTTAAATAAAGTTGTAAACCCCGAAAAAACTTGCTGGCACAGTGACAAGACACACATCACCTAAATTCCCTGATATTTGGTAAAAATGACACCCAAAAAGACTTGCTGGCACAGTGGTGACAAGACCCAGAAGATCACCTTAATTCACAAATGTTTTAAATAAAGTTGTAAACCCCAAAAAAACTTGCTGGCACAGTGACAATACACACATCACCTAAATTCCCTGATATTTGGTAGAAATGACACCCAAAAAGACTTGCTGGCACAGTGACAAGACCGAGAAAATCACCTCAATTCACAAATGTTTTAAATAAAGTTGTAAACCCCAAAAAAACTTGCTGGCACAGTGACAAGACACACATCACCTAAATTCCCTGATATTTGGTAGAAATGAGACCCCCCAGACCCCCCAGTAGCGTGGCAGTAGCGTGGCAGACCGGCAGTAACAAGACACAACTATCTTCTTTGAAATCTCCTCTGAAATGCGTGCAGAAGCGCTGCGTGGAAACGTTATATAGTGTGCTGCGGGACTTAGCTCTGTGAGCCCATGATTGGGCAAAATTTGCCCAATCAGGACTCTGAGCGGTGATTGGCATAGTGTTGAACCTGTCTTGCACCAGACCTGTGGTCAGGTGCAAGGCTGTAGCCAATTACGAGCTTCAGGCCAGTGGGAAAATGCATTGTGGTCCATTGTGGTCGAACATGCGGCGAACACCCGGAAATGTTCGGTGTTCGCGATCTACTCGAACAGGCTGAGTTCGGGTCGAACCCCAAAACGTCCGAACCCGAACAGCTCATCCCTATTAGCCAGTTCATTGATGAATATATTCACCCTCTAGTGCTGAATACTCCTACATACATCAGGGATACTCAACACGCTCTGAAACGCCTATCTCTCAGTAGAATTTCACAAAATGCATCCCTAGTAAACTTTGATGTGGTCTCCCTGTATAATAATATCCCACATGATGTAGGACTAGCCACTACCAAATACTTTCTAGCTAAAGAACATCCAGAAACACTTGTATGTTATCTACTCAAACTCCTTGAATTTGTGTTGACACACAATTACTTTCTATTCAAAGGAAAGTATTTTTTGCAGCTAAGGGGGACAAATATGGGGACAGCCAGTGCCCCGAGCTACGCAATATTATATCTGGCATACTGGGAAGAGACATGCATTTTTAACCCCACCATGCTCTAATATACATCTAATGTACAGACATGGTTTAGGTATATAGATGATGTTATTCTGTACTTGGGAGGGATCAGAAACACTACTTAATGAATGGCTTGATGTACTAAATTCCAATAAGATTGAGTTGTCACTCACCATGGTCAAAGATCCAAATCATTTACAAATTTTGGACCTAACCATATCGAAGGGCCCTGACAGGCAACTAACCACAGATTTACATCGTAAAGAGACTTCCACCAACAACTTTCCGAATTGGAAAAGTCATCATCCAATCACTCAGAAGAAAGGGATCCCCATTGGTCAGTATTTTAGAGCACGCAGAAACTGCTCCAATATTGAGGACTTTCATAAAGAACCTTCCAAATGAAGAACTATGTTCCACGAGAAAGGATACCCGAATCGTTGCCTGAAGCGAGCATATAAACATGCCATAGAGACCGATAGAGAAACCTTACTCATTCCCAAACCCAAGAATGGCAAAACTCATTTAGTTAGGTTTGTTGCCACCTTTGACAACGGATGGGACCCCATCAAGAATATCTGTGGCAAATATTGGCCCCTATTGCGTCTCGAAAAATCATTGGCACAAATATTACCATCAGTACCATCATTTGTAGCGAGGAGGTCAAAATATTTACGTGATATTTTGGTACATAGTTATCATAATCCTGTTCAAAAAACTGAAACATGGTTAGTTAAACCACAAGGAACTCATAAATGTGGACATTGCAAAGCCGGCAACTTTGTCACGAAGTCCAAAACATTCAGTAGCAGTGTAACTAAGAAAATATACACCATGAAACAATATGCTAATTGTTCATTTACTATGGTGATATATTTGATCACCTGCACATGTTCTAAACAATACATCGGCAAAACATAACAACAATGGCGAAGGCGTATTCTACAACATATTGGAAGTATCAATAATGAGACAGATACACCAATATCTAGACATGTTTATAGCCATCATAATGGCGACTCTTCTTGTCTTTCATTCCAGGTCATAGAAAGGATGACCTTAGGTCCTAGGAAAGGCGACTTAGCCTTAAATCAAAGACAAAATGAAGCTAGGTGGATTTTCAAACTTAATACTCAATACCCTGCGGGCTTGAATGAAGAATTCAACTATACCTCATTTTTATAAGTATACCTATCTGGATATCTAGTTGTCACTTAACTCTGTTGATAATTGTAATGATCACAATATAGCCCGACTAGGCTATCCTCTGAATAATTACTTATTACCTTCTATATTTCATTACTATTGACGTTCATTCATTTTTTTATATTTATCGCATGGGGATGATGCTCAGCCATCTGGACTCCACAATTATTATTATGGAGTCACACAGGTTTTCACCTGGAAGTCTCCAGTCTCCATGACAACCGCTATATATAATCGATAGCATGCATTCTGCGCAAGTGACGCAGACTTTTTAGGCAACCATGTAGCATTCACTACTACAAACTGTGATCTACAAATGACACCAATTCATTGGATGACTGTTACAATCACCTTGTCCAACTATTGATTTGCTGGACCTGTGGGCAATCTATGTTTATTATAGCTGTCTCCTAGGCAACCATATGGGATTTATCCCTTCACACCGCTGTTCACAAATGTTATCTATACAATACAGTGATTGGAATGGTGTTATATGCTACTTCTGTGATGAGGTGTATGTCACAGAATAACCACCATAGTTTGATATACCGATCGCTTTTCTGTGTCATATAGTCACATAATGAATACGATCCATATAATCCTATGTTTAGTTAGTGACTCCTCCTATTATGATGATGATTGGATGGAGGCAACCGCGTAACATCTTTAGACCAATCACAATGATTGGTCAGAACCAATTGATTGGCCAAATCCCCCCATGTGACCGCCTGAACACAGACGGCGCAAGGTTTAAAATTATGACCATATGTTACAATTTTTACGTCCCTGATGAGCAGACTTAGGTGAAACGTGCGTTGGACGTGTTTCATGGATTTTTAATATCCTTCCTTCTCTCACTCCTCTCATGCTGCTGCTGGGTACCCCTGCATTTTGTGGAGACCTACGTGTATTGACCTGCAATTTTGTTGAGTTATGATTACCACTCGTTAATGCATATTAGTTGGAGTCTCCCGATGAGTCTTATCCTATGACCGCATTTGTCAAAATATCGCTGCAGCATGTTAATCTTGAGGTGGAGCTTATAACATCGTTCTCCTCCTTGGTTGTGCTATATTAATATATATCCTCTTTTTATTTGTGGTGATACACTTTCCCAAATGGCTACATTTAATTAACTGTCTCACTGCGGACTGCTACTGCCTGCACCTTTATTGTGAGTTTTTTCAATCGATGCACGCAAATTGTAGCCATACAGTCCGGCATTATTCCATCTACTGCCTGTGTTGAGTGACTATATTTGCACACCTGTTCATTAGGAGGATCTCATGGCAACTTTTGCATGACATATGTTGGTAGACGTCCACATTGTATATATCTCATCCCTTTGTATTGGGAAGTCTGCCTTGCATCAGGTGTTTTTTGGACTTTACCTGTCGACTGGTCCTCTTGGTCTCAGGTTATTATCCCATGGTTTTATGAATTTTCCATGTATGTGTACGTCTTTTTTGCTACATGTTCAATTAAAGTTATATATTATATTTGTTTTCACTTCCCACCCTTTTTTTGGGGTTTTTGTAATCCAAGTATTTCATATCAACATACATACATACGAGACATACCTTATTTAAATAGAATGAACAACAATACAAAGCCTTTATCAAAAAGATCTTATAAAAATTCTGAAAAATCAAAATCCCTTTAACAATGACACGGCTCCAAGCTAACCAACGAATGGATCCAGAAAGCCTCACGTCTTTTAAGCATGCATATTCTCTCCCCCCCCCACACCCAGTGGGAATAGGGACTGTGTCAATAGCTTGGAATTTCAATTATGTAACCGTATGCCCTAGTAATCAATTATATTTAGTCCAAATGTCTAATTTATGTTTAGAATCCCAGATTTTTCTATCCCAGAGATTTTTTGTCGTTTCACCAAATTAAATTAATTAATAAGGTGTTGCTAATGGTTAATAGTTCATGTCACATTTTTCCATTAGGAGCTCACAAATACCTGACAGAATAGTGCCCTTGTATGACAGCCTACAATTTTTGAAGTTCATTCCTATAGCAGACTGGGTTAGTTGCAGGATGGATAGACCACAATAGCATTTTGTTGATGTTATGGTTCAGCTCAGGCATTTCCTAGTAAGGGCAGATACCACATGGACATGGGTATCCCTATTTATTTTATTTTCCTAAGAGACATGTGTCTGGCTGGCTGGCTTGCTATATACGCACTGTAACCGTATGTTATATACTTTCTCAGGATGATGGTAGTTTCCTCAAAGGCCAACGAGTGAGTGGCACTTGTCCAACACAGGAAGACTTTCTAATGGGGCAGCCAGAGTACCTGGTGCATCTCCACAGGGGTCTACCCTCCCCAAAGAGCATTTAACGGAAGAGACAGTGGGCTGCACAGATAAACCATGCAAACAATGGTTTATATATTCATATAAATGCACAGAGACAAGAATGCAACATCTTGGCATATATCCTTATTCATGCATGATTAAGGCTATATGCCGAAACATTGCATTCTTGTGTCTGTCTATGTACTTATAAGAGTAAACAAATCGCCGTCTGAGTTTACCTGTACTGCCAACCATCTCTTCTGTTGGTATATTCCTCACATACATGCAGTGGCGTAGCGTGGGGGGGCCTCGGGGGCGGTCGCCCGGGGCGCAATTTTCTTAGGGGACGCAAAATTCCAAAAGAAATTTGAACCACTAATATTTTGCAGCAGGGATCAGCAAGGTGTCTTCTCACGGACACTGGTGTCTCTGAGAGGCCCTTGCATGGTGCCGGCAGTGACTTAGCACTCAGTGTCCGGAAGGGACGACCAGGACAGAAAATTCTGTCCTGACTCCTCCAAATCGGTGACATCAGTCACATGAAGCAGCGCAGCATAATCCGATGGAACACCCTGTTCCACGCTTGTCAGCCCCCCTTGAAGCCCTGTGCCAGGCCCTGCCACTGGCAGCCCTGCAGCCGCTGTAGAGGAGGAAGGGAGGAAGGGAAGCGCCTGCCCTGCAGCACATTTAAAATCCGGCCTCCACTAAAATCCGGCTGCCCCCTGGACAGCTCCCCCCAGGCCACCAGCAACTCCACGCAGGTAGACAACACTGTGTGCCACCAGAGCAGCGTGACCAACACAGTGAGAGGGGGTACGGGGAGAGGGTGACTGGAGGTTCAGGGAGAGAATGACTGGGGATACTGGGAGAGTGTGACTGGGAGTACTTGGATAGATAGTTGAGAGAGAGAAAGTGACTTGGGGTACTCAGAGGGAGAGAGTGACTGTGGGTACTGGGAGAGAGTGGGGGTACTGGGAAAGAGTGACTGGGTACAGGGAGAGTGGCTGGGTATAGTGTGAGAGTGGAACTATACTAGGGTATACTGGGACAGGGTGACTGGTAGCAGTGGTGTAGCGTGAGGGGGGCATGTGTGTTTAATTTTTTTATTATATCAGTATTTTGTTAATATACAATACATTATTATTATTATTCTTTATTTATAAAGCGCCAGCATATTCCGCAGCGCTGTACAATAGGCACAGTATAGACAGGGTTACAATACATTGAACAACATTTGACAAACAGTACAGGAGGAGATGAGGGCCCTATTCCCGTAGGAACTCACAATCTGGGAGGGTTGGGGTTGGAAACAAGCACAATACATGTGCTTGTGGGGTAAGGGGGTCAATACTCTACTGGTAGAAGGGAATCAGGGTGTGTTACCGTGTCCACAAGTTGGGGGGGCGCACAATTCTTTCCTTGCCCCGGGTGCTGGCAACCCATGCTACGCCGCTGCATACATGGACATCATTGCTTGGTTGTCACTGGCAAAGTCCAAAAATGGTGAGCCTGGTCGTAAAACAGGGGCATGCTGTGTTAGACATCTAGGCATCAACAAAAGTGATGGACACAAGAAGAGAAGGGAAGTGTCTCTCCAAAAAAAGGGGACATGTCCTGCTGCCTTACCCAGAAAGTGGGAAAGTTTGCTGTCTTGGCAGGATAGTGAACATTTCCCTCAATTTGTGACTGTCCTGCCTAAACCGTGATAGTTGGAGTTATGCATTTTATATGTGCACAGGTGGCAGCTGGTCCTGTGTCTGGAAATTTCAAACAATTTGGAAGGGAGGATATCAAATGGCAACATGGCACTTTCCTAGTTGATAACCTTTCAGAAATATTATTAAACTAGTATTACTCCATCATCATAGATAATACAGAACATACAGTGGCAAGAAAAGTATGTGAACCCTTTGGGATTACGTGGAGTTTTGCATGAATTGGTCATAAAATGTGCTCTGATCTTCATCTAAGTCACAACAATTTGAAAAACACTGTCTGCTTAAAATAATACAACGCAAACATTATATGTTTTCATGTGTTTATTGAACATAACATGTAAACATTCACAATGCAGGGTGGAAAAAGTATGGGAACCCCTAGCCTAATGACTTCTCCCAGAGCTAATTGGAGCCAGGAGTGAGCCAACCTTGAGTCCAATCAGTGTGATATTATTGGATGTGTTGCTGAAAGCTGTCCTGCCCTTTAAAAACACACACCAGTTTTGGGTTTACTGGTTTCAAGAAGCACTGCCTGATGTGAACCATGCATCACAGAAAAGAGCTCCCAGAAGACCTACGATCAAGAATTGTTGATTTGCATGAAGCTGGAAAGGGTTACAAAAGTATTTCCAAAAGCCTTGATGTTCATGGGTCCACGGAAAGACAGACTGTCTACAAATGGAGAAAGTTCAGCACTGTTGCTACTCTCCCTAGGCATCCCTAGGTCGTCCTGTAAAGATGACTGCAAGAGCATAGCGCAGAATGCTTAATGAGGTAAAGAAGAATCCTAGAGTGTCAGCTAAAGACTTACAGAAATCTCTGGCACATGCTAACATTTTTGTTGACACATCTACAATAAGGAAAACATTAAACAAGAATGGAGTACATGGGAGGACACCACGAAGGAAGCCATTGCTGTCCAAAAAGAATATTGCAGCACGTTTGAAGTTTGCAAAAGAGCACCTGGATGCTCCACAGCACTACTGGCAAAATATTCTGTGGACAGATGAAGCCAAAATTGAGTTGTTTGGAAAAACACACAACACAATGTGTGGAGAAAAAAAGGCACAGCACACCAACATCAAAACCTCATCCCCACTGTAAGACATGGCGGAGGGAGCATCATGGTTTGGGGCTGCCTCAGGGCCTGGACGGACTGTTGTCATTGATGGAAAAATGAATTCCAGAGTTTATCAAGACATTTTGCTGTAAAACGTAAGACCATCTGTCCGCCAAATGAAGCTCCGCAGAGGATGGGTGATGCAACAGGACAATGACCCAAAAGTATACAAGTAATTCAACAAAAGAATGGCTTCAACAAAACAAAATACACCTCCTGGAGTGGCCCAGTCAGAGTCCTGACCTCAACCCGCTTGAAATGCTGTGGCATGACCTTAAGAGAGCGATTCACACCAGACATCAGAAGAATATTGCTACACTGAAACAGTTTTGTGAAGAGGAGTGGTCCAAAATTACTCCAGATCGTTGTGCAGGTCTGATCTGCAACTACAGGAAATGTTTGGTTGAGGTTATTGCTGCCAAAGGAGGGTCAACCAGTTATTAAGTCCAAAGGTTCACATACTTTTTCCACCCTGCACTGTGAATGTTTACATGTTCTGTTCAATAAAAACATGAAAAGATATAATGTTTGTGTTGTATTATTTTAAGCAGACTGTGTTTTTCAAATTGTTGTGACTTAGATAAAGATCAGAGCACATTTTATGACCAATTCATGCAAAACTCCACATAATCCCAAAGGGTTCACATACTTTTTCTTGCCACTGTATATGTCGGACACCTTCATTTTTTGTTCCCTTTTTCTGCTTTTCCATTAGTCTTTGTAAGGTTTACTTATTCTAATAGTTATTAAAATTCATTTTTGGTGATATACTCAATTAAATGCAAAACGGTCTCTGAAAGACCTCAAGGATTTCAAAAATGTCTTTAAATATGTTGGCAGGCATTCTCTTTTGATAACCATAAATTTTTATTCTTTATTATTATTCTTTATTTATAAAGTGCCAGCATATTCCGCAGCGCTAGATAAGAAATAAGACATTTTTAATTTGTTATATTGAAGTATAATTTTGCTTGCTCCTGTCTCTACCAGAAAATGTGCTTCACTTTGTCTTTATTCACGATAACGTCATTATTTTTTTATTTAGATTTTCTCTTATCTCTTAAAAAGTAAGAGTTTTGTAAATGTCAGACTGATTTATGCTTTCATCAAAGTTGCTCTTTACAGTTATAAGAGATAGACGCTGCTGCTCATATGTGGAGCCAATAACTGTCCTGTGGCTTTCTTTTCACTGCCGAAAGATGTCTGATAGTCCTCTTCACTGTCACAGCATGGCTGATATGACAATGGAAGAGATAATCGTTACTTTGGTTTAATTACAGTAAGGAAACTTTTTGAGATGCTCAATAAACCCTTTTCGGAGACTTTTCCAAAGATTCTGAAAGTGTAAGATATTGTAATATGGAAATGATGTCTAAAGGGGATCGGTTGCTGGTTCATAGTTTTTAAAGTGTAATATATACCTGTACATAGTACATACTCTCTGTCCTTGCATTTTCTATACTCCCTGTGCATTTGTTTTGTGTATTCTGCCCAAAATATACATATACAGTACTATTTGTTCATATGCTGTGCATATACCCTGTCCATTCATTGCACAGTTACAATGTTTCATGCCTCATGTACTGCAGGGTCTGTCTTGAGAAAAGTTTAGCCTGTTTATGAGCCAGCAGCAGAACAAGGAAATTTTTTTCTTAGAATATGTCGTAGAGTATACGGGCCTGATTCCAGTCTAGGCTTTGATGTTGAGATGCAAATTGAAAAATAGTGCGTAAAATGTTTTCCATTTGTGATTCAGCAGTAACATCTGTATTCTGACCAGGCACTTTGTCAGCATCTCGAGTCGTAATACCTCTGAGCTCTTGGTGTATAACGTCAGCGTTGTTGTACACTGTCATTGTTGTTATCTACTCTGGGAGTCCATAGGAATCCATGAAGCCAGGCACGACTTCACTTGAGCTCTGCAGGAGCTCACATGAGC